>CM048750.1:35085796-36484129 GCA_026315105.1 Locusta migratoria | reverse complement strand
TTGCAAGATGGGACGGTCATGGAGAGTAAAGTAGAGCTCTTTGTGGCGGTAGGAGAGGGTGGTGTGACCTGTTTCATTGCCTGTGTTTTTGGTGGACACTAAGGAGCCACTGGGGAGGTGAGACTGGAGCAGGTGTTGAGAACGAGCAGGAGAGGACGCAAGGGCTACGAAGGCGGTGTCATCAACATAGGAGATGGACAGGATACTGGGGGATTGTGTATAGGGTCGTTGCTTTCATGATATAGATAATCCAATGGCCTGACTCAGCTTCGGACAGTCCATACCTATAAAAACCAATGTGTGTGTATTTCTTATTGATTCTTATGTTTAAATATAATACATATCACGCTTAAACAATCAACATCGTGTTTAATCCATATTTATATGTTAATACCACAATTCAATGCTTGTGTAGAAGTAGCGACACTATTAACAATAAATCTGGAAGTGACGTTAGAGTTATAAGTGGCAGAGCTGGAGTTGGAGTTGAATGGCATAATAGAAAGGCTTACCTCTTTCTACACTAAGGGCTTATTGTCGTTGGAAGTGCCAGAAGTAAACTTTCATGCTTACGTTAGTAAATATATTTATTTCATCGCTACCAAACTTCACAGGATCACTCATTGGGCTTACCTGAAAATTTCATCATAATTGCTCCTTCCGCCTTCGAGTCCATAGGGAACATATAACATCCACTTTTAAAGATAGAGATGATCTCTTACATAATATCGGAAGCTGTATGAGGCTTTTTGCCGTGAATAAAGCTGTAGGACGGCACAAATATCCATGCCCGAGGGGGATTCGAACCCCCGACCGTAGTGGCCGTGTAGACCGTGACTGGCGCCCCGCAGTCCCCTCGGCCACCGCGGCCGGCACTCGTGTATTCAACACATTGCGTAACACTGGTACAATGACCAGCATTCATATTTCGGCTGAACGCATAAATGAGCAGCCTGTAGATTAAGTAGAAGACATTATTCATTCGGTATAACGTAGTCCTTCAACAAGCAAATGTTTTGTTAGATGTCACTACACAGGAAAAGAGTAGCGAAAAGGCAAGAGGGTCTATAGCGCACCAAAGCGTCATGCAGGGTATGACAATTGACGCTCAACATAAAGAAATTTAAAGTGTTGCGACGCATAGAAAGGAAGAACCTTTATTTTCTAATTCCACAAAGAGCAGGGAAAACACTAGAAGCTGTTCAAATTTTCAAGTGTTTGTAAACCTATTGGACCAAAGTGTTATGGTCATCAGTCCCAAGTTAAACTAACCTAAGGATAACACTCACATCCATGTGCAAGGGAGGACTCGAACTTCCGACACATATGAAGCTAGCTGCCATTCCTCATACAATTTAGAGGCGTTCTCCAAGTCGTCCTAAATCCTGCTACAGTCATTCGATGACGACGCCTTCCTTTACTCCACAGCATAATCATCAATCCCACAGATTGCAACTAACTCTGTCCGTCAGAAAACAATAACGGTCGTATGGCACTTCTGCGGCGCACTCCTGACGATACCCTGGGCTCCGATGAATATACTCGCCATCGAGGACAACGTACTGCGTTCTATTACTTAAGTAGTCTTCCAGGTACATATTTGGGTACCTATTCCATCTGCTCGTATCGTTAAGAGTTTGCGGTGCGGCAGCGTGTAGAACGCCTTTCGAAAATAGAAAAATATACAGTACGCTCATTGTCCTTCATCCATATCGCAGAAGATGTCATGACAGAAAAGGGGAAAGCAGGGTTACACACTATCTATGCTCCCAAACAGAAGCTTTTTGGTCTCAAGGAAATTTACTGCATTACAACTGAGATTATGTTAAAGAATTCTACAGCAAATTGATGCTAATGACACTGTGCCGTAATGTTGTGGGTCCGTTGTTTTGCTTCCCTTATGCACGGGACACACCTGCAGCTTTTTCAAGACGCTTGGAACTCTGAATCAAAGGTTCGCGATAAATGCAAGATAAGTAAGGGGCCCACGCCGCAGAGTACTTTTTGTAAAATCGGATTGGTTCCTCAGCTGGACCTGGCGTCTTTTTTGTTGTCAACTCTCTGAGCTTTTTCATTACCCCGGCTATGCCTACTACCACAGAGTAACATATATTTGTCTGTGCTACTACTATGTGCTCCATTTGGGAGTTAGTGCGACCATCAAATGAAACTATGTTTGCATGGTCCTCCAGTGTGAATGATTTCTTAAACATTGAAATAAAAATTGTGGCATTCATTTTGTTGTCTTCTATCACCACCCGAGAATAATCGACGAGTCACTGGACAGAGGCCTTTGATTCGCTTACCGATTTTACTGCAAGACAGACGTTCTATACAGCAGTACGGGCTTCTGTCAAATTTCCGTTCCTCGAATAGTCAACCAGTTTTTTACGTCCTTCTATACTTATCTCACGAAAAGGCCACAATAGATTTAGGAGATAATATGAGTAGCTGTCTTAGAGTGTTCGCGATGATTCTGTCATTTATCGATTAGTAACGTCAGCAGAAGATCAAAAGCAATTGAAAAATGATTTAGATAAGATATCAGCAAGGTGAAAAATGGCAATTGACCCTTAATAGAAGTATGAGGTTATCCATATTACCACTAAATGAAATCCAGTAAACTTAATTTACACGATAAATCAGTTAAAACTACAGGCCGTAAGTTCAACTAAATACCAAGGAGTATCAATTACAAACAACGTAATTTGAAAGGAACAGAAAGAAAATATTGTAGGGAAGGCTAACGAGAGGCTTCATTTCATTGGAAGAGCACTTAGAAGATGCAAAAGATCTACTAAAGAAACTGTCTACGCGACACTTATGCGTCCTATTTTGGAGTATTGCTGCGCATTGGGGGATCCACACCAGGTGGACGAATCATTTAAAGAAAATTCAGACAAGGGCAGCTCGTTTTTTATTATCTCAATATAGGGGAGACAGTGTCACGGAAATTATGCACCAGTTGTGTTGCAAATCATTACAAGGAAGGCGTTGTTTGTTGCGGCGAGATGTATTTGCGATATTTCTTTCACAAACCTTCTTCTTCAGAATGCGAAAATATATTATTAGCAGCCACCAACATAGGGAGATATGACCGTCAAAATAAAGTAAGAGAAATCATATCGAAAACAGAAAGATTTAGTGGTTCCTTTCTCTCCCGAGATATTAGAGAATGGAACTATAGATCAATATCACAAAAGTGCTTCGATGAGCCCTCTGTCATGCACTTAATGTGACTTGCAAAGTATTTATGTAGACAAGTATTGCCTGTGGTCGAAAATCGACCAACTGTGTTTCAATGGTCACTGGGGATAAAATTTTACGTATCATATCGGCGGCCTGGAGTGATTATGTTGGCAAAATCAACAACACGATAGAAAATCTTTGCCCATTTGTTCGAACCACGTAGAATGACTCAATTGGTGTATCGTACAGACCATGAAGCAAACAAATAATGCTGTTCCTGCTTTATGGTTGACAGGTTCTTGTATGTACCATCGTCCGCTCAGTAAAAATAATTGCCCTCGTAAAGCGACGATTCCATGACAAAACATCAGCGTTGTCAAGTGATTGACTAAAATGAAGACTCACAGCATTCTCACTATTCAGCATCTGTTGCCAACATTAGCAAAGGAGGCCACTGGGATATCTAGTAAAATTTAACCGAAACTGGCAGGTATGAAACGGTATGTTTTACGTATTAAGGAAAATGCCTGACACAATAACAACAAAAACGGAAGTGTATACTTCTCATGCCATTTTCGAATTACATAACTTTCATTAGGCTAATATTTGAAATGGAACTACAATTTCGGTGTTCGTACATTTATACAACGCCAAGAAATAATGTTATTTCGATACTGCGACATTCAGAATTCCAGAGCTGACAACATGTCGACTTCGTAGTTCCACCCGTGCACCGCTAGATGCCTCTCCCGGCGCATCATCCTTTATATCGGCATTCATATGAAAACATCCATTTCCTTTAACCACTCTTAATCACTTCGAAAATGAAGCATTTGAATGGCACAAGAAAGTGAGTTGGGAGCACTCCTTGTTTGGATAGTCACTTATTTTATTACGTTATTTTAATACTGCAGATGCGCTGCATTACAGCGACTTTGGTCGAGGCGAATAGCCAATCAGTGAGCTGATTGTTGGAGAATGTAGAACTTTGTCCAAGCTGTAGATAGGAAAATTTCTACTTTCTTTTACCACTTTCAATGGCTAAATGCACACATAATATTTATATTCGCGAAATCTGCGACAAACAATCTTTTGAATTATCTAACTTTCATTGGCCTTCTTGTACGAATAAATTAGTAATCTGTAGCACAATTTTCGTTTTAGCGTATTTATATGATGATGTAGATAGGGAGGTATACCGGCCGTCCCCTTTTTTCTGTGAACTAAACGTGACTGGAACAGCAGTGGCCATGTTACACACGCATCGACGTGGGCTGCGGAACTGGTGTAATACGTTGCGAACACACAACACGCCGCTGATTTTCTGACCCCGGCAGCTGGCCAGATAAGCCTCGGCTTCCTACGCTGCCCACACACGCGGTTATGCTCGCCGGCGTCGAATATTCTGGGAACAGCCGGCCGCAGGCTTCGCCGCAGAAGACGGCGGAGTGAGATGTGGAGTTCCGCGGCGGCGTATCTGTCTGGGTGTATCTCACAGGCTGCCCCAGGCGGCCGCACGCGAACCCCACCCACCACCACCACCACCACCACCACTGGCTGCCAGGGAGGCCGCTGCGGACGTGCAAGCTCACCCGCTGACTGGCCGGCCGTCACTGGAACAACCAAAGGCCCGATTACGCGCACACGTTTCTGGATTGCAACAGTGTTGTCCATTGTGTCTTGGAGAAACAACTCTTAAGCGAATTTTTTCGCAGAACTTCATGGACACCCTGGTGCTTATAAGGAAAACTCACCATACCCCTTCAGATATAGTGGTAAGTTGGTGTAGTGGGCAGCAAACCTGAACGCAGGACAACATTAGGTGCACGAAGCTGTCAAAAAATCTAATACATAAACCAGAATGTCCGTATGTTTGTACGTGTTGCATACAAATCTACAGTTTTGTTCTAATCTTCATGAAAATTTGTACACGTAAGCTTCAATCCATGAGGCCGTCACTGGAGGAACGCAACGAGAGATTACGCGCACATGTTTCTGGATTGCAACAGTGTTGTCCATTGTGTCTTGGAGAAACAACTCTTAAGCGAATTTTTTTCGCAGAACTTCATGGACACCCTGGTGTTTATAAGGAAAACTCACCATAACCCCTTCAGATATGGTGGTAAGTTGGTGTAGTGGGTAGCAAACCTGAACGCAGGACAACATTACGTGCACGAAGTTGTCAAAAAATCTAACATATAAAACAAATGAGAGCTACAATTTATTTAACTAAGGTTATTTACTATAATGCCTTTAAAATTCGAAAAACCATTTACGGATTCCTGTGAGCCGTTCATTATTTGCCAGATCCGGCTCCTTTTGAAACTTTACGAGTACTTCAACCTCTTCTGAAATGTCCAAAACAATATCCTTGTTAGAAAAATGGAAGAATTGACAATAGTTTTTAAATGGTGTTGGCATTCCCGAGGCACTTCTAATTTATTTATTTATTTTTTGACACTTCTATTACCTTTTTTCTGTTCCTTGTTTATTAGCTTCCTTTTCTTTATTCAAATTCAAGTTCAAGTGTTTGTTAAGCTTATGGGACTTAACTACGGGGTCATCAGTCCCTAAACTTACAAACTACTTACGAACTAGGACGGCACAAATATCCATGCCCGAGGGAGGATTCGAATCCCCGACCGTAGTGGCCGAGCAGACCTTGACTGAAGCGCCTCAGTCCCCTCGGCCACCACGGCCGGCTTTCTTTATTCTTTTCGAGCATCTTCTAAATAATATATCTTTTAGAGCAATGTTGTAATTACAGCTGCCTTTCCTGGCGAATGTCCTTTGTTTGTTCCTAGTACCGGTCTCGCAAAGTGAAGCGCCACTATCCGGTATGAACAATCTTCAATTAATGAACTCCACGAGCATTAGAGAGCTAAATACCTATGTAATACGTTGTTAATAAGTTAACAGCAAACCACGCATTGACAGTACATCTTCTTCTAATATATAAAGCAGAGTGTCCGTATGTTTGTACGTGTTGCATACAAATGTACAGTTTTGTTCTAATCTTCATGAAAATTTGTACATATAAGCTTCAATCCATGAGGATGGTCGCCGTAAGTGTGAGAATCACATACGATATATAGTTCACGAGATATGACGTCATAAACAATGAGATGCGAAAAAAACTGCTGCATCAAATGACACTGTTGCACATTTCCTCCTAAGCCACTGGACCGATTTCAACCAAATTTGCTGCACATGCTCCTTACCGTGGGGTAACAATTACTGCATGGTTGAGAATCACATATGCCACATGGCTCAAAAGATATTACGTCATAACCAATAGAAATTGCAAAAAATGCCATATAATGCGGCGAGAGTTTCCAAATACACTGTATGAGAATGACAGTACTTAGCGATATTCAACGAACTTTAAACATAATTTCAAACTTTTATTAAACTTTCTCTCGCTGCAACCATAGTAAAATGATGAAAGGAAAAAAAGTTTCTCGCTTATTACTTTTCCGCTGTTTATGGAGTAAAACTACGCCTCTCGGTATGACTTTACAATTTATAATTTGAACACTACAAATTGTAGCGACAGGAAATCTTACAGACAGTATACACATATATAGTTGAATGTACCTTATAAATTGTATCACAGTACGACACATAGTTCATGAGATATGAACACATAAACAGTAACGTCCATGGAAAACCGCCCCAAGTTTTAATCTATTACTTCTTTACTAATTATTGTATTCCCAAGAGATTGTACAGACATACACCCCTTATACAAATGAACATATGCCTGAAAAGTGGCAGACGTAAGTAAATAAATACCCGGGCAACGCCGGGTTTTCAGCTAGTAAATAAATAAACAAAAGAGGTCAAATAGAAACAGTGAACGGTCGAAGAGTAAGATGCGTAACATTGACGAAGGAACTTTCTGATTTATTTCTTGCACAATGATAATTATTGCTAGAGGACCCGTGCGAATACTTCGCACCGTTAGTGGAATGAAAAAAAGGTTGGAAAAAAATGGAAGTTAAATGTTCACGCATAGCTTTCTTCAGAATCAGTGTAAGTATTTAAAAGCGCAAATGAAAGAGCTTCATCCAATGAGTGTTGTTAGGTGAAAAATAACTGCATACCTTAATTAGAACCGAAGATATCGTAAAACCAACCGATGAAAATATTCAATCCAAGGAAAGAATGATACCGTGATTGAACAGAAATAAAGAATATAGAGACTTAAGTTAATCTCATACTTGATGACAAATCTGCGAATGAATACCTTTCGTTTAAAACAAAAAAGTAGGAAATCAGTCGGATAGAACGACCTGACCGACTGACTTTAGTCTACAGCACGAACAGCCCCATAAGAAACATACAGACGGAAATCGCGTTTGAGTATAGAAGAAGGAAGGTGAGAGTTATGTAAATTCTGATACTTGATGACAAATCTGTGGATGAATACCTTTCGTTAAAACAAAAATGAAGGAAATCGGCCAGGTAGTTTGGTCTGGCCGAGTGACTTTAGTTTTCGTAGATTCCTTTAAAATGTAAGATGTTGCAGGACATTCACAGCGAGCGTGCTGCTACTAGGTATGCTGCGAATGGTCTATGCCGGGACTTTGTTCTGTAAGTTCTTAGGATAAAAGTCCTTAGTATACTATCACAATAGTGATAGAAGATGAGACGATGCGTGATAGAGACGAAACGCGTTATAAACATCTTGCGACAATACAGTCTGCAACCAATGCTGTTCTATCTCATTTTAATCTGGCTTCATTATTCTTGCTCCTCACTTATTTCCACATTGATTTTTCCTGGCGATTTTCCTGAATTAATGTACTGGACTTCATACAAAAGGAGGTCAACAGCCACAGTCGCTGTACAACACTATTACACTATTTAATTAATTATTCACTTCATGACTTGACTAGTTTCAATCTATTGTCCCAATCTCAGATGATACTACATGAAGAATGTGTAGTACTACCTTATACAAGGGTTGGAACTTAAATAGTGGCAGTTTGTGCTGTATGCGCCCGCGCATTCTCGTGCAAAATGATGGGTGGGTTGCGCAGAAAGTGTTGCCGCTTCTTTTGCAAACTTGGACACAGGTGATGCTCGAAAACGAACAGCAATATTGTGCATTGATGGTCAGCCGTGAAGGAACGTGATGCGGTAGGATGACACCATCACATTCGTACACGAGAATCACTATAACTTTCACCATACTGGAGGTATGGCGCACTTTCGACTTCCACGCCGATCCATAATTACGCCATTCGTTGGATTGACGTTTCAGTTTTGGCTCTATTTCTGAATTTACGTCAATTCATTCGGAAGGCATCGTGATACAATTTTTCGCATGCCGAGGCTTTCCTTCAGGATGCGAAGCACAGTCGTACGCGCTATTCCGGTTTGCTGGGTGAGCTCACGAATCGTCTGGCTTCTATCACTGCCCAATAACGCGGCAACAGTATGCACTTCTTCTTAAGAGACGCTAGCACGACCTTTTCGATGCATGTCTGCTACAGTTTGCCGACCTTCGCTACAGGCTTTTAACCGAGGTGCTTCTGTTCTATACTTGACTTACTTGACTTATTTCCTGTATCACCTAAGTGGAGCATAGGGCATCAACGAACTTCCGCATCCGGACTCTGTTCTGCGCCAGTGTCTTGATTTCAGTCCAGGACTTCCCTCCTTTCTCGGTCCCTTCTGCTACTACACTCCTTCTCCATGTATTCCTTGGCCTCCTCTCCTGCTGCCTTGTGGATTCCATTCTAGGGCTTGTCTTGCACGTTGTCTACGCCACGCCTTAATATATGCCCAATCCACTTCCATTTCCTACGACGTATCTCAATATCAATGGGTGTTTGATGAGTTCTGTTCCATAGTTCTTCGTTGGAGATTACTTGTGGCCACCATATCCTCAAGATGTTCCACAAGCTTCTATTCACAAATATTTGAAATCTGCTAATCAGCTGTTTTTTGGTTTTCCATGATTCACACCAATAGAGCAGTACCGACTTGACATTTGTATTGAATTTCCAGATCGGTCTCAGCATTGCAAATGCCCCTTTAGCCTTATTTATTCTGTTTCTTATATCTTAGATAGTTCCCCCCTCAGGGGTGACGAAACTTCCAAGGCAGCAAAATTGCTTGACTTGCTCGATTTCTTGGTTTTCTAAAAAAAGAAAGAATATATATATATATATATATATATATATATATATATATATATATATATATAGTGCTTCATTTCGGTTATTACAGCGCATCTCCTTAGTTTTCTTTCCATTTATCTTCAGCCCCACCTCCGATGCTTCAGTTTTTAAATCATTCAGCATTGCTTCCATACCCTTGTAACTGCTGGCCAGCAAACACAAGTTATCTGCAAAGTTGAAGTCCTCCAACCTGCCTATCAATCCCCGTTGAATTCCTCTTCGACGATTCATTGCCTTCGGCATCACAAGATGCAGCACCATCAGAAATAGGATAGGTGACAGCAAACATCCTTGCTTAACTCCTGTGTCTACTGGGATGGGTTCCGACAGCATCCCTTGACGTAAAACTTGACATGTGTAGTTCTCATACTTTTCTTGGGTTATCTTTATAATTTTCTTAGGGATCCCAAACTCTTGCATAGCTTTCCACATCTTCTTCGTGCAAAATTATGGGTGTGTTGCGCAGAAAGTGTTGCCGCTTCTTTTGCAAACTTGGACGCGACAATGCCGATTTCCCGCACGTCTCTTGAAGACCTTGATGATACTGTTGTGCTGTACTACCTCTGGCATATTTAATCTTGATCCATTTTCGTTGTTCCTGTTTCGAACACATAGCGGCACCGTTACGTTAGACCGCTCGCCGTGTTTCTCGCGATTGTGCGCTCGCCGGTGACATTGGACGGGCGAGTCCATTTGCTCGGGGGTAAGATAGGTATGTCAACAATGTGTGCTATCAGCGATGATAGTAGATTCTGTTGCAGTCTCCACGGCAGTGTTGCCAGTATTGAAGTTCCAACCCTGCGTATATGTATGTCGTTTTATGACATGGAACAACACTTTTGTCCTTTTGATAAAATTTGAGAAATGAATGAAATTTGGATACTACATGATTTAGTACATCTTCATATGAGAAACACAATTTGTCAATTACTTTAAAAAGAAAGCATCAACTGAGTAGGCTTTTGTAACACAAGCTGTGCTACATGTTCGAGTACCGTAGTGGAATGGCGAAGTGCTCTAACAATGAAAGTACATGGGCTCGAACAAACATATCTGTATGAACGTTTCGTTACATGATCTCTACGTACGCCTCAATGTGCTGGTGGGTGTCGTTTTTCTGCAAAGCTCTGCAACCATGCTCTAGATAGCACTGTAGATGTAATTGTAGACGCCATACGAATGCAGATATCTTAAACTATAACTTGTTCAAACAACTTACGGGTATGCTGCCGGGTGACGTCGTCGACAACCGCCGATATTTCGGCAGGAGAACACCCTGCCATTCTCAAGGCACAACTGCACTTAAGGAAGCAATGTGCAAGCGTATTTAATACCTCGGTTTGCAAAGTGTAAACAAGGAAGATAACACACACAGTACAAGTCACAGCAGAGCCAACACAACCAAAGGTGACCAAACATCAAAAATATCGATAGTGACTTAATCAACAGGTGAGGCAGCATTAATTTTATCCCTCTGTTTTTTGACGAGAGACAGTGCCGGATTCCAAGCAGAATTTAAACAAAAACCACCATCTCTGTTTATAAGGTCGCTTGCTAGTTTAATTTCAACAGCTTCCTTAATAACACTATCCCAATAGGTGGAGGTGCATGCCAGGATCTCCGTGTTGTTGTATTCCATAGGATGACCGGTGTCAAGACAGTGTTCTGCAACAGCGGATTTGTTGGGCTGCTGTAAGCGCGTGTAACGTTTATGTTCAATACACCGGTCTTCCACAGTCCTGATTGTCTGACCAATATATGACATGCCACAACTGCAAGGAATACGATATACACCTGCCTTACGCAAACCAAGATCATCCTTTACGGACCCCAACAGGGCCTTTATCTTAGAAGGTGGTCGAAAAACACATTTCACATCGTATTTCCGTAAAATACGACCAATCTTGTTGGAAATACTTCCTGCGTAAGGCAAAAAGGCCATAGATTTAGGTGCCACTTCATTACTATCGTCACTCACCCCGTTGCACAGAAGGCTGATAGCGCAATGCACGTTTTATCTATCTCTCACTATAGAGACATTGCTTCCTTAAGTGCAGTTGTGCCTTGAGAATGGCAGGGTGTTCTCCTGCCGAAATATCGGCGGTTGTCGACGACGTCACCCGGCAGCATACCCGTAAGTTGTTTGAACACTGATTACGCCGGGAAAAGTTAAAGTCTAACTATAACTTGTGTAATAATCATCGTACATGTTCTCTAGCGAATTGTCATCAAAAGCCGTGATGATAATTGCAACTTTACCTTCTTCCCGAAAGACTGTTGGTATTCACTGCCACTGCTTCCATCGCCTCTTCCCGCACTTACCGTAGTACTACCGCTTGCAATGAGTTGTTCGTCGTTATCATCCCTATTATCATTATTACGAGTTAGTAACAACAGTATATAACTTATGCTCATATTTCTCTTCCATAACATACGAAAAAGCATGCAAATGTTCCATCTTCTACACTAATAACATCTTCACGAAGAAGGGTTCTTCGTAACTTCATCTCAACTAATCGCAATATATTAGCAGCATTGATTAGCAATCGCCGCCCCCATCTGACGCTTCACCACACAAATAATATCACAAAACGCAACTTCAGAGGCACACTGCACCGTTCCTACTGACGAACCGACAGGTCAAAGTGCAATGCGGCATGCACTCCGTCTGGCATGGGTACGTGTGTCGTCTTTGGTTAGTTTCAGTTTATGAAGTTAGTAAGCTTGGGGACTGAAAACCACAGTCGCTAAGTCTAACGAATTCACAAACATGAGAATAGTTTAACGTGTTCTAGTAGATGTTCATCATTTTTTTGAAGTTGAGCCTACTCTTTACCGTCTCTACATTGTGATATATCTGCTTCCGGATTAACCTTACAATTCAATAAACGTGTTTCGAATTCTTCCTCTCCTTGTGAGGACCTAGTGCCGAGCTTTCCAAACTGGGTGTCGCGACACCCTGGGGTGTCGCGAGACTAACAAATGTAGACTAAAAAAAAATAAAAAAAAAAAAAAAAAAAATAAAAAAAAAAAAAAAATAAAAAAGAACTTGTCATAAAATAAGACAAAATTTTCTTCTCTTCATACTACCATGAACACTCGCCTGCAGCTAATCATCCTTCTCTTCATTCACTGCATCACAGATCACGTATTAAAGGAATGATCGGTGCACATTAATTGCCTGCTCAGCCGCTAGGCGGCAGCTCTGCTTCAACAGCAATAGACACTAAGGGTTCGTTCAAGCAGCTGCCAGTTGTCAGATTTTAGCAAACAGCGCATGCGCAGAGCTGCTGCTGATACTCGATAACAGCGCTTCCCATTCGCAGTTTGCTGGAACTGGCAGCTTGACGAACCTTCATTGTTGTCTGCTTTATTCCTCAAAAAGCTGCACCTGGGAGTTTTTAATGGATTTATCAAAGCCACATCACCCTCGGTAGCATTTCTTACAGTTAAATGTCAATCAATGACACATGGCTGTAAAAGCTGTCAGAGATCGTAAAAACAGTCGCAATTGTCGACTGACTAAAGCTATTCATAGCGATGTTTAGTATGGAGTATGGCTGGGTGATTAACGGAGAGTAGTACAGTATTGTAAATGCAGTGATCGTTGGTTCGAACCCTGGTATGCGTTAATATTTTTTTCTTTCAGATTCCTGTATTTAACAGATTCTGGGACCAGAAATGACATTCATATTCTTACTTGTAACAAATATGTATCCATTTTTCCAAATATATCGGGACTTCCGAGGTCGTGGTGAAGCAAGAACCTAACAATAGAACTTAAATAATAATTCATCACTTGTTATAAATACATCCTCTTTATTTCTGAAAATAATGTGATTATATTGAACTGAAAGGGAACAGCCAGTGTGCTGTCTAAATCAGAAATCCGAGCAGCTAATTTCCAGATGCCGTTTTCAATCGATACAGCAAAACCGTATCTGGCCATGACATGTACACAAAACAGCGAAAAACGGTTTCCGAAATTCAGTTTTCGTGTTTAGGAAGTTGGGTCGCATGTAGAAGAAGCAAGTATTATTGTGTGAGTTAGGCATTGTTGTCTGAGGTGTTATTCTGTTGTACATCTCCCTAGTTCCTAATGTTTCCTTTTCTTGCGACGAGTGTACATAATTGTTGCAGTCATGATCAACATTAACCCTCGCACCTCACACTTTCGTCTTAGGGACAGCAGTGAATTTTTAATTCAGCGTTAAGAAGAGTAGGTTGTTTATAATTGCGGCGCTGGGGCGTTAAACATGGTAACTGTTATTCTAGTGGTATGCCATTTCCTCGCATATATCGTGTTATGTATGCAGATGTGCCTAATTACTAGGAAAAAAACAAGCTGTTTTCTGTGAAGATCTTTGAAACTAACTCATGTATTTATCTCTGCATGCAAGATACTACATCGTATGTGGCGTTCAGTAATTTTTTGGCCAAAATGACTGTTATCATGTGTTACTCCAGAGCCCGTCATATGTGGAAAAATGGTATACCGCTAGAATGTCAGTTACCATATTTTTACGCCAGCGCGCCTCAGTATTTTGAAACACCAGTGAATATAAAATTGGTAACAGTGCCTAAAAGTCTGCAATTGTTTGGTTTCAATTATAACATTGTTGTTGTAGTGTCCTGTTGTATAGAATGTTGCGCTTGTGTGGGGTCTAGAGGAACCCAGTGTGAGGTGCAAGAGTTAAACATGTCAATGTCCACATGAGTACGAAAAGAAATCCGTTAAACTTTGTTTACAAGATACATCAATCAAAAGTGAAGGCCGTAAACTCCACAAGATACCTAGGAATTACTATTACTTCAGACATAAATTGGAAAGAACACGTAGATAATGTCGTGGGAAAGTCGAACCAGAGACTGCGTTTTATTGGCACATCCCTTAAAACATGCAGCAGAACTACAAACGAAACTGCATATACTACGCTTGTCCGTCCATTTTTGGAGTATTGCAGCCCAGTGTGGGATCCTTATCAGGTGGGTTTGACGGAGAACATCGAAAGAGTCCAGAGAAGGGCAGCTCGTTTCGTATTGTCACGGTAGAGGGGAGACAGCGTTACGGAAATGATACAGGATCTGGGATGGGAATCATTACAACAACGGCGCTTATCGCTGCGGCGTGGGCTACTTGTGAAACTCCAATTGCCAACATTCTTCCCCGAATGCGAAAATATATTGTTGACTCGCACTTATATAGGTAGAAATGATCATCAGAATAAAATACGAGAAATCAGAGCTCGAACGGAGAGATTCAGGTGTTCTTTCTTCCCGCGCGCTATTCGAGAATGGAATGGAAGATAAATAGTATAATTGTGGTTCGATGAACCCTCTGTCAGGCATTTAAATGTGATTTGCAGATTATCCCATATAGATGTAGATGTAGAATGCGTACGAGAATTTCAGTTTAGTTTACAAACTACATTGATACTTTATTCCCCCTCCCCCCTTCCCCCCCCCCCCCCCCCGCTAGAACCATCTAAATTTTACCATATGTGTTTATATTAGTGAAAGTGTGTCGCGCGAAACTGTAAGCTATAAGTGGGTGACGCCATAAGGGAAATTCTGGAAAGCACTGACCTAGTGGCTTTGTCAGCGCTTATCGAGCACTCTTCACTGTTACGAGAGTGTCCTACCACGCTCCCGTAAAGAGGTGAACAAAGAAGGAAGGCGCCACAAGTTACAAGATCAAAGAGTCGGCAGCCTGACCATAAGCCACTTAGGTTGCCGTCACCGCCTGGAGAGCGTTTGAGAAGCTCAGCCGCAAACACGTGGGACGCGCTGGAGGGTGGCGGGCGTCGGCTCCAGGCGCGCAGTCTGGAGTGGCGGTCAGCTGGAGAGCGGCGACACAGCCACAGCCAGCCACTCGACGGCGCCTCGCAGACAACTCGCCACAGTGCAGCCGGTGGAGGGCCGTCCACAGGATGGCTGCCGAGGTGGCGCGGGGACAGACACAGGCACACACTGGACCAAGGCAGAGGCGTGTCCACTAAACACTGTGTGTTGTGTGCCACAATGACTGAACTTTTAGTCTTTCCTTGGTAGGACAGTACTAATTAATTTATTGTGTTTCTTGAGTTTCTCCCGGCGTATTTGATAATCAAAATATCCACGGGTGTACTGCCGGTACGGGCACAATATTTCGGCGATCATACATGTCGCCACCATCAGGTGAACTGACGGACTGAGCTCCTAGAAACGCGCTGGCACAGCGATCCGCTCCAAGGGAACTGGGTTCTAGCCCGGTAGCGGGCGATTTAAATACGCTCGGCCTGCGGAGCGACCCCTCAGCGGTCCGCGCTCCGCGCCGCAGTCGCGCAGTGGAACCGATTGCGCCAGCGTCTGAGATGGCGTCGGTGTGAAGGCTCTGTCCGCCGTGGTCATCAATACGTAACGTTTGCTAGATTTAATTAATCCAATCGCTGGTTCCCAAGCTTTGCTAACTTAAAAGCCACAGTCACGGTTTATGAGGTCCTCACTTGTGCGAATATCAATGGACTATAACGACGCAGTACCAGTATATAGAATTCTGGTACAGATGTCGAGATGCTGGGACTGCGTCGTTAGAGAGGCCATTGAAATTCGCACAAGTGACGACCTCATAAACCGTGACTCTGGCTATAATCTTAGCAAAGCTTGGGAACCAGCGATTGGGTTAATTAAATCTAGCAAACGTTACGTTGCGGACAGAGCCCTCACATCGACGTCATCACAGACGCCGGCGCAATCGGTTCCACTGCGCGGCCGCGGCGCGGGGCGCGGACCACGGAGGGGTCGCTCCGCGGGCTGAGGGTATTTAAATCGCCCGCTACCGGGCTAGAACCCAGTTCCTTTCGCGCCGCCGTAGCGTGCGGATCCCCGCGCCGGCGCGTTTCCACGAGCTCAGTCCGTCAGTTCACCTGATGATGGCGACATGTATGATTGCCGAAATGTTGTGCCCGTTGGACACTATAGACCGGCAGTACACCCGTAGATATTTTGATAATTAATTTATTCTTTGACGACCGGTTTTGATACACTTAGAGTACCATCACCTGGTCACTGGTACATTCAATTACAGTTGAGTAAAATTCAATAATACCAAATACAGCAGTAATGCAACACAAAAATCAAATGTTTGTAAAGCTTATGGGACTTAACTACGGGGTCATCAGTCCCTAAACTTACAAACTACTTATGAACTACTTACGAACTAGGACGGCGCAAATATCCATGCCCGAGGGGGGATTCGAACCCCCGACCGTAGTGGCCGTGCAGACCGTGACTAAAGCGCCTCAGTCCCCGCGGCCACCGCGGCCGGCGTAATACTACACAACTCATACCTCGTGTTCTATGCTTTCCATTTCGTGAAAGTGCATGACATTAAAATGGTACGTCAATCGTAAAACATTTAAGTTTTACAAATGGTAAATCAAACATAAGAACAGTTGAAATATTAAAAACACATCCTCCATGATGTGTCATGTTGACAGTCAGAGTGCATTTTTACAACTAACCGGGCGGACACGAACCGAGCAATATTGATGGGATCGAGATGGGCCTCACTAATCCCCGACACGAGTGTAGCAACATTCCCGTCAGGTAGTTGGGACTTCTCAGCTTAAAGGTGCGACCGGCAGCACCGACATAGACGCTTGTTTACGCTGCTTAGCTCGTGTCCGCCCGTGAACAGCACGTAGTGGCCAGCTTCGGTATGTTGTTGCTGCGGTCTTCAGTCCGCAAACTGGTTTGATGCAGCTCTCCACGCTACTCTGCATTCTGCAAGCGTCTTCATCAGAGAATGAGAACGGAAACCTACATCCTTTTGAATCTGCTCACTATATTCGTCCCTTGGCCTCCCTCTACGATTTTTACCCCACACGCTTCCTTTTAATACTAAGTTGACAATTCCTTGATGTCTCAGAATTATTCCTTCTCTTAGTCATAATAGGCCAGAAACTCCTTTTCTCTCCGATTCGGGTAAGCACCTCCTCATTAGTTACGTGATATACCCATCTAATTTTCATCATTCGTTTGTAGCACGACATTTCAAAAGCTTCTATTATCATTTTATCTGAACTCCTTATCGTCCACGTTTCACCCACATACAGTGCAACACTCCAAACAAATGCTTTCAGAAAGGACTTCCTAGCATTTAAATTAATATTGGATGTTAACAAGTTTCGCTTCTTTAGAAACGCTTTTCTTCTCATAGCCATTCTACATTTTATATATTCTTTACTTCTGCCATCAGAAGTTATCTTACTACCCAAATAACAAAATTCATCTACTACTTACATTGTCTCATCACCTAATGCCCTCTCCAAATTTCTCCTTCCATTCCTTCACTGCCTGCTCAATGTGCAGATTGAACAACATTGGGGTATCGCTACAACCCTGTCTTACTCCCTTCCCAACCTCTGCGTCCCTTTCCTGCCCTTCGACTCTAATAACCGCTGTCTGGTTTTTATATAGGTTGAATATAATTCTTCGCTCCCTATATTTTACCCCTGATACCTTCAGAATTGCGAAGAGTGTATTCCAGTCGACATGGTCAAAAGCTTTCTCCAAATCGACAAACGCTAAAAAAAGTAGGTTTCCCTTCCCTTTATCTTCTAAGATAAGTCGTAATGTGATTTTTGCCTCCCGTATTCCTACATTTCTCCTAAATCCAAACTGATTATCCCCGAGCTCGGATTCCACAAGTTTTTACATTCGTCTGTGTTTCTCTTGATGACGACATCCTCCTGAGTAGTCCCCGCCCGGAGATTCGAATGGGGGTCTATTTTACCTCCGGAATATTTTACCCAAGAAGACGCCATCATCGTATTGTCATACAGTAGAGCTGTATGTCCTCGGGAGAAGTAACGACTGTAGTTTCCCCTTGCTTTTAGACGTTCTCAGTAACTGCATGGCAAAGCCATGTTAGCTGATGTTACAAGGACAACTCAGACAATCATCCAGACTGTTGCCCCTGTAACTACTGAAAAGGCAGCTTCGGTATAAAGTTTTGTTAAACGCGCAGGAGAGTGATACTGAATATAGAGGACAGTGTAAAGCCATGTTTAGCGAACGGGGTCAGACGTTCCTTGTTTATAAAAATTTCATCTTTAAGCGCAGGGCTGGAGATATTCTAAGAATAACTTTAACGCCAAAATTTTTACTATAGGAAATGGCTATGTTTTGTCGAGGTGTGACGGAAATCATAGTAATGATCGATACTTAGTGCAAGACTTAGGAAGTAAATCAGTGTCAAATGCAATAAAATCTAAAGCTACCTATGATATTGACGAGCGACCAACAAAAATCATTAATAAGGGTGTAGAGGAGCAGAGTCAACATGTTGACTCATCGAGATGTAACATACATAAAAAGCAATCTTGCCAGTACAATTCAGAAATTGCCCAAATCAGCAAAAATTGAACTGAAAAACGATCCTGACTCAGGTTTGGTAATTTTTTTCAGCGGAGAGTTGCATTTTAAATTTTAACGGGATATATGGTTTAGGAAGTATGACGTCCTAAGCACTGTGCGGTATGAACAGGAAACTGAAATACATGAAGAGTGGATAAAATACTAACGGAGAATAATGGGATGGACTTAACATAAGTACGGAATAATTGCACACCAGGGCGACATCGAGAATTAACACTAGTGCTGAATAGAACAATCTAAAATTAATATTAAAAACAGTCCACATCGAAAATATTTTGCTTTGTGGCTCAGAAATTTACGGTTGTGCCGCCTGTTTTGTCCACCGTCACCGCCAGTCGTCAAAGTAGTATTCATTTGAAGTTAGTCTACATAGACTGAAACTTCTCATGAAATAAAAACAACAATTTTACGAGCTGGACTGCTTTTAATTTTAATTTTAACCATTCTGTTAAGAACGCTGTTTCTCAATTATGCTTTTTGAAATTTCAGAACCAATGCAGTTTTAGGAAAATCATTTGTTAGACAACGTCTTGATCATCTTTCATTCAAAAAATGTTCAAATGTTTGTTAAGCTTATGGGACTTAACTACGGGGTCATCAGTCCCTAAACTTACAAACTACTTATGAACTACTTACGAACTAGGACGGCACAAATATCCATGCCCGAGGGGGATTCGAACCCCCGACCGTAGTTGCCGTGCTGACTGTGACTGGAGCGCCTCAGTCATCTCGGCCACCGCGGCCGGCCATCTTTCATAGCCACAAAGTTTATATCTGGGATGTTTTCGCAAACTTTCCGGAAAGATTGCATGTCATTTAACAATATGATCCGTTTACATGATCTGCAACAAAGTTCTAACCTCTAAATTAACACTGCAAATAACTTGCAAAGTGACTCAAGCGACTTTTTCTTCCATCATAAGAAAAGTGGGCATAGCTATGAAAGAGTTCATTTGTGTTTGGTAACTTTTCTGCCATGTAATGATACTAAGTGCTCGGGACGAAACAGAATACAGTAAACATAAAGATCTACAAGAATTCTAACGCTAAATATATTAAGAACTGAAATGGGTTATGAAAGTTAAGCAAGAGGTGTTAAAGAACTGCACCCTCGTCGACCAGGAGGAGACAGAAATTTCTTTGTCGTAGTTCTTGCAGGTAATCTCCTTCGGCAAACATAATGTCACATATAACAGTAAGAATGTCTTTATGTTGTGAGATAGCTGCCGCTGTAATACCCTCCCTGGCTTTTAAGCATCTAAATCCGTGTAATGCCGGTATATTTTATTAGCGTTATCGTAGGCCCCGGCGTTCGCGCACGTGGTTTCCGCGTAATCAGGTGCGCGGCCGCATGTTCCGCGTTGCACGCCACAAACTGCACATAACTCACTGCAAACCAGGCTGCAGCGCGCTTTCGAAGAAAGTTACGTACCTCCAGTCCGTCACGCAAGCCGCTAAGCTTCCAAATACCGCTTCAGACGCATTCTCCATAATGAAATTCAGCTGCAGTAAACAAAGATCATTTATCTCACAAGGAAAGTACATGGGCTCAAATAAACACATCTGTATGAACGTTTGCTTACAGGATCTCTACGTACACCTCAATGTGCTGGAGGATGTCGTTTTCCTGCAAAACTCTGCAATGATGCTCTAGATAGCACTGTAGATGTAATTGTAGACGCCATACGTAATGCAGATATCTTAACTATAACTTATGCAATAATCAACGTACATGTTCTCTGGCGTATTGTCATCAAAAGCCGTGATGATAGTTGCAACTTTAACCTTGTTCTCGGAAGATTGTTGATATTCACTGCCACTGCTTCCATCGCCACTTCCCGCATTTACCGAAGCACTTGCAATGAGTTGTTCGTCATTATCATCCCTATTATCATCGTTAAGTGTTAGTGTTACAACAGTATCTAACTTATGCTCATATTTCTGTACCATAACAGATACGAGAAAGCATGCGAATGATTCATCTTCTACATTAATAACATCTTCACGAAGGAGGGTTCTTCGTAACTTCATGTCAACCAACCGTAATACATTAGCAGGATTGATTAGAAATCGCCGCCCCATCTGACGCTTCACCACACAAATAACATCACAAAACGCAGCTTCGGAGGCACACTGCACCGTCCCTACTGGCGAAGCGGCAGGTCAAAGTGCAATGCGGCATGGCACACGCAGAGGCCTCTAACGGACGACCGCAGAGTTCTGCAGATGCGGGCGTATCACTAGTGCAATAAGGGACCTTTACATTATCTCTCGTATGATTTTGGTGTATATGTGTTTGTTCGAGCCCAAGTACTTTCCTTGTCAATTCTCTATGTCAGTGATCTGAATGTCTTCGTTAATGTTTTAGAAATTACAGCTCTATTGATGCTCATTGGGTAACTGAAAGGCAGCCCCTGATTTCAAGACAATCACGTGACATATAAACACACAGAGAAAGGTTGTGCTACTTAGACTATTTCAACGTTATCAAATTAGAAATATCTGGTGTATTTTATATGATTTTTGCTAATATTTCGGACAAACATAATAAAAATTTAAATAATATGATATGACAATAATAATATGTAATATTTAAGGAAGGGAAGGAAGCTTAGGATTTAACATCCCGTCGACAGCGTGGTCATTACAGACGGAACTCACTCTAGAATATTTGGGTTAAGGATGGGCTAGGAAAACGGCCGTGCCCTATGAAAGGAATCATCCCGGCAATTGTCTGGAGTGATTTTGGAAAATCACGTGAGGCGGAACGACTCTGATGTATAGCTTGCAACTGAGTACTTAAGCTTTAAATGTGACTGTGTCAGACTCCGTAATCCTCGAGTCGTCGGCTCGTCACCATAAAAATTATTAAGTTTCAAAAAGAAAAGATCTTTCCAAGTTCCGAATCTATATAAGGTCCTTGCGCATTCAAAGAAGAACAGTCAGAAGAATTTCTTTTATTTATACTCTCCCTGCTAATCGGATATACTTTTTAAATTATTGCCAAGTTTTAACTGTCAAACTGATGTTTATACTAGTAAACGTTGTGTTGACCACAGAGATTCTATATATCTTGTTGATAGCAAATCGATCGATGTAGGCGATCGATTAAGACAGCACTGAAAAATTATCAAAGTCTTCCTTTGACTTAACTGTCAAACATCAATTAAATTCAAATAAAATGTCTTCTCAAAAAATCATAGAAACTTTAACAAGATATAATTCTCAATTCCTGTTAATGTAATATTTCTGGTAGATCTCTTCAAAATAAATAAATGATGTTGGCGAACACGTAGTTAAAGTTTAAATACGACTTTTATTACACTTGACATTTACAAGTCGGAAGTCAAGAATGAACTGACATAATGTATTTGCTCAAAATTTAGAAAGATTTCTTTGACAATGTAAACAAGGGCGACGATAACCGCAGAGACCATCATCTTCTTGCCTGTGGCGGTCGACCCGCGACTTGAAGTGGTCAGATGTTCTATTCCTTGAGGTTGGCGTCGAAGATGTTGCTCTCGTAGGTTGGATTGCCGTTATAGCACATGAAACATAAAAAACATACAAACTCTTTTAAGAATCATATAACAAAAACATTTACATAGAAAAATCATTTAAACATAAATACAAACACAGTCTGCTGCTAAACTGGGCTGATATAAGGTAGTAGCAGGGACAATAATTCGTCACACACGGAAAAGCTAAATCTGGATGGCCGTAGGTGGATTTGAACCACCATCCTTCCGAATGCGAGTCTAGTGTGATACCACTGCGCCACATCTCTCGGTATAATATTTAATAAATGTAATATATAAAAATAATAGACTATAATATTTATATTGTTTCTTATGTTATTTCTATATTTTAAGAATTTACTGTCTCAAATATTTGCAAAAGAAGGCCGAAAAAAATTTCCAGTGCGATTTTTATTTTTATAATTTTTTTAAACTTTTCGGTCTTTTTGTAATACGTTCTCAAATATATTACGATCAAAATTCGTATATTTGGGTGGTGCCAGAAAAATCAATTAGAAGTAACATAAGAAACATTAAAGATATGACACAATATAGTGATTAAGCATGGTTTTATCTTTTACGTAACAGTCCATAACTCTTTCTTTGCCGCCGTTAGAAAGGAGATAAGTTCTTTGTACACTCCAAAGTCTTTCGTTACCAATAATGTTGATACAGATATTGGTAACTGGTAGTCCCTACTCACAATATAACGTAGCAACTTTGATGTGAGCTCCCACCTGTTCATGCATCCAAAAAATAAATAAATAAATAAATAAAATAATAAAAAAGTGATTTGTATCTTCTACTTCGCCGCAATAACAAAAGGAGATGTCACTATGCCGATGCGATGTAGGTGCTCCGCAGTTCGACAGTGGTTGAACTTCAGCCTCGCTATGGTGACTGCCAGCTTCCGAGAACACCTCAGTCCCTTGTACCAAGATGTGGTTGGTAGCACTGGTGTTATTTGTGCATAGTATATCCCTTTTCACAGGCGAGGATTCTTTACACAGATGGCTCCAAAACCCAGGACTGATCAGGATGCGCCTTTTGGGATACCAATGCGCAAATAGGATGTAAATACAAAGTGCCAAGGGAAATGACAATAATGACCGCTGAACTCACAGGCATCTTAGAAGCTCTCAAGTACTGCCTTACGGTTCCGGAGGAGCATATTGTCATCTTCTCGAACTCTAAATCTGCGCTCATACTTCTTAAATATTTTCGTCGAGGGCATAAAAACCACCCAATAGCCTACGAGATAATGGCACATATAAACCATCTGGAAAGGAATGGACGCAGTGTTTCCATGCGTTGGATTAAAGCACACAACAATTCAAGGGAACGAGATCGCTGACACACTTGCCAAGGAAGCGGTTACCACTGGTACGGAAGAATATACTCAGGTTCCAGCGGAAGATCTTTCACCTGTTTACAGAAGGAAAATTCGGACTGAATGGGACAAATAATGGCAAGCTTCCCATCTGACGTTTAACTACATTTTGTGCTTCGACCGTGAAAAAAAAAAGTCCCTGTATTTGTACGTTTCTTCACATTTAAAGTGTGGTTATTGCCTGGGATTTACTGTGTGGTTAGTGGGCTATGTGAGACATTTCTTGACCTGACCATCAGATTGGAAGTAGGCTAAGTGAAATAACGTCAGGTAGAAATATTTTATAGTTCTATTCATAAACCGTTCTCAAAATTGCTCTCGTCTATGAATACATGTACGCGAAGAGGCCGTCTTAGGAAGACGTTGAATAGAAGCACACGTCTGCTTTGAAGTGAAACTACCTACATTAACTTGTGCCGACGCTAAAACACAGAGCTCCCCAGCTATTCGCTCGTTAGTTCGTTAACGGGGCCGCAACAAAATTACAGGGGCACTCTCGCGAAGCCGCATAGTTCTCTCCTACTATGACGCAGACGCCTGAAATTTGCCTCACCTTCCTCTGTAGTGCTGTAAAAGAGCCCTGCAATATTACCTTTTAGGTCGTCGACGCTCCACACAGAAAGGTGTAGACGCTCGCGGAAAAAGAGTGCTCACAACTTCATGTGGAGTTTAAGGTGAGTTGGTGATGCCACTGTTCTCACAGCCACGGGGATAGCGTGACGCCCTGTCTTATCCACATTTCCTTTTCCACCTATGCGTTAACGATCACGTTAACGGACACAGATGCATCATCGGGCGCTGAAGTCACACGTCTCCCTGATGAGTGGTGAAGGAACACTTTTCATTCCCAACGTTGCTCAGCACAGACAAGAAAAGGTTTTCGATGAAATCACAGTGTCCTTTTAGGTGTTAATTCTCCACATTTATCAGTAACTACATGGAGTCAGCGACACGATGACGTTCATGAGAAAGTGCGACAAGGATAACACGTACTACAACTATTCTCTAAGTACTTCGCGTGACTGCAGAGGCTTTGGAAGTTATCCTATGGCTTTAGATTGTGTCACAACCACAATTTTTGTTCTGGTGGAATCATTATAAACGAATGAAAACCAAAATTTGAACGTCGCCCGAAATAGCAAATTATATGTAATCTTCTACTGCCGTCCTATATGCACCTTCCGTGGCGCACGTACGGAGTACACTACATTGACAGTGCATTAATACATGGGGCGTAGATGATCCATTTGAGGTCCCTACACCGTATCTTGAAAAGAGCGTATGAGATGAACATTAACAAGAGCTAAACGAGGGTAATGGACTGCAGTCTAACGGCATCTGGCGATGCTGGAGGAATTAGATTCGGAAGTGAAACAATTAAGGTGACAGATGAGTTTTGTTACTTGGTCAGTAAAATAACATGTACTGGTCGCAGTACAGAGGATATATAATGCAGAATGAAAATGGTAGCCAGCCGCGGTGGCCAAGGGGACTGAGGCGCTCCAGTCACGGTCTGCACGGCCACTAAGGTCGGGGGTTCGAATCCCCCCCTCGGGCATGGATATTTGTGCCGTCCTTAGTCTTAGCTAGTTCGTAAGTAGTTTGTAAGCTTAGGGACTGATGACCCCGTAGTTTAGTCCCATAAGTTCTACAAACATTTGAATTTTGAAACTGGTAAGAAAAGCATTTTGAAAAAAATTTGGCGAACCTCTTCCGAAGGGAGATGTTCCTAGCTGTCAGTAAATCTTTCACTCTCTCAAACGCTTTCTTTCCCATGTATATTCTGCGTTTCACTTGTTATGTACGACTTCCATTGAAAGTTATCAGGTTTCCCAGATACTGTAATTATTGAACCCGTTACAGTTTTCCTTCTAGTGATACATAGATTGTGTTATCTTCTTTTCCAATTTTCATCAGTTAAGCCTTATCGACGTTCTCTTTCAATCCGAATTATTTTCCCACCCTTACCATATTCTCCAATATCATTGGAACTCTTCTTCTTATTCGTTTTACTGTTCCATAATTTCCAAGCTGGAGCTCTTCTTATTTGTTTTACTGTTCCATAATTTCTAAGCTCTTTTAATGAATTTTTGTTTCTAATATAAAACTGGAAAAATGCAAAAGTACTCGGGCAATACAGGGGTTTACTAACTAGTGTATTATGAAAATTGCAGAACAATCAGTTTTATAAGTCATGGGTACAAAATACTAACACGAATTATTTACAGACGAATGGAAAAACGTATGGAATCCGACCTCGGGGAAGATCAGTTTGGATTTACGAGAAATGTAGGAACACGAGAGGCAATACTCACATTACGACTTATCTTAGACTAAGGAAAGGGAAACCTACGTTTTTAACGTTTGTCGATTTAGAGCAAGCTTTCGACAATGTCGACTGGAATACACTCTTCCAAATTCTGAAGGTATCAGGGGTAAAATATAGGGAGCGAAGTCTTATATTCAACCTGTACGAAAACCAGACAGCGGTTATTAGAGTCGAAGGGCAAGAAAGGGAGGGAAGGGAGTAAGATAGGGTTGTAGCCTTTCCCCAACGTTGTTCAATTTCTTCATTGAGCAGGCAGTGAAGGAATGGAAGGAGAAATTTGGAGAGGACATTAAAGTTCAGGGAGAAGAAATAAAAACATTGCGGTTTGCCGATGACATAGTAATTCTGTCAGAGACCTCAAAAGATCTGGAAGAGCAATTGAATGGGATGTACAGTGTCTTGAAAGGAAGATATAAGATGATCATTAACAAGAGTAAAACGATGGTAGTAGAATGTAATGTCAGAAAATCAGGCAATGCTGAAGGAATTAGATTAGGTAATGAGACAATAAAAGTAGTAGATGAATTTTGTTATATGGGTAGCAAGATAACTTCTGATGGACGAAGTAAAGAAGACATAAAATGCAGAATGGCTATGGGAAGAAAAGCGTTTCTAAAGAAGCGGAACTTGTTAACATCCAATATTAATTTAAATGTTAGGAAGTCCTTTCTGAAACCATTTGTCTGGAATGAAGCATTGTATGGGAGTGAAACGTGGACGATCAGGAGTTCAGATAAAAATATGATAGAAGCTTTTGAAATGTGGTGCTACAGACGAATGATGAAAATTAGATAGGTAGATTACGTAACAAATGAGGAGGTGCTTAACCGAATCGGGGAGAAGAGGAGTTTCTGGCATATCCTGACCAAGAGAAGGGATAGATTGGTTGGACACATTCTGAGACATCAAAGAATTGTCACCTTAGCATTAGAAGAAGCGTGTGGGGTAAAAATCGTAGAGGGAACCCGAGGGACGAATATAGTAAGCAGATTCAAAAGGATGTAGGTTGCCGAACGTATTCTCAGATGAAGAGACTTGTACAGGACAGGGTAGCGTGGAGAGCTGCATCAAACCAGTGCGTACTGAAGACCACAACGACAACAACATATTATAACACACCTATGTTGAAAGCGAAGTTTTATCGCAAGTCGCAGTTATACACCCAGGTGGCCACTTGAAATAGTCGTCGAAATGTCGGTGGTTTTTAATATATTCAAAAAATCAAATGTTTGTACAACTTATGGGACTTAACTACGGGGTCATTAGTCCCTACGCTTAGAAACTACTTATGAACTAGCTAAGACTAAAGACGGCACAAATATCCATGCCCGAGGGGGGATTCGAACCCCCGACCGTAGTGGCCGTGCTGACCGTGACTGGAGTGCCTCAGTCACCTCGGCCACCGCGGCCGGCTTTAATATATTGACGATGAAGCTAAATGTAACAATATAATTTTATTGGAGTTATCCTGCTGGTTGATTCCAAGTCGTGCTGCACTAGTCTGTGCGGTGGTACGTAGTAGAAGAAGAGTTTGCATACAGTTTTTGATGTTCGCAGGGAATTGTTTGAGCTCTTGTGTCCCGAACATAGCGGCCCTTTCCGCTTTTAATTCGGACTTTTGTGGAAACGTCACCGCTGCTGAGGAGGTATTCCTGTCGCGCGCCCCTGACAAATGGCTCTCTCGGCTGCAGTGTTTTTGTACACAGCCCGACAGCAATGGCTTTTTGTGCCTGACAACGTTACTTGACCGCACGCATGTCATCCATCGATCAACAGCGATTATTTCTGCTCCCAACAAATACGAATAACACCGCAGAATACAATAAATCAAGCGGACGAGGAAGATTGATGGAGCGTCTCTCCAAATTCCATTACCGTTGAACCGTATTGAAAAGTTGCGTTTGAACATTTCCGAAATGCGGCATTCGTATTAAAGCGAGGCGTGGTTTTGCTGTTGTTATTGTTATTGTTGCCCCTGTTGTAAGTGTCGTGTCACTTGTTATTATTCACGGTTATCCAGGGCAAGCTATATTTTTGTAATTGCTGACACTGGGGTTAAAAGGCGAAATAATTCTGTTATGCAGTTAACCATTAGCGTCGTATTCGCTAATAACCTACTTCAGTCGCAAAGTAAATAACAATTCACAATAACTTGATGCTGATGGAAAGTATGCTGACGTTACTTTTATGTATTTGGTGCTACGGTACA
The DNA here is from genome assembly GCA_026315105.1 of Locusta migratoria. NCBI lineage: Eukaryota > Metazoa > Arthropoda > Insecta > Orthoptera > Acrididae > Locusta > Locusta migratoria. The sequence goes on along the minus strand of CM048750.1, from coordinate 36,455,883 downwards.
GTTTCATTCCTCGCAAATTACGTTAAACATAAATCCAGAGGAACAAAATTAGTTCCTTTTGTAGAGCCGATACAGGATTATACAACTTAAGCTCATGTTCTATTAAAGTATGTTGTCCGTAGGCTTATCCAACGCCCGTCGTCAACGTAAATCACTCATTTCAAACACAGTGTCATGGGTAGTGCACCTTCAGGCAGGCATTTTTAAATGCATTTTTCATTGGATTCATATATTAACTCTTAACGAAGCTGTCATAAACGACTTCTAAGAACAACTATTACTTTCACATTTATATGATAATTAACATAGCCACAATAAAGCCATCGTGGTCGCATACTTATGTATACTACGGTAGTATCAAGCATGTACAAACGTGACTTCGAAATTACTGTACTATCGAAACCACTGATTTGGTAATAACGGTGAAATGAATGCAACGAGTTTTCAATACGTAATGCTACTAAACCATTTCATGGAGCGAAATTATATGCCATATTAAAATGATTTTTTTTCTTTTATTTTTTTTTTAATGAGACTTAACTACGGGGTTATCAGTCCCTAAACTTACAAACTACTTATGAACTACTTACGAACTAGGACGGCACAAATATCCATGCCCGAGGGGGGATTCAAACTCCCGACCGTAGTGGCCGTGCAGGCCGTGACTGGAGCGCCTCAGTCTCCTCGGCCACCGCGGCCGGCTAAAATGAATACCTTTAACTAACGTAAGTGTCGATAACTGAAATTATATCAGCAAACCAATGTAACTATTATTCTACGTCAAGGCCGCGGCGGAATAGCCGTGCGTACTAATGCACCTTGCTGCGGTGCGCGCGGCCGTTCACTGTCGGGGGTTCAAGTCCTCTTTCGGGCATGGGCGTGTCTGTTGTTCTTAGGGACCAATAACCGCTGCAATTAGGTCCCATATCTTTACAAACATCTGAACATTTTAAAATCTCTACGTAAAGAGCAAGGTATAATGGGTATTTAGAAATACCAGTTGATTCGTCACCACACATTAATTTAACAGATGCCTAAATTCGTCAATGACGATAACAGCATTGGGTAATACCTAGACAATTGTCCTCCTTTGCTGGAGATATGATTTTAGGACTTCGCTCACCAAACCTACATTTATGTTTATCGTTCTTAGAGCATTTCTTTATAATTTTTTCGTGATGAAAAATATTTCTCTTGCTTCAGACGTTTCCGAGGTTTGCATCTGAAATGAGTCGAATAGATTTTTTTCCTTTTCCGTGACGCCATTTTCTTCTCTGCACTTGGAAAAATGCCATAGACAGCACCATGCTGAAAAGCTTTATTGGATGCTGGCCGAATGAGTTTGCCACGCTTTTCAACTACCGGTATATATTTTGAAGGTATGCGTTCTTCGCCCATTAATCTGGTATTATCTTGATTGGTGGAGGCTGAATGAAAAGGAACCAAATGTTCAAAACTTTGTAGAGGTTATGGGACTTAACTACGGGGTCATCAGTCCATAAACTTACAAACTACTTCTGAACTAGCTATTACTAACGACCGCACAAATATCCATGCCCGAGGGGGGATTCGAAATCCCGACCGTAGTGGCCGTGCAGACCGTGACTGACGCGCCCCAGACCGCTGGCCACAGCGACCGGCGAAAAGGAACCACGAATAATGTGGAAGGTGCACTGGAATGTATTACTTACATAGCCAACAGATGAAGATTAGCTCTAGGCATCACAGAAAATGCCACCGAATCTTTCTTTTGTAATTCTTCCATTCAGGTATGTTGGATCAGTTATATTTCTGTGGTGGAGACTTGAAGGGAATTCTGTCTAATGTCTGCAATACACATGTACTGTGTGGGGGATTCCAGATGGTTCAAACGCATTTCCTCGATAGTACTGAGAAGCTTCTACGCTTTTATATCTACCATGATTGTCAGCAATAAGAATTGTAGTACTTTCGTTACAATTTCTTTTAGTTGATCATTAATGTTCAAAATGTACTAGGGTACTGAAATGGTACCTTTTCGCTGATATTAGGTGTACTATTGTGATGAGTGAAACCACGACTAAGTATTACTGATCTGTGCCTATATATGGCAACACACGTCACCCCAGTCCTCCTGTAATGCTACTGTACCACAGAAAACGCGATAATGGAAAACAAGTCTATAATCTCAGTAATATCCATGTGCAAGCACGTGGAAAGTGATACATTTTATAACAGTGGCTAAAACTAAGAAGCTTCACTTACCTTTTGACGAGAATAAAACGTATGTCTCTATAGCAGAAACTGGTACACTCACAGAAAACAGACCCGAACGCCATACAAAGGCAACCGATGCCAACACTACGAAACTGAAAAGTTGTGCCAAATCTTATGCTGATCGGACTGTACCCTGTCGATATTGTACCCCCCTTACCCTAATTTCCGCAAAACCTTTCCAGCTACTGTGGTGTTATTTTCACCTAATACATAGCCATACTGAATTTCGTCAAACTTTCATATCACTACATGGTATCACCTCTAGCCTGTAATGTTATTTACAATAAATTTGTGAATGTTTCCAGAAGCGTACCACATAACTTGCAAGAGGTAACTGTTGAATTCTTTGTAATTATTTATGAAAGTTAATAAATTTATTTTCATTTCACTGGGGTGGCCGTTCAATTTACCAACTGGCACTGTTTAATCCTTTAAAATTTTCAATGGTGAGATTTCTACTAGAAATTATAGTGACGAATGTACTGTTTTGTTTTCCCTGTATGAATGTTCATCCTCACATACTATATCTTAGTATACCAAGTGATTAAAAAAGTCAGTATAAATTTGAAAACTTAATAAATCACAAAATAATGTAGATAGGTAAAAATTGACACACATGTTTGGAATGGCATGGGGCTTTATTAGAAAAAAATCCAGATGGCGCTTCATTTGATCAGTTAAGCAATAATTAGTATAACAAATTAAGACAAAGCAAAGATGATGTCCTTTACAGGAAATGCTCAATATGTTCACCATCATTCCTCAACAATAGCTGTAGTCGAGGAATGATGTTGTGAACAGCACTGTAAAGCATGTTTGGAGTTATGGCGAGGCATTGGCGTCGGATGTTGTCTTTCAGCATACTTAGAGATGTTGGTCGATCAAGATACACTTGCGACTTCAGGTAACCCCAAAGCCAATAATCACGCGGACTGCGGTCTGGGGATCTGGGAGGCCAAGCACGACGAAAGTGATGTCTGAGCACTCGACCATCACCAAACGACGCGCGCAACAGATCTTTCACGCGTCATTCTGCATAAAAATCGTACGCTCCAGCAGGAGTTTATCAGACAGGCTGGGGATGATGCGATTCTGTAACATGTCGGCGAACCTCTCACCCGTCATTGTAGCAGTTACAAAACCAGAAACACGCGCCAACTGCCGGACATTTTTTGAACTTTTTGTTATTTTGTTATAATAAAATCCCATGTCATTCGAAGCATGGGTTTCAATTTTTACCTCTCTATGTACATTATTCCGTGATTTATTAAGTTTTCAAATTCATACTGACTTTTTGATCACCCAGTATATAAAAATTGAGGTGTTTGTGCCTATACTCAGCACCAAAAAGTACACATCTCAAACGAGTAGTAGGTATGTGGTAGTAGGTATCAGTCTTACATTATGCGCTATGGTGGTAGAGGAATGATAACGTAAGGGGGTGGAATATATGGGAGTTGAAAGTTACCGACTTATATTTTTATATTTTACTTTTCAGCAAAAACTACACATTGGAGACGCACGATATCTCTGCGTTTTTCTAGTACAACGTCCCCGTTGTCCAACACAGCAGTTCCGTGTCGATAGCTATAAAAGGGTGGAAGATATTGTAGTTGAAAGACGTCATATAAAATTCGGACTCAAGACAACCGATGACTTTTGAGACTATAATAGCAAAGAGGTTATATACAGCGATACGTGATGCAAATACTTCAGTTTCTTTTCTGCAACAAGTGTATTCATAAAGAAAAATAAGTGAATATTGCAGTTTGAAAAGAAAACTACCAAGAAATATGCCAAAGCGTAAGAAAGAAATTTCGCGTTCTCGATCCGATTCTAAAAGAAAGAAAACGACGCTGAAAAGTGAATCTACAGACGATAGCAACTTGAAATTTGTAGCACTTATTTATCTTACACTGTAGGCATCAGCGATTTTTCTATATTTCCATCCCTAAGGTGGTGTAATAGGGGATGAACGGTTTTTTAAAAATATGTTACTATTCAGGCAATTTTGAAGCAAGATACAAAACTTCGGATTTAAGTTTTTGATTGGAAATTTAAAAACACGTGTTTCGATATTTTTGGAAATTGAATCATTAAGCTGGTAAAATAAGAGAGAATATTTTAAGGGTGCTACTAAGACTATTTTTAAGCTAGAAATACGAAAATTTGAATTTGGAACCATGGTTAGAATCTTAAAAAATCGCGCTGACGTGTTTTGCGACCCACTTTAGATTTGTAGTTTTATAAGTTTTTGCAAACATTATGAACCAAAATAATAAACTAAATAATAAAAAATTAAGAAGAATGTCTGAAATCCTTTCAGGAAAAAAGATTCAGGTAGTGACCGGTTCCGAATCACTGACCATCAGCGTCACACTGCAACGCATTACCCACTCTGCTATTTTGCTACGGCCATCAAAAATGTTCAAATGTTTGTACAGCTTATGGGACTTAACTACGGGGTCATCAGTCCCTAAACTTACAAACTACTTATCAACTACCTTATACTAAGGACTGCACAAATATCCATGCCCGAGGGGGGATTCGAACCCCCGACCGTAGTGCCCGTGCAGACCATGACTGGAGCGCCTCAGTCCCCCTTTTTTTTTTTTTTTTTTTTTTTTTTTTTTTTTTTTTTTTTTTTTTTTTTTTTTAGGTTCATGTGATAGGTCTATAGTTCGCGGTCGTTCGTTTAGTTCGTTCGTGGTTGTTCGTTGAATGGTTGGCTCAGCTTTTTTTATTACAGAGGGCGTTAGCCCCCTGACCGGGCGCGCTGAGCCACGGCGCCCGGCAGTCCCCTCGGCCACCGCGGCCGGCGCTACGGCCATCAGTTAGGATTCTGTTCTTTAATCTCATACTACTGATGGCCGTTGTTAACTGATTCTAATATGGCATTTGTAGACACTAGATTATCATTTATCGTACGAAGAACGACGTGTTTTTGTTAATTCTTCAGTGCGCCATTGCTTTGAAATGACAACGTGTAAGTTACAATAAGAAAATCATCAAATACTCAACGCAAGATGGCGTATGCCACAGAGAGTTCCGGGCGAGGAATGTCACGTGACATCGGCAAACGACTGGTTTTCTTTAATTCAGTGGAATCTGTCAAAACTCCGTTATTTTTGCAAATATCTCTCAAACGATACGAGATAAAAAAAAAAAAAAAAAAAAAAAAAATATATCAGGGAACAAAGTTGTAGATAATTTTTTCCTCTATAAATTCGTTTATTCAATTTTCGCGTCACATCAACGGTTTATTTGCAATTAAAATTACATTACAAACGACCTTTTTTGGTATTACTAACGTATTTCTTGTTCGAAATATTTCAAAAAGCGAGGTTCTGGTCTCTGGTAGCCAACAATTATGTCTGTAAAATTTGGTACCGATCGGGTGAACGATTCGACCTAAAAATGGGAACACGATACAGCCAGCCAGACATCGTCAAATCGCCGTTATTTTTGCAAATATCTCTGCAACGATACAAGATATGAAAAAAGCATATTGGAGCGAAGTTGTAGAGAATTTTCCCCTCTACCAATTAGGCTATTCAATTTTCGTGTCAGATGAACGGTTCGCCTGCAATTACAATTATATTAACAAACGGCATTTTTGGTATTACTACCATATTTTGTGTCCGAAAAATTTGAAAAAGGGAGGTTCTGGTCCCTGGCGGCCTACAATTATGACTGTAAACTTTGGTGCTGATCGGTTGAATGGTTAGTCTTAAAAACAGGGAACACCTTACGGACAGACAGACAGATAGACATCCTAAAATCACCGTTATTTTTTAAAATATTTCTGAAACGATACAAGATATGAAAAAAAAAATAAATAAAAAAAATAAAAAGAGAGCAAAGTTGCAGAGAATTGTATCCTCTACAAATTAGGTTATTCAGATGAATGGTTAAGCCGTTCTGGAATCAATAGTGGAATAGGAGGTGGCAAGTTGTAACAAAATACTTGATCAGGAAAGCATTTTTAATGCTAAATACATGCAAATTTATGTTTAGAAGTAGAAACAACAAATGTATACCACCCAGTATACGCGTGCGAAACAGCGGGAATTAAGCTAGTACTATGATAAAATAAGGATGCACGAAAGTAACATTTTCGTCGTCTTTAAAACATTGCTTTCCGCCACTCACTATACATGGAGAGTAAAAAAAACCTGCTTCTTCCAATCGCACTAATGTTTTGCGGCTCAGATCACTTGCAGATTCGCTACATTGACCGATAGAGGCGAGTGTTATGTGTGCTTCCGACTGTATATCCATTAACTTCAGTGGCACATTATCAGCATTCAGCCGTTCGCTAATGGCCAAAGTGCTTTCTTTCACAATAAATGGAGAGATAATGGCTGTCAATAACGAAGTTACACGAGTGCAGCACAGCTCAGGCGGGGCACGACGTGCCTCGTGTCGCAGAGATTTCCATTACCACTCGCGACCCACCGGCAGGCATTTTCTGTTCGCAACCTCACAGAACAAACAGAATAAATCACCGCAGCATTTACACTAATTGCATATCAATGTATATAATAGTTCATAAAATGTTTGTTTCCGTTCGACATGTATTGTTGAGCTACACTACTAAACTAGCTCATGTATGCTTTTGAGATGCCTGTTAGTACTTAATAACGAGGTGATACATCGCAATTTTCATTCTTAAAACGTGCTGATATATTGTATAACGATTCTTCATTTCCGAAAAGAAGACTAGTGCTTTAAATATCAGAAACCGTAGTTGGATACAAATATATTTTTAATGTCAGTATATAATATAAATAAAGAACACAATTCCTCAAGAACCATACCATTATGCACATCTTTTCAATACAAAATTTGGTCCAATATATGGCATAAGACTGGGACGCTTTCTAAAACTGAAAACGTGTGTACCTAAACAACTATATTAACTGAATTCGCTTTTAAAGTTTGTTACTATAGATTTGCAAAAGTTGTTGGCAATTTTTTTTAGATATTTTCACATGCTACGATAATTAACATTTGGAAGGACTTGGGCTACTTAATTATTCATAATGTATGACTTACGAAAATGTTCAAATGTTTGTAGAGCATATGGGACTTAACTACGGGGGTCATCAGTCCCTAAACTTACAAACTACTTACAAACTAACTAATACTAAGGACGGCACAAATATCCATGCCCGAGGGGGGATTCGAACCCCCGACCGTAGTGGCCGTGCAGACCGTGACTGATGCGTCTCAGCCCCCTCGGCCACCGCGGCCGGCTTTGACTTAAGAGTTGTTGTTGTTTTTTTGTTGCTTGTAAAATGTTTGTAAATCTATCGGACTCAACTACTGCGTCATCAGTCCGTAGCTGACAAACTACTTAAACTAACTTAAGCTATCCTAAGGACAAACACACACATCCATGCCCAAGGGAGGATTCGAATCTCCGACACGGGAGGCCGCGCGATCCGTAACGGGGGCTCCAGACCGCTCGGCTACTCCCGCACGGTACTGTTGTTGTTGTTGTTGTCTTCGTCCACAGACTGGTTTCATGCAGCTCTCCACGCTACCCTATCCTGTGTCTCTTCATCTGAGAATACGAACGGCAACCTACATCCTTTTGAATCTGTTTACTGTATTCATCCTTCGGTCTCCCTCTACGATTTTTACCCCAGACACTTCCTTCTAATGCTAAGCCGACGAGGTTTCTTCTCACCTACTTGGCAGAATCGTTTGTGCTATTGTTTTAAGAGTTTATTATTGCGTATTTTGATAAATACGGTTGTGTATAGTTTTCGTCTGTGACGTGTGCATTTCAAAACAATTCAGAGACCTTTTATTACAGATAGTTATCAGTCAGTCGATTGCCAGTTGTCGTCGCTACCTCATCCGCCAAAGTTTTAAGTATCATAATTAAATGCGTGAAATTTCGTTGCCAGTTAATTTCTTAATGTTTGTTAGTTCTTCTGTTTTTAAGAGGTTTCTTCTCACCTACTTGGCAGATTCGTTTGTGCTATTGTTTTAAGAGTTTATTCTCGCGTATTTTGATAAATACCGTGTGTATAGTTTTCGTCTGCTATAAGCTACGTGATTTAAGTATCTTAATGTCACTTTCTTATTTCGTGTTCTACTTTAAAGAAGCTTATATTCCCGTGCGTTTTATAACAGAGTATTCCATAGATTTTCTTGTTTTATTTTGAAAACTGCCGGACTCAGTTTCGTTGTTTTGACAGTGTAGTAACCACTAACTACAGTGCAATCAGCTGCCAGCCGCATTTGTTAAAGTACTGGACTAGTTAAACGTTGATTATTTAGTTTTCTACTTTCTACAGTTAATTGTGTCGATAGGATGGATAGGATGTGTGCCTGCTGTGTGCGGACGCAGGGAGAGTTGGCCGCAATTCCCGAACAGCCGAGCGCCCTGTTGGCTACGGTCAGCCGTCTTCAGGCTGCTGTCTCGGGGTGTAGCAGTGGTGGGGAGTCTGGTGCGTCGAGTGGGACACCTCAGGTGTCTCATGCTTCGCTTTCTGTCCCTGCTACCGAGGCACCTACAGCTGTACCTAACGTGGTCGAGCCGCCCTCTCCGCAAGGGGAGTGGCGGGCTGAACGGCGTTCGCGTCGCTCGAGACGGAAGGCCAATGTGGAGGCTGGTCGTTCGTCCACGCCCGTCCTGTGTGTGGACATGGGACCACTCCTACAGCAGGGTCCGAGCAGGTGCACGGGACGAGGGGATTATTAGTTATTGGGAGCTCCAATGTTAGGCACGTGATGGAGCCCCTTAGATAGACAGTGTCGAGATCCGGAAAGAAGTCCAACATGCACTCCGCTGTCTGCCGGGGGGCCTCATCCGAGATGTGGAGGCGGCCTTGCCGGCGGCTATCGGGGGTGCGGGATGCGGCCGAATGCAAGTCGTGGCTCACGTCGACACCAATGACGCCTGTCGCTTGGGTTCTGAGGACATCCTCAGGTCCTACGAGCGGTTGTCGGAATTTCTGAAGGCTGCTGCCCTCGCACGCGGGGTGCAAGCAGAGCTGTTGATTTGTAGCATTGTTCCCAGGGTCGATCGGGGGCCTCTGGTTTGGAGCCGAGTGGAGGGTCTGAACCAGAGGCTTCGCCGACTCTGTGACAGTCATGGCTGCAGATTTCTGGATCTGCGTTATCGGGTGGGGACTTGTAGGACGCCCCTAGATAGATCATGTGTACACTACACTAAGGAAGCGGCTACTCGGGTAGCAGAGTACTTGTGGAGTGTACATAGGGGTTTTTAGGCTAGGCGTTAACTCTGATGAGCACGCGTCTGTCAACAATCAGAAAGCAAATTCAGACCACGTTCGGTTCAACAATTGACTCTCAAAATATTAGCAGCGAATTTTCAAAGTATTAAAAACAAAGTTTCCGAATTTGTCGCACTGCAAGGAAATTATTATGCTCAGATAGTTTTAGGCACCGAAAGCTGGCTAAATCATGATATGGCAAGTTCGGAAAGACAGATCGGACACAACTGGAGGAGGAGTATTCATCGCTGTGGACAAATATATTGTTTCTACTGAGATCGAGGTTAAAAGTAACTGTGAAGTTATCTGAGCACGTATAACAGGTCTAAAAGAAGTAAAGTTAATAGTGCTGCTGTAGCAGTTTTAGAATCATTCAAAGAAAGTCTACACCAGGTAGTGCGTAGGTATCCGGGCCATGTAATATTAGTCGGGGGAGACTCCAACCTTAAGAGCATAGATTGGGACTTCTCTAGTTACATTTCAGGAGGTACAGCCAAGAAGTCTTGCGAGACACTTTTAGACACATTCTCCTAAAACTGTATCGAGCAGTTAAACCGGCGACCCACGTGCAATGGAAATATTTTAGACCTTATAGCTACGGACCTTATCTGACTTAGAAAATGAATGGGCATCGTTTAGTTCCGGTACTATAGATGATAGAGGACAATTTAAGTGCATTGTACATAAAGGGTTCGAGACACGTGCACCTGTTAAGTCGATTAAGGATGGAGAAGATCCGCCGTAGTTAATAATAATGTTACAAAGCTACTGAGAAAGCAAAGACTGTTGCACTCTCGGTTCAAAAAAGAACACGCAAATGATGACAGGCAAAAGTTAATATAGATTAGTGCGTCTATAAAAAGATCGATGCGCGAAGCATACAATAATTACCACAGCCATACCTTACCAAAAGATCTTTCCGAGAATCCAAAAAAATTCTGATCGTATGTAAAATCGATAAGCGTGTCAAAGCCCACTATCCAGTCACTCGTTGATCAGTCCAGGGCAGTAATAGCAGAAAGCAAACGGAAAGCTGAAGTTCTAAACTTAACCTTTAAGAAATCTTTCACGCAGGAGAACCGCACAAATATACCATCATTTGATCAACGTACTAATTCCGAAATGGAGGACATAGAACATGATGTGGTGTGTGGGAGGGTATCGTCTTTAATTGGTTGTATTAGCTAACAGGATGACTTAGAGAAAATTTCTAGTTGGTGCGAAGAATGGCAGCTAGCCCTCAATGTAGACAAATGTAAGGTGATGAGCATGAGTAAGAAAAACAATCCCATAATATTCGAATACAGGATTAGTAGTCAGCTTCTTGATGCAGTCGCGTCGTTCAAATATCTAGGCGTAACACTGCAGAGCGATATGTAACGAAACGAACATGTAAGAACGGTTGTGTGTAGGGCGGACAGCCGACTTCGGTTTATTGGGAGGATTTTGGGAAGATGTACTTCATATGTAAAGGAGACCGCGTATAAAACGCTTGTGTGACCACGTCTTGAGCATTTGGGACCCGCAGCAGATCAGTTTAAAGGAAGACCTAGAAGCAGATCAGAGGCGAGCAGCTAGGTTTGTTACTGGTAGGTTCGACCAATGCGCGAGTGTCACGGAAATACTCCGGCAACTCAATTGGGGATCGCTGGAGGAAAGACGACGTTCTTTTCATGAATTTCTATTGAGGAAATTTAGAGGGCCGGAATTTGAAGCTGACTGTAGTACGACCTTGCTGCCACCTACTTACATTTCGCGTAGTGATCACAATGACAAGAGAAATTAGGGGTTGTACGTAGCCTTATAGGCAATGTTTTTTTCCTTCTGCTATTTGGGAATGGAATAGGAAAGGAAATGCCTAGTAGTTGTAAAGTGTACTGTCCACCACGCACCTTACGGTGGATTGTGGAGTATGTATGTAGATGTAGATTACTCGAAGTCTCAGAATGTGTTCCACCTGCCTATCCGTTCTCGTAGTCAGGATATTCCAGAAACTCCTTTTGTCCCTACTTCTGTTGAACACTTCGTCATTATTCACGTCACCTACCCATCTAATCGTCATCGTTCATCTGTGAAACCACAATTCTAAAGCTTCTATCATCTTCTTGTCTGAAGTACTTATCGCCCACCTTTCAGTCCGATACAATGCTACACTCTGCTTTCAGAAAAGACTTCCTAACATTTAAACTAATATTGGATGTCAACAAATTTCGCATCTTCAGAAACGCTTTTCTTCCCATACCCATTCTGCATTTTATATGACCTTTACTTCCGGCAAGCAGCAGTTATCTTGCAACGCAAATAACAAAACTGATTCACTACCTTTATTGTCTCGTTACTTAATATAATTCCTTCAGAATCGCCTGATTTTCTGACACTGCGTTCCATTACCTTTATTTTATTAATGTTCATCGTATACCGTCCGTTCAAGACACTGTCCATTCCGTTTAATTGCTCTACCAGGTCTTTTGCTGTCTCTGACAGAATTACTATGTCGTCAGCGAACCGTAAAGTCAGCGAACGCTGGACCTTAATTCCCTCTCCAAATTTATCCTTGCATTCCTTCACAGCTTGCTCATTGTATAGACTGAACAACATTGGGGAACGGCTACAACCATCACTCCCTTCCCAAGCATTTCGAATCTTTCATGACCTTCGATTCCAATAATTGCGGTCTGGTCTTTGTCCCTATATTTCGCCCCTGCTACCTTCAGAATTTGAGAGTGTCTTCCAGTCAACATTGTCAAAAGCTTTCTCCAGATACGCAAATGCTAAAAACGTAGGTTTTCTTTTCCTTAATCTTCTAAGAGTCGTGAGTATTACCTCGCGTGTTCCTACATTTCTCCTAAATCCAAATTGATCTTCCCCAATGTCGGATTCCACCAGATTTTCCATTCGTCTGTACATAATTCTTGTCAGTATTTTGCAACCATGACTTATTAAACTGAAAGTTGTGTAATTTTCACTTTTGGCTGAACTTGCTTTCTTAGGAAGTGGAATCACTGTATTCTTCCTGAAGACTGAGGGTATTTCCACTGTCTCATACATCTTGCATTGCTGGTTGAACAGTTTGTTCTTGACTGGCTCTCCTATAATAACATTTGTGATGGAACATCATCTACTCCAGTAGCCTTGTTTCTACTCAAATATTTTAGTGCTCTGTCAAATTTTTCTCACTGTACAGTATTTCTTATCTCATCTTCCTCTACTTCATCTTCTAGAATACTGCCTTCAAGCATTTATTTCCCTTGTACAGGCGTTCCATATATTACTTCCATCTTTCAGCTTTCCCTTCTTTGCTTAGTACTGGTTTTCCATCTGAGTTTTTGATAGTCCTACTGCTTCTTTTCCTGTTTCCAAATGTCTCTTTTATTTTCCCGTAGGCAGTATCTATCTTTCACCTGGATGTACATTCTTCTCTTCAAGCCACTCCTGCATAGCCAGTCTGCACTTCCTGTCAACCTCAGTTTTCAAACGTCTCTACTTTATTGTGCCTGCTTCAGATGATGCATTTTTATGTTTTCTTCTTCATTCAATTAAGTTCAGTATCTTCTGTGTTATCCAAGGATTTCTATTATGCCGTCTGCCTATATGATGCTCTGCGGCCTTCACTACTCTACTCTCAGACCTACCATTATTCTTCTACCGTATTACTTTCTCCCTCTAAAACTCTCAACCACCTCTGATTCATTCAGTTCGTCCAGATTCCATCTCCTTCATTTTATACCATTTTGCACTCTCTTACGTTTTAATCTACAGTTCATAACCAGTAAGTTATGGTGTCTATATCTGCCCCTGGATATATCTTACACTTTAAAACCTGGTTTCTAAAGCTTTGCCTAACCATTACAAAGTCAATCTGTCCCAGTCTCTCGTGGTCTCTTCCACGTCCAGTTATATATGCCTGATATAAAAGTAATGTAGGGCCATAAAAATTATGACCACATTTGGCACAGACATGTCGTGACATGGAAGAAACGAGTCTCTGGTCGGACGCAGGAGGCAGCTGGCACCATATCTGCACACACCAGTCACGTAAGTACCATGTATTCCAGGCACGGTGCGCGAGGAGAGTGGCAGGTATCACATCCCAGATGTCTTCGATCGGATTCAGATTTGGTGAGTTGGAGGGCCAGCACGTCAGTTTCAACTCACCACCGTGTTCCTCGCACCACTTTCTCTCACATTCCTTGTGAGACCTCGCCATTTCTTGTTGAAATATGTCACTGTCGTGAGAGTCATGATCAAGGGGTGTCTTGGTCTGCAACCAGTCCACGATACCTCGGCCCTCATTGCACCTTGCACGAGTTCCACTGGAATAATGAATTCTGATGTGATCGTTCCCTTGTTCATTACTGATTCGCTGCCGGCTTGTCTCCCAAACTACAGTACAGTTGTCAAGCAACTATCGCCCTGAAAGAGAAAGGATGCGCACCTTTCCATCGGCAAAATGAAGGCGTAACAGCGTACATCACGATTGCTAACTACAAACGCAATAAGCATACTTCAATAAAAAAAAATTATCCAAAACTTAAAAAATTACAGAGAAGTGTTCTATGCACTCATTCTAATTTTTGTTAAGAAAACCCCAGGAGTACACGTTAACACTGAAGAGCCAAAGAAACTGGTGCAAGCATGGGGATGCAAACACACAGATATGCAAACGGAAGAAGCACTGCGGTCGGCAAAGTCTGTATAAGACAACAGGCGTCTGGCGAAAGCGTTAGATCGTTAATTGCTGCTCCATTGTCAAGTTATCGCTATTTACGTCAGTCTGAATTCTGGTGTTTTAGTTTGCGGACGAGAGAGGGAACACTGTTTGTCCGAGGTAGCGACGGCATATAGAGTTTCCGTTTCGAGCATTCCATGAGTGCACCATAAATCGAGGAATTAAATGTCCGAGATCGCTATCGCTGGAGAGAGGATCATCTTCGAATAGGGCCTTTGACGCCTGTAGTACAGGAGGAAGAGAACCTACAAAATAATAAAAGTGGGAAAACTTGGCCTGTAGCTAGTGAACTTTTAAGGTTGGACTTAGTACCGAACAAAAGCTGTGTCGAAAGCGGACCTATTGACGTTAAGTGAAACAGGAAAAGCAAGCTAGCGATCAAAGTAGTCCAGTGCTGTAGACATTGAGGCCAACGAGAAAGACAGGCCGCGGCGTGCACGTCACGTCAAGTAATCAAGAGAGGCCTGAGCCAACGCGATCGCTACCAGATGCCTCAGCGTCCAGCCCATCAGCTAGCGATCACGCCAGCTCAGGCGTGACGTGCGCACCGCAGCCCGTCTCTCTCGTTGGCCACGTGGGACGCAAGTGGGACACTGCGGATGCCCATACTATGCAACTCGTAAGCAAGTGCATTACTAAAAGGAACAGGTGGCTGGTGTAAGTGTTCGGCAACTGGAAAGTGGTCACATTTAGCAGTATGTGAACATTCAAACTTGTGAAACACACAAGGGAATAACCGACGGGGCCAACCCTGGTGAATAAATATGGGCGTAGATCACAGGTTCGACATTCAGTACATTCAGTACGATCAGTACATGTACTGCAATTAGTGTGATCGGTCCGCGGAAGCAGCCATTGCAGTAGCAGTAGCGGCAGTGGAAGAAGGTGGTTTTTGCAATGGAAGCAGGCTGCTGCAGCAGCCGCAGGTTCCTGGCAGCAAGACTCAGGCATCGCCAGTGGCGCGGCGGTACATGGCATGGTGCATGGCACAGTAGGCCTACAGCAAAAGGGGCAGATAGCAAGTTTTTCATTCAGGATGTAGTGAGGTCGGATACCATGACGTAGGACGCCTCCTGCGACCAGCTGAAGGACCACAGTAGCAGCAAGCGGCCAGGTGTGAAGGTTCAACTCCTGGGCCACACTTATCGCCCCAGTCCGCCATCACGACAGAGTGGGACAGTCTCTGCAGGAGGACGCACATCAGCAGCAGCACGGAGGTTAATGCAGGCAACGTGGGCGAAGCAAGCCGGTGGAGTGAGCAACTGCAGTCTGTTGCGTTCGCCGTGCAATGGCCAGCACAGTACTAAAGAAATGCAGGTGGCCGGCAGCGAGAGATGCTGCGTCAGCATCCACCAGCCCGCGGCGTCAGTGAGGCGGTGCAACACCACGCAGAGACAAGGGCAGGCCGTGCTAGATCATGCTGACCAGGCCGTGTCCACCTGCTTACTGGCTGCCCACTGCGATGCAGTGGGCGTGCCCAAGCGGCCAGCCAGTAAGGTGGCGGCCGCGGCCTGGTATGAGGCCAACGAGAAAGACAGGCTGTGGCGAACAAGTCATGTCACGTAAACAAGGTAGGCCTAAGCTGGCGCGACCGCTAGCTGATTTGACGGCCGCTGGAGCACAGCACACTGCCTCATAGCGGTCAGCCACTCAGCGATCGCGTCAGCTCACGACTACCTTGCTTACGTTACATGACGTGCGCGCCGCGGCCTGTCCTTCTCGTTGGCCTTGGCCTGGTCAGTGTGACAGCCTGTTGTAAGGCCTTGTCTGTATCCAGGTGGGGTGGCGCGGCGGCGCCGCGCAGGAAGCTAGTCTTCCTACCATGGTAAGCACAGTCTACGCTAGGGGCGGCCACGGCGTGCTAAATTGCAACCGTGTACAGATTAGTTGCACGGGTGCCGTCCAAGGCTCGGCCCGCCTCGCCGCTATTCGGCGTCCCTCGGTCTTTCGCGGCACTGGTGGGCATGGCGCGATATAAAACTAGCTGTTTCCTCGGCATATGGTGCCTTAGTTGATTCTTAGTGGCAGCCGTGTTTGTTCCTCGCAATTTGTTAGCGATTCAAAGGAAGTTTATAAGTACGGTACAGTGGTTGTTGCAATCGAACACATGCCGACAAAGAGGCGGTCTAGTGACAACGTCACGAGGCTTCAGTACTGAATGGGAATTGCAATTTTTTTCGACGAAAAGGATGAAAATTCTCAATGCCTATTACGCAGTCGCATACTCGCCGGGCACCGCAAATTTGCACGGATGCGACCATCATGAAGCTGTAAACAGATGCAGGATTCATCCGAAAACATGACGTTTCGTCATTCGTCCGCCCAGGTTCGTCGCTGCGTATACCATCGCAGGTGCTCCTGTCTGTGATGCAGCGTCAAGGGTAACAGCAGCCATAGTCTCCGAGCTGATATTCCATGCTGCTGCAAACGTCGTCCAAGTGTTCGTGCAGATGGTTGTTGTCTTGCAAACGTCCCCATCTGTTGACTCAGGGATCGAGACGTAGCTGCACGATCGGTTACAGCCATGCGGATAAGATGCCTGTCATCTCCACTCCTAGTGATATGAGGCCGTTGGGATCCAGCACGGCATTCCGTATTGCCCTCCTGAACCCACAGATTCCATATTCTGCTAACAGTCATTTGATGACGACCAACGCGAGCAGTAATGTCGCGATACGATAAACCGCAGTCGCGATAGGCTACAATCCGACCATTATCAAAGTTGGAACAGTGATGCTACGCATTTCTCCTCCTTACACGTGGCATCACAACAACTTTTCACCAGGCAACGCCGGTCAACTGCTGTTTGTGTATGAGAAATCGGTTGGAAACTTTCCTAATTCAGCATGTTGTCGTTGTCATCACCGGCGCCAAGCTTGTGTGAATGCTCTGAAAAGCTAATCTAGATCTACATCTACATCTACATGGGATACTGTGCAAATCACATTTAAGTGCCTGGCAGAGGGTTCATAGAACCACTGTTATACTATTTATCTCCCATTCCATTCTAGAATAGCGCGCGGGTTAGAAAGAACACATGAATCTCTCCGTTAGAGCTCTGATTTCTCGTATTTTATTCTGACGATCATTTCTACCTAATCATTTGCAGATCAAAGCACCTATCTTCCTGTCGGTTAAATTTCGCGTCTGTAGCACGTCATCTTCGTGGTGTAGCAATTTGAATTTCCAGGACTGTATTTTCCGCAGCTGCTAGCTGTTGCTTCGATTAAAAAGTATTCCACACTATTGTTAGTGGGTGGCAGTCATTTGAGCCAGCTGTACCTGTACTGTGCGGAATATGAGACAGCCGGTGAAGCGCCCAGCCCTGGCTGTTGGTGTGGCGCCGCTGCCGCTGCCGTTGCCTGCTCTCGGCATGTTTACCTGCTAGCGCGCGCGCAAACACCTCGCCGCAGGCCCGCGGCTTATCTGCGACGCCAGCCACCGCCCCGTCACGCTCCCAGCCGCTGCCTCGCCTACAGTAGCTGCCGCAGTCTAGCCTACAGGAAAGTGGCGCACGCGCTCTACATGGCCAGCCACTGTGCACGCCACGCGACTCACAGCCATTACGTTATACCTGTCGGTCCGAATACTTTCTTCAGGTTAACCCCTTCAGTGCTGAATTATTTTTAGTTTTTCATGTCCATCCCGGACGGTTGTCAGCTTCCCTCAGTGCCTGCTAAAGAGGTAGGCCAGAGATCTTCTTGATTTGGTCTATCCATCTGCTCGCTGCTCTTCCTCTTGGTATTTTGCCCTCTATCGTTCCTTGTAAGTAATGGCAAAGAAGCTCAGATAAATGTACTACCTCCATAGATCAATAAAAAGACTCAACCAATATGGGCACTTTGAAGCTTATATATCATGCTCTGTTTGAATCCATTATGAGATATGGCCTAATTTTCTGGGGAAATAGTTCAGAATCCAACACAATATTTAAATTACAAAACAAGTAATAAGAATTATGGCATCAAAATGTAGAACTGAACACTATAAAACATTGTTTAAAACATTAAAAATCCTGCCACTTCCATGCCTCTATATAATGGAACTGATTTGTTTTGTGGCTTAGCATTTAGAAACCATACACAAAAAAACTGGATTTTCCACAAGCATGACACTCAGCTAAGAAAAACACTATACCAAATTATATTCCAACTGTGTTAAATATATGGGCAAAAAATCTACATCTCTCAGTAGAGATCAAGGCAATAAATAATCTACAAAAATGGAGAAAAAAGCTGAAACAGATTTTATTTAATCACTGTTTTTATTCTGTCACTGCATTTCTTGAAACAAAGCTATAAGCTCTTAAAAGCTCATTTTCATAAGTTCCACTGTGTGTCAAATTTGTTATTATTATTATTATTATTATTATTATTTTCTATCCATGTCATATACATGTGTATGCAAACATAAACCATGTAGACCCAAGACATATTTACATGTTAATTGCTCTGTCCGTGTTCTGTAATTTATTTACAGAAGTGTGTTTCAAGCCTGAACATGTTAATACTTTTATTGTTTTACTTTAGTAATTAATTTTAAATGTGTATGGTACTTTGGACTTGCTTATGTATTTCTTGGCCTTTCATATGTTTTGTATGATTATAATACCACTATCATATTCATTTTAACGATGTATCATCTCATCATCATTTGGACATGTCCTATATCATCATGTTCTTCTTTTGACACAATGTATGATCTACAGCAGTGTTTTTCAACCTGAACACTGCAAAGCCTTCCTCTGAGGGTCGCCATCACCGGAGGAAGTACTTGTACCATAAAGTAACTAGGGATTCCATAAAACAAAACTGCATGCCTAAGTGAAATTTATTTAATATTAAAATTACAGAGTTCCATGTGTAAAATTAATTATGAACTGAATAGATCATAGACTGTTTTATAGTACAGTGTGTTAATGATGAATAAGTATAAAGTCTGAAAACAGTTTTCAGGAATTGATAGGTAAAACAACATGATTCAATAAGTAATTCTGGGAAAAAAATTTACTTCTTTACAAATTGTCTATACAGTGGGATGTTTCATTGTGAGCATAAATTGCTTCCGAGTCTTGCCTGAAATGCGAAACAAAATATATTTTTTTCTGTCGGAAATCATGTAAAAATAGGATATTGTGTTTCATTGTCAAAACCATCCAACAAAACTTTGTCCAACAACTTAAAAGAAAGCTGAAGCAAAACAAAGAGCTTCTGTGAAGTTTGGAAAGTAGGAGGCGAGGTACTGGCAGAAGTAAAGTTGTGAGGCAGCATCGTGAGTCGTGTCGGGATAGCACAGTCGGTAGTGCGCTTGCCCGCGAAAGGCAAAGGTCCCAGGTTCGAGTCCCGGTTCCGGCACACAATTTTAATCTGCCAGGAAGTTTCATATCAGCGCACACTCCGCTGCAGAGTGAAGTTTCATTCTGGAAACATCCCTTAGGCTGTGGCTAAGCCATGTCTCCACCATATCCTTTCTTCCAGGAGTGCTAGTCTTGCGTGTTTGCAGGAGAGCTTCTTTGAAGTTTGGAAAGTAGGAGGCGAGGTACTGGCAATCCTTATTATTTCTAGGTTTTCTCCGTCTCTTCTCACAATATGGCCAAAGAACTGGAGAATTTTTTAGTAGACTCGAGAAGAAAGGCGTCTGGAGATATTCAGTTGTTCAATAATGGACACATTTGTTCTTCTTTCGGTCCATTTTATGCATAGCATCCTACGCCTGCACCAAAGCTCAAACGCATCAATGCCTTGTTTGTCTCTGGCGTTGAGTGTCCATGATTCACAGCCATAAAACAAGACAGAAAACACGAGTATTTCAACTAGCCGGATCGTGCTATTTTTTATTTCTATGCTCTGCCAGATCTTCGTGAGCTTCTTCATAGCCACTCGTCCTAGCGCGATCCGTCTTCTTATCTCCTCTTCATATCTACCTGTGCTGCAGTTCCTTTAATTGACCTGTGAGCTGGATCTGTTGTTCTCGATCCATTAACATGAGTTTGGATACTGAGGTTGATGTCTAGGCCATATGCTAGACTAATGTCTTTTATTCTAGTTAATAGCTCAGCAAGTTCATCTTAGCTGTTGGCTAAAAGTACAGTGTCATCAGCAAAACGGAGGTTGTTGACAGTTCTTCCGCCAATTGAGATGCCTTTCGTCCACCCATCAAGAGCTTTCCTAATAACGTGTTTTGCATAGATGTTGTACAGTTGTGAGGATAGAACACAACCCTGTCTCACACCTTTTGAAACTCTGAAGGAATCAGACGTGCCAGGATTTATCTTTACAACTGCGGAGTCATCATTTTACAGATTTTTGATCAATGCTGTCAAGTGGGAAGGGACACCGATGTCTGTAAGTACCCGCCACAACTTTTCCCACACAACAAATATGTTGCATATTTGAGCAAAATTAAAAATTTTCATATTTGGTTTCCAAAATAAAAAATGTCAAATAAATTGGACACCTCACCCTTAAGGATATGAAATAAAAAGTGAAGAGTTATATATCCAACACCATATGTATTGTAGAACTTATATAGCAAAGTGGAATTTGTGTAAAATCCATGATACATAAAAAAATTTCAACTACTGATATCATGTCTGAAGCACTCCGTAAAATGTCCACTATGTTCACTGTTTTTCATTATAGGACGCCATTCTGGTGACAGATGCCAGCAATAAGCACGAACACGAAACTTAAAGCAAAAGATGTCCAATAAACAAACCAGTGTGTTTCAATGGAAAGCGAGATCGTATACTGTTCAAGAATTAATAAAAAGTCGGTGTCCATTGTATTAGATGCCAGGTCTGAAAAGGTTAATGGGCTCCCGTCTATACACGCAATACAGTTGGAAACGTTGCACGTCGATATCTCGCGCGACCTCTGTTGTTATCTTTGGCAGAATCGAAGAAGTGGGTGTATCGTGCTCTCAAGCAACAACAAAATTGAGCGTGGTTTTCTGCAAGATGTTTCAATTTTCTTCCTTGGATGGACATAAGTGCTTGAAACCAACATGTAAACTCTAGAAATCAGCGATGTGTCATAGTATTTTG
The DNA here is from genome assembly GCA_026315105.1 of Locusta migratoria. Lineage (NCBI taxonomy): Eukaryota > Metazoa > Arthropoda > Insecta > Orthoptera > Acrididae > Locusta > Locusta migratoria. The sequence continues at coordinate 36,434,600 of CM048750.1, read as the reverse complement.
CTAAAAGTTTCGCATTAATCTGAGTCTTTAACAGAGCATTAGTTACTGGGGGTAGTAGTTTTTTTCAAGTTTGTGACGATATTTTCCTGACAGTTGTAAAACTGCTTATTAATGGGAAGAGGAAGTCTTGAAGGTAATTTATTACACAAACGTGTAGGCGAATTCTTATCTGGGATACTGCAAATGGACTTATGTTTCTTGTGAAAAAGAGGCCTGGCAGACCGCTACTGAATTCACAACTAGTCTAGAGGAAGAAGAAAACAGCATTTTTGGTACCAGTAAATGATATGACAGATCTGATAATTATTCCCACTTGTCAGATTATGGGCCAAAATGAATGTGCAAGTTTTGTCTACACGGCTACTTGACTGTGAAACGTGGAAATTGTGGGGTCGTTCTGGACGTTGTAGCAAAAATGACTTGTTTTCATACACTCCACATGAAGTAGTCTAAAATACTATAACTTCGATAGAAATAGAAACAACAGTGTAGTATTTATGTTGTATCAACCACTCGATTGTCGGGGCAATGTTACTTACAGGCAGGAAAATATATGTTGAAAAAAATGCCTATAAAAGTGTTCACATCACTCTGAACGTCCAATTTAAGTGTCTTACATTTTTTCTTCGCGTTATTTCTGTGTGTGCAAATAAAGGGTTAATACATACCGTTGTTGTCATCTTTTGCCATAGGTACTCGAATATAGTTTTGTTTAGTCTGGTTTTGTCCAATCACTGCAGGTAAGGCAGGTAAGGATACAAATGATCCAAAGAGTTATCAGCCTATCTCGCTCGTTTGTCATCTACACAAATAGAACTGGGAAGTTCTGAGTATAAGTCTTGAAGCTAACGCCACATATCGAAGATGGTTTCGAAAGGAACTAGATCCCTGGAGCAGTTTTTGTCGACCTTAAAGCTGTATATGATACCGTCAACCATAAACGACTCCTCATGGAACTATACAGTGCTTCTAGTGACTACCGGCTTACTAGCTTCATAAGGCACATCCTTGAAAACTGAAGATTTTTTGTTAAATTTCAGGGTAAAAGGAGCAGGTGGATATCACAGAGGAATGGATTACCAGAGGGAAGTGTGCTCTCCCCGTCATTGTTCAACATCTACACCAATGATCAGCCACTTCCTGTAGAAACACAGAGCTTTATCTATACAGATGACTGCGCCATTACCACTCAAGACACGTGCTTTGACACTATTGAGCAGAAATTATCAAACGCACTTTCGGTGCTGTCTGCCTACTATAAGGAGAATCAGCTGAGATCAAACCCCCAGTAAAAGATTTATGCCTTCCACCGCATAAATAAAATGGCAAACAGAACACTCAAAATCACTTTGGAAGGAACTACATTAAACATTGCATCCCACCAAAATGTCTTAGAGAAACCCTTGATCGTACTCTCACTTACCAGAAACACTGTTCGAACACCAAGCAAAAGGTGGCAGCCAGAAATAATATTATAAGGAAGATGACGGGCACTACCTGGGGGGCACACCCTAATTCTGTGAAAACCTTCCATTATGTTACTCTGCATTCCCAGTATGGTACAAGTTATGTCACGCGAGGATTTTAGATGCTGCTCTCAACGATACCTGTCGCATTGTTAGACAAACTGTACCGTCTTGCTGGTATTGCCCCTCCTCATATCCATCGAAAGGTTGCAGCAAAAATCGATAAGAAGAAGGCGGAAACGAAGCTCACAGTTTATCGAAACACGATATTGGAATGAATAGTTATCGTGTCATAATAAACGGATTTAGGAGAAATTTAGGAACACGGGAGGCAATACTCACATTACGACTTATCTTAGAAGACAGGCTCAGGAAATGGAAACCTACGTTTTTAGCGTTTGTAGATTTGGAGAAAGCTTTTGACAATGTCGACTAGAATACACTCTTCCAAATTCTGAAGGTAGCAGGGGTAAAATATAGGAAACGAAGAATTATATTCAACCTATATAAAAACCAGACAGGGGTTATTAGAGTCGAAGGGCAAGAAAGTGACGTAGAGGTTGTGAAGAGAGTAAGATGGGGTTGTAGCCTTTCCCCAATGTGGTTCAATCTGTACATTGAACAGGTAGTGAAGAAATACAAGGAGAAATTTGGAGAGGGCATTAAAGTGCAGGGAGAATAAATAAAAACATTGCGGTTTGCCGATGACATACTCGCGTATTGGCTATTTTATGGTAGCACAAAACACCTCGTTCTCGATACGATACGTTTTAAACGACCATCTGATACCGTTCGAAGGTCCGCAACTTTACCCTGATGTAGTGATTGTGAGCCGGTTCCTTTTTATTTTTCTTTCTTCGCCTTCGTATTTCTAAAATAATCCGGGACTTCCTAATGAAATTAATCTGAGCACGAAATATGGAAACGCGTGTAAACATCAAAATACGTTGCAAGTTTATCTTCTTTTTCTGATACGAATTGCAGAAATTTATCGTTTAGTAGCTATGTGTTCCTATACTATTAGAAGTATCTCTTATGCTATCTGCAGTGTCATTGATGTATATTAATAATAGAACGGGAAACTAAACACTACCGTACCCTTTTCTCCAGGACTCAGTAAGTGATTATTGGGTTTAAATGAAATGATAAAAAGTGTAATCACCTTAATGGAAACAGAAAAATAGGTACTGTCATATATTATTAACGTTTTAACTTGTGCCGACAACACCAAATGATGATTAAAATGAATATTTCTAACGTATTATGGAGGTCTCAAATACCTCCAAAGTTAAGACTGTGGGATCAACATTAGGATGTAGAGATACCGACAGACGGAGATGTTAATGTTCTGAGTAAGCTTTAAACATATGCAAAAGAAATTAACGTTTTCCTCATACGATCTTTGCTAACCACAAATTCCGCAATCGAGAAATATTAAAAAATCAACTACCAAATATTGGTAACAAGCAAAAATATATCAGCCTATATCCAGAAATCGTGACACATTCGAAAATAAAACAGCCAAACACTGAAATAAGCAAGGAATATCGGCATAATATAATCACACGCTCACAAATTGCAAGATATCCGGAAATAAACAGCCAAATAATTCTTAGAAATGAACAATATAAATGTCATTTCCATTCATTTTACTCATCAGTAATTTATTTATTCATCCTTTGATCGCTGTTTGGGTGATACTGGGTATGTGAAGTGTCTTTTACTATTACCGTTTAGCATATTAAACATTTCCCTTAGGGTTATCCCTAAAAGTATTTCACTAAATCGTTATGTATTTCGAACAAAGGTGTAATATTTGTGAGAAGGAAGAACAGAAATGTCATTGCTGGTCGTATCACTTCAAGGAATTCTATTCTCCGTTTTGTAATCAGACTAAAGTCACTAAACCGTTGTCACAATTCCTGAGGCAGTGTTCTCTTACAGGTAATATCATGCAATCCATATTGCACTACTGGCCATTACAATTGCTAGACCAAGAAGAAATGCAGATGATAAATGGGTATTTATTGGACAAAATATTATACTAGAACTGACATGTGATTACATTTTCATGCAATTTGGGTGCATAGATCCGCCTTTGACCAGAAGTATTCAATTGGTGAGAGATCTGGAGAATGTGCTGGCCAGGGCAGCACTCGAACATTTTCCGTATCCAGAAAGGCCCGTACAGGACCTATAATATGAAGTCGTGCCTTATCCTGCTGAAACGTAAGGTTTCGCAGGGATAGAATGAAGGGTAGAGCGACGGGTCGTAACACATCTGAAATATAACGGCCACTGTTTAAAGTGCCGCCGATGCGAACAAGAGGTGACCGAGACGTGTAACCAATAGCACGCCATACCAACACGCCGGGTGATACGCCAGCATGGCGATGACGAATACACGCTTCCAATATGCGTTCACCGCGATGTCGCCAAACACGGATGCGACCATAATGATGCTGTAAACAAAACATGCATTCATCCGAAAACATGACTTTTGCCATTCGAGCACCCAGGTTAGTCATTGCATACACCGTCACATGCGCTCTTGTGTGTGATGTAGCTTCAAGAGTAACCGCAGCCATGGTCTCCAAGCTGATAGTCCATGCTGCCGCGAACGTCGTCGATCTGTTGTTCTCTTGCAATCGTCTCCGTCTGTGGACTCAGGGATCGAGATGTGGCTGCACGATCCGTTAGAACCATGCGGATAAGATGCCTGTCACCTTAACAGCTAGTGATACAAGGCCGTTAGGATTCAGTACGGCGTTCCGCCTTGCCCTCCATAACCCACCGATTCCATATTCTGATAATAGTCATTGGATCGCGACCAACGCGAGCAGCAATGTCGCGATACGATAAACCGCAATCGCCATAGACTACAATCCGACCTTTATCAAAGTCGGAAACGTGATGGTACGAATTTCGTCTCCTTACACAAGGCATTACAAACAACGTTTCACCAGGCAACGCCGGTCAACTGCTGTTTGTGTATGAGAAATCGGTAGGAAAATTTCCTCGTGTCAGCACGTTGTAGGTGTTGCCACAGGCGCCAATATTGTGTGAATGCTCTGAAAAGCTAATCATTTGCAGAGCAAAGCATCTTCTTCCTGTCGGTTAAATTTTGCGTCTTTAGGACATCGTCTTCGTGGTGTAGCAATTTCAATGGTCAAGAGTGTAATAAAAGAAATCCTCTAGAAGTATGTTTCCAAACATGGACTTTCTCATTAGGGATATGCAATGCTAACCGCATTTTTCAAATAGATCTGTGGTTTGCAGTCGTTGGTTAGGTTCCTTCGTTCTTGATTGTTCGTTGAATATTTAGCCCAACTTTTTTTTATTATAGAAGGCGTTTAGCCCCCTGACCTAGCGCGCTGAGCCACAGCGCCCGGCAGTCACTTAACCACTACGCTACAGCGTCTTTCCAAAACTTGCTGCTGAGTGTGTTTATGTATCGTAGTTCTCACAGTTTTTTTTTTTTTTTTTTTTTTTTTTTTTTTTTTTTTTTTTTTTTTTTTTTTTTTTTTTAGGACGTAGTGATGAGAAATCGAGCCGAGGATGATTTTTGTGATTCTACTGTAATGTGCTCTTTCCATGAAACGAGAAATAGAGCCGAGGATGATTTTTGTGATTCATCAGTAATGTGCTCTTTCCATGAAACGGCTTACTGCTAAAAATACTACCAAAACTCTCAGACATACGGCAAAACAAGAAGATGTCTGTCACCTCAAAGTAACAAGTAACATGAAATAGTCGACAGTTGTTCGTGCACTCTTCGTTACAGCGTATGACATAAAAATGACGTCTCGTTTGGTCTACGTTCTGTAAGGAGCACGTTACTCGTTGGTACACAGAGGTCGCCGTTATTCGGCTCAAGGGTCGCTATGGATTCAGTCCCTGACTATTGGTGGTCCTCGTAATCGCTGAAGAAGCAGCAGTACGTCGGATCTGCGCTCTGAAGAGGCATAGTTCCATACGTTCTGTCGTCTCTCTGGGTCGCGCGCTTGCTCCGCCTCGCTTAACACACTACGGCCAACATCGTCGAATAGCGCCATAGCTCGGCGATAGATTACTATGACTGGCTTCTTTGACTCAAACAACACATCTTCTGTAAAACTTAAACATCTGCGTAAATTGTTCACGCGTTTGTTCTTACGGTATACTGTCCTACTACGTACAGGAAATGAAATTCCTTTATGCCCTGGTGTCGAGATGACTGCTGTTTACCCATGCAATTAGCCACTTGGTTTGAAGCACCGTTTTCAGGGAATGAGCGTGTACCGGCAGACGTTCAAATGATTCCAGTAGAGTAATGACGGGGTTCGTTAATGCGGCATTTTTGTGTTAGGCGGTTTCCCACAATCCACTAGGCGAATGCGAAGTACTACCTCAGCTACATGATTCGCAGACATATAAAAAAATTGAAGCAGTTCCATATGCTTAACACTGTACTCTTAAATTTTAGGGTGGGAGTGAACATATTTACTCCCGGAGAGGCAACGGTAAGACGGCGGTAAGGGCATACAGCCACCCTGTAAAACTGAACTGTGCCAAATCCGCATTAACGACGCCGACCCTACAGACACAGGGCAAGGTCATGAAACATCAACATTTACATTTTGACGCTCATACAGTAGACTTTTGTTGGTCTGTGTTTTAAAATTTTCTTCCTTTGTAACGTGCATAAATAAATAGAATTAAAAATTTTTCCGCGGTGGAATAGTCGAGCGGTCTAAGGCGCCTCGCTACGGAGCGCGCGGTTGCTCGCCGTCGGAAGCTCGAGTCCTCCCTGGGGCATAGGTGCGTGTGTTGTCCTTAGGTTAGTTTACCTAGGTTTAAGAAGTTTGCAAGCTACAGACTGATGATCACGTAGTTTGGTCCGATAGATTTAAAGACATTTGAACATTTTTTAAATTTGATTTAATTCGTGAATTATTTGCTCTGCTTATGCATACTTTAAGACATTTTACTAGTATATTACTATATGTCTATTTTCTCCTGTATGCAAGTTACACTGAGCTGTTTAGGCTAAGGAAATTATTTTAGAGCTCACTTGGTTAGGATAACTAATTTTGACACCTGCACTATCACACATTCCTCCATCTCCTGTCCAAATTTTCCTGCGATGCCTCCACCAATTTGTGACTGACTTACGTTACTTCATAGATATTCTTTTTGGCATAGTCTGTAGTTTTCCCTTGTCCTTAAATCCTGTGTTAATTGGTGATTGTGAGGAGGTGCGTAATTGTCTCGGGTTGTGTGCAGCAGGGTACCATCTGTCGCGCGCGGGCTACGACGTCTGGATGGGAAACCTGAGAGGCAACGTCTTCTCCAAGGAGCACCTCACGCTCTCCACCGCCGACCAGGCCTACTGGAACTACAGGTGAGGCCATCAACATGACCCTGTAACGAGTAATAACTATTGGCATTACTGGAAGTTACTACATTTACTTTGACACGTTATTGATAAAGACAGGCCTGAAAAAAAAAAAAAAAAAAAAAATCATCAACCTCGTGACTTGCATACTATCTATTTTTTAATATAAAATCTTCTGTGGTCTACATAATGACACCGGTGTTTATATTGTAATTTGGACATTCGATCTGGTTTAATGCAGCTTTTCACGATATCTTGTGCACTGCTATTCTTGATCGAATAACCATTGCACGCTACACCCATTTGAACCTTGTTACTCTAGTCATCCCACCACATCCAAAGAGCTTTTTTTTCTCTTAAAATGTATAGATGCTTGTAAAGCTAAGGGAGCAAACTGTTAAGGCAGTCGGTCCCTAGACTTTCACATTACTGAAACTGACTTATGCTAACTCTCTCTGTACCATCACATAACACTGCAATCTTCTATAAACCATTTTCTGTATCGGAAACACGTCTGTGGAACAATCTTCCTCATAAGTTAAGAGAGATAAAATCAATTCAAAACTTTAAAAGACAGCTAAGGGTCCACCTTCTGTCACAATAGCCATCTTTTTCTCCACTTACCAGTCTTTAGCCCACTGTTGTCAATTCCTCCTCCCCCCATAAATGTTTCCCTTTCCTTTCGCCAGCAGAGATCTCCATTCATACATGTCTCCACTTTCTCACACCCATCAGCACTGTCATTTTTCAATCTTCTCCTCTTTTACTTATCATTTCCCCCCTTCTGTTTATATTAAACTTAATTCAAATGTGTTAAACATCTATCTCCATGTAAATATCTCTTGTTATTATTAGTATTATTTTGATTTTTATGTTGTTATTATCATTATTATTATTAGTATTATCGTACATTGTTATTATTTAATATCATTAATGCAGTGTTTTTTGTAATTAAATCCTTTGCTTATGTAGTTCCTGATCAGATGTAAGAAAGGGCCCTATGGCCCTAATCTGGTCAGGTTAAATAAACAAATAAAAAAATAAAAAATATGCATGCCCGACGGGGATCCCATCCACCGGCGATGGCGGTCGTCAGTGTGTGTCTTATCAACCGCTCCTTTCTGTTAGTTAAATTTTAATATAAATTTCTTTTCTTCTCATTTTGAATGAGCAATACTGTAATGAAACACAGACATTTCGGAAGTTGAGTGATTTGCGTGTCTCAAGGATACAGATAGCCGTACCGTAGGTGCAGTCACAGCGGAGGGGTATCCCAGGATAGGACTCACAAACATGTGGTTTATGAAGAGGGGCAGCAACGTTTTCAATAGTTGCAGGGGCAACCGTTTGGACAACTGACTGATCTGTCGTTGTAACATCAGCCATCGGCTGAAAGCAAACTATACATTATCGAGGACAGGCAGGAGTCTAATATATAAAGCTGAGTGTCCGTATGTGTGTACGTGTTTCATACAAATTGTAGCGATACATTAATATTTTTTTATTGAAAATTATATCTGCGACGCTTGTCGCTAGCATCCGTTCTCTCTGCCAATAAATCTGTGATTATCCTTGTTTCAAGTTATACCTTCAACTATTTCAAACGATCTGGAGAGAAAACGGAATCGCTTGTCGTCTTTCGTTTTTTCTACCTTTGTACTGAGCGGACGTATTTTACTCGACCTCCATAATCATGTAAGTGTGAGCTCTGGTTAGCACCCTTTTACTTAATAAACTTTAACTTTCATTTGGAATTCCTATTTCATTTAAATAATTACTATTTCTCCCCATCTTTCATTTAACTGATACCTATTTTCAGCAATATTAGTAAATTGATGCTTGGTCATTGTTGCCTATCGTCTCATGATGACAAAAGAATGCAAAATTTATTTACTCTCATTTTGTGTTAAACAGTGAATTCTATGCCTGCAGGAAATCTTCATTCTGTTAAAAGCGAAGTCCGATAATTTCTTTAACTTTCGATGACAATAGTGATCAAAATTACACACGGTCTTAAAACTTTAATAATTAATAGTCATGAAACCAAGCATCAGTTTATGAGAACGAAGAGATTAATCAATTCATACAGGTTCAACTGCAGTGTCAAAGCTTCCACCAATGAATGCATACCAGGTAACTTATTCCACTATTATCTTATGTAATGGTGCTTTCTGGTGTTGTCGTAATTTTTAACTTACATTGCTACTGAGAACTGATAACCATTTCAAAAATTAATATTCATTGCTAATCTTACGGTTATTTAAATTTCAATTCCGGGTTTCAACCTTGATCTTGTGACAACACCAGCGATATAAAAATAAAAAAAAGTAACATTACAAAATCTACAGTTTTCTTCCAATCTTTATTCAATTTTGCATATGTAAGCTTCAATCCGTGAGGACGGACGCCGTAAGTGTAACAATCACATACGATATATAATTCACGAGATATGATGTCATAAACAATGAGATGCGCGAAAAATTGCTGCATTTTTCTCCTAAACCATTAGACCGATTTCAACCAAATTTGGTACACACATTCCTTACCGTCAGGTAACAATTGTTGCGTGGTTAAGAATCACATACGGCACATGAAAGATATTACGTCATAACCAATAGAAATCGTAAAAAAATGCCATATAATGCGGCGAGACTTTCGAAATACACTGTATGAGAATGACAGTACTTATCAACTTGCACCAAACTTTAAACATAATTTCAAACCTTTATTAACATTTTTCTCGCTTACAACCATAGCAAAATTATGAAAGGAAAAAAGTTTCTCTCCTTACTACTTTTCCGCTGTTTATAGAGTAAAACTAGGCTCTCGGTATGACGTTACAATTTTAAATTTGAACACTACAAATTGTAGCGACAGGAAATTTTACAAACAGTATACACATATATAGTTGAGTGTACCTTCTAAAATGTTTCACAGTACGACTTGCAGTTCATGAGATACGAGCACATAAACAGTAACATTCATGGAAAACCGCCCCATGACGCCCCAAGTTTTAATCTATTACTTCTTTACTACTAATTGTATTCCCAAGAGATTTTACATACAGCCCTTATACAAATGAATATATACGTCAGAAATGGCAGGTATAAATAAATAAATACCTGGGAAAATCTGGGTTTTCAGCTAGTATATATGCAAGATGATGCCAGTATCAAGGATAAAATATTCCGGAAGTAAATTAGACTCCCATCGGGCGCCGAGTAGCTGGACGGGGACTATTCAAAGGAAACACAAAACTGACATTTTATGGATCTGAGCTTGGTATTAGACAGTAGTTATAAGTGTCGAAGAGCATAAAAAGGACGCATTGGTTGGTAAGGAAGTAAGACAGGGATGTAGCCTTTCCATAATGTTATTCAATCTGTACATTGTGCAAGGAATAAAGGAAAACAAGTAGAAATTTGGAGAAGGGATTAAAAAATAAAAACTGCTATTTCGCGATGAGACAATAAAGGACCTGGAAGAGAAGCTGAATGGAATGGAAGATGTTTTGAAAGGAGCGTATAAGATGACCATTAACAAAAACTAGACAGAAAATCTGATGATGCTGTAGGAATTGGATGAAGTAACGAAACAATGAAGATGGTAGATGAATTTTGTTATTAATCGTATAACCGCGGTTGCTGGCACGAAATATGCCAATACTTATTCAATTACTAAGTCCAAAATAACTTGATAATTAAATTTAATTACTATAAACAAATAGAACATTTAGTTAAACAAAACTTATATATAGAGGCAGTAAAATAATATACGATGATCGTAGAACAAATGATATACAGTCCAGAATGGCAATGGGGAGAGTAGCGTTTCTGAAACCGAAAAATTTGTTTTCATCGAATACTAATGTGTTAGGAAATATTTTACGAAGACTTTTGTGTGGAGTGTTGCACTTTACGGTAGTGAACAAGAAAGAAACATAGTTCTGGCAGGAATAGGATAGAAGCATTTGAAATGTTCTGTTACAGACGAATGCTAAAAATTACGTGGGTATATCGCGTCATTATTGATTAGGTATGAAGATAACTGAGGATAAGAGGAATATCTTACTAACAGATGTGATCGATTGGTGGGACATGTTCTTGTAAAGCAACGAATCGTGAATGCAGCACTTGAGGAAACTGTATGGGGTAAAATTAATAGACGGAGACAAAGAGACGAATACAGTATGCAGGTTCACATAGGTGTGCGTTGCCATTCTTATGAAGAGTTGAACAGGTTTGTTCAGAATAGTGTGGAGATCTGCATCAAACAAGCCTCCGGACTCAAAACTAAAACACTAACTTCACCTATTTTAGATTAAGTTTGATGTTTTCGTAATGACATATTGAATAACATACAAGATGATTTTCTTTGTCTCGGTATAGAAAACAAATCTTAGACTGAGGTTTAGGTTACCATTCTTGTACTAATGTCATAACGGTTACTTTATTTTGCTCAAGGGTTTGGTATAGGCGACACTTATCGTAGACTTCCACGTTCGTGATCACAAATTGACGCTACAAAATAGATGATTATTATTATGCTAATCTATATCGCGATATACAATACTAATCACAGGTCGAAGTTTAAGTTTCTGTGAAAAGGTGATATACCATCAGAAACAATAAATCAGTGGTATTCCCATTCGTACTTACACACCGGTCCCAGTGCTTCTGCCATTGGTCAAACATTTTCTGAAAGGCCTGTTCTTTGAGGGTGTTTAGCACCGCCAGCGATGCTTCTTGAACCTAGTGTCGAACCGACGACCTTTCAACATGAGTTTCAGTTTTGGGAAAAGCGCAAAGTGGTAAGGTGCCAAATTTGGCGAGTACGGAGGGTGGGGCATAAGTACCATGTTTTTTGCTAAACAGGTCCTGCTGAGCCAGGGTGTGTGACAGGGCGCACTGTGGTGATGGAGCAGCCAGTTCCCTTGACACCAAAGTTCGAGCCGTCGTCAACGCACGTTTTCACGGAGCCGTCGCAAAAGTCACAGTAAACCATACCTGCTGCATCTATGTTTGTAGATGTCACTGCAATTTTATTTCATTTAATAAATTATAGAAAATTTAATTTTTAGCAGGTGACGTGTCTGCTGGTTTTGATGACAAATAGCAACCATAAGCCCCACAGTTACCTAAATCTGTCAAATTTTGCCGGCCGCGGTGGCCGAGGGGACTAAGGGGCTCCAGTCACGATCTGCACGGCCACTACGGTCGGGGGTTCGAATCCCCCCTCGGGCATGGATATTTGTGCCGTCCTTAGTATTAGCTAGTTTGTAAGTAGTTTGTAAGTTTAGGGACTGATGACCCCGTAGTTAGGTCCCATAGACTTTACAAACATTATCTATCTGTCAAATTTTATGCCCTTAATCAAACTGTCTTACTCTTGATAATTAATATTTAAAATTACCCAATAGGCCTGTGCACACAAGGAACGTTCATAATAAAACTGTTTAATGAAGGCAAGGGAACGGTGATACAGCAGATAAAATATAAATAGGGAACTAATAAGGAACTACTAGTAAGGTGTTTGAAATACATCAAAACAAGACCATTCAGAGCGGTCATTTAAACAGCTGTTATCAAATTATTATTACTGGAATAGTAGTTAACCGACTGTTCCATTTCACAGAGGGCACACAACAATCATTAATGACCAATTATTTAAAGTTAAATTACGAACATTTAAAATCTTATATATCTAAATGAGCTGTTCAACTCCTAAATTCCTGTATGTCATGTTATTGGGAAGAGAAAGTCATCACTCACAAACCACCTGGCTATCATGCATTAAAATCATTCAATCACACTGAACAGCTCATCACAATTACCTGCACCACACTAAACCTTTGATTTGATCGGTGTCCATTTTGATCCAGGTGTTCGATTAAACCGATATTTCAGTACACTGTTAAATTGAGTTCTACTTGCACTTCAAATAGATCAAAATAAAATATCTTCAAACAGCTGATATGAAACAGATGCGCTGAAATAGGCGTTACCAACTGATTTGCTGTTTTCATATGAATTACCAGTCTATCCAGAGGCATGCGAACTCAATCCTACACAAATAAATGTTAAATAATTCCTACCACAAGTCACTGAATTTAAACAGAAACCAATTCTAATCCCTCAAACATTACGCCATGGCACAACTTTAATGCCAAATCTGTACAAGCAAATAGCAAATATTAGAGTACACCATTTACTGGCATAATGAACATTAAAGTGATCACTGAAATTTTATGTTAGTGCTGGTACCTGGAATAAAACAAGTTTACCCACACTACGTGGCATCAAATCTACTAAATCTCTCAAAGATTAAACAATGGGGTGATTAACTAATAACCTGTACAAGCAAGAAATCTAAGTGAACTTAACACAAATGTCTATGGTCCAATAGAATCTATGTAATTTTCAAACTAAGCAATTTGCCTCAAAATCTGTTTTGGATTTTGAGGCAAATTGTTTAGTTTGAAAATATCCAAACTGATCTTCCCCAACGTTGGATTCCCTAAGTTTTTCCATTCGTCTGTAAATAATTTGTGTTAGTATTTTGCGACTATGATTTATTAAACTGATAGTTCTGTAATTTTTCACTTATGTCTGCACTTTTTTTCTTTGGAATTGTAATTACTATATTCTTCTTGAAGTCAGTGGGTATTTACCCTGTCTCATACATCTTGCGTACCTGGTGGAACAACTTCTGCATGACTGGATCTCCTAACGATATGAGTCCTTGGAGAAAAAGAATAAAGAAAGAAAAAGAAAAAAAGGGCACCGGAGGTCGGAGACTCTGTATTTCTCGCCCACGAAATAATCGGTGCGATATTCGATGATGGCACAGTGCTTACCAAACTATACGTGAAGGTGTTGGAAGATGATTCCATGCTCTATGTAAAAGTAAGTCTGATGAAGATAAGAAGTGGTTGAGGCAAGACGAAATTCGACCCCTTGAAGCAGGAGAATATTCGATGTTCTGCAGGAACACTTTGGTGAACACATTCTTGCTCTGTAGCATGTGCCTCAGTTGGTCACCGTATTATCCGTTTCTGAACACATGCGACTTGTTTCTGTGGTGCTATATTAAAGGTGTTCAGCAATGACCGTAAAACCATTGATGAACTGGATACAGTCAAACGGGAAGTCATTAGAGCTCTGCATTTCGATGAAAACGACCGCTCGAGCCTTCCCCATTTCGTGCCGCTGCTCGACGGCTGGGGTAGGCGCACGCTGCGGCACGGCTGCGGCCGTCTAATGCCCAGTGTGGCCGGTCGCCCGCCGCCTCTCGGTTACCGGCGAAACCGTCGAGCACTGCCGGGCGCTCGAGCGCGCTCGTAGTATCTGCCGGTGACAGCGCGACCGCCGCGCGCTCAACACTGTGGAATCGCATTAGAAACCGACCTGGCTTTGAGCACAGCAGAGAGCGTTATGGATCAACGAACTACAGGTCGTAAAGGCTCCATTCATGAATCAAAAAGAAGTATTGTGGAGAGAATTAGATGTGGCTCGTTAGTCCTGAAGAAGAAAGACATGTCGGAAGAGGAGTCGAAAAGTGAAGCTTGGAAATCTTTTGCTTGTAGTGGATCCTGTCACACAGGTTTCGGCTGGTTTCGTGCAATGTACCAAATGCGATACAATACTTTCGTACCAGTCAAGCACAACAGGTATGATTCGGCACTGCAAAAGTAAACGCGGAGCAGAATTACACCGACCACTTACAGTACCAAGTAGGATAAAGAAAGTTCTTGTTGATATGTTGGTCGATATGGGCGGAATAGATTTGCTACCATTAAATACTTGTAGTAAGATTGGCTTCAAGAATTATTCGCAGGAGCTCATCAATGTTCGCGCCACATATGGCAAAGTCAATATAGAAGATATTCTTCCGCACCCTACCACTGTATCGCGGCATATTAAAGAAAATACTGGTGACAATGGTGCCCAAGCTAATATGTGCTTTAAAGAACAAATCTGCTCTTTAAACGCTGATCTGTGGTCTGATAACTACAAGGAGATACGCTGCACATAACGCACGATTAGACTACTGCATTACCGTTTGTCTACCAAAAGGAACAAAATACTATATATAGAAATTACAGTTTTTAACGTTGGAGTTACTGGAAGACATGATCACCTCAATGGTCGAAACTCCAGTAGTTTGCAAAATATTTAAAGATTTTCTTCTTGAGACAGGTCTTGTTGAATTTTATACTTTCTATGAGTTTTACCATTTTTATTTTAAGTCGTATGTATTCCAGAGAATTCCCCATGCCACATACAATAATGGGGAATTTTCTGGAATACATACGACTTGAAATAAAAATGGTAAAACTCATAGTAAGTATATTTAAAATGTTTAATGTTTGTAAAGTTCATGGGACTTAACTGTGGGATCATCATTCCCTAAGCTTACAACTATCAAACATCAAATGTGACATATACAGTTGTAGTATTTGGGTTATAGAACTGATAGTAAACACCGAAAGACATTTGTAAAAGAAATAAGTTGTTAATATGAAACGGGGGTCTCTCATCTCAGATATACATTAATAACTTGCCATTCTACATTGATGAAGGTTAGTTCTTTTTGCTGATGATACAAGTATAGTAATCACATTCAAAAAACGACAACTAACTGATGTAATCGTAAATAAAGTATTTCACAAAATTATTAAGTGGTTCTAAGTAAATTGACTCTCATTAACTTTTGATAAAACACAACATATACAGTTCCGTACAGTAAATGGCTAAACTCCAGTAATAAATATAGACTTTGAACAGAAGTCTGTAACTAAGGTTTTTCGAAATTATTCGTTCGTTTTGAAGGGAAACCACAGTTTTTAAAACATTTTAGATGTGTGACTTAATGAGAGATTAAACTTGAAGCAACACAGTGATTGTCTGCTAAAACGTTTGGGTTAACCTACTTATGTTTTTATGGTTTTAGCAAATTTTGGCGATAAGAATTTTAGTAAAACAGTTTACTACGCCTATTTTCATTTACTGCTTTCGTATGGCATCATATTCTGAGGTAATTCACTATTGAGTAAAAAAGTATTCATTGCACAAAATCGTGTAATCAGAATAATTACTGGAGCGCGACCAAGATCGTTCCGGAGACATCTATTTAAGGATTTAGGTATCCTCACAGTTACTTCCGAGTATATATATTCACTTATGAAATTTGTTGTTAATTATCCAACCCAGTTCACACACATGTTTTTAAATCTATCGGACTATACTTCTTGGTTATTAGTCCGTAGCTTGCAAACAATTTAAACTAAGGTAAACTAACCTAAGGATAACACAGACACCCATGCCTGAGAGGGGACCCGAACCCCAGATGGCGAACGGCCGTGCGCATCCCGCATGGCTAATCCTCCGCGGCAAACCCAGTTCAAAAGTAATAGCAGTGAGCATAGGTATAACACGAGGAGAAAGGATGATATTACTATGCAAGGTTAAATCTCACTTTGGCACAGAAAGGGGTGAATTCTGCTGCCACAAAAGTCTTCGCTCACCTACCAAACAGCATCAAAACCTGACAGATAGGTAACTAGCATTTAAAAATTTATTAAAAGAATAACTGAATGACAACTCCTTCTACTCAATGGATGAATTTTAGATATAAATTAGTAAAACTAAAAATAAAAAAAAATGATAATAAAAAGAAAAAGAAAAATAATACAAAATATATTTGTGTCATATAACATTTTGTGTAATGTAATATCTTGTACAGACACCTTTTATTACACTGACAAGTTACACATTATTACGAAGTGTCGTATTCATGATCTATGGAACAGGATTAATCTAAGCAGTCTGACACGGTGCAGCTCGCTGGCGCTGTGTGCGCCGGTTACTGGCGAGGATCCCGGACACTTGTCACGCCGGACTTTTGCCACGCCGGACTTTAGCCACACCTGACCCTTCGACAGGTAGTCAGATTAGCGGCCCCTCAGGCAAGCCCCCCCCCCCCCCCCCAAGCAAGGGACGCCCGCCCGTCCGCCTCCTACTGCCCGCTTTCAAGCCACGTTCTATACAACGTACTTAATACAGCCACTACGTAAAAGGGCACCTTCTTCGACATCTTGGAGAAATATAGAGCTTCTTTTAAATATTCCGAGATCGAAATATTTATTTACAACTTTTGGGAAACAAAAGCAATATCGTCATCTGTTTCACTATGTAATTAGTTCTCCCAAGCATAAAAATAGATCCATTACTCCATTACTGAAAATTGAAAATGTTCAAATGTTATAAAGTCTATGGGAGTTAACGACTGCCCTAGGCTTAAAAATTACTGGAAATAACTTAAAGTAATCTAAGGACAAAACACACACGCACACACACACACACACACAGACACACACACACACACACACACACACACACACACACACACACACACGTCCGAGGTAGGACTCGAAACTTCGACGGGCAGTAACTGCGCGATCGACAGCAAGGTTACGCTTACTGATTGCAAGAGAAACAGCCCATCACTATGAGCATGAACAAGAAAGGAACGACGTAAAAGCAATGCTAATGAAAAAAGAAAAGAAAGAAAGTAAAGACTAACGACACATAACTGTATGGTGACGAATTACAGTGTTGATATTTTTATCAATATTATTTCGCAATAGCGAATTTTTCTTAGCGTCACTGTATAAGGTATGGATGTTATACCAAATTGTGACATATGTCACATGTCACAATTTGGTATAACATCCATACCTTATACAGTGACGCTAAGAAAACTTCGCTATTGCGAAATAATATTGATAAAAATATCAACACTGTAATTCGACGCCATACAGTTATTTAACAGATGCCTAAGCAAGGCAATGACGATAACAGCGTAGGTTAATGCCTCGTTGTTTTCATTCTCCCTGGTGCGGGAATACAGATTAAGCTGCGAGTGCTAAGGGATGAATGTAGTTGATTCATAAGTGCAGTCAGTGTGGCATAAGGAAGTTTGGGGCAGTCCAGGAGTCGTGTTCGGGTAGCCTAGTGGTTAAGGCGACCGCTCGCGAAAAGCGCGAAACCCGGGTTCGAGTCCCGGCCCGCCACAAATTTTCATATGTTACCATTTGGTATAACATCCTACCTCATACAGTGACGCTAAGAAAAATTCGCTATTGCGAAATAATATTGATATAACTAACGACACAGTCTACATTAATTTACTCTCTAAAATCCGATATCTATTTATATTTAAAGCAGAGACTCCGTATGTTTGTTTATGTGTACGTATTGTATACAATTCTACAGTTTTCTTTCAATGATTGTGAAATTTTGTACACGTAAGCTTCGATCCACGAGGACGGTCGCCGCGCCTAAGTGTTAGGATCATGTTTCAGCTCATAGTTCACGAGATATGACTTCATAAACAATGAGATGCGCGAAAAACTGCTGCATCAAACGACAGTGTTGCACATCTTCTCCTAAAACACTGGGCCGATATCAACCAAATTTGGTGCACATATTCCTTACCATGCATATTCCTTACCATGCTGTCTGGGTAAGAACAACAAACGACACATGGTTCAGGAGATACGTCATAAACAATATAGCTGCAAGAAACTACCACATAATGCGACGAAACTTTATTAAACACACTGTATGAGAATGACAGTACTTAGCAACTTGAAACCAAATTTAAACGTAATTTCAAACCTTTATTGAGCTTATTCTCGCTGACAACCATAGCAAAATAATGAAAAGAAAAAAGTTCTTGCTTACTACTTTTCCAATGTTCGTGGACTAAAATTACGGCATTCGGTATGACGTCACAATTTATAATTTCTACACTAAAAATTGTAGCCGCTGGAAATTTTGAAGACAGTATACACGCATATAGTTTAATGAAGCTTCTAAATTTTTTCACAGTACGACACGTAGTTCATGATATATGAGCACATAAACAGTAACGTTCATGGCAAACCACCCCCATCACTCACGCAATCTATTACTTCTTTACTATTATTTACATTCGCAACAGATTTTTTCAGACGTACAGCACTTATACAAATGAATATATACCTGAAAAATTATACAATTATACAAAATATAAATCAGTAAATGTGAGATTTACATCTACATAAATACTCCGCAATCCATTGTAAGGTGCGAGGCGGAGGGTACACTGTACCACTACTAGGCATTTCCATTCCTATACTACACCCAAATAGAACAAGGAAAAAAAGAATGCCGATATGCCTCCGTAGGAGCCCTAATTTATCTTGTCTTTGTGATCACTACGTGAAATGTAAGTAGGTGGCAGCAAGATCGTACTACACTCAGCTTCTAATTCCGGTCCTCTAAATTTCGTCAACAGAAATTCACGAAAAGAACGTCGTCTTTCCTCCAGCGATCCCCAATTGAGTTGCCGGAGCATTTCCGTGACACTCGCGCATTGGTCGAACCTACCAGTAACAAACCTAGCTGCTCGCCTCTGAACCGCCTCTATGTCTTCCTTTAAACTGATCTGCTGCGGGTCCCAAACACTTGAGCAATACTCAAGACGTAATCGTACAAGCGTTTTATACGCGGTCTCCTTTACAGATGAACTACATCGTCCCAAAGTGCTCCCAATAAACCGAAGTCGTCTGTCCGCCTTACTCACAACTGCCCTTAAATGTTCGTTCCATTTCATATCGCTCTGAAATATTACGCCTAGATATTTGATCGACGCGACTCCATCAAGAAGCTCACTACTAATGCTGTATTCGAACATTATGGGTTTGTTTTTCTTACTCATGGGCATCACCTTACATTTTTTTTATTTTTTTACTTTATTTTTATTTATTTAATTATATATTTATTTTATTTTGAGAGCTAGCTGCCATTCTTTGCACCAACTAGAAATTTTGTCTAAGTCATTCTGTATCCTATTACAGTCAGTTAAAGATGACACCCTCCCATACACCACAGCATCATCAGCAACCAGCCGCAAATTACAAGTTACTCTGTTCATCAAAACATTTATATAGATAGAAAATAATAGCGGTCCTATCACACTCCCCTGGGACACGCCTGACGATACACTCGTATCTAATGAACACGCGCCGTCGAGAACAACGTACTGCGTTCTATTACTTAGGAACTTTTCCAGCCAGTCACAAATCTGTGTACCTATTCCATAACCTCGTATTTTTGTTAGCAGTCTGCAGTGTGGCACCGGGTCAAACACCTTTTTGAAGTCGAGAAAAACACAATCCGCCGGTTGCTCTTCATCCATACCTCGCAAGATGTCATGTGAGAAAAGGACAAGCTGAGTTTAACATGAACGATGTTTCCTAAACCCGTGCTGATTCACGGAAAGAAGCTTTTCCGTTTCAAGGAAATTTACTATATTCGAACTGAGAATACGCTCCAAAATTCTACAGGAAACTGATGTTATCGATATTGGCTATTAATTATCGGGGTCAGTTCTATTTCCTTTCTTATAAACGGGAGTCACCTGCGCTTTTTTCCAGTCACTTGGAACTTTGCGCTGAATAAAATATTCGCGATAAATGCAAGCTAAGTAAGGGGCCAATGCCGCAGAATACTCTTTGTAAAACCGAACTGGTATTCCATCTGGACCAGCAGACTTTTTCGTATATAGCTATCTCAGCTGCTTCCCGACACCGGAACTAAAAGATGCCCAGTCATTTTCTAAGTGCAATCCTAACAATTGATTATCGGCTCTTCCCAACAAAAACACGCTCCTAGCTGTCTCGATTGGTTTATGAACTTTGGTCACCATCGACACTATGACGATATCATGATCACTAATTACTGTCTCTACACAGACATCGTCAATATGTACTGCGATGGATCAAAACTTTTCACATCAGGCATTACGTTTTATTACATTTCTTATTTACTGCCAAGAAACTTCTGTATTCCAGTGAGCCTAAGGAAATTCCTGAAAGCTGAGAGTGCTGTTGAAAACTTTGAAGCAACTTTTAATTGCGAAGCGCAAAGCGCTGTAGTAAGAAGCAATAGACATCTATAGAGCTACAAGGAAAGGAAGAGAATGAAACAATACATCCGCGAATACCCCTTATTTCCGACAGATCTGGCTTTTTAACTAAGAGCCTGCGGTTTGCAGTGGGACTTGCATTTTCTATAATGATTAATATATTACAAGGCAATCTACTCAATACTGTGGAGTGTATTTGAAATCTCTAAGTTTCTCACACGGACAGCGTTCTATCGCTTGCTAAGGCATGGGCTCTCCACAGAAAATATTCATATTATATCCTGGACAAGTCACAAGAAATATTGATTTTAGTCAGGAAGGAAGGAAGGAATATTAGCGTGACAATGTGGTCATTAGAGGCGGAGCTTACGCTCAGATTGTTTGGGTAAGGTTGGGGAAGGAAATCGTAATTTGAAGTTTTTATGTATATTATGCTTGTAAGTATGGTGTAGTACAGCAAATCTCCAAGAGTACTATACGAACTTTCATGGGGTTTCGTAGGTCAACTGAGAGTACCTTGGGGCAACATATAAGCTTCATTTCATCAAAATCGGATCAGGGGAAGGAAAGATATAATTTATATTTTCTGGTATATGTTATGCATGAATTGCTGCGTAGTGTAGCAAACATCCGATAGAGGCGCTGTTACATAGTACACCAACTCAAGGCAGGAATGAATAAATAAATAAATAAATATCCGCGCAACGCTGGGTTTTCAGCTAGTTTGTTAAAAAAATGTAGTTCAAATCAGTGACCGCAAATACGTTGACTAAACAAGGTAAGAGCATCTGTCTTTTACAGGTCACTTAAAGTCGACATACAATTTCAAAATGTTTCATATGAGAAACTGAAGTAATATAGAGTGCAATGTTTGTAACGTACACTGTTCTTGATTGTTTAAGTTTGCTTCCACAGAGTCGCAGAGCAAGCAACCTAGTTTTCGGAGGGAAAGGCTATAATTGCTATGATGTGCAATAGAACAGAAAGAAGAAGCACAACTTACGAAACTCGTAATGTAATGTGTGTACTAGTGACCAGTGTGTAGTGTGACCAGTGTGCAGGCCTGGACACCGTGCACGGAAATTCCTGAGCCGGATGTTAGGGGCGGAGGAGGAGGAGGAGGAGACAGCGGCACCCGACCCTTCGGAGCAGGTAAAAGTGTGGCAAAAGTCCGGCGTGGCAAGTGTCCGGCGTGGCAAGTGTCCGGACACCCTTACTAAGTATGGAAACGGAAATTCAACGTAAGAAGCGTCGGGGTCCAATGAAACCAGTCCCTGATAAATCTACCCGTACCGATGAAGTATGTCAGTGGCCTTGTGTAATAGGAATGCAAAGATGCAAAAGACCCAGCTGTAAAGGGCAGACAGTCATTATGTGTGCGAAATGCAAACTTCACCTTTGCCTAAACAAAAATTCCAATTGTTTTAGAGTAAATAAATGTTGATCCTCTGCATTAGATGTAGAAGTAACCATAATTGTAATTCAAACGCATGTTCATTTTTTATTAAATAAATAAAATAAATAAATAAAAAAAATTCCCTCAATGAAGAGTTATAAGCGTTTTATTTCCCAAATGCATGTTGTCGCAAATTTGACACATACCTAATTATACCAACTATATATAACATTTCTTATATTTGATGTTATAAATGGTCTAAGACCCCAATATTGAGCACAATATATGATTTTAGATTTTTTTCTTGCAGTAGAAATTAATTCAGGCATTAGCATTAAGTGGTTAATGATCCCCCTAAAGCGAATATTTCGTTGCCAACGTTAAAATAATAAACCGCTGCCTCTCCAAGTAAAATTTATTCCAGGTAGAACACAAAAATTTTGTTCTTCCTAGCTGTATCCCATATGTTTTGCAATGTCATGGAAATAAAAGTGCATCTTTTGATGGGTATAAACACTAAATTGTATATATAGTAGAAATATCTATGGAGTGAGCATTGAATTCTGTGCATGTTCTCAACATTAAGCTGGAATTACCTCGTGATATTGAGACAAATCCACTCTTCCCACACATTTATTTGCTATTACGATTAGTTTGTACCGCATTGTCTGCGAAGAAGCCCCACCTCCTTTTTGCAGAGCAACCACATAACATGAAATAATATGTGAATAAATGTGTCATAGAAGCAACAACAAAGCTGAGGAAGCGTCGCTAAAAGGTCCATTAATCGAAAGGGACCAAGATAAAGTCAGCGATTAGTAGATTTTTCCCAATATCATGTGACATTTGCACCTTAATGTTGAGAATACAAAATTTGTTCTGCGCATCTGGAAGCTCACTCCAGAGATATTTCTGCCACTAGAGATAATATACACACGCGAGCGACAAACGCATCAGAAGCGTATCTGCTTTCATAATTGTTCGGTACAATATTGTGATTAAAATGTGAAATTACTTACTTTTGGTGCGGACTACATTAAGATAGAGAAGGACGTCTTCTTTTGCAGATACAATTGCACCTAGTTATAATCCGACTTCTGATATATAGTTCTACTACACAAGGTAGATTTCAACTTCGTGCTTTACGAAATAATCACTGAAGGACGTGGGGACATTTATTAGCTGAAACAGTGGCCGATGCTGCTAACACGGTCATGACAATTCACTGGAAATACTATATTTAATGGAAGAGACGATCACCTGACGCCATTCCTTCAACGATTACTCAGACTTACTTTATCGCACATTAATACCACCATGACGTCTTATTTGAACAGACATGAACCGCTCTGTTGACTGAATTACCAGGCTTTCGGCATTCGTCGAGCTTTCGATAAAAGGAGCACTGCATACAGAATAACTACATTGTCCCCAGTGCTACACTGTAACATATTAATACTTCAGCATACACTAACTGTGAGAGATGAACAGTTTAGTACTACATCATGGAACCAATACATGGCGGTGTTATTACCATTTCTAATGTCAACGATAGAAGTGTTTCCAGAAGTTTACGCCAAACACAATCTAACATTGAATTTACATCGTTCTGGAGTACGGACATAAATTAATTTCACTTTATGAACATTCGTCGTTTAATACAATGGCTTCTACTTAAATTTGACATCCTGGCTATGAGAATTGAGTAATTGAGAGAGGGATCCGACAAGGATTCTGTTTTTGGTGACGTAGGTCCGGCACCATAAAAAAGTATATCATCATTTTAGAAAAATGGAGATGGACAGAGAGAGGATAGGAGAAGTAATAACTCAAGGCAGGAATGAATAAATAAATAAATATCCGCGCAACGCTGGGGACAATGTTCAAATCAGTGACAGCAAATACGTTGACTAAACAAGGTAAGAGCATCTGCCTTTTACAGGTCACTTAAAGTCGACATACAATTTCAAAATGTTTCATATGAGAAACTGAAGTAATATAGAGTGCAATGTTTGTAACGTACACTGTTCTAGATTGTTTAGTTTTGCTATCCACAGAGTCGCAGAGCAAGCAACCTTGTTTTCGAAGGGAAAGGCTATAATTGCTATGATGTGCAATAGAACAGAAAGAAGAAGCACAACTTACGAAACTCGTAATGTAATGTGTGTACTAGTGACCAGTGTGTAGTGTGACCAGTGTGGAGGCCTGGACACCGTGCACGGAAATTCCTGAGCCGGATGTTAGGGGGGGAGGAGGAGGAGGAGGAGACAGCGGCACTCGACCTTTCGGAGCAGGTAGAAGTGTGGCAAAAGTCCGGCGTGGCAAGTATCCGGCGTGGCAAGTGTCCGGACACCACTGGCGACCGACTCGCCGGTAGAAATCGGACATAATGCAGACCTCTAGAGGTCATCGACAGCACAGATATTGCGCCACTTCGGGGGATAGTGCAGAATTTCGTTAGTCATATGCCCCACATGATAGCCACGGAATGCCTATAATGACGCTCACTTGTTTAGTAAGATATGTGCACACCGTAGTTTGTGACTAATTTACGTTTTGTTTCATACAGTTCTGGAATTGTCACCTTGAAAATGTAATACGTATCTTAGATCAGGGGTTGAGACGTCAGCCGCGCGCGACGCTGCACTGGGACACTTCGTAGGATGTGTGCACACCTGGCAAACTCTTAGTCGGGAACGGCGCCGAAGACTACCGATAATACACGATCGACAACTGACGCTAGGTGAGGGAACCAGTACTAATCAATAAAGGAGATTAACCTATCATTGTCGCCGACTTAATTTTGTGTTCAGAAACACACATGCATTTTATTGTTCAAAACTGAGATACTACTTATGAGAAAGCAACAATCGTACTGTTTTAATCTTTTTAAATGTTTTTGTAATGGCAAATCGATGGTTTGAGTAAGATTACTGGTCATCAGCTACATAGCTCCATTCAGTTGAACTTCAAAATCTTAAACTTGGCTGCAGTTCAGCAGCGGTGGAAAACGATCAAATTATGAACTAATTTCAGCCGATCAGTTGCATAAAATGGTTTATATACGGAAACCTTGACACAGGTTTGGGCGAAGTTAATTTCATATATACATGTGGCGTCTATTACGAAAGAACAGACGTCACTACTGATCTTGCAGTTGTTATTTTTTTCATATTCACAGAATATATGACATCAACTGCGAGTGGGGAAAGAGGAAAATGTGTACCCAGCTGGGATTCGAACCCGGGTCAGCGCAACTAACTAGAAAGCGGGAGACCCGAGTTCGAATCCCGGCTGGGTACACATTTTCAGCTTTGCCCATTCGTAGTTGATGTCATGTATTCTGTAAATATGAAAAAAATAATTTTGCCTTCTCCAGTCCCTGAAGTTCTTTTTGTCACTGCTCGCGCTGTTGGATGCTGAGAGTTCATAAATTTTACTTCAGTGCCAACCAGAGTGTGATGCATAAGTTGACAACAAATGCACAAGATATCTCTATCTCCGCCTTGCCTCTACGCTCTACGCTCTCTTCCTACACCTCTATCAGTAGACAATGCTCACTCGGCCTGTGTGTGGCGTTACTCCACAATTTTTATCTTATAGACATTAGCTTCAATCGTTTAATGCATAATGTAGCTGATCAGTTACATACTTTATTTTTCCCATTATCTCTCAGATTGATCAGAATTTTACCACAAATTCATTTGTACCTGCTTCTATACATAGTGATACACATGCAAGTAGCTCGTATTACAAATTATGAATTGCAGAGTGCTACTGAATGATTTGACAGTTAGCTACCTTGAGTTACTCCTAACATGTGTGTTAGTTTACATTAGTATTCCTCGTTTGCCATGTAAAAGTAGTCAATCACAAACTACTGTTGCATTATGAGTTATTTTCTGGGACGTTAAATCCTAAGTTTACTTTCTGGAAAGATGAGAGGCATAATACCGACATTTACCGTATCGGACACGTCATGGAAGTACTATATAGGTGACAATCAATGACCTTTTTGCTGGTAGTAGTGCATGATAATTTTAAGGAATTTTTTGCAACATTTTTCTCAGTATATATGCACTATACATTAATCGTGGTATTTTTATAGCTTCAAATAAAGAGTCATGCATTAAAGGGTTAATATTTTATATTTTATTCCATAACATGGAGATAGCCACGTTTCGGCACTTGATTTTGTTTTATTTAACAACTTCAATCTGAGCTAATGGGTAAATCTTCTGAAGAAGTCATCCCAAAGACGATTTAAAATCGTTCATGAGGTGAGCAACCATTTTGAATGTATAATTATTTCTTAACTCAATGCTCATTGCTTGCAAATTGGTTTAATTGACAACTTTATTACCGCTTTCGGGCGTTGCCCATCATCAGATACACTTCGGTTTACAAAGAAGAAAAGTGAAGACAGAAACCAATTTATTCTTTATAATAGGTTTCTCTGTCTTCACTTTTCTTCTGAAGAAGGCCAAATTATTTTTGCAGAAACTTGAGTCAAGGTTTAGGTATGTATAAACCATTTTATGCAACTGTTCGGCTGAAATTTCTTCACAATTTGCGTTGAACGTCAGTTATATTAGACTAAACCTAAATTTCGTTAATTTCATTTTATTGGAAAACAGTTTGACACAGACATTTACTTCAGAACACACTGTACACTTGAGCAGTTTTTCCAAACAGCAGGGGGAATTTTTACCTAATGCTAACCAGACATCGACTCATATAATATTATTTTAGTAATGAGAAGCGAACAGACCCATCTTGGCACGCTTGCACCAGCAAGTGAGCAATATTAGCAGGGAGACCCCTGCGGACAACTCGAGTGAGCGCTCACGGGCGCCCGCGCTCTCATACCCTAGGTGCCCACCCCTGTCGTAAACCGAGGTTAAGGTTAATATCCTCTTGGTCACAAGTGACAAACCATTAATTCGTTATCTGTTAGCGCGACGACTGTGAAGTAAGTGATGGTGTCTGTTGTGGCCTGCAGCTGGCACGAGGAGGGCCTGCTGGACGTGCCGGCGCTGGTGTCTGCGGCGCTGAACGCGACTGGCGCCAGCAGACTGGCGTTCGTGGGGCACTCGATGGGCGCGACGGCGGCGCTGGCGGCGCTGGCGCTGCGGCCGCGGCTGGCCGCGCGGCTCCACCCGCTGGTGCTGCTGGCGCCCGTGGCGCGCCTCAGGGCCTCCACCAGCGTCTTCACCGCCACCGCCGGGCTCTGGCCGCTGCTCATGGTACGTCCGCCGCTGCCGCTGCCGCCGTGCGTTGCGCCTCAGCCAACACCACCTACAAGACAAGGCGTTACAACATGCCGTGGCTACGACACACTTGGAGGCCGCGGCCGCCACTAGAGCACTGTATGGCACAAGCAGAACAATCCGCCATTTTGAACCCCACGTTGAAGGCGCACATTTAAAGGCTGTGGAACGATTACACTTTTAATAAGCTCTTAAGACCATTAAATTTACTTTCATAAAGCAGAAAAAAATACAGCATAGTAAATTTATTTGCTTACATTTGACTTTAAGACGCAAGCAAGTTAAAATTAGTGATTAGATGGATGTTTAGAGATATGATACATTCACTTACATTCCAAATTAAGACATGTGTTACCGTTATAAATATTTACCACATACAGTTACAACAAGTTACAATTATCGTATTTTCTGGTTTATAAATGATACGTCCACATACGTTTTCTGCAACTAAGAGTTGCATTCGAAAACAGCTACGGAATAATGTTAAATTGCGATATTGTACGTACCGTATTCCACCCCCTCCCCTCTAATGCCTCGCGTATTTTACACACACCGTATTTCAGAGAAGATTTTATGTAAAAATGTGTTTAATAACTTTGAACGTCTGTTTCGTTAGATAACGACTAAAATAAGGTCTCTCTGGTAGCACGCACTTTGAAATCAAGTGAATGTTGCATGCTAATTTTGAAGTTAATGCCTTTCATGTACGACATGTTCCCTGTTCGCATTTCTTGCGAAGTTATTTTATCTATTTATTTATTTTTCAGACATCCTGTTCACAGTTTGGCTTAGGCCTACGTATTCCCGTGTTGATAGTCACATTGAAATTAAACACTGAACTAATGCGAAATAATATAATTTAAAAATCACTAGCTGAGTAAGCCAGCTGCACTCATGCATCAACTTAAAATAAGTCAGGAAAAGTATCTTACTTTAATCACTTTGTATGTCGTGTTATGTTAACATTCTGCAGCAAAATTAAAGCATTGCTTACATGTATATGCCTATATCTTCATTATTACCTCTCTGTAAGCATAACTATTTCTGGTAAAAAAAGGTTTTGTTCTCAACGTTACACAGATAGCAGCTCGATTCTTGCGTCCATACTTGGCGTCTGGTATTTACAAGCCACCTTTTACGCCGATCTATGTTTGAAGGAAACCGATGAAACTTATAGCGACCATGTCCGCTATTATTTGAGAAGTTCGGAGCGGCACAACCAACCATTTCACACTGTGAAACAATAACATCAGGAAATATTCGCTGATTCACTTCGCTACACTACACAAAGCATTCAAAATTGTCGTGGGATTGGGATTCAAAATGGCGGGTTGTTCAGCTCGGTATATCTAGTGCTTTAGCCGCCACTTCACAGGCTGGCCGCTGGGGCACGCCCACCGCCGCGCAGCGGCCGGCCAGTTGGATGGCGGACGAGGCCTCTAAGTGTGACGTAGGCACGACCTGTTGTAAGGCCTTGTCTTCTCGGTGGTGTTGCCTCAGCTCAGCTATCGCTGCCGTGGTAAGGCACATGCCGCCGCCACTTTTATCTCAACAGGGTGTTACAAAAAGGTACGGCCAAATTCTCAGGAAACATTCCTCACATACAATGAAACAAAATATGTTATGTAGACATGTGTCCAAAAACGCTTAATTTCCATGTTAGAGCTCATTTTAGTATTTCTCTTTCAATGTAAGTTGAAATAAATCGTGCAGACAATTGTAAAAATACCCAATTGTTTCGTTAGTATGTATTGTACTTTCTCGATTCACCGCCAGTTGGCCCAATTGTGAACGTTTGGGCAGGAATTGTTGGTGATGTCTTGATTGGGTCTCATGTTCTTCCACCTACGCTCACTGGGGCACGTTATCATGATTTCATACGGGATACTCTACCTGTGCTGTTAGAACATGTGCCCTTACAAGTACGACACAACATGTGGTTAATGCACGATGTAGCTCCTTCATATTTCGGTCGACGTCTTCGGTGATCGATGGATTGGTAGAGGCGGACCAATTCCATGGCCTCCACGCTCTCCTGACCTCAACCCTCTTGACTCTCATTTATGGGGGCATTTGAAACCTCTTGTCTACGCAACCCCGGTACCAAATATAAATACTCTTCGTGCTCGTATTGTGGACGGCTGTGATACAGTACGCCATTCTCCAGGGCTGCATCAGCACATCACGGATTCCATGCGACGGAGGGTGGATGCATGTATCCTCGCTAACAGAGGACATTTTGAAAATTTCCTGTAACAAAGTGTTTGAAGTTACGCTGGTACATTCTGTTGCTGTGTGTTTTCATTCCATGATTAATGTGATTTGAAGAGAAGTAATAAAATGAGCTCTGACATGGAAACTAAGCATTTCCGGACACATGTCCACATAACGTATTTTCTTTCTTTGTGTGTCAGGAATGTTTGCATAAAGTTTGGCCATACCTTTTTATAACACCCTGTATATATAAAATGCAATGTCCCGACTGACTGACTGACTGACTGACTCATCATCGTCCAGCCCAAACCACTGAAGATAGAAACTTGAAATTTGTAGAGGGTGTTGATCTTACTGTCTAAGCGTGTTTTAAGAAGCGGATTTTCGGTATTCCGTCCGTAACGGGAGAACTAGGGGATGAAACGCTTTTTCTAAATACGTTGCTATTTAGGTAGTTTTGAAGCTAGAACTACAAAATCTCGGATTTTAATTTAGGCTTCAAATTTAAAAGACACGTGTTTCGGCTTTCTCTTTTTTTTAATTCGACAAATAAGGGGGTAAAATAGGGGACACAAAAAATTGATTTTCAAAAAAATACGTTGCTATTAAGACGATTTTGAAGCTAGAGCTGCAAAAATTGATATTTGTATTGTTGGTTAGAATTTAAAAAAATCGTGTTTCGGTATTTTTGGAAATTCAACTATAAAGGGGGTAAAATTGGAGGTGCGATGTTTTGCGAAAATCTGTTGCTATGTAGGCAGTTTTGTAGTTAGAATTACAAATTCGGTCAAAAATATGTTGCTGTTAACTCAAATTCCAAGCTATAACTACGAAACTTGGGATATGGACTCTTGATCAGGATTAAAAAGACACGAGTTTCGGTATTTTTGGAAATTATACAACAAAGGGCTTAAAATAGGGGATCAAAAATTTTTTTCGAGAACACATTGTTTTCAAGACTATTTCGAAGCTAGAGCTGCAAAAATTTTGTATTTGTATTGTTCGTTAGAATTTAAAAAAATACGTCTTGGAAATTCAACCATCAAGGGGATTAAATTGGAGAGGAAATGTTTTTCGAAAATCTTTTGCTATTAAGGCAAGTTTCAAGCTACAACCACATAAATTGGTATATGTTTTCTTGGTCAGAATTTAAAAGTTACGTGTTGCGATATTTTCAAAAAAAATCATCATTTAGGAGCTGAAATAGGGGATGTAGCATTTTTAAAAATACATTGCTACTAAACCAATTTTGAACCCACAAATTACAAAAAAATGATATTTGCATACTTGGTTGGAATTTAAAAGACACATGTTGGAGTATTTTTCGAAATTCAACTATTAAGGGGTGCCACAGGGGTTACAAGTAGTAAAATCAAATGTTTGTTAATCTTGTTACTTAACTACAGGCTCATCAGCCCGTAAGGCTTGCAAACTGATTAAAGCAACTTAAATTAATTTAGACTGACTTATGCCAAGGACAACACAAACCAAACACCCATGCCTGAGGGGCGAATCGAACCCCCGATGGCGAACAGCAGCCCGCACCGCAGCATTGCGCCTCAATACGCACGGCCATTCTGGCCCGCCTACAAGTAGTATCAGAACATTTCATTATGATATTACTTACGCTATATCTATGAAAATTTATATTGAGAGGAAGAAACAACTGGTGCAGACCAACCGGCCTACGCATGCGAAGCAGCGGGCGTAAGGCTAGTCTTTATAAATATAAAACAGAGTGTATGTGTTTGTGTTTACGTATTGTATAGAAATCTACAGTTTTCTTCCAATATTTATGAAACTTTGCACACGTAAGCTTCAATCAATGAGGACGGTCGCCGTAAGTGTTAGGGGCACGTACAACACATTGGTCATGAGACATGACGTCATAAACAATGAGATACGCGAAAATCTGCTGCATCAAACGACAGAGTACCACATTTCCTCCAAAACCACTGGACCGATTTTCAAATATGTTTCAAATGTTTGTATAGCTTATGGGACTTAACTACGGGGTCATCAGTCCCTAAACTTACAAACTACTTATGAACTAGCTAATCCTAAGGACGGCACAAATATCCATGCCCGAGGGGGAGATTCGAACCCCCGACCGTAGTGGCCGTGCAGACCGTGATTGGAGCGCCTCAGTCCCCTCGGCCACCGCGGCCGGCTGGACCGATTTTAACCACGTTTTATACTTAGCGTGAGGTAGCAATGCTGTAGGGGTAAGAACCACATACGGCACATGGTTCGGGAGATATAATGTCATAAAGAATATAGTTGCAGTAAACTGCCACATAACGCGACGAGACTGTGTTCACAAACTGCAATTTATAATTTCTACACTACAAATTGTAGCCGCAGGAAATTTAACAGATAGTATACACACATTTAGCCGAATGTACCCACGAAATTGTAACACATTACGAGACGAAGTTAATCAGATATGAACACTTAAACAGTTACGTTCTTATAAAACCGCCCTATCATCCACCAATTTTTACTATTTTACTACTAATTGTATTCGCAACATATTTTAGACATACAGCACTTATACAAATGAATAGTTGTTTTCGGTTAATGATGTATTATACACCCCCAGTCATTAAAATTGCTACACCATGAAGATGACGTGCTAAAGACGCGAAATGTAACCGACAGGAAGAAGATGCTGTGATATGCAAATGATCAGCTTTTCAGAGCATTCACAGAAGGTTGGCGACGGTGGCGACACCTAAAACGTGCTGGCATGAGGAACGTTTCCAACCGAATTCTTATACACAAACAGCAGTTGACCGGCGTTGCCTTGCGATCCAATGACTATTGGCAGAAATGGAATCGGTGGGTTCAGGAGGGCAATACGGAACTCCGTGCTGGATCCCAACGGCCTCGTATCACTATCAGTTGAGATGACAGGCATCTTATCCACATAGCTGTAACGGATCGTGCATCCACGTCTCGATCCCTGAGTCAACTGATGGGGACGTTTGCAAGACAACAACCAACTGCACGAACAGTTCGACGACGTTTCCAGCACCATGGACTATCAGCTCGGAGACCACGGCTGCGGTTATCCTTGACGCTGCATCACATACAGGAGCGCCTGCGATGGTGTACGCAACGACTAATCTGGGTGCACGAATGGCAAAACGTCATTTTTTCGGATGAACCCAGGTTCTGTTTACAGTATCATGACTGTCGCATACGTGTTTGTCGACATTGCGGTGCACGCACATTGGAAGCGTGCATTTGTCATCGCCATACTGACTTATAAGGAAGGAAGTATGCTTAGACTTTAACGTCCCGTCGACAGCGTGGTCATTAGAGATGGAGCGTACGCTCGGAAGGTTTGGGTAAGGATGTGGAAGGAAATCGCCCGTGCCCTTTCAAAGGAACCATCCCGGCATTTGACTGGAGTGATTTAGGAAAATCACGGAAAACCCAAATCTGGATGTCCGGAGGTGGGTTTGAACCACCCTCCTTCCGAATGCGAGTCCAGTGTGTTACCACTGCGCCACCTCGCTCGGTGGCTTATAACCCGGCGTGATGGTATGGGAGTGCCATTGGTTACACGTCTCGGTCACTTTTGTTCGCATCTTCGGCACTTTTAACAGTGGCCGTTACATTTCAGGTGTGTTACGACCCGTGGCTCTACCCTCCATTCGATCCCTGCGAACCCCTACATCAGCAGGATAATGCACGACCGCATGTAGCAGGTCCTGCACGGGCCTTTCTGGATACGGGAAATGTTCGACTGCTGCCCTTGCTGAACTGCTGCCCTTGATGAACTGTGATATCGTGTCCCTTTACACGCCTTCCATGCTCTGTTTGACTCAATGCCCAGTCGTATCAAGGCCAGAGGTGGTGGTTCTAGGTACTGATTTCTCAGGATCTATGAACACAAATTGCGTGAAAATGTAATCACATGTCAGTTTTAGTAAAATATATTGGTCCAATGAAGACCCGTTGATCATCTGCATTTGTTCTTGGTGAATCAATTTTAATGGCCAGTAATGTATTTACAGATCAGTAACTCAAGCGGTACTAAGAAACCAGGTGTCAATGGAAGTTTAAAAATCCATGCCAGTACGTGCTGTAGCCTCCATGGGCGGCCAGGCAGTCAATCGTGCTGTTATACATTCGACCATACAGATGACGAATTATTTCTTAGGATTCTCGTATATTCCAGGTCCTAATCGATATTTGACGTAGTTCGTTAAGAGTTCTGGTGGTCAGTTCTCATCCCAGCATATGCTCGAATGATCCATGGACATCGTGATACCGAGGGAAGTGGTTGCACGTTGATTTACATGCTCAGAGTGTGGACGAGCTTTATCCTATTGGAGAAACGCATCCCCGCGGTGGATTAGCTGTGCGCACCGGGGTGCCGAGCTGTGGTGAGCGCGGCCGTTCGTCGTCGGTGGTTCGAGTCCCCCCCCCTCGGCATGGGTGTTTGTTTGTCCTTAGGTTAGTTTACCTCCACAAAAACCAAAGGCAGATCATAATGACTGGAGTGTGGTCAGTGTTCCTTGGATGAATGAAACAGCGCTCGCCTGCTTTACGCCGAACCATCAGTTGGGTGCACGGAGACTCTGCTTTCAGTGATGAAGAACACGGCCCGCCATTGTATGTTACAAGCGATTCTGATCTATGTCTACATCTACGTGGATAAATCACACTGAAGTGCTAGGCAGAGGGTTCACCGAACCACTTTGATGATATTTTTCTATAGTTCCATTCTCTAATAGTTCGCAGGAAAAAGGAACACCAAAATCTTTCTGTTTTCGATTTGATTTCTCTTATTTTATTACGACGGCCATGTCTCCCTGAGTAGGTGGGTGCTAA
Organism: Locusta migratoria; assembly: GCA_026315105.1. Taxonomy (NCBI): domain Eukaryota; kingdom Metazoa; phylum Arthropoda; class Insecta; order Orthoptera; family Acrididae; genus Locusta; species Locusta migratoria. The sequence goes on along the minus strand of CM048750.1, from coordinate 36,400,058 downwards.
CAATATATGCTCGCATTCTGGAGAGAAAGTTGGTGAAACAAATTTCCCAAATAGATCTCGCCCTAACAAATAACGCCGTTCTTTTAATGATTTCCACCCTATCTCGTGCATGATTTCTGTGACACTCTCTCCCCTATAACGCGATAATACAAAACGAGCTGCCCTTCTTTGAATTTTCTCTAAATCTTCCGTCAGTCGCACCTGGTGTAGATCCCGCAGTGCGCAGCAATACTCCAAAGCAGGATGCACAACTGTAGTGTAGGCGGTTTCTTTGGTAGAACTGCTGCACCTTCTAAGTGTTCTGCCAAGTCTTTGGTTCGCCTTCCCTACAATATTTTTCTTTTTTTCCTATGTATTTGGTTGAATTCACGGCCTCTACGTGTGACTTATTTATCATATAACTGAAGTCTAGAAAGATAGTAAATGACAAACACCCGTAATCTTTTATACATAATTGTGCTCAGAAATTTTCTAAAATTTTTTTTTCCCTTACCGAGACAGAATATAGGTGTGGCGAGCTGCAGACTGAAATAGTTTGCCACTACGATTTGTTGAACGAGATAACATCTGCTTAAAACGAATATAAACGAGAAAAAAATGTGCTAACATTTTAAGCACTACTTCTTATCAGTCCTGTTGTTGATTATAATACGTGAAATCTCATGTCATACACTTCCACTTTCTCGGAAATTTCTGAATACGGAAATTTCAGTACAATAATTTATAGATTGCCGAACACATACGCTACAATTGAGATAGCATTTACTTCAAAATAAGTTACATCGTGAAAATTCTTTAGCTACAGTTCATACCCGTACAAACGCAGTAAAAATCTGCATATAATTCAAATAGTACCTAACAATTTCACAGAAGTCGTTTAAATAATAATTCCGAGCGCTGTTAATGTAAGTACGAATCGTGGTAGAAAAATCGCGAGGTTGCTGACTAACCAATCACGTGTGCTTTCATTTATGACCGCTCTCGCTCTCTCTCTGGAAATAGACTCCCTAACAGGATATGCTCTTCAATACATCTGCTGGCACCGTGGGGAATTGACAAATCTGCGCATCACACGATCATCCCTTGCACTTCACCACAAACCTTTTTTTATGTTCTTTTTAAGACTTGTTAGCTCAGGCGATAATCGCAATCGTTATAGGATCACAATTTTGGCTATATATCTGCTTGTCCGTCAGAAGTTGAGATATGGCGAATTCTTAGAGCTATGGGCGCTAGTCAGTGTATGTAAATGTTCTAGGTTAATGGAATCAAAAGATAAGCCGTTTTCGAATATATTGCAGACAAACTCGTCGAAGTCTAAAAGATATTTACTGGTGACCTAGAACCATTAAATTCGGCAAGAAGCAAACCTTCAATTACAACTAAGGGGGAAACAATTTTAAAAGATTGTTGATAGGTTTGTAATCCGTCGAGGTCTCAAAAATTACCGTAGGAATTTTCATCTAGTTTCCAGTTAGAGGTAGTCTGATTTTTAGGAACATTTGGATCTATAATTAATTCGGAATAATTTGATGTGACCCTTCATTCCTTCTCTCGTGACACCTCTTGAACTCAAAGTAGCACCTACATCCAGCCTCCTCGTTTATTTGATCTATATATTCCATTACCTTGCCTGCTATACCACAGTTCTTATCCACTACGGCTTTCCCTAACACAACAGTAGTTGTTTCCTGAAGTCTGACGTCGGATTTCTGAGCTCTTCTTCTGGTAATGACTTTATCTAATACTCACAGAAAGACCTCCGTATTTCCTATCTCCCCAGTTAAGTTCTGCTCTTTTCCAATAGTTGGTGGATCGATTTCATACGGTGCTGAGTCTTGGACGTACATTCTCAGGAAGTTCTCTCTCAAAGTAAGGTATATCTTTTACAGTTGTTTTAAAGAGATGTAATACATCATGCTTTAAACCCTTTTAACGGAAACGATGAAATGCAGTTTTAAATAGTGCATTGAGAAGCTGGCTAATAGCTGGCTAATATCCGGATAATTTACTTATAATCTCGGAATCCAGTTTTGAGTATCAAATGTTCAAATGTTTTTTAAGCTTGAGGGACTTAACTGCGGGGTCATCAGTCCCTAAACTTAGAAACTACTTATGAACTACCTTACACTAAAGACTACACAAACATCCATGCCCGAAGGGGGACTCGAACCCCCGACGGCGGACGGCCGCGCGCACCACAACACGGCGCTCCAATATGCGCGGCTAATCCGCCGCGGCTTTTCAGTATCAGTAACATAATTGGGATAGGATGCAAGTACAGACTCACATTAACTAGATTCAGTATGATTGGTTTCTCTGGGATCAATATTTTGTATTCGCCGCCATATTACCACTCTAAAAAGTATGTGACCAATTACTGTTTTTAATGCATAATACAGTCTAGAGAAATAGAAACGAACTGATAGAACTACGCCACATTCAAAATTTAAGGTAGCTGTTCATATTAACGTCGTACATGGTTCCAGGTTTTTCGTACCATATGCGAGCTTCATATGGATGGGTGAGATGGCGGCAGGAATTTCAATAATATCTGTGACTTTCCCAGTCTATATAAGGAACTCATGGTTAATTGGGGCGATCTATACTTGTTTAATAATGATTATGCAGCCAAGACCGCATTTTTCATTTATTATGTGACCGGTTTCGGCGTACTCGACGCCATCTTCTGACCTGTCGTAATTTACATAATTTCACGACATTTTTATACACTAAAAGAGTACATCCAGGTTGAGGGATTGTTAAACATAAAATTAGTAGTCACAAGTAAAAAATATATATCCATCTTCTAACGGTTTTGACGTGAGGCACTTCAAAGTCAAAACTATCTCTATAGTTTCCCGCCAGCCAGTTAGTGTTATACTGGACTCCAAGTAGTATTGTACTTAGACTTTGAAGTGCCTCACGTTAAAACCGTTAGAAGATGGATATATATTTTTAACTTGTGACTACTAATTTTATGTTTAACAATCCCTCAACCTGGATGTACTCTTTTAGTGTATAAAAATGTCGTGAAATTATGTAAATTACGACAGGTCAGAAGATGGCGTCGAGTACGGCGAAACCGGTCACATAATAAATGAAAAATGCGATCTTGGCTGCATAATCATTATTTCCCAGTTTACTTAATGTATGTTTGCAACTCACGTAAAGAAGATCGCAGAGGTACAGACAGACATGTAATAAAGACAATCGCGTTCACACAGCTTTCGACCACAGCGTTCGCCAGAAGAAGAGCACAAAGGCATCCAAACCACTACAGAGGAATAACTCACGCACACACGACCGCCATTTCCGGCCGCTGCGTCCTGAGATGAACAGCCTCTGACCGAAAGCTGTGTAGGCTACGTGCGATTGTCTTTTCTACATGCCTACATGCACGCCGATCGTCTTTACTGTATTCTCATTCTATTATTTCTATTCCTAAGGAAATACGATATGTAAGCGTAGGGTGCCTCGGCCATTGTCAAAGTCAATGAAATTCTCCAGTGTACGTGACAGCATTCTCTAAGGCTTTGCCCATTGTCTGACATACTGGTAATGTAGTCACTTTCTATGTATCAACAATATGCATTATGTTTTAACAAATAGCTTATAAAGATAATAGCGGAAACTCTCCCCTGTAATGTGCGACAGCGCTCCCTAGCACCTCCTGGCGACGTGAATAGCATAGCAGGTGTACAACTCGAACCAATAGTGTCGCCTGACAAACTCATGTAGATGCCAAGGAGTTTCCGCTATTATCTTTATAAGCTATTTGGTTTTAATATTATATGGTAACCTCAATATGATCAGGCTGCGTTGGATAAATAAATACCAAAATATACATAAAATTTTAGGTCTGAACCGATGCTAAATATGTTATCCATGACAGGGGTTTTCAATTCATCGTTCAATAATTTATTACATATTGTCTTATTAGTATTTTTTGACATTTCTTGCTCCATAAATAACGACTATAGGCATATCTACATAGAACAAGTCAGTAAACTGAAGAAACACCAACGTACTATTTTCCATATGATTTACCCTCCAGCACTACGTTATTTTCACAGAACGCGTTGCTATTTCCAGCTGTGATTATCAGTAAACGTTCGTCAGAATTATTAAACTTTAAAACTTCCTTTCTGGCTTGGATAGTTCAATACGCTTTTGGTGAAATATATAGAAACATCCTACTTTGTCATAGCCTTTGGCTGTTTGTTTCCAAGAAATGAGATTGACAGGAAGTGCAAAATGGCTAAGCAGGAGTGGTTACAAGCCAAATGCAAATCTTTAGAAGAATATATAACAAGTGGAAAAGTAGATAATGCCTACAGGAAAATAAAAGAGACATTTAAGGACAAGAAAAACAGCTCTACGAATATCAAGATCTCAGATGGAAAACCAGTTCTCAGCGAAGAAGGGAAAGCTGAAAGGTGGAATGAGTACATAGAGCAGCTCTACAAAGGAAATGAACTTAGAAACGATGTTGTAGGAAGGGAAGAGGAAGTAGATCAAGATGAAATAGGAGATACTATACTGAGAGATGAATTTGACAGAGCCTGAAAGACCTAGGTCGGAACAAGGCCCCGGGAGTAGATGACATTTTCTCAGTGCTACTAAAGTCTCTGGGAGAGCCGGCCATGACAAAATTATTTCACCTGGTGTGTAAGATGTATGAAACAGGCGAAATACTATCAGACTTTAAGCAAAATGTAATAATCCCCATTCCAAAGAAATCAGTGAAACATGGACGTTAAGCAGTACGCACAGGAAGAGAATAGAGGCTTTTGAAATGTGGTGCTACAGAAGAATGCTGAAGATGAGGTGGTAGTTCGCATAACTACTGAAAAGGTACTGAACAGAATTAGTGAGAAAAGGAATTTTTGGCATACCTCGAATAAAAGAAGCGATCGCTTGGTAGGACACATTCTTAGACATCGAGGAATCGTAAATTTAGCGTTGGAGGGAAGTGTGTGGGGTAAAAATCGCAGAGGGAGACCAAGAGACGCGTATAGTAAGCAGATTTAAATGGATGTGGGTTGCCGTTCTTATGAGGAGACGAAAAGGCTTGCTCGGGATAGAGTAGGGTGGACAGTTGCATCAAACCAGTCTTCGGACTGAAGACCATAACGACATAAAAACATATATATTGCTATCGTTCACTAATTTCTGAACTTTGACTATACTACGACATACATAATCGGATGATGAGCCAAAGATACAAACGTCGGATTTCCTACTTACTGTAATGACTTTTCACAACAAAATAACTATTTAGTATTCCATTTGCAGTTGATGACCATAGTGTTCTCTTCGCGTTTGTCTGTGTATGACTGTATACAAAGATGAGTCTTTTATGTTACAAATACGGAAATGTTGTTTTTGGAACATGCTATAGCGTCGGGGGCACATATATTTTTGTTTGGTGGACGGTTTTAGTATCAACTGAGATATTGAAGCACGTACGTTTTTTAATGGAAGCACTTACTTTTTATAACTGCATTCGATACCTCTTGAAAAGACAGTTATAGTGATATGTTGGTTAATGTTGACGGAAAACATGTCATAAAAAAGTTCGAGAAATGTCCTGGACTTTGAGGGCACGGTTGCTGGAAGCAGCATTAGCAGGGCAAACACAGACAAGCGGAGCTCTCGTGCTGCGTAGCGTCAGAATGCCGACACAGTTCATTGAAGACCCCTAGTTTCCACCTGCGTGCAGACATTTACACGAATGAGAAGAAGTTGGCCATACCAGTTCTATATGGTGAACGTATAAGAAATGCCGTGCAAAAAAAATACAGCGACATAGGACTACCTACCCGGACTACTAGTGTCCTAGCCACCAGGAAATTGCACTAATCCCAAAGACGTTAGTGCGGACAGACTATTTGAACTTGAAAACGAGGACAAGAGAGTAATTTTTCTTAACAATTTTTTTTATACCAGCCAACCGGTTGCGTAATTTTTTGATGCTTGACTTAGGTTTCGTTGCCACTAGGGACAATTTCATCAGAAGAATAAAAACCGTTACCTAAAAATGATAACCACAGAATAAATATCTTATGTAAGGATTTTTTTATTTTTATTTATTTATTTATTTGCACAGGCTGCAGTGAAAACACCAGTACTTACATGACGTCAAAAATATTACGAGCAGGATTGCTCAAGTCGATTACAATAAAAACTAGCATTCTTGCCATACAAATTAAAGCAGTATAGGGTGAAGGGCATGAAGGAACTGCCTACGAGGCATCAAACAGGTAGCCACGTAGACGTGCACTAGGGCGCGCCACTAGTCACGTGGGCATTACTAATGTTACATAGTTACGGACATAATGGTTTACTTGTTTATAAAACTCTTCTGGGTGTTGGACCGCATCGTCAAAATATCAAATACTTCACCGACGTTTCGGCCACTATTGCAAGTGGCCATCTTCTGGGTGTTACGTTTACTGATGCGGTCCAACACCCAGAAGAGTTTTATAAACAACGACAACGGCCGCGGAAGCCTTCGTTTACATAATGGTTTACATTTGTGAAAGGTTAGACAAAAATTGTTTACAATATTATATTTCAAGATTAAATGAAAGCCCCACGTAGGAGAAAATCTGACAGAAAATCGTCAGAAGTATGCAGAAGCATACGTACTTACAAAAGACATACATTAATAGCGAAGTAGTATAAGCAACCTGGGCATACAATTTCTTTACAAAAAATTGACAAGATCACGGTATATCAGATAACGTACTAAAGTGAATGAAGTACAACCAATTAAAAGGCAAAACAAAGTTACTGAATTGGAGGAGCGAAAAAAAAGGAATACAAGCATCACCTAAACATGAACACCGGCTTGAAAGCGTTAAATAAACTTTATGTTTCAATTGCAATTGTTCATTCAACATATCTTTATTAGGCAGGAGCCTAAATATTTCTAATAGTCAAGTTTCCACCTTTTATAGGACTGAGTGTGTGTTGAGTCTGAAGGTCAATACTCGTAGGTTTGCCATAAATGTCAACAGTTATTTTTCCAGCTGCTACCATCAATTTTAAATCCAAGAAATTTAATTCACGTCTTTCATTTTGAAGCTCACATGTGAATCTAACTTTTCCAAGGAGGTTGTTAAATTTGTTGAACAGCTGATCAATTCCTTCATTAGTGACATTGTAAATAATTAAGATATCATCTACGTATCTCGAATAAGATAACATGCCCAATTTTGCAGAGTTGTATCTACTGAAAAATCTGTCTTCAAGTGAATTAATGGAAATGTCTACTAATATTCCTGGTAACGGGTTACCCATTGCAAGACCGTCATGTTTCCCATTGAATTCAAAATAATTAACTAATCTAACCTAATCTAATCTTTCCGTCATTAAGACATCGTAGACAGTTATTCTGAGTCCACATAATGACCTTTCTGAACATCTCATTCAAGTTTAATTACTGATGCTTTAGTTTGCATTCTGTGGGTTCCGACAACCAGTTCTGCAGATGATTGATTGTGTGAGTACGTCTCGCTTCTTCTGTTGTCTTACACCACTCGTCTTTCGGATAGTGATTATGTATTAGTATTTGGTCAAGGAATACTTAGCACATAATAGAAAAATTAAAGAAAAAGACATATTTTGTCTCGATATATTGCCACGAGTCTTCCGACAGCAGGCGTGGTGCAAGGGTAGCATCGCGGATCGCGGTGCTTCCGGTCCCCTCTTCATATCCCGCTACGGGCAGAAGAAAATTTATTTCTTTGTGTTTCTTTGTAATATTCTACATGTTTCTTATGTATGATGTACTTTTAAGTTCTAAAAAATTCTTATCTTGTATAAATAGTGGAGCACTCCGAGCAGGAGTCAGTGTGTACCGAGTGTTCGCTTGTGTTCGCAATAAACGTGTTGTGTGAAGTGTTGAGATCTACTAACGACCAGCATTCGAATTCCGCACCATCTGCAGTTTGCAACGTGACAATATGAAAGACTGGTTTAATTACTGCTGCATAGGTTGTTTCTACACAAAAAAAGGTTGAAATGTTTGTAAAGCTTATGGAACTTAACTTACAAACTACTTATGAACTTGCTAATACTAAGGACGGCACACATATCCATGCCCGAGGGCGATTCAAAACCCCGACCGTAGTGGCCGTGCAAAACGTGACTGGCGCGCCACAGACCGCTTGGCCACCGCTTAATCTTAATTAAACTGTCGTGCAAAGTGCCGTTTCATACCTTCGAATGGTTCTTAGGAAACCTGATATAGACGAATGTGTAGTCATTTTGTAGTTATTACTGACTTTAATGTCACTGTGTATCTCCTCTGTAGTAAAATTATGTTGAAATTAATTATACTAATCATACTCGCTCGACAGCGTATTCAGAAGAATAGCTTGCCAGCAGCTTGGAGCACTGCTGTCGTAGCGTAAAACAAAAATCAGTTGGAGTATCGTGACTGTATATGTTGGACTGTGATCATGCTGAGTCGAGCTTCAAAACGGGTCCAAGTTGACGACTCTAGCGCCACTCATCCGCGTGACGTAAGAGACTGTAACTTCATCTACATCTACATACATACTCCGCAATTCACCTTAAGGTGCGTGGCGGAGGGTACACTGTACCACTACTAGGAATTTCCTTTCCTATTCTACTCCAAAATAGAACGAGGGCAAATTAATGCCTATATGGCTCCGTACAAGCCCTAATTTCTCTTATCTTGTCTTTGTGATCACCACGCGAAATGTAAGTAGGCGGCAGCAAGATCGTACTGCACTCAGCTTCAAATTCCGGCCCTCCAAAGTTCCTCAACAGATATTCACGAAACGAACGTCGTCTTTCCTCCAGCGATCCCCAATTGAGTTGCCGGAGCATTTCCGTGACACTCGCGCATTGGTCGAACCTACCAATCACAAACCTAGCTGCTCGCCTCTGAACTGCTTCTATGTCTTCCCTTAAACTGAACTGCTGCGGGTTCCGAATATTTAGTTATACTCAAGACGTGGTCGTACAATCGTTTTATAAGCGGTCTCATTTACAGATGAAGTACGTCTTCCCAAAATCTCCCAATAAACCGAAGTTGTCTGTCCGCCTTACTCACAACTGTCCTTACATGGTCATTGCATTTCATATCGCTCTGCAATGTTACGCTTAGATATTTGTACGACGCGACAGCATAAAGAAGCTCACTACTAATGCTGTATTCGAACATTATGTGATTCTTATTCCTACTCATGTGTATCAGATTACATTTTTCTACATTGGCTAGCTGCCATTTTTCATACCTGCTATTACATACTATTACAGTCAATTAAAGACGACACCCTCCTATAGAAAACATCATCAGAAAACAACCGCAAATTACAACATACTGTGTCCATCAGATCATTTATATAGGTAGAAAATAACAGCGTTCTTATCACGCTCCCCTGGGGCACGCCTGACGATACACCCATATCTGATGAAGACTCGCCGTCGAGATCAACGTGCTGCGTTCTATTACATAGGAAGTCTTCCAGCCAGTCACAAAATTGTGAACATATTTCATAAGATCATATCTTCGTTAGCAGTTTGCAGTGTGGCACCGCGTCAAACGCCATTTTCAGGTCGAAAAAAATACAATCCGCCTGTTGCCCTTCATACATGGCTCGCAAGATGTCAAAAATAAAAAAAAAAAAAAAAAAATGTTTGTAAAGTCTATGGGTCTTAACTACGGGGTCACCAGTCCCTAAACTTACAAACTAGCTAATACTAAGGACTGCAAAAATATCCATGCCCGAGGGGGGATTCGAACCCCCGACCGTAGTGGCCGTGCAGACCGTGACTGGAGCGCCTCAGTTTCCTCGGCAACCGCGGCCGGCTGCAAGATGTCATGTGAGAAAAGGACAAGCTGAGTTTCACATGAAGAATGTTTCCTAAACCTGTGCTGAATCACAGAAAGAATGCTCTCCGTCTCAAGGAAATGTACTATATTCGAACTGAGAATATGCTCCAAAATTCTACAGGAAAGTGATGTGAATGATATTGGTCTGTAACTGTGTGGGTCAGTTGTCTTTCCTTTCTTATAAATGGGAGTCACCTGCGCTTTTTTCCAATCACTAGGAACTTTATGCTGAATTAAAGATTCGCGTTTAAATGTAAAATGCCGCGGTGGAGTAGCCGAGCGGTCTAAAGCGTCTCGCTGCGGAGCGCGCGGTTGCTCACCGTGGAGGTTCGAGTCCTCCCTGGGGCATGGGTGTGTGTGTTTGTTCTTAGGTTAGTTTACCTAGGTCTAAGTAGTTTGTAAGCTACGGACTGATGACCACGTAGTTTGGTCCGATAGATTTACAAACATTGAATTTTTTGAAATGTAAAATAAGTAACTGCTTCTCTACACCGGAAATACCTATTACTATTACTATGTCTTTACTGTGTAAGTTTAGGGACTGGTGACACCGTTGTTAAGTCCCATAAGCTTTACAAACATTTGAACATATGAAAAGAAATTTCTGGCATACTTCGACTAAAAGAAGGGATAGATTGGTAGGGCACATTCTTAGACATCAAGGAATTCTGAATTTAGCGTTGGAGGGAAGTGTGTGGGGTAAAAACCGCAGAGGAAGACCAAGAGATGGACACAGTAAGCAGATTCAGACAGATGTAGGTTGCCGTTCTTATGTGGAGATGAAGAGGCTTGCTCAGGATAGGGTATTGTGGAGAGCTGCATCAAACCAGTCTCCAGACTCAAAATGTTCAAATGTTTGTAGTCTATGGGACTTAACTACGGGGTTATCAGTCCCTAAACTTACAAACTACTTATGAACTAACTAAGACTAAGGACGGCACAAATATCCATGCCCGAGGGGGGATTCGAACCCCCGACCGTAGTGGCCGTGCAGACCGTGACTGGAGCGCGTCAGTCCCCTCGGCCACCGCGGCCGGCAGTCTCCGGACTGAAGACTACAACAACATGTCCTCCATTTCGGAATTAGTAGGTTGATCAAATGATGGTACATTTATGCGGTCCTCCTGCGTGAAAGATTTCTTGAAGGTTAAATTTAGAACTTCAGCTTTCCGTTCGCTTTCTTCTATTACTGCCCCGGAATGATCAACGAGTGACTGGACAGCGGGCTTTGACCCACTTGCTCTGCGTGACGCGCTCGCATCGGCAGCAGCCGCGCTACTGCTTGTAACTCGCAGCGCTGGGCAGTGGCAGTGAGGTGGGCGTCACCCGCGTGTTCTCCGGTGCTGTGCAGAGGCTGTCGCGGCTGGGCGGCGTGTGGGCGTTCCCGCCGGACGCGGGAGCGGTGCGCCTCCGCATGGCCGCGCTCTGCCGCTCGCCGCTCGTGGGCGCCGCGCTCTGCGCGCGCTTCCTCGACACCGTCGCCGGCTACACCGCCAACCTCAACATGGTGAGCCTCTCTCTCAACTCCTCCCTCTACTCACTCAGCTGCTGCAGCTCTCCTCCTCACACACGTGTCTCTGTTTCGAAAGATACATTTGAAGACATCGGTGTGAGAAGAAAATCACTCGCATTTCCTGAAATCACACAAAACTATATATATTCACGCGGTATTTTTAACTATCTATAAAAGGTCTAATGGTTACTACGTTGGCACAAAAATAAAAAAAATACAAGGTGTCCTAGCTATCTTGTCCACCTAAAATATCTATGGAACAATAACAGCTATTGGAAAACGACTTTCACCGGTATCAATGTACGGCTGGGAGTCATAAATGTACATATTTGTAAACATTCTAAAACGAAAGCAAATGTGTTTTTTAACACAAACTCTTATTTTTTTAGATGGACACCCTACATTTTTTTCTTCAGCAATGCATGGCATGAGAAATCATATAAATAATGGTGTTGATTGCATCGCAATATTCCAATTACATCCCGAGATATTGCGAGACGAAGTTGACGCTTGAAAAACCCGAAATGCGCTGCTAGCGCACGTCCTGAGGCTCAGGCGTGAACCTCATGCTGCCCGTAATCGCGAGTTGATGGCAGCAGACCGTATTATTCGTTGCGCACCTCTTGATAAGTATGGAAGTGCGATTACGCATGTCAATCACATCGCGATTACGGGCAGCATGGGGTTCACGCCTGATCCTCAGGACGTGCGCTACCAGCGCATTTCGGGTTTTTCAAGCGTCAACTTCGCGTCGCAATATCTCGGGATATAATTGGAATATTGCGATGCAATCAACGCCATTGTTTATGTGATTTGCCATACTATGGATTGCTGAAGAAAAAATATAGGGTGTCCATTAAAAAAAAAAAAAAACAACATAAGTTTGTCTTTAAAAAAAGGAAAAAAAAAAAAACCACACACACACATTTGCTTTCGGTTTACAATGTTTCCAAATATGTATATTCATGAGCCCCAGCCGTACATTCATACAGGTAAAAGTCGTTTTCCAATAACTGTTATTGTTGCAGATATATTTTGGGTGGACAAGATAGCTGTGACACCCTGTATATACACTGATTTATAGTATCGAGCAAATTAAAGAAATGTACTTAACCCTTTCTTACACAGATGTCTTAGGATAAGTTACCGTTCACTTTAGGGTTTCCTCTAGTTTTTGGATTTTGCAAAGATTACGAACCCAAAATATAATAAATATACACGGTGTTACAAAAAGGTACCGCCAAACTTTCAGGAAACATTCCTCACACACAAAGAAAGAAAATATGTGGACATATGCCCGAAAACGCTTAATTTCCATGTTAGAGCTCATTTTAGTATTTCTCTTTAAATGTAAATTGAAATAATTCGTGCAGACAATTATCAAAATACCCAATTGTTTCGTTAGTACTTCCTCGATTTTTGTGAACTTTTGGGCAGGAATTGTTGGCGACATCATGATTGGCCCTCATGTTCTTCCACCTACGCTCACTGGAGCACGTTATCGTGATTTCATACGGGATACTCTACCTGTGCTGCTAGATCATGTGCCTTTACAAGTACAACATGTGGTTCATGCACGATGGAGCTCCTGCACATTTCAGTCGACATGTTTGTACGCTTCTCAACAACAGATACGGTGACCGATGTATTGGTAGAGGCGGACCAATTGCATGGCCTCCACGCTCTCCTAACCTCAACCCTCTTGACTTTCATTTATGGGGGCATTTGAAAGCTCTTGTCTACGCAACCCCGGTGCCAAATGTAGAGACTCTTCGTGCTCGTATTGTGGACGGCTGAGATACAATACCTCATTTTCCAGGGGTGCATCAGCTCATCTGGGATTCCATGCGACGGAGGGTTGATGCATGTATCCTCGCTAACGGAGGACACTTTGAACATTTCCTGTAACAAAGTGTTTGAAGTCACGCTGATCTTTCTTTTGCTGTGAGTTTCCATTCTATGATTAATGTGATTTGAAGAGAAGTAATAAAATTATCTCTAACATGGAAATTAAGCGTTTTCGGACACATGTCCACATAACAGAATGTTTCCTGATAATTTGGTCGTATCTTTTTGTAACACCCTGTATAACTAATATAAAATCAAACATAAAAATAATAATCTAATATATATATAAATATTTTCTGCATTTCGGCAACTGTGTTTTATGTATTGGAAAAGTAAACATCGATCAGTTGCAAGGTTGTAGATTTATTTACAACCGGTAAAGAAGGATAAACAAATACGCTGTATATAAAGCTTATATACAGTGCACTTCCTGCCGCTTTAATTCTATGATTCTACTGCGAATTTTATGTAACATTTGTATTTGTGTATTATTCTTAACTGTTTCCTGAAGGATACCTGAAGAATTGCTCGAAAGCGGTTGTAAATCAATGTTCAACCTTGCAACTGGTCGCTGTTTACTTTTGCTACATAATATATCTAACATTTAAAATAATGGAAATTATATTAAACATTATATCATCTCATATTTTCATATATTTATTTTTATATTATTTATTATCTTTATTATTATGAAATAATTACTAAAAATTTCGGGGCTATTTTGCCGTGGTCTAGTAGATTTATTATGGAAACCCAACGTTTCGTCCCCGACTGCGGAGGACATTTTCAGTGGGATCGTGGCACTTTTGAATGTCCGAAGCACACCCTGGCTCGCTACTAGCAGAAGAAAAAACTCCGTTTACGAGGACTCGCGCGCAGAGGTGTGACGTCAGATGTTCTTGACATGCGAGCGCAATTCGTTGTTGCCGATTGCCTCCGTCTGTTAATATCGTCCCATGGTAAAAAACTGTTACATTTATTCTTCAAAACCTGAATGCAGATTTCATTTATTTTCACGCCCTGCTCCAGCCTATTGAAATTATTGGGGTGTTTTACAATTTCTATTGCCTCTCTGTACTGTCTTTCGTAGTATCCATTTGTGGCTACTAAAACCTGAGTCTTATCAAATTGAATAAGGTGGTCCCCTGGTTGAAAAACATGTTCAGCAGCAGCTGATCTATCAATCTCTCGCCTTCTACAGTTCCCCTTGTGCTCATCTAGTCGTTTTTTGACTGTTCTTTTTGTGGTACCCACGTACGTCTCCACAGCTACACGGAATCCTATAAATTCCTGCTTTTTCCAGCGGTTTACGAGCATCCTTTGCAGATTTCAGGTGATCCCGTATCTTCCGAGTAGGTTTGTAAATAACGGCAACATTCCATTTCGTCAAAATGTTACCGATGCGATCTGTGGCGTCCTTAATAAGAGGCAGGAAGACTGGATTTCTCAGGAACCCTTTCATCGTTTTCAACTCTACGTATCGGTCTCAAAGCTCTCCTTATCCCTGTAGACGAATAGCCATTCTTAAGTAAAGCATTACTCAGGTGTTTCAATTCCGCGTCGAGTAATTCCGGTTCGCAGAAGTTCCTTGGTCTGTCCGCCAATGTCTTTATAATGCCCCGTTTTTACTGTGGGTTATGGTTTGAATCTCGGTGCAGATAACGGTCTGTGGGGTGGGGCGGGGGGGGGGGCTTCCGATAAACTGTATGGCCCAATCTGCCATTCCCCTTTTTCAAAACTGACACGTCAAGAAAATTCAGTTTTCCGTCTGCCTCCTTCCCCATGGTAAACTGTATTTTAGAATTCATCCCCTCGAGGTGTTGAAGGAAACGATCTACTTCCTCTCTACCATACCTCCACACAACAAACGTATCGTCTACATAGCGAAACCAAATAGCAGGTTTTTTGTTTGCTGTTTTCGACGCCTGTTCCTCTAATTTTTACTAATTTTGACCATTCCGGACGTGAAATTTTACATTTTACAATATGAAATACTTGTCAGAAATATTTTAAAAACTGGGCCATAAAACAGGTCTGTTAATTTTTCTTTTTCTAATTTTCTCGCAAACTTTTAATTTGTAGGTTCATTACATAGTCTATTATGCGAAACGCTTTATATTGGCAGGAACATGATATTTAAATTTTAATCATTTTACAGGATTTTTGCCCAAAATATTTGCAAAAATTAGCAGCAAAGCAGGCCAGTTAGGTTTTCCTTTTTATAGTTTATTTAATCACACTTTACTGACAACCGTTTTACTGAAGTTACTTTACTAGGTCTATTATGCGAAATATTTTGTACTGGAATATTTATCTCCAACCTAATATTTAAATCCTTATTTTTCATTTTAAAGAGGACCCTCTTCCAACCCAGTCTTTTGTTTTTACAATATTCTTATCATTTTGTGCAGAGACTTCTACATTTCTTTTAGTTTCTTTGTTCTTGTATTTAATTTTGCCCTTTTCTTAGTTTTCCAGGATAATTTTTGTATTTTTTTATAATTTTTTTATTCTTTACAGAAATTTTTTTGTAATAAATTTATCCAAAAAGGAATTAATCAACCTGAAACCGATCTTCAAACCTCCATTAATTGACTTACAGGAAAAGAGCCGTGTGAAAAATTACATCTTCATACTTGTGTACCCCCTTTCGAAGTCGAAATATCGAAAAAATTAATCCAAAGTTCCTCGATATATCCTGAACAACAAAATACGTTCGATCCGAGTCATAATAGCCGTGGTATGTCATAGCCTGTAAAACGTGATGGCGATCGGTTGAACAGTGAGATATAAAAGTGGCTACGTGTTGCAGACAGACCCATACACACACAGTGTCAAATCGCCATTATTTTCGAAAATATTTCTGAAAACAAGTTAACTTTCTTGGGCCTTCATATAGCTTATTTAAGATTAATGTAACTGTTAGTGTCTTGCTGCAGATAAATTGGAAAAGAAGGAAAAGTACACGTTTCTAACAAGTAAAACTTCATACGTCTTTGTGAACAGGACTTCAATGTACATCCATCGCCACCGTGTCTCCTTCTCTCTATCTCTTTATCACCTTCATTTTGACAATCCGTTCATCATCGCTCCTCTGTGTAGCTCCTCACCGCCCCCTCCCCCTCACGTGTTCCTGGCCATCCCTCCTCCCCATTTCTCAACTTCTCCCACTTATTTGGTCCGTCCAGACCTCCTTGCCCATCCTTCTCTCTATTTCCTTTTCCCCTCCTTCTCCCTCTCCTCATTGCTGTGTTCCTGTTCATCTCATCATCCCACATTGATGAGCAAAACTCGAGCGTAGCTAACTGCGTCCGGTGTTTTTCCTGTTATTGCGTAATTAAAAAATATAGGCTCTTTCGTTCTAGCCAACGCAGTACCTCTAATTTGTTTATGTTGAGTGTCAGACTATGACAACTTGCAGGAAGAGCTCACACACCTGAAGAGCATTTTCAAAGCAAATGGATATTTGCAGCAACAGATTCGCAGAGCATTCCATGTGAGTCCAAGAATGCAAGCACGAGACGTGGAAGAAGAAGAAGACGAAAATAATAGTTATAGATCAAGAGCCTTCTTACCTTACGTGGGCGCTCTTTCGTCAAAGATAAGCCGCATTCTCGAAAAACATCGTGTTAAGGTTATCTTCCGGCCCCCAGTGAAGATTGCAGCCTTACTCGGGTCAGTGAATGATGATTTGTTGCTTCGGAATTCAGGTGTGTACCAGATCCCTTGCGGGAATTGTGATAATTCATACATAGGCCAGACAATACGCACTGTCCAGGAGAGATGCGCTGAACACAGAAGATATACTCGCCTATTACAGCCAGACTAGTCAGCCGTGGCTGAACATTGCATAGAAACTGGTCATTCAATGAACTATAGCGATGTGAAAATTTTGACACCCATAGCTTCGTTTTGGGATGCTATATTTAAGGAAGCTGTTGAAATTAGACTGGCCAACAACTTATTAATCAGAGATAAAGTTTTTAATTTAGACAAAGCTTGGAACCCTGCATTGGAGTATTGAAATCACAGAGAAGACGTGAAGGTGTTGCCGCCGCCGAGCATATATCGATAAGTGAACACCGGAGCGCTTCCGCCACGGGGGGTGCACGCGTGTGAGTACTTCGATATGCAGTAAACCAGCATCTGTGACGCGCACGCGCATTGCCACCGCAATCAGGCTTATAAGGCCGCGCCCGGCACCTCGTCGACAGTCTTCGACTCACTCTGAAGACGGCCGGAAGGTACGCGGCCGAAATATCAGCAGAAGAAGTGAATTTTACGCGGCTGCATTCCCGAAATCTATTGGACTATCTGGTGTACAGTTTCTGTAAGTGTGAGCAAAACGCTCGAGGCACTTAGGGTACGCGTTGTTGGATCTCTTTAAGCGTAAGCCTTTCAAGACTAATTCAAGACGCGGAAACAGAAAGAAGTCTAACGGTGCCAAATGTGGAGAACAAGGAGGTTGTGGAAGCACAATGGCCATGCATCTAGCGAGAAAGTTGAGCTCGCGGATCGCAGTGTGCGTACGGGCATTGTCATGCAGGAAATTCCACTGTACACTCCGGTTCAATTCTTCAACACCATACACTTGCACTAACATTCAATGTGTTTCCGTCGCCGTTTTTCCTAATTCGAGACTAAATTTGTGCTCCATGTTTCAATGACAAGAGTTTTCACATTGACCGTGTACCACCGCTTCACTGCAGTTCTTAGCATGATAGGGGGGGGGGGCGGTTGTTGTATGCCTGGGCACTCCATCCTCGCTATTGCGGGTTGTAATATATAGGACCATTTACCAAACTTTTCAGATGCACCTTGTATATTGCATACACTAATTAGCTTTGTATTTAAAAATGGTTTCAGTTGCACTATAAATATAGGTTTACTCACATGAAGTGATGAGTGCTATCGACAAGGGTTCTCAAATTGATTCCGCGTTTTTTGATTTCCAGAAGGCTTTTGACACCGTACCTCATAAACGGCTTTTAATTGAATTGCGTGGTTATGGTATATCGACCCAAATTTGCGACTGGACAGGGGATTTCCTGTCAGAGAGGACACAGTTTGTAGTAATCGAAGGTAAGGTATCGACTAAAACAGAGGTGATATAGGGCGTTCCACAGGGTAGTGTTATTGGTAGTCTGTTGTTCCTTATTTACATAAACGATTTGGGAGAAAATCTAAGCAGCTCACTTACGTTGTTTGCAGATGACTCCGTCTGGTAAAATCTTCTGAAGATCAAAATCAATTACAGAACGATCTAAATATGATATCACTACGGTGTAAAAATTGGCAATTGACTCTAAATAGTGAAAAATGTGAAGTCGTCCACATGAGTACGAAAAGAAATCCGTTAAACTTCGTTGTAGATGTAGATTTTTTAAACTTTAGAACGAGTTGAATGAGATTGTTTCCTATCACACTTTTGGTCTTTTCTTAAGTCAGGTGTGAGATTTCTTTAACAGTGTAATCTGCGTGCATTTCAAGAGTCAAGCAGCAGCTCTTCAAGTGATGTGTCAATCATAATAGAGATGGGACCAGGTAGCCAATTGAAATTGAGGTGAATTTACAGAGAAATCTTGTGTTAGTCTTGTGAGCTTGCTCCACTCTCTCCAGATAATAAGCTTCTTGAGCAGAAACACCTTCAGATACTCTGTTTCTCTGATAAAGGCGGATAACAAAAATTGCCTTCACAAGCTCACTTTGCAAGTAGGCCCTGTTTTATTTTTCGTTCTTCAGTGCACCGTTTTCAGTCGAATACGCTGAATTTTCCATCCTGATGTTTCAGGTTGCAGTCGTAACGCACAGCTATTCTGCGTGACACGGTAAATATTGTGCTTCATTCCCTCTATCAACAAAGAGATGTTGTGTGTCCAATTTACATTAAAAACACGGCATTTCTGAGAGTTGGTGTTTCCACTGAAGTTGGAACTTTCCATGCTCACTATTACAAAGACAAAACATAAATGAACCAAATGAACAGGAGACGCTGAGCGGCGAACAATTCTCGATAACGAAGTTGACACATGGCGGGATGTATGATGGGAAATCTCCCATCAGCCAACATGCTGAGATTCAATAATATACACACTATACTAACGTAACCGCCGTAGTACAAATCTACGGTTGCGAGCGGGGAACGAAAATTCCGGGGATATTTGTGAGCCCCACGGAAGTGAACCCGCGGTCTAAGGCGCCTTTAAGGGCAGTGCGCTTCTGCTCCCTATCGGAGGTACGAGTCCTCCCTCCGGCATGGGTGTGTATGTTGTTCTAAATTTAAGTCGTTTTTAAGTCTAGGGATTGATGATGATGATTTCGTGTGGCATTTCTTTGGCCGGTAGGCCCCAGCTGAGATCGTGTTCGGCCTGCAGGTGCAAGTCCTTAGGGACGCCAAATGTCCGACTGGCGCCTCCATGACAGGTGAAATGATCAGTCCCAAAGAGCAGAAAATCTCCAACCCGACCGGGAATCGAATTCGTCCCCCTGCGTGGCAATCTATCACGCTGTCCACTGGACTACGTAGACGAAACGTTCAAACCTTTGTCAAGCCAATGGGACACAGCTGCGGGGTCATCAGTCCCTAAACTTACAAACTACTGTAAACTCTCCGTCCGAGAAGCCTCAGGGTGTCTACTGGGTACTGACAACGCCACCTAGATACAAGGCCTATGCGCTGCCTGCCAAGAGTAGTCATAATACGAGCAAACTATTTGTCTTATGTAGCTTTCTGCTGAGTTTGAGAATACGTAAACGTTGCACAGTGTGTTTCAGAACGTACTCAATGCTATTTACGTGATTCTCTGTGCAGAATTTTGGTGGTGTGAGACAAAATGCCTAATATGAATCGTCCGATTCCAATATCGGCAAGATATCTTACTAAATGTTAGTAATTATCTTATACCAAAACAAATTTGTCTGTCAATCACATAAATAACGTTGTGGACATTCTGAAACACAGCGCGCGATGGTTACGTATTCCCAAACTCAGCACAGCGCTATATAAGACAAATAGTTTGCTTGTTTTATGACTACTCTTGGCAGGCAGCGCACAGGCCTTTGAATCTTGGTGGCGTTGGTACTGACCGGCCGCCGTGTCATCCTCTCCACGAAGGCATCAACGGATGCGGTATGCCGGCTGCGGTGGCCGAGGAGACTGAGGCGCGCCAGTCACGGTCCACACGGCCACTTCAGCCGGGGGGTTCGAATCCCCCCTCGGGCATGGATACTTGTGCCAGCCTTAGTGTTATCAAGTTCATAAGTATTTTTTAAGTTTTGGGAATGATGACCCCGTCATTAAGTCCCATAAGCTCTACAAACATTTGAACATTTTTTTGGATGTGGTATGGAGGGGGATGTGGTCAGCGCCCCGCACTCCCGGCCGTTATGTCAGTCTTCGTGACCGGAGCCGCTGCTTCTCAATCAAGTAGCTCCGCAGTTGGCCTCACAAGGGCTGAGTGCACCCCGCTTACCAACAACACTCGGCAGACCCGGACGGTAACCCATCCAAGTGCTAGCCATGCCCGACAGTGCTTGACCGGGAACCGGGAACCGGTGCATCCACTGTGTCACGACCGTTGGCACTTACAAACTACCTTATACTAAAGAGAACACCAACATCCATGCCCGAGGGAGGATTCGAACCTCCCGATGGGGAACGGCGTCGAGCATCGGAGCATAGCGCCTCAATGTGTTCGGCTACTCCGCCGCGGCTCTACGGAGACGGACTAGGGACTGATGAGCACTGCAATTTGATTCCATAGCGTTACAAACATTTTAAAAGTTTATTCTGATATTTCTGAGTCTTCGCGGGCAGCACAAAATCCACCAGATGAACGTAAGCGTCCCACGGAGTGTGATTTGTGCACCCGTGCAGCAAGTGAATAAAGGGCTGGTCTCCCACTTCCACCTCAGCTACAGGACTCGCAAACATTTACAAACTTTTCACACACATTCACATGTATAACATTATAAATCACCATTTGAAATACACTAAATGTTCTCATGGTAGCGAGCGATCTAATTGCACTAATATAATGAGATAGACTTTTCAAAAAATAACTACAGCCCTCAGTCGAAAGTCAAACTAGCTACTCAGAGCTGTAGTTGTTTTTAGAAAAGTCTAATATAGTACAATCGCTGATTAACAGCCATGTGTAAAGGATAATGAGATAATTAAAATTTTTAACGTAATTCATGCGGTTTGGTCACTCAAGGTTGTATTCTTTCGGTCTCTGCTACAGTTGGCATTAAAGCGCTTTAATATACAGATAAATGCCAACTGTAGCAGGGACCAGAAGATGACAACCTTGAGTGAGCAAACCGCATGAATTGCGAAAAAATTAAAAAAGAATTGCGGTCTTAGAAATATCACATTATACCTTATGCGTGGTTTGCGTATGAAATAATAATTTAAAAAAAATATTGCAAACTTGGCATTTTCTCATTAGATTTGAGGTACACTAATTTCGTCAGGGGGGAGAGGAGGGTATAATGTGGGATGGTGACAACAACAGCTTCCGGCATCCCGTTAATGCGACATTCCAATTTCGCAGTAACAGCGCCGAGCCCAGGTCAAATACGGGATAAAGACAAAAGGAAAAGAAGATGTAAAACCGCAGTGTCTACACGTCCGTTTGAACATTTTAATCAAAAAACTACTTATTATTTTCGTATGGACCCAATTTTACCACGCCAAGTACAACCAGTTAGTGCTGTTTTTGGTATTTGGCTTTCATTTGCCCAAAAATTTGTTTCATTAATTTAAATGACGTCTCCTTCTTTCATCATACCTCGGTGTTGCAGTCCGTTTTCTAGTTTCCTTGTGAGCAACTTTCCAGTCAAACATATAAGAGTGTTAATTATAAGGTGAGGCATGGAATTAAAATTTGTACCACGGCCTGGATTCAGACCCACCTCTCTTACAATTGTTTTGTATTAATATCACCTACACTTGAGATACAGGCACTATTATTCACATATATGTTCAGTTCTGGTATACTATTCTGCTATTGTACATACTCGGCAATGTTGTTGTTGCGGTCTTCAGTCCGCAGACTGGTTTTATGCAGCTCTCCACGCTACCCTGTCCTGTGCAAGTCTCTTCATCAGAGAATACGTTCGGTAACCTACATCCTTCTGAATCTGCTTACTGTATTCGTTCCTCGGTCTCCCTCTACGGTTTTTACCCCCCCCCCCCCCCCCGCTTCCTTCTAAAAGGACGTTGACAATTCCTTGACAATATTGATACAAATTACATAAACAATCATCAATGCAGAACTAGAGTTTATGTTGTGGAGTGCCGGCCGCGGTGGCCGAGGGGACTGAGGCGCTCCAGTCACGGTCTGCACGGCCACTACGGTCGGGGGTTCGAATCCCCCCTCGGGCATGGATATTTGTGCCGTATTTAGTCTTAGTTAGTTCATAAGTAGTTTGTAAGTTTAGGGACTGATGATCCCGTAGTTAAGTCCCCTAGACTATACAAACATTTGAACATTTGTTGTGGAGTGTGGTTCACTTATTCCGAGCATTCGCGCTATGCGTGAGACAAGGATGGCAAAGTGGGTAAACCGACTGTCTCAATAGCAAAATAATGCTCGTTCGAATATGCCAACTAAATATGGAAATTTTATTACAATTCGTCTTTCTTACAAACTCCCAAAATATTTAGTACGGCCTTATATGCCCATGCTTTGCAACGGTTGTTAATGAAGGACATGTGCGTATCGATACTTAGCAGTATGGCGCAGGCAGGCTTCATTTTTTCAGCACAATGCCATGTTCCTGTGTTCTAACCTCCTAGTTTGAGATAGTCACGAACGTTTTCATTTAGTTTTTCTTACCTTAGTATTATGTACTGCTGTAGGAGATACGGTATGGAACGCTCCCGCACTGCTGTGTTTGGCTATACGCCTCTGTTTCACTTTTCTAAAACGCGATTTTGTAAACGTGCCTTTGCCAACACTTCGTCATCGTTCAATAGAATGCTACTGATTCCGCCTACAGCTGTTTGCGCTTCGGGAATATCCTCAAGCTGACTGGAATGCAGTAGCGTCTTGTTAGTAGTAAATAAGAACGGTATTAAAACGCGGTGCATGATGTGACATGTTTCTACCTATCGCAATGTTAATTTACTATGTCATATCTACTGATGTTTGATATAATGATATAATTTTGCAGGTATATAGTCATTGGTATAAATGCTTTATGTAGGTTCCTCTGTGATATCTGTTGTATGTATTCCTTACTGTCCATCGACTTCTACCTTACTATCTGTCGATTTATGTTTCGTTTCAATGCAGACCATTTGTAGAGAGTAATATTAGCAAACTGTTTGCGACGAATAATTATTCAGTGTAGCATACCAGAATTAGTGCTTACTTTTTTCTCGTTTTCTGCCTTGCCACAGATACAAATGTAATTTGCACTATATATATATATATATATATATATATATATATATATATATATATATATATATATATATACCACCTGATGATGAGCTGCTAGGCAGCTTGAAATCGGTTAAGGTTTAATAATTCTTCATTGAGAAGAAAAAAGGCGACTGGTTGCAGTAATTTCTGAAACCTATTTCAAGATACAGTCGCAGGTTCCAACACAATGGGTAAAAGTTTGTTTATGATCTCATGAACTATATGTCGAACTGTGGTATAATATCGAAGGAACATTCAGTGGTATGTGTACTGTCTGTTAATTGTCTGGCGTATAAAATTTACAGTGCAGAAGTAACGTCATGCCAAATGCCGTAAACATACGTCATGAACATCGGAAAAGTGGTAAGCGATAACTTTTTTTATCATTTTGTTGGGGTTGTCAGCGAGAAAAAGTTTCGTAAACATTTGAAATTATGTTTACCATTTATTGCAAGCCGCTAAGTGCTCTCATTCTCAAATAGTTGACGAACAAAATCACGCTATCACACGCCGAAAACTGGGACAGGTATCATTGTTTATAACGTGATATCGTATGAGCTATGTATCGTATGTGGTTTTTGCAACCACAGCAAATGATTCCTAACCTTAAAGAATATTTTTAACGAATTTGGTTGAAATCGGTACGTTAGTTTAAGCAGATGTAGAATATTATCGCATGATGCAGTCGTTTTTCACGAATGTCATTGTTTATGACGTCATATCGTCTTACGTATGCGTCATAGGTGGTTCTTATCCCGACAGCGATTGTTGCCAGATAGTAAGGATCATGTGTACCAAGTTTGGTTGAAATCAGTCCAGTAGTTTAGGAGTATATGTGAAACACACACACACATAAAGCCTATTTTATAAGATGTAAGATTCCTCGTGAAACACATTTTGTGTAGTATTGCTACGTTTTTGCTTACTGTCATATAACGTCCCAGAAGATACAGGGTGTCCAGAAAAGGGCTCCCTGATTTCAAAAATAAATATCTCGGAAACCAAGATCGATAGAGGAATGCAGTAAACGGCATGTTTATCGTGAAAGCTATAAGACGTTTATACAGCAGTTTGAAATAATAGTTACAAAAGCTGCTAACAGATGGCGCTGTACACTGTACAGCTCATATACATACATAAGTGAAATAATCCCATGAAAATACTCTTTGCAAACAATCACATCACAATGTTTTCAAAATTTTCGCCATTTGCACTACAAGGGTGGCGCAAACGAAGAATGAAATTCGCCATCACATTTCGTAGTGTCTCAACCGAAATGGATTCACATGCCACAGAGATCGCCGATTCAAGCTCATCCAGCGTGGCGGGATGCTTCGGGTAGACCATGTCTTTCACTGTTCCTCACCAAAAAAAGTCACAGGGAGCCAAATCCGGCGAATATGGAGACCAATCCATGCCTGCACCAGTAAATTTGGGATATTCCAAAGCAATGATTCGATTCCCGAAGTTTTCCTCAAGAAAGCGAAACACTTGTTCGGTCCGATGTGGTCGGGCTACATCTTGCATAAACAAGTCAGTACCTGGTCCATCCTCTAACGCTTGTTGTGGTGGCGATTAATTGTTCCAAAATTGCATAGCAACGTGTACCAGTGACCGTTTCTCGAATGAAAAAAGGGCCAATAATGCCTCTGCTGCATTCTGCAGCCCACACAGTAACTTTAGAAGAATACAGGGGTTTCGCTTCACACCAATATGGCTTTTCGGAACCCCAAAATCGCCAGTTCTGCTTATTCACGTATCCATTTAGGTGGAAGTGTACTTCATCTGTAAACCAGATGCAGCCAACGTCAAATCCTTCACTATTAATCATTGTGAGCATCTGATTAGCAAAGGCAACTCTTTGTTGCACAGCTCGTACGGGCATGGCCTGGTGCGTTTAATTTTGAATGGAAACATGTGTAGGCTCTTTCTCAATATTTTCTGCGTGCTGGAACGCTTCAAACCAGTCTCAGATGCAATTATACGGACGGATGACATTGGATTTCGCTGAATAATTCCAGAAACTGTGGCGATATTTTCAGGTATAACTGCGGTTTGCTTGCGGCCAACATGCCCTACTAGATCATTAGTTACGCTGCCTTTTCGTTGAAGTTTTGCGAAGAGCTTACGAATGATTTTCGCATCGGGTCCTTTTGGAACATTAAATCGTGCTTCAAAACTTCGCCTTGTTGCCGTAGGACTCTCTTCTAACCTGTGGTACTCTAGCACCAGAAAAACGCGTTGTTCAATGGAGCACATGGTTTTAATCTCTTCCTTCGGGACGCTAACCTCCTTTCACGTTTCAATAGTGGAACTGATCGCTCTGGGCTTCGGATCACTATTTATACTAGGCATTACGTATGGCGATTACAGTACCATCTGTTAGCAGCTTTGGTAACTATTATTTCAGACTGCTGTATAACCTTCTTACAGCTTTCACAATAAACATACCGTTTACTGCATTCCTCTATCGATCTTTGTTTTGAAACCAAGGTGTCCCTTTTCTGGACATCCTTTACATGAATCCCCTAGTTCAGGAAAACAAATGAAATAAACTGTCCAACAGAAAAGCACGCGTCTTTCAGAATGGAGCTACACGCTACCGTTGGCTCTCCCACAGAGGACGCTTTCTCCAGTTTTTCGTTTTCCCGCTCCCCGTCGTCTCCCTGAGCCGACAAACACCGGAAGCTGATTAATGGCTCAGAGGTCACGCGAGCGCCTCTCGCCAGTCCGATGCATTGTTAAGTAAGGCTTCCGAGAGTCCCGAGCTGTCGTTTCGTACACGTGATGGGAAAATTCACAAACATGCAGCGTCCGAAGGAGAAACTCGTTGCGTAATCGTTCCTTGTATTAAAACTAGCCCTTACACGATCAGTCAAAAAGCCTAGTTGGGACGTCAAAAATACCTAAACTCTATGCAGGGTGTTACAAAAAGGTACGGCCAAGTTTTCAGGAAACATTCTTCACACACAAAGAAAGAAAATATGTTATGTGAACATGAAACGCTTAATTCGCATGTTAGTATTTACGGATGAGGCTTCATTCCAACGTGACCAAATTGTAAAT
The DNA here is from genome assembly GCA_026315105.1 of Locusta migratoria. Taxonomy (NCBI): domain Eukaryota; kingdom Metazoa; phylum Arthropoda; class Insecta; order Orthoptera; family Acrididae; genus Locusta; species Locusta migratoria. Next base: position 36,373,324 of record CM048750.1, on the reverse strand, counting down.
TTTCACAATCAGCATATGTGGGCTGATGAGAATCCGCACGCAATTGTGCAATCACGTCGTCAACACACATTTTCTGTGAACGTTTGGGCAGGAATTGTTGGTGATGTCTTGATTGGGCCTCATGTTCTTCCACCTAAGCTCACTGGAGCATGTTATCATGGTTTCATATGGGATTCTCTACCTGTGCTGTTACAACATGTGCCTTTACAAGTACGACACAACATGTGGTTCATGCACGATGGAGCTCTTGCACATTTCAGTCGACGTGTTCGTACGCTTCTCAACAACAGATTCGGTGACCGATGGATTGGTAGAGGAGGACCAATTCCATGGCCTCCACGCTCTCCTGATCTCAACCATCTTGACTTTCATTTGTGGGGGCATTTGAAAGCTCTTGTCTACACAACCCCGGTAACAAATGTAGAGACTCTTCGTGTTCGTATTGTGGACAGCTGTGATACAATACGCCATTCTCCAGGGCTGCATCAGCGCATTAGGAATTCCATGCGACTGAGGGTGGATGAATGTATCTTCGCTAACGGAGGACATTTTGAACATTTCGTGTAACAAAGTGTTTGAAGTCACGCTGGTACGTTCTGTTGCTGTGCGTTTCCATTCCATGATAAATGTGATTTGAAGAGAAGTAATAAAATGATCTCTAACATGGAAAATAAGTGTTTCCGGACACATGTCCACATAACATATTTTCTTTCTTTGTTTGTGAGGAATGTTTCCTGAAAGTTTGGCCGTACCTTTTTGTAACACTCTGTATAAAAAAGACTTTTAGTTACAGGCAATTAATATGCAGTGCAAAATCTGTAAATTCCATATTAATCCTGTCATTCACGTAGACTTCAGAAAACGTTACTATTACTGAAAGTCAAATAAAAGTGGTAATACCGCTATGAGTTGGTTCCTAGGTGCACTATCATTAAGTTCTGCGTAGTACTACGCCATACTACCGAGCCAGGTACAGTCCCAAAATTTAAACTATAACTGCCGTGCGGAATGGCCAGGTGGTCTAAGGCGTCTTGCTACGAACTGGGAGGACGTTCCCGCCAGAGGTTTGAGTCCCTCCCTGGGGCATGGGGGTGCCTGTTTATACTGTAAGATAGTTTGCGTACAGTCATCGAAATCTTCTTTATATTCGTGTACCGAATAAGCTGGCTCTTCCAGAAATTAATATGTTCTGCCTGATACATTGTACTTGTTCATTCACGCGGGAGAACTCTGTGTACGTACATGCAGAACAATTTGTAGAAACTTATTGAGCAATCAGTCGTAAATATTTAGTATAATCAGATCTAGATTGCGTCCACTGTGTAGTCATTACACAGTGGTCGAAATCTAGATCTGAAGAAACTACATATTTACGACTGAATACTGAAAACTTTTCTACAAATAAAAAACAAATAATAAAAGTAAAAAAAACAGTTGTTGATTACAAGTGCCAAACTGGAATCAAGCCTGTAGAACAATTTCCACCATAATTCAGTAAAAAATTCGCATCACCACGGCTTGAAACTAGGACCTTCTAAACGGCAAACGTACGGTCTATCGACTTTCTCACGAGAGCTCAATACAACGCACTCTCACAGGTAAGCTTTTCTGTACACTATAGAACAGGTGTTACTTATTACAAACCATTTACGCACGTTCTCCTGGACGGCAGCACATAGCACGAATTATGTCGAAGTCTTAAGTGATACTTTGTCAATAGACAACGTAAGTGTGAGCTACGGCGCCGGCTACGCATTCAGCCATTGTGGCAATCCGGGTTAAATCTAACGAACGGACTTACCTAAAGCTTTTTTTTATTTTTTTTTTATAACTGATAAACATCTGTGGAGTGAACTATACTACAAAATTAATAACAGTGCAAAATTAATAATTATCTCAGAAAAACTACAAAGAAAAGCACATCAAGACATTAAAATTTGACTTGAGAATGGCGAAAAGTCGAAACTATCGTCGTCATTACATAACATCTATAAATAAAAGAAAAGTGCAGCATTCATTGAAATAAGAGTTTAAAATGGAATTACCTAAGTACAGTCCCGTCCATAACATCAACTTCAGTTCTTTTACGATGTCTGTCGACGATATGCAACAGCGGAACAGTACCCCAGCACTGAACACAAATGCGAACAGTTCTGCCCTGTACATCAATGCCGGTGATTTAACATCAAATTCCACTAGCAGACGTAGTCTCAACATATCAATGACGTTCATTATAAGGCAAGGCGCAATCAGTTGTTTATCCATGAAATCTCAACACACATTTACAGAGAAGCAGTCTTGAGATTTTGTCCCCACAGTGGCGTGTGGCACCAAGCAGGCCAAACACGGGGTCCGGTTGAGCTCTAACGGCCAAACACTCACAGGATCATCATTAGCTATGTAAGAAGGCAGATTTTTGCAGTCATTGTTGTTAAAATTAAAATTATTCTGGACTATTTGCCGCGTCATGATGATAAAATTTTACCAATGTTTCGGATCCGTTACAGGAGCCTTCCTCAGGTATTCCATCAGGAAGGCTCCTGTAACGGATCCGAAACATTGGAAAAATTTTATCATCATGATGCGGCAAATAGTCCAGAAGAATTTTAATTTTAATTTTCAGCTCTTTGACGGACGGTCATTATGTTGATAACATAATGTAAAAAATTGATTCACTTACTTCTACTTCCACGTTTTGATTGTTTGACAGATCACCTAAAGTCGACATACAAATTTGAAATAAAGAAATGAAGGAATATAGAATGCTATGCTTGTAAAGTACACTGTTGTTCTACATTGTTTAGCTATGTCGCAGAGAAAACACCCTAGTTTTTTTAATGGAAATACCATAATTCCTATGATTTTTACTACAAAAACTCACAAGCGGAACTGAAGTCGATAGTTACTGTCAGTTAGTGTGAGCAGATGTTATACTCGACAACCAGAATAAATTTATAACTGCCGCGGCGGAACAGCCAAGCGCATTTAGGCGATATGCTGCGACGCGCAAGGCCGTTCCCCGTCGGGGGTTCGAATCCCCCATCGGGCATGGATGTTTGTGTCGTCTTCAGTGTAAGGTAGCACATAAGTTGTTTGTAAGTTTAAGGACTGATGACCCCGCAGTTAAGTCCCTTACGCTTAACAAACATTTAAACATTTTAATTTACCGATCCCGGCACTCTCATGATGCAGCCGCTGAACAGTTCATAGAAAACTTGAGTCTCAATACAAATAGGTACAATACTCATACAATTATACTTGGCGGTGACTTAAATCTACTATCCGTATGTTGTCAAAAATACACCTTTAATATTCACAGAATATGTGACATCAACTGCGATTGGGCTCGAACCCGGATCTCCTGCTTTCTAGGCAGTTGCGCTGACCCCTACACCACTAGGGACACAGTGATCACCGCACCTGCAAGGACTACCTAAGCACGCCTCCCGTCGGATACAAATTACCAGCTTCGCCCTGTCCATAGTACTAAAACTCGTAGTTATGAAACTAATTCCCGTAAGAGTAAGGGCTTCAAATTTGCCCACCCCTCCAGACTAACGATAGGATCATTGCCCGTCACCGGCATATTATATATATATACATGTGGCGTCTTGTTCCGAAAGAACAGACGTCACTTCTTTCTGATCCTGCAGTTGTTATTATTTAATATTCACAGAATATGTGACATCAACTGCGATTGGGCAAAGCTGAAAGTGTGTACCCAGCCGGGATTCGAACCCGGGTCTCCTGCTTTCTAGGCAGTTGCGCTGACCCCTACACCACTGGGGACACAGTGATCACCGCACCTGCAAGGACTACCTAAGCACGCCTCCCGTCGGATACAAATTACCAGCTGGGAATTTGTATCCGACGGGAGGCGTGCTTAAGTAGTCCTTGCAGGTGCGGTGATCACTGTGTCCCCAGTGGTGTAGGGGTCAGCGCAACTGCTTAGAAAGCAGGAGACCCGGGTTCGAATCCCGGTTGGGTGCACATTTTCAGCTTTGCCCAATTGCAGTTGATGTCACATATTCTGTGAATATTAAATAATAACAACTGCAGGATCAGAAGTGACGTCTGTTCTTTCGGAACAAGAGATTCTGTACCTACGTTATCTACATCAGCGGAAAGACTAAGTGAATGCCTTTGTTGCGCGATAGCGACGATAATGTTACTGAACACAGTGTCACTAAAGCGGGGTTATTAAATGCAGTTTTCAAAAATTCTTTCATCAAATAATACGAAGTAAATATTCCACAATTCGAAATGACAACTGCTGCAAACATAACATAAAAGGAAATACCCTTGGTGATGCAAAGCAAATCACCCTATCAAATAAGTGATGTTGCAGCCGAAATGATAAACTATGTTTTCTAAAGTTTTTAATGCATAAGAAAAATAAGTCTAATACATTTATGATATTCTTTTGTATCAATTATTTTTGAATAGTAAGCTCCTTGACTTGTTTCCATAGCTTTTACTGTCCTGATTAAAGATAATCAACAATATGGTGAGAAACTAATTTTTAAGGACTACAGCTAAATGTACTTCATGAGATCTACGTCTACTGTAAAGTTATTTCTATCCTTGTCTAATTTTGGAGATATGGGAATTATTTCAACACTATAGCTCCCGAACTTGTCAATCGTAAGAGCACATCTGTTTTAGGGTGTGTATTTTTGGTGCAAATCTAAAGTTCATATTCTTTTTAAAACCTAAAGTGTACCTTATCAGTTTAACAAAAATGATATTTTTAGGAGCTAATTGCGGCTCTGAAGTTACAGGAATAATTTTACAACTCACAAACTTTGACGGTATGGCCATGATATTAGAAGGTAGAAAAAGGTTCTCTTAACGTGTCAACTGTAGGAGCTTTTACCTAAATAGGAAATTGCAAATTGAAAAGCAGTAGATTTAACTGTAAGTTCTGGTTGCAGGAGGATCATTTGAGTGATGTTTAATGTATTTGCTTCGTTGAGTCAAATTTCACCGCGTATTGATTAAACGCTAGTGAACCGAACTGTGACCAGCTAGCTTGATCATTAAGTTATTCAATGATACCGAGGTCTAATACACTCTTTTTATTTTTAGGTCGCATCGTTAGGTGGTCTTCACAGTTGTTCTCTACGTTCAATACGTCTCCGTTCTTCGAAAGCAACTTCCCCTTGCAATGATCCTGTTTTCGGAGTAAGCACATCCACACCTTATTATCGCGTAACCATTGTAGTGGGCAAAAGGCCTGCCCGTGGCTGTTGTAATAATTTCCATACTGACGACCGTACTATGAAATGCGTGCATATGTCGACGGAATTTTCGGGCCCGGTGGAAAGGGGGGGGGGGAGGAGGAGGACGAGACAAGGGCAAATGTCCGGCGTGGCAAGTGTCCGGACACCATATCAGAGATCATTTGTCAGATTGCTATTATAAATAGTACCCGCAGTTGAGTTACTCTCTCTCTCTCTATGTGTTCAGCTGTCTCTATGTGCTCGGCTTTATGTGCTTAGCTCTCTATGTGTTTAGCTCTTTATGTCACTAGATTTCACTATGTGCTTAGCTCTCGGTGGTTCTAGCTCTCATTACTTAGCTTAAAGTATTATACGCGGTTTCATTCCAAGATAGGGAAAAACCCGAGAAAATATTAAACTTTTATTATAAACATTTATATCGTGATCATACGCGAAAGCGAAGATTATCTTTGGATTTTGATCGGGATAGGCTAGGACGCAAAAATTAGAAACTTCTGCCTCCCGTAATAAACTGATGAACATTCGTGATATTAAAATTTGAACTTATTTGGCAAGTTTAATGCAATAACTTTTCAAAGAAGTATCTTGAAGAATTAAAGTTCGTAATCAATGTATAGGATCCAGAGAGATTAATACAAAAAAACTTTGACGAAAATAATCACGAATTGGGAACTTATAAAGTGTGTACTGTGAAAGTGTTGTGAATGTAACTATTGATTTCAAAATAGAGAATCTATGAACCTTAAAAAAGTTTAAACAGTTATTCGAGTATTAATATATTGTCCCAATATTAATAATATTGTCCCAGCATATTCTAAAAGTGAAAATATATTTGTGACGTTACTAAGAAATTAATTAATTTGTGAAGGATTATATCTAACAGTTTTGGTCAGGAGAAACTTATGGTGAAATTTTCTAAAGAATAATTCTATAAATGAAAAGGATCAGGCAAAACAGTATATTTCTGACGGGCGTCAAATTATCTGAACTACCGGACTCAATGATTCAAATTTTTATTCTTTGGTTTATTAAACGTCAGCCCCTGAAAATCGGATTTTCATGCTCAAACATTACAAAAAGTCTTTAAGTTTTAATGAAATCCAGAACCAATATTTACAGTGAAAAATTCAACAAAGATATAAATTTTATTAACTGCGGAGATGTACCAGGTCTACCAACTTAATTTTCATACTGAGGTGACAAATAGAATTTTGAACCTATAAATCCAATACAACTATGAAAATCAAGACGTAATCTACAGATTAAAAGTCGCAAGCTAAAGACAAAATATAAAACAGAGTCAACACAACTGTCGCCCCAGTCACCAAACCAAACCATGTCGCCGCCCAGTCACACGGATAACAGTAAACTACGTTTTATTTTGAAGCTGACAGAGATATGAAACAATAACATAACAATTAATTCATTGTTGTAAAACTTTCTTTCTCATTCAATGAAGAAAATGCAGTTTTCATGAGGATTAAACTTACATACACTTGAACTCCATTTTATTACACGTTGATTTCCGTTTCAAGTATAATGGAGCCCCTTATCTTCAAAGTGGAAAAAAAAAATAAGGTAATAAATACGTAAGCTCCTGCTCTCTTACAACCTAGAGTGTGGTGTTCTGTCGCTTCTCAGCTGAGCTACTTAAACTAAGTTATGCTAAGGGCAACACAAACACACATACCCATGTCCGAGGTAGGACCCGAAACTCCGACGGCGATCAACTGTGCTCTCCGCAGCAATGCGCCTTAGAGTGCTCGGCCACTCCACCGCGGCAGTTCATAGTTCATCTTCGTTAATATTACAGTACTATTCACCGAATGTTTTTGTCAGAGGTTGTATTCTTCTTCTTACTATCAGACACTCTTTACTGTTCCTTCCCTGTGTACTAAATGAAGGTACAAATGACACTGCTTGACATATATCCACAAAATTGATATGATTTGGATAGATGAGGCTACAGGCAAGGGTTTTTATTTTTATTTATTTATTTACTTTTTTGTAACACTTCTGGCGACCCAATTTTAGCGAACCTTGTCAACTTAGCTCCAGGACGAATGTATTTCTCGCACACACAGATAACACATAACGTTTGTTATATATTTGTATTTTCCACGAAATAATATTTCCAACAAATGGCAGCATACGCTTAAAAAGTGATTAAGTCGTCAAACAATTAAATAAATTGCAGCCTTTAAGCTTTCTGTTCACGTTACCGCAACATTTATTAAAAGAGATTTATCGACGTTGAGTGGAAAGCGATGGGAAGAGAGAAGGAGAGAGAGAGAGAGAGAGAAACAGATATTAAATACGTTTCAACAAAAAAGTAATTGTTCCTTTAAAAATATATTTACAAACTAAAGCAGCAAAACGAGATGAAAATATGAAACGATCACCAAATGAAAGAAAATCTCTCCAAGTTTATATTACGTAATTTTAATTGATGTGCATGCTCAAGTAATGAGGCAGTGAATTGCGCAGTTGCAGCGGGTCCGTAATGCCATATGGCAGATTTAACTGGTTGCAGAAAAGCAATGAAGCAAGACAGAATTATGAAATCTTCACTAAATGAAAGACACACTCTCCAGGTTTGCACACTTGCCCAGTGCATTACGCTGTGGCTATCATTTGTCGTCCTAAACGATATTCCAGTTCTTTTCAGAAACGCTGAAGGACATCAGTGCAAAGCAGTCTCTGATTTTCTGTTCTAAGTGCTCAATGTCGTTGATCTGAAGACTGTACACACGTTGCCTCTCATCAACCGAAAGAAAAAATGTAGGGCTTTAAGTATGAGGATTGTGGTGCCCATTCCTTAAATCATTAATTTTCTTCTCTATCTCTGCGGAAATGTATTCAAAAGCACCCGAAAAAATATAACGTAGTGTGGAAGAGCACTGCCTTGTTGTAAGATGACACTTTCATCTTGAATTTGTGGTACAGCATACAATTGCAACACTTCTGAGTAGTTTGTTGCTGTCACCATTTTATCCACGAAGAAATACGAGCCTACATATGGATTGCCAAATGGAATGAGTAGCACCATGACGCCTATATTCCCCAGGAGAATGACGCTCGACTACTAGGGTACGCGGTGTTAGACGTGAGAACGCGAAGGAACACAAAGTTGTCGTTAACATGCGACCAGGTATGGCGAAAGAGAAAACATCGGTTTGCAAGGTTTGTATTCGTTGTGTGGGACGGCTGTTCGAAATAGAGAAAAACGAACCAACACGTATTAGTACATATGAAAGTACCACATAGGAAAGTATTTGCTCTTATACATGTTACATCTGGTATACAGGATGTTACAAAAAGGTACGGCCAAACTTTCAGGAAACATTTCTCACACACAAAGAAAGAAAATATGCTATGTGGACATGTGTCCGGAAACACTTAATTTCTACGTTAGAGCTCATTTTATTAATTCTCTTCAAATCATATTAATCATGGAATGGAAACACACAGCAACAGAACGTACCAGCGTGACTTCAAACACTTTGTTACAGAAAAGTTCAAAATGTCCTCCGTTAGCGAGGATACATGCATCCACCCTCCGTCGCATGGAATCCCTGGAGAATGGCGTATTGTATCACGGCCGTCCACAATAGGAGCACGAAGAGTCTCTACATTTGGTACCGCTGTTGCGTAGACAAGAGCTTTCAAATGCCTCCATAAATGAAAGTCAAGAAGGTTGAGGTCAGGAGAGCGTGGAGGTCATGGAATTGGTCCGCCTTTACCAATCCATCGGTCACCGTATCTGTTGTTGAGAAGCGTACCAACACGCCGACTGAAATGTGAAGGAGCTCCATCGTGCATGAACCACATGTTGTGTCGTACTTGTAATGACACATGTTCTAGCAGCACGGGTAGAGTATCCTGTATGAAATCATGATGACGTGCTCCAGTGAGCATGAGTAGAGCAGTGAGTAGCATGCCAACACAAGCACATTACCTTCCTTCAATTGGGCCAACTGGCGGTGAATAGAGGAAGTACATTACATACTAACGAAACAATTGGGCATTTTGAGAACTGTATGCACGAATTATTTCAATTTACATTTAAAGAGAAATACTAAAATGAGCTCTAACATGGAAATTAAGCGTTTCCGGACACATGTCCACATAACATATTTTCTTTCTTTGTGTGTGAGGAATGTTTCCTGAAAGTTTTTCCGTACCTTTTCTGTAACACCCTTTATATGATTAATCTGCTTGCAGCTATCTATTGATTCCAGTCGAGTCTGGTTGATACGTAGAAAAATTTCGGCACAATGTTCAACATTAGGTAGTACAAATACAGAAAATACCAGAGTAGGTCTCAGCACGAAAATGTCTAGTAAGCAAAGTAGCTGATTATGTAGGAGGTACGCACCCTTAGACGGTCAGGACAACGGCCCTGCTACTCAACTATTCTGCTGCTGAATAGTAGTGTCCAGCGGGGAGCAAATCTGCCCCTCATAAAAGTCGATACCGTCTTGAATGTAGTCTGCAGGTTGTAGGCTGCCCGAAGCATGCTCAGCCACTACCACCTCGTCTGAAGTCCAGGAAGACTTTCTTAGAGACATCTCTTCCACTTTACATAGACCCAAGTAAATTCAGAGCTGAATTATAGACACAAAGGAACCATCTTTTTATCAATAATGAAAGGAGCAGCATTAGCCATAAAATCTTTTGCTTTATTTAGGCAAATCGATTTCGGTTTTCCAAGAGACCATCTTCAGTGGTGTCAACAAGTTCAAAACAGCATATTTGTAAAATGTACAATGGCATTTACGTCTAACATATCATATCTGGTGACATATCTGATATGACACCAGATAGGGTCACATGTATCTAACTACGTCAATGGATATGTTAGACGTAAATGTCATTGTACATTTTACAAATATGCTGTTTTGAACTTGCTCACAGCACTGAAGATGGTTTCTTGGAAAACCGAAATCGATTTGCCTGAATAAAGCAAAAGATTTTACGGCTAGTGCTGCTCCTTTCATTATTGATAAAAGTGATTTTGTGGCCGTTGAGCACACCCCTCCAGATAATGGAATCCAATTTAAAAAAAGGTACCATCACCACCCGGAACGAGTTGCAATAGGAGAAACTCTGCCACGCGGCTACGCAGAATGATAGACTTCGGTATTGCGAGATCTAAGGATAAACCGAACAAATGAGGCATCGCGCAAGATGAAGACACATTGTGTGAGTGTGGGGAAGAGCAAACTTATTTAGCCATCAAAATCATATGAAGCCGACAAAATCATATGAAGTGCCGTCTGCGAAGACTCTTCAACAGGGCCGGCCGCCGTGGCCGAGGAGACTGAGGCGCTTCAGTCACGGTCTGCACGGCCACTACGATCGGGGGTTCGAATCCCCCCTCGGGCATGGATATTTGTGCCGTCCTAGTTCGTATGTAGTTCATAAGTTGTTTGTAAGTTTAGGGACTGGTGACCCCGTAGTTAAGTCCCAAAAGCTTTACAAACATTTGAACATTTGAACTCTTCAACAGGGTTGGAACTGGCTCTGGACGACGTCAACTTAGTCAACGTACGAAAATACTGTTTACAATTTGTGTAAATACTGAAAATAATGTAAATACTGATTATGTTGTAACTTTCGTTTTACTGTATTTCAGCTTGAAACAACAATATGATTGGTTTATTAACTTTATGTGCTTTGATGTGTTATGTATTTCTTCAATCTGTATATTAATTTCTGATACTTAATAACGCTAACAAATGAAATACCAGAGCATGTTGTTCATTTGATGAGGAGTGGACTTCTCTGAATTGGGCAACCACAAGTTTTGAAATGAAATGTATAACAAGTTCATAAAAGCCACGGCGGAATGAAAAGTGTGGAGGTTTTGAGAATGAAAGTAAAGTAAAAGTAACGTTCGGTGAAATTAAAAGAAAGACACAATTAAGACTGTAATTTCCAGATGAGGACCGTCAGGCCATCCTACATGGATTCTTCCCACTATCCCTCACAAGCAAGAAGTGTACAGGCACCACCAGACCTAAATGACGGATGAGAGGAAGCAGGCTCACAGCCAGAAGATGAAGGCGTACTGGGCCAAGAAAAAGCAGAAGAGAGCTGAGAGTTAAGACGAGCCTCGTAGTCCCTAGTAGGCCGAAAGGCCGAAACGTCTGAAAAAAAAGAAAACAATTAAAAAAAACTGGAATGGATGTTTTATTTTTGAACGCAAAGGAGAGGGTGGATATTTGGGACGCGTGCATTCAAGGCCTCTAGGAGGGGAAAGACTTGTCTAATGAAGATATGAGAATCACATTTAAAAACAGTTCTAGAGTACTTAAAATCAAATAAAGCAGAAGGGTTAAGTAACATTGCATGATAGTGTCTTATTTGTGGGAAGAGGCAACAAAAATGACTATTAAAGTTCCTGAGTAGAATATATGAGACTGGCGACGTACCATCAGACCACGCGAAACATATAATTCACACAATTTCCAAGGTAGCTGCTAGTGGCACATAAATGAGTTCAATACATATTAACAAATATTTCTCACTGTGGGTCCAGTAACAATAATTGTTTGACAGCATGTTACCTTGAATGATCCTTCTGGACAACTCCAATTTCTAGGACGAATTTCTTAAAACTGATATCCTTAAAAATGGAAAGCGGAACTCGTTTTAAGTGTAGTTACATGTGTAGAACTAATAACAAAACATTTCTGTTCATTTTAGCACTACTGACGTATACGTATCCTGAAGATGACACGTTCCATATCACTTTAATGAAAGAATGTTTCAAATGTCTAACTTACTAAATTGCTATTTGGTTCCGCTATGTAGACGATACGTTTTTTGTGTGGAGGCATGGTTGAGAGTAACTAGATCGTTTTCTTCAACACCTCAACATTTCCTTGATGTGTCAGTCTTCAAAAAAGAGGAATGGCAGACTGGGCCATACAGTTTATCGGAAGCTCACACACACAGACCGTTATCTGCACCGGGATTCAAACCACCACCCACAGCAAAAGCGGGGCATTATAAAGACGTTGGCGGACAGAGCAAGGAACATATGCGAACCGGAATTACTCGACGCGGAATTGAAACATCTGAGTAATGTTACAAGCCGCATCATGTGGTTTACTGCCCACGAGCTTTCGACAGAGAACTCCTCTGCCATTGTCAAGTGGATCAGTCATCCAATTGACAATGGCAGAGGAGTTCTCTGTCGAAAGCTCGTGGGCAGTAAACCACATGACGCGGCTTGTAACCCGAAAAGATTTCATTAATGGATATCGCCGCGAAAACATGCACTCATATATGTGAGTAATGCTTTACTTAAGAATGGCTATTCGTCTACAGAGATAAGGAGAGCGTTGAGACCGACACGTAAAATTGAAAATGATGAAAAGGTTCCTGTGAAATGCAAAGTCTTCCTGCCGTTTATTAAGGATGTCACCGATTGCATCGGAAAAATTTTGACGAAACGGAATGTTGCTGTTACTTATAAACCTATTCGGAAGATACAGGAGCACCTGAAATCGGCGAAGGATGCTCGCAAACCGCTGGAAAAAGCAGAAATTTATAGGATTCCGTGTAGCTGGGGAGAGGTATACATGGTTACCACAAAAAATACAGTAAAAAAAACGACTAATGAGCACAAGAGGAGTGTAGAAGGGGAGAGATTGACAGATCAGCTGTTGCTGAACGTGTTTTTCAACTAGTGGACCACCTTATTCAATTTGATAAAACTCAGGTTTTGGCAACCACAAGTGGATATCACGAAAGACTGTATAGAGAGGCTATAGAAATTGTAAAACACCCCAATAATTTCAAGAGGATGGAGGAGGGCATGAAACTGAATGAAATATGGATTCCGGATAGAAGAATAAATGTAACAGTCTTCCACCATGGGACGATATTAACGGACGACAGCAATCGGCAACGACGAATTGCGCGCGCATATCAAAACATCTGACGTCACACCTCTGCGCGCCAGCCCTCGTAAACTGAGTTTGACTTCAGTCAGTAGCGAGCCAGGGTGTGCATCGGACATTCAAAAGTACCACGATCCCCCTTGAAAATGTCTTCCGCAGTCGGGGTCGAAACGTTGGGTTTCCATAATGAAGTCCACGGCATAATAGCCCGGAAATTTTTAGTAATTTTGACCTTTCCGGCCGTGAAAGTTTACATTTTACAACATGTAACTTACTAACTTTAAATCAGCATAACGACGTTTCTCTGTTGCAGACTCTGTTGCCGCAGCTGTTCGCCCATTATCCAACGCAGACGTCCATCAAGACCATGTGCCATTTCATGCAGCTCATGGTGTCAGGTGAGACTCCACAGTACATGAAAATATACGAGGGTTGGAACTTAAAATTATTTATTGGCAACCGACACAGAAGCGTGACATGTTTCCACCTATCACTGTCCTTCAAAAGTAGACACCAGCTTTGTGTAGAAACCGTTGTCAGGGGTACGGAAGGCGTAGTATACCGTTAGCAGAGCCTGTTCTGTTGGTGCCGATGGAGCGGTCTACTACATGTTGAATCTCTGAAACAGTTCTGAAGCGAATGCCACGATGTGGTCCCTTCATCTTCGGAATCAAATCAGATACACAGGGACACGTCCGGGGAGTATGGTGGATGGTGCAGTACTTCTCAGTCACATCGACCCAACAGAGCAGCCACGGCTTGCACTGAATCTGCCCGCGCATTGTGCAAAATGGTGTCTGGGTTGCAGAGGAAGTGTTTCCGCTTCTTTCCAAAGCTGGTTCTCCAATACCAAACAGTAATACTGTGCATTGACGGTCTGCTGTGGAGAAACATATTGACACTGTTGCGTTAGACCACTCCCTCACAAGTGACTGGGTTTCCTTCGATTATGCGCACGCCTGTGACTTGCGACGGGCGAGTCCATTTGCTCGGAGGTAAGGTAGGTATGTCAACAACGTGTGCTATCAGCGAAACTAGTAGATTCCATTGCATAGTGTTTTCATAGCAGTGTTGCCAAGATATAAGTTACAACCCTCGTACATTCATAATTCTCAATTCTAGTCTGTGTTCTTACTTTCATGTTTACGACATTTTCTAAGTTACATAATACTGGGCTCGCACACATGTCATTTCATCCAGTTTCCTCCTGAACGTTTTAGTCTACATTCTCCATATATCCACTCCTCACAGATTCTGCACAAAACTAAGCATCCATATGCAACAGGATGTTTCAAATGCTCTGATTCTCTTGTACTTCTTTCATTTTCCGGTTTCATAAAGGGGCATGAATGCTCTACGTGAACAAACCAGCGAGGCAACAGTTACCCTTCATAAGTGCTGGTTTACAAAACCCCTACAGACGGTCTTCCGTTACTGTCATTACATCATTATATTTCAGATTTTAAGGGGAGTTTTTGAATATCAGCTGCTAGCAGATGTTGTAATCATACAACATGGACGAAAATTTGTACCGGAGCAGAGATTTAAACCTCCTGCTTCATAGACAGTTGCTCTAATTGCCTATGCCACCCCTAAGCACTTGGGCTTAACACACCCGCAAGGGCAACCGTAGCTCTTACCCCGTCAGACTCAAACTTTCATGTCACCTCCTACCTCGACCAGTGGTACTCCATAGCTCCAACATGTCTGAAAGAACAGACAACGCAACTCTTAATCGTCATCCAGTTGGTCGAGATGTAATGCTTCGTTCAGTACGAATGCTCACGACAACCGGACTCTTGGCGGGAATACAAGGACAGGAAAGACTTGGTGTATAATGGTCGAGTAGGAGGGTATACAAGAGATCGGGCAGGATATGTACTTGGGTAGTTAAGCCCAAGTACGTAGTATGGTTATCACAGCATCACATTGCCACGGATGCGGAAAAAGTAAATCTAGCGGATACAAATTGTCAGCATATGTAAATAGAAAAAAATAAGGATATCTGAGAAGTTATCACTGTGTGAAAATGTTAGAATCAAAATTTCCAGTAGATAAATTCTGAGAATCGTAACACTGAATGTCAGAACGCTATAAAAGCTGGTAAACTAGAAGACGTTCAAATGGTGATGAGTAAGTCACTGATTGACATCGTAGGAGTCTGTGAAACTAGATGAGGCGGTAACAGAGAATATGCATCAGGGGATTACAAAATCATTCAGTGGTGGTGCTAGATAAAGAAGAAATGGAGTCGCTATAATCTTAAGAGGAAAACGGAAGGAAAATGTGCTGAACACATACTACTGCAGTGATAGGAATGTTCAAATGTTTGTATAGTCTACGGGACTTAACTACGGGGTCATCAGTCCCTAAACTTACAAACTACTTATGAACTACTTACGAACTAGGACGGCACAAATATCCATGCCCGAGGGGGGATTCGAACCCCCGACCGTAGTGACCGTGCAGACCGTGACTGAAGCGCCTTAGTCCCCTCGGCCACCGCGGCCGGCTTTGACAGGAAAGATAATAAAGGGTTGTGGAATGGCAATTTCGGGCTAAGAATAATGAATGATAGAGGAGGAAGGTGGCTGGATTTCTGCGAACAATATGAGATGACAGTTACAAACACAGTTTCTAAAAGTCGAAGAGAAGAAGATACACGCGGAAAAGTTCAGGAAACGGCAGCAGATATCACACATATTAAACGATAGTCAAGAATAAATTTATAAACCTAATTAAATCCAGCCGTTCATACCCTGCTTATGACATAGACGGTGATCATATTATAGTGTAGAAATCTATAACAAGAAATTTAAGAAATACAAAAGACCTAACCAACACAAATGGTCTATAGAAAAACTTAAAGAAAAACATGTCTTTCAGGGAACATGAGAGGTAATAAGAAAATATGAGACAGATTTGACAGATTTAAACAGAACATAAAAGTAGTTACTAAATAACTAGTAGGACTCAGGAAACTACAACTACGAAAACCATGTATCACCAAGGAAATAACAGACATTACTGACGAACGAAACAGGATGATGAATTAGGCAGAAATGTATCCTAGAAAAAGCTAAGTGGGTGCTAAGAAAACACGAGGAAATTCAACTAGACCTAAAGGGAGGTCAGACTGATAAAACCTACTCGAAAAGTAAAACAATGCAGATAAAGCCAAGAACAGAAAGTGATATGGTCAAGAATAAAAATGGCGAGCTACTCTTCCAGTAGGATTATGTGTGTGAAATATGGAAAGAATAGCTGAGAAATTAAATGAAGACGTCTTTAACGGAGAGGATATTCTGACAGAAGAAAGCACTGTGGATGTGGACATGGTAGGACCACCTATACCTAAGAGAAATTTAACAATGCCTTTTATGCCTTAAGTAATGGCAAAGCAACAGGCTTAGATGACATGGGAATAGAAATATTGAAGGAAGTGGGAGAATCAACAAAGGAGTACTTATATAAACTTATGAAAGAGATATATGAAATAGGAATAAAATCACATTCAGATTTACTAAATAGCAAAACAGTAATAATTTAAGGAAATGGAAATGCTCTGGACTGTGGAAACAATAGAACTATCTCCATCTTATCCCACACTTCAAAAATGACGTTAAAGATAATAAAAATTGAAATAAAGAGAAAATTGAGGAAACCTAGTAGGAGAACAATTTTGTTTCAGTTCTGGAAAAGGACGTAGAAAGGCAATACAAGCTCTGAGGAGGATATTAGAAACATTGAGTTAACAGGAACACATACTGATTATATTTATTGATTTACAAAAAACTTTTCATATGGATGATTGGAAATGAGATGAAATAAAGTTTGTTTGGAGAGGTAGAAGATTCAATATTCACAGAATATATGACATCAACTGCGATTGGGCAAAGCTGAAAATGTGTACCCAGCCGGGATTTGAACCCGGGTCTCCTGCTTTCTAAGCAGTTGCGTTGACCCCTACACCACTGGGGACACAGTGATCACCGCATCTGCAAGGACTACCTAAGTACGCCTCCCGTCAGATACAAATTCCCAGCTTCGCCCTGCCCACAGTACTCAAACTCAAAGTTTGAACCCCTTACTCTTACGGGACTTAGTTCATAACAAAGAGTTTGAGTACTGTGGGCAGGGCGAAGCTGGGAATTTGTATCTTGCAGGTGCGGTGATCACTGTGTCCCCAGTGGTGCATTCCGTGTGAGGCGGCCGTACTGTGCGGACGGTGTTGTTTACATCCTCGCTGCTGATGGCCGAGCGCTGTGTGGTAAGTGTACGCTTTAAGCGTCCCTTATACTCTTCGTTAATATAGATAGAATGGCATAATGGATCAACAAAAACGAAAGGATACGTTGAAAATCAGTTTCGACCCGAACTTTGTACGATCTAGATCATTTGAAGTTGAAAATTTTGTAAAAGAAGAAATGAAACTTTCCGCGGAAGACATTATTGGAATACACCTGTCGATAGTTAGTAGTACTGTTTACCTGAAGTTGACGAGCCCAGAAAAATGTGAGCAAGTAGTTGCATCCTGCGGTGGCACTTTGAAATTCAAACATTCCGATGGCAATGTAGGAACAGTTCGAGTCACGCATGCAGGACTGGGTATACGAACTCTTAGGATTTTTGAGTTACCCTTTGAAATATCAGCGGAACAAATCAATGTCAAACTACGAGAATACGGAACTGTCATTAGTAATGTTGCCGACAAGTGGTCTAGTCTTCATAAATTCCCCGTTTTGAACGGTGTACGGCAAGTGAAAATAGATTTGCTGAAGCACATCCCCTCGTACATTACTGTTTGTGGGAATCGAGCTATAGTCATGTACGACGGACAACCTAGAACGTGCGCAGCCTGCGGGTCAACAGAACACGTTCGTGCCCAGTGCGTTCAGCGGCGCGTGGCGCAGTTACCGATAGGAGAGAGGGACGGGCCAAGCGCGATGTCTAAGTTACCTGTGACGTACGTCGCAGCAGTCCGCGGGAACGTCGCGCCGGAACTAAACGTAGACCTGGCACCAATAGATGGCAGTGACACCAAGGAAACGACCACACCCATAGAGACTATGATCATAGAGGCCACATCTAACTCTGCTAACGAGGATGGAGATAACGGCCAATACAGCGCACAGAATGACTCCGCTGTTAAAGAAGGGAGACCCAACATACTACAAGAAGAAGGCGACCTCAACGACGTGACAGAATCTATGGCCACCCCAACCGACCGAGACTGTAGTCAACATACAGAACTGCATGAGAACAACCACACTGAAGAAGAACTCGACAAATGTCGAGCCGAGTGTGTTATTCCCAAGGACACCCTCTTAGAGACGTCTGAGACCGATGACAATCAGAATACAGACTCGTCCCCAAAGAAACACAAAAAACGTAGGAGGGCTCATCAGGGAGCCGCAAAAAACGCACAAATTCTGCGTGACAAAGCAAAAATTATTGCCCAAAAGCTGACTGAAAATTCGCAAGAAACCCCTTCCGAAAAACGACAAATTTCGAAGAAATCGAAAACAGCCAATACCGAACATGACCATGAGACTTTGACCTCAAGAAAATGTACCGAGATGATGGATTATGACGACGTCAGAGAGAAAACCTTGTCAAGAAATACACAGGAAGGCATGAAGAAACATCATACTTCGAAAGAATGGGCCGCCGAGGTTGACGCCTGCACTTATGATAGAGAGATGGCGGAACATCGAGAAGACGCAGGTGGGGTGTCGTCCGCATCCGGATTGGTGGAGTCCCAGCACCCGCAAAATGACGTCCCGGATGCAATCCTGACCGAGGACGACCCGGAATTCTATTAAAACGAAATAGCCAACATCGTAACACGACAACACTAACAGCGAGGAGGACCTATCAAACATGACATCTCTTCAGGCTTACAGAATTGCGACTGTCAATATCAACAAAATCAGTAGCGCGCTAAAATTGCGAAACCTCCAAGACTTTTTATACGCAGCCGATCTTGACATAGTATGTTTGCAAGAGGTAAAGGAGATTCCCTTAGATCGCATCACTGGCTACAATGTCATAATGAACCCCGGACTGGGCAATGGCCTTGGTACAGCCATATTGACTAAAGAAGGGATACGAACTGAAAATGTCGAGAAACTGCCGAACAGCCGCGGTATAGCTTTCACTGTGAACAGTACTCGATTTATTAACGTTTACGCTCCCTCTGGAACAGGAAATAAATGTCTAAGAGCACAATTTTTCAAGGAAGACGTAGTTCCTCTCTTTTTACCACGATCCGCACAGACAATTTTTGCGGGTGATTTTAACTGCGTCCTTAGTCTGAAGGACCAAACGCCCAATTTTAATAAATCAATGGAGTTAGAGAAGATCATAAGAGAATTAAAGTTCATTGATACGTGGGAGGCAAAACACGGTGATAGACCCGGTTTCATACATGTTACTGGTCACTCTGCCAGCCGTATTGATAGAATTTATGTAACATCTAATTTGCGAGACCACATTTTACAATCCGAGAGATGGCCTACCATTTTCTCTGACCACGTAGCGTACATATCCATTATAAACGTTGCGAAACAAGGGACCTACAGAGGGAAAGGATCATGGAAACTAAACGTTGCTCATCTTTCCGATCCAGAATGCCACGCAGCCTTCTTTACTACGTGGGCAGAATGTGAGAGGAAGTTTTCAAGATACAACTCCGCTGTTATTTGGTGGGTGAAATGTGCCAAGCCGGCGATAATAAGAACTTTAAAAACTTACTCTCGCGAAAAAAGTGCATGGCAGAAGAAGACTGTAGAGTTCTATTTTCAATGTTTGCGAGAATTATATAACGACGACGCAACTGTAATTGAAAATTACAGTCAGATAAAACGAATACAAGCCAAATTATTAACGCTGAAGCGACAACAACTTGAAGGATGCAAAGTTCGAACGCGGCTGCAAAATACGATACGTCTATGTTTCATGTCATACAAGAAATCAAGGGGACAAACAGAAAAATTTTGACAGAATTGAAAACTCTTGACGGACGCCTACTGACTGAACAAGCGGACATAAGGGAAGAAGTGCACAAACATTTTACAGCACTATTAGCCGACAAACCAACAGACGGAATAGCGCAGGAAACCATCACATCGAATTTGTCAGGAAGACTGAGTCCTGAGGACGCGGAAGAACTCGCTGCAAAGATAACGGAAGAAGATGTCATAGAAGCTATTCAAAGAAGCCCGAAAAATAAGGCCCCAGGCCCTGATGGCCTACCTGCAGAAGTATATCAAATTTTCCGACAGCAGTTAGCCAGTAAGATGACATTAGTATGCAATGAACTAATGAATATCAACGAAATCCCGACAGAGTTTTGTGAAGGCACCGTGGTCTTAGTCCCCAAAACTTCAGGAGGGAAGACCATCGAGAATTTTAGACCCATAACACTATTAAATAGTGATTATAAAATTTTTGCAAGAGTAATAATGCAAAGATTAAATTCACTCATCACATCCATAACAGGAGCCTATCAAACAAGTGTGGGGAAAAACAGAACTATGTACCACACATTAAGCGACTACCGCGATATTATCGCAACCGCAGATGCCTGTGATATCAAGTGTGCTATCGTGTCCTTCGACTTTGCGAAAGCTTTTGATGCAGTCAACCATTCATATCTTTTTAAAACATTAACACAAGCCCGCTTCCCACAAAAACTTGTAACCACTATTAAAAACCTACTGACTAGCGGTACATCCAAAATCAGTATCAACGGACGACTCAGCAGGCCGATCGCTATAAAGAGCTCGGTCCGATAGGGATGCCCCATGTCTATGGCACTTTTTGCATTAGCGCTTGAACCTCTCCTGTTCACGCTCACACAAGAACTCCGAGGATTGCAGCTACGTGGTCAGAAAATAGTCTGCCACGCGTACGCGGATGACGTCAGTTGTATAGTGACAGATGAAAGCGAGCTAGCAACCGCACTTCGCATTGTATCTCGATATGCAGCCGCGTCAGGAGCCAAACTAAACCTGCTAAAGTCAGGAATTTTAAACATCGGGCGAGGGATAGAATTTACAAACGAACACATAAAAATTGTGGACAAACTCAAAACCCTTGGAATCGAATTCACGCGCAATATCAACAACAGTGCCGCCCTCAACTACAGGAGACTGCTGGAAAAAATTAGAGCTAGCACACAGAAATATGTTTTGCGAAACATAAATGCAATACAAAAAGTACATCTAGCAAACACATATATCACTTCGAAAGTCAACTTTGTTGCTCAGCTGCTACCACTCCCTCGTACAATAGCGCAACGAATGCTAGCAGCGCTCGGCCACTTTGTAAGCAGAGGAGAGATATTTAAAACAAAATATGATACACTTACATTAGCAACGGGAAAGGGAGGCCTTAACTTGACAGACATCTATGTCCAGGCCCAAGCTTTTTATCTCAGCAAAACATATAAACTGTGCCAAAGATCACCCAACGCACTTGTGAGTCGCTTACTACAAGCAATAGCTCCGGACAACATAGAGGCACCTATGGATGTACGCCACATTCCGACTGCATTCAATCATCTGAAGCATTTCCTTTTGGAGTATAGCTACATTAAACGCCGTATTGCCGAGAAAGATCTGTATCAAGTTAAAGCAGTATACAACATGATGATGGAAAACAAACAGAGAAATAGAATAGAGAACATATATAAAGAATATAGCTAGAACAAAATTTGAGAAAACGTACAGGACTCGCAATTACCAACGAGCGTGAGGTCCACATGGTACTTAGCAGTTAATAGAAAACTTCCAACCAATTCTAAGTTGGACGACATTCACCTGGTAGAATCGCCAAATTGCATAAGTTGCAGCCTCATAGACACGGGTGAACATAGATTTACATGTCATCTTGTACAGGAGGTATGGCTTCTCTGCAGAACAAAACTTGCAAATATACTGCGAACGTCTCCCAACATGATCACACCGGCTCGCCTACTCAATCCAGACGAAGTGCCTTACCCTTCCACCAAAAGGAGAGCAGTCAACTGGTTAAAAGGACACACGATCCATTACCTATTGACAAACAGAGAAAAGAAGAAAGAAGATTACTGGATGTATTTACAAACGGAACATCAGAAACTGAAACGCCAGAAAAATTATAAAAACAACTATGCGAATTTTTTGACTAGAACATTGCAGTAGATAAAGAACTAGAAGACTTATTTATTTTGCTATGTTTTTTGCAAAATCGCATCCTTGCTTTTCGTTTACTACGAGTTATTCTATTTCACCAATCTTCCCTAAGGAATTGTTATTAAGTTTCATAAACCGCCGATTTCAAGAACCAATATTTATACGGCCAATGAAGGCATACTTTTATTTGCTGTGAAGAAGAAGTGTGCTTTCTTTTTACTACAAGTTTACATTACGTAGTAGATTCGTTTTAAGTTATATGTGTTTATTCTTATATTTTAACTAAAAGGCATAACATTTGCACTGCAGCATATCTCAAATATCACGACACAACAGATTACTATTTCCTAGCCGGCCGCGGTGGACGAGGGGACTGAGGCGCTCCAGTCACGGTCTGCACGGCCTCTACGATCGGGGGTTCGAATCCCCCCTCGGGCATGGATATTTGTGCCGTCCTAGTTCGTAAGTAGTTCATAAGTAGTTTGTAAGTTTAGGGACTGATGACCCCGTAGTTAAGTCCCATAAGCTTAAGAAACATTTGAACATTTACTATTTCCTAAGCAAAAGTTGAAGTTTACGCCAAAGAGGCACTTACTGATTTCATTATGGTGGAGGACGCCGTGTAAGTTTCTTTAAATTTATTGAAGACACTGTCCTATTCCGCTTGGAAAAAAAAAAAATCAGTTACAAGGCGGGTGAAGCCGACGCCGAAGAAGGCGAATTTGGCGAGCGCAAGGACGGGCTGAAGGGGTGGAAGGAGGCCCGATAAAAAAAATAAAAAAAAGTGGTGTAGGGGTCAACGCAACTGCCTAGAAAGCAGGATACCCGGGTTCGAATCCCGGCTGGGTACACATTTTCAGCTTTGCCCAATCGCAGTTGATGTCATATATTCTGTGAATATTGAATAACAACAACTGCAGGATCAGAAGTGACGTCTATTCTCTCGGAACAGACGCCACATGTATATATATAATATGCCGGTGACGGGCAATGATCCTATGGTTAGTGGGGAGGGGTGGGCAAAGTTTGAAGCCCTTACTCTTACGGGAATTAGTTCATAACTACGAGTTTGAGTATTGTGGGCAGGGCGAAGCTGGGAATTTGTATCTGACGGGAGGCGTACTTAGGTAGTACTTGCAGGTGCGGTGATCACTGTGTCCCCAGTGGTGTAGAGGTCAGCGCAACTGCCTAGAAAGCAGGAGACCCGGGTTCGAATCCCGGCTGGGTACACATTTTAAGATTTGCCCAATTGCAGTTGTGAATATTGAATAATAACAACTGCAGGATCAGAAGTGACGTCTATTCTTTCGGAACAGACGCCACATGTAAATATATAGGTAGAAGATTAATTTAGAACCTGTGTAAAAGGCAGGATACAGTGAAGCTAATGATATGAAGCAAAAAGCAAAAATAAGGAAGGAAGTCAGGCAAGGTTACCCATCATCCCCACATTTTTAACTTGTTTCTTGAAAAATCCGTAAAATTGAAAAGAATGAAAGAATTAAAATTACAGGAAATGCATGCACTGTGCCCGTTTTGCAGTTGATAACGTAGTATTTTATGTCTCAGTTCAAGAAATGGCATTTATGTTGCTAACATTTGCCAAAATACTGAAAGAATTTAATCCAATAATAAACACTACAATAGTAACAAACACGAAAGGAAATTGGCAAAGTTGGTATAAAATAGAAGATGACGTTTTAGTACAGATTGGAATATGCTGTTATTTGAGGAACACAGTCACTGAAGATAATAAATGCATTACATATATAAAGAGGACAATACCCCTCGCAAAGCAAGCTTTCCATCATAAAAGGAATTTACTTACATACAACCTTATAAGTGTGTAAATTAGGGAAAAAATTGCCACAACTTTTGTTTGTAGTGTCTTAACATATCTGAAGCACGGACTCAAAGAATGGCAGAGAAAAAGAGACTGGAGGCAGTGGAAATTAGGATCTGGAAAGGATGACGAAAACAAGATGTGTGGGTAAAAAAGTAACAGAATTGAATGAGAGCAGAGAGCTGCTAAAGCATATAGGAAGAAGAAAAGCTAAAGTGCTAGAATATATAATAACACACAACTAGTTCTTAAATAATATATTTAAAGGCAAAGTTTTAGGGTAAAACCCATGCGGCAGGTCAACACCAACATTTTTAATATCATTAAAGAAGAAATGGGTCTAAAATGATATGAAGAATTGAAGAGGGTGGCAACGGACGTGGTTAAATAAACAAGGCATAGCATTTAGTTAATGATGATGGTAGAGTAACATATAGAAACATTTGTCTGTGAGCTTAAACTGAATGATGATATTTTTATAATTGTACCTGTGTATCAGGAAGTTTACAGAAGAAAAATTTTGATTCCTTATTGTACCATATCTCAGACAGGGGGAAACAAATTATTATCTGTGGGGATTTCAGTGTTGCTTCTCTGATAGGGTGTCATAGGAAGGCTGACCTTATTACTTAATTCTTTTCGTTTGACATCAGTCACTGACTTTCCTACTCGCTAGTAAAGGACAACAACGCACTAATAGCTTAAAGACATAAAAGTTTATACTATTGGGACTGGTCTTTGTAATCATGGTGAACAGCTAGTTATAGTAGATGAAGTATCTGCTTAAGTAACTTATAACAGTCCTCCAAAGTTGTGAATTAAAGCAATGATATAACAATAAAAATTTTAGGACAAGCCTACAGCAATGAGACAGGGATTCGATGTACAAGAAACGTGATGCTAATTTAAAATGTAAGTTATCTCATGATATATTTTTATATGTATTAGGAATCGTTAACTTAGGATTAGAGCGAAGCGTGTGGGGTAAAAAATCGTAGAGGGAGACTGAGGGACGAATACAGTAAGCAGATTGAACAGAATGTAGGTTGCCGAACGTATTCTCAGATGAAGAGACTTGCACAGGACAGGACAGGATGGAAAGCTGCATCAAACCAGTCTGCGAACTGAAGACCACGACAACAACATTTGAAAACTGTTTCCCCAAGAAAAAAAAAATATTGTAAGAAACCATGTTAAAACCCATGGCTTACCAAAAGAATAAAAAGATCTTGTAAGCGGAAAATGGAATTGCATCCAATGACAAGAATGAGTAACGATCTACAAACAGTCAAATGTCAAAAAACTACTTTTTATATGAAGAAAATAATTTAAAAATCTAAAAGTGTAAGCATCATGACCGATAAGATTAAAACATTTTGGATTATTATTGAAACATAAGTAAGGCAGCCAACAATACAGGAAGACTCTATTACATCTTTAATGGTTCTTTTCATTATTTTTTTTTATGTATTACTAAAAATTTAAAATGCGGCATGGAATTTATGGAGTTTCCAGAATAGTACTAAAACCTTGTTCTGAACAGATACGTGGGATTCTCAATCAATCACGTAATCACTCTATGAGGCAGAGTATTTTTCCTTATAAACTGAAATATTCTAAGCCTCTGCATATAGAAGGGGATAGGTCTGATGTCAACAGGTACCACCATATCTCACTTCTGACCTCTCTATGCAAAATGCTTGAAATATATGTCACTAGCTTCACATATTTGTAAAAACAAAGTACTAACAAAAAGTCAGTTTGGTATTCAAAAAAGACTTTCAACAGAATATGCTTATATTGTTTTACTGGTCAAATATTAAATGCTCTGCACAACCATACATCCCGTAAGAATTTTTTGTGATATCTCAAAGGATTTTGATTATGTGTATCATAGAGATCCTCTAGATAACCCCAAGTATTGTTATTGAGTGGTTCAGTGCACCTATGGTTTAATTCTTACGTACATGGAAGAGCGCAGAGAGTTCAAATAAGTGATTCACATAATGTGCAAAAACCAGCTTTCCCCCAAGCTGGGGAGCTATCAAGATAGTGGTCGCACAAGGCTTAGTGTCGGACCCTTTGCTGTTCTTAACATATGTTAATGAGCTCCCATTCTGTATTGACAAAGAAACTATTGCTTTTTCCTGGTGACGATAAAATTATTGCAGTCACACCTGCTAAACTAGAATTACTGATAGAATTGTAAATAATGTCTTTCATCACATCATTAAGCGTTTCTCTGCAAACTGACTATCAGTGAAGTTGAATAAAACACAGTGTATACAGTTCTGTGCAGTGAATTGCACATCATCATCAGTAAACGTAGACTGTGGACCGATCACTATGTGTAGGGTCAATATTCAAATTTCTTAGGTGTGCACATTGATGAGAGATAGAAGATATACATTGATGAACTGCTGAAAAAATTGAATTCAGCTACTTACGTTATTTGGATTATTGCCCATGTTGGTGATCGAAATCTCAGTAAATTAGCTTATTATGACTATTTTCACCTATTTCTTTCATGTAGAATCATAATTTTTGGTAATTTGTAACTGAGTAAAAATGTATTCATCGCACAAGAGTGTGTAGGCTACTCAGAATAATTGCTGGAGCCCACCGAAGATCATTTTGCAGATATTATTTAAGGAACTCGGGATCTTCACAGTAGCCTAGTCAACATTAATCCACACATATACAATGAAAATCACATATTAAGTGCATGGCATATATATATTCACTTATGAAATTTGTTATTAATAACCTAACCAAATTCAAGAGTAGTAGCAGCGTGCATAACTTCAACATGATTTAAGGTTACATCTAACATGGGCACAAAGGAGTGACTTGCATTGTTACAAAAGTCTTATATCACGTACCAAATAGCACAGAAAGTCTGACAGGTAGCGAAATAACATTTATAGATAAGTTAAAAGAATTTTTAATGGGAAATCCTACTCAGTAGATGAAATTTTAGATATAAATTACTAGTTAAAAAAATTAAATTATTGTTTGCATGTCGTAAGACTGCCTTTTATTAAACTAACTTCTTCACATATCATTACAAAATTTCGTATTCCTAATCTGTGGTAACATTACCATTATAATCTAACCTGTGTTAAACTCAAGTGTCTTGGGTGACAGAAGCTCAGCGCAACTGCCTAGTAAGCAGGAGGTTCTGAGTTCGAATTCTGGCCCTAATAGAAATTTTCATATGACCATATTTTATCATAACGAGGCCTACGAGCACCTGAGACTCAAAATCCCAGTTAAAATCTATATTTGCAACAACGGCAGGATTACCTAGTGACGTTTTTTCTGTGGGATATGTCCGAAACAACAAACAACGTAACTCTTAACTGCATAGTTGTAACCAGATTTCCTCTACGAAAGTTTATTTTACTGAATTTCATGAAAAGAGCCTGTAAAATATTGCATGTCATTCTTCGTAGTTGTAAAACCTGTTCTCTTCGTGTGCTGTCTTTAATTACCTTGTTGTCGTCGGGACGTTATGCCCTATCCTGTTTGTGCAGTAAGCGGGATGCACAGTCTACTTCTAGTAACTAATTCGTAAAACCCTCGATTCCATGAATCCTCATTTATAAAACTGTTTCAATCGCCTGATTAACTTACAAAGACATTTAAGTGCTAATTATATGACTTTACGCATGAGGTCGATAGAAACATTATCAGCCGCTCGGAAATGGTCGCACCTTGCTGCGAAATGCGTGGCTGTTCCACATCGTATGTTCGAATTGTTTCTCGTGCATAGGTGTGTGTGTTAGTTAGTTTAAGAAGTTTGTAAGTGTAGGGAATAATGAGACTACACTCTAGTCTCATAGCTTTACAAAGATTTTGATTTTCAGATTATCATACACTGGATGCTTACACCAAAATTGGCTTTCAATTATAGGCAGAATTTTTCACGCATCTCAGTGTTTATGACATATCTCCGGAACCAAGTTTCGTATGATGTCAGAGATCAGTGTGGTAGTTCATTGCAAAATATAAGAAGTAATAAAAAGTCACGCATGATTGTGATGTTTTGTTGCACACTAATCTAAGCAGTCGCAAATATCATACGTAATACGTGAGCCAAATTCTATTTTTTCAATTTGTATTTATTAGAATAATGTCTTAATTTATTACATTTCACATATTTTATCAATGTCAGAAATTTACACCACAACTAGTCTCTCTTGAAAATTATATATCTACCAAACGAAGATCTTTGATACTTAAACTTGTAATTTTTACCTGATGATGGCGTAACAGCCGATAACCAATTCGTAAACCAATAAATCTCACAGCTATCTTGTGTGTTTCATTCATAATTACTTATTTCAATTTCATATTTGTTTTAATTTCAAATAGATCAAACAATATTTCCCGTATGAATAAAAAAGTATTTTGTCAGTTTACATCTTCAAAATAATTTTAAGTATTGTCTTTGTGGGAGATGGGAAGTTGCTAGGCAGCGATGTTTCTGGCGATTGTGCATCTCACAAGAGAGAGAGAGAGAGAGAGAGAGAGAGAAAGAGAGAGAGAGAGAGAGAGAGAGAGGGCGAGGGAGAGAGAGAGAGAGAGAGCGGGAGGTTTCTCGTGGCTAATGGAAACACTGTGCGGAGAAAATAGAATTCTCAAATATTTTCTCCAGATATAGCCTTCCCACGAAAAAACTTACCAATCATAATTGGAGGATTTGGAAATTAATTCTTGATTCAGCAGTAGCAATAATTCAAGCATATGTATTTTCGTATAGAACTTGTGTGTCAATAAATGTATTATAGTATCTTTCTTTATTATTTAATCTTCCTTTTCACTAATAATAAAGAAATATGAAATAATATAAATTATTTGACTCAATATAATATGTAATTTGACATTATAATTAATTACATACAATTATATTTGTTATATTAGTTAATATGAAATTATTTTGGATTAAATAGAATTAATTTAAATAAATAATAATATTCATAACTAATAAAGCCTTAAATAAAGCATGAGTTAATGGGTCCGAATGATTCAATTTTTCCTCTGTGCATACAGGCATATGTAATGTGCCTTGTGGCACGAGGGGCCGAAGTGGGTCAGGTTGGTAAGGCTCCAGGCAGATCGACATCATGGTCTGCAATTAAGTTCTAATGAAACATCTCGACCGTTCAGGGCACTGAAATAAATTCAACGTCATAGTTGAAAATTTATGTTATACTGGGATTCGAACACGGATATCCCTTTTCGAACCAGCAGTCGTCTTCTAAAATGTTCGAATGTTTGTGAAGATTATGGGACTTAACTGCGGGGTTACCAGGCCCTAAACTTGCAAACAACTTATGAATTGAAACTTCCTGGCAGATGGAAATTGTATGCCGTAACCGGGACTCGAACCTGGGACCTTTGCATTACGCGGGCAAGCGCTCTACCGACTGAGCTATCCCGACACGACTCACGATGCCCCTTCACAATTTTACTTCCGCCAGTACCTCGCCTCCTACTTTCCAAATTTCACAGAAGCTCTCCTGCGAAACATGCAAGACTAGCGCTCATGGAAGAAAGGATATGATGGAGACATGGCTTAGCCACAGCCTAAGGGATGTTTCCAGAATGATGCTTTCACTCTGCAGCGGAGTGTGCGCTGATATGAAACTTCCTGGCAGATTAAAATTGTGTGCCGGAACCGGGATCGAACCTGGTTCGAGTCCCGGTTCCGGCACACAATTTTAATCTGCCAGGAAGTTTCATATCAGCGCACACTCCACTGCAGAGTGAACGTTTCATTCTGGAAACTTATGAACTACCTTATACTAGAGACAGCACGAACATCCATACCCGAGGGGGGATTCGAACACTCAATTTTATTCGGCCGCTACGCCGCGACTGTAGCAGACGCCTTAACCAATTAGACTATCAAGACACGCTATCCTTCCGGCCCAAATACTCAACTTGTAGCACACTACGGTGATAGTGCTACCTGCCGATTACAAGAGTGCCCTTAGCTCCCGCCAATTGGTCTCCAATCAGCGATTGTTATACACCACATACCGACACATGTATCTGATATATCTTTACCGAATACAGTTACATTCAGGTCAAATTCCCTGAAAACAGTTGGACGAAGGTTCGAGGAATCTGCAAGACCAGACGGAAAATAAATAATGGAATATCATAGAACGAGAACTGGAATGCGACGTCGAAATATATTAATATCGCGTAAATAGCTTCAAACGAGAGAGCCATGTGGTACGCACTGGTTAACAGAAAAACTCCGACTGTCTACTCTCAATAAAATAGTTTTAACATTCTCGCCCTTTTTTCTGACGTGTAATCTTTTTGGCGAATGTTTATTCGACTGCAGTACTGTTATATATATGGTATTACGTAAAGTATAATTGGCAAGTATGAGGAGGACTTCGCAGAATTAAATAACGTCACATGTTTATTTCAAACATGCACTCGTATTTTCAGAGGCAAATTAAAACTCTGTCAACTGGATCACGGGTCACACGGTTTACTACAACTGGAATGAAATGTTTGTAAAACTATTGGACCGAACTGCTATCGTCATCAGTCCCTAGACTTACAGACTAATTAAACTAACTTACACTAAGCATGACACACACACATACACACATGCTCGAGGGAGAATTTAAACTTAGGACGGGAACGGCCGCCTATTACGCAGCATGATGCCTTAGCCCACGCCGGTATTCCGCGCGGCACATTGTGCTTTCTCGTTACTACAGAAGACAAGAAAAAAGAAGACTTTATCTTATACCTGACTACACAGCACTAAATGATAGAAACGAAACAGTAATATAAGGAATCTTCTCCAAATTTCTGGAACAAGAGTATTATACAGGATGTTACAAAATGGTACGGCCAAACTTTCAGGTAACATTCCTCACACACAAAGAAAGAAAATATGTTATGTGGACATGTGTCTGGAAAAGCTTAATTTCTATGTCATTTTATTACTTCTCTTCAAATCACATTAATCATGGAATGGAAACACACAGCAACAGAACGTACCAGCGTGTCTTCAAACACTCAAACAAATGTTAAAATTGTCCCAGGGAGGGACTCAAACCTCTGGCGGGAACGTCCTCCCAGTCTGTAGCAAGCCGCCTTAGACCACCCGGCAATTCCGCGCGGCATTCATAGTTCAAATTTTGGGACTGTACCTGGCTCGGTAGTATGGCGTAGTTCTGGGAAGAACCTACAGATAGTGCACCTAGGAACAAACTGATGGCGGTATTACCATTTTTAGTTGACTTTCAGTAATAGTAAAGTTTTCGGAAATGTAGGTGAAGGACAGGGTTAATATGGAATTTACACATTTTGCATTGTATATTAATTGCATGTAACTAAATGCCTATTTTATACAGGGTGTTACAAAAAGGTATGGCCAAACTTTCAGGAAACATTCCTCACACACAAAGAAAGAAAATATGTTATGTGGACACGTGTCTTGAAACGCTTAATTTCCATGTTAGAGCTCATTTTATTACTTCTCTTCAAATCACATTAATCATGGAATGGAAACACACAGCAACAGAACGTACCAGCGTGACTTCACTTTGTTACAGGAAATGTTCAAAATGTCCTCCGTTAGAGAGAATACATGCATCCACGCTCGGTCGCATGGAATCCCTGATGCGCTGATGCAGCCCTGGAGAATGGCGTATTGTATCACAGCCGTCCACAATACGAACACGAAGAGTCTCTATATTTGGTACCGGGGTTGCGTAGACAAAAGCTTTCAAATGCCCCATAAATGAAAGGTAAGAGGGTTGAGGTCAGGAGAGCGTGGAGGCCATGGAATTGGTCCGCCTCTACCAATCCATCGGTCACCGAATCTGTTGTTGAGAAGCGTACGAACACGTCGACTGAAATGTGCAGGAGCTCTATCGTGCATGAGCCACATGTTGTGTCGTACTTGTAAAGTTCAAAATGTTCAAATGTTTGTTAAGCTTATGGGACTTAACTACGGGGTCATCAGTCCCTAAACTTACAAACTACTTATGAACTACTTACGAACTAGGACGGCACAAATATCCATGCCCTAGGGAGGATTCGAACCCCCGACCGTAGTGGCCGTGCTGACCGTGACTGGAGCGCCTCAGTCACCTCGGCCACCGCGGCCGGCGTACTTGTAAAGGCACATGTTCTAGCATCACAGGTAGAGTACCCTGTATGAAATCATGATAACGTGCTCCTGTGAGCGATTGATGACAAGATCCAGGAAAACCGTAGGTTTACAATTAGTGCTCTCGGTATGGACGACGAGCTGAAAGAAACAGTTTGCAACTAATTGAAGATACAGGCGGCAGATTTTTATGAAGAAGGTATACAAAACCTGGTGCCAAGCTATGATAAATGCCTGCAAAATTTCGGCAGTTATGTGGAAAAGTAGTTTAAGAGTTGTAGAATTTTGTGCAATAAAATTTTCTTCTGTATCTGTGTACAATTTCATTTTATTACCAAACGGAACTTACTTTCTGGACGCGCCTCGTATATATATATATATATATATATATATATATATATATATATATATATATATTGTTTGACGAGACACGCGCTGTTCTTATAATGTCAGCAAGTTCCCAAACATCAACAAATGTCTTTCAAATGTATGTAGAGTGAGTGACAACTATAGGAAAATATTTCGGCAGTTTATTCGCATGTCAAATGAAATGACTCGTGTGACATTCGTGTCAGAATTCGTGTCGGTTCTGGAGTGCGGGGCGATTTCGCCCGGCGAATCTGTCATTCTTTCCGGAGATTGCAGTTCCGAAATTCACGAAGCGACGGCAGGCTCCTAACACGCGCGCCACCTGTCGTGGACATAAAATATTTTCATCTGCGGCTGAATAATTGAAGGGCCTATGATGTCGCCGCGTAAAACACCCGCGCACCCGTCCCTGAACGAATGCTTTCGCTCAGGGTGAACACTGACGTGCATGAGCAATCGTTCTACGCGCCGGTGCATGTTCTCTGCCCTACACTCTTTCCACAGGTAGTCTACTTTATTATTCTTTTCGCATTTCTGGTAGCCGTCTCTTGCCATTCAAATTTGCAGAGGCTGTATGCAGTGAACATTTTTTAGCCGTTTTAAAGTTTGCTTATGGTTCTTCTTTGGTCTTTTATATAGGTGATCGCTCCCAACACAATCGCTTAGCAAAAGTAGTGAGTGATATGACGCAGTAGTGTGACAGTGAATTCACATTCTGCCGCACTTCAAATCACAGCATACTTATTTTGTACATATTGTATTGGACATATTGTATTGTGTGATACTGCGAGAAGAATTTGACAGAGCGCTAAAGGACTTGAGTCGAAACAAGACCCTTGGAGTAGATGATATTTATTCTGATCTGCTGATATCGTTAGGAGAGACTGTCATGAAAAAATTGTTCCACCTGGTAGCAAGATGTATGAGACAGGGGAAATAGCATCAGGCTTCAAAAACGAATAATCTAGTTCCAATTCCAAAGAAAGCAAGTGCAGACAAGTGTGAAAATTACAGAACTATCAGTTTAATAAGTCATTGTTGCAAAATACTAACACGAATTATTTACAGACGAATGGAAAAACCTATGGAATCCGACCTCGGGGAAGATCAGTTTAGATTTAGAAGAAATGTAAGAACATGGGAGGTGATACTCCATTACGACTTAACTTAGAAGACATTCTAAGGAAAGGAAAACCTACGTTTTTAGCGTTTGTCGATTTGGAGAAAACTTTTGATAATGTCGACTGGAATACACTCTTCCAAATTCTGAAGGTATCAGGGGTAAAATATAGGAAGCGAAGAGTTATATTCAACCTATACAGAAACCAGATGGGGTTATTAGAGTCGAAGTGCAAGAAAGGGATGCAGAGGTTGGGAAGGGAGTAAGACAGGGTTGTAGCCTTTCCCCAATGTTGTTCAATCTGTACATTGAACAGGCAGTGAAGGAATGGAAGGAGAAATTTGGAGAAGGCATTAAAGTGCAGGGAGAAGAAATAAAAACATTGCGGTTTTCGATGACATAGCAATTCTGTCAGAGACCGCAAAAGATCTAGAACAGCAATTGAATGGAATGGAGTGTCTTGAAAGGAAGATATAAAATGAACATTAGCAAGAGTAAAACGACGGTAGTGGAATGCAATGTCAGAAAATCAGGTGATGCTGAAGGAATTAGATTAGGTAATGAGACAATAAAAGTAGTAGATGAATTTTGTTATTTGGGTAGCAAGATAACTCCTGATGGCCGTAGTAAAGAAGATATAAAATGCAGAATGGCTATGGGGAGAAAAACGTTTCTAAAGAAGCGGAACTTGTTAACATCCAATATTAATTTAAATGATAGGAGGTCCTTTCTGATAGCATTTGTCTGGAGTGTAGCATTGTATGGGAGTGAAACGTGAACGTTTAGGAGTTCAGATAAAAAGATGATAGGAGCTTTTGAAATGTGGTGCTACAGACGAAGGATGCAGATTAGATGGGTAGATGACGTAACTAATGAGAAGGTGCTCAACAGAATTGGGGAAAAAATTGTTTCTGGCATATCCTGACTAAGAGAAGGGATAGGTTGGTATGACACATTCTGAGACATCAAGGGACAAGTTCACATTTTCAAAATAACTTGGCATAATAAGCTGGCATCCCCGAAGGAGATATTACAGGTGCCTGCTGTTTGTAATTACTTACGTGACTGGCTGAAAGAAATATGTGTATGTATATGTATGTGTTAAAATTCACATTAGTTTAATGGGCTTTTACTATTCGTCACCCACCCCAAACCGTCGAAAAATTATGCGGGTCTGTGTCAATATATTAAACTCCACCGAAGATTCCGCCACTATTGCTGGCGGTCTTCTTACAGGTGTAAGCACGAAATCCAGAAGAAAGCCACCAGCAATATTAGTGGAACCGTCTGTGGATATTAATAAATTGACAATGTGGTGTGACGCTCAGAACAACTTCATTGTTAGTGACAGCCTGTGGTAAATGTGTCGTTTCCAAATATTTACGAAATTTCAATTACCATGTGCCTCCTCCAAATTAGGAAACATCGTGTTGCTGCCCACCTACATAGTGTCAAGTGGTCATCGTAATAAAATAAGAGAAATCTGCTCTCTCACGGAAAGATGAAATATACTTTTCTCTCATGAGCTGTTGCAGAGTATGGCGCTAGATAAATAGCTTGGAAGTAGTTTTATTAGACCTCTTCCAGACACTTGAGCGTTAATTGCAAATGTAAATGCATCTCTTAGATGTTGTGACTTTGAGATTGCCTTAAGTTTCGAATATGCTCATTTGCTGAAGACGAGGGTACAAAAATGTTTATGTGATTTACACATTTCTGTAACAAGGATTGAAAAGTCAGTAGAGCACATAGCAAGAAGTAAATATTTATTCACGCCAAAATACGCTTCATCCATTGGTTAAGCAACGTTTGTCTCTAGCATATACCATGTACTTGGTGATTTTTCTCTACAAACGAAAGGGACAAGCAATGGGCAGTTAAGCAAGAAAATACTTCAAAAAATATAAGGAACACATTGTTGGGGCGATCTAGAATTGTTTAATAAGAGGTTTTCAGCCAACACCGCTTTCCACTTTTAATTATGTGACCGGTTTCGGCGTGCTAGACGCCATCTTCAGACCTGTCGTGATTTTTTACATCACTGCTATAACAACAATTTCTAATATAGCACATCCATATTGATGTGTCACGCAAATAAATTTTACATGTCAATAATAAAATGACAGAATCCATCCTTCTCAAGGTTTACGTTAAAGGCACTTTAGAATCAAGCTCAGTACTGACTTAAGCTTGATTCTGGAGTGCCTTTAACGTAAACCTTGAGAAGAATGAATTCTGTCATTTTATTATTGACATGTAAAATTTATTTGCGTGACACATCAATATGGATGTGCTATATTAGGAATTGTTGTTATAGCAGTGATGTAAAAAATTACGATAGCTCTGAAGATGGCGTTTAGAACGTTGAAACCGATCATATAATTGAAAGAAGAAAGGGATCTTGACTGAAAACCTCTTATCAAACTTCAAAAAATGTTCAAATGGGACTTAACTGCTTGGTTTTAGTCCCTAGCTTACAAACTACTTAAACTAAGTTAAACTAATCTAAAGACAACACATATAGCCATGCCCGAGGGAGGATTCGAACCCCCGAGGGCGAACAGCCGCATGCACCGCAGCAAGGCGCCTCAGTGCGCGGCTATTCCACTGTGGCAACAAATAGTTCTAATAGACACAATTCACGAAATCAATGATTTCCTCTACAGGACGCAGGAAAAAATAATAATTCTCACGGTGTTACAGCAGTTAAAAGTTTAACGATATGTTTAATTTCTACACATTGGTTAGAAAGTGCAAACTTCAGATTGATAAATCGCGTTGGTTTGATTTGATTCTCACTCCGGATACCTAAGTAGGCCTACGAACAAACATCCTTTCGATAAATGTATCGGTCATGGTTCATGAATAAGAACAACAAAAACTTGGCCCTCCAGATAACATGAAAAAAATGTTCAAATCTTTGTTAAGCTTATGGGCCTTAACTACGGGGTCATCAGTCCCTAAACTTACAAACTACTTACGAACTGAAACTTCCTGGCAGATTAAAATTGTGTGCCGGAACCGGGACTCGAACCTGGGACCTTTGCCTTTCGCGGGCAAGCGCACTACCGACTGTGCTATCCCGACACGACTCACGATGCCGCCTCACAACTTTACTTCCGCCAGTACCTCGTCTCCTACTTTCCAAACTTCACAGAAGCTCTCCTGCAAACACGCAAGACTAGCACTCCTGGAAGAAAGGATATGGTGGAGACATGGCTTAGCCACAGCCTAAGGGATGTTTCCAGCGCACACTCCGCTGCAGAGTGAAAGTTTCATTCTACTTACGAACTACCTTATACTAAAGACGGCACAAATATCCATGCCCGAGGGGGGATTCGAACATCCAACCGTAGTGGCCGTGCAGACCGTGACTGGAGCGCCTCAGTCCCTGCGGCCTCCGCGGCCGGTGATAACCTGAATTTAAGGTGTATAATGTATCGCAACTCTGTTCATAAGGTCGATGAGCGTTGGAAAAGAATTATGGGTGGCTGTGAATACACTCTGAACATGAATGGGAATGGGATGTATGAACATGTTTGGGCACAGGAGATGGACACTTACATTAATAGTGCTCGAGTCAAGTGAAACACCTGTTGGAATTTATTTCTCCTCAAGAACAACTGCAGTTTCGATCAAGTATTCTGCTATAATGTGGTCATGCACGCGCAATACCTAGTATCGGAGAATTTATCGAATTCTGATTCTTTGTTTATTACGTTGCAGACAGGCAATTAGTAAATACAATTGCATGCACTTTGCCTAAAACTTCGGCAACAGCTGTTGCCAGGAAAAGAGAGGGGAGAGAGAGAGTACACACACACACACACACACACACACACACACACACACATCGCGTTTACACGGGCGCAACTAACGCACAGATAATCGTAAAAGATCGCGTGCGAAAAGTCATTCTTTATGGGCCCATATCTCTGGGCCTACTGACCATCTAGATATCGGTTGCAGTGTTTTGCGCAGCCCTTGGCGTGTGGATCATTTGTATTCTTATCCGAAGTTTGACTCTACTGTGGATATCCTGCATTACAGGATAAAAATGTAACATTGTACACTTTTTGCAGCGCAGCTAAACTCAAGCAATCGAATAATTTTTGTCCATTATGTGTGGTCTAGCGGGGCATTTTACTTTTTGTAAAAGTACCATTTGTTTATGGATGGTTTCTGTGTAAACCATGTAGTAAAATGATTTTATTGAACCAAAACTAGGAGTATTTGTGATGGTCACTCCTATACATTCTAATCACAGCAATCCGTCTAATTTTTTACCATGTTCTTAAGATGATATCCTCGAACGACGTTTTTAATCAGTTACAGAGATCAAAAGTTCTTCTTCATCTACATATATACTCCGCAATCCACCGTAAAGTGCATGGCGTACATCGCACCTCTACCAGACATTTCCTTTCCTATTCCACTGCGAAATAACCCGAGGGAAAAAAGAATGTTTATATGTTTCTGTACGAGCTCGTGATGTTCACGCGAAATGTAAGTAGGCGGCAGAAAGATCGTTCAACACTCAGCTTCAAATTCCGGCCCTCTAAATTCCCTCAACAGAATTTGTCGAAATGAACGTCGTCTTTCCTCTAGCAATCCCCATTCGAGTTCCGTAGTATTTCTGTGTCACTCGAGCATTGGTCGAACCTACCAATGACGAACCTAGCTGCTCGCCTATGAAAGCTTATATGTCTTCCTTTAACAGATCTATTGCGGGTCCCAAACACTTGAGCAATACTCAAGACCTAGTCGCACAACCGTTTTATACGCCGTCTCCTTTACGGATGAAGAACATCTTTCCAGATTTCTCACAATAAACAGAGGTTGGCTGTCTGCCTTACAACTGCCCTTACATGTTCGTTCCATTTCACATCGCTATGCAATGTTACGCCTACATCTTTGAACGATACGACTGCATCAAGAAGCTCCCTACTAACGTTATATTCGAACACTATGGGATTGTTTTTCCTACTCATATGCATAACCTTACATTTTTCCGCATTCGGAGCTAGCTGCCGGTCTTCACACCAACTAGAAATTTTGTCTAAGTCATCCTGTTTGCTATTACAGTCAAATAAAGACATCCTCTCATACACCACAGCATCATCAGCGAACAGCTGCAATTGTATAGATACAAAATTATAGCGGTGCTATCACACTCCCCTGGGGCACGCCTGACGATACACTCGTCTCTGATGAACACTCGCCGTCGAAAACAACGTACTTCCTTCTAGTACTTACAAAATCACAAACGAGAGTAAAGATTTTTAGGCATTCTGTGTACCATTGGTCGGAAATTTCTAAGTAACTAACGATAGAATATGGATAAATTTTTAACTGTATTATTCTCTGACATTTATCTAGAAATGCCTTTGTCATTTATCAAGATACACCCGTACTACCAGGATCCACATACCGATTATTGTCCTGCGAGGCGATTTTCCGGCTACAATAAAACTTAATATCCGATCTTTATAAATCTATTCTGAGGAAAACAATTAGTTTTTGTCCATTTTACCTTCGATAGATAATGGACTGCTTCTGTGGAGCATCAAATTAAGTATTTTACTGCAGGATGTTTTGAAGAGTCTACTGAAGTAAAATGTAATTTTAAAAAATAACTATTGAGTAGATTGTAGCTGACACTACAGTATCTCAATGCAAACGATCATATTGTTTCATATTCGGCAGAAGAACTCTCGAAGGTGTCCACTTCTGTGCAAGCGAAATAGAGAAATTTTCCGACGCTACGACACACTTACCACGCTATTGATTTTGTACATTGTACGGTCGGAAATCTTCTCTCAGTTAACAAATTATTCTTGTTATTAATCAAATACTGTGATTAAATTTGTCGAACTATGTAAATAGTCTAGATCTAGCATTTAATAAGGAGCATATCCTGCCTTTAAAAGTAACAGAAAAAGCTGAAAATGCTTCAGTTGCAGCACATAAAGGAAAATATGTTCGATCTGGCAGAAAAGTGGAATGCCAGAGACCTCACTCATCATTTCGCCTTCCGCACCAAAACTCGTTGCCTGCGCTCACATTCCAGCTGCATCTGTACTGAAAGAGAATGTACAGTTTCACGATTCAGGCAACCACACATTGAATACATATTTGGAATTTTTAAATTTTTTTATAAATACTACCTTCTAATGTTCCCCTCTTTGAAAGTGACGGAGGAAGAGAGGAAAGACGGTACCAGTACGAGAGAAAGAGAGCGCAGAGATGGATGTAGAAGTAGTGGGAGCAAAGTGAGCGGAGGCGATGGAAATGAAAATGAGCGATGAGTGGAGAGCACAATGAGTTCTGGGGGTCTGGATCGACCCAACCGGCGAACTTTATCAAAACAAATTTTGCCCACTTCACCTGTATCTTTTCTAATCACGTTTCCGGGTCTAAGGGGTAACAAGCTTAAGCAAATCATCCGTAACGACCGGAGCAGTAACAGAAGAAAGCAGACGGACAGCTGAAGTTCTAAATTTAATCTTTAAGAAATCTTTCACGCAGGAGGACCGCGGGCCGGCTGCGGTGGCCGAGGGGAGTGAGGCGCTCCAGTCACGATCTGCACGGCCACTACGGTCGGGGGCTCGAATCCCCCCTCGGGCATGGATATTTATGCCGTCCTTAGTATTAGCTAGTTAATAAGTAGTTTGTAAGTTTAGGGACTGATCACCCCGTAGTTAAGTCCCATAAGCTATATAAACATTTGAACATACAAATATTTGATCCGGTGTATAGAAGCAGCTGAGAGAGCTAAATACAAAAAAGTCTCTTGCTCCGGATGCTATACCAGTTCGCTTTTACAAAGAGGATCCTGCAGCATTGGCTCCTTACTTAGCTTGCACTAATGGCGAATCTTTTTTAATTCTGCGCACAGTTGCTAGTGATTGGAAAAAAAAGCGCAGATGTCTCCCGTTTATAAGAAAGCTAAAAGAACTGACTCACATAATTATAGGTCAATGTTGTTGACATCAGTCTCCTATAGAATTTTGAAGAATATTCTGTTCGAATATAGTAAATTTCTTTCAGATGGAAAAGCTTCTTTCTGTGAATCAGCGCGGATTTGGGAAACATCGTTCATTTTATACTCGGCTTGCCCTTTCCTCACGTGACATCTTGGGAGCCATGGATGAGAGGCAACAGGCGGATTGTGTTTTTCTCGATTTCAAAAAGGCATTTGACGCGGTGCCACACGGCAGACTGATAACGAAGATACCAGCTTATGGAATAGGTTCACAGATTTGTGACTGGCTGGAAGACTTCCTAAGTAATAGAACGCAGTACGTTGTTCTCGACGGCGATGAATTCATCAGAGACGAATGTATAGTCAGGGTAGTGTGATACTACGGCTGTTATTTTTTATGTATATAAATGATCCGATGGACAGAGCAGTTATTTGCGACTTTTTTCTGATGATGCTTTGATGTATAGGAGGGTGTCGTCTTTAATTGACTGCAATAGCAGATATGAAGGATGGCAGCTATCTCTCAATGTAGAAAAATGTAATGTGATACATATGAGTAGGAAAAAGAATCACATAATGTTCGAATACAGAATTAGTTGTGAGTGTCTTGATGCAGTCGCGTCGTTCAAATATCTAGGCATAAAATTGTAGAGCGGTGCGAAATGGAACGAACGTGTCATTTTGGGAAGATATACTTCATCTGTAAAGGATACCATGTACAAAACGCTTGTACGACCACGTCCTGAGTATTGCTCAAGTGTTTGGGACCCGCAGCAGATCTGTTTAAAGGAAGACATAGAAACTTTCAGAGGCGAGCAGCTAAGTTCGTTACTGGTAGGTTCGACCAATGTTCGAGTGACACAGAAATGCTCCGGAACTCGAATGGGGATCGATAGAGGGGAAATTCTGTTGAGAAAATTTAGAGTGCCGGAATTCGAAGCTGTGTGCAGAACGATCTTTCTGGCGCCTACTTATTGCGCGTAATGATCACAAAGTCAAGATAAGAGAAATTAGGGCTCATACAGAAGCATATAGGAATTCCTTTTTTCCCTCGTGTTATTTGGGAGTGGAATAGGAAAGGAAATGCTTAGTATTGGTACAGTGTATCCTCCGCCACGTACGTTACGGTGGATTGCAGGGTACATATGTAGATGTACCTGCAGAGAAGAGCCAGCGGTAACTAACGAAGCAGACAGTAGCCTATAAGGAACAGACACAGTGAGACTGTGAAAATA
This sequence comes from Locusta migratoria, assembly GCA_026315105.1. Lineage (NCBI taxonomy): Eukaryota > Metazoa > Arthropoda > Insecta > Orthoptera > Acrididae > Locusta > Locusta migratoria. The sequence goes on along the minus strand of CM048750.1, from coordinate 36,331,285 downwards.
AAAGACCTGGGCACCAGCAGATAGACAGCGAAAGTGGCAGAGAATGAAGAAGCATTGGTAAGGAAGACAGTGAGGGAGAGTATGGCGAAAATACTAATGGAAGAAGAAGGTGAGAATGGGAGATCCATGTGTAGAGACTGCAGGGAGAGGGAGGGGCCGTGCTTGAAAACTACATTAAGGAAGTGGGGAAAGCGATTTAGCGAATATGTTGGCATTCCGAAACATTTGGCATGAAAGGCGGAATCAGGACTCCGAGTCTGTTAAACAGGAATATATCTGCCTTTTTTTTAGTTCTACTGGTATTGTTCATTTTCCATTCGGGCGTTTCCATAGAATTAATTTTATTATTATCCTCAATTCTCCCCTTCAGTTTTTTTCTATAAAGGTTCAACATTGCGTATATTTCTATCTACTTGTTTTCTGAGAAACGACACCTATTTAAATATTAATGAAATTCGTACGAATGAATATATTTCGTACAGAGAATTTGTAATTTTAAACATAAAACAATTAATTTTATTCAGAAACAACATAAATTGTTTTGTATATACCTGTCTATTCTGAGTAATTCGAGAAATATTAATATTCTTGCACTGCTTTGGAATTATTGTTATGAATTTGTGTTAAACAGAAGTATAAAATTTCACAGCTATAAATTTTGTTTTTCACGTAATACGAAGAGAATTAAAATTTATTAACGATTCTGAACCGCCAGAAAATACGGAAATTTGTCCAAAGTTCCGAAAAAGCTCTGATTTTACAGCGATTATTAAGAAATAATTAACTCATCTATACGTAAAAAGTTTATGGAGATAAAGTTTTTCTGGGATCGTATGCTGAACTGAAACGTGTGGTTTATTAGTTTTATATTCTAACTCGTATTTATTCTTCCAACGCTATAGCATTGCCATAATAATACAAAGAACAGCTTAAAATAAACTCGTCATCCGCCGCGCCACACTGCCAGGAACAAGTTTGGGTATATATACGAGAAACATAGGAGCATAGCGCCTCAATGCGCTCGTCCATTCCGGCGCGGCTGTGTCTGTGTGTGTGTGTGTGTGTGTGTGTGTGTGTTTGTGCGTGTACCACATACTCTCCTAAACTACTCGATCGAATTCAACCAAGCTTGGTATAAGTATTCCATAGTATGATAAATCTCTATGGGTTCTACGATCTACGATGACATTATAAGTATAGTCAAGTATAGTCGTAAAAAACTGCTGCATCATGCGACGCGTTAATAGCAATATTGTATTCATCACTTAAGACTGTTTAACAATAAAAGCTCCTTGGGACTTGCAACAAAACTTACTCATGGTTCCCAACCCTTAGGAAACTACTTCTTGCTGACAACGCCAGCGAAATAAAGGATAGAAGTTTATCGCTGTTCGCACAATAAAACTGCGACGTTTGTCATGTCATTACAATTTATTGCCTCTAAATTACTAATTGTAATGTCGAGGCATTTTACAAACTCTATGATCATATACCAGTGAGTGAACGTCGAAATAATATTATAGTGGGACACACAGTTCAAGGGGTATAATATAATAAACAATGAGATGCATGAAAATCACCCGACCACGGGTGAAGCTGCAATTTATTACGGCTTTATAACGAACTGTATTCACAGTGCGTTTCACAGACAATTGCCTAATATTCCAGTCTACGTACCTGGAAAATTATAGGACATACCATTGAGGATAAGAACTGAACTGCAAATATACGAAAGAGAGTCGGGCGGAAGGGGAAGGACATAGGAGTAAGAACGACATGCATTGACGTAAGACTCGAATGAATACATACCCATCCAAAACCGTAATCTACAGTCAGTTACGAACATATCAAATGACATTTCTGTCATTTCGGTGTTTTATACATTACTTACGACCGTGTATTCTTCACAAACATTCTCAAATGTTGCGCGTTTGATTAATTAGTAAGTAATACTTGCCATGTATATATACAATATTATGTTAATTCATGATGTTCAAAATAATTTTAAATACTTGAAAGAAAAATTATCATATTCAGCATACTCATGTCACATTTTCAGCCCGCCAGGATACGGAAATGTCGGGTTTTCGGTAACTTTCGTAAAAAAAGTGCAATTGAAAATAGTGGCAGCATAAGCGGAAATGTGAGTGCTACAGAAACACATGAAGAGGGCAACTAAAAACTTTACTACTGAAGATGCTTTGAAGTAAAGCGAAACGCGTCTGGTCTGAATTAGACTAATGTAGGCCTACAGTTGCAAAAGACGGTAATCTATACAAACCGTCATCATCATCTCCCACGTCGTTCCATCATATTCGATGGGTCGGCGAGTGAGGCTTCTCCGCCAGTACCGGTCCTTGAATTTCTCTTCTTCTTCGATGGACGCCAGAGTGTGTCCCTCTGTGCTATATCAGACTGCAGCAGGTCTTTGTACCTCAGTCTTGGCCGTTCTCTAGGCCTTTTGTCTCTGAGGGTTAGCTCGTCTGGTAGTCTGTTTCCATCCACACGACACATATCTCCATACCATCTCTGCCGCTGTGTAGTTATTCGGTGTAGTTTTGAGCCTGGTTACGGATTTCCCCCTTCCGAACTTTATCTCTACCTGTCTTTCCGACCATAGCACGAACGAATTCTGTAGAGCTTGCTATCTGTTTGAATTCTGTGTATGATTTCTTCATCTATAGAACCACTATTGGAGATAACACTACCAAGGTACTTAAACTGATGAGTCACCCATAATTGTTTCCTTTCCAGTTCTATGTGTCCCTCAGGTCATGATCTTTTCATGACCATAACCTCGTTTTTCAATTAGCTGAAGATGCGACCATATTCTTTAGCAGCTCATGTCCATTCATTTAGGCGTGTTTGGTGCTCTTCTCTAGAATCGCGCCAGGGACATATGTCGTCAGCGAACAAGATGTCATTCAATTATTCACCTCCGATGCTGCGGTGTACTTTTCTTTGAATCTAGTTCATTACAGTGATGAAGAGAAGAGGAGACAAAACCCCACCCTGCATTAGCCCAGATTTTATACCGAAGGTTTCGGTCATTCCCACGGGTGTTTTCACTTTACTGTGAGCATCTTCATACATGTAGTCAAAATAAAAATGACATATGAAATTCGTAAGATCTCATATTTATTGAATTATATATTGTGCAAATGTATAATTTTTCAGGAATATATTCATTTGTATAAGTGCTGTATGATTGTAAAAATCTTTCGGGAATACAATTCGTAGTAAAGAAGTTTAAAACTAGGTACGTGATTGGGTGGTTTTTCATGAACGTTTATGTTTATGTGCTCATATCTCATGAACTACTGTGATACAGTTTAGAAAGTACATTCAGCTATATCGTGTTTACTACAATTTGAAGTTTAGCTACAATTTATTGTGTATAAATTATAAAGCCATACCGAATGCCATCCATGAACAGCGGACAAATAGTAAGGGATAAACTATTTACCTTTATGATTTTGGTATGTTTGCCAGCGAGAAATTGTTCAATAAAAGTTTGAATTATGTTTGAAATTTGTTGCAAGTCGCTAAGTAATCTCGTTCTCATATAATGTATTCATAAAGTCTCGTCACAATTTGTGGTAGTTTCTTGCAACTCGTGAAATATGTGTTGTACGTTATCCTTATACTTACGGCGACCGTCCTCATGGATTGAAGCTTACGTGTGGAAAATTTCATAAAAACTGGAACAAAACTGTAGATTTGTATGCAATACGTACACACAAACACACGGATACTCTGCTTTATATAAAGACTAGCTAAACACCCGGCGTTGCCCGGGTATTTATCTCTTTATTCCTGCCATTTTTCAGGTATATATTCATTTCGATAAGGGCTGTATGTCTGTAAAATCTCTTGGAAATACAATTAGTCGTAAAGAAGAAATATATAAAAACTTGGTGCAGGATGGGGTGGTTTTCCATGAACGCTATTGTTTATGTGCTCATATAGAATGGACTACGTGTCGTACTGTGATACAATTTAGATGGTACACTCAACTATATGTGTGTATACTGTCAGAAAAATTTCCTTAGGCTACAATTTATAGTGTAGAAATTATAAATTGTAACTTCATACCTAATTGCGGAGTTTTAGTCCATTAACAGCGGAACGGTAATGTTTATGTGCTCATATCTCATGAACTACGTGTCTTACTGTGATACAATTTAGAAGGTACATTCAACTGTATGTGTGTTGCCTGTCTGTAAAATTTCCTGCGGCTATTAATTGTAGTGTACAAATTATAAATTGTAACGTCATACCGAATGCCGTAGTTTTAGTCCATGAACAGCGGAAAAGTAGTAAGCGAGAAACTTTTTTCCTTTCATCATTTTACTATGATTGCCAGCGGGAAAAAGTTTAATAAAGGTTTGAAATTTTGTTTAAAGTTTGTTGCAAGTCGCTAAGTAGTGTCATTCTCATACAGTGTATTTCGGAAGTCTCGCCGCATTATATGGCATTTTTTGCGATTTCTATTGGTTAAGACGTAATATCTTTTGAACCATGTGCCGTATGTGATTCTTAACGATGCAGCAATTGTTACCTCACGGTAAGGAATGTGTGTACCAAATTTGGTTGAAATCGGTCCAGTGGTGTAGGAGAAAATGAGCAGCACTGGCGCAAAATGCAGCAGTTTTTCGCGCATCTCATTGTTACGACATCATATCTCGTGAACTATATATCGTATGTGGTTTTTACACATACAGCGACCGTCCTCATGGATTGAAGCATACGCGTACAAAATTACATAAAGATTGGAACAAAACTATAGATTTGTATGCAACACGTACAAACATACGGACACTCTGCTTTATATATTAGACTAGCTGAAAACCCGGCGTTGCCCGGGTATTTATTTATTTATTCCTGCCTTGACTTAGTACTTTTCGTATTTATTCTCTCTCTGTCCATCTATTTTCTTTTTTTATTAATTTCTTTTCTAACATCATGTTATATTTATCGGAGAACATATAAGAAATAAAACTGTTTTGCATTATGTATAAAATTATAAGTGCAGTATCCAAAAAAAGAAAGATAGTAGTGAAAATACAAATGACATAAAATTCGTACGATCTCATATTTATTGAATGATATTTTGAACAATTGTATAATTTTTCAAGTATACGTTCATTTGTATGAGTGGTTAATCTGTAAAATCTTTTGGGATTACAGTTAGTAATAAAGAAGTAATAGATTAAAACGTGTTGCGGGATGGGGTGGTTTTCCATGAACGTTACTGTTTATGTGCTCATTTCTCAAGAACTAAGTGTCCCACTGTGATACAATTTAGATACTACACTAAACTATATGCTTGTTTCCTGTCTGTAATATTTCCTGCGGCTACAATTTGCAGTGTAGAAATTATAAATTGTAACGTCATACCGAATCCCGTAGTTTTAGTCCATGAACAGCGGAACGTTACTGTTTATGTCCTCATATCTCATGAAATACGTGTCAGAATGTGATGCAATTCAGGAGATACATTTAACTATATATGTATATACTGTTTGTAAAATGTCTTGTCGCAACAATTTGTAGTGTTCAAATTATAAACTGTTACGTCATACCGAGAGGCGTAGTTTACTCCATGAACAGCGGAAAAGTAGTAAGCGAGAAAATTTTTCCTTTCATTATTTTACTATGATTGCCAGCAAGGAAAAGTTTAATAAAGGTTTGAAATTTTGTTTAAATATTGTTGCAAGTCGCTAAGTACTCTGATACTCGTATAGCGTATTTATAAAGTCTCGCCGCATTAACTGGCAGTTTCTTGCAAATCCTATTGTTTATGACGTCATATCTTCTGAATCATGTGTCGTATATGATTCTTAACCCTGCAGCAATTGTACCTCACGGTGAAGAATGTGTGTACCAAATTTGGTTGAAATCGGTCCAGTGGTTTAGGAGAAAATGAGCAGTATTGTCGTTAAATGCATCAGTTTTTCGCGGATCTCATTGTTTATGACGTCATATCTCGTGTACTATATATCGTATGTGATTCTTACACTTACATGTACAAAATGTCATAAAGATTTGAACAAAACTGAAGATTTGTATGTAACACGTACAAATATACGGACACTCTGCTTTATATAATAGAAGATTAATAAGTGACTGGTTGCTGTATTTATTAAAATAATATGATAAAAATTTAGAATTACATAGTAATATAAATTATAATATCAGTTTACAAACATTATAACCAATAATATTTACTACATTGAACAGTTTATTACTGAAAAAAAAAAGGATGTATTCCATCTGTATTGTACGGTTGCACAGTGACATGCGCGATGAGTTCCTACCTTCCACACTCGTCTACAGTTGAGACCATTTGGATGAGCCTGTACTTGGGTGTTGACCAGAGTATGGTGGTGTGGTTCCCACAGGCCGCTTCAGCATGTTCGACCACGGCGCCGAGCAGAACCTGCTGGAGTACGGCAGCGAGCAGCCCCCAGAGTACCCGCTGCATCGCGTGGCCGCACACACCGCCGTCTTCTACGGCGACAGCGACCCCTTCACCACCGCGGAGGTGAGCGCGCCCACAGCCAGGCCCAGTGATCTCAATTATTAACACTGTAGTGGTTCGTATCTGCGAAAAACGTGACGCTCTTTAATGGTTATGTTGGCAAATTCGTACGTATAGGTCGTGTTGTTGTTTTGGACCTTGTCCTCTGAAAATAAGTTATGAACTATTGATTAATAAACACATGATGACAAAGTTAGTGTGCAGCTTCCGTCCCGCCTGGATTTCCGCTCCCACATCCTATGACAAAACCCTTCAAGTCCCTCCGCCTCGCCTGCCGCATCCGGCTCCCTTCCCCCACGCGGATCCTGTATGACCTGATCCTGTTTCCCCACCTCCTTGAATACCTCCAGCATATCCGTATCCTCTACACCACCCGTAAAATAGACTCCCGCAACCCCCTGGTCCACCCCATCCTTACCAACCCTAGGCCTCTGCCACGCCTCTACCGTGTTATACCTCCTTCCCTTCATCTCCACACCCTCCATGTCCTCTCCCAGGGTAACTTCCGCCACCTCCCCCTCCCTGACGTCCTCCGTCCTGACTTATACCACAGACAAATATATACAGACGGGAAACCTCCGTAAGTGCCCGGTCTCACGCTCAGGGGTGCGGGGCGGGGGTTTTCTGCAGTTCCGTAAGATGTCCCATGATGGCGCTGCGGTCAGAAGCAGCCCTTTAAACTGGCCAGAGCAGGCGGCAGGTAGTGGCTGTCCCCCACCACCACCTCCCCTCAAACGCCGGCACGCCCGACACAGCCGTGGCCTCATGGCAGGCGGCACGAGCCCTCCCCTCAGCCTCCCCTCCACGCTACCCTCAGAAGCGCCTCTAGTGTGGTCTACCGGTACTAAGCCAGGGAACAGCCCGACACCTGCTACGAGGGGAGCGTAGGACAGTGGTTTGGCGGTGGCTGCTTCTCTGTTACTCTGTGCTTATACCCGTCCTACCAGCCCTGACCCACCCCCATCCCGTAGACGTAGGGCCCCCTCTCCCCCCACCCCGTCCCTCCAGCGCTTGGCTACCCCCTCCCCGCCCTGGAGTTCCTACGGCTCCTCCTTACCGCCTCCTTCCCCGCCGTTTTTCCTCTCCCCCGCGCTTCCCTCCCCCCTTACCCCTTCTCGGGGTCCTGGACAGACAGTTTTATCAGTGTTATGTCAAGTGTTGTGTTCTGTTCTCCAGTGAAGTGTATGTTTTTTAAACTGCGTCCACCACAATCAGACAAGCGTCTCAACGTGTGTTTTAATTAGTGTCTCCGTGTACTCGCCGTCCTGTGTTATTGTCGTCCTACATGTTTTATTTATTTATTTATTTTAGGTCACCGTAGCTCATCATTTTTAACTAACTAAATATGGTTTTAATCATCTGTCTATTGTAATGTACTCCAAACTGTCGCCATGTCATTGTATATCCGTTGTTTTATCTCCTGTTATGTATTTTAATTCTCAACTCATATATGTCTTTTAATTATTCTCGGCTGAAGAGCAGCCTATAGTGCTGCTGTCAGCCTGCCAGTGTACTGGTATAAAACACAATAAAGGAAAAAAAGTTAGTGTCGCTTATGGACTTAGAGAAGTCAAAGGAAATAGAGTTTCAAAAAATTTGTTAAGTTTATGGGACTTAACTACGAGGTCATCAGTCCCTGAACGTACAAACTACTTAACAACTAGCTTATACTAAGGACGGCACAAATATCCATGCCCGAGGGGGGATTCGAACCTCCGACCGTAGTGGCGGTGCAGACCGTGACTGAAGCGCCTCAGTCCCCTCGGCCACCGCGGCCGCCAAGTAGAGTTTAGAAGCATATGTGAGTTATATTTTTCTTCGTAACTACTGTTTCTATCACATTTCATTAAATGAATAAATTTCACTGCTATAGACGGTATTTCTAGTGTTCAGTTTCAAATTTGCCTTTTGTCTATAGCCTACTAATTTCCGTTCGAACTTAGGGATTGAATATACGCTCTGTGAAAATCATGCTTATATCATACGTTTCGAGTCTGCCGTTATTACACTTTATTAAGTTGTCTACAACAGTGTAATTTATTCATTAATTGCAAAGTGGGAGAAACACTAGTTCTGAGTCAAAATATAACTCAAGTATACGTTTTCCACGACTCGTGTCTTTTTCTAATGCTTAGACGTAGTAGTTCGGTTAATTATATGTCTTGAATGTTTTGTAAATATTATTCATATTTTCAGAACAGATAGTGCCCGTTGTATATGAGTTAGTTTCTAGGTAAGCAACTAGTAGAAAAGATTATAAATTTCAGAAGGTTAAATTCTTCGTAACCACATAATACTGACAGCTGGATGGTGTATGTTCACTAACATGGCGTCGACCGTCACGACTTCGTAATACACAGTAATAACTTCAGATTATCTTTGAGCTTACTGGCCAGGCCTCAGCAGCCTTTAACGCTAGTTTACACGACGACACTACGTTTCATGAAACAGCGCTATTGGCCAGTGCGCATGCGCGGCAGACGTTCGCGCAACTTGTTGGCGAAACTAAACAGTTTCGGCATCTTCCAACTTTGGCGAAACTGATTGCCCGTGTTTTTAGGTTAGGTTATAACGAATACAGAACAAAACACAATATAAAGGTGGGAACGGAAGAAGTAATTCGGTTTTTGAACATATATGCGATGCATAGGTGTTTGTACGATTTTAACAATGAAAATTATTCGTGAATTAAATATTGATGGGGTGACGATTAGTGAATTGCAGACTAAAATACATTCAATTCCAAATACGTATACAAATGAACTATGGCAATTGTGGATTTGGAAACACGGTACAGGTGATGTAGAGACAAATATCTACTTGACAAGAAACATAATGCAATTTGTAATTTCAGTTCTGGTAACAATGCTTCAACCATAACCGCGTCTTGTTTGTTTTTTGCATTACTAACTCTGTTTAAAGGGAACGTAAACTGCTCTGGTGACATTCTAAGTTGATTAAAACAGCTTCTAGGGTCTTCAATTACGAACCGAGCGAGGTGGCGCAGTGGTAAGACACTGGACTCGCATTCGGAAGGTTGGTGGTTCAAATCCACCTCCGGCCATCCCGATTTAGGTTTTCCGTGATTTCCCTAAATCACTCCTGGCAAATGCCGGGATGGTTCCTTTCAAAGGGCACGGCCGATTTCCTCCCCCATCCTTCCCCAAAAATCCGAGCGTTAGCTCCGTCTCTAATGACCACGCTGTCGACGGGACGTAAAACCCTAAGCTTCCTTCCTTCAATTACAATTTCTTTCAGCAAGGTCGCTAAGCAACCGAGCAGACGTCTCTTTTTAATCCAGTCACAAACCCAAACACGTTTTTTTATTCTTTATGTTTAGTCTTATGCAGTGACTTCACACAGAAGCAATAGCTCCGCCACAACTCTTACAGCTACCAAAACTTTCATTCTATGGCGACTACGGCACTCACAAAACAACGAAACTGAAGTCTATAGTTTACACGACGACACTACGTTTCATGAAACTGCGCTACTGGCCAGTGCGCATGCGCGGCAGGCGTTCGCGCAACTCGTTGGCGAAACTAAACAGTTTCGGCACCTTCCAACTTCGGCGAAACTGATTGCCCGTGTTTTTAGGTTAGGTTATAATCAATACAGAACAAAACACAACATAAAGGGGGGGGGCGGAAGAAATAATTCGGTTTTTGAACAGATATGCGATGCATAGGTGTTTGTGCGATTTTAACGATGAAAATTTCAGGAAAAAGCAGCGGCATTCTAGTGATGTTGAAGCAATTATTCGTGAATTAAATATTGATGGGGTGACGATTAGTTAGTTGCAGACTAAAGTACATTCAATTCCAAAGACCTATACAAACGAACTATGGCAATTGTGAATTTGGAAACACGTTACAGGTACTGTAGACGACAAGAAAAGTATGAAATTTGTAATTTCAGTTCTGGTAACAATGTTTCACGCATAACAGTATCTTGTTTCTTTATTGCATTACTGACTCTGTTTAAAAGGAACTTGAACTGCTCTGGTGATATTCTAAGTTGATTAAAATAGCTTCTAGGGTTTCAATTACAATTTCTTTTTTGTTTAGTCTAATGCAGCGACTTCACACAGAGAAGCATTAGCTCCGCCACAACTGTTACAGCTACCAAAACTTTCATTCTACGGCGACTACGGCAATTACAAAACAACGAAACTGAAGTGTATAGTATTAGCGCCGTGTCTACAGACACGCACGAAACCAGTTCCGCGCAATTCAATTCATGGACCGAGTGTCGAAACCTGGTGTCGTCGTGTAGACTAGCCTTTAGTGTCACATATTTTTGGAAGCTTTTTTTCGCTGGCCGCGGTGGCCAAGGGACCGCGCGCCGTGGCTCAGCGCGCCCGGTCAGAGGGCTCAACGCCCTCTGTAATAAAAAAAAAAAACTGAGCCAACAACACACGGAACGAGAACGAACAAAAAAACGATCAGCGTCCGCAACAAAGAGAACTATCCGTAGGCGGAAAAAAAGAGGGGACTGCGGCGCGTCAGTCACGGTCTGCACGGCCACTACGGTCGGGGATTCGAACCCCCGCCCCCTCGGGCATGAATATTTGTACCGTCCTTAGTGTTAGATAGTTCATAACTAGTTTCTAAGTTTAGGGACTGATGACCTCGTAGTAAAGTCCCATAAGCTATACAAACATTTCAACATTTTGAAGCTTTTTTGTTTCACTTTTGGGATAAACAGCACTCTTATATTTAAACTTTTATATATACTAGTATTGCCAGTGATCGAAAATCGACCAATTGTGTTTTCAATGGTCACTGGGGGTAAAATTTTACGTATTATGTCGGCGGTCTCGCGTGATTATGTTGAAAATATCAACAACACGATAGAAAATCTTTGCCCATTTGTTCGAACCACATAGAATGACTCGATTAGTGTATCGTACAGACCATGAAATAAACAAATAATGCTGTTCCTGCTTTATGGTTGACAGGTTCTGGTACCCTCGTCCGCTCAGTAAAAATAATTGCCCCCGTAAAGCGAAAAAGTGTTCAAATGTTTGTATAGTCTATAGGACTTAACTACGGGGTCATCAGTCCCTAAACTTACAAACGACTTATGAACTACTTACGAACTAGGACGGCACAAATATCCATGCACGAGGGGGGATTCTAACCCCCGAACGTAGTGGCCGTGCAGACCGTGACTAAAGGGCCTCAGTCCCCGCGGCCACCGCGGCCGACCTGTAAAGCGAAGATTTCAAGAGAAAACTTCAGCGTTGTCAAGCGATTGACTAAAATGAAGACTCATAGGATTCTCACTATTCAGCATCTGTTGCCAACATTATCACAGGAGGCAGCTGGGATGTTTGGTAAAATATAACCGGCACTACTGCCATTCCTAGAAGGTTAAATCCTATGTATGGTGGTAATCCTATTCTTACTTTATGTCAAGAGCGACTTTCGGCAACACTCTCGGAGTAACGCAACTAAATATCGTTCGGACGTGGAGAAGGTACAGAATCCCTTCCCCTGCCTTGTCTGCTTCAATAAGCACCTTCGTCTTCTACCCTCTACCGTCAACTGGATCCCCCTCATCCTATTGTCGATCCTCTCCTCACCAATTCTGGTCCGTTGGCGCGCCGTTACCACTGTATGCCCCCCTGCTCTCCACTTGTACACCCTCCTTACCTTTTCTACATCTACATACATACTCCGCAATTCACCGTAAGGTTCCACTACTAGGCATTTCCTTTCCTCTCACACTCCCAAATAGAACGAGGAAAAAAAGAATGCCTATATGCCTCAGTGTTGTGGTCTTCAGTCCGGAGACTGGTTTGATGCAGCTCTCCACAATACCCTATCCTGAGCAAGCCTCTTCATCTCCACATAAGAACGGCAACCTACATCTGTCTGAATCTGCTTACTGTATCCATCTCTTGGTCTTCCTCTGCGATTTTTACCCCACACACTTCCCTCTAATGCTAAATTCGCGATTCCTTTATGTCTAAGAATGTGTCCTACCAATCTATCCCTTCTTTTAGTCAAGGTATGCCAGAAATTTCTTTTCTCCTCAATCCTGTTCAGTACCTCCTCATTAGTTACGCGATCCACCCATCTAATCTTCAGCATTCTTCTGTAGCACCATATTTCAAAAGCCTCTATCCTCTTCCTGTCCGCACTGTTTATCGTCCATGTCTCACTCCCATACAAGGCAACACTCCATACAAATGCCTTCAGAAAGGACTTCCTTAGGCTTAAATCAATACTCGATGTTAACAAATTTCTCTTTTTCAAAAACGCTTTTCTACCCATTGCCATTCTGCATTTTATATCCTCTGTACTACGACCATCATTTGTTATTTTACTGCCCAAGTAACAAAACTCATCTACCTCCTTTATTGCTTCGTTTCCCAATCTAATTCCTTCAGCATCACCTGATTTTCTTACACTGCACTCCATTACCCTAGTTTTGCTCTTGTTAATGTTCATCTTATATACAACTTTCAGCACACTGTCCATTCCGTTCAATTGCTCTTCCAGGTCCTTTGCTGTATCTGACAGAATTACTATGTCGTCGGCAAAACGCAAGGTTTTCAATTCTTCACCCTGAACTTTAATTCCTTCTCCAAATTTCTCCTTGCTTTCCTTTATAGCTTACTCAATGTACAAATTGAATAACATTGGAGAAAGGCTACAACCCTGTCTTACCCCCTTTCCAACCATTGCATCCCTTTCATGCCCTTCAACTCTGACAACCGCTGTCTGGTTTTTGTACAAGTTGTAAATAACCTTACGCTCCCTATATTTTACTCCTGCTTGCTTCAGAACTTGAAAGGGTTTATTCCAATCAACATTGTCAAAAGCCTTCTCCAAATCTACAAAAGCTAGAAATGTGGGTTTGCCTTTTCTTAATCTATCTTCTAGGATAAGCCGTAAAGTGAGTTTTGCCTCCCGAGTTCCTACATTTCTCCTGAACCCAAACTGATCTTCCCCGAAGTCGGCTTCTACCAGTTTTTCCATCCTTCTGTATATAATTCGTGTTAATATTTTGCAACCATGACTTATTAAACTGATGGTTCTGTAGTTTTCACACCTGTCTGCACCTGCTTTCTTTGGAATGGGGATTATAACATTTTTCTTAAAGTCTGAGGGTACTTCGCCTGTCTCATACATCTTACACACCAGGTGAAACAGGTTTGTCATGGCTGGTTCTCCCAGAGACTTCAGTAGTTCTGAGGGAATATCATCTACTCCAGGGGCCTTGTTTCGACTTAGGTCTTTCAGGGCTCTGTCAAATTCTTCTCTCAGTACAGTATCTCCTATTTCATCTTCATCTACATCCTCTTCCCTTCCTACAATATTGTCTCGAAGTTCATTTCCTTTGTAGAGCCCCTCTATATACTCTTTCCACCTTTCAGCTTTCCCTTCTTTCCTGAGAACTGGTTTTCCATCAGTGTCCTTGATATTCATAGAGCTGTTTTTCTTATCTCCAAATGTTACTTTTATTTTCCTGTAGGCTGCATCTATTTTTCCCCTATTTATACATTCTTCTACATCCTTGCATTTGCCTTCTAGCCACTCCTGCTTAGCTACTTTGCACCTCCTGTCAATCTCATTTCTTAGTCGTCTATACTCCATTTGGCCTGTTTAATTGACTGCATTTTTATATTTTCTCCTTTCATCCATTAAATTTAGTATCTCCTGTGATATCCAAGGATTTTTTGTAGGTCTTGCCTTCCTACCTATTTGGTCCTCTGCTACCTGTACTATTTCATCTCTCAATTTTACCCATTCCTCCTCTACTGTTTTATTTTCCCCTGTTTCTGTCAATTGTTGCCTAAAGCTCCCTCTGAAATTCTTAAGAACCTCAGGTTCCTTCAATTTATCCAGGTCCCATCTCCTTATTTTCCTACCTTTTTGTAGTTTCTTTAGTTTCAGCCAACAGTTCATAACCAACAAGTTATGGTCAGAGTCTATATCTGCCCCTGGGTATGTCTTACTCTGTAAAACCTGGTTCCGAAATCTATGTCTTACCATTATAAAATCTATCTGGTATCTCCCGGTGTCTCCTGGTCTCTTCCACGTATACAACCTTCTTTTGTGATTCTTGAACCAGGTGTTTGTTGTAACTAAATTATGTTCCGTGCAAAATTCTACCAGGCGGCTTCCTCTTTCATTCGTTTTGCCCAGTCCATATTCACCTACTATCCTCCCTTCCCTTCCTTGTCCTACTACCGAATTCCAGTCTCCCATGACAATTAAGTTTTCCTCTCCCTTAATTGTCTGCATAATTTCCTTTAGCTCCTCATATATTTCTTCGATTTCCTCATCATCGGCAGAGCTAGTTGGCATATAAACCTGTACTACTGTTGTCGGTGTTGGCTTCGTATCTATCTTGACAATGATAATGCGATCACTGTGCTGGTCATAGTAGTTTACCCGCATTCCTATTTTCTTATTCATTATCAATCCTACTCCTGTGATACCCCCAATTGATTTTGTATTTATAATCCTGTACTCACCTGACCAGAAATCCTGTTCATCCTGCCACCGAACTTCACTAATCCCCACTATATCTAACCTCAACCTATCCATTTCCCTTTTTAAATTTTCTAATTTTCCTACTCTATTAAGGGATCTAACATTCCACGCTCCGACCCGTAGAATGCCAGTATTGTCTTTCCTGATGATCGCATCCTCCTGAGTAGTCCCCGCCCGGAGATCCGAATGGGGGACTATTTTACCTCCGGAATATTTTACCCGAGAGGATGCCATCATCATATGTTCATACAGTAGAGCTGCATGTCCTCGGGAAAGATAACGGCTGTAGTTTCCCCTTGATTTCAGCCGTTCGCAGTAGCTTTGTGGCAAAGCCACATTAGCTGATGTTACAAGGCCAGCTCAGTCAATCATACAGACTGTTGCCCCTGTAACTACTGAAAAGGCTGCTGCCCCTCTTCAGGAACCACACGTTTGTCTGGCCTCTCCTCAGATACCCCTCCGCTGTGGTTGCACCTACGGTACGGCTATCTGTATCGTTGAGGCACGCAAGCCACCCCACCTCGGCAATGTCTGTGGTTCATGGGAGTGCCTCAGTACGAGCCCTAATTTCTCTTATCTTTTCATTGTGATCACTACGCGAAATGTAACTAGGCGGCAGCAAGATCGTACTACACTCAGCTTCAAATTCCGGCCCTCTAAACTTCCTCAACAGAAATTCACGAAAAGAACTTCGTCTTTCCTCCAGCGATCCCCAATTGAGTTGCCAGAGCATTTCCGTGACACTCGCGCACTTGTCGAACCTACCAGTAACAAACCCAGCTGCTCGCCTCTGAACTGTCTCTCTGTCTTCTTGTAAACTGATCTGCTGCGGGTCCCAAACACTTGAGCAATACTCAAGACGTGGTAGAACAAGCGTTTTATACGCGGTCTCCTTTACAGGTGAAGTACATCTTCCCAAAATTCTCCCAATAAACCGAAGTCGGCTGTCCGCCTTACTCACAACTGTTCTTTCATGTTCGTTCCATTTCATATCGCTCTGCAAAGTTACGCCTAGATAGTTGAACGACGCGACAGCATCAAGAAGCTTACTGCTAATGCTGTATTCGAACATTATGGGATTGTTTTTCCTTACTCATGCGCATCACCTATCATTTTTCTACATTGAGAGCTAACTGCCGTTCTTCGGAACAAACTAGAAATTTTGTCTAAGTCATCCTGTATGCTATTACAGTCAATTAAAGACGACACCCTCCTATACATCAAAGCATTATCAGAAAAAAAGCCCCAAATAACTGCTATGTCCATCAGATCATTTATATAGATAGAAAATAATAGCGGTCCTATCACACTCCCCTGGGGCACGCCTGACGATACACTCGTCTCTGATGAACACTCTCCGTCGAGAACAACGTACTGCGTTCTATTACAAATCTGTGAACCTTTTCCATAAGCTTGTATCTTCGTTTGCAGTCTGCAGTGTGACAATTTCCGCCCCCCCCCCTCCTTGACGATGCCCTACGCCGAGACATCTAGCCCTCGTACCGGCTCTGATCCTCCCCCTTCCCCTCTTTCCCCCCACCCCGCCCCCACTTGGTCCCTGTTCCCACCAAAAGGGCCCATTTCCTCGCCATCGCCACCCTCCTCTTGCCAGTCCCTCTGGAATCAACCTGCCTCTCCATTCCCGGGATATCCAACCCCCCTCCTACCCCTGGCCCTGTGGCCACTGCTCAACCTGTCCCCCTCCGCTCCCTCCCCCTTCCCCCCTCTTCATCAACCCATCTACACCCGTCACCTTCATCATCATCATCTGCACGAGCATCATCTGTTCTTCGCATGCCGACGGTTGGTCTGCATCAGTTGTTTCTCTTTAATCCTGATGAAGAATCCATATCTTAAGTTTCGTAGTTATAGCTTGAAATTGGAGTTAACAGCACCATATTTTTAAAAATCAATTTTTGCATCCCTTATTATTTGAATTTCCAAATATACCAAAACGCGTGTCTTTTAAATTCGAACCCCGAATCCAAATCCTAAAATTTGTAGTTCTAACTTCAAAATTGCCTAAATAGCAACATATTTCCGAAAAACACTCCCTCTCCAATTTAACTCCCTTGATGGTTGAATTTCCAAAAATACCGAAACACGTATTTTTTAACGTCTAACCAACTATACAAATATCCATTTTTGCAGCTATAGCTTCAAAATTGCATCAATAGCAACATGTTTTCAAAAAGAATTTTTGATCTTCTATTTAACCATTTTACTCGTTGAATTTGCAAATCATGGATTTTTAATCTTGACCAAGATTCCATATCCGAAGTTTCGTAGTTCTAGCTTAAAATTAACTGCAACATATTTTAAAAATCAATTTTTTGCGTCACCTATTTTACGCCCTTATTTGTAGAATTTCTAAAATGCCGAAACACGTGTCTTTTAAATTCGAACCTTGAATTAAATCAGAAATTTTGTAGTTCTAGCTTCAAAATTGCCTAAATAGCTACGTATTTACAAAAAATGTTTCATCCCCTATTTCACCCTCTTACGGGCGGAATATCGAAAAATCGCTTCGTAAATGACGCCTACAGAGTAAGATCAACACCCTCCACAAATTTCAAGTTTCTATCTTCAGTGGTTTGGGCTGGGTTTTGATGAGTCAGTCAGTCCTTTTATATATAGAGATTATTTTTAATGCACCTGCGAAGGGCCATCCCGCAGCCGACGCCTGTGTTTTTTAACTGTCCGGGTGACTAAGTACTTCAGTGTCGTGCTTCTCCGTTTTTGTAGCCTTGTGATTTTATGTAATACTGCACACCTTTCTCATTTAAACGGTGCTCCTCTTCCATTTTGTCCCCGTATTATACGTATTGTCTCTTTTTTGTACATCATTTGTATTTTGTTATTTTCTTCGTTAAATTTGAAATTTCTGTAGGCTGAATAGGGCCACGTGCTGCCAGCCCGCCCCTCCATGGGAATGAAGTAACAATAAAGAATAAAAAGGTACAGAGCGGAACTGTCGATGGCTTGCCTCTTCCTGGCTGCTCAAAGATTATCAGAACTGTTGATGACTGGTACATACGGATTTAAACTCGGAGGAACTCAAAGACGAACGCTACCATACTGAATAATAATTATTGTGCAGCAAAAGAACTTCGCTTTTCTCCTCAAACTCCACGTGATACGTTGCGTGACATGCAACTTCACTCCCGATCTCGGTGACGACGCCCAGCTGTCGTAATTAGACACCAGGCAGCGCACTGAACGTGGGCTCGACAGCGGTCAGAATTGACATCAAGTGCTATTCAGAGATGAGACTCGCAACTGACTTCAACCAGACAAAAGTTTGAAACGTTTCTGAACGACTCCTGGTCACTCTGAATGTCTAGGACACACCGCCCAGCGAGTATTGTAAGGAAGGAAGATTTGGAGAAAGCTTTAGACTATGTCGACTGGAATACACTCTTTCAAATTCTGACGGTAGCAGGCGTAAAATATAGGGAGCGAAGAGTATATTCAACGTATACAAAAACCGGAAAGCAGTTATTAGAGTCGAAGGGTATGAAATGGACGCAGAGGTTGGGAAGGGAACAAGACAGCGTTGTAGCCTTTCCCCATTGTTCTTCAATCTGCACATTGAAGGAATTCAAGGAGAAATTTGGAGAGGGAATTAAAGTTCAAGGGGAAATAAGAACTTCGCTGATGGCATAGTAATTCTGTCAGAGACCGGAAAAGATCTGGAAGATCAATTGAATGGAATGGACAGGGTTATGAAAGGAGGGTATTAGATGAACGTTAACAAGTGTGAAATGCGGCGTCAGGAAATCAGGCGATGCTGAAGGATTTGACTAGGTAAGAAGATAGTAAAAGTAATAAATGAGTTCTGTTATTTGGGTAGCAAAATAACCTCTGATGGCTGAATTAGAGAAGATAAAAAATGCAGAACAAAAGCGCTTTTGAAGAAGCGAAGTTTGTTCACATCTAATCTTATTTTAAATGTTAGGAATTCCTTTCTGAAGGCAATTGTCTGGAGTGTAGCAATATATGGGAGTGAAACGTGGACGATAAGGAATTCAGACAAAGAGACGATAGATGCTTTCGAAATGTGGTGCTACAGATGACTGAAGAAGTTTAGATGGGTAGATCGCGTAACTACATGTGCTCAACAGAACTTGGGAGAAAAGTAGTTTCTGGCATTTCCTAAGAGAAGGGATAGATTGGTGGGACATATTCTGAAACATCAAGGGATCGTCAACTTAGTTTTAGAACGAAGTGTGTGGGGTAAAAATCGTAGAGGGAGACCGAGTGACGAATACAATAAGCAGATTCAAAAGGATGTAGGTTGCCGAACTTATTCTCAGATGAAGAGGCATGCACAGGACAGGGTAGCATGCAGAGGTGAATCAAACCAGTCTGCGGACTGAAGACCACAACAACAACAGGACCCTGGTGTTTTGGGGTGTTATTATACAGCGGCTACCGTACACTAGTTGTGGTGGTAGAAGGCAATGAAACTTCTATACTGAACAGGGATCACATCTTCTGACGAGTAGTGCAAACATATCAACAGATTTCGGCGAGGGATGCGTCTGATTTGAGAACTCTCCCGCCTATTGTTGATATCTTGTAAATGCGTTCCTTCATGATAACGACATCGCATGATTAGAATGGCCAACATGTTCTTCATACATGAAAATAAATGTTTGTTATTCTATGGGACTTAACTGCTTGGCTATAGACCCTAAGTCCATCTTCATATATGAACCCTATCGAATGTGCTTGGAATGTATTTAAACTGTCTGTATTGACGTGACGACCTGAGATTTCTATGCCGAATCGTCATTGACGAGTGGGACAATCCCCACCATCAATTTCTTGATGATCTAGTGCAGAGGAATGCATAAGTGTAAGGCGACATGTTACCGAGTATTATGGGTGCTGGTGTGTGCTACAGTCTAGTATACTAATACAGAATGTCAACTTGTATCCCGTATAACTTCTCAATTTCGGCTTTCATCGGCCATAAAGAGTACCGAAATGTAGTTTGTGTCTATCTTTATTTCATTTTTATACAATGGGCGATGAACCCCAAGAATTGTGGTAATGCAACTATTTTTCTGTATGTACTTGAGAATACTATAAAACCAATCACAATAGATTAAATTCTGTTCGGCAGAAGTTGCAATATACAACGGTGATCACCATCCTAAACCACAAAACAGTACTGTTTGACAAAAGACGTAAAACGAAAAACTCTTTTATTATAACTGTTCTCGTCTATGCCCTTGCTGTAAATGCGTTGCAGGTAAGGGTGCGGAAAATTATACTCCAATTTGTAAATTACACCAGTGACCACTTGCAGTCACTGAGGTGAGAAACGCAGATGAAACAGCCGTTAATGTTGCGGTTTCCACTGGCGTTGTTAGCAAATGAGAAAAACGGGGAATTTTAATTACTGCAGTGTTATAAAAATACTGTATTTTTCGCCTCTCCGTGTTTAACGCGCTTGCAAATTACCATCGTTTGCGGCTTTCTGTTTACTGCATTGTAGCATTAACGGGTTCGACCAGACGCTTTGCGAATGTGAGCGGTGTAAAAGGCGATGCGCAGCAAACTGCAGTATGCTGGAGGGGCGGTCACATTAAAACTAGACGGGCGTCAAAACAGCCCGCGCGACTCGTGACCTCACTGTTGTTACGTTACGTCACCATTACGGATTTGGCCTGGCTGTTTACATGGAGGCAACAGAAGAAAAGCAGTGGCTGAGGTTGGTGGGGCACTGTATGTGTCCCTGAGAGACAGGGGAAATCCTGGGAAGGGTGCGTTTCACTGCAAGACGACTCGCATCTCAGGACACAGTGAAGACTACAAAGACCTTGTAAAAATAGGTAGACTCACTAACGGCGCTGCTGTCGCTGGATAATTTGAACCTTCGGCCGGCCGCCATGATAGTGGCAAGCGTAAGATAAATACTAGTGTTGTTAGCAGATAAATCGTGTATTATATAGCTGCTGCGGTATATACAGGGTGTTTCACTAAGTGTGTTTGCCTCTGTAACATATAAAATAATAGGTGACGGGAAATTTTAATGCGGTAGGTCAACAGAAGAAATGTTACACTTTCTACGGAGCTATGAACATAGTTTATTGTATCATTTTCCAAAGAGTTACAGCACAAAGATATAATTTTTTAAATGGAACAATAGTTTTTTTCTATCGTGCATTGGATTCGTTGAAACCAGCTGTATCCAAATCAATTTAAACTACATTCCTATTACTGTTAGTTTGGAAGCTACAACCCTTCAAAGTTTTTTGGGGGGCGGAGGCTACGACAGCGTATCTGACTGGCTGGTGGTCATGGTACAGTGGACCGTGCCCCAGGGGATAGCCACTCGGCCAGTGAGTGATAGGAATGTAGTTTAAATTGATTTGGACGCGGCTGGTTTCAACGAAGCCAATACACGATAGAAAAAACTATTGTTCCACTAAAAAAATTATATCTTTGTGCTGTAACTCTTTGGAAAATAATACAATAAACTATGTTCATAGCTCCGCAGAAAGTGTAACATTTCTCGTGTTGACCTGCCGCATTAAAATTTCCCGTCACCTATTATTTTATAAGTTACAGAGGCAAACACACGTAGTGAAACACCCTGTATACTCAGTTGGCAGTCACATCTGTATTGTTTGACTATTGCAGTATACATGAAGCACGATGGTGAAGAGCTGCTCAGCGTTTAACTGCACTAATCAATTCATGAAAGAAATAATAAGAATAATGAATACTGACTTCCCATTTATATTTCTCAGGAATACAAGTAGCCCTACTTCCTGTGTTCAGAAGTACTCTTGCTTAACAGGCTCGTAGTCAAGACAATATAGGATTTTGAATGAAATAAATAACAAACTTTTACAATACTGGTAGTTCTTAAAAACGAACTACTTTAGGCAGTACTAGTGGACAGGAAGTTCAAAAAGTTACATTTTATAATTATGTAAAATAACTATTGGGGCCACGAGATCAGTTCCTTCGCTGCAGTTCGAATATTTGTTTATGAAATTAATATTAGCAACATAACTTGTAACACAGAATTTAAAGGTCATCTGCTAGACAGTAGGTATAACAACTGAAACGGGTTTGTAGAACTGTGTGTGGTTCCATATATATATATGAATGACACATAAACACACTGGATGCACATTGTGAAGTTGAACCGTACGACGATAGTTGCTGACTTTTGAGCAGTTCGCGCTACTGTAAGGTCTTTGGCCTACAGCATAAAAAATGCTAATATTCATGCTAGATACCCTAACCCTTTCAGATCCAAGGTTGTGGGTGATGTCACATTAATATAAAGAGGGACGTTTAAGATACAAAATACATACAGCAATTCATTACAAAAAGGAAAATAAATTGACTTAAAAAATTTTGTACCAACACAATTGTCTATTTTGGACCTTCACTACAA
Source organism: Locusta migratoria (assembly GCA_026315105.1). NCBI lineage: Eukaryota > Metazoa > Arthropoda > Insecta > Orthoptera > Acrididae > Locusta > Locusta migratoria. Next base: position 36,308,808 of record CM048750.1, on the reverse strand, counting down.
ATTTTTATGATCTGCACCAACTTACAGTAACATGCCTTTGCATGAAATGACATAATAAGATCACAGGATCATATGCAATCAACTGGCTGTCAGATATGATAGTTTCACATGTCAAAACAAGGAGATCAACACCTTGTCAACAAGTCTTTCTTGCCGCCATTTTAAGTGTACTTTGCTGACTGCTGGTGTCACTCAGTGTAGAAACATAGAACTAAAACATATTCTGTGCGTTACCACAGTCCACCCACGATTGTGTGATGCAGGTCCGAACTTCCTAACGCAAATCGCAAGGAAATAAAGCGAGCAAAACCAAAACTGCACAGTTGTGCGTGCAGGGCCTGAAAGGGCTAATGTTAATGTTAGATGCGCTTAGTTAAGAGAAAGTTATGACATACTTGGTGTTCTTAAAAGAATTTGGTACTGGTTGGTTGCAGTATTCACAAGGCAAGACACTATATTACAGTTCTGTATCTGATTGGATATTTAATTTTCACATTCGATTTTTAACATTAGCTGTTTTAGGCAGCCCTGTGTTTGAAGCTATAAAATAAATATTGGAGAAAACAGCAGGCAAAGACGTAAAGTGTTGTGAAAATCTTCTCATATTAATGTTTGTAAAACAGTTTCACCATCGTAGAATATACTGAGACAGTGCCAAAAGTCTTGTCTGACGATAAATTCCGTTTATATGCTGCACTTAGAATGCTAAAAAACTAAATATTATAATTCGATGTAGTTAGGAAGAAGAACAAAATGATCTTATGCACATTTAAAGTTCGCGTGTAAGTTAGCCACCATAATGGCCGCCGAAGCGGTCCTCAATTTGCCCGCTGTTCGCAATCGGCAGCTTACGGGATTGTGGGGTCTTCGCAGACTATTAGGCTTAACAGTAATAAAAAGGGCCACAAACTCAAACGACACAATCGCGGTCGCGTAGTTGGCGCAGATCGCAGTGGGCGTGTGATGACAATTAAAGCGGCTGTAGAACTGTTTTCACAGAAGCCGTAGGCTGACTTCACACTTCTACTCACAGGTGGCTGTGTCTTCAAAGTAGAGTACAGGAATTTTCTGTGTCATGTCAATTTACATCATGCTGGTAGTCTAACATATACACTCCATAGATTTACTAAATAAAAACTATACAGCTCGCTGGCGCTAGTGTCGCGTCCCCGCCATTTCCAGGGATACAATGCGTAAACATGGTTCGTTCGAGTGCTACTTTTAATTATAACACGTCTTTTCAGAGGCTCTTTTTGGTCCCAGTGTTTTATTTTCATGCTTGTCTCCATTTTTGTTAAATGAGAAATGTTGATAACGATGCAGGGTATTAACAGGTAGTTGTCAAAATACCAAAAATAGATTGTTAAAAGATATTCTGGAAGTGACACCACATATTGGTTTTATGTGATGTCTCCAAGTTGTAAGTTAAACTGGAAAGTAACAATTTGGTGGCAAAGCCAATTACTGCAAATGCTAGGTGAAAGCAGATTGTGCTGAAGCATAACTTTATGTCTATATTTGCACTTTAGATCTAATGAACTCTCTGCTACAAAATTTCAAGCTAATTAGGGAACATGTTGGTTAATGCATATTTTATGTAATGTATATATTTCTTCGCGTTTTTGGCCTCTTTTCCGCAGTTATAGTTATACAATTTGTATGGGTTATGGGACCGTCTTATGCAACTGTAAATTAGTCTACTTTAGACCAGACGCGTTTCGCTTTATTCTAAAGCATCTTCAGTGGCCAACTGTACAAAAATGGTTTTTATTACATTATTTGATTCCTTACTAAATTCGATCGGTAACAGTTCTTATGCAATTAGATTATTTTGATTCTGAATAAATTGGACTACTAATATTACTCACAATTTTTTATGTTTTTCTCTACAAATCACACGTGAAGAGGAAAACATAAAAAATCGTAATATTAGTAGACCAATTTATTCAGAATCAAAACAATCCAATTGCATGAGAACTGTTACCGATCGAATTTAGTAAAGAATCAAGCAAATAATGTAATACTAAGCATTTCTTGTACAGCTGACCACTGAAGGTGCCTCAGAATAAAGCGAAACGCGTCTGGTCTAAAGTAGACTAATTTACAGTTGCTTAAGACGGTCCCATAACCTATACGAAATTTATATAATGTATTTTGTTAGATTGCAGACAAAAATTAAAAAAAAAAATTGTTTGTCTAAGTCAAGTACTTATAGTGTATTTGCATATTAACTACTAGAAATACTAACAGGATTAATGTATTTACTTGAGCCGAATGAAGAACTAGGCATATGAGAGGTATTTAGATTTTTAATCATATGATGCAGAAGTAAGTCGAATAATTGCTTTTATACACTTAACAGGTGGCGATTGTACTTCGTAAATAGTCAAATATTTGATAGATGTTGCATACTCAACCACTTTCAGAGGTACTATCTCTGTTAAAAAGTAATATGTGAATTAAATGCCAATTTATAGTTATATGAGTTATTACAATTATTCGTACCCAAATTCGAGCGAGTTGAAAGAAAAATTCTATGTAATATGGAAAGGAATACAAAAATAAGTGTGCAAAACATACAGAGTAGTCGGAAAAAGAGTAAACATGAACTACAGAAAATTACGTGAATTAAATAATAATCGCACTCTTCGCTACTCTAGAAGTTTAATGAAATCACCTGATGCAAATAACTCGATGCAAAATCGCTCCACCTTGTCATAAAAGAGCCTTACATTCTTAAATGTCGTGTTTCTATGCAGACGTATTTCGGAAATTAGGAAACTTTATACATTTAACAATATTTTTTAAACTGACTCCAGTAGTCTGTATTTTTTAAAACAAACATGTGTTCATTTTGTGCTTCATTTCGTCCTTGTTGCGTCTCATATACCTCAAATCACAACCCCAGACTAGGATTCTTCCCTGCAAATGAATGATATCAGTTGCTTCAATTGGGGGGGACAGTAGCCTCGCTTCACCACTACGGCGTGGTAGGGGCTTGTTACAGTCACGACAGTCACTGAGTTTTGTTATATACTGAGATAGCAGCGCTCCAATCGGCCGGCAAACTACATTTCTGAATGCGATATTGTATGAGTGCAAATAGTTTCGTTTATATTGATATCAACATAATTTTTACATTGGCGTACGTCTGTAGTAAAATCCACATCTGATCTGCCCTTTGGCAGAAAGAAGCTTTTTTGTACCCAGGAACATTAGGATTTCTTCATTACAATTCTAGTAAAATCGGTGAGGGTGGTACGAAGGAAACTTATATAGAATACATTGAGTATAGTATTTAGCGTACCAAATCGCAGTTGTAACAGGAGGAATATCTCTACAATGAGCAAGCTGCAAAGGAATGGAAAGAAAATTTTTGAAAAAGAATTAAAGTTCTGGGAGAAGTAATTAAATCTTTCGGTTTGTCGATGACATTGCAATTCTGTTAGAGTCTGCAGAGAAGCTGGAAGAGCAATTGAACGGAATGGATAGTGTCTTGAACTGGGCTTATAAGATGAACATCAGCAAGAACAGAATAAGGGTAACTGAATGTAGTATAAGAAAGTCCGGCTATTAGAATTAGAGTAGGATATGGAACAATAAAAGTAATACATGCGTTTTGTTATTTAGGAAGCAAAATAACTTCTGGTGCGCGAAGTAAAGAAGATATAAGAAGCTAAATTGCTATAGGAAGAAAAGCATTTCTGAAAGAAACAAAATTTGTTCGTATCCAAAATTAGTTTCAATGTTAGGAAGTTCTTCGTGAAAGTATTTGTCAGGAGTGCAACACTGTATAGAAGTGAAACGTGGACGAGCGAAGTTTACACAGAAAGAAGCATTTGAAATATGAGCTACAGATGAATGCAGAAGATTAGATGGGTAAATGGTGTAACTAATGAGGAGGTACCGAACAGATGATAAATATCTGGCATACCTTGACTAAAAAAAATCAATGTATATAAAGCTGTGCAACCTATCTGCAATGGCCGTAAGTCACTGAACTTACAAAGTATTTACTGTGACCTTTATTACACCCTAGATATTGAGGTAATTCATCTTTTTCAAAAAACGGAAACGTTCTTCCCTACTTGGCAATAATGGCAACAGGTTGCTTTTAGAAATCATTGCTACTGCATCACTGCAAAGGACAAGGCGAAACCTAAGCGCTGTGATGTAATTAAGCAACAGGCATGTAACGTTGCAATGGGCTTGCGTGGTGAAAAGGACCCTTGCGGCCTGTTTTGTTGTGACTGCTCTCCGGGCGAGCAGGTGAGCGCTCGGGGGCGCCCGTGCCCTGTGGGGCAAACTTGGAACAGCTCGATGTACATGGTTGGACGGGTTGCTGCATATGGCGTATGGCGCATGGCGTAAATTGCATACTAGCTAAAAGTTAACAAAAACGCTACCAGACATGTTACAGAGGAGCTTGGGGGCTCATATTAAGTAGTCAGTGAACGGTGGGTGTAGACAATTGCACTCCTGTAACACTTCTGCAAGTTGACTATCATTAAAACTGAACAAGCTGTGAAGGAATGCAAGGAGAAATTTGGAAAGACAGTTAAAGTTAAGGGAGAAGATAGAAATATTTCGCAGATGACATAGTGAATCGGTCAGTGAAGGACCTGGAAGAGCAATTGCATTGATCTATTGCCACAAATGTAGTTTCAGCAAATAGATCTGAATAAGCTTTCTCTAACTGTTTACCTAATTCCACCAAAATGTTGTTGTTGTGGGTTTAATTCCGGAGACTGGTTTGATGCAGCTCTCCACGCTACCCAGTCCTGTGCAAGCCTCTTCATCTGATACAAGCCTCTTCATCTGAGAATAAGAACGGCAACTCATATCCTTTTGAATCTGCTTACTGGTTTCGTCCCTGGGTCTCCCTCTACGATTTTTACCCCACACAATTCCTTTTAATGCTAAAGTGACGGTTCATTTATTTCTCAGAATGTGCCCCATCAACCTATCCCTTCTATTAGTCAGGATATGTCAGAAACTACTTTTCTCCCTAATTCTATACAGGACCTCCTCATTAGTTAAGTGATCTACCCATCTAATCTTCACAATTCGTCTGTAGTACCACATTTCATCTTTTTGTCTGAACTCCTTAGCTTCCACATTTCACTCCCATACAATGCTACACTCCAAACAAAAACTTTCAGACAGGACTTCCTGATATTTAAATTAATTGCTTCTTCTGTAACGCTTTTCTCCCCAAACATTCCTGGATTTCACATCTTTATTTCGGACATCAAAAGTAAATAATAAAATAACAAAAATCATGTAGAACTTTTCTTGTCTACTTAATCTTATTCCTTCAGCATCGCATGATTTCTGGCACTACATTCAATTACCCTTGTTTTACTCTTGTTAATGTTCATGTTATACCCTCCTTTCAAGACACAGTCTATTCTTTAAGATAGAGATATCTAAGCGATTTACTCATTGCCCACAGTCGCTGTTTTACTTTTATGTTTTGTCTTTATTATGTTCAACTAGTTTCGACTAAGTCTTTACACATAAATTAATTTTTTTTATAATAAAACAATCATATCAAACTTCTAAATTTCATAATGACATAATGACCCTGTTTGCAAAATAATTACTAAAATATCTATATTCTATGTGCTAAGGTTGTTACATCTTTCATTTATCAGGTATAACATGACTGTTTTGGGCTTCGTGACAACAGGTATTGTTCAGGTATACTAAGCGGACTAACTTTCGTGCTTCACTAAATTTATCCAATGAGTTTTGTTATACAAGTTTCACTATGTGATAAAAAGTATCGGTCTCCTGGTTGAATATGTCTTACAAGTTCGCGGCGCCGTCAAACGTAAGGCTGGAATTCAGTATGGTATCGTACTACCCTTAGTCTTGATGATAGCAGCCACTCTCACAGGTAAGTTTCTTGGGGAATGGCAGCCCATTCTTCACGGAATGCTGCACAGAGCAAACTTATCGATGCAGGTCGGTGATGCATGACGTAAAATAAGCGTTCCAAACATCCCAAAAGATTTACATAGGATTCAAGTCAGATCTCTGTGCAGGCTAGTCCATTACAGACATGTTATTTTCGTGTAACCACTCCGCCACAAGCCGTGCATTATGAACAGGTACTCGATCGTGTTGAAAAATGCAGTCGCCATCCCTGAATTTTTCTTCATCTTTGGGAATGAAGAAGGTGCTTACAACATCGATGCAGGCCTGTGATGTGATGGTGCATTCGCCCTACCCACACCCTGCCGTCACATCGCCACATTGTGAACTCCACACAACTATTTTCCACTGTTCAATAGCCTAGTTTACGTTCCTTACACCAATAAAGGCCCAATAATGGCGTCGTTTAGAATTGGCCTGCGTGATGTGTGGCTTACGGGCAGCTCATCGATCACGAAATCCAGTTTTCTGACTTCCCGCCTAACTGATGCGGTTTGGAATTCCTGAGTTGTTTTTATTTATTTATTTGTTTATTTTTTTTATTTCAACGTCCACATGGGCAGACTGGCAGCAGCCTACAATGCTGCTCTACAGCCGAGCGAATTCAAAATGTAGACAACTGGTTTACAAAATGAGAGACATGGTGATAAATTGATGCTTTTACATAATGATATTATGAAAATTGCGGAAAAGAAAAATGCAAAATACTGAATACACATACATAGTGAGTAAGATGTTTTGCCACGGCCGCTAAAAAACACACATTGCGAACGACGAGACACAAGCAGACGACGATACTGATTAAAAGATAAACAACACGAAGCACTGTTGCCATGGTGCTTTTGTACGACGTCAAAACCATCGACGGAACACTGGACACATGATGCACTGTACACTGTTATAATCACTATCGTTGCACTGGCCCCGTAATGGGGTCGTGGGAGGGAAAGGGGGAGCACATGGGAAGCACGGCGGGAGGGGAAAGGAGGTGATTGGAGGGGTGGAGGGGAGGGACCGGAAGGACTCCTGCGGACGCGGATGAGGGCGTTAGCCAAGCGGAGGGAGGGATGGGGACGGGTGGGGGTGGGGGGAGGGGGCGACGATCTACAGGGAGGGGTTAAATTTGGAAGGAGGGATAGATGTCGGGACGGTTGCGGAAACGTCATCCGGAGAGGGAGGTGGTGGAAGCCAGCCTCAGAGAGGGTATAGAGGGTGTGGAGGTAAAGGGAGGAAGGGAGGGATGTGTTGGTAAAGTTGCGGCAGGGGCCCGGGATTCAAGAGGAGATACCTGTAGGTGATGGGAATCTAGCTTGCGGTGAACGTACTTGAGGCGGATGTGCTGAAGAAATTGGACCAGGTGTGGGAAGGGGATGATGTCATAGAGGATCCGCGTGGGGGAAGGGAGGCGGATGCGGTAGGCTAGGCGGAAGGCGTGGCGTTCGAGGACTTGAAGGGTATCATAGTAGGAGGGGGAAGCAGATACCCAGCGGGGTCGAATTCCTGAGTGATGGTCTGCCTATTTCACTGTACGACCCTCTTCTTCTGTCGGCGGTCTGCCATCAACAGACAAGGTCGGCCTGTAAGCTATCGTGCTTTACTCGTCCCTTCACGTTTACATTTTATTACCACGTAAAAACCGTGGACCTACAGACATTTAGGAATGTGGGAATCCCGCGTACAGACTTCTGACACAAGTAACAGTTCCACGGAGCGCCACATTCTGCTCTCTGTCTAACGACTAAGGAGGTCGCTGCTACAGAGTGTCTGCCAATAGATGGCAGCACAATGCTCCTAATATGAAAAACGAATGTTTTTAGGGGGGTGTCAAGATAGTTTTGATTGCCAGTTTTGTTCCTGCAGTTAGTAACAATTCAAATTCACGGAGTTTCCGACATTAATTGCGAATGGTCAGGTTGAAAACGTGTATTCAGCATGGATTCCAACTCGGGTCTCCTGGTTCAGTTGTTTTAACCTGTACACCGTAACACCACTGGGGCTGCAGAACATGCCCAAAAGAACAGACACCACACATAACGTCTTATGTATAAGTGGCCTAAGTGTGTGTCAGTTTGTCGCCAATAGAACAGTGCATACGCATGGCTTTTGTCGAGTTCAGTAACCGAATATGCGCAGGCTCAGTAATGTTGCTTACGGTTTTTTTTTCTTTCATTCCATTCCTTATTGGAATGGCGGGCCTTTTGTCGAACATTAATTAAGTTCGTTTTAGGCCAAGGGAGGTTAACATTTCTGCTGTGGTGACACCATTTATTTATTGTTGAGGGAAGGATTATATATTTTTATATTATCTTCTATTCATAAAACTTGATTCTTGAGGGAGGTTAACCCGCTTCATTCTTAGCCTGAGGAAGAAAAAACTCAGGCGGGGGGATAAGACATGCAATATGTTAAAATTAGTTAAAATTGTAATAAAATAGCTTCAATAAAATCTTTTAGGAATAATAAAATCCATTAAGTCAGTAATTTTTAAAATGGTTACAACTATTCATGTTCATCTTCTAGATGTTGGAGAAGATATTGCTATTCTTGAACTGCTTGCAGCTCATATCCAGGAAATATCACTACGGTCGGGGGTTCGAATCCCCCCTCGGGCATGGATATTTGTGCCGTTCTAGTTCGTAAGTAGTTCATAGGTAGTTTGTAAGTTTAGGGACTGATGACCCCGTAGTTAAGTCCCATAAGCCTTACAAACATTTGAACATTTGGAAATATCATTTCAACTGCTTGTGGTATAGCTGATGACGGATACGGATATTTGAATCTTGGACGATAAGTCTAATTGGAGTTCTTTTAAAAAGTTCTGTGGTTTCAGTAGTTTCTGTAGTTTCCTCCTTTAGCCTCGCAGCTCCAAAGTTATCTGCCATTCTAATTAATCTTTGTTCTAATGGTTGGACCCTCACGGTATTATATCGATCTTCCCTGTTAGTGCTTGGGTTTACGTTAGCTGCTATCCGAAGAATTCTTCTTTCAGTACTAAAATCCTTAGGGGAATGTGACACTGTGGTGATCCAGATTGGGGCTGCATACTCAATCGTTGGCTTGATGTAAGAAGCTGGAGTAGAAGCTCCGTGGAATCTCCCTTTGTTAGTCTGAGTAAGACAAGTCTTTTCCTTACTTTTATTACTAGATCGGATATGGCATATTTGTATATCAATGCAAAGTCGAAAATTATACCCAAATATTTGACTGTACTGTTTGGCGAAATCTGTACCCCATAAGTTGATACGTATATCTTTAGTATTTTGGCTCTGATATTGCGTTAAATTTCTGTGATGAAATACTATAAGTTGATTTTCACCTGCGTTCGGTCTAATACTCCACTTTGAAAACCACGGCTCGAATTTCTGGATGTACTGATTAGATAGACCGGGTAAATGGCACAAGTGCGCCGTGTCATTCGCATAAAGAGCCAGATCTTCATTCCATTTAACTGGTAACGGGATATCCGCTGTATACAGAGAGTATGATAAAGGCGATAGAATTGAGACAATCCAACCTTTGGATAGAAAGGTATTGAAATTTCATCTGTTACGTAGATCCTGGTCGGGTTTTCGCCCAGCCTCTGTTGCACAGTGGTAGAGTGCCAGACTAAGTGTCTGGAAGTCGTGGGTTCGATCCCCGCCAGGTCCGAAGATTTTTGGTTCGGAGCCCACGTTAAACTGTAGGTCCCCCTATAACTGGCTGGGAAAGTCAGTTCGAAGGAAGGCAACGGCATACCACCTCCAAACAGGACTATTTTGGGATTGTTGACTGCTTTACCTGAAACGTCAGAAAAAAAAAAAAAAAAAAAAAAAAAAAAAAAAAAAAAAAAAGAAGAAAAAACCTTATTCTTTTCATTCTCCACTCCGAGGAGTGGAGCGGGCTGTTTGAGATCCGGCCCATAAAGAGTCGCGTTTCTATTCAGCCAATTATCAGACAAGCTGATAGTGGGGCAAAGGGGGAATCCCAATTGGGAATAAGTGGGAGGGGCTTACCAGTTCCGGCATACGCCTTACAATCAAGGAAAACCTCCCGAAAACAGAACAACTTATCTCTTTTCATTCCGTGTCATTGGCATTTATTATAAAAGTTTTGTTGTAAAGTAAATGCGAGAGAGTAATGGTTTGTGCTACAGTTGATCGATATTCTTTCCTTGCAATCTGAGCAATTTAGCAAGTAAAAGGGGGAAACCACGTAGGGCAGTAAGCAAACGGGGGTCCTGATTAATTCAATCTGAAATAACAAACGCCTTTGCATAGGTATTCTTAATCACAATTCATAATATCTAGAACAGCAGTCACTTCTGTTGACTGCCGGACTTTTACAAGTATATAATAAGCCGATTACGGGCTTTGATAATTTGTATCTGCTGTGAGACGAGGTAGAGTACTCCGAGCAGATGTGATGATCGCTGCGTTCCTATTATGTAGGGATCAGCACACCTGCCTAGCAGGCAGAAGACCCGGTTTCGAATCCTAGCGCTGTACTCATTTTCAACTTTAACCATTCGCAAGTTAACGTCGTAAATTCCGTGAAGATGAGTTTGGTATCAGTGTAAATAGCTAACAATTGTTGACAATCTTATTCATTTAGTGTCTTCACATTGAAAGAGTATAATTTACATCTACATCTACATTGGATACTCTGCAAATCACATTTAGTGCCTGGCAGAGGGTTCATCGAACCACCGTTATACTATTTTATCTCCCATTCCATTCTCGAATAGCGCGCGGGAAGAATGAACACCTGAATCTCTCCGTTCGGGCTCTGATTTCTTGTATTTTATTCTGATGATCATTTCTACCTATGTAAATGGGAGTCAACAATATATTTTCGCACACGGAGGAGAATGTTGTTGATTGTAGTTTCGTAAGTAGCCCACGCCGTAGCCATAAGCGCCGTTGTTGTAATGATTCCCATCCCAGATCCTGTATCATGTCCGTAACGCTATCTCCCCTGTATCGTGACAATACGAAACGAGCTGCCCTTCTTTGGAGTCTCGATGTCCTCCGTTAAACCAACCTAATAAGGATCCCACACTGGGCTGCAATACTCCATAAAAGGAAGGACAAGCGTAGTGTACGCAGTTTCTTTAGTAGTTCTGTTGTATCTTTTAAAGGTTCTGCCAATAAAACGCAGTCTATGGTTCGCTTTACCCACGACATTATCTTCGTGTTCTTTCCAATTTACGTCAGAAGTAATTGTAATTCCTAGGTATTTTGTCGAGTTTACGGCCTTCTCATTTGATTGATTTAACATGTAAACAAAGTTTAACGGTTTTATTTTCGTGCTTATTACGAGGGTGAAAGATCGGGGTGAGAGTTTAAATAGGGAAAGTTTAATTTTTAAAACTCACAACCACCAACTGCGAACCATATTCCTAAACATGCAAAAACACTGGAACTGTGATTGCTACTGTTTGACTCGTTTTCTAGGGGATGATATCACACGTTCGCAGCTTTCCTTCCCTGCACATGATTAACAAAAAAATTCATAATAAAGTAAGTTCATGTGAGAAAAGGGTGTACTAACTACTATTTTTGAAAACACGTGAAAGTTCACTTTATGTTGTTCATTACACCATATTAAAACCCTGTGGCTGATACGTCTGTACGTCGACACATTTATCAAATAAAGTTATAGCTCGTGAGCCCCCAGACAAAATGAATATTTGTCGCAAATTGTTTTCACACCATGTGCCTGTCTCAAACACCGTTTGTGTTCATGGCTATGCGACGACACGTGTGCGATGCACACCTTGTTCCACCGGCTAAATATTCACAACACACAGTAGCACTCGATACAACTTGGGGCAGTCTACGACGAGCAACTACACTTGGCAATTTCCGCACAAAAATCTATATTTTCCCCCTGGAGATCCACATGCCGACTGTGCAGAGCGACGCCGCGCCCGGCCAGCTACCCCACTTGCTCCCGACTCGTCACTTCCTGGGTCGCGCGCGCACCAATAGCCCAACTGGCGGGTTTTTTCCCTACGTCATCAACTTGCCCATGCGAGCTGTTGTAACCGATTTGCCAACGTACAGCGCTCGGCCAATACATTTCTAAAACTTTACTTAAAATCAAATTAATTACACTACACATTAAACAAATGTCTTCTTAGGTTTTTGTATTGGTATAAACATCCTTTATACTATTTATTATAATACTGCAATTTCTTATATCACAGATAAGTGATTTAACTGAATACTTCAAGATAAAATACACAAGATTAATTGAAAATAAAATGAGAAATAGTTACTATATTATTTTTATAAACAAACATTGCCATGCTAGTTTTGTAACTGTCTTGTATTCATTGGTAATTTATTACTTTTCATTGTCATTAAACATATTACGCCAGATGTGACTATATCAGCTAATGTATTGTTTATTTGTCAACAGGCTATTTTGTAATGAGGGCCTTAAAAGTTCCTAACTGCATCGTATTACTTCAAATGCCAGTAGTATTAGAATATTTTCTTTCACGATGTACACTGCACTGCGCCTGGCACTCACCATTGTTCGTCTCTCCCCTCACGGGAAACTAGCCTGGAGAATCCTAAACTGGAACAAGCCACCAATGTCGGCCTGCTCGCCGCCTCCCCTCAGCTACAAGCACACAGCAAATCTCAATGTCGAGAATTTCTGCCTATGGCCTAACTATAAATGTTGTCATCGAACTGCGTACATACATTGCTACCATAATTATTAAGATTACAATTGTGTAACATTTGGTGCATTGGCATGGTTAATGTTTGCAGTGAACTTCATACTGTTTAATTACAAATGCTAGTAATTACCAATATTTCTAATGGGCGGTAATCTCACATCATGTGGACGACTTCACACTTCTCATTATTTAGCATCAACAGCCAATGCTTACACCATAGATATATCTTATTCAAATCGTTGGTTTTGATCTTCAGATCATTTTACTAGACCGTAAATGACAGCGTCATCTGCAAACAACCTAAGAGAGCTACTTAGATTTTCCCTAAATTCCCTTTATGTAAATAAGGAACAGCAGAGGACCAATAACACTACCCTGCGGAACGCCCGAAATCACCTCTGTTTTTGTCGATGCCTTACCATCGATTACTACGAACTGGGTCCTCTCTGAGAGGAAATCCCCTATCCAGTCGCAAATTTGGGGCGATATACCGTAACCACGGAATTTGATTAAAAACAGTTGTGAGGTATGGCGTCAAAAGCCTTCTGGAAATCAAGGAAAACGGAATCAATTTGCGAACCCTTGTCGATAGCACTCATGACTTTCGTATGAAAGATATATTCTAAATCCATGTTGAGCTTGGGCCAATAGATCTTTCTGTTTGAGATAATTCATAATATTTGAATACAGGATATGTTCCAAAACCCTGCTGCAAATTGAAGTCAATGAAATAGACCTGTAGTTTACTGGGTTACGCCTACTGCATTTCTTGAATATAGGTGTGCATCTTTCCAATCTTTTGGTACAGATCCTTCTTTGAGAGAGCGGTTGTATATGGCTGTTAAGTAAGGAGCTATCGCTTCAGCATAATCAGATAGAAATCTAATGGGTGTACAATCCGGACCAGAAGACTGGTGAATGTGAAACGGGGCTTCCATCGTAGTCGATGTAGTTCGAAATGTCGGCTGCTACAGTTGACATTTGTGTACTCTTACCATCTTAATATTATTGATCTTGTATCGTACCGAGTCACATATGACCCTCTCGTTGTATCTGGATTTCATTCTGACTTCCTCAGAACTGTTGCCCTCCTCTGTTCACAGGACATGCGGTGGCTGGAAGGGCGACTCCCCAAGCTGCTGGGCAGCTACCAGGTGCCGGCCAAGTCGTTCAGCCACCTCAGCTTCCTGTGGTCCACCGACGTCGTGGACGCCCTCTACGACCCCCTCATCAACTTCCTCAACTACGTCCTCGACCACGACTGCTGCTGAAGACAAGTGCCTTAACTCACAGCACACAACAGTGCAGCGGTAGTACCATCCACGAACATTGGCAGTTCTAAAATGTCTACCCACTGACAGACATCGTGGTGTTACCAATTCCACGCGAAAGTGACGTTACTCGATTTGGGCATAAGGAATTATAGTAACCAACAAATTATGTCCTTAATTTCCTTTTGTGGAATCAAGAATTGTAACTTCTGTTCATTCATTCACTATGTCGTGCCGCAGCTGGTCATTTTTAGTCTTAGCTTTTGGTAGTTGTTGTACAACATGGACATGCGATAATTTTTCCTGGAGACGGGACTGGACCTCTCGCTTACCAGGTAGATGCGCTATAAACCTATGTCATCCCAGGCACACGGGCTTAACAGTGGCGTAACTAGGACTTGCCTTTGGAGGGGGATAGATCTGCTTGACGAGCACAATTTTAGTCAAATTAAAACAAACTTTTATATAAAGGTGTTTTAGAAAATTATGTTACTCGAAGCATATTGACTGTTTTTAGAATAAAACAAACATAGTAGATTAGTAGACCCTGTCCTTCTAATAATTACGATTTTTTCTTTTAGGGTTCTGGAGGGAGGGGGGGTTTCTATCCCCCTCATCCCCCCCCCCACTGTTACGCCACTGGGGCTTAACATACTTACATGCGCGGGCTACCGAAACACGTGCCCATCCCAGCCAAAGACTTCCTATTCTTCCTACTTGGAGCATTGTAATCTCACTGTAATGTGCATCAATCTTTGACAGTGAGGTTAAATTTAAGAATTGCGGCGTCTGCAGATGTTTGCGAGTACCGGACTCATGGCGTGTATACAGCGCCCGCTGCGAACCATGGTCTACAACTTTTTTTTATAAAAGATCAACATACGCCTTCAGCCGTTAATGCTGTAAGTCTTTTATTTATTTACTAGTTTAGATAACTCATTGTTACCGTCTTCAGACCTTTTAAAAGATAACACTAATGACCAGCAACGTATGTGAATAAAACATAAGATTATATAGTGGATTAACGTTAATTTCAGCTTATATTCATGGATATAATAAAATTGTGAATTGATAGGATGGTGACTATGTTCAAATGTCTGTAAATCTATCGGACCAAACTGCGTTGTCATCAGTCCGTAGCTTACAAACTACTTAAACCTAGGTAAACTAAACTACGGACAAACACACCCATGCCCCTCGGAGGACTCGAACTTCCACGGCGAGCACCCGCGCGCTCCGCAGCGAGGTGCTTTAGACCACTCGGCTACTCCACCGTGGTGATGGGGACTATAATCAAGTGCATATCCAATATCATCTAATATTATGAAGTAATGTGGGAGGCTAAATCTCATCTGTTGTAGTTCATCAGGTAATTAGATATTATTAACCCTATAGGTCCCACATTATGAAATCAGCTTTCGGAAAATTGAAATTAAATTCAAAAAATGTTCAAATGTCTGTAAATCTATCGGACCAAACTGCGTGGTCATCAGTCCGTAGCTTACAAACTACTTAAACCTAGGTAAACTAACCTACGGACAAACACACACACCCATGCCACAGGGAGGACTCGAACCTCCACGGCGAGCTCCGCGCGCTCCTCAGCGAGACGCTTTAGACCGCTCGGCTACTCCACCGCGGCTAAAATTAAGTATTTTCTGTTTTAATACAGTGCAGTATACATGAAAATATGTGTTTCAAAATATTTTATCGAACTATCGACTTTTTACGTCATGTATTTCATGCAGAACACTGATGTTTGTATCGAGGTATTTTGTTACTTTGTTGATAGTTAACACTGCCACATCAATAATGCTAGCATAATCTTTGCCACACCACCAAAGACAAGACTGTTCACAGCTGTAATAAAGTAAAAGGAACTACACTCACGCTCACACTCTCAGCCACGTACAGACGGCAACGCAACACAACCTCCAAGACGGACAGATTAATGCCTCAGAAGTGGCTAGAAGCCGTACCAAGCGGCAAAATGTCGTACTAAAAGTATGTTGTTCATCGACAAAAATGTAACTTTAAGAACTGATGCACAAAATACGGAATAGATCAACTTTTAGTACGTTTTTATCCAGGAACAACATTGAGAATGAAAGGGTTAAGAAAAAACATAGTGAACGGTAACGTAATGCCATTAGGGCACACACGTGTCATGTATGTAGTTCATTCAAACTGTACCTATGTATGACAACAAAACGAGTTCGCACTATGTAGAGCTACTGATGTCATTCTTCAAATAACGTACCGGAAAAGTCCTCCTGTCCGTCAAGTTTTAACGTTTTATATTTACTTTTCGACGTGCGCAAGGAACAGGGCGTAATAAATGTTAAAGAGAGTAACGTGTATCATTCATCATAACCAAAGGCAATTTTACAATGAATGGTTGAATGTGTTATGTGATAAACAAGGATAAGAAAATGTGTAATCCTGCACAAGGTAAAACATCACAAAACGGAAAAAATAGAATGAAGAGCACATGTAAATACTGGTCGAAGTAGGAGGGATATCTGAAAGTGGACATCTGAAATGCTAGCGCTTGAGTATTCCGTGCTGGTTTGTTAAGCCCTCGTGTCTGGGTTGACATAGCGGTTAATAACAACTGCGTAGTAAGCAGAAAGCCTCGGGTTCTTATCCCTGCTCGGCACAATTACAACACCTACAATTAGCTGAGATTTAAAAGTCTCCAGCTAAAATCTGTATTATGTAGACTTCGTCGCAAACCAAAAGGAAGAGGTAGCTTAGGGTTTAACGTCCCGTCGACAGCATGGTCATTAGAGACGGAGCTTACACTCCGATTTTCGGGGAAGGATGGGAATGGAAATCGGCTGTGCCCTTTCAAAGGAACCATTCCGGCATTTGCCTGGATTGATTTAGGGAAATCCCGGAAAACCTAAATCTGAATGGCCGGTAGTGGATTTGAACCAGAATCCTTCCGAATACGAGTCCAGTCTTACCACTGCGCAACCTCGCTCGGTCGTCGCAAACTAGTCCCATCATCAACGAGAACTCGCGAAAAAAATGTTCAAATGTTTGTAAATCTATCGGACTCAACGTCTAGGTTATTAGTCCGTAGCTTACAAACTACTTAAACTAAGGTAAACTAAGGACAACACAAACACCCAATCCCGAGGGGGCACTCGAACCCCCGACGGCGAACGGTCGAGCGCACCGCAGCACGGCGCTCCAGTACGCACGGCTAATCCGCCGCGGCGAACTCGCAACAAATGAAAATTTTCTAAATAAATCGCTACAGCCAATTGTAATCTTCGTAAACCGTAAAGGCTCAGAAAAGTACTGACATGTCATTGGCGCTTAAGAAGAACACTTATGGGTGCAAAACACCCCTGAACTCGACCGCTGATGCTCCATCTATAGTGCTTCGGAATTCAGTTCTATGCACGACCCAAAGCATCACGGATTGTGTGTTGGTTTATTTAGTAGCTTTCATTATGAATATTTAGTTAAACTAGTACTGCCTGTGGTCGAAAATCGACCAATTGTGTTTACATTGGTCACTGGGGGTAAAATTTTACGTATCATGTCAGCGGCCTCGCGTGATTATCTTGGCAACATCAACAACACGATAAAAAATCTCTGCCCATTTGTTCGCACCACATTGAATGACTGGATTAGTGTAACGTACAGACCATGAAGTAAGCAAATAATGCTGTTCCTGCTTTATGGTTGACAGGTTCTTGTATGTACCCTTGTCCGCTCAGTAAAAATAATTTCCCTGGTAAAGAGAAGATTCCATGAGAAAACATCAGCGTTGTCAAGCGAATGGCTAAAATGAAGATTCACAGGATTCTCACTATTCAGCATCTGTTGCCAACGTTTTCATAGGAGGCCGCTGGGATATTTGGTACAATTTAATCGGCCCTGGGAGGTATGAAACGGTATCTTTTACGTTTTAAGGAAAATACCTGACACAATAACAACAAATAAAAACGGAAGTATATACTTCTCATGACATTTTCGAATTATGTTCAAATGTTTGTTAAGCTTATGGGACTCAACTACGGGGTCATCAGTCCCTAAGCTTACAAACTACTTATGAACTAGCTAAGACTAAAGACGGCACAAATATCCATGCCCGAGGGGGGATTCGAACCCCCGACCGTAGTGGCCGTGCTGACCGTGACTGGAGCGCCTCAATCCCCTCGGCCACCGCGGCCGGCCAAACTGAGCTGACATGAGATAGGTAGCGGAGACAATAATCCGTCCCACTACACCGAACACCCGGCGCATCATCCTTTATATCGGCATTCATATGAAAACATCCATTTCCTTTAACCACTGTTAATCACTGCGAAAATGATGCATGTGAACGGCAGTAGAAAGTGAGTTCGGAGCACTTCATATTTCGATATTCACTTATTTTAATAGGTTATTTTAATACTGCAGATGCGTTGCGTCTTTGCTCGAGGCGAATAGCCAATCAGTGAGCTGATTGTTGGAGAATGTAGAACTTGATCCAAACTGTAGATAGGAAAATTTCTACTTCCTTTTACCACCTTTAATGGCTAAATGCACACACAATATTTATATTCGTGAAATCTACGACAAACAATCTTTCGAATGGTGTAACTTTCATTGGCCTTCTTTTACGAACAAATTAGTAATCTGTACCACAATTTTCGTGTTAGCGTATTTATATAATTATATATCTGAAGGAATGCCAACAAGCATGAAGTAGAGTTCGGCATTTATGAGAAGAGATGGACTGTCCTGCATTTTGCATATGTTGTACGAAAATTATTATCAAGGTTTGTATAGGATAGTTAGCCGTCTTTGCAACAGTAAATAAGAGTATCGCTTTATTTAAAAGCATCTACAGTGTTCAATTTTTCCTCCTCTGTCACCTCCTAATACTTTTTATGTTGCACTAACACTCGCAATAAATGCTTCAGATTGTGACATACAAACTGTATGATTGCTACAGCGAAATAAGAGTCAAAGAGTAAACAACTATGGCGTATATATTCCTGTAAATTCTGCAGTTTCTCCTTTCATGCGATAATTTACTTATTGCTGCATAAATGTTACTGAATTGTGATCTCGTAATAATGATGACGAACGTTAAATTACTTACAAAAACTTCCAACTTATTTTACCACATACACCAGAGTATCGTCTGTGTAACGGTCTTACAAGAGATGCAGTGAAGCAAACAACATAGGAAGTAACAGGCGCTGGGGTGTAGCCTCGTAAATGGACAATACGCCGGGATTATGCAGCAGTTTAATTGGTCTCCGGTTCCTGAAACAAACCTAATGATGCGGATACTGTTGCAACGTTTTCCGCATTCGGCGAATCCTGATCCCGTTAACGCGACTGGTAATCAAACCTTCCAATTACTGTGTTTAAGCTACCTCATCCTGTTACTTCTCTTATGACCAGATTTTATATTTTAAGGCATCCATTATTGATCGCAGACCTGCTGTAGAAGATGGGTGTGCTCTGTATTTGCTGTTGTGGAGTTAAATCATCTTTCCACTAATGGTGATACAAGTTGAACGCGGTTATTACCTTCAGTTTAAACACACTTAAGAAGTTAACGATCCATAATGTATCGTGATGTGGACCTCAGATATTTCCAGTGGAAAGGAACTTATAAAATGGGAATATTGCCGGCAATATGTCTTTGGCCTAGGAAGATTGCAAGTAACTGACGATTCAATAATTTTTTTTTAGATTTCGAAAGTTTTAACACTTATTGACAGTTAAAGAACCTTATAACTAGGTTAACTACGTAAGTTCATACATTTTAATCACAGATTTATCATTCTCTGCATTAATTTCCTTGCCAATTCCATTCAGAACATCATTTACTTTAAGTCTGATGCACAAAAATAATTTAAAATATTCGCTAGGACTACTCCACATTTCTCTGAATGAAATCTAAACTTACAAAATATTTCTCTGGAGGCATAATTCTCAACCGGCCGTCAAATGCAGTATTTTAAAATTTTTCCAAACGAATGGATAGAGGTGTTTCACTTACAGAATTCAAAGACTCCTCTATTCCTGCGATGAATTATGATTTATAAAAATTTATTTTCTAAAATATCGCTATCAATATCAGTTTTAGAATCTTTAAGTAATGTTTTCAATATTAACAATCTCATGTTAATAACATCACTTGTATTTTCAAATAAATCATAAATCTCGGTCGGTTCATTTGTATAATTTTGCCCCGAAATGCCATTTTCATTGACTAATGTTTACAAATGTCGCAACAGTTACTTTAAAATTTATTGCCTAAAATATCACTAACATCGTCTGAAAACTTAACAAATTAAACACACAAACCTCCCTGTGTATTTTAGTTACCTACGAGGTCATCAGTTCCTAAAGTTACAAACTACGTATGAACTACCGTATACTAAAGACGGCACAAACATCCATGCCCGAGGGGGATTCGAACTCCCGACGGGGAACGGCCTCACGCATCGTAGCAAAGCTCCTCAATGTGCTCGGTCGCTCCGCCCTGCTTTATTTTAGTATTTAGTAGCTACTCACTAGATGGCATATTAGTATTACAAATTCGGTTTTTCTAAAGGTTGATTATTTCGAGGTCGGCAGTTCTGGGGAACGTAAAAATCGTAAATTTCTAAGCTTGGTAGTTCTAGGGCTAATTGTTTGATAATTAAAATATTGAAAAGCGAAAAATGTGTATATTTTAGACAAGGAGGTTAAGTCCAGGTCCATATAAACCTAAACCTATCCAAAGAGTGTTCGTGTTTTTTTAATAACACAATTACAATTACCACATTGACGTATTAATGTGAGCGATTTCGTTTGTAAGATTATATATTCCCAAGAAATTTATTTAATTATAATTTTCTTAATTATATATATTTAAATTTCGTGTTTATCTATATAATCACTGCCTTAAGCCTATTAACTACGTTTTACTGAGCTATCTGGCTAATTAAACATAAATTACTGGGAATTTATTAATTTTGGGAATATTGCCGGCAATATTTCTTCGATTTTCAGTTCCCGGGAATTCCACAACAGTAATAATGTATGTACATAATGCTGACAGTTCGTGAAAGAATCCGTATGGCAACTTCGAGAAGAACAAAAATTTTAGTAAACTATGCCCCAAATCAATGGTGTACCAAAGTGATATTACGTGCTATTAATTCGGTAAATCACCTTCAACTCACGTTGTGATTACTGTAAATCTCTTAGTGGATTAAGGTGGAGGCAGATTATAAAGGAAAATTATTAATCACCTGTGGTAATAATCGTCATTATAAAACAAAGACTGTAAATCAGGTAGCAAAGAACGAAGGCATGTTTCGCAAATCCTGATAAACTCGTCAAACAGATCAGCTACGAAACACTGTGAGCTCACGGAATTAGCATTTCTAAATGAATGGCCCCATCCCATTGCTCGCACCCTGTTACAATTACTAGTAAGACATTGCGCAAAAGAATGTTCATTGAACATCTGTTTTATATCCATTAATGGTGGCATACTTAAATGTACCTCGTGTTGAATGGACAAGCATTTACACGTATTTGTTTAATGTGTTATCTAAATAAACGGAACTCACTTGTATAGTATTAGTAGAATTCGTTTATATTCAGCGACATTGATCTCAATCATACTACGCACAACGTAATTCAGCGTATCCTTGTAGCATAACTTAGGAACATGATTATTCTGTCGATGTTACACGCTATTTAATACTGCAGCCTATGTACCACTATTGCGATGTACAGTAAGTTATTTTCTATGAAAATAAACACTTTTATGAACGATTTTTTTCTTTTTTTATTAATGTTTATCATTAAGAATTAAATGATATTAAGTCAACTGTTTAACTGTTTGTTGCCATATGGCCATATTATTTAGTAAACTGTAAGAAATAAATAAATAGAATAAAAATCACAGGTTGTCCACTCCATCCAGAATACATCGATCCTGACCGATTTCGGCACATCCAGGCCGCCATCATTAAATCGTGCATGTTACTGAGTGCTCGAGACAAAAAGTTGAACCATTAGTATTTATTCTAGCGAGAGAAAGAAATTAGGAATAAAATGAATTTTACACAGAGTTTCATATACCTCTCTACGCTTTCAGCTAAACGTCTCCACCGGTCGGGGTGGAGTTTCGTCTGCCATGTTGAAAATGACAACAAAGAATCACATTTTCGTATGTTTAATTAAAATATTCGTTGAAGTATTTTATCCATTTCAGCAACTGTTCAGGTTATACATTAATAAAGTGCAGCAACCAGTTGCTTGTGATTATTTATTTTTAACGACCTGTTTCGGACGCTTGAGCGCCCTTCTTATGGTCTATTTTAGTGTTGTTGCTGCATGTTATTAATTTATTTGAAAACATTCGTGTTTGTGAGAAAAACCTATGGTTTAACCTTGGGACAGTGGTGGTTTTACCTTGGGACACGGTGATGTATTTCAATTTCTTAGTTTTATGAATGAAAAATCATATTGGAATCATGTAGTAAATGTTTGTCAGTCCAAATACAAAAGCTATTTTACCTTAAAACAAGAGATGGTGGGAATAAAATATTAAATGAATGACACCCACGACACACCACTGGAGCTGGTAGTTCTTTCACTATATTACTGCGATTAACAGTGCTGATGTTCTCAACATTATGGAATACAAAATGGTCCTTTCCTTCCTTATGAATTTCACAGTTATATCTTGTTCAGTGTTTTCTAAAACTATTTCAGCATAGTACACATGAGATCTGCCACTGATGTCAACTTTTACCAAGACCCAACTACCTTGAGAACAAGAAAGTGTTACTTTTCCAGGTGGTAGGAAGGATGGCAAATCCTCTTCTTCAGATGACAAATCATATATGCTACCTCCAGAGCTACTGCCAAGCTGGGGAATTTCTTCATCAGAAGACCTGGAAGATGGAAACTCCTTTGTCCGTTTAGTGGCTTCTTTCTTTGGAAAAATACTTCTTTTTTTCGTCTTCAATTCTTTATTTTTCTAGTGTGTCAGTGACAATCATACACCTTCCAGGTGTCCCAAGGTAAAACCAAATACACAATAACAGAAAACAGTATCCTAATCTATGTACACATTTATATCGTTATATCTTATGGTATCAATAGCTTACTTAAATAATGCCCTACAACATTGTATTTAAGAAATATCAATAATGATACTTATCTTTAATTTATATCTTCTAAGGATAGTGGCTAAGTTTTCCTTTCAAACACGAAAACTTGTAAAACTCCTCCTCAAATCTCAAACATCATCTGAATACAACATGGCGTCTTATTCCCTCTGAAAATAGGCCTGACAACTTCAATTCATAACTTGTAAAGTTTCCACTAGATTGCACTGTCTGTATTAAAAAGTGTCCCAAGGTAAAACCGTCCCAAGGTACAACCCTATCCCCTACACGTACAAATATCCTTTTTTATAGATATAGACGAGGGATGTTCAATTGAAAATGTTCGAAACGACACTGTGGGTATAACTGAAGTCTTATTCAAAAGTAATCACCAGGTGCAGGAGCACAACTATGCTCAAGCTGCTCACACTTCAACTTAGCCAGTATACTTTACGTGAAACTGGAGACGTGCGCGCGAGTTTTCGACTTTTGATGGAGCAGAATCACTCCCTCCGTGAGCAGCCCAAGTCGTTTGCTTTTGATGGACTTGCGAACTTTATGGAGTGTGGCACGATACACATCACTGTTAATGGTCTTTCCATGCTTGAAGAATCTAGTGGCAAAATTAATCAAAAAATTTAAAAACCAGATACTTGCAAAAACCACCAAAGATGCAGACCCACAGACAGTAACACAGCAAAGCAGCACACAAACACACACATTTCACAGTACAAAGGACACATGAAAGCAAAAAAGAAAATTCAAGATGGTACACAAGGACATACAAACAAAAATTACACAATACTAACAAATATTTTCAAAATACAAGACATAAAAGTAGCTTTCATAATAGACAACCCAATCCAAAAATATATCCCAAAAATGAAAAAAAAATATTGATATACTAATATAAAGAACATACCAGGGCTTATAAGCCACTCCACTCTCACGGAACATCTGAAAGAATATAACCACAAACATACCACAACAGTAAAACACATGAGGATAATTAGAATAAATAATGAAAAACGTCGAACATTACAGGAAAATTATCATGTATATATAAAACAAAAGCTGAGAAAAATTTGCTTTTAAATAACCAAATAATCTTGACGAATCAATCACTATTCTCACTGCTTGATCATATGGTAGACATAAATACCAACATATAATCACAAACGCACAATTCCTCCCTCCCCCCTCCACACACACAATGGTACCGTCAACACACTTTCAGTAATAACAGTTGAATTACAATTAAGCTACACTGGACACAGCTAGGGCAGTAGACGGCAGTGCAAGTATGATAATTCGAAGTTTTTCTAAAAATAGTGCAACATTTCGACTTGATTGCCAGAAAGAAGGAGATATGGAGTGGCTAGTAAGTACACTACTTTACACCAAAGAAACAAAGTGTTTTGAATCATAAACGAAATGTTTTTGTACATATGTAAAATCCGAAACTATATTTGTAAACAAAAACATGTAAATATTTCAGGACACCCACTGATGACACCTTATGAAAAAGGCGAAACGCGTAAGGCTGAATTATAGAAATAAATAAATAAAAACACTTCATTTGCAGTAGCAGAAGGCGTTTTCTTTAAAATACTGCTGCGAAAATACATAGTATTCATCTGGTGCTAAAATGGCCACTAACAGCAACGTATACTTTTGTTTGATTTTGGTGAATTTTTGATTTTCGATATTCGGTCAACTGAGTGTTCACTAGTCCCTGCCTGATTTATGATGCTCTTTCTTCGCTCCGGATTAATTCCTGCTAGGAGGTCAAGTGTGTTTTCAACCATTTACCATGCCAGTAAGTTCATGAACAAAATGCTGAAGACAGTTTTCGCCGAATGCGTTCACTTTAATTTCGGACGATGTTTTATGATTGCCTCCGGTTTTGTTGTCAAGGAATTATATAATTCTGAAAGGTTTTTGAAACTCCATTCAAGTTTTGTTTCGCTATTTCAGCAATCGTATCGTCTGAGTTAGGACAACCAGTTTTAATTTATTCCACTTGTAGGGTTCAACCTCTACCCATTCCAACTCACAAGATTTCCCTAGAGGATAAATTGCTTGTGATAGCAATGAACACACGACCGCCTATTTTATTCAGTCTGTCCTTTCTGAACACCATTTCTCCATCTGAAAAATTTCGGCTGAATATATCTCTGGTTTTCTCGAGTTGAGCTTGTTTCTTGCCTCGCACAGTTCCGCCACTTCACTAAGGTTTTACCAATGGTTCATAGATATGCGTCATTGTTCTGGGTGTAACCAGCACCCTTAGAAACGTTTTTTTTTTTTTTTTTCGTGACCGTAGAAGAAAATAACCGCCCAGTCCTGCTACGCTTGTTGTCGCTTCCGGTTTGTTGTGGACACCAGATCTAATTAATGGAACCCTGAAACCCATCTAAGCCACAGTTCAAGGAATCTGCGGCCTACACGGTCGCAGAACCCTCCTGATTCAGACCCTCAGTTCAGAGTGGTCATGAGTGCACGATAGTTTATGAATTGTGGCGTATGTATACAATAGCACGCTATAGTGCATGGAAGTGAAAATCCCAGGCTGGGCTTATAATAAAAGGCTATAGCACGATAAGAGGGAGGACAATAAAAAATAGAGTTGTGCTTGGAGGACAATTGAAGGGACTAAAGAATCCATCATCGGTGGTTACTCGTCATCACAATTTTATTTGGTGACTGTGATTATATTACCAAAGTTTTGCTTTTAGTATTTGCACAGCCCATGTATATTTCTATACACAGTTGTAATTTTAGGGTAACTTGTGGCATTTTCTCCTGTTTCAATTACACATATTTGTCTTTCATTGTCTTAATTTTGAATAGTACTTTGCTTCTATAAGTAGTTCATCACTACAGTTCCGCCAGGCGAAATATGTACCATGCACTTGCCAATTGTTCATAGCACAGTTTGTCCTTATCTATTACCTTTACTCGTCATTTTTTGTGATATTTTAGTGGGATGTTTTCTGTAACCTTAGATATATTTTGGGCTGTTCTAGTTTTTAATGTTATGTGCCTATGCCGACAAGCATATTGATGTTTTATTGCCAAAAACCGACTCTTTAGTCGTTCACTATCATTCCCTTTGTCAGCTTTGGGATTGCAATTGTCTCTATTATACGATTAAAAAAATTAATGTTATTGTTGACTACATTTGTACATATTCTTTATGTGGTATTGTATAGTAGTTTCATTCCTATATTGTATTTTCTGTGTGCTACCATAAATACTTTTTTGTGCTTTTTTGTGTTTTTTATGTTTTTGCCTTAGTCACCTGATTAGGTTTGTTTATTACACAGGGACCTGAAGATAGCATAGTCAAATGCCGAAACTGGTTGTAATAGAATAAATATTTCATCATACTTCAGAATTGAAGGGACAGTGTATGGTGGTGTTGGGAGTAGCAGACCACTGTTAGGTACCCGCAATGAGGACCTAACTTAAGTAGATTTGGAGCAATCAAAGCAAGAGTCTTGAGACACTCATTCTAGTTTTACTTTTTTTTTTTCCTGCCGGACGCAACTAAGTCTAGAATCCTCTACTCACATCCTGAATCTTGGCTTGGTTCACATATGTTGTACTGCCCTGAGGAAACTTTCACTACACTCTCGTTCTAGTTCCTTAATAAATGGGAAGCACTCTACTATAAATATTTAGTTTGATTATGGTTTTAACTGCTCTCTCTCTCTCTCGCCTTAGAGGGAACTGTACTTGAGCCCTGAGAGTTAAAACCTTTGGTAAATCCACCTTATACTTTAATTATTATAGTTCTCTAGGCAGCTACAAAGTTCTTAAATACAATGTATTCTTATTGTAAATGCTTACTTACTCCTTACTTGTTTAAACCTTGTTTAAACATTCAGTTGATGATTTTAAAATGAAAGTTTGCCTAAAATTAATGGTTTGATATGTCAAGGCAGAGGGAATGATTATGTAGTGGAACAAGTCACTACACTGCATTTTTACTCGCCTTGAGCTCTCTAAATATTTATTAGCTTATTTCTTAAATTAAATTTCGGCATTTTTGGAGTAGTGGATGCCACCGGAATCGGTTGTTACAGATTCTGGGAGAGGCTGATAGAGCACAGTGGTCAGAGACTGTATGTAGCATGCAGTCATGGAATATTAAACATCATCACTCTGTGCAACCGGAATAAGAAGTGATGTTGAAAAAACAAGTGAAATAAAATTGATTTTTCTATGCTTTTGAAGTAACTCTCATGTTAATACTATATAACTATCTCGGCAAATGTGTATGTCTTAAATATTCCAATAAATGTTAAGAGTTGAAATATATTCCAGAGTTGGACTCTTCATTTATATGTGGAGAGCAATGTGAAGTCAGGATACTCTCATTTTATTATTATATTGACATCAAAGACAGTGGAACCTACAGAGGCACAACATAAACTGGATCTCTAAAGCTGTTCAGTACCTCAGTTACTTTCATCTTTTAATAGTATTAACCTACATACTTCAAGAGTCTGAAAATTTCATAAGTCTGGTGTTTGACTTGTAATTATTTAAAGAAGTGTTATCCTGCTTTGTGAGGAAAGTTAATTCATACAAGACCAACGGTAACAGTTCACATTTAAACTAATATTTAGTGTCAACAAATTTCGTTTCTTCAGAAACGCTTTTCTTCCCATAGCTATTATGCATTTTATATCTTTTTTACTTCAGCCATGAGAAGTTATCTTGCTACCCAAACAACAAAACTCATCTACTACTTTTATCGTCTCATTACGTAATCTAATTCCTTAGCATCGCCTGATTTTCTGACACTACATTCCATTACCCTCGTTTTACTCTTGTAAATGTTCATCTTATATCTTCCTTTCAAGACACTGTCAATTCCATTTAATTGCTCTTCCAGATCCTTAGCGGTCTCTGACAAAATTGCTATGTCATAGCAAACCGCAAGGTTTTTATTTCCTCTCCCTGAACTTTAATTCGCTCTTCAAATTTTCTCCTTGCATTCCTTCACAGCTTGCTCAATTGAGAGACTGTACAACATTGGGGAAAGGCTACAGCCCTGTCTTACTCCCGTTCCAACCATTGCGACCCTTTCGTACCGTTCGACTCAAATAATTGCTGTCTGGTATTGGAGCAATTTGAATACAACTATTCGCTCCCTATATTTTACCCCTGCTACCTCCAGAATTTGAATGATAGTATTCTCGTCAACATTGTCAAAAGATTTCTCCAGATTCACAAATGCTACAAAAGGAAGGTTTCTCTTTCCGTCACCTATCTTTTAAGATAGGTCGTAACTAAGGAAAAGGCAAGAACTGTGCCAAGAAGTTAGACAGTCAACAGAATGGAAAAACTGAAATTACACAAGAGATACTAAGCCAACTGTCGTGGTATAGGCGGCGCAAATCCACAGCTGCGAGGATTACAATACCACGGAAGTGAGCCTACTGAAAGAGAAACCAAGTAACGAATATAAGAATTAAAAAATAAAGAGGTAAATGAAAGGCTTCTGTACGTTACTGGTGCTTTCTGCTAGATCGCTGGCACCGAATTTCTATCTACCTAATTGTGGCTAATAAAATATAGTGGAAAAGAATTTCTGATTTGTCCTTGTATGAACACTGGTAAATACATTTAAGGGATCAAGAAATTTCCTGGCAGATTAAACGTGTGTGCCGGAACCGGGACTCAAACCTGGGACCTTTGCCTTTCGCTGGCAAGCGCTCTACCGACTGAGCTGTCCCGACACGACTCACGATACCGCCCCACAACTTTACTTCCGCCAGTACCTCCTACTTTCCAAACTTCACAGAAGCTCTCCTGCGAAACGTGCAAGACTAGCACTCCTGGAAGAAAGGATATAGTGGAGACATGGCTTAGCCACAGCCTAAGGGATGTTTCCAGAATGAACTTTCACTCTGCAGCGGAGTGTGCGCTGATATGAAACTTCCTGGCCGGGGTACTGGCGGAAGTAAAGTTGTGAGGCGGTACCGTGAGTCGTGTCGGGATAGCTCAGTTGGAGAGCGCTTGCCCGCGAAAGGCAAAGGTTCCAGGTTCGAGTCCCGGTTCCGGCACACAATTTTAATCTGCCAGGAAGTTTCATATCAGCGCACACTGCGGTGCAGGATGAAAATTCATTCTGGAAACATCCCTTAGGCTGTGGCTAAGCCATGTCTCCACCATACCCTTTCTTCTGTGAAGTTTGGAAAGTAGGAGGCGCGGTACTGGCCGAAGTAAAATTTGAGGCGGTATCGTGAGTCGTGTCGGGATAGCTCAGTCAGTAGAGCGCTTGCCCGCGAAAGGCAAAGATCCCAGGTTCGAGTCCCGGTTCCGGCACACAATTTTCATCTGCCAGGAAGTTTCATATCAGCGCACACTCCACTGTAGAGTGAAACTTCATTCTGGATTTAAGGGATCATTTTAGATATTTAGGTCCTGAAGTACTGTCATCAGCAGACTGAACTAAAGTGGTTCGACATCTTTCTCTCGGTCCTACAGAGTTGAGGCAAGAACATTACGTAACCGAGATAGTTATGATAACGGAAAATTGCTGATGAGGTGGTTCGTGTCATGTTTAGTTTACCAAACCAATTATACAAACGATTGGGTTAGGATAGTGTTAATGAGCAAGTAGTGCAATGAAACAACTATGTGACTTACCTGATCTATGGTATAGAGAGCCATAGGAAGTCTGGAAGCAACACAGACACGGAAGGAGGTGGCTGGAACTATTGGAGTGTACCAAAGTGTAATTTCCAGGCCCTGAACGCTATTGCAGACAACAACATACCGTCCAGGAAGCAATAGGACGCGCAGTATCAACACCAACAGTCCGAAATCGCCTTCAAGAATGTGGCCGCTACATACGGAGGCCTATAATGTGTATCCCATTAAAACCACAACACCGTTCGGTCTCCAGAAAATAGGCGAAGGAAGAGCAGGATGGATCCGGGTTCTGCTAACAGCCGAACAATCGTCTTTCTCTCATCTGGAGAAAACGTCAAACTCGGAAGAATCCTGCTTGTGTGTAGAAATCATCACCATATCAAGGTGGTCGACGAATGGTGTGGTCAGGAGTCAGTATTGGTGGACTTCCGAAGCGCTATGTCATTTGGAATGGCGCTCTGACTGCTCAGAGGTTTCGAGACGAGATCTTTCGACCTTTTGTTGTACCCTACGCTGGTACCATAAGACGATAACGCTCATCCACACAGACCTGCACTGGTGGACAACATGTTTGAATCTGCGCTGAATTGAATGAATAGAGTAGCCAGCTTGTTAACCGGACTCACACTAGTACGTTCGGACCTGCATCACACAATCATGGATGGACTGTGGTAACGTGCGCAACGTGTTTTAGTTCTATGTTTCTGAACTCTGTGGTACCAGCAGTACACTTACAATGGCGGCAAGAAAGACTTGTTCAAAATATTTAAATGTTTGTAAATTCTTCTTTGTTATTAGTCCCTAGCTTACAAACTACTTAAACTAAGTTAAACTAACCTAAGGGCAACACCCATGCTCCATGGTGGACTCGAACTCCCGACGTCGAACGGCCGCAGGCTTCGCAGCACGGCGCCTCAGTGCGCACTGCTATTCCGCCGCGACCGAGTAAGACTTGTTGACAAGATGCTGATAACTTTGTTTTTACATATGAAGCTATCATATCTGACAGCCAGTTGATTTTATACGCTCCTGATCATTAAAATTGCTACACCACGAAGATGACGTGCTACGGACGCGAAATTTAAGATGCTGTGATATGCAAATGATTAGCTTTTCTGAGCATTCACGCAAGGTTGGCGCCGGTGGCGACACCTACAAAGTGCTGGCATGAGGAAATTTTCCAACTGATTTCTCATTCACAAACAGCGGTTGACCGGCGTTGCCTAGTGAAACTTTGTTGTGATGCCTCATGTAAGGAGGAGAAATGCGTACCATCAAGTTTCCGACTTTGATAAAGCTCAGATTGTAGCCTATCGCAATTGCGGTTTATCGTATCGCGACATTGCTGCTCGTGTTGGTCGCGATCCAGTGACTGTTAGCAGAATATCAAAACCGTGGGTTCAAGAGGGCAATACGGAACGTTGTGCTGGATCCCAACGGCCTCGTATCACAAGCAGTCGAGATGACAGGCATCTTATCCGCATGGCTGTAGCGGATCGTGCAGCCACGTCTCGATACCGAGTCAACAGATGGGGACTTTTGCATGACAACAACCCTCTGCAGTAACAATTCGGCGACGTTTGCAGCAGCATGGACTATCACCTTGGAGACCATGGCTGTGGTTTCCCTTGACGCTGCATGGTGTACGCAACGACGAACCTGGATGCACGAATGGCAAAACGTCATTTTGTCGGATGAATCCAGGTTCTGGTTACAGCTTCATGATGGTCGCATCCGTGTTTGGCGACATCGCGGTGAACGCACATTGGAAGCGTGTATTCGTCATCGCCGTACTGGCGCATCACCTGGCGTGATGGTATGAGGTGCCACTGGTTACACGTCACGGTAACCTCTTGTTCGCATCGACGGCACTTTGAATAGTGGCCATTACATTTCAGATTTGTTACGAGCCGTGTCTCTACCCTTCATTCGATCCCTGCGAAACCGTACATTTCAGCAAGATATTGCACGACCCATGTTTCAGGTCCTGTACGAGCCTTTCTGAATACGGAAAATGTTCGACTGCTGCCCTGGCCAGCACATTTTCTAGATCTCTCACCAATTGAAAACGTCTGGTCAATGGTGGCCGAGCAACTGGCTCGTCACAATACGCAGTCACTACTCTTGATGAACTGTGGTATAGTGTTGAAGCTGCATGGGCATCTGCACCTGTACACGTCATCCAAGCTCTGATTGACCGAATGCCCAGGCCTATCAAGGCAGTTATTACGGCCAGAGGTGGTTGTTCTGGGTACTGATTTCTCAGGAGCTATGCACTCAAATTGCGTGAAAATGTAATCACATGTAAATTGTAGTATAATATATTTGATGAATGAATACCCATTTATCATCTGCATTTCTTCTTAGTGTAGCAACTTTAATGGCCAGTAGTGTTATGCTATTATGTAATTTGTTTCAAAGGCTTGTTACTGTAAGATGGTGCAGATCATAAAAATTTGTAGAGAAGGCCCAAAACAGAAAATTATGTGGGTAAAAATGTATTGAAAATGTTTTTTTTTAAATGAATTTTGTAGCTTAAACGTAACTCTCTATATTAATGTCACATCACCTACAACCATGGTCCGATTGAGCATGTCTCGGATTTTGTAGCTTAAACGTAACTCTCTATAGTAATGTCACATCACCTACAACCATGGTCCGATTGAGCATGTCTCGGATGCACTTGCTGCAACCAGACCAGCACCTCGCACAACGGCTGCTGGATATTGGACGTACAGAAGAAAGACCAAATCTCCCTCATACTGTCAATGACGTTTTCACTATTGTAGTGTGGCTCTTTGACCTGGTGCAAGTCTTTGAATTGGACGCCACTTCGGCGACTTGCGTGTCCCTAGCCTAACCCAGTTATCCAACCGGGGAAAGGGGACCTACAGCTTAACGTGGAATCCGAACCACGTGTCGTTTCTGGCGACTCTTCACATCGTTGAGAGGTGAAGGATGGGTTAAAGTGCAGACTGAAAAAATCCGAGGTCCGACCGCGAGCATTCGGTTTCCGGTCGAGCACTTTACCCCAAGACCACCGGGACTGACTACTAAATGTGCCTCGCTCTAAGTGGACGCCGTGTAAACATCAAGTAGAGAGTTGAGACAGCTAAGTACCGCTCTATATCACACAAAAATTACAGTACAGTAATTTCCAGTGTTAAAAATGTGGTTCGAATTGGTATCATTCTGAATGATTATGACATTCTGATAGCATTTTCGCACATTATTCTTACAAAACATGTTATTTTTAACTAATTAAAGCTTAAAAATCATTAAATTTCGATTATATCACGTAATAGAAAGCGCTCTGTTATTGGCTGAAGTACTGGTGACGTCACACACCACTAGAACGCGGCAACTTGAAGACGGAGCTGTATTGTTGTAAGAGTTTCCTTCATTTCTCAGCCTAAAGTTTTGTTTTTTCGTTATGTAAACGAGTTCACAGCCTTTATGCCACAATGTAAAAGAATTATGTGAAGTCTCACAGTGGAGACCTACTTAAATTTTGATGCATTGATGGTAACTTCATTGTTCAAAAGCAATCCAAAATTTTACGGGCAAGAAATAAGAAACGTGAAAACTACATTGTAAGTAATGCATACCTACATTTCAATACTAATTATTACTAGAGATATTTTATGCCACTGGAAAAAAGTACCCTTCTTGGTGTCAGCAGGATTGCTCGGAAATCACCTTATTATGCAGTAAAGGGTGAAATTTTACCATCTATACAGGCGGTCTCGAGTGATTATGTTGGCATCGTCAGCAACACGAAAGGAAATCTTTGCCGAGATGTTTGAACCACATAGAATGACTCGATTAGTGTAAATAAATAATGCTGTTCCTGCTCTATGGTTAACAGGTTGTTGTAGGTACCTTTGTCCAATCAGTAAAAGTAATTGCCCCCGTAAAGCCAAGGTTTCGCGACAAAACATTTGCGTAGTCACGCGATTGGCTGATGACGACTTCACATGATTCTCGCCATTCAGCATCTGTTGCCAGTATTATCACAGGAGGCCGCCGGGGTAGTTGGTAAAATTTAATCCATTTAAGCACGCAATTAAGAGAGTAATTTCGTTTTTAATTACCTCAGTATTGGTAGCAAGGTGTAACATCAAAACCTGTAAAATACAGCACAATTCCTTGTATTTATACAATATACAGAAAGTCTACAACAGGGACAGCGAAAGCGGCGACGGCGGTATTTTCATATCGTTCTTAGGTTGGCAACGCACATTTCGCGTAGCAAAAGGCATGTCACTTTCATGTAAACAATGCGAGTGATAAACGATGGAATTAATTTATGATTCCGAAATTAAGACGATTTTCTTATTTGCTGTTATTACCAGTGAATATTTGCGATTGCGTGTCAGCATTCTGCCATGCGTATCACTATTTTCCTTAAATATTCAAGATTTGGTTTGCTACGAATGTGTCACTACTTTTGACAACACAAGCTATCCATTTACGTTCAGTCGTCCACATACGGAGCCCCATGTTTTAATTAAAAATGCTAATCACTTGAAACATTATTTATTCGCAATGAAAACTGCTTGGCAGAGCACTGTGCCCTGTGCGTTATCGATGTACAAAACGATTAGCCATTATTGAAACTATTGTTTCAATAATAACTACTGGCGATAAAAGTGCACTTACTGGAGATTAATAATCACTGCTATAGGCCTACTTTATAGTGGGCTAAAACATTATTCATGTTGTACTCGCACCAAATTATTAGTAAACGTCTTTAATTACACATAAATCGTAGACGTGAAGATTACTTCGTAAATGTAAACATCAGCTCATTAACCTTCACATTCTACTCTTTTACACCTTTTCAGTAAAAGAGAATGATACTTAATAGTGAACCAATGGAATCATATTAATATTAATATCAAAATGATTCTCAGAGATATAAACACATCAAGTGGCCGTTATTTCAATAGGACCTCTTCCAGCGAGTGTGAACCACATTTCGCGCATATTCTCATCTTTTGAAACTTGAAAAAACCACTGTCAATCCTTTCCTTCCTAATCCTTCTTCCTTCCTCTCCTTTATCATTAATTTGCAAATGCAATTGGCTGCGAAGCAGGTGTGGTGTCTGTTTTTCCGGACATGTCCGAACTACGCAATATTTGTAGATTGCCGCGGCGGAGCGACCGAACTCATTGAGGCACTATGCTGCGATGCGCGAGGCCGTTTCCCGCCGGGGGTTCGAATCCCCCTCGGGCATGGTAGTTTGTGAGCTTCTCCTTGGTTAATACCTCTTGGCGCCATTGCTTCGCTAACGTCATTTTTCCAGCAAGTCCGCCACGCCCTTTTCTTTGATGAGTCCACTGCAATATTTATTTTGGCCATTTTGTGTCTGGTATACGTTGCCGAAGGCCATACCACAGGAGGCGTTTTCCCTCTGTACAGTCTACGATCGTGCTTTCCACTCCCATGATATCTTTGATCCTGTCATTTCTAACATTTAAAACACTAATTGCTCATCTTACGAGAGCAGAAGCAGCATCGTGATTTCTGACGTCACAGGCATCACGTGACTCAATAGCATCGTTTTAGCGGGCTTTAAATTATTTGAATTTTGTTTTTTGTTTCTTTTCATTTTAAGCACTGAAATTCAAGAAGTAAAAAAGCATGTTCGGAACATAATATGACATAATGAACAATTTAATGCGATTTCCAGAATACAGTCAAGTATCAGTTTAATAAGTTATGCGTGCAAAATACTAACACGAATTATTTACAGAAGAATGGAAAAGCTGGTGTAATCCAACCTCGGGGACGATCAGTTTGGATTTAGAAGAAATGTAGGAACACAAGAGGCAATACTCACATTACGATTTATCTTAGAAGATAGGCTAAGGAATGGGAAACCTATGTTTTTAGCGTTTGTCTATTTGGAGAAAGCTTTTGACAATTCGACTGCAATACACTTCTCCAAATTCTGAAGGTATCAGGGGTAAAATATAAGGAGCGAAGAGCTATATTCAAACTATATAAAAACAAGACGGCGGTTATTAGAGTCGAAGGGCAAGAAAGGGATAGAGAGGTTGGGAAGGGAGTAAGACAGGGTTGTAGCCTTTCCCCAATGTTGTTCAATCTGTACACTGAGCAGGCAGTGAAGGAATGGAAGGAGAAATTTGGAGAAGGCATTAAAGGGCAGGGAGAAAAAATAAAACCATTGCGGTTTGCCTATGACATAGTAATTCTGTCAATGACCGCAAAAGATCTGGAAGAGCATTGGATAGGATGGACGGTGTCTTGAAAGGAAGATATAAGATGAACATTAACAAGAGTAAAACAAAGGTAATGAAATGCGATGTCAGAAAATCAGACGATGCTGAAGGAATTAGATTAGGTAATGAGACAATAATAGTTGATAAATTTTGTTATTTGGGTAGCAAGATAACTTCTGATGGCCGAAGTAAAGATATAAAATGCAGAATGGCTATGGGAAGAAAAGCGTTTCTAAAGAAGCGAAACTTGTTAACATCCAATATTAATTTAAATGTTAGGAAGTCCTTTCTGAAAGCATTTGTCTGGAGTGTAGCATTGTATGGGAGTGAAACGTGGACGATAAGGAGTACAGATAAAAAGATGATAGAAACTTTTGAAATGTGGTGCTACAGACGAATGATGAAAATTAGATGGGTAGATCAGGTAACCAATGAGGAGGTGCTTCACCGAATCGGGGAGAAAAGGAGTTTTTTGCATATACTGACTAAGAGAAGGGATAGATTGAACTTGTATCCATTCTGGAAGTGTGGAACCTGCGACTGTGTTGATTAAAGAAATCAGAAAATAACAGCAACCTTTCTTATGTAGCCTACTTATTACTACAACCGGTTTCGAACTGCCTGGCAGTTCATCATAAGGCGGTATACATGTTTTATATGTTGTTTACAACATTGTGGAACTCGTTTGGCTGTGGTGAGATAGAAATTATTATGTGTGAGGTTTGTCATTGGCACTAAATTTCAATATTTGCAAGTTTAAATTGTATTCCAAACAGCTACTTACAGTTGGTTCACATTGCTGATTGATGGTATGTGATTTTTCAAGCATTTTAGTGCTCAAAAGCTGCCCATGTGGGCAATATTGTAAATATTGAAATTTAGTGCCAATGACAAAGCTCACACATCATAATTTTCTATCTCACCACAGCCAAACGAGTTCAACAATGTAGTAAGCAACATATAAAACACGTATACCGCCTGATGATGAACTGCCAGGCAATTCGAAACCGGTTGTAGTAATAAATACATAAGAAAGGTGACTGGTAGCTGATATTTTCTTATTTCTTTAGGGATAGATTCATTGGACACATTCTGAGACATCAAGGAATTGTCAACTTAGCATTAGAAGGAAGCGTGTGGGGTAAAAATAGTAGAGAGAGACCGAAGGACGAATATAGTAAGCATATTCAAGAGGATGTAGGTTGCCGGACGTATTCTCAGATGAAGAGACTTGCACAGGACATTGTTGCGTCGAGAGCTGCATCAAACCAGTTTGCGGACTGAAGACCATAACAACAACAACCTCATAGATGTACTGCTTCACTGCGGAACTACGCAATATTTGGAGGTTATTTTGCGAACGTGAATGCCCAAACAACTGCCGCCGCCTCTCACTTTCGAATTCCCATCTATTTCGGTATTTCCAGTCTCCTTCATAAGATCTCTTGTTGCCATTTTTCCAGCAAGACCGCCACGCCTTCTTCTTTGATGAGTCCACTGCAATCTTTATTTTGGCCATCTTGTGTCTGGTATACGTTGCCAAAGGCCATACCACAGGAGGCGCTTTCCCTCTGTACAATCTACGA
Organism: Locusta migratoria; assembly: GCA_026315105.1. NCBI lineage: Eukaryota > Metazoa > Arthropoda > Insecta > Orthoptera > Acrididae > Locusta > Locusta migratoria. Next base: position 36,271,286 of record CM048750.1, on the reverse strand, counting down.
TCGTGCTTTCCACTCCCATGATATCTGTGATCCTGTCATTTCTAACATTTAAAACACTAATTGTTTATCTGACGAGAGCAGCAGCAGCATCGTGGTTTCTTACGTCACAGGCTTCACGTGACTCAATTGTAGCGTTTTTCTTTTTAAGTACTGAAATTCACGAGGTAAAAATGACATAATGAACAATTTAATGCGATTTACAGATTATAGTCAAGTATCCTGTTTCTACCAATATCGGAGTAGAATTCGTTACCATATGTAAATTATAATTATGTAGGCTTCCGCGGCGAGAGTCAGATGACATAAAAGTTTTCTAGGTGTTGTACCGCGTCATGATGTAATTAGGCTATTACTTAAATAACCCTAATAATATGAACAGAGTAGATGGACTCAGGCTTGCCCCCTCTTGGCTACCAGCCATCACATCGAAATAGGCCGCACTGACAACACAACACGCGAGCGTCACTAGTAAGCAACTGCCGCCGCGCAGCTCGTGGCCTGCAGGAGAGAAACCCCCCACCCCATGAACAGCAATCATGTCTCTCTATGCAAGAAGCAACGGCTAACCCCCACTCCCACCACCTCAGCATACTATCATAATAAAGTTCCATTCTTCCGCCAAAAATCCACCAATAACATCGCTGATTTTAAAAATTATGACGTAATGTCTAATTAAAAGTAAATATAAAGTGTCGTAACAACCAGCTCACATCTGTATACCCAGATGAAGGCCACTGTAACGTTGGCCGAAACGTCGGTTATTTAAGTAATAGCCTTCTTACATCATCATGCGGTACAACACTCAGAAAACTTTTATGTCATATGTAAATTGTTCACGATATCTCACCTAATCACCTAAATGTTACGAGCAGAGTAGATGTACGTGCAGGTATTTCTCCGACTGTGTTTGCAGCGCCTTTGAAGGCGACACTCAGACGCCGCCCTGTTGTGCAGTCACGGTGCGTAGGAGTGGGCGCTGGTGACAGGATGTCCCGCAGACGGCAGGGCGGCGGCTGCGTGCAGATGCGGCGGCGGTGGGCAGCTGCCTCGGCCGACGCTGCCGGGCCTGTTGGGTCCGGCTGGCTCTCGGGTTACGCCGCGGGGCGGTCCAGGTGGCGCCGCTTCCGCCGGCGACTCATATGTGCGGCACGCGCGCATCCGGCGCCACAGCTGCCGCCGCCACACGCCAGGATGTAGCGGCACCTGCCAGCAGCAGCCCGCTAACGGCCGACACGTGAGTCCCGCACGGTTCAGCACCGGGACCGTCACATGTGTCTTCCAGTAGCAACCACTCGGCTCCTAAGAGAATGTTAATCTTCCACTGTGATACACAAGATGCTTAAACTCTCCAACAACATGGCGATGTAGCGGCACCTGCCCGGCAGCAGCCCGCTAACGGCGGACACGTGAGTCCCGCACGGTTCAGCACCGGGACTGTCACATTTGTCTCCCAGTAGCAACCACTCGTTTCCTAAGAGAATGTTAATCTTCTACTTTGCTACACCTAAGAGTCCTATAAATCCGAGCTGAACTGTCCGCCAATTTTCCCCAAGCTGTAGCACGTTCCGGACGAAGCTCCCGCATTATGTTGCGTTTCATTCAACTCGCTCACATTCGCAAACTACACACTGAACGTGGAATTCTCATCAATGATTCGTGAATAAGTACACAACATTTTCATTTTAATTTTATTTGCGGTAATAGTTTATTAAGAGGATATACTGACAGTTTACGAACATGCACTTACTTCGACATCCGAGGAACTTTTTTTCTGTTGAAGTTAGCTGAACTCATTAAACGAATGAAATATTCAAAATAGATCAAATTTTCATTCTGTCCAAACAATAACTCTGGGAGAAATGTATAACTTGAGATAATGTCAGTTAAATATGAAGCACTGTAATCCGCCCGCCCGTCTAGTAGTAACACGTCTTCAGTATTAGAGCTAAAAGTTAGGCACAGGTTGTTACTGCATAACATCCATAGAGTAAGGTGGTACAAATTCGATATAGGTCCAATTCCGATCAACGTAAGTTTTTGCACCATTTGTCTGTCTCGTAGTGTCTCGTTAGCGGGTTTCTACAGCTCCTCCTTTCCAAGAATACTCCGCTTTAAGGAGATATAAATATTTTCCCCCAAGTGAAGCTACTTAGTCTAACGCGCTCTTATAAATCATCTAGTTAAGGGCGACTGGATTCGCTGCCAAAAATGCAATGTTTGGTACTACAAATTATGCTTTGGTGTGTGACAGAAAAAGTGTTTTTATGTGGAACAGGCCCGTAATCAAAATTGTACGAGGAAGTGATCATAATTGTACCTAGTTTGGTACCTTTTCGATTGATTTTTCTCAATTCCGTAAATTTTTGTGTGTGTTTATACCAACATTTGTAACTGTATAATATTTGTGTTACATATTCATTACACATCCAAGAACAAGTGCCATAGTTAAAATCACTCCTTCTCTCAATTTATTTCCAGTTATAATAACATTTGTCCGAAATGGTCGAAATTGTACCACCTTACGCTACTTGAAGATACTGGTACTGACTGACTTCTTAACCCATTAAATTTAATAGTTGCTAACTACATAAGTGCTGTGTCTCTATGTAATATTCAATTTCAATTTCCATACATATGAAAAGGACATTGTAAGTACCTCAATACAGAGTACTTTATTATGTGAGGAATTCAGAACAAGTCAGTAGTGAAGAGATTCGTGGTATTTGTCATTTTCTAGTATTCTCGTATTAAATCCACATTAGACCTAGTAACTTTCATTCTGTTACTACTTCGTGTTAAACTGAAGGAAATGTAACTCATATTAGTTTTTTGAAAACGGAGTAATAGCTTTGAAACACGATGGACAACAAGCAAATAAATAACCATTTTGTGACTGATGAAATACCTGTACACCGATTAATAAATCACTAACCTTAATTTTTCATTAAAAAATCTATATTTCCTTGAATAACGTGACAGTTAATCTAGTTTTGCGTAATAACTATATCGCAAAATACGACCCTCTTTGCATATTATCATTTGCAAAAATATCATTCTGAAATCTCTGACCGTGTATGAGACACACTATATTTTATTCTAACCTTATAGGAGTCGGAATTGAGTTCGCGACATAAAAATTATAGTTTTTTGTGACATGGGTGAAAGGTAAAGATCTCCCCCCCCCCCTAAGTCTAAAATAAATTTCAACACGTTAGGAAAATTTCATCCGCAGCAACATATGGTGTAACGTGCACCAAACGAAATATCATAGCAGCCCCTATTTTTTATTGCAACTTCTCCTAACCTAGCGCAGTCACTTATGTCAAAGGCAGTATCTTACCATGAATATTAACGAAATGATACGCACTTCCTCACAATGCTGACATACAAAGATTTAAGTAGCGAAAAAATTAAATTTTTCTACCAGTTAGTTTATGCGTTAATCGTTTGTGAAAGATTGCTGGGCGTGCGCCTCCATGCTGTTAGTGCAGCGCGATTCCTACCATGTTGGGAAAAACGTGGCGGACGATTCAGCCTGGGTATTCTAATAATTTCGTGTGGCTCATTGGGCTGGTGAAAGTCTTTCAATTGGATGCAACTTCGGCGAATTTCGTGTCCCTAGCCTACCCCAGTTATCCAACCAGGGCAAGGAGACCTACAGCTTAACGTGGAATCCGAACCACGTGTCGTTTCTGGCGACTCCTCACATCGTTGAGAGGTGAAGGATGGGTTAAAGTGCAGACGAAAAAATCCGACGTCCGACCGGGTTTCGAACCCGCGACCCTTCGGTTTGCAGTTGGGCACTTTAACCAAACACCACCGGGCCCGCCATGAAAAATATTTATCTGCATGTACTCGTTACTAAAAACAGCAGTACTCGTTACAACGATGTTATATCTCGTTACTTACAATTACGGTAAAACTCGTATTGAATCCAATCACATAAGTACAATTACATTTTCTTACTCTTTCAAATTTTGAAGCAAGCAGGAGTAAAATATTGGAAACGGAAGGTTATTCACAACTTATACAAAGACCAGACGGCAGTAGTCAGAGCTGAAGGGCATGAAAGGGATGCAGTGGTTGGGAAGGGAAGTAAGACAGGGTTGTACCCTTTCACCAATGTTATAAAATCAGTACATTGAGCAAGCTGTAAAGGAAAGCAAGGAGAAATTTGGAGAAGGAATTAAAGTCCAGGGTGAAGAAATAAAAACACTGCATGACATTGTAATTCTGTCAGAGGCAGCAAAGGACCTGGAAGAGCAGTTGAACGCAATGGACGGTGTATTGAAAGATACGTATAAGATGAACGTTAACAAGTGCAAGACAAGGATAATGGAATGCAGTCTACGAAAATCAGGCGATGCTGCAGGAATTGGATTAGGTAACTAAATAATAAAGGTGGTAGATGAGTTTTGTTACTTGGGCAGTAAATTGACGACTGATGGGCGCAGTACAGAGGATATAAAATGCAGAATGGCAAAGGGAAGAAAAGTGTTTTTTAAACAGACAAATTCGTTGACATCTAATATTAATTTATGCGTAAGGAAGTCCTTTCTGAAGGCTTTTGTGTGGAGTGTTGCCTGGTATGGGAGTGAAACTTGGACGATAAACAGTGCGGACAGGAAGACAATAGAGGCTTTTGAAATGTGGTGCTACAGAAGAATGCTGAAGATTAATTGGAGAATTGGGGAGAAAAGAAACTTCTGGCATACCTTGACTAAAAGAAGGGATCGATTGGTAGGACACATTCTTAGACATCAAGGAATTGTGAATTTAGTATTGGAAGGAAGAGTCTGGGATAGAAGCCGCAGAGGGAGACCAAGAGATGAATACAGAAGTAGATTCAAACGGATGTAGGTTGCCGTTCTTATGAGGAGATGAAGAGGCTTGCTCAGGATAGAGTAGGGTGGAGAGCTGCATCAAACCAGTCTCCGGACTGAAGACCACAACAACAACACTCTTATGTATTTTATTTATTTATTTTTTTAAGTTTCATTCCGTTTGAAGAAGGTTCTATATTGAAATATAAACTGTCTAATAAGGAATGCAATGTTTTATTTTTTTTTACGAATGGAAGACGTTATATTCGCATTTTAATAAACTATTAGGGAACATGAAAATAACAGTCTTAATTCTTCAATCAACTAAATAAACTAAAAACCAAAACGCACATCTTTTCGAAGTAGGTGCCTATTTTTGACCGATAAAGGGTGAGCCCAGGTGTCTTTCGAACAAGAATACACATTTTAATACGATTTTCACAGACGTTAACTAACGGCGCAGGCTTTAATAAGTAAATTCTATGAGACATCCTAAATATATATATGAGGGGTGTTCAAATAAAAAGGTACGAAATGTCTTAACATCCAAACCAGTTGAATTTTGCATACCCCACTTTGCGATAACGTAGTGCAACGTCCAGAAACGCGAAGAATGCGTCGTCACCGCCCGGTAAAAAATTCAAAGCCGTGCCATCAGCAGACAATGTGATGCTCACAGTCTTTATCGACGTCCGAAGACCTGTACTCATAAAATCCTCGGTCACGGAAAAACCATTAACAGTGACGTGTACTGTGCGAGATTCCTGCTGCGGCGGAATAGCTGACCGACTAAAGCCCCTTGCTGCGGTACAGGCGGCCGTTCTCCATCGGAGGGCCGATTCCTCCCTCGGGCATTGGTGTGTGCGTAGTTCTTAAGATAATTTGGTCCAAGAAGTTTGTAAGTTTATGGTCCGATGACCACTGAGTGCACAAGAAACAAATAGGGTATCCATTAAAAAGGGGCAACGACGTAATTTTGTGTTGAAAATCAGTTTTTTTTTCTTTTTAGAATGAATCTAGAAACCGGGAATGATGGACTACCGTCTGAAACAGATACCTCCTATCTTGTAACAGACAGACATTCAATCATATTAGCGTTTTTTTTTTTTTTTTTTTTTTTTTTTTTTTTTTTTTTTTTTTTTTTTTTTTGCAACGTTTGCCATTCTTGTGTGTGTGTATGTGTGTTTATTTATTTATTTTTTTGCACTTTGACCATGTTACTTATTTTATATTGTATAGGGTCATGTTCGTATTTACATGAGTTTTTAAGGTATATTGTGCTGCTTAACACTTTTTAAAAATATTGTATAGTGTTCATTTTAATTGTTCCACTTTCTACGAATTTTTTATTATTATTTTGCTTTTGTTCTTCTGCTGTAGGTCTTACAGACCCGTTAATTCAATAAATGATATTGATAATTTAGACCGTCACATATTATTTACTTTCGTAAGCCCCTGCCTTTAAGTCGTATTTCTATATCTGTTGTTGTCCCAGAGATATATGGGATGAAATGTTTAAGTCGGACACCCTGTATAAAAGTATTCCAATTATACATGGGTAATTTATTCTCATGCGTACAAACTCGTGGGATTTATCTAAGATTGGATATGGAACAAAAATGCTTATTAAATATCATGGCTTGCATGCTAGATGCCATTTATTGAATCGTACTTTATTACAGAGACTGCGATCTAATTCTCGGTGAAGCACGCCGCTACCGTTATAGTACATGGTTTCCTGGTAGAGGGTGGTACTGCTCCTCATACTTTGCCAGAGATGTTTCGAAGGATTATGTGACTGCAACATGGTGGTGGTCCAACCTACTACACCGTCAACATTAGTGATGGGACAACCGACTGTTTTTAACAACCGGTTGGTCAATCGGTTGTTTTTTCGTTCAGTCGGTTTTTTCAGTCGAATGAAACAACCGAATGAAAATAGTCTCTGTGGCCATATGAATGTCTTCACTCACTGGCGGGGTTTGAGTGGTTTCAGTCGATGCGAAACAATCGAATGAAACCAGTCTCTGTCGGTTGCAGCCGCTATATGAATGTTTTCACTCATTCAGTGGGTTTGAGTGGTTTCAGTCGATGCGCGAGCACCGAATGAAACAAGTCTCTGTCCTTTATATGAATGTTCTCGGCATTGAATGTTTCACTTGATGCGATACAACCGATTGGAAAAAGTCTTTGTCAGTTTCTGCAGTTATATGGATGTTTTTTATTAATTCATCGACTTCGTGTGACTTTATTTGCATACTCCTTCAGCCTTTTCGGGTATAAATGAATCGTGATTCAGCATGAAACATTCTTAGAGACAAATCTTAAAAACATAGCAGTGTGTCCTTGTGTGTGTTCCTATTGCATGCAGATCTGCAGTTTTATTCCAATCTTGATGAAATTTTGCACACTTGACCTTCAAAGCAAGAGGAACGTCACTGTCCTCATCAAATTTCATTCGGTGCATGGCGGAGGGTACTTTACCTACTAACTTCGACAAAAACCACAATTCGGCTGCGATCTTGATGAAATTTTGCACACTTGACCTTTAAAACAAGGCGAAGATAACTGTGTACAATAAATTTCGCAGGTGCATGACGGAGGGTACTTTACCTACTAACTTCGACAAATTCTGTTTGTATTCGAATTTTAATGATATATTTCACTCTTCACCTTCAAAGAAAGAGAATGGTCACCGTCTACATCTACTTTAGTTTGATGCATGAGAGAAGGTATTCCAGACTTCGACGCCAATATAGAGTTTTATTCCGATATTGATGAAATTTTGCACACTTTACTTTCAAAACAAGTGGCAGTTCACTGTCCATCTAAGATTTTGTATGGTACATGGCGGAGTGATGGAATAAACACACCGTTTCACCGATAACCACAGAAATATCTGTTACAAAAGTGAATAATTATGAAACTTGAGATGAATGTTTTCCTACACTGTTGACGAATAGAGACGCGCTGAAGAAAATTTACAGCACTGATAAATGTTGTATGTCTTCTCGTAGTCCTTCACATTAGATGGAATTAAGAAAAAAAATTTTTTATAAGAAACATTTTTTATACAAAATACATAAATAAACTTTTTTTACAATACCTAATGTTTTAGTGATCTTCGAATTTGGATCTAGCAAATATGCTCAAAGTTAAAATACTTAACTTTGTCCTACTAGTACCTTAGATATGTATGAACATTAAGCCGCAAATCGCACGTTTCTAACTGTTCCCACTTCGGAGATACAGTATGCGAGATTAAACTTGTAGAGGTTATTTTGGAACACCCTGTAGTTTCCACGATTCTTTATTGAGACAGTAAGAAATCGACAACAATCGGTGATGGCAATGTTGTGTGGAGTTTGGCGCGCGCCTGCTGGACTAGCGCTGTCAGCAGTGAAAGCACAAGCGAGGCAGCACCCCTCTCGTGTCCCCGCTCTCCGCTGTACTTCGTGGTCATTGGCCACTTCTACAGATTGTGGGTGTCTGCGAAAGTATTCTGATCGGGCCCAGATGAGGTCTGTGGTGGGCAATGAAAGTGATCGCAGGCCTGCTCCAGCGATATGACATCTAATTAGTTAATCGTTGATGGCACCTCGAACAATTTAATCTACAACAAAATATGAATCACTGTTACTGTGTATTATAAAACGAAAAGTTACTTCATTCAGTACATAATTAAATGAACATTGTAATACGCATTTTAACTTTGGCATACCACTTTTACATGGCGGTATGATGTAGCACTGCTGTAGTTATCTGATGTGCATGTCAGTTTCATTCATAGAAATGTAAGCTAAAACACTAATGAGTCGTTTCAGTTGGGATAATGATTACATGGTTCAACCGACAGGAAAACTTACTGCCTCTTTTCACTAGAAAAGAAAGAATGAGTAATTCGGTCAATGTACAAAACTGCGAAAGTGTCGCATGTTTTCATTCGGTTATTCCCACAGACTACTTTCATTCGAAAAAAATAAACGAATATTAATCCAACATAGTAAAACTACGACCGACTGACACTTTCATTCGGTTGCTCCCACTGACTGGTTTCACTCAAAAGAACTAATGAAGAGGCCAACGTACTGTGTCAATTTTTTCATTCGGTTAGTCCCATCGACTGATTTAACTCAAAAGAAAAGGAATGAGTGGTCCAACCGAATGTGTCGAATTTTTTATTCGGTTGCTCCGACCGACTGATTTCACTCAAAAGAAGGAATGAGTAGTCCAACCGAATGCGTCGATTTTTTTATTCGGTTGATCCCACCGACTGGTTTCACTCAAAAGAACGAATGAATAGTCCAACCGACTGAATCGGTTGTTTCATTCGGTTGGTCCCACCGACTGGTTTCACTCGGAAGAATGAATGAATAATTCAACCGATACGAGAAACTACAACCGAATGATCATTTTTTTTTTCCAACAACCGAATGAATCGATTGTTTTTATTCGATTGTTCCCATCACTAGTCAACATTCGGACGCCCTCATCGTGTTTGCTCAGGCCTGTGAACCAGACGGGACGGTCCAGTGAATGATTTGCTCTTTCACCGGATTAGGCTAGTGATGCAGCGTTGTCACCATCACGGTTTCAGCGCCTGTGTGTCTAAGACAACAAGAATAAGTATTCTTTGAGGCACATGGAAACCACTTTCAGCGTATAAACTGTGACTGTACGGTGCAGCTCGTACTAAACAGCAGTCTCTGTAATAATGATCACAGTGTAACACACACATTCACGACACTCCCACTGATTGTTGTTATACGCCACGACAGCAGCGCTCCAAGCGGCTGGAAAGGTCATTTCTGAATACGATGTCGGATCAGTGTGAATAATATTGTTTTAATTGAATTTAACCTACTTTCAACAGCAAGCAAGGTATGTAGTGCCATAAAACGGGAATAACTAGAAAATAACTCCACATTTGTCGTTATTAGCTTTCCTAAGAACCATTCGAAGGTATGAAACGGTACTTTTTAGGGCAGTTTATTAATGATTATCTTGAAATGTAATACTTTGTAATCAAGAATTTCATTTTCTGTTGTTATTGTTATGGTCTTCAGTCCTCAGACTGGTTTGATGCAGCTCTCCACGCTACCCTGTCCTGTGCAAGTCTCTTCATCTGAGAATACTTCCGGCAACCTACATCCTTTTGAATCTGATTAATGTATTCGTCCCTCGTTCTCCCTCTACGATTTGTTCACTTCCTTCTAATGCTAAGTTGACGATTCCTTGATGTCTCAGAATGTGTCCCACCAATCTATCCCTTCTCTTAGTCACAATACGCCAGAAATTCCTTTTCTCCACAATTCTGTTGAGCTCCTCCTCATTAGTTACGTGATCTACCCATCTAATTTTCATCATTCGTCTGCAGCACCACATTTCAAAAGCTTCTATCATATTTTTGTCTGAACTACTTATCGTCCACGTTTCACTTCCATACAATGCCTTCAGAAAGGACTTCCTCCGTTTAAACTAATATTGGATGTCAACAAGTTTCGCTTCTTTAGAAACGCCTTTCTCTTTACTTCGGCCATCAGAAGTTATCTTGCTACCCATGTAACAAAACTCGTCTACTACTTTTATTGCATCATTACCTAATTTAATTCCTTCAGCATCGCCTGATATTCTGACGCTACATTCCATTATCTTTGTTTTACTCTTGTTGATGTTTATCTTATACCCTCTTTTCAAGACATTGTCCATTCCATTCAACTGCTCTTCCAGATCTTTTGCGGTCTCTGACAGGATTACTATGTCATCGGCAAACCGCAAAGTTTTTATTTCTTCTCCCTGAACTTTAATTCCCTCTCCAAATTTCTCCTTGCATTCCTTCACTGCTTGCTCAATGTACAGATTGAATAACATTGGGGAAAGGCTACAGCCCTGCCTTACTCCCTTCCCAACCTCTGCGTCCCTTCCTTGCCCTTCGACTCTAATAACCGCTGTCTGGGTTTTGTATAGGTTGAATATAACTCTTCGCTCCCTATATTTTACCCCTGCTACCTTCAAAAGTTGAAACATTGTATTCCAGTCGACATTGTCAAAAGGTTTCCCCAAATCGACAAACGCTAAAAACGTAGGTTTCCCTTTCCTTAGCCTATCTTCTAAGATAACTCGTAATGTGAGGACTGCCTCCCGTGTTCCAACATTTCTCTTAAATAAACTGATTTTCGACAAGGTCAGATTGCACCAGTTATTCCATTCGTCTGTAAATAATTCGTGTCAGTATTTTGCAGTATTTTTCTGTCTGTCTGTAATGTCTGTAAATCTATCGGACCAAACTGTGTGGTCATCATTCCTTAGCATACAAACTACTTACACCTAGGTAAACAAACCTAATGACACACACACCCATGCCCCAGGGAGGACTCGAACCTCCACGGAGAGCAACCGCGCGCTCCGCAGCGAGACGCTTTAGACCGCTCGGCTACTCCACCGTGGCAGTATTTTTCTATTAAGAGCAAATAATGGCTAATAAACAACAGAAGTCCCAAAAATACGTGGGGCTTCTGCTAAGCAACGTCAAGGTATCTTCACTACAACACCAGTCAAATCAGTATGTGTCGAACATTAGAAAATGATACTGAATGCAATACCTACATTATTTAACGTACCAGATCAGCCATTACAATTGTAAGTGAAGGAAAATCCTCACTAACGGGACAATAAAATTTCGAAAGCAAACAGTTTCCCAACACAGCAGAAACCAATTGCACAATTGTTGCTACATCTGTCCCCACACGGCATGAAAATTCAAGACTTTTGTTATATACGCAAAAGTAATTACACTCAAACATTTATGCGTGTAGCCTATAACAAAGACGAGTGAAATGGAAAAATATATCATCATTGGATTCCATTTCAATTTTTTACACGTCAAACAAAGTGCGTTCCATGTAAGAGTAGACCACAACAGGAATTAATGTTTCTTGTCTGTTTACTTTCTCACAGTTTCTGCTGAGTGGCTGCAAAATATAAACATATTCGTAACTATTTCCTCATGAATGAGGAATATCAAATTTATATCATATGTTTATATCACTGAATCAGACAAATCCGGCTGTTTTTTTCATTCATTTCACGATTGCCAGCCGCGGTGGCCGAGGGGACTGCGGCGCGCCAGTCTCGATCTGCACAGTCACTACGGTCGCGGGTTCGAATCCCCCCCCCTCGGGCATGGATATTTGTGCCGTCCTTAGTATTAGTTAGTTCATAAGTAGTTTGTAAATTTAGAGACTGATGACCTCGTAGTTGTCCCATAAGCTATAGGAACATTTGAAACATTTCACGATTATTTATGTCTCTAGATATTCTACTAATGCTTGCAACGCAAAATTACATAAACTGTTTGGTTAAATGCATAGAAAAGTAATTATAAACAAAAATTACTGATACGGTTCCTTGCCCACCACTAGGACCGCTAGTGTGCTTCCAACTGTCAGTTGGTAACAACTTTCACCGCAGTGAGTGTCGAGACTGTGTATGTTAGTCTGTGCTATCATCGAATAAATGTTTTCTAGCATGGAAGCCTTGCGTTACCTGAATCAATTCACTAGGTCTGTTTTCTTTTGTACCCTACGCTCGATCAATCCCCAGAGTTTGTACACGGTGAAAAATATACCACCCTGCACACAGGGCGACTCAAAAGGAAAGGTACATAATTTGAGAGGTGATACTAATGGTGATTCTGAACGAAAACTTTCTGAGAAAGTTTCCTTGTAATTCAATGAAAACAGCTAGGAACTGAAAAAGTGCAGGTGGTAGTAAATTAAGATAGCGCTATATTATGGTTGGTTTAATTGTATACGCTTTTCTCAGCGTTCTGTTGAGCAATGTGTTCCTTTCTCGAATGTATTTTCTCACGCGCTAATAGTATTTGCCTCCTTACTTAAATGCAAAAAAAAAAAAAAAAAAAAAAAAAAAAAAAAAAAATGATTTTCTACATTAACAAGGTAAAAAGGAAAAAAAAAAATATCCAACGAAATGATGCATGTAAAATAATGAATGAAGATTTACCTTTAGGTAATTTGGAAGAATCTGTGTACATTGAAGTAAATGGCATTGCGATAGATATATATCGAACGTTCGACTCTCGCTTCGCTACCAATGACGGAAAACTGCCATGGCGGAACAGTTGATTTATATAGCTAATTACGATGTTGTTTTTTGACGTGATGGTTTTATGAAATTTTGGTGTATCTGAATACTGAGATATCACCCGTTAGATCTGACCAGTGACATTGGCATTTTGTAGTGTACGTGCGTATTTTTAGGTGGCTTCAGTAATTATGTTGTGGCTAAGTTGTAGACGATGGTATATGATGGATGGTGCATTCTGTTGTAATATGTAATTTACGAGGATAATCACAGGTTATTTTTCTACAATACGTAAGTATTTAGATATTATCCCATATAAGTGTTTTCAGAGATTGTGATTTCATCATGGGTTTAAGCTGACGAGTGGTAGCCCTGTCTTCAGTTATGCCGATGTTTCGGTAATTTCCACGAATGCTTGCAATCGAAGAACCTCGACCTGAAATGATATACATCTACTGTACAAATGTAAATCGATTAAGTGTTCCCTCACGTACTAAAGAAAAAAAAATCTTGTTTAACCTATACCTAACCTAACTTTCACTTTAGAAGATAGTGATCTGTAGCGTAGTCTTATGAAGGTTAGGTATAGGTCAAACAATAAGGGTTTTTTTTTTTGTTCGATATTTACCATTCGTGGAAATTACCATTATTTCTTTCGGTATTTCAAATGGGAACCACATATTCAGTCGGAAAAGTATAAGAAAATGTCACAAATTCAACGCAATCAAAATACAATTTAAATTAACTGCTTCGCGTTTGTCATATCGAATAATGTGGAGCAAGAATCGAACGCTGGATATATATCGATCGCAGTGCCGTTTCCTTCGATGTACACGGATTCTTCCAAATTACCTACCTTTAATTTACGTTCGGATAAAGTGAAACCCAAGGATAATTATTACCTGATTGATCACCTTTGGTGTGACATCACGAGCACGACTGCTGAGCATATTTTTATATAGTTTCGGGATTCATATAATTATTATAACGGCGATTTGTGATAATATTTAATCTGTAGATTTTTCTAGAAGGATCAATGTTAATTTTAGTGTTTGTTTTTGTCGTTTCTGCTGCGTGTGTTGTTATTTGTGAGTGCGTGTGCGCCGGAATCTGTGCTTAGTTACATTTCGCGACGATCAGTTCCAGTCTCCTAAAGGTAAGTTCCAATAAGTTTTAAGGTTTCTACATATCATTTTATATTTTCGATTCTATATAAATTTTATGTATCTTAAAACTCATACCTTCCATGTGTCAAATTCCATTCAGTCCACTTAAAACAGATACCTGTCTTGTCGATTGCGCTGAATAGGATTGGAAGTTTTGGATGTGACAAAGCAAATTTCTTTTCTCTCGCAAGTGTTTTACAGACGTATTTTATTTTGTAACAAATGAAAATTTCTTTCCAGCGAGTGTATCTTCGATTTTTGAGTATTATTAGTTTTGAATTATTATAAAATGTGTTATTATTGTCGTTATTTATGTTAATCAATTTCATGCGGTGTCTTGTGTCGTGTAAAAATATGATTTCAAAACTTTTTGTTGGATTTTGTACGCAACAACAATTGTTTACCTTACGCCAGCATGCATATGGCTTGTCTCGCGTTCATACGGTGCTACCAACTTCAGTTTTCACTAGCTTTGTTGCCGTAGGTAAAATGTTACTTCTTCAAACTTGTGTGACGCCGTTACAAAAATTGCAGTACTGTTGTAGAATTTTTTATGACTTTTATATGCAGTGTAAAGTGCAATTCACAGTGGTACATGATTTATTAAACCTGTGTTAATATTTTCTTTCCTTTTTTTCTTTTTGTCGAAAAAGATATTGAAATTTTGCCTTTAATCGTCACGGCTAGTAACACGCGGAACTTACGTAAAACTAAAATTCAAACTTCATGACATGATCAAGATGAATATTTAACTCATGTAGATAATCTTTATCGAGATCAAAATAATGAGTTGGATCACGTAGATATTGGTGTTTGAGGAGCTGACAAAGCGGATCGAAACGTATTATCAGACAGCATTGTTTACGAGACTAGGAAGGTGTACAGCCTGTTACATTGTACAGTCCGTTAATGCAGAAAATACTACTACGGTACAAACTGAAATACACGCTGAAAATTTACATCAGACTAAGAAGTAGGTAATAAATTTTGATTCCACGCCGGTTTCGTTTTCACATACAGATTACGTGCTACACACTGTTAATACCAACGCTGAATTATACGTGAACCGTATACATGGCGTCATACAGTTTTGGCAAAAAAAATTTAAAACACCAACATGAAAACTTAATTAACAAAAGAAGGAAAGTAACACAAGTCTTACTCAGATAAAATACGGGTAATTTGGAGGAATCCGTGTACATCGAAGGAAACGCCATTGCGTTCGATATATATTCAACGATCGATTCTTGCTCCACATTCGATATGACACACTCTAAGCGGTTGCGTTGAATTTGTGATGTTTTCTTGTACTTTTCCGACTCTATGTGGTTGTCATTTGAAATACCGAAAGAAATATCGATAATTTCCAAAAATGCTATAAAGCGACGTGGAACTGCAAACGATTTAGCGTTTCTGAGGTGGAGATTCGAGCGCTACGCGCCCTCATATATATATATATATATATATATATATATATATATATATATATATATAAAATAAAACTAGAAAAAAAAACCTTGTATTCCCTACTACCAAATCTTCTTAAGGCTACGCTAACTTTTTTTTTTAAGTGTTACGTATGGGTTAAACTAGAAGTTTGTTTTCTAGTACGTGAGGGCGCGTAGCGCCAAAATATTGATATGTAGATGTACGTTATATATATATATATATATATATATATATATATATATATATATATATATATATATATATATATAACATTTCAGGCACAGGTCCTTCGATTGCAAACATTCTTAGAAATTACCGAAATATCTAAATATCTGAAGACAGGCATACCACACGTCAGCTTTAACCCGTGATGTAATCACAGTCTCTAAAAATACTTATATGGAATAATATCTAAATACTTACGTATTGTAGATAAATAACCTGTGGTTATCCTCGTGAACTACATACTACGGGTGATATCCCAGTCTTCAGATAAGCCAAAATTTCATGAAATCGTCACGTCATATAACTACTTCGTAATTAGCTATATAAATCAGCTGTTCTGCCATGTCAGTTTTCCGTCATTGGTAACGAAGCGAAAGTCGACCGGTTGATATATATATCGTTCGCAATGCCGTTTCCTTCGATGTACACGTATTTTTCAAAATTACCAAAATACGAAGTAATCGAGGTTAAAAATCAGATAAAACATGAAATAGCAGAAAGTAGAAAAGAAGTAGCTGATGTTAGAAAAAAGATGGAACACGATATAGTGAATATTATGCAAGTCCACAAGCAGGCTTTATCTGTGGAAACCAGGAACGACGTCAACACTGAAATGTTTCTGCCCAGGCTTCAGAGGGTTCCGTGTTCACTTTATAGGAAGTACAACACTTCAGTTGTATGTGGCGATATCAACATTAATTGTGTGATAGCCCAAGGAAAAGGATGCTGTTTGGTTTCCTTAATTCCTATCATATGATGGAAACGTATTCTTTCCAAAGAGAGTGCAAAGCAGTAGCGGTTATACTATTGACAATACTTTTGTTCATTCTTCATTATTAGATGGGCACTCTGTTACCGGAATATTAAATGCCGCCTTTCAGACCATGATGCAAAAATTGTAAAACTTTAAATCTAAAAGAGCCGTTTGCTCAAACAAATGTTAAATATAACTTTAAACTCCTTATAAAAGCTAATCTAGTTGCAACTGATACCTTTTAAAAGCAATTAATGAACAAAAATGGCAGGATGTATATAGTGCGGATAATACAGATGATAAATGTAATGCGTTTCTGAACACATTTCTCATTCTGTTTGAATGTTACTTTCCGCTAGAACGCTCACGATAGGGTACGGTACTTCCAGTAATAAGAAGCCTGCGTGGCTGACGTAGGGAATAAGAATAGCATGTAGAAAAAAGCGGGAATTGTATCAAAATGTTAGAAGCAGTCAGCATCAAGCTGCAGTAGCTCATTGCAGACAGTACTGTAGGGTTCTAAAAAATTTCATTAAGAAGGTAAAAAGTATGTGGTATGCAAACAGAATAGCAGACTCTCAGGATAAAATTAAAACAATTTGGTCAGTCATGAGGTGTCTGGTCAGCAGCACCAGGTTAAGAATGTAAAGTCAGTACTAGTTAGAAATGTTTCTGAACTGATAAATAAGTTAAATCTACAGTATTTAATAATCTGTTGTTGTTGTAGTTGTGGTATTCAGTCCGCAGACTGGTTTGATGCAGTTCTCCACCCTACCCTATCCTGGACAAGTCTCTTCATCAGATAATACGTTCGGCAACCTACATCCTTTTGAATCTGCTTACTATATTCGTCCCTCGATCTCCCTCTATGATTTTTACCCCTCATGCTTCCTTCAAATGCTAAGTTGACAATTCCTTGATGTCTCAGAATGTGTCCAACCAATCTATTCCTTCACTTAGTCAGGATATGTCAGAAACTCCTTTTCTCCCCGATTCGGTTAAGCACCTCCTCATTAGTTACGTGATCTACCCATCTAATTTTCATCATTCGTCTGTAGCACCACATTTCAGAAGCTTCTATCATCTTTTTATCTGAGCTCCTGATCGTCCACGTTTCACTCCCATACAATGCCACACTCCAGACAAATGCTTTCAGAAAGGACTTCCAAACATTTAAATTAATATTGGATTTTAACACGTTTCGCTTCTTTAGAAACGCCTTTATTTCCATAGCCATTCTGCATTTTATATCTTCTTCACTTCGGCCATCAGAAGTTATCTTACTACCCAAATAACAAAATTCATCTACTACTTTTATTGTCTCATTACCTAATCTAATTCCTTCAGCATCGCCTGATTTTCTGACATTGGAGTCCATTACCTTCGATTTACTCTTGTTAATGTTCATCCTATATCTTGCTTACAAGACACTGTCCATTCCATTCAATCGCTCTTCCAGATCTTCTGCGGTCTCTGACAGAATTACTATGTCATCGGCAAACCGCAATGTTTTTATTTCTTCTCCCTGCACTTTAATGCCCTCTCCAAATTTCTCCTTCCATTCCTTCACTGCCTGCTCAATGTACAGATTGAACAACACTGGGGAAAGGCTACAACCCTGCCTTACTCCCTTCCCAAACTCTGCGTCTCTTTCTTGCCCTTCTACTCTAATAACCGCTTTCTGGTTTTTGTATAGGTTGAATATAACTCTTCGCTCCCTATATTTTACCCCTGATACCTTCAGAAATTGAAAGAGTGTATTCCAGTCGACTTTATCAAAGGCTTTCTCCAAATGTACAAACGCTAAAAACGTAGGTTTTCCTTTCCTTAGCCTATCTTCTAAGATGTAACGTGAGTAATGCCTCCCGTGTCCCTACATTTCTCCTAAATCCGAACTGATCTTCCCTAAGGTCGGATTCCACAAGTTTTTCCATTCGTCTGTAAATAATTTCAGTTAGTATTTTGCAATCATGACTTATTAAGCTGATAGTTCTGTAATTTTCACGTTTGTCTGGACTTACTTTCTTTGTAATTGGAATAATAATAATCTTCTTAAAGTCTGATGGTATTTTCCCTGTCATACATATTTTGCATACTAGGTGGAACAATTTTTTCATGACTGGCTGTCCTAACGATATCATCAGTTCAGACGGAATATCATCTACCGCAGGGGCCTTGTTTCGATTCCAATCCTTCAGCGCTCTATCAAATTCTTTTCTCACTATCATATCACCTATCTCATCTTCCCCCACTTCGTCTTCCATTTCTAGAATACTGCCTTCAAGTTTATTTCCCTTGTATAGGCCCTCTATATATTCCTTCCACAGTTCAGCCTTCCCCTCTTTGCTTAGTACTGGTTTTCTGTATGAGTTCTTGATATTCATACAGCTGCTTTTCTTGTCTCCAAATATCTCTTTTGTTTTCCTGTAGGCGGTATCTATCTTTCCCCTTATTATGCGTTCTTCTACGATTCTGCATTTGTCCTCTAGCCACTTCTGCTTAGCATTGTCTGCACTTCCTGTCAATCTCATTTTCAAACGTTTGTACTCCCTCTTTCCTGTTTCACTTGCTGAATTTTTATAGTTCAGTATATCCTGTGTTATCCAGGGATTTCTATTAGGCCTTGTCCTTCTACCTATGTGGTCCTCTGCTGCCTTCACTACCCTATCTCTCAGAACTACCCATTCTTCTTCTACTGTATTACTTTCCCCTGTTTCAGTCAGTCCTTACCTAATGCTCCCTATGAAACTCTCAACCACCTCTGGTTCCTTCAATTTTTCTAGGTTCCATCTCCTAACCTTTCTACCCTTCTGCAGTCTCTTAAGTTTTAATCTGCAGTTCCTAACCAATAAGTTATGGTCAGAGTCTATATCTGCCCCTGGATATGTCTTACAGTTTAGAACCTGGTTTCTAAATCTATTCCTTACCATTATATAGTCAATCTGGTACCTTCCAGTGTCTCCTGGTCTCTTCCACGTATACAGCCTACTTTCATGATCATTAAACCAAGTGTTGGTGATCATTAAATTGTGCTCTGCGCAAAATTCTACCAAGCGATCTCCGCTTTCATTCCTTTTTCCCAGTCCATATTCACCTACTACATTTCCTTCTCTTCCCTTTCCCTGTCAGCGACGGTAGTAGATTCCATAGCATAGTGTCTCCACAGCAGTGTTGCCAGTATTTAAGTTCTAACCCTCGTGTATGTTGTGTCTGTTCTTTCGGATATGTCCGAATGAACAGACGCCACTTTTGATCCTGTAGTATTCGTCTGTTCATATTCACGGATCTAATGACATTAATGTGTAAAGTTGAAAAGGAATACCCAGCCGGGATTCGAACCCGCGTCTCCTGCTTTGTAGGCAGTTGCTCTGATCCCCTAGCATTCGGGATACAGCGATAAACATACCTGCAAGAACTCCTCCCGTCGTATACAAATTGTCTCACTATGACTCAAACTTCTAAACTAATATCCGTAAGAGTAAGGACCTAGGAGCCCCTCTGCAGCTAAGAAAGTATCATTGCCCATCATCGGTAGCTTGTATATGTTAGGAAGAACAGAACTACTTTTGATCCTGCTGTTGTGATCTATATCCAGTTGAGAATTTGTTTCTGACGGGAGGCGTGCACGTTTGATCACTGCTGTGGACTGAGTGGTGTAGAGATCACCGCTACTGTGTAGAAAGCAGCAGAACTGGATTAGAATCCCAACTGAGTACTCCTTTTCAGCTCTAACCATTTGCAGTAAGTTTTTCAACAAGTCGTGTCTTAATTGTGTGCTCGAGATATGTCAAATTGAAGTAAATGCATTTCGAGCCGTGCCCGAAACGTACACCCAAACTGTGGTTGGTAAGTGCTGCCATCTTGACGCTGTCGCCTGAACTTCTTCAGGTCGGCCACGCACACGCAGCCTCCCCGGACACTTGTTGGTCAAAGGGATCCCATCCAGTGCGAATGCTCTCAGGTGAGGGGGGCCAGCTGCCAGAGCCGCGACAAAGCGCCACCCAGTCCCCCTTTCATTCCCATCTCTCCTCCCAGAGCCCTGCTGGCGCGGACGCGTCCTCCACAAACTGCGGCTTATAAATCACTGGCCAGCACGCCGCCCTCCTTTGAGACGCGGACCACTTTTCACATTCCCGGCCGCGCCGTCCGTCGCAGCCCGCGCCGCGTTCGCGCTTTAAATTACGTCTGGAGGCAGTCGAGGGCCGCGGCGGAGGAAAGGATGAGGCGGCCGAGGAGTGGGGGGAGCGAAGGAGCCGGCGATAGGGGGACAGGCGACCGGAAGGCCGCCCCCACCTGCCTCCGCCTCGGATGCGGCACGTGATCAAACAGCGCCGCCGATGTCGCCGCCTCGGAAAGTAAATTCTGTGGCGTGTGTGGCAGACGTGGGCCCCGCCGCCGCGCCGGCCAGAAGCAATATCGCCGCCGCCGCCGCGGCTGCTTTTCTTGCGCGGCGGCCAAGCTGCAGGGGTGTCAGGCTGCTCGACCGCACCAGTGCCGCAAATCTCCTCTCCGCTCTGATCCTGACTGCACAGGCGGCAGGTGTCAAGATGAGGGCCATCAACGTTTCCCAACATCATTAGCTAGGACTGTGAAAGGCGACAGTCTGTCGTCTTCCATATATTTTTTGTATATTTCTGTAAAGTTATAATTTATTTAATATCGCTAGATCATCATTTTGTTAAAACGTGAACCCCACTGTTTTCCAGGCTTGAGGAATAGCATTTTTATTTCATGTGTTAAAATATTAGTTAATATTGCTAGGTTTTTCTTATTTTGTTATGTTAATAATTTATTGCTACATTAATTAATGTGGCATAAGTACGGATTCTCCGAAACGCCACTGTCCCAGTGAGAATGTGCCATTGTATTACTTTTAAGTGGGTGCGAGAATCTATGGCTGTCTGCATGTGAGGAGTGATAGCTCGCTTTGCATCGTTCTCTCTGGCTCAGTGTCGATAGCTGCTGATACTACCAAAGAGGTTTCCACACCCTTTGATTGTGAGCTAGTTGGCGAGCCTTCCCTCTCCAGCGCGACTCTACTCGCTCTCCATCCCCACCACCACTGATCTTGGATTTTCCGGCTTCCGGTGGCTTCCCGTGTCCCGTGTCCGCCTGGTCTGACAATTCTATACTCGGCGCCTGGCGAGGTAAGTTTGGTTCTCTTCTTCAAAGGCCGCAAGATAGTAACTTTTCATTGTCTAGCGTGAACTTTGACTCATTTTTTGGAATATTTTCTCTGATCGTGTGCGGAAATGTGTTCTCGTTGTTCAATTCAGTGAGTTCAAATAGATAAATGCTGTGTGTGTGATTCTACTGGCAGTTTGATAACTTTCTAGCATTGTGGGGCCCGATTTATAATAGATGATATGTTCATTTTTGTACAGTACAAATAAAAATCTTCCCATTATTTCATTCCGTGAGTGATATGTGTTCCACGTGGTTGGTTCATAGAACAAAGCCTTCAGCTTTCACTCTGGTTTGTTCCATGCCCTTCAGGCAAGCAACTATGCGGGCATCCTTCTGATTTCCACTAATATTTCGCGATCTTCTCTCTCCGCATATTTTAATTTTGCTGTCTCTTCTCCGACTGGTAGTACGCCCTCTGTCTTTGTCAGTAATTCTCTCTGAGCCTTGTAGAACGTCCTTCAATAGCTTCTTTATGTAATTCTAAACATTTCTATGGGTTGCATGCTGTAATTCTTAATTTTATTTTTCCGACTTTGTAATGATTTCATTTTTGTGGTTTTCTGAGTCAGGACCTCGTCCGTCTCTGTAATCGCCCCCTATCGCGTGTAGCTGTAGTTAATTTACTCTATTTTTCGGAAACTGAGTTTATTCAATGTTATCGGTTTTTCGGAACCATGCAGGTCCGAGTTCCGACTTCCGGGATTTACAGCTAGTCGCCTGAATTCACGCCACTTCACGTATAAAACCAGTACCTAGATCGATTGCTAACAGACTGCAACTGAAGAATCCACCGTAATTTTGGGTAATGAATCGCTTTTCAACCACTTCATCTTCAGTGGACTGCGTTCATATAACAAACGTGTGTCGCCGTTAGCTGTGCAATTCAAATGTAATTTAATTTGGATATACACACGCACCATCTCAAAATAGGCACGACAGACCAGAGCCAGCTTCACAGTGTTTTTGTATATTGTGTTTTGTGCTACCTCCGACTTAGTTTCGCTGTGGCATTGCGTGTGTGTGAGAGAATGAGTGTTGTTTGTGAATCCTTCCCTGAGCAGCGTTAAATCATGTATAATTTAGGCTGGGCACCGTCCGCGTTAATCCATGTAAGAGATGCATTTTATTGCTTGTTTTCTATCTAAGAACTCTAAGTTCAATATAATCCGTAAGTTGCCTATAAATTGTAGTTTTAGAGCACCTTCCCCTTTTATTTAATATTGTTCTTCACAAGTGCTGAGAACACGCTCAGATGCAATGTTTCTTATGTCTAAATTCCGTTGCGCCATAAATGTTTTCTTAGCAAATTTCCTAAGATAATTTTAAGTGTGGTGGCTTGCTTATTAATGCCTGTGTGTAATAACGTGTGAGCTGCTGTGTATATTGACCACTGTAGTGTTAACTTCCTGTTATTGAAGTAATTTGAAAAGAGTTAGTTCTTAGTTTGGGCCAGAGAAAAGTGTCATAGAGCAGGGAGTAACCAGTAGTTCACACATACCTGATTTGCTAATTTTAATGATAAAACAAAGCTCTTGTTTCGTACAGTGGTCGACTTTTAACTGTCACCTGTTTGCAAATAAACAGAGAGGCCCAGTAAGTACGTAATTTTTATAAAAGGTGTATTTTCCAAAGAAGGTAAAGCAGTCAACAATCCGAAGATGGGTTTGAACACCACTAGGCATGGTCCTGTTTGTTGAGGTGGTATGCCGTTACCTTCCTCCGACCTCTGAACTGACCAAGCAGTTATGATGACCTCGGGGAAGATCAGGGTACACGGGAGGCAATACTCACCCTACGACTTATCTGAAAAGATAGTTTAAGGAAAGGCAAACCTAAATTTGTAGCTTTTGTAGATTTGGAGAACGCTTTTGACAATGTTGATTGGAACACGCCCTTTCATAGTCTGAGACCAGCAGGGGTAAAATATAGGGGACGGAAGGTTACTTACAACTTGCACATTAAACAAACAGCTGTTGCTAGAGTCACAGGGCATGAAAGGGAAGTAGTGGTACGGAAGGGAGTAAGACAGAGTTGTAGCTTGTATATTGAGCAAGCTGTGAAGAAAAGCCGAGAGAAACTTGGCGAAGGAATTAGAGCTCAGGATGGAGAAATACAAAAATAGCATTTTGCCGATGACATTGTAATTCTATGAGAAACAGCAAAGGACATGGTGGAGCAATTGATCGGAATGGTCAGTGTGTTGAAAGGAGCGTATAAGATGAACTTTAACAAGAGTAAAACGAGGGTAATAAAATGCATGGTTAGAAAATCAGTCAATGATGAAGGACTTAGATCAGGTAACGAAACAAAAAGGGTGGTAGATGAGCTTTCTTACTTGGGTAGTAAAATACAATATGACGGTCACACTACAGAGGATGTAAAATACAGAATCTCAATGGGAGGAAAAGTGTTTTTAAAAAAGGGAAATTTGCTAACAATTTAAGTGTAAAGAAATCATCTCTCAGGGCTTTTGTATGGAGTGTTGTCTTCTACAGAAGTGAAACTTGGACGATACAAGCCGCAGTGGAGTAGCCGAGCGGTCTAAAGCGTCTCGCTGCGGAGC
Organism: Locusta migratoria; assembly: GCA_026315105.1. NCBI lineage: Eukaryota > Metazoa > Arthropoda > Insecta > Orthoptera > Acrididae > Locusta > Locusta migratoria. The sequence goes on along the minus strand of CM048750.1, from coordinate 36,247,016 downwards.
GCGCGGTTGCTCGCCGTTGAGGTTCGAGTCCTCCCTGGGGCATGGGTGTGTGTGTTTGTCCTTAGGTTAGTTTACCTAGGTTTAAGTAGTTTGTAAGCTACGGACTGATGACCACGCAGTTTGATCCGATAGATTTACAAACATTCGAACATTTTTTGACGATACATAGTTCCGATAGGAAGAGGATAGAGGCTTTTGAAATGTGGTGCTACAGAAGAATGCAGAAGATTACGTGGATGGATTGCAAAACTAATGAAGAGCTACTGAAGAGAATTGGGGAGTAAACGGATTTTGACATACCTTGACTAAAATAAGGGGTACATTGGTTGGTCTAATTCCTATACATCAAGGAATTGTACATTTAGCATTGGAGAGAAGTGTGTGTGTGTGTGGCGGGGGGGGGGGGGGGGGTGGAATCGCAAAGGGACACAAGTGTCGAATAGTAAGCAGATTAAAATGAATGTACGTTGCCATTCTTATGAGGAAGGATAGAGTATACTTTTTTCCACTATGTACAATATTTCGGGACTGGTAGAGTAATAGAGAAATTGTCCTTAGTGCACAAATTACCCGGTTTTAAATTAAATCCATCCAAAACGCAAGCAATCTTAGTTGCTCATGACACACTCATTACCCAGCAGTACAGGTAATCTCTTCCACCATTAATCCTAAACGGCAAAGAGCTTAGGAATAATTATTGATTAACAACTAGACTGTACTGGGTACACAACTACAGTCTGTAAGAAGGTGTCGGTGTCATTCTATATAGAGAAAGGGAAAAGTGTTTCCTCTTCAGGTTAAATAGATGCTCGTGGTGACAGTAATATTCCCCATACTTCAATATGGTGGTGCTATTATTCAAGGACTTTAGTATGAAAGATCACTCAGAATTGTTGATGAAAGCCAGTGTACGATTCATTTGAGACGTACGCTTTTTCGATCGCAACACACCAGCCTACAAGCACTTCTCATTGCTTCGTGCTCGTAAGCGTTGAGATTATCACACGCTATGATTCGTCTAAGGAGTGCTTAATCTTCACACCCCACCTTATTTATCGTCAACGTTAAATCTGCTATCTGAGCAGCACAAGAGAACTACTCGTTCCCAACAAAGTAAAATTCTTTTGGTACCAACGCACAATACTGCCATGTTTTCTAAATCCTTTTCTCTATCAGGAACCGGACTGTCAGAAAAATCAGATCCCTCCCAAACTTCAAAAGGAAACTAATGGCCCACCTGCCATCACAATAGCCAGCTCTCTGCAGCTTACTCTAGCCGTTCCCGCTACATCTCAAACTTCACCTCTCCCTTGACAAATTCTGTTTACATTTCGTTCCTAAGAGCCTCTGACTGTGTCTTTTGTTTCTCGTCCTCTACCTTTTTCAGTCTCCCTTCTTACAATAATAAATATCACTTCCAGTGTGATAATATGTATTATTTTAAATTGTAATATTGTGTTAACTCCCACTATTTTTATCATTATTGTCGATAATAATTATTTTAATATTAGTGTGATTTTTGTAATATCTTTTGTATTGTTTTCTGATCAGATGTAAGGGAGTACTTCAAGGCCGTAATCTGGTCAGGCTAAATAGGCAATAAATCAATAAATAGGACTGTAAGTTTCGAATCTATGTGAACATTACGTTTTCGTTCAACTTCCTACAGTGACCTACTGAACGCGCTAGTCTACTGTGAGGACTTCTGCAGGCAAAACGCATAACGCAAGAATTTTACTGAAGTGATCCTACTAGTTTATTGTATCCCTAGTACTTCTCAGGTTAGATTTCATACATAATTTATATATATATAAAGAATTTTACTCAGATATTGATTATCATTATATAAATACGACAACACGAAAATTGTGGTACAGATTACTAATTTATTCGTACAAGAAGGCCAATGAAAGTTACATATTTCGAAAGATTGTTTGTCGTAGATTTCACGAATGTCAAAATGATGTGTGCATTTAGCCATTAAAAGTGGTAAAAGGAAGTAGAAATTTTCCTATCTACAGCTTGGATCAAGTTCTACATTCTCCAACAATCAGCTCAGTGATTTGCTATTCGCCTCGACCAAAGACGCTGTAATGCAGCGCATCTGCAGTATTAAAATAATGTATTGAAATAAGTGAATATCGAAACATGAAGTGCTCCCAACTAACTTTCTTGTGCCGTTCAAATGCTTCATTTTCGCAGTGATTAAGAGTGGTTAAACGAAATGGATGTTTTCATATGAATGCCGATATAAAGGATGATGCGCCGGGAGAGGCATGTAGCGGTGTACGGGTGAAACTACGAAGTCGACATGTTGTCAGCTCTGGAATTCTGAATATCGCAGTATCGAAATAACATTATTTCTTGGCGTTGTATAAATATACGAACACCGAAATTGTAGTTCCATTTCAAATATTAGGGTAATGAAAGTTATATAATTCGAAAATGGCATGAGAAGTATATACTTCCGTTTTTATTTGTTATTATTGTGTCAACCATTTTCCTTAACACGTAAAAGATACCGTTTCATACCTCCCAGTGCCGGTTAAATTTTACTAAATATCGCAGTGGCCTCCTATGATAAAGTTGGAAACAGATGGTGAATAGTGAGAATCCTGTGAGTCTTCATTTTAGCCAATCGCTTGACAACGCTGATGTTTTCTCATGGAATCTTCGCTTTACGAGGGCAATTATTTTCACTGAGCGGACGAGGGTACATACAAGTACCTGTCAACCATAAAGCAGGAATAGCATTATTTGTTTACTTCATGGTCTGTACGATACACTAATCGAGTCATTCTATGTGGTTCGAACAAATGGGCAAAGATTTTCTATCGTGTTGTCAATGTTGCCAACATAATCACGCGAGGCCGCCGACATGATACGTAAAATTTTACCCCATTGTAAACACAATTGGTCGATTTTCGACCACAGGCAATACTAGTAATTATAATTTCTTATCTCTTACCTGAGGTTTACATAGCGTTTGCTTAGAGAGAGGCACAATGGAGCTACCATAATAGTGGAAACGTCATGCTCGTTGCTCTATAATATGGTGTGTAATCACTTCTGACGGCCTATTCAAGCTCACACCAGCATGCAATCAATCATCTCAAAAATGTTCAAATGTTTGTATAGTTTATGGGACTTAACTACGGGGTCATCAGTCCCTAAACTCACAAACTACTTATGAACTACTTACGAACTAGGACGGCACAAATATCCATGCCCGAGGGGGGATTCGAACCCCCGACCGTAGTGGCCGTGCAGACCGTGACTGGAGCGCCTCAGTCCCCTCGGCCACCGCGGCCGACGTGACAATTTGTGATCCAAATCTCTCCTTGACCACCGGTAATACTTATGATAGCCGCTGGTATGTAAATTTCTTTTGTGAGCCTGATTAACGTTTTACTATCAACAAGAACTTCACAGCTTAACCAGTCACCTGTGTTTGTGACTGCAAATCTTCTTATTGTCAACGGCGGTATCGTCACATTGTCAACTTTCCAGAAAATTCTGTATTACGTGTATCCAGCGGAACAACTACTTCAATTTGCAGCTCAGATCTTTCACATTCAATGATGGCTTGGGATGCCTGAAGGAAGTCCCATCCGAGGATGACATTGTGGCTACATTCTGTTAACACGACAAATTCAAACGGCTGCGTCCTGTTGTTGATGGTTATTCGTGCGACACAAGTTCCTGCTGGATGGACGTACTTTCCATTCGCGACCTTCAGCACAGTTGCTCCCGTATCACAGAACATTGTCTTCTTTAGTGTGCGGCGGTAATTATCCGATAATACAGAAAAAGAGGCTCCTGAGCAACAAGTGCCCGGACAGGTTGGCCGTCGATTATGACGTCGATGAAATTTCCCGACATCTTAGCGACTGTCGTCCACGGAGGATTTTCATCTGCGGCGGCCTCACCTCCGTAGATGGTCGCCTCGCTTAGTTTTCCTGGGCGCGGCGGCTAGGGGAGCGGCTAGTACCTGTGTATGGCGACGGTGAACGGCTGCGGTGCGTCGGGGAGCGACCTCGTCTAGGGTACGGCAATGGGCTTCTTCCCATAGGTCGACTGAACTCATCAGCAGGTGATTGCCTGGGATAAAACTGCTCCGATGCCTGACGTCTTGCGGCAAAATAATCATCGAATACTCGCCTCCTCTCTCTGCAGTAGCGTACGACATGTCCAGGGCGTCCACAGTGGAAACAGAGTGGTGTGTTGTCTTCTGTCCTCCAGACGTCTGTTCTTCTGCGGGGCGTCATAGTTACCGGGGGAGTTGCCTGTGGTCGCGTCGGCCGGTTCATGGGCTGCCGTTTGGCGGCTGCAGCGTAAGTCATAGCAGGGCGACGCCATTCTTCACGTCGGGTGCGATTGACGGGGCAGACAGGAGCTAATGTTTGAAATACCTCGTCCTCAGCGGCGTCGGCTCCCTCGTGACTTACAGGGCTCACATCCATGGCCATAATCTGATGCTCGCTCGTTCTAATAGTCCCGGCTGCCATGCACTGTTGTAACTCTTCTCTCACGATTTGTCGTATGAGAGAAGCGAAGTCTTGCTAGTCTTCCACAACGGCCATAGTGACTACATTTGGGAGTCTGTCATACTTCTTGCGTCCAACCCTCCTTTGTTGCATCTCTTCAATAGGCTGGCACCACTTGGTGAACTCTTCTGTCGTAGCGACGTCTTTTATCAGAAGAGCTTGGTACATATCTTCTGCAATTCCCTTCATCAGGTGCGTGATTTTGTCCGCCTCAGTCATCTTCGGATTACAGGGCCAAAACATTCTGTATGTACGATTGTGTCGGCTCACCACGTCGTTGGGCCCGGTTCTTCAGTTGCTCTTCCGCCGAGCGGATTTGCCGCTGGCGGTCTCCAAACGTCTTCTTAAGTTCCTCCTGGAACGTCTCCCAGTCATTCAACTTGTCTTCGTTGTTTTCGAACCATTGTTGGGCTGTTACGTCCAGGTAGAAATAAACGTTGGCCAAGCACATCGTTGTACTTGGCGACTCGGTCGAACCCTTTTAGCCATTTGTTGGGGTCCTGTCCAGCATCTCCAGAGAACACCGACGGGTGTCTGATGTGCAGCTGGCTTATTGCTGGTTTCGTTTCCATCGTTCTTCTGTTAATACGGACTTTTGGAAGGATGTACTCGGTGTATCCCTTGTCAGTCCGTGTAAGCAACGGCTTTTACATTGCCTAGTCGGAGCCACGGTGATGCAGCTGTTGCACAGTGTACCCGGCGCCTCCACCAAACAATGTCGCGTTGAAATGGAAACAGGCTTGACTTCGAAGGCAACTAAACACAGCACTTATGCTGAAAGCACGTTTATTACGAACTCAACATACACGCAGCACTGACTGCCTCTCAGGCAGAGTGCTCTGCTATTTATACACAGACAGAATTTACCAGAAATTAGAAGAACAGTTAACATAAGAAACAAGTAGAATTTACAAGTGAACATACGAAAGATGTAGAACCTTTCGGAATTGTTAATTACAGAGAAATAAATTTGTTGCAGGTGGGCGGGATTGAACCGGCGACCTTCAGCATCGCAGTCCGTGACGCTATCGGTGTTCCACGTCACTCGCGGCAGTATATAAAAATGAATGTTTGTGTTTATAAACTCGAAAACGGCTGGAGCGATTTTGATGACATAATTATACAATGTTCAGATTAGCCACGAGTGTGTACCTGTGAAGTTTTGTAGTGATCGGATCAAGACTTTTACTGATTTGAAGATATTTACTGATTACAGGCATAATGCGGCAGCGTCGGCAACAAACAGATCATGCCGGTTACGTATCCTCCAGGCGTCAAGTCTCCTGGGGCGTAATGTGCTATGTTCGCAACGAAATATTCGCTTTCAGAGGATAATTATTTTACTGACCGGACAGGAATACAGGCAAGAACCTGTTACCCAACCAAACACTTTTTTCTTTCCATGGCATTGTAAATCATGTCGGGCACAGCTATGACTAATAAATCACAACGCAATCTACTCAATACTGTGGAGTGTATTCGAATTTTACACGTTTCTAACACGGACAGACTTTATGTCACTTACTCAGGGGTGGACTCACCACGGAAAATACTGATATTAGATGCTGGACAAATTACAAGAAACATTGTATATAGTCAGGGAGGAAGGAAATTAGTGATTAATGCCCCGTCGACAGCGTGGTCATTAGAGGCGGAACTTACGCTCGGATTGTTTGGGTAAGGATGGGGAAGGAAATCGGACGTGCCCTTTGAAAGGAACCGCCCCGGCATTCGCCTGGAGAGATTTAGAGAAAACACGAAAAACCTAAATGAGGATGGTTGGAGGATGGTCTGAACCGCCGTCCTCCCGAATGTGAGTGTAATGTGTTACCACTACGCCAACTCGCTCGGTGTTGTTTATGGTAAAGTGGTGCATTAAATGAATCAATGTTACATATCATTTGTATTTTGATTTCTATCTTTGTTTGTTTAGATATTGTACTTAAAATTTTGTGTATTATGCAAGAGAGCCTTATTTGTTATATATTCTCTGATAAATATAACATGTTTTTAGAAAAAATGGAGATAGAGAGATAATGGATAGGAGAAGTAGTAACTCAAGACAACAGTAACCAAATAAATACCCGCGCAACGCCGGGTTTTCAGTTAGTACATAATAAATATTTGGTCTGTATCTGTACACGTTTGTTTTATACAACCAAATGGAACTTACCTTGGGGACATACCTCATACATTCTAAAGGAACACGAGATAACTGTGTAATATTCAGCAAATGTATTCTTTTTAATAGCCGTTCATCGGCTGTTACGCCATCAGTACATGATGATGGCGTAACAGCCGAAACCGGTTAGTAAAAACAATAAATTTGCAGAATATTTCACATTTGCCTGATATGTTTCATTTAAGATGAATAAAATATTCTGTCAAGAACCGACAGTACAGTCAGTGAATTCGGTTAATTAACAGAAAATTCATGAAATCTGTCCCTCAGTTTCATAAACATAAAAAATATGTCGCCACAGCACACCTCATGGGAATACAACGATATCTCAGGCGGAACGACACACAGCCACAAATTATTGCATATGTTGTAGTTCTTTACAGGAGATCGACGTCTCTGTCGCTAATGTATCTGTGACTGTATGCGCAGTAGCGCAGTCCACGGGTTTAAAAGGACGAAGCGAGTGTTTTAGCGTCAGTCGATGGATGCACTCTGAAGATGGGTGGAAGTTACGCAGTCGAATTTAATGTGGTAGCGGCTACATACTCTTGTGGTCTTCAGTCCGCAGACTGGTTTGATGCAGCTCTCCGTGCTACCTTGTCCTGTGCAAGCCTTTTGTCTCTGAATGAAAACTGCTACATACAGCCTATATAAACTGGTCACTGTATTCGTCTTTCGGTCTCCCTCTATGAATTTTACCCAACACACTTCCTTCTAACGCTACGTTGGCGATTCATTAATGTATCAGAATGTATTCCAACGACTTATTCTTTCTCTTAGTCAAGATATATCAAAAATCGTTTTCTCCCCAATTCTGTGGAGCACCTCCTTGTTACTTTAAGTATTCTACCTATTTAATCTTAATCATTCGCCTGTAGTATAGCATTTCAAGAGCTGCTATCATCTTTTCGTCTGAACTCCTTATCGTCCATATCTCACTCCCATAAAACCTACATGCCAGACAAATACTTTCAGAAAGGACTTCATAACATGTATATTAATAATGGATCTAAAGAAATTTCGCTTTTCCAGAAACGATTTTCTTCTCATAGCTATTTGCGTGTTATATTTTCTTTACTTCGGCCAACAGAAGTTGTTTTGCTACGAAAATAACAAAACTCGTCTACTACTTTTACTGTCTTTTTACCTAATGTAATTCTTTCAGAATCGCTTGATTTTCTGACACTACATTCCATCTCCCTCGTTCTCCTCTTGTTAATGTTCATCTTTTACCCTCCTTTTAAGACACTGTCCATTCCGTTCAATTGGTCTTCCTCGTCCTTTACAAAGATTTTGTTTCTTCCCCCTGAACTTTAATTGCTTCTCAAAATTTCTCTTTACATTCCTTCGCAACTTTCTTTATTTACAGATTGAACAATACTGATGAGAGGCTTCAACTCTGCCTCACTACCTTCCCGGTCACTGCGTCTGTTTCGTGCTCTTCGACTTTTATAAGTGCTGTCTCGTTTCTGTAGACGTTCAGTATAATTCTTCGCTCACTGTATTTAACCCTAGGATATTTGGGCCAAAATCTTTCAGCTCAGCTCTCCTGACCGTAGTCACGACACACTGGTGAATAGATTGCAGGACTTCCGTATGTCTGGCGATGCTTCTTTGCATGGAATCGGTGAGGTCTTGGGAGGAGTCACTACCACATCTATACCTACAAATCTGATCAGATAAATTCCGCAGAGGGTGGGGTTCATGAGCTCTGTTGCAACGTCCAGTTACATCCCAGATGTGTTCGATTGTGTTCAGATATACATGTCCGTAGGCCATCGCATCAATTTGTACTCTGTTCCTCCAACGACTCTATCACACTGCAAACAAAATGTTCAAATGTCTGTAAATCTATCGGACCAAACTGCGTGGTCATCAGTCCGTAGCTTACAAATTACTTAAACCTAGGTAAACTAACCTAAGGAGAACACACACACTCATGCCCCACTGAGGAATCGAACCTCCACAGCGAGCAACCGCGCGCTCCGCAGCGAGACGCTTTAGACCGCTCGGCTACTCCACCGCGGCACACTACAAACCTTGTGATGTGACATGTATCGTTGAAAAATTCTGGAAATCATGTTTGTCTGAAGGGCTGTACGCGGTGTACGATATTTATTAGCCATCATCATGTATGAGCTGCATTGGATTCATGGACGCCAACGCGAATGTTTCTCAGTGCATAAATGAGTCGCCGACAGCTTTGTTCCGCTGAAGAGGCGCCAGTCACTGTGTTTGTGTTTCACTCGGTGGCGTATATAAGCGTGGGGGAGGGGGGAGCGTGGGGTTTGTATACAGAATATACAGAAATAAGAACAAGTACGGTATCTGAATTACTTTAGTTAATGATACTTGAAGGCATTGCCGTGGTAGACTGTATGCCGTTTTCAGAAAAGGCATAGAATCATTTACCTGATTTAAAAAAAAGAAAGTATGTGCTATATTATGTTTATATAGGTAGTAAACAGGTGGTCATAATCTTCTGGCGAAGCTGTTTATATTGACGTGTCTTTCTTTAAAAGAATCCTGTCTGCCTTAAGAAATAATAGGGATTGCAATAATAATTGAGGACCGTCGTGTCACTCGTACTCTCTCGTTCTAATGTCGCAAAGCTAAAGGGGCACTCTGCTAAGGTCATAGATTTCTCTGTTTAAAAGTTTAATTAAAGTAACTTACACTGAGGACAACACAAATATCCTTGTCCGAAGGAGGACTAGAACCACCGACGGGAGCGGCCCTGCATTACGTGACATGGTGCCTCAGACGGCGTAGTAATTCACACGTGTGGTACTCTGTCGTAAAGCCATCCACCATAAGATAAAATAAAAGTACAAACATTTTCTAAGCCTCCTAAAGATTACAATAGTTTATGTTTCATACTAGCGGAATTTGTGTGGCGTTAAATCTGTTGTATAATGATACACTCGACCTGGTTACTTATGCGTCTCTGTATTTAGGTATGAAAGAGAAATACTGATAATTTGTTTCTTTCTTCTAAAACGAAAGTTCGAGCAAGTCAGTTTATTAATGTCTAGATATCCCTCGTCAATATATTTTATCCTGCGTGAAGTCTCCCTCAATGAATTCTGAAACGTTTCTGCAGTACACGCCATACGACAGTCGAGATCAAGACAAATTGCTACCCAAATTCGTGTTTTTATTAGTGAAGAGTCTTTCACTTACATTTCGCCGTCACGGAGACGATTTGAAAAGAGCGTGAAGGGGGAGGGACAGCTAAACGCTTGAGGGCACTTCTATTGACATTCTTAAACAAACCGAACATTCATTCTGTTTATCCTGTTCGGACGAATGAAGGAATTTCAAGTACAGCAACGAGTGCCTTCGTTCAGACAGTAAACCAATTAAAAAGTCACGTAATTATCTTTTCCATTCTCTTACAGAATTACAGTACATTGCATTCATTCCTATTTTAAACGGAGATTAGAACTGAGCAACCGACTGCAGTTTTTGGGACGTTTGTAATAAGCCAAAATAATTTTTCGCTCTTTTCGAAGATTCGCCTGCTTTTTAAAGTTTGTTGTCAACTATTCGTAAAGCACATAACAAAGGATTTTTGAGTACCTATTAATTGTCTTCTTGATTTCGGTTGGAAGAGCACATAGAAATTGTACTTAATCTCAGTTACTGTAAAATGGACACAAAAAATGAAACTCGGGGAAACTGGGTTGTTAAAGTATTATGGTTTTGTGTCACCATCTATGATGTTATTTGTTTTATTCACTGAAGAATCTAATTTCAGGCCGCCGTACCTATATAAGGTTTTATTATAGAATTTTATTTCGTCGGCTGTTTTTAACAACACGGGCCCACGCACTGTTAGTTCGAGTTCCGACAGAAATTCCATAAGATTTGGTTCACCAACTTTTTTCTAAAGTGTACTCATGTAAGTCATATTTCTCAGCTAGAGGTGATAAAACCTGTCATACTCCTTCCTGAATTGTGCTGTAATGCGTACCGTTCTTCCAATGAGGACTCACCACACTTGTAATGTATCTCATTTTATGTCCTGCGGTCTCTTTATTTTGTCTCAGGAATTTCCGAATTGTCTTCGGAGGCTTGAAGATCGATTTTACTATGTGTATTTAGAGCACCGAACAAAAGGGCAGTTTGTTCTTGAGATTTTACGTAGGTGGCTGAGTTTATGGGATACGTTTTTGGAGTCGGATATCAATTCTGGAATATTTATAAGGTCTGTTGCACAGAGCAATTTTGTGGCGGTGGTGTATAAGACCATATTAAAGGTGTGCGGGTTGTATCGTGGAAGTCACGGAATTGGTTGGCAGGGTATGAGGAGGCGGTGCGTAGCCTTAGATGGGGCCTTTGACGTTTTTTATGGCATACATGGGTTCGTTTGGGGCGATAAGAAAATGTTTAGCCAATATCGCTATTTATTTAGATAAATGACCGGTTGAGATGTATCTGGGCATCATATTCTTATCTCTATCATGCTCAAAAGAAATTCTGTGTTTGAAGAAGTAGACGAAAAACTTGAAAATGCCTTAAAATCAATGACTGCGTACTATAATCAAAATTCCTTAAGACCCAACCCTTCCAAAACTCAAGTCTGTGCTTTCCACCTTCGCACGAAAGAAGCCAAACGGAAACTCCAAATTACGTGGAACGGGAACACCTTAGAACACACAGACCACCCTAAATATCTTGGCGTGATTCTGGATCGGTCTCTAACTTATAAACAGCACTGCATCAAAACGAGACAGAAAATAACGACGAGAAATAATATACTTAGAAAGCTAACGGGTAGCAAATGGGGTGCATGTCCTGGTGTGCTACGAACAACGGCACAGGCGCTCTGTTTCTCAACGGCTGAGTACGCGTGCCCTGTATGGAATAGATGCGCTCACACGAAACAAGTATATGTGGCCCTCAATGAGACCTGCAGGATAGTTACAGGGTGCATGAAACCAACGCCGGTCAGACTCTTGTACAAGGCAGCTGGTTTTGCAGATCCCGCAGCTCGCAGAAACGCTTTAGAACATGTAGAGAAAATAAAACAACTCGCAGATGAGCGGCATGTCCTCTACAGAGCTCGACCATCAGAACCGCCTGAAAATTTCCCTCTCCCCCAAGTTCAGTGGACCGGTCAAAACCTAAATTTTAAAACCTGGAGAACCTTGAATAGGATCAGAACGGGGGTCGCCCCAGTAAAAGTAAATATACCTAAGTGGGGTATAATCGACCAAACCGATGTAAAGTGTGACTGTGGAGAAAGTCAAAATATGGAACACCTTCTTACATGTGAAAAATGTCCACACCGGTGTACCCAAGAAGATTTGTGGCTCGCGAATACTAATGGAACAGACGTAGCCCAGTACTGGGCCGATATCCTTTAAATAGTCCGGACACGATAAAGTAAAGTAAGTCAGCTCTGACCAAGTGCATACTGCCTATTTCCACACTGATTAATGTGTTTTTTGTGAATTATGTAGATCCTCTTGAAATAGACAAGTGCCTATTAAAATATGGTAATCGAGTCGCCTTCCGGCATAGAGATGGTTCGGTTAGTATGGTGCTCCTAACAAATACAATCTTCCGCCGGAGTTGGGGAATATTTATCTTAAGAAAATTTCGGCTCAATATAGTAACGTAAAAGGTGTTCGCCGTGAACGCTGGTCAAGCCAACACAGGCTCCAATAGGAAAGTGAAAGGTGGGGTTTAACAGCTTTTAAATACGAGGCGCGTCCAGAAAGTAAGTTCCGTTTCAATTTATCTCCGCTGCTGCGCTGCCATTGCAGTTCCGCACATGCGCTGTAGACGATGTGTATCAAGGAGAAGAACGTGCGCCATTTGGAGATCGATGTCAGTTACGGACGCTTTGTTGTGCTTGTTTGAAATGTCGGCGTTGATTGAAAATCCCGCCGCCTGTGAAATCAGGTCGGTGATTCGGTTTCTGAATGCGAGAAAAGTGAAACCAAGTGAAATTTATCGGGAAATTTGCGATGTTTACGGACCAAATGCGATGAGTGATTCGATGGTGAGAAGATGGGTCCGACAGTTAAATGGCGGGCGTAGTGATGTGCACGATGGAGAACGAAGTGGACGTCCACCTTTGGTTACAGAAGAACTGGTTCACGCGATTGATGACAAAATCCAGGAAAACCGTAGGTTTACAATTAGTGCTCATCAATTCACCAATGACGACGAGCTGAAAGAAGACACAGGCGGCAGATGAAGTTATACAAAACCTGGTGCCACGCTATATGACAATTGCCTGCAAAATTTCGGCAGTTATGTGGAAAAGTAGTTTAACAGTTGTAGAATATTGTGCAATAAAAATTTCTTCTGTATCTGTGTGCAATTTCATTTTATTACCAAACGGAATTTACTTTCTGGACGCGCCTCGTATTTCGAAATTTTTAAACGTTTGTGAAGCTTTTAGGGCTTAACTGCGGGGTCCCTAAACTTATAAATTACTTATGAATTACCTTATACTAAAGGCAGCACAAACATCCATGCCCGATGGGGCATTAGAACCCTCGACGGGGAACGGCCTCGCGCATCGCAGCGTAGCGCCTCAATGCGCTCGGTCGCTACGCCGCGACTTTTAATATTTTTAAAATGACATGTTGACCACACCTGCTTAATTTATTAGCTCATAGCAACCGGTTTCGGTTAATGAACCATTCTCGAGCGCCTGGCTAAGGTGTGTGGCGCTTGAGAATGGTACATTAACCTAAACCAGTAGCTTTCAGCCAATAAATTAAGCAGCTGTGGTGAACATGTCGTTTTACAAACAGGCTCCAATGTTACAGCGGAACACATTCCGTGTAAATGCACATCAAAAAGAGCATTCCGTCCCATTTGCAGATTAGCAGGTACGGTACAATGGACAAGAGGAGAAATGTTTTCTGTGCAACTGAAATGGCCATCATCGAACCAACTTCCCGTGTAAAGTTTTGGTTTTACGGTCCTTCTATGAACAGCGTCGTAGATTAACGATTGCTGGTCTTGTCACCCCTGGTAACAGATTTGAGGGTACTTCTTCCCTCGTCGCTAGTGATAGCTTCCAGTAACGCCGCGCTTTATTTTACGCCGTTGCCAGCAAAGCCTGACCCCACTTCTACTACTGCGAGGACGACGGCGCACGCAAGTCATAATAAGCATCACCGCCCTTCGGATGTTGAGGATCTAACTGTGCCGCCCGCCTTACAATCTTACATTTAGCCGTCTTTGTTACGCCAAGTAATGTGACGTCGCAAATCCCTGGCGAGGTGTAGAGGGGGAGGCAATTTCTGGTAATGCCTTCGCCCCGAAGAGGTTCTGTCCCAGAGACGTCTCCTTTGCCGCCTCCACAGTACAATCACAAATACAGCAACACGCTCCTATACCAATCTCTGCTCTCGCTGACGGGAACCGTGACTAGCAGTCTATTGTGACTCCCATTGCGGGAATTGTATCTCCTGAGTTGTCTCCAGTTGTTGCTGAAAGCCACTCTGTTTGCCTCTGTTCTGTGATTCGGGATGTCTTACAGAATGACCTTTCTGTGGGCGCAGACATCTAACCCTGGGATGTCACAGATTCCGATGTGATACGGAAGTAAGTGACGCCGACTGCAGAGGCTACTCTGCCGCGCAGCCGGAGTAAACAGAAAAGGGCGTGCAAAACGATAAAGTACAAACTTGCAGCTGGGGCTGTTCTACCCCACCATACATCAGTGGACTCTGAGATGGTGGGGAAGTAGTAGGTGTTTTTTTTTTTTTTTTTTTCCTCGAGCCAATGTAAACAGAGAGACATCAGAGTTGCGCTTAGCTTCCCTAACCTAATTTGTTTATGACTTCTCCGTCTTATTTAACAGTTTCGTGTTTCTCTGGATTTCACACTGTTTTCAATGTGGGAGTCGAATTTTCTACAGGGACTGCTTTATTCGTTCGGGACGGCATTCCTATCGCAGAGATTGAGGTCCTTAAGTCATGCAGAGGAATAGGGTGCAGACATTTTGACCTCACCTTGGTTGTTGTCTGTGCTCCGTCTGGTTTTGGTCGCACAGTGGAACAATCACGTTTCTATAAAGAGAAGCTAATTTATCTGTTTTGTAGAATTCCTCAGGGTCTTTTTTTAGGTATTGATTTTGACTTTGTTCTGCGCCCTATTGATCCATCTCCAAAGTTCAAATACAAATTATTCTCACGATTTAAAGGAGCTAGTACGTTCGATGCACTTGAAAGATGTTTAGGTGTATAAATATCAGACATTAGTCAAATTTATGCATTTCACCGCGAATTCTAGTTGCAGGATTGAACGATTCTACTTATCGGATTGTATGCGCGATCGCATTCTTGCAGTCGACGTTATCCATAACAGCTTTTCTAAACACTGCACCGCAGCTGTTACCCTCCTGTTGATATAAGCCAGTGGAAATATTTCATTCCCCATGGATGATAAATGTCACTCACTTGGTAGATTCTTTCCTCGATGTGTGGGAATGTAGTCTTCAGTCCATTGGGAGATTGTCTACCGGTTTAGAATGGTGGACTGTCGTAATGAAGCCGAAGCTCCGTCAATCCCTCATAAATTACTATGGTGTTAGGTCCAAGGGATTTTCGGGGAACCCCGACCCTTGCTCGTTGCAGATGTACGAATTATTAAAGTAAAAATGTTACAGTTAAAGAGGTGACAGATGGAAGGATTGCGGGTGCGATGGGAACCACGATCGTAGTGGAAGAGTAGATGACTTCGATGTACCATCTCCTTCGGCATGAAGTTCGGCGTCGCTCTTGTATCACTTCTCTTACGTTAGTAGACGGTCGTCAGCTGACAACACAAGTTGACATAGTCCTTGCCTTATATCACTACTGTGAGGATATTTATGACGTAGACACACCTAGTGACCATCCTGTCGATCTGCCTGTTGAGATCCTACACCTGAACAAAACACCCATTTCTTGACCTACTTTCATAGGATAATTATATTCTTAACACTTCGCCTCGTAAATCACCAGGTATGGAAGGGCTCCCTAAGTAATTTTATGTGCATTGTTCTGACACTTAGGTCCTTGTTGCGAGGTGATACGAAGTGTAATTGTACTAGCGCCATTAAAAGTGGTGAAAATTATGTTATAATGACTAATGATCTCGATCGTAATACTGTTGTCAAATTACGTTGCTGAATTTTAAGACAGCGGCGAGGGCAATAAATCACAGGTTATCTGTCTTTCTGGGGTTCGTTGTTGGATAGTATCAAAGCTGCCTTCCTGGTCGTTCTATTCTTACCCTATGTCTGAATACCGTAATGTGTCTTCAGTTGCTGCTGTCACTTGTGTCCATTGTGCATTTGTCTTTCTGGTTTCTCCCTGTATTTGTTTACATGTAAATTTATGTACATTGCCTTAATTATTTAGTATAAAGAAATCACTGTAATGAAAATATATCAGACAAAGTTTTTAATATACAGAGTGACCATAGATTTGCATCAGTCACAGCTACTCATTTATATATGTTCATATGTTTGTAAAGCTTATGGGACCCTACTGTGGCGTCATTAGTCCCTAAATTTACAAACTACGTATGAACTAACTTATACTAAAGACAGCACAAATATCCATGCCCGAGGGGGGGATTCGAAATCCCGACGGGGAACGACCTAGCGCATCGTAGCATAGCCCCTCAATGAGCTCGGCCGCTCCGCCGAGGCCGTATATATTATTCTGCCCATGTACTGTACCAATTTGTTTGTATATAATTTTGTATGTCTTCTCTCAATTAGTCGGTAGAATCCCCTATTATAAATATTGTAAATAATTTCTCTCGCAAAGTTCGATATTTACATTAATCCATGCAATACCAAGGGAGAGGGGGGGGGGGTTCTGTTAGAAATATAGCTATCTACTCAGGTACTATATTTTTGAAAATTTCGTAAAATATATTTATTGTCTTTAATGATGTCTTCTTCCAAATCGTTTAAGTTTAATCGGAAAATTTAAGTTTAAGGGAGGTAGTCATGAAGAACCCCCAGTTGGTAGTAGATGTGATTTCCCACAACGGTCGTCTTATTCCACAGATAATAGCATTACGTGACCTTAGCACACACGGACGTTATATTTCACTGGGTTGACATGACAATGGTCTCAATAACAATTTCCCTATGGTTCTTTTTTATTTCCTGTTCAACAGCAGTTATTCTAGTATTAGATACAACTGTAATTGGAAAAGTATCTATAGCCACTTCCTGACAGGGAAATATAACAGATTTTGGAAGAATCTACAGATTCTGAAATAGAAGTGGATGAAACGGACAGTGTAGTGAGTTAACGTGAAGAGGAATGTGTTGTGCGTAAGGATGTGGACAATGATAGAGTATCTAAGGACCGAATTAGGTGAAAGATACGAAATGCACTACTGAAAACAGTTTTACATGAAATATTCAGGTACGGGATCCTGATTATGCAATAATAGACCTTTTAAAAGTATGTTATTAATGTAATTCAAGAACAATTAATGAATATTATTTATTCTTTAAATTTTTTATGCTGGGCACTAAGTAACCCTCTCCTTCCGTTGGTAACACACGTTACTGAAAATGGCTTGGTATTGCCAGGGTTAATCTCTCTGAAAGATAAATGTTACCATTACCCACACACTTTCATAGCGTCTACAACCGAACAATTTCACCACTGTAAGTTCTTTGTAAACAATGTTTATATCTCGTGTGTGCAACTGGGCCACGTTTTGTAATTGATTATAGTGCGCTATACGATAAATTCTAGCGTGGTGTCGTATGAAACACATTAACAGCACTGATACAGTGCACAGTGACGTGTGAAACACCTACGTTAAAGCCACACATTTAGTGGTCATTTAGAAAGTGTAAAATACGCAAGAAAAAATATGAAAATCTTATCACAGAAAAGGACACAACGTGTAAGTTTTCGTCACACTGCATGTATTTTTAACTATAAATCTGTTGTATAAATATGTTGAGAAAGACGAACATAAATAACCTTAAAGTTAACGTGAGGAAATAGTAAACGAAATATTTTTTGTCTGTCCTTGGGCAGCGATTCTGTAACTGATGCAAGACTAGGCCCCATCTCAAAAGCATGAAAAAACTTCAGAAGATGGATTTGTATAAATCCGAAACCGGTCATAAATTAAGAAAATAAACATTGCTACCATACTTGTGGCTGGTGGCAGTTTTAATTATAAACATTATGATACCACAGCCACGGTTCTCACAATGCAACTCTTTGACAAAATAGCGTTACTGCTCTCGCTTACAACCCACATTTTCTACATGTGTTCGCCAACATGCTGAATCCGCTCATTGACAAATGAGGGCCGCAGTGGAGTAGTTGAGCGGTCTAAAGCGCCTCGCTGCGGAGAGCGCGGTTGCTCGCCGTGGAGGTTCGAGTCCTCCCTGGGGAATGGGTGTGCAGGTTGTCCTTAGGTTAGTTTACCTAGGTTTAAGTAGTTTGTAAGCTATGGACTGATGACCACGTAGTTTGGTCCTATAGATTTACAAACAGTTGAACATTTTTTATTTATTTATTTATTTTTTTTTTTTTTTTTTATTTTTTTTTTTTTTTTTTTTACAAATGGGGGGCGGGGGGGTTGATGGGGCGAATCGTGGCAACGCCTCGGGTTTCGACGCCTGTGACCATTGTATCCGTGAGAGAGTATTCAGAGTTTTTGTTGTTGACAGTATGTGTGAAACACATGCCGTTAATTTATTATGAAAGAAGTGAAAGATCGTTTCGAGGTTCTCATTATATTAACTTTTGAACATATATTTGATGCAATTATGAGATATTCAGTTTTACTTTTTAACAATTAGTATATTTCAGCTCAATTTCCATTAAAATTCTGTTTAAATGGTTTTTGATTTTATATAATCACGTTGTTTTACGACTAAAAATCAGAGTAAATCATTTATAATCAGCATAAATTCTGCTAATTCGTTTAGTTGTGCTGACATTTTTTTCTTTT
Organism: Locusta migratoria; assembly: GCA_026315105.1. Taxonomy (NCBI): domain Eukaryota; kingdom Metazoa; phylum Arthropoda; class Insecta; order Orthoptera; family Acrididae; genus Locusta; species Locusta migratoria. The sequence continues at coordinate 36,228,326 of CM048750.1, read as the reverse complement.
GTTCTACTTGTTGACAACCATGGTATTTTGAAGCAATTTTGTGCTTTATTCTTGTCGCCTCTGTTGCAGCTGCGCCTCCGTTGGACGGTGGTAGAGTGCCAGATTACATTCAAAAAGTCGAGGGTTCGAGCCCCGCCAGGTCTTAGGATTTTTATCTGTCACTTTCCACTTCTTTCACCTCTAGCAGTATTGCTCATGTGAAAAATACCGAGTAGCACCGTGGTTCGGAGCCCACGTTAAACTGTTGGTCCCCCTATAACTGGTTGGGTAAGTGAGGTCGGAGGAAGGCAACGGCATACCACCTCCAAACAGGACCATGCACTGTGGTGTTCAAACCAATCTTCAGATTGTTGACTGCTTTACCTTTTACTTTATGTAAACAGGTTCTGATTTTGTAACGTGCATTTTTAACAGTTGCAATGAGGATTGCTTAAAAATTAAAAATTTAAAAAAAAAGTAAATAAAAAGTAAAGTGGTCAACGTGGTGGGTCGGTCCGGTTGGAGAGTTTCTTCGCTTGGGGGCTGGGTGTTGGGTCGTCATCATCATTTCATGATCAGTGACATGCAAGTCGCCTATGTGTCGTCAGTTAAAAGACTTTAGAACAGGTTGACTCTACCTGGCTTAAGTTGGGGTCTAACGAGCATAAATGCTTTTGTATCCCATCCTCGTCGCCACTTTTGTGTCCCAGCCTCGTCGCGCTTTTGTGTCTCGTTTCCGTCGTAGGTGTCGGTGGCCGAGTAGAAAGACCGACACCGGTGTAAAGGATGCACTCTTGTGCAGGTAGGAGGTGACCAGCCAGTGGGACAGCAGAAACTAGAAACACTAGAGTAAATTAGAACGATATATATATTTGTTAGAGACTTAGTAACACTTAACTTTTACATAGCTCAATACTGCAGAATGCTGACATATAGTTGAGCTAGAGGCCTGCCTAGTGCCTGTCCGATAGCCAAGTATTCACTGGTGCCTATCTGATTCCGAAGTGTTAGCTGGTTCCTATCTCAGTCCCAAGTGAACGATGTCGTTCAGTGGTGGCCACGACCGGAGTTGTAGCAGAGGGCGCTCGTGGCTGACGTCGTAAGAACGCCGCGCCATGCGTGCATGGCGGCGCGCGGCGAAAGTAGATGGCGCGCACTTTAGACTTGTGCGACACCACAAATGCCATACGATCATCATGTCACTACGTTTACATGCAACAAATCTTCCGGAAGACGAAAACCGATTTTCGTAAACCGTTTTTCGCTGTCGTGTTTACACGTGACAGCCTGAATCGTATTTCCTGGCCCACTTAATATGACGGCTGAAACACAGCTGATTCAGTTTAGTCAGCACAATCGCTATTTTTCTTTACTTGAGTACACATATTCATGCTCACTCTAATATTTATAGTTGTATTTCACGGTAGAAAATGTCACTCTGTCCATATGTACTGAAAATTTTTAACAAGAGAACGCAATCCGAGAAGCCAAAAAGGCTTCAAAAACGGTTGCGTTTACATGGGCACGAAAATAGATTGGGGAACTGGAAAACCGCTTTACAGAAGTGGATTTCCAGAATCGATTTTGAGATGTTTACATGACCAACCAAAAGCGTGTTTGGGAAATCGGTTTACGAAATCCGGTTTTGGAAGACCATGTAAACGGTGTGAGTGATTTCAGTTTACGATTGCAGTTATTTTTTATGTTTTAATACATACTAGTATTGCCTGTGGTCGAAAATCGACCAATTGTGTTTACAATGGTCACTGGGAGTAAAATTTTACATATCATGTCATCGACCTCACGTGATTATGTTGGCAACATCAACAACACGATAAAAAATCTTTGCCCATTTGTTTGAACCACATAGAATGACTCGATTAGTGTATCGTACAGACCATGAAGTAAACAAATAATGCTTTTCCTGCTTTATGGTTGACAGGTTCTTGTATATACCCTCGTCCGCTCAGTAAAAATAACTGCCCTCGTAAAGCGAAGATACCATGAGAATACATCAGCATTGTCAAGCTACTGGCTAAAATGAAGACTTACAGGATTCTCACTATTCAGCATCTGTTGCCAACATTATCATAGGAGGTCACTGGGATATTTGGTAAAATTTAACCGGCACTGGGAGATATGAAACGGTTAAGGAAAATGCCTCACACAATAACAACAAATAAAAACGGAAGTATATACTTCTCTTGCCATTTCCGAATTATATAACTTTCATTAGCCTAATATTTGAAATTGAACAATGCCAAGAAATAATGTTATTTCGATACTGCAATATTCAGAATTCCAGAGCTGACAACATGTCGACTTCGTAGTTCCACCCGTGTACTGCTACATGTCTCTCCCGGCGCATCATCATTTATATCGGCATTTTCGACTTCGTAGTTCCACGAGATGCAGCGGAACGACCTCTTCGTGCGGCGGAATGTGTGCTAAAACCTTATCTTCAAAAGCACTCGTCTTGTATGATTAGGGTTGAATGTGGCCGTGTCAGACTTCGTAATCCTTGAGGTGTCCACTCGCCCATAAAAATTTATATATATAAAAAAATATGTTCATGTGAAATCTTTATACGTTGCAATATTTCAAAATCAGATTCTTGCGCCGAGGGAAGAAGTCTTCAACAGTCACCCTTGTTAAAATATTTCTAAAAAATTCTTCAGTTTGTGGTCGTTGCTATAGCCACAGATAAAAAAATAATATTTCTTCAATGATTATCGATCGATGTGTATGATCGAATAATCAAAGTAATTAAAAAAAACTGTTGTCAAAGTATTCTTGACGTAACTTTCCCACTAATAAAAATTCATAAAAAATCTTTCTTCAGATTGAAGAATATTTAAATTAAATCATCCCCTCGTTTCATTAATATATTATTTATCGTAAAATAAAATTCTTCATAAATGATGTATTCTGAGACTTTTGTCAAGTTTAAACACAATAACATTTTTTGCTTTATATGACTTTACATATGTAGTCATTGACAGACAAAAGGGAACTGACTTTTAAAATTTTTTGTTGTAACATAAAACTTCGTTAATAATGTCAAATCTTGCAACGACAGCTGCAGAGATCAACATCTTCTTGCCTCGTGGCCGTCGACCCGCGACTTGATGTGGCCGAATATTTACTCCTTGGAATCGGCGTCGAAGGCACAGGTTGAATCGCCTCACAGCACATGAAACATAAAAAACATACAAAAAACTTCTTGAAGAATCATATAACATGAAACATTTACATAAAAGTCATTTAAGAACACAAATAGAAGCAAGTCATCCAGCACAAACTGAGCTGACATGAGATACGGAGCGGAGACAATAATCCGTCCCACTACACCGAACACCCGGCGCATCATCGGCATTCATATGAAAACATAAATTTCCTTTAACCACCCTTAATCACTGCGAAAATGAAGCATTTGAACGGCACAAGTAAGTGAGTTGGGAGCACTCCATGTTTCGATATTCACTTATTTTAATACGTTATTTTAATATTTCAGATGCGCTGCATTACAGCGTCTTTTGTTTGTTTGTAATTCTATCGGACCAAACTTTGTGGTCATCAGCCCGTAGCTTACAAACTACTTAAACCAAACTAATCTAAGGACAACACACACACCCATCCCCCAGGAAGGACTCGAACCTCCACGGTGAGCAACCGCGTGCTCCGCAGCGAGACGCTTTAGACCGCTCGGCTACTTCACCGCGGCACAGCGTCTTTGGTCGAGGCGAATAGCCAATCAGTGAGCTGATTGTTGGAGAATGTAGAACTTGATCTAAGCTGTACACACATAATATTCCTGAAGTCTACGACAAACAATCTTTCGAATTATGTAACTTTCATTGGTCTTCTTGTACGGATATATTAGTAATCTGTACAACAATTTTCGTGTTGGCGTATTTATATAATGACTAGCTGAACCCCCGCTGCTTCGCATGCGTAGGTCTGCACCAGCTGTTTCTTTTTATCCTGATGAAGAATCCATATCTTAAGTTTCTTAGTTAGAGCTTGAGATTTCAGTTAACAGCACCATATTGTTGAAAATGAATTTTTACATCTCGTATTTCACCCCCTTATTGATTGAATTTCCAAAAATACCGAAACACGTGTCCTTTTAATTTTGAACCCCGAATCCAAATCCGAAAATTTGTAGTTCTAACTACAAAATTGCCTAAATAACATCAAATTTTCGAAAAACATCGCCTCTCCAATTTAACACCCTTGATGGTTGAATTTCCAAAAATACCGAAACACGTATTTTTTAAATCATAACGAACAATACAAATACCAATTCTTGTAGCTATAGCTTCAAAAATGTCTTGACAACAATCTGTTTTCGAAAAGAATGTTTGATCCCCTCTTTTACCCCCTTAGTTTCCAAAAATACCGAAATAGTCTTTGTAATCATGATCAAGAGTCCATATCCTAAATTTCGTAGTTATAGCTCGAGATTTGAGTTAACAGCAACATATCTCTGAAAATCAATTTTTGCATTCCGTATTTCACCCACTTATTAGTCTAATTTCCAAAAATAGCAAAACGCGTGTCTTTGAAATTCGAACCCCGAATGCAAATCCAAAAATTTTTAGTTCTAACCTAAAAATTGCCTAAATAGCAACAGATTTTCGAAATACATCCCCTCTCCAATTTAACCCCCTTGATGGTTGAATTTCCAAAAGCACCCAAACTCGTATCTTTTTAATCCTGATCAAGAGTCCATATCCTAAGTTTCGTAGTTATAGCTTGCAATTTGAGTTAACAGCAACATATTTTTGAAAACCAATTTTTTGCGTCCTCTATTTTACCCCCTTATTGGTTGAATATAAAAAAATACCGAAACAGGTATCTTTTAAATTCGTACCCCGAATCCAAATCCGAAAATTTGTAGTTCTAACTTCAAAATTGCCTAAATAGCAACATATTTTCGAAAAACACCCCCTCTCCAATTTAACGCCGTTGATGATTGAATTTCCAAAAATACCGAAACACGTATTTTTTAACGTCTAACCCACTACACAAATATCAATTTTTGCACCTCTGGCTTCAAAATTATATCAATAGCAACATGTTTTTAAAAAGATTTTTTGATCCTCTATTTAACCCTCTTACTTGTTGAATTTCCAAAAATACTAAAAATCATGGATTTTTAATCCTGACCAACATACCATATACGAAGTTTCGTAGTTGTAGCTTAAAATTTTATTTAACAGCTACATATTTTTGAAAATCAATTTTTTGCATCCTCTGTTTTACCACCTTATTGGTTGAATTTAAAAAAAAATGCCGAAACACGTATCTTTTAAATTCGAACCCTGAATTAAAATCCAAACTCCGCACCATCAAAGATACGACTGCAGCTTGGAGTTCATCTTTACGCCCTTCCCGGAGAGAATCAATTGTCCTCTGTCGCCTCCGTCTTGGACACTGCAGGCTGACCCATGGATTTCTTTTACGAAATGACAATCCACCACATTGTGATTGTGGAGCCGTACAATCCGTGTCTCATATTCTGACTGAATGTCCTCTCCATTCGACACTTCGTGGCGACTATGGCCTACCGCCTGCATTGCCTTTAGTTTTGGCGGATGACCCACGGATGGTTGATCGCGTCCTTGCCTTCCTCCGTGAAAGTAGATTTTATTGTCAGTTCTAGGACTCGCTTGGTCGGGGTGAGTGGGTTTGTGATTCTTGGCTGTTTGTGGGGTTTAGAGCCTTCTCCCCACCAGTCCGCCACTCTTTTACATTTTTAATGTAGTTTTATTTCTCCCTGCTCTTGAGCTGTGATACGTTGACCACTGTGTCGTTAGTAACTTGTGGTTTAGGGTAGTGGTCGCTCCTGGAGCTGTGGGAGCGGAGACTGTAGCATTTGCTGCCCTGGGTTGGTCTTAGTCTAGTTGGTGAGACGAATTTAATTCCTAGTGTAATGGTCTTTTGGCTTTCACCTATTTTTCTTTGGGTTCCGTGGCGTATACAATTTGAAGTTGAAGGGACTGATGACCTCGTTGTTTGGTCCCTCATGTCCACCACCACCACCACCGAAATTTTGTAGTTCTAGCTTCAAAATTGCCTAAATAGCTACGTATTTTCAAAAAACGTTTCATCCCCTATTTCACCCCCTTGCGGACGGAATATCGAAAAATCGCTTCTTAAATGACGCCTACAAAGTAAGATCAACACCCTCCACAAATTTCAAGTTTCTATCTTTAGTGGTTTGGGCTGGGCGATGATGAGTCAGTCAGTCAGTCAGTCAATCGGGACACTTCCTTTTATATAGAGAGATTAATGCTCTCTAATACTTGTAGCGTTCAATTTGCCTCAGACATATAGTCTGTTTGTTCTCTGCTCTCGTTTTGATACGCGCGGGCGGCAGCAGGGTGGGTGGATGTGCCGGCCGCCGCGGCGCGGCGCTGTCGTCGGCGCACCTGCGGCAGGAAGTGTGGGCGGGCGGCGTGACGGGCCGCCGCCGCAGCCGCAGCCGCCGGATGTGGCGTCCCCCCCCCCCCCCCCCCTTGTTTTTGCCGGCTGGACTCTGGCAATCACCGCTAATAAGCGCCTGGCCTGGCCTGGCCTACCTGACGCCGCGCCGTGGCGCCCGTTTTTCCCGACACTCGCCGTCGCCGGCTGGCCCCATTGTCTCCGCAGGCGCTGCTGGCTCGTGGCCGTGCTCTCGCCGAAACGCACTGCGGCGAAGCTGCCCACCAGGGCGCTGCTGTTAGGCCGGATCCACACATTGGACCCAACGTTGGCGCCAACAGTGTTCGTCCAATGTGTGGATCGGTGAAATAGCGTTGGAACCAACGCTGGCGTCAACGTTGGTACGGCTCCGTTGCTTGTCCGTATTTCGACCAAACATCAAAGGACGTTGGGCCAATATGGGTACGCCGTCCACACATTGGCGCCAACGTTTCATTCTGTCATTGTCGTCTGCTCATCTCGAAACTGTTTCTTTCTTCGTTCGTTCGTTCGTCGCCGTTTTAAAGTTTCGAAATCTCTTTGTAAATATTAGAACTGCATCAGAAAGTGATTCCTTTGTGAAAGAAACCTCAAAAAACGAAATGCCACAGCAAAACTTAAGCGCGAACTGTGACATTAAAAACTTTCTAGACTTTCGACACATTCCGTTACTGAATTTAATTTTTAAAATTAACAGTACAGTACTTAATATTTCCTGTCAAGTTTTAAATATCGTTTTGCAAACTTCAAGCACTACTAGTGATATCAATTACATGATTATTTAAAAAGGGAAGTGTAGGCTTCTAATATTGTCTCATTTAGCAAGAAATCGAAGCGTAATACCAAAAGAATAGCATCCCTCCAAATATCTTGCTTTTTTATTTTATTTTCAATCATTTAAAGTAGCAGGTCTATGTTTTTATAATGTGTATCGTTTACTTGTAGCATATTATAAAAAAATTAATGATTTCGTACCATAATTAATGTTCGTTAGGAACTGATACAACACCCCATCATCTTTTACGTATGTTTCCCACTTTGATTTACAATGACAAAATGTAATTATTCACACTCAAAAGCGTTAATGCATTGGCCGCGATTTGTGCGTCGGATATGTTTTCGTTGGCTCTCGACAAATTCAACTGAATATTGGCTCCAATGTGTGGACGCTGTCTCAGAAATGTTGGAGCCAGAGTTGGTACCAATGTGTGGACGCGGGGTTACACGTAATAAAGGCTACGCCGAAATTTCATTAACCCTCTCATGCGTTGCGTCCTCAAACGAGGACACATAATATTTGCCTCATTTCTGTCATTGTTTACATCTTAGGTGGCCGTTCAGGTGGATCACAGGAGAAATGCAGATCTAGGAACTATCGGTATAACAGTTGTAAATTGTAGTAGCTGTGTCGGGAAAATGCCAGAACTCCAAGCGTTAATAGAAAGCACCGAATCACACATCATTGTAGGCAGCGAAAGTTGGCTCAAGCCGGAAATAGGTTCAGCAGAAGTATTTGCAAAAAATCTAACTGTGTTCAGTAAAGATAGATTAAACAAAATAGGTGGAGGCGTGTTTGTCGCTGTCAAAATTAGTCTTTCGTGTAGCGAAGTTGATAGTTCCTGTTAGTTATTATGGGTAGAGGTTGCACCTGAAAATTGTAAGAAGTTACTAACTGGTTCCTTTTACCGGCCTCCCGACTCTGACGATACAATAGCAGAAAGGTTCAAAGATAACCTGAATCTAATTACAAAAACGTACCCGACTCACACGATAATAGTAGGCGGCGATTTTAATTTGCCCTCGATCTGTTGGCGAAATTATATTTTCAAATCAGGAGGTACGCATAAAACATCGTGTGAAATTGTACTCAACGCATTCTCTGAGAATTACTTCGAACAATTAGTTCATGAGCCAACTAGAATTGTAAATGGATGTGAAAACACACTCGATCTCTTAGCAACAAACGATCCTGACCTCATAACTAGCATCAAAACGGATACAGGTATTAGTGAACACAGAGCTGTCGTAGCGAGATTGAATATCTAAATTCCCAAAGTTACCAAAAATAAACGAAACGTATATTTGTTCCAGAAAGCAGATAGAAATAATATACATTGCTTCTTGAAAGATAGCTTCCACTCGTTTCTAACACTAAATGTAGGTGTAGACCAGATGTGGCTCAAATTCAAAGAAGTGGTATCGATAGCAAGTGACAGTTTTATACCAAATAAATTAATAAAAGAAGGAGGTGATCCTCCTTGGTACACAAAACAGGTCAGGACACTGTTGCAAATGCAACGGAAAAGGCATACTAAATTTAAACGAATGCAAAATCCCCAGAATTGGCGATCCTACACAGAAGCTCGAAATTTAGCGAGGACGTCAATGCGAGATGCCTACAATACTTATCACAACGAAACTCTTTCTCGAAATTTGACTGAAAACCCAAAGAGATTTTGGTCATATGTTAAATATACTAGGGGAAAAACACAAACAATACCTTCACTAAGTGATAGTAATGGCGATCCTGCCGATGACAGCGCTACTGAAGCAGAGTTACTAAACATAGCTTTTAGAAACTCATTCACCAAAGAAGACGAAATCAATATCCCAGATTTCGAATTACGAACAGATGCCGTAATGGGTAGCGTAGAAGTAGATATCATCGGAGTAGTGAAGCAACTAAAATTACTTAACAAGAACAACTCTTCTGGTCCGGATTGTATACCCATTAGATTTCTATCTGATTATGCTGAAGCGATAGCTTCTTACTTAACAGCCATATACAACCGCTCTCTCAAAGAAGGATCTGTACCAAAAGATTGGAAAGTTACACAGGTCACACCGATATTCAAGAAAGGCAGTAGGAGTAACCAATTAAACTACAGGCCTATTTCATTGACTTCAATTTGCCGCAGGGTTTTGGAACATATCCTGTATTCAAATATTATGAATTATCTCGAACAGAATGATCTATTGGCCCAAGGTCAACATGGATTTAGAAAATATCGTTCATGCGAAACATAACTAGCTCTTTATTCACACGAAGTGATGTGTGCTCTCGACAAGGGTTCGCAAATTGATTCCGTATTCCTTGATTTCCAGAAGGCTTTTGACAACGTACCTCACAAACGGCTTTTAATCAATTGCGTGGTTACGGTATATCGCCACAAATTTGCGACTGCATAGGGGATTTCCTCTCAGAGAGGACACAGTTTGTAGTAATCGATGGTATGGCATCGACTAAAACAGAGGTGATATCGGGCGTTCCACAGGGTAGTGTTATTGGTCCTCTGCTGTTCCTTATTTACATAAACGATTTAGGGGAAAATCTAAGTAGCTCTCTTAGGTTGTTTGCAGATGACGCCGTCATTTACCGTCTAGTAAAATCATCTGAAGATCAAAACCAACTGCAGAACGATTTGAATAAGATATCAGTATGTTGTAAGAATTGGCAATTGACTCTAAATAATGAGAACTGTGAAGTCGTACACATGAGTACGAAAAGAAATCCGTTAAACTTTGTTTACATGATAAATCAATCAAATGTAAAGGCCGTAAACTCCACAAAATACCTAGGAATTACTTCTGACTTAAATTGGAAAGAACACGTAGATAATGTCGTGGGAAAGGCGAACCAGAGACTGCGTTTTATTGGTAGAACCCTGAAAAGATGCTACTGAACTACTAAAGAAACTACAAACACTACGCTTGTCCGTCCTTTTATGGAATATTGCTGCCCATTGTGGGATCCTTATCAGGTGGGTTTGACGGAGGACATCGAAAGAGTCCAAAGAAGGGCAGCTCGTTTCGTATTGTCACGATAGACGGGAGACAACGTTACGGAAATGGTACAGGATCTGGGATGGGAATCATTACAACAACGGCGCTTATCGCTGCGGCGTGGGCTGCTTACGAAACTACAATAGCCAACATTCTCCTCCGAATGCGAAAATATATTGTTGACTCCCACTTACATAGGTAGAAATGATCATCAGAATAAAATACGAGAAATCAGAGCCCGGACGGAGAGATTCAGGTGTTCATTCTTCCCGCGCGCTATTCGAGAATGGAATTGGAGATAAAATAGTATAACGGTGGTTCGATGAACCCTCTGCCAGGCACTTAAATGTGATTTTCACTTAAATGTGATGTACCCCATGTAGATGTAGATGTAGAAGGACTAATAATGAATGCTAGAATGTCTCCTAGACGGCAGGGTTAGTCGTTGGGCTAACGAAGAAATGGGTAGTAGAGATTACGAGTAGAGGCAGGCCTTCATATAAAAGCACATTGTTGTCGGTACATCGGAAAAAAGCGAATCACGCGTCGATGGGGTGTAACACTAGCAAGCCAAGTCAGGTAATACCAATGCCAAAGGTGCTACGATTGCCGGCCGTGGTGGCCGAGGGGACTGAGACGCTCCAGTCACGGTCTGCACGGCCACTGTGGTCGGTGGTTCGAATCCCCCCTCGGGCATGGATATTTGTGCCGTCCTTAGTCTTAGCTAGTTCATAAGTAGTTTGTAAGCTTAGGGACTGATGACCCCGTAGTTAAGTCCCATAAGTTCCACAAACATTTGAACATTTTTTTGGTGTTACGATCAGGACTGCCGCCGGGAAACAGGTACAATAATTGAGAAAAGTGTAAACTTGCAGTGAGCCCTGAGTGCCTGAAACAATTTCATTGTACGAAACATACAAAGAAGGGTATACTCTTCGTGTATTCTTTTGATATTATTAATAAATGTTCCATTTAAAATATAGCAGTTTTCGCATTCACTGTCCTCATTTGAGGACACCTCCTATTGGTCTATGAAACTTTATTTCTCTTTGGTTAAATTATTATGAATTCTGCACAATACAGGTTTTAAGTTCCAAATAAAGTATCAGAAATTTTGTTCACTGTCAGGTTGATACATCGTGACCGGGGCGGAGTGGCCGAGCGCATTGAGGAGCTTTGCTGCGATGCGCGAGGCCGTTCGCCGTCGGGAGTTCGAATTCCTCCTCGGGCATGGATGTTTGTACCGTCTTTAGTATACGGTAGTTTATAAGTAGTTTGTAAGTTTAGGGACTGATGATCCCGCAGTTAAGTCCCATAAGCTTTACAAACATTTGAACGTTTCATTTTAGATAATTCGTGCATGAGAGGGTTAATTTTCTCCCATACTAAGAATCATGTTAGGCATACATCCAATGGCGAATAGACCATATACTTTAGGGGCGAAGGCGGAACCAGGCCTCATATAAAGATAAGTAACTATAAATAGACACGTCATGAGATTTTGTGTCAGTTTTGGTGCACCTAATTACGGTTTACCAGAAGTCCGCATTTATGCGAACACGTCCTCATTTTAGACGTCAAATGAACGTCCGCATCTATTTTTACGATTTCTGAAAATATCCGTATTTTTAAGCTTTGGGAATTAAGAACGTTCCGACTACTGTTTTCATATCGTATCCTCAAAAATTTATGAACTTATTACGACATTTATTTAGGTGAATAAGTTTTTATATACTTTTTATTGATTTTTTTATACTTGGAAACTACAGACTAACATGAAAAATGGATAATATCGACTTACATTGCTTATAATTAATGTTATGGTCTTTTTTTTCTCGGTTGCAGATAGCTGTGATGTCTATATCCTTTGACTACGGTAGTGTCAAATGCTAAGTTGCTAACAATTTGTTTTTGCGTCGTACACGTGCTTTCAGCTATCATGCTTACAGTGCGTTTTTATGTAGTATACCTGAATTTAGGGATCTAGTGTATTGTATATGTATTCACCCAACTCCAAGTTTTACAAACAGCATACTATTCCTTTCTCATCGAATCGTCTTTATTGGGCAAGTTTCGTGATTTTCGAAATATAGCCTGTGTATCATGGTCACAGAATTTTTAAGTGAACAATGAGTTATCATCATTTTCTTCGATTTTGTTTGAGGTATTTTGGAAATTTTCGTAACGGCGAAGATGAAATGTGCATTCTCGGAAATACTTCGACAAAAATATCCAAGCTCTCGTCCTGGAAGAGTAGAATGGGAAGCGGACTGTATGGCTTATTGCCCAGGAACCTATGTTTCCGTATCAACTCATGACGTCAGCGACTTGGAACTCCAAACCAAATCTTGCATGTTTATTTAATCGTGTAACATTGAGGAATAATTTAGTGAACTCGTTAACATTGACCAGTTCTTTTTTGCAGTCCTAGTCCATAATGCTTCTGTTGAGAGATGGTTCTCATTAATACAGGCGCAATGGACAAAAGAATGAAACAGATTGTCAGTCGACTCTAAGAGGGATTTTAATGGTTAAATTTTATTTTAGACATTTAAGTAGCAAAAACTTTATGAAATATTTGTGTCAGCAGAGTGAACTTCAAAAAAATTAATGCAATGAGAAATATATCCGTATATATGCTTCGCAAATCGCGAAATTTCCCGACGTCTGCTACTTCTGTAAGATGGACAAACGACCTGCAACACATGAAAAGTTGCGCCAGACCGGGACTCGAACCCGGGTCTCCCGCTTTTCGCGAGCGGTCGCCTTAACCACTCGGCCACCCGTGCACGCTTCCCGGCCAGACCCAAACTTCCATGTGTTGTCGCGAAAAGTGGGAGACCCATGTTCGAGTCCCGGTCCGGTACAAATTTTCATGTGTTGCAGAACGTTTGTCCATCTTACAGGAGCAGCAGACGCAGGGAAATTTCGCAATTTGCGAAGAATATACACGGATATATTTATCTCTGATGCGGATCACCGCCAACGTCCGTTCCCTTGGAACAGACATAATAATAAACAATGAGAAATACCCGTCTGAAAAGGGCTCAGATGACATGTAGGCACATGTTATTTTTTTATTTCCCATACAATAAATTTAAAGTATAAAAAGTGTCCTCATTTTTCATCTTAAAATATAGAAAGTGTCTTCATTTTTCAACACAAAATGTATAAAATGTCTTCATTTTTGCGTTCCACGATCTGGTAACCCTATCCCTAATCATACGTTAATTTGCGCTGAAGACCCTTTTACTATATTGCGATCAAGTTATTTTATTGGTGACATTAAATCATAAATAAGTTTTTAAAAAAGTGGCATGTAATTCACACCACTAGCATCACATTCCTTTCACCAATCAAGGGAATCATGACTGTTTACTACGGCGACAACTTCGCGCATCGTTTGGTAACATAATTCAGATACCGTACTTGTTTCTGCCTCCCCCCCCCCCCCCCTATATATGCTACTGCATAAACAGTGCGTCACAAAACTATTCGATCACCCTCACTGTTCTTGGAATGTGAAGTTCTCTCCGAACGTCTGAGGCGCACGAGAAGTAATCGGCGGTCCATTCTGTAGTGTGAGTCTTGTCCGACACTGTACCGCAACCAGGTCGCTGCATAATATAATTAACTATATGCAATGTATATTTGTACCAACTTATATGCCCGTGCTTCACAACGGTTGTTGAAGGAGAGCCTGTGTGTATCATGGTTTTTAGGGTACCGGACCTCAGTCAGTAAAAGCAGAATCCTTGTTGGATCGCTCCGTCAATAAACTCAGTTGTCTTAGCCAAGATGTCAAATATAAGTAAAAGTCATCTTCATCACATGTTTTTGTCTGTGTGAGTTTTTTTTCCGTTGTACTAAATTACTTTTTGGCGTATTTAAAGCTAACGATTATCTAAAAACCGAAACAGAGATTGCAGCCTAGCCACACTGTATCCTCCTACAGCTACTTAGCGACTGCCTGCTGCTTGCCATCTTTGACAGATCTAGGGATGGCGGTTAATGCTGAAACAACCGGTTTTCCGTTAAACCGGTTCTTTTCATCTTCAGTTTAACCGCACTTTAAAAATTGCTCAAGATAACCGGTTTTCGATTTTTTATTGCTATTATTTCCAGTAGAGTTCGACCGAAACATAATTTGCGGCCGAAACAGAAACCGTGATCGAATTTTCGATTGTTTTATTTTCGGCCGAAACCGAAACTTACGATATTTAGTTAAAATTTAGGTAAATTTACGTTATACGACAAATCACTAGTCTTTCCATATTTTGCAAGATCCCCTTCCAATACTACGCCTGCGTCCAAATCAATTTAAACTACATTCCTATCACTATTAGTTTGGGAGCTACAACACTTCCAAGTTTAGGGGGCGGAGGCTACGACAGCGTAGCTGACTGGCTGGTGGTCATAAGACAGTGGGCAGTGCCCCAGGGGATAGCCACTCGGCCAGTGAGCTACGCTATCGCAGCCTCCGCCCCCGGAACTTTGAAGGGTTGTAGCTCCTAAACTAACAGTGATAGGAATGTAGTTTAAATTGATTTGGACGCAGCTGGTTTAAACGAATCCAATACACGATAGAAAAAAACTATTGTTCCATTTAAAAATTATATCATTGTGGTGTAACTCTTTGGAAAAAGATATAATAAACTATGTTCATAGTTCCGCACATTTCTTGTGTTGGCCTACCGCATTAAAATTTCCCGTCACCTATTATTTTATGAGTTACAGAGGCAAACACTTAGTGAAACACCCTGTATATATATATTACATTCAGTAAATGAACTTCAATCAGTGCTGCAGAAGTGTTTCAAAAAATAAAGTTACAGTTCGGATTAAGCGTATGATTGTTGTCAGTGTAATTTTACGCAAACTGAACTAGGAAAGCTGTGTACCACATGATCAAAGAATGTTCAAATGGGTATGAGTTCTTATGAGACCTAACTGCTTAGGTCATCGGTCCCTAGACTTAATAACTACTTAATATAACTTAACTTACACTAAGGACAATATACACATCCATGACCGAGGGAGGAGGGAGGACTCGAACCTCCGACTGGAGCAGCCTCGCTTTCAAGGAATCACATTAATAAAACTTGTTAGCATAACAATATGATAATACATTAAAAGTTATTATTCCAAGCTTACGTAATATGTGTATGAATTGAATTTACCTTCTCTTCCAAGAAACAAAAATCAAATGTTTGTATAGCTTACGGGACTAGCTAATCCTAAGGACGGCGCAAATATCAATGCCCGAGGGGGGATTCGAACCCCCGACCGTGGTGGCTGTGCAGACCGTGACTGGAGCACCTCAGTCACCTCGGCCACCGCGGCCGGCTCCAAGAAACATTTTTGATGCTTTCTTCTTAAATGACACAGCATGTTTGTAGAACCTCAACCCGTTTTCAGCTTTTTAAAGCAAATGGAGGATTTGCCTCACTGCTACCGTATTTCTTGAAGTATTTCCACACTCGGGATGGAGCCATTTAAGACACAACCGATGCCTGGCGACGATAGCAAGGAACGGCCTCATGACCATACAGAGGCAAGCCTCGTACACTGCCGGTGAACGCGCGTCGTCTAATAGGCCACGCCACACGGCAACAGATGCATCGATGCCTCAATAGCTGCACAAGTTCTTAAGTTCTTATGCCACGCGCTTGTTGCGCGTTTCTGTCTGCCGCAATTGTTCTTAAATTATCACTGATCGCTTTTCTTAGTTACTGCGATGACCTAATGTTGCACAGCAGTGGAAATTATAGGAATAGCCCTAAATATTAGTGTCTACTAGTTTTAATTTTTTTAAATTATTTACGAAAAACACATTTTGAACCACTACTACAGGAAGTAGTCATACCGGTTTTTTTACCCGGTTCTTGGCAATAACTAAAAAAAAAAAAACCGTTACAATCGACACCAAATAAATACCGAAAAAAGCCAGTTATTCAAAACTAAAATACCGGTATCGGTTTTAACCGGTCGGTTATTCCCATCCCTAGAGCAATCCCATGACTCTCCCCCGGGGCTCTCTCCACGATACGTTTGTCACAGACGAACACTTGCCCGCATATTTACGTAGAGGTTTCTATTGTAAGAATTAGTTATTACAACTGGAGCGATACTCGAAAATATATTTTCCTCTCAGCTTTTTTTGTAAGGTACACTAGGAACACATGTAATTGGCAGTATCTACAGCTAGTCTCCTAGCCTTATATACTTGGCAGCATACAAACAACTTCGCGGCAGAATGTTACAGATAGGCGAGGGGTCACGCATGCTCTTTTAACCATGGGCAAGGTTTTCCGAAAGAACCCAATGCTGTGAAGAAAATTCTGGACTGTGTTATGAAAATGTGTAGATACGAATGTAAAACCTGACACTGGCAGTTATAAATATTACAGCATGTCATGTATACGAATATATTCTCTCGTTGACATTCAGTCTCCTTTTATAATATTGCAAACGTAAAATTTCAGATACATCAATCAGCTCTTTTGATTTCCTTCTAGCTGTCGATTTTCAGAAAATATGAAAGTTGTGTTGCGACGTTATTCTCGTAGCCATTGAACCTCGAACAAAGTATCAGGAACGAGACTTGGGGTCAACCTGGTGAGGGTACTTCCTTATTTACTCCCGAAAAAAGAAACGCATGCAATATAACTTATTTTATAGCTTCTGCAGGAAGATAGTACTTCTGTAGAAGTGGCAGACCCATCTGAAAATTCACGACCGCTACGGTAGAGGGTTCGAATCCCTCCTCGGGCATGGATGTTTGTGTCGTCTTTAGAATAAGGTAGTTCATAAGTACTTTGTAAGTTTAGGGACTGATGACCCCGCAGTTAAGTCCCTTCAGCTTAACAAGCATTTGAACATTTGACATCTGAAAAACACTTATCCCGCCATCGCTGCCGAAAAACCACGACTTTGAATTCTACATACTAACTGAGGCCCACCTGTGTATAATGCTGTCTTATTACATCAGCGTTTGCAGCATAATTAGCGTCAGCATCTAAATCCAAGAGATCAGGGTTCGAACCTTTTAAGCCTCTAATTTTTCTTCAATTGTCTCGTAATTTTTACAAATTACGACTCCCACTATGCTGTCTTATTACATCCCCATAAAGAATGATCAGGAGCGATAGCGCTATTTGTTGTCATGTAATTTGCTAATGCTACGACATGTTGTATGTCAACTGAAAATTGAGGACGTACTGGCACCTGTCAATGAGAATTTGATGCCTCAAAGGAGGGATGTCATTGACGTGTACTCCACGCCTGGCTGCTTATGACAGGTTCCCGTCGAAATGGATTGGTTACAAAAATCTGAAAGGTTTTCCAATTGCGTTTTTACTTCGCTGATGGAATCATTGTCCCGAACATGTATAACTTAATTAGCCTGTCAGAGTGATTGACTGCAAGTGATTAATTACGTAAGCGATTAGTGTTTATAACAGTAGATATGTGTTCATTCCTGTTACCACGTGTTAACAAAATCGGCTGTGACAGCACTTCACTCTTGTATACGAGGAGCGGCTCATCTATGTAATTTTATAGGATATGTAAATGTACGATTATTAAGAAAAAACGTCAAGATTCATTGCCATAATATATTTTTGGTGAACTAATTTGAATTCATTCGAAATTTTCAGAGATTCAACATTTACGCAAAATATTTATTCACAAAAACTACATTGAAATCTTTTATTTAATAGGGAAAACGTAAAATGAACGTACTTCAAGCCACAGTTGCTTGTTGAAAAATCTTTTAATGAACTCACAGGCAACTGTGTCTTGGAATACATTTCGCGTCGTTCATATTAAATAATTTAAGCAGTTGCTGACATTATGTCAGATTATAATAATTACTTAGAAATCTTTGATAAATTCTTCTCCTTCGAGGACAGTTCTCGGTTATATTGTTCTTCAGAAGACGCACCTATGCAACAATGAACTCTGACTAGAATTTCAACAGTGAACACTTGATGCCACTGTTTGCAGCATTTCAGCAAGAGAATTATCGGATTAGAGAAAAGGTATGAGAAGCAACCAGAATAGCTCGACGGAAGAAAAGCTGTGGAACCGACGTCAGAACATGTTTTATGTTCGTGTGTGTGTGTGGGGGGGGGGGGGGGGGGGGGAGTTGGGACTGCGGACCCTCCCGTGCCAGGACCATTCTTGATCAGAAGGAAAAGAAATTCTTAGAGAAAGATAGAGACCATTAAGAAGAAGCAGTCTCGTAAATCGTATTTAGCTTGACAGTAGATTCAAAAAAACAGTTTAGAAAATTTTGATACGGCACGCTGACCCAATTTTTGTGCGGAACTGCTCCTCTTTCGAGTGAAAATTCCTAGATTCGCCCACTGGTTATGACATTTATGAAAATCGAAACAGCCTCCTATTTACGAATCTACATGGGATTCGAAATAATGCGAAACTCAGCTTCCGCTGTTCGCCCACTAGAAAATTCAAATGTACGAGAGAACTATTTTGCAA
This sequence comes from Locusta migratoria, assembly GCA_026315105.1. Taxonomy (NCBI): domain Eukaryota; kingdom Metazoa; phylum Arthropoda; class Insecta; order Orthoptera; family Acrididae; genus Locusta; species Locusta migratoria. The sequence goes on along the minus strand of CM048750.1, from coordinate 36,209,594 downwards.
AGAAATAGAATTTCCTAAATAAGTCTACTATCTTCATTTTGCTCAGTAAGAATAAAGCCATCTAGATCAATAAATTGTCTTTATTTATGGCGTCGTTTCGGATCCTGCCATCATCTGATCCAGAAACGTCTGAACTGTACTCATCAGGGCCACGATGTTATACAATTGTATGAAACTTTACCCCAGGTTTTAGATTCTGACAATGACGAGTTCCAAATGAGTAAATAACAGCCGCATCACAACCTGTAGCATTTGTATTTATAAAGCGTCCCTTATAGCACTGTTTAATAAAGGTATATATATTTAACAGCGATGGAGAACGTCAGTGCATGCACGTGTGTGTGTGTGTGTGTGTGTGTGTGTGTGTGTGTTAGGGTTGGAGGAAGAAGGAGGCGGACATCTGTGTGGAAGCATGAGCGAAAAGAGGTACGCTATCGGTTTTAACGGCGTCGTTTTTAAGTTAGTCGGAAAACACCTGATACACCCAAGTGGGTGGTCGAACCGAAATTCGAGGTGCTACCTTTCCCCTTCGTCGCTTTCCCAGAACACGATTCCTCCGTGTTACCAGAGCATCTCTTTAAAGGGTGGAGCTATGAACATCCCAACTCTTTAGCCAAAGCATTTTAGTTATGATGGATTTACAAAGCTCAATCTCCATACTTGCAGTTGAATAATAGTGGTATATGTCCACCTTTCTGCAAGTATACACTTTTGGTTCTTTATGTACCCGTTTCTTTTATGTTGTAGTTGTGGTACTCACAAAGTTACATATTATTCGCCTCTTATTTACAGTATGACAATTCTAAACATTATACCAAACATGAATGATCAAAACTTTTCTTTAGACGCAATGTAGGTCTAAATTTCTTTTGGAGTTGCTATATTCCTTAGTTGCAAATATTTAAAATATAACGATCTTGAGGACGTGATTTCTCTAACAAAATAAATACCAATTGATTATTGCGGCCGGCCGCGGTGGCCGAGGGGACTGAGGCGCTTCAGTCACGGTCTGCACGGCCACTACGGTCGGGGGTTCGAATCCCCCCTCGGGCATGGATATTTGTGCCGTCCTTAGTCTTAGTTAGTTCATAAGTAGTTTGTAAGTTTAGGGACTGATAACCCCGTAGTTAAGTCCCATAGACTATACAAACATTTGAAATTTTTTTTTGATTATTGCGATACTGTCTGACAGTAACTCCAAAAGACATGTAGACCTATATTGCCTCTGCGTTACTACTAAATCATAAGAAACATGTTGATAAATTACAGCCTATGGTAAAAATACATACAACTCAAACCAATAGCTGGCTCGGATTAGTAACGTTTATACTTGTAAGAAAAGTTAAGTAGATTCTTTGACTTGGGAAATTTCGGTTTATATTGGAAGAATGAGGATTTCAGATAAACGAGTTGTCTTCAAGTGGAGAACTGTAGAAAATGCTGTTCACTTGCAACGGAAACAGTAGTTATATGTTTTGGAAATACCATTAGGAAATCCGCTTTAGATTATAGATGCTTCTATTTCGTTAATACGCAGTATCTGTAAAAAAAATTTTTTTTGACGTTCTGGAGTTCCTTGTGGTTTGGTTGCACCAGTGCCACCTATAGTCCGGTCACCGAGACAGACGTACTGTAAACATACAGAGGTGCGTGACCAGGGGTGGACAAAACAAAGTCGCTCGCTCAATTTCGCTGCATCAATTCCAGGTGTAATGTCGTTATGTGTTTTGTTATATATCAGGGATAATAGCCATTCATCTTAAAGGACCAAGTGCTGAATAGTAACGAAAGTATTAGTGTTTACAATAACATTCAGCATTCATAGTCTATGTGTCTCTTTTTCTCTCTCATTAGTGTCACGTAAGAGTAACCTTATTATTTTATTCTTCAATTTGAGTCCACCCAAGAAGCGATGAAAGAGATCTAATAAAGTTCTTTAGAAAAACACGTGGTTCCTAGCGTGTATAAAACGCAGCTGTTGTGTCCAGAACAGTCAGTGACTGATATTGTTATGAAATCCACGCACTCTAAAAAAAAAATGTTCAAATGTTTGTATAGCTTATGGGACTTAACTACGGGGTCATCAGTCCCATAACTTACAAACTACTTACGAACTAGATAATCCTAAGGACGGCACAAATATCCATACCCGAGGGGGGATTCGAACCCCTGACCGTAGTGGCCGTGCAGACCGTGACTGGAGCGCCTCAGTCTCCTCGGCCATCGCGGCCGGCCCACGCACTCTTTGAAGCCTCCAAGGAAAAAAGAGAGAAAAAAGAATTATAACAAAGCTTTCAGAACGGTGACTTTGACTGAAATGCGATACGAAGAAAAGTTTTTCGTAAGAAATTTCCAACACTTGACAAAGTGCTTGTTGTGGTAAGCGAAAACGCAGATTTGGGAAATTTTCGGAGTAAATCACGGTTAATAAAGTATCAAAAGAAATTAATTTTAATTGTTTGGCGTCTAATAACACTGTTATATAACAAAACACACAACGACCTTCAACCTGAAACGGATGCAGCGAAACTGAGCGAGCGTCCCAGGTTTGTCCACCCCTGGTCACGCGCCTCAGTGTGTTTACAGCACGTCTCTCGTCTCGGTGAACGGAGTATAGATGGCACTTGCTGGAGCCCGGTGTCGCTGAAGGGCGGAGCTTGTGTCCGGTAGGCGGGGACTAAGTGGCTGATTTTCGCAGGATTTAAGCTCATGTGAGAAACACTGATCTAAACGTACAGCCTTTCTGTTGCGCCATCTCTCTTCCTCGTATCTCCCTGGAGCCGACCCTGCCTCTGTATATAGTCATTGACCCACTGGCTGAGACGAAGCACGTATGCTTTACGTGCAGAGTGCTCAGCTATTCCCTATTCTTCCAGGACGGCAGGACTATGTCTGTAACTCAAGACAATGCAGCACAGCGCTCTTGGCAGATGGAACGCCCGCTGCCAGGAGAACCCTGCGAAAGCTCTGCAGGTTGCACCAGAAATCTGTTGGTTGTTATCTGCCTAGCGATGTAGCGAAGCGACCGGTGTTTTACGCCGATTTTGTTCGTCTGACTGCAGGGTCAGTCATATCAGTTTGTACATTATATTTTCAGAAAGAGTTCGTTTACACGTTTTAGACACCTTCCAATTTGGGATTCTGACATAGTAATCGCATGTCGCACTGAGATTTTCAATTAATCCACCTGAGGATGCTTCAGATTCGGAATTACCTTAACTTGCGATAAACTGATTTTCTTCAGCCTCACTTTTATCGTCTGAATGGAAAAGTGTGGATCATTCACGATCCTCTCTAATTCCTTTTCTGTTAGGGACCTACTTTCTGGATTTCGTGAAGATATTATGCTGAAAGAGCAAACACCACCTTTTTTTACCCTACGCAATATAATTATTAATGGCTGACTTCTTTCATATAAGGAAAATTTCAAGAAAATGTAAGTTCTTGAAAGACAGTTCAAATCTATACACTTACATGCTGGTGGGGTCCACACGGTTAAAAATTGTGATATTTCGCCTTTGAGAACCAACAATGCAAACTGCTTTCTGCAACGGCATAGCGCATAGCCCCAGAAATATTACGAAACAAAAGCGCGCTGGGGTTTTATAGATCTCACCAGTACAGTTATGGGTTGAAACTTAATCCAGTTGTAAACCCTCGTTTTCCTCACAGGATCGACACTGATTTTAAAGCGCGCCCGGAAGGTGGCTACGACACACAGTGGAACGGAATCCCCAAAACGTGGCCAAAACCCCGAAAAATGTATTTTCTATTCTCGGAATTTTGATGGGTGGCTTGGGGAGGGGAAGGATTGGTGCATCTCATTTCAGAAGGAGAGGTCGCCACATACAATACCTGCCGAGTTACGTCAGTTCAAAAGTGGCCTTCGTCGAGAGCACACACGGCGCTGTGAAAGCGCGGCAAATTTAATATCGGTTTGTGAGTGAATATTTTGGTAGTGAAGTGAAGAATTTCAGTTCTATTAGATGGGAACGGTTGCTACAGGTATGCACAAAAATTTTGTGCACTGAGTAGGTATACATTTTATGGTTATCCTGTTTATATTACATTTTTTCTGAAGGCTGTGCAAAACCACCATGCTTTGCCGTAAATATGCGCCCATCAAAACCAAAAAAGTGAGAAGGAAACCCGCACCATGGCTAACTGATGAACTAAAACAGCTCATGAATCTCAGAGACACTGCACATCGGACATACAAACTGCACCCTACACCTGAAAATCACACCTCGTACAAGCAGAAACGTAACAGAGTCAGCCAGGCTGTGAGAAATGCTAAACTCAGATACGCCCATTCATTAACCGACAACATAAATAGACCGGCTGTCCTCTGGAAAAACCTGCGCGGTCTTGGTATTGGGAAAATAAAAACTGCAGCCGAACCCACTGTCTCCATTGAGGAACTAAATCATTATTTCACAACTCCTACCACTTCAATCGATCACCAAACGAAACAAACACTTATTGACCATATCACGAGGATCAACAACGCTAACCATGATAAGTTTTGTTTTAAGCATGTTACTGGAAATACAGTCAAAAAAGCCATTATGCGTATTACATCAGCATCTACCGGGGATGATGGTATCACTATCCAAATGATAAAGCTGATTATTGATCCACTGCTGCCCATCATAACAGATATATTTAATCAGTCCTTAGCCACAAGTGTTTTTCCTGATGCATGGAAACGTGAACTAGTTAAGCCACTGCCAAAAAAGGACATTGCCACAGCACCCTCTGATTACCGACCTATCTGCATTCTTCCGGCACTGTCCAAAGCCCTAGAATATATAGTACATGATCAGCTAACCAGCTACTTGACTACTAATAAACTTCTTGACGAACACCAATCAGGTTTTCGCAAATATCGCAACACAACATCTGCTTTGATAAAAGTAACAGACGATCTTAAGCACGCAGTGGATAGACAAGAGGCGACTATTATGTGCTTCTTAGACTTCAGCAAAGCTTTCGACACTGTGGACTTTGATATTTTACTTGCTAAACTTAGCAGTCTAAATTTCTCTCAAGGCGTGGTGCAATGGTTTCGCTCATACTTGACATCGCGTCTTCAGTGCGTCATGTCTGGCACCGAAAAGTCACAGTGGAGAAAAGTTCTATCAGGCGTACCACAGGGTTCGGTGCTAGGTCCACTCCTCTTTTCATTGTATGTAAATGACGTATCATCGGTCTTGTCCTTTTGTAAATACCACATGTATGCCGATGACCTCCAGTTGTATTTAAGTGCAAAATCAAAAAACCTGAAGGCAGCAATCGAGAATTTTAATTCTGACCTATGTGCACTTAAAGTGGGCACAGAATATAGGATTAAAACTCAATCCAAGTAAAACACAAGCCATTCTGGTAGGTCATCCTAGACTCATTAACCACAAATACCGCGAATCTCAACCACCATTAATATTAAATGACACACCTATCTATTTTTCGCCCTCGGCAAAAAGTCTGGGAGTGATAATAGACGACAAACTAAATTGGGCTGAGCACACAGCCGCCGTGTGTAGGAAGGCATCAGCATCTCTTCATGCCCTACAGAGATATAAGAAGTTTTTTCCTCTCGATCTTAAAAAGAAACTTATACAAACGCTTGTAATTCCAATTATTGATTACGGTGATGTTATCTTACAAGGTCTCTCTTGGGAAAGCTCACGACGTCTGTAACTAATCATGAATGCCTGCGTTCGATATATATGTAACATCCGTCTCTTTGATCACATTTCACCATCTTATAAGCTACTATCCTGGCTCCGTGCTGACAAGCGCAGAGATTTTCATACACTCTGTTTCCTCTACTCTCTTATCAACGTACACTGTCCCTCATATCTTTCCTCGACCTTAACACTCTTATCTGATCAACATAAAAGAACTACTCGTTCCTGTCAGAGCAAAACCCTTTCTGTCCCTATCCATCACTCAGCCGGTTTCTCAAAATGCTTTTCAGTAGCAGGAACCAGGCTCTGGAACAATCTACCTCAGTATATCAGAGAACTGAATAACACTGCCAGCTTCAAACGACAGTTAATGGATTATCTACTAAAGCAATAATGACGCCAGTCTTTATTACCCTACGGTCCAGGTACGTCACATCCATTCCTCCTCCCAGATATTCTTCAAATGCCATTGCTCTCGCCAGGTACAGCTTCTGTCAGAATTCGCCATGCGTTAACCGGGCTCGATATATTCAAAAGAAATATTGTATCTGCTAATTTAAATGTTGTTACTTCTATTATTACACCAGCAGCAGCAGCAGAAGGTGTCTCAGTGGTACTGTTAGTATTAATCCTATTTAGAGTTAAGTTATTACATATGTAGAGTTAAGTTATTACCTTTTATTTACATCCTTTTACATGTAATCAACCTGTATAAATAATGTTATTAACTGTTCATCTGTAAAAATCATTATTATGTTATAGGTAACTCACATGTAAAGAAGTACTGTATGTGTAAAACCCTGGTCCGATGTAAGAGAGGGCCTGATGGCCCTAATCTGATCAGGCTAAATAAATAAATAAATAAATAAATAAATATTTACATTTTCAGCTAGGACAAAAGTAGCATATACCGCAATATACCGCGGAATTTCAACTCCCAGACTATAGATTCTTTATCTATCTTATGGAATTGACAAGAATCAGCTGCCAAAATATGCCATTTCTATTGTATAATGAATATTTACAATAGCCTGTGCGACCTATATTTCGTAGCACAACATGCTCGATGCAGCTCGCAGTTGTGTTTATTAACTACACTTATTACTTCTATCGTTGATTATACTACTACATTTATTATTTGTGTTGTGTCACCGACTTTGAAGATTGTTTCATTATTTTTTTTTAATTACAATGTGTGTGGTATCGAAGAATATTTTCCGATATATTTTCGACAAATATTTTGTTATTTTCTTATAATAAACACTTTGGCAGTGTATTAATTATTAGTGTCTAAATACTATATATATACGCTATCTAATATGTAAAGCAAAGTGTCTTTATGTTTGTACGTGTTGCATACAAATCTACAGTTTTGTTCCAATCTATATGAAATGGTGTACACGTAAGCTTTAATCCATGAGGACGGTCGCCGTAACTATAAGAATCACATACGATATATAGTTCACGACATATGACGTCATAAACAATGAGATGCGCGAAAAACTGCTGCATTTTGCGAAAATGCTGCTCATTTTCTCCTAAACCATTGGACCGATTTCAACCAAATTTGGTGCACATGTTCCTTACCGTGAAGTACCAATGCTGTCAGGGTAAGAACCACGTACGACTTACGGTTCAGAAGATACAATGTCATAAACAATATAGCTGTAAGAAACTACTACATAGAACGATGAGACTTTATTAACAGTATGATAATAACAGTACTTAGCGACTTGCAACAAACTTTAAACATAATTTCAAACCTTTATTAAACTTTTCTTGGTGACAACTATAGCAAAATGAAGAAAAGAAAAAACTTTTTCGCTTACTACTTTTCCGCTGTTTATGGAGTAAGACTACAGCATTCAGTATGACGTTACAATTTTTAATTTCTACACTACATATTGTAGCCGCTGGAAATTTTACAGACATTATACACTCTTATAGTTGAGTGTACCTTCTACATTGTATCACTGTACGGCACGTAGTTCATGAGATATGAGGAGATAAACACTATCTTTCATGGAAAATCACATCGTGCACCAAGTTTTAATCTATTACTTCTTTACTCCTAATTGTATTCCCAAGATATTTTACAGACATACAGCCCTTATACAAATGAATATATATCTTAAAAATTGCAGGAATAAATAAATAAATAAATACCCGGTAAATGCCGGGTTTCAGCTAGTTATTAATAAATTGTTATGGATTTTCATGGGTCTCATTGCTATATTAGCTCCGCCAATTTGTTTAGACAATTTTTACCATCAAATTCATACTCATCGACTTAAAAAACCTGTGAATTAACCGTCTTCTTGGACATTTGGCCACGTTTCGGGATTCCGTCCCACTGTGCGGCGTTGTGAAGCACCCTGTAGGAGCGCCTCGTGACGTAGCCATGTAGGCAGAGTGGGGACGCCCCTGCCCTGTCTCGAGTTTACAGACAGACTATATCTATCTCGTTCCGGCTGCCACACCTCGGCAGGTTACGAGACGCCGGTCGGTGATTAGTGGCTCGTAATCCCCGGCCCAGACGCGCCCCCCTGTTACCGGCCGGAAGCGGCCGCGCATTCCGATGCCTTGTGTCGATAGCGCGGCGGCCGCGTTTATCAATTAAGTCATAACACACGGCTTCCGGCGGCCCCCTGGCCCTGCCCTCCATTGTCTCGCTGCAGCCTCCCTGCCCCCCCCCCTGCCTTTTTGCCGCCTTCTTTGTTACCTGTGGCGGCCGCAGCATCTCGATTCCATTAGCGGCTTCCTGGAGCGGCGGCAGGGCAGCCACATGGCGCGCGCAAAAAACACTGCCCGCCGACTTTTATGGGTTCCGGCGTCCGGCCCGCCGTCCTCAGAATTCCCGAGTGAGTAACGCCACCTGCCCTGTACGGCACACGTGTTCCCGCGGCCACCTCACCTGTGTGCACAGCACCGCAACTGCACCTTTGGCCCAAGCAGGTATCCACTGGCTGGGGAAACATCGTTACTACGTTCGCTCGAGTGGCCCAAACGCTGATAGTTCCTGATAGTTACTGACGATTTGGAAGGCCTCCACTGCGCATGCGCGCTTTTTGACAGTTTCCAACTCCGAAGCCAACTCGAACGCTTATTTCACCTGTTTCGTAGTTTGGCCACCCAAAGCGCTAGTTGGCATCTTTGCTCTCTACCGATGTTGAAAGTGAGGTTATGACTTGCAATATGTCTTGTAAGAGGACGCACAATTGAGAAAACTATTTAAGTCGTCATGAAACATTTGCAATTTACCGATAAACCAAAGTATAATAATAAAGATTAACAAGACATATTTGCGTGAAAACCGTGTATCTGTCGAGTATAAAATGAAAATCACGTGACGAAACTAGGTTAACTTGCGAGTCGCGATGTTACCAGACGACCTTTCCATCAAAACATTCTTCTTGAGAAAGTTCACGTTGACGTGAGGTGACGGACCGGCGACGGACAGTGTGAATTCCGCCATTAGAAATACATTGTGGAATACATTCTGATCATAAACTTCGACAAAACGCAACATATACGTAAACATGTCACCCCCCCCCCTCTTTATAAGTAATGTAGCCAATTTAACCTGAAAAAACCTCTACAAAAATGAGGTAATTAGGATAGTTGTGTGTGAAAGGAATATTCGGTAACATACAACTTCATATGCATTTTGTCCCATTATTATGAGTTAAAATAAAATTTAAAAAATGAAACATACAAATTAATATACAGAAATTTGCAGGTGTTGTGCAAGAATTATCATCGTACATGATTTTCCCAGAAGTTACACATTTAGTGTAGAAACGCCCACATTGGCACTAATAGATTTCTATAATAAATAACCACAAGGAGAAACACGGCACAGTAATTGTGAGACGCTATAGTGGCACATATAAATCTAGATGTCGGTTATAAAAATCTATCAGTGCTAATGCCTGTTGTGAACTGTATTATTCTTATGTGTCAATCACTTCATTTACAGATGGCACAGAAAATCTCAGTAGGACTATTTTGACTTCATTTTCAGGCGAATATATCACAATCCAAACTGTAAAAACATACGCATTCATCTTTAAATTCGTATGTTATGAAAATTTCCACACCTTTCATTTATAGTATGTATGGGTGTAATAAAAAGGGGACGTACTGTATTAGAAGGCCACATAAGTTTAAATAATGCCTGTTTAATATACAAAGCTCAGTCCCAATCAAGAGAACATCGAAGACTTGGAAGACAAACCTCTTCGTAAATATGCAGGCTTTTCTTTTGGAGGATGCTTGTTAAACGCTTTGGAGTCAGTCAGAAAACAGTTTGACGAAAATCTACTGACTCGAATAAACGATCTCAAACTATCAGCTCCGCCACTCGAACACCTGATTGGCCAGTCAGATATCGTCAGAAAGAGTCAAAAGTGCCCCTCGAACGCCTCAAACCGTTTCAGATCGTCAGCAACGCCACTCGAAAGAACCTTACTGTGACGCTTAACGACGGAGTATCTGAAACATATGTCCGAGTAGCGAATTAACAATCATCGTCATCAAATCGGCAACCGAGGCACCCTGTAGGTCATGCGCCGACCTCATAATGCTCCTCCATAAATGACGATCTTGTGCACATTGCATCCAGTTGTCATGGATTCCTAGCTGACAAGGCCTATTCGTAGTTCATCCTCCTCACTTTCTCGGTCTTTTCTGTCAGAGACCGCAAAAGATCTGGAAGAGAATTTGACAGTGTCTTGAACATTAACAAGAGTAAAACTAAGGTAATGTAATGCAATGTCAGAAAATCAGGTGACGCTGAAGGAATTAGACTAGGTAATGAGACAATAAAAGTAGCAGATGAATTTTGTTATTTGGGTAGCAAGATAACTCTGATGGCCAAAGTAAAAAAGATATAAAATGCAGAATGGCTATGGGAAGAAAAGCGTTTTTGAAGAAGCGCAATTTGCTGACATCCAATACTAATTTAAATGTTAGGAAGTCCTTTATGAAAGCATTTGTCTGGATTGTAGCATTGTATGGGAGTGAAAGGTGGACGATAAGGAGTTCAGATAAAAAGATGAGAGAAGTTTTTGAAATGTGGTGCTACAGACGAATGATGAAAATTAGGTTGGTAGATCACTTAACTAATGGGGAGTTGCTTAACCGAATCGGGGAGAAAAGGAATTTCTGGAATATCCTCACTAATTCTGAGACATCAAGGAATTGTCAACTTAGCATTAGAAACAAGCGCGTGGGGTAAAAATCGTAGAGAGAGACCGAGGGACGAATATAGTAAGCAGATACAAAAGGATGTAGGTTGCCGACCGTATTGTCAGATGAACAGACATGCACAGGGCCGGCCGCGGTGGCCGAGGAGACTGAGGCGCTTCAGTCACGGTCTGCACGGCCACTACGGTCGGGGGTTCGAATCCCCCCTCGGGCATGGATATTTGTGCCGTCCTAGTTCGTAAGTAGTTCATAAGTAGTTTGTAAGTTTAGGGACTGATGACCCCGTAGTTAAGTCCCGTAAGCTTTACAAACATTTGAACATTTTTGAACTTGCACAGGACAGTGTAACGTGGAGAGTTGCATCAAATCGGTTTGCTGACTGAAGACCACAACAACAACAACAACAACAATAGGACAGGCACCAGCGATGCCAACCTCGGAAGACAAAATTATGGCATACCGTACTTAAAATTATAGTTTTTTTTATCTAAAAGCTGGCAGATAGAAACAGTACATAGATGAGCTCTACGAAGGAAATGAACTTAGAGACAATGTTATAGGAAGGGAAGAGGAAGTAGATGAAGATGAAATAGGAGGTACTATACTGAGCGATGAATTTGACAGAGCCCTGAAAGACCTAGGTCGGAAAAAAGCCCGGGAGTAGACGACATTGCCTCAGATATACTGATGTCTCTGGGAGAGTCAGCCATGACAAAACTGATTTATCTGGTGTGTAAGGTGTATGAGACATGCGAAATATCCTCAGACTTTAAGAAAAATGTAATAATCCCCATTCTAAAGAAATCAGGCTCAGACAGGTGTGAAAATTACAGAACCATCGATTAGATAAGTCATGGTTGCAACATTTTAACACGAATTAGCTACAGGAGAATGGAAAAGCTGATAAAATCTGACATCAGGGAAGATCTGTTTGGCTTCAAGAGGAACGTAGGAACGCGGAAGGTAATACTCACTTTACGACTCATCTTAGAAGATAGATTAAGAAAAGACAAACCTACATTTTTAGCTTTTGTAGATTGTAGATTTGACTGGATTACACTCATTAAAATTCTGAACTCAGCAGGGATAAAATACAGGGAAAGGAGAGTTATTTACAACTTGTACAAAAGCCAGACCGCAGTTATTAGACTAGAATGGCATGAAAGGAAAGCATTAGTTGGGAAGGGAGTAAGACAGGTTTGTAGCCTTTCTCTGATGTTATTCAATTTGTACATCGAGCAGGAAGTGAAGGAAAGCAAAGAAAAATTTGGAATAGAGATTAAAGTTAAGGGTGAAGAAATAAAAACATTGCGTTTTGTTGATGACATTGTAATTCTGTCAGAGACAGCAAAGGATCTGGAAGAGCAGTTGAATGGAATGGAAAGTGTGTTGAAAAAAGCGTATAAAATGAACAGTAACAAAATCAAAACGAAGATAATGGAATGCAGTCTTAGAAAATCAGGAGATGCTGAAGGAATTAGATTAGGTAACGAAACAATGAAGGTGGTAGATGAGTTTTGTTACTTGGGCAGTAAAATAACATATGACGGCCGTAGTAAAGAGGATATAAAATTCAGAATGGCAATGGGAAGAAAAGCATTTTTAAAAAAGAGAAATTTGCTAACATCGAATATTAATTTAAGAGTAAGGAAGTCTTTTCTGACGGCATGAGTGTGGAGTGTTGCCTTGCACGGGAGTGAAACTTGAACGATAAATAGTTTAGACAGGAAGAAAATAGAGGCTTTTGAAATGTGGTGCTACAGAAGAATGCTGATGATTATGTAGGTAGTTCGCGTAACTTATGAAGAGGTACTGAACAGAATTGGGGAGAAAAGGAAGTTTTTGCAGACCTTGACTTAAAGAAGGGATCGATTGGTAGAACATATTCTTAGACATCGAGGATCCTAAATTTAGCATTGGAGGTAAGTGTGTGCGGTAAAAATCGCAGAGGGAGACTAAGAGACGCATGTAGTAAGCAGATTCAAATGCATGTGGGTTGCCTTTCTTATGAGGAGATGAAAAGGCTTGCTAAGGATAGAGTAGGGTGGAGAGCTGCATCAAACCAGTCTCCGGACTGAAGACCGTAACAACAACAACGTCTAAAATTATGGTATATTGAAAATCTTAAAACACAGATATATGACATACACAATACTTGTTTTCAACTTTACTCACAACATTTTGAATTGCGGGTTAAAATGTAGTTTACGTGTACAAGCTGTTGCTTGACGGACAGATGTTGGCAATGCTGCCATGAAGAACGGGAGGCGAGGGCAGCCAATCAGGAGTGGCGTTCAGGCAACCAATAAAAATGGCCTTACGTTTTACACTTAATAAACAAATCGGCGTTGTGGACGTAAATTTTTCGGGTGTAACATATTGCAAAATCGTGACAGATTCGCAAATTAAATAGGTGGAGTAAAAGTCGAAGTATATCGAGAACCAGTTTGCTTTAATTATGTAGCTTTGTCTCAATACCATCTTAATTCACAACAAATGAAACTCATTGCTGAGTAAATGCACTCAATTTCGGGAACACCCACGTAAAACAAACTATTAATTCCACGTAGCAATTGGTTCGCGAGTTACTTTTCCGATTCATGATTTGATAGCAATCTGTATTCCCGAAAATGTTCTATCTCATCTATAGTTATATTTTTAATACAGGTATCATTCTCGTGTTGGAGTACACGGAGAATAGGGCCTGAGACATATTTTCTTTAATTAATGACATCTAGAGGAACACATTCACAAATAATATTTAGTAGGTGTTGTTCAAAGACTGTTTCCTGTGAAAGCTCTGTACTGGCCGTGTTATATGGATGACATTATTATTCACTATTTCGTAATTTCAATTATGCAGAGCGTATGACGATATAGCGAGCATACATAAAATGACGTCACGTTTGACACAACCAGCTTACAATAAGCCTTACCCGGCCCACATTAGTTGTGAAACAATATTTGTCAGGAAATAAAAGATATTCCTCGGGAGCGAATATTCAGTTAGGACACGCTGGTCTGTTGCGCGATTTGGACGGGTAGGGAATGGAGTATAGAAATTAATTATAAATCATCACAAAAATTATCGTAGATTCCCCAACTGTTGACAAAGTACTATCGTATATCGTGTTGACGTTATAATTATCGTACATCGCGATAATTTATCGTAAGGTTGGCAACTCTGACAGGTACCATTAGGTATTTCCATAAGAACGGCTTTTGCATGCTTTACGTTTGGTCCTTATTGACAGATTCTTTGATGTCATTATCTGCCTCATACTGAAATATGTTTTAGACCCGTTCACTCCCTGCTTTAAATCATTTTCTCTCTTGAACCATATACACAGGTACTTAAAATTTTCTAATTTGGCGAATTAACAAATGAACCATAAATAGCAGTAAACGATTTCACAATATTTATGCGTATCTCTCTCCACCTATCTCTTCTGCTCTACTTCTACATATACACTCCGCAATCCACCCATAAGTGCGAGGTGGAAGGTACCACTATTGATTATCAAATACGCCGGGAGAAACTGAAGAATCACAACAGTTTGTAGTAATCGATGGTAAGGCATCGACTAAAACAGAGGTGATATCCGGCATTCCAAACGGTTGTGTTATTGGTCCTCTGCTGTTCCTTATCTACATAAATGATTTGGGAGAAAATCTGAGCAGCCGACGCCGTCATTTATCGTCTAGTAAAGTCATCTGAAGATGAAAACCAACTGCAGAACTCTAAATAAGAAATCAGTATGGAGCAAAAATTCGCAGTTGACTTTAAATAATGATAAATGTGAAGTCGTCCACAAGAGTACGAAAAGTAATCCGTTAAACTTTGTTTACAAGATTAATCGATCAAAAGTGAAGACCGTAAACTCCACTAAATACCTAGAAATTACTATTACATCAGACATAAACTGGAAAGAACACGAAGGCAATGTCGTTGGAAAGGCGAACCAGAGACTGCGTTTTATTAGTAGAACCCTTGAAAGATGCAACAGAACTACAAAAGAAACGTCATACAATACGCTTGTCTGTCCTTTTTTGGGGTATTGCTGGGTTTGATGGAGGACATCGAAAGAGTCCACAGAAGGGCAGCTCGTTTTGTATTTTCACGGAAATGATACAGGATCTGGGATGTGAATAATTGCAACAACGTAGTTTATCGCTGCGGCGTGTGCTACTTACGAAACTCCAATCGCCAATATTCTCCTCCGAATGCGAAAATATATTGTTGACTCCCACTTTCTTAGGTAGAAAAGGTCATCAGAATAAAATACGAGAAATCAGAGCTCGAACGGAGAGATTCAAGTGTTCTTCTTCCTGCGCCCTATCCGAGAATGGTATGGGAGATAAATAGTATAAAGGTGGTTCGATGAACCCTCTGCCAGGCACTTAAATGTTATTTGCAGAGTATCCCATGTAGAAGTAGATGTAGAAATAATGATGAAACTAGCTGGTCCCAGTTCGGTTCACTAGCGTATAATCATTACGCAGTGAAATTTGACTCAACGAAGCACGTAGAAAATACATTCAATATCAATCAACCAGAATTTAAGGTTACATCTACCGCTTTTCAATTTCAAACTTCTTATTTAGGTAAAACCTCCTGTAGTTGACACGTTAAGATAATTTTTTTCTAACTTCTAATATTAAGGCTACCCTCAAAGATTGTGTTATAAAATTATTTCCTGTAACTTCATAGCCGCAACTAGCTCGTAAAATCTCATTTTTGTTAATTTGATAAGGTACACTTTAGGTTTTCAAAAGAATCTGAACTTTTGAATTGCCCCTAAAATAGCCACCCTAAAACAGATCTGCTCCTAAGGTTGACAAGTTCGGCAGCTATAGTATTGAAATAATTCCAATATGTCCAAAATTTGACAAGGATAGAAATAACTTTACAGTATACGTAGATAACATGAAAAACATTTAGCTGTAGTCCTTAAAAATTAAAATTATCTTTAATCTGGCCAGTAAAAGCTATTGAAACAAGCCAAGGAGCTTACTATTCAAACATAATTGTTTCAAAATAATATCATAAATGTATTAGACAAATTTTTTATGCATTAGAAACTTTTTGGAAACATATTTGATCATTTAGTCTGCAACATCACTTATTTGATAGGGTGATTTGCTGTGCATCACCAAGGGTATGTACTTCTATGTTATGTTTGCAGCAGTTCTCATTTCGAATTGTGGGATATTTACTTTGTCTCCTTTGGTGAAAGAATTTCGGAAAACTGCGTTTAATAACTCGGCTTTAGTGGCATTGTCATCAGTAACATTACCGTCGCTATCACGCAGTAAAGGCATTCATTCAGTCTTTCCGCTGGTGTAGATAACATAAGGACTGAATCTCTTTGGATTTTCCGGCACATTTCTACAAATAGTTTCTTTGTGAAAACTATTAAACGAATGTCGCATTGAAGGCCGCGCTAAATTTCGAGCTTCACTAAAAATTCGGCATCTTGGGGATTTTGCATTCGTCAAAAATTTCTGCAAAAGCATTCTGTTCTGTGTACCATGGGGGATCAGTTCAGTCCTTATTAATTTATATGGTAGGAATCCCTCCAGTGCTGTTAATACTATTTCTTTGAATGTAAATCACATATGGTCGTCACTTACATAGTTAAATTAGAAAAAAAAATGGAGACTCTTTCCTAGGAAGATTTCAACCAAATTCTTATCTTTTTTATTATTTTTTATATATTTTTAGACGTTCTGGTAAATATCTTTCTTACGGATTTGAGCTCGCTGCAACGTCTTGTTCACTTAGACTACGAGCTCACGTGTGTTTTCGAAACCATTTACAATTTGAATGGGCTCGTGAACTAATTGTTCAAAATAATTTAGAAAAAGGCATTCAGCACAATTTCGGAAGATGTATCTGCCACTTTGTCTGAAGGTGTTTCTTGGTCAACATATGGATGGTAGATTTAAGTCACTGCCAACTATGAGTAGTGTACCTATTTGTAATGAGACTCAAGTTTTTTTATCAACTGTTCGGCACTTGCATCATGTGAGTGCGAGGTTCGGTAAGCGGAGTCAGTTATTAATTTACTTCGGTTGTGGAGTATAACATCTGCTCATAATAATTCACAGCAACTATCGAGTTCAGTTTCGCTTGTGAACTAGTGCATATATATATGGCGTCTGTTCGGAAAGAACAGACATCACTTTCGGAAAGATGCCACATGTATATATACAACATGCCGGTGACGGGCAATGATCCTATCGTTAGTGGGGAGGGGTGGGCAAGTTTCTGGCCCTTAATCTTACGGGAATTAGTTTCATAACTACGAGTTTGAGTACTGTGGGCAGGGTGAAGCTGGGAATTTGTGTCCGACGGGGGGTGTGCTTAGGTAGTTCTTGCAGGTGCGCTGATCGCTGTGTCCCCAGTGGTGTAGTGTCGGCGCAACTGCCTAGAAAGTAGGAGACCCGGGTTCGAGTCCCAGCTGGGTACACATTTTCAGCTTTGCCCATTCGCAGTTGATGTCATATATTCTGTGAATATGAAATAATGACAACTGCAGGATCAGAAGTGACATCTGTTCTTTCGGAACACACGCCACATGTATGTATAAAAATATTACCTTTCAGAAAAAAAGTTGTGTCATATAAAGGATTAAAACAAAACTGAAGGAAATCGACTGGGTGGTTTGGTCTGAGCGAATGACGTCAGTTTTCGTAGATTCTTGTAATATATAAGATTTTAATATAAAAAAGGAACAACTTCTGATGTTCTGCAAAACTTATTTGTTGGTCACAAACCGGCTTTCGGCTTCTTAGGCCATCATCAGGTGACAACTGACTGTAGTACACATTTTTTCAACGATGTTAAGATTTACAAAGATGTTATCACGCAAAATCGATACTTTACAGGAAAGTTCATTGCAAGTACTTATTTATGAAAGTTATTAACATTTATATAAAAAATATAATAAGTATGTGTGAAGAATCAAAACTAATATGATGCTTTTTGTTGAAAAGGAAGGTTGAAAATAAAACTTATTTCAGTAGAGGTGTAGAGGCGAACTGGATCTGATCGTTTAATACTAAACTGGCATCCTGAACCAAATGTTTATTGATTTCCAATATTTCCAGTAGTGTCATCATTCTGCTTTTCTTCAGGGAATGTAGGATCTCATAGTTTACATCATAATCATGGTCTTTTCTGAGTAGGTGTTCAGCAAAGGTTGAATCTGTCTTTTTTAACCTCGAGCTTCTCTCATGTTCCGATAATCTAATAGCTACAGCCCTGCCAGACTAACCAACATACAGCTATCCACAATGTTTGCATGTGATCTTGTATACATCACTCTGTGATAGGAGTTGAATTTTGTCCTTCCTATTGAATAAATACTTAGAAATGTTGTTTGTATTGTAAAATGCAGGCCTGTAATTTCGAGATTTTAACTTTCTACCAGTTTGATCTGAAATTTTGCCTAAATATGGGATGGCACACCAGTTTTTCTGACTACTGACTTGTTCTTGTTGGCCAGCATATAAAAGTGTTCTGATTTTTCTCATTTTCTTCTTATTCAGTATACTGTCAATAAGGGCAGGGCTACAGCCATTACTGGATGCTATATATTTGATTGTTTGTAATTCTGATTGAAATGCAGAATCAGATAATGGAACAGATAAACATTTGGCTCAGAATGCTAGTTTAGTATTAAACGATCAGATCCAGTTCCCCTCTACACCTCTACTGAAATAAGTTTTATTTTCAACCTTCCTTTTCAACAAAAATAATCATATTAGTTTTGATTCTTTACACATACTTATTATATTTTTTATATAAATGTTAATAAGTTTCATAAATAAGTACTTGCGATGAACTTTCCTGTGAAGTATCGATTGTCTGTGATAACATCTTTGTAAAACTTAACATCTTTGAAAACATGTGTACTACAGTCAGTTGTCACCTGATGTTCGCCTAAGAAGACGAAAGTCGGTTTGTGACCAATAAATAAGTTTTGCAGAATATCAGGAAGTTGTTCCTTTTTGATATTATTATCATGTTCTGTCAAGTACCGACGGAAAAATCAATTAATTATATAAGATTTTCGTTATAATATCCGACGCGATGTCCATGGACCATGAACGGTTATCAGTCAGTTGTTCTTAGTTTTTAAATAATCGCTTAGCACAAAAATGATGTTTGACTACGTAATGTTGTACGCAGTTAAAAGTAACGCTAGCGGGGGCACCGCTTTAACGTCTCGTGGCGAAAGGAAGCGGAGCGACGTGTGTGCTTAGGGGCCCAGAATACGGGTTAAGCATGTGTGGGAAGCTCATTTATTCCGGGAGGCAGCCGGTAATACGGCAGCCAGTGGCAGGCGGTATCGCTATGATAAAAGCCGCAGGCAGGCGGCGTGGCCTCTGCGGCCAGCCATCCGCCCCCGCATTCCCGTCACGAGTATAATTAAGGTCGCAGCCGGGCCGTGGGCTGCGGGCGGGGCGGGGCGTGACCAAACATCTCGCGCCGCAATAAAAAGCGATACATCGCGCCCGGCCCGGCCCGCCAGGGATGCGCCCGGCATACCGACGCCTCTGCACCAGGCGCAGGAGGGCGGCCAGACGCGAGGAAAAACAGAGCCAGAGAGAGAGACCGCCAGCGATTCCGTGTTTTTACTTCGCCGCGTCTGGCGCTAGAAAAAAAGAAACGAAACAAAAGACTCGGACAGTGGACGCTCGCTAGGAAAAAGGCAGCCGGCGAGGCTCCAAATCTCGGAGAAGCACGTACGTCCGCAACCACTTTATAAATACTCTTAATTGCTACCGCAGTAGCCTCTGCTCTCCAGACAGGGGATGTACCCCTTTAATTGACGCGAAAGTAGGTCGATTCACACCGGTCGGAGGAGGAGACTACGTCGGCGCCGGACGCTGGAAGCTTCTTGCCAGACAAAACCACAACATAGTACAGTTTCGCTTATTTCAGTACCTTGTGGCGCTTTTTTTTTACCGGACAACACTACAGCCACATTTTTAATACATCACCTTTGTTATTAGACGTTCAGTGGTCTCTAAGATCTCGTAGCTCACCTGCCATTAACACATCACAAAATTATATTACGACGTCGGGTTCATATGCATATTAGAAACTAAACATGTGATTTCATGCCTGTATTTATTTATATTCTTGAAGCAAACAAAACAAGTAGTACATTTAAAACTGATCCAAACTAATTGACAAAGTGATACAATTCCCAACTGAATTAGGACTGACTTGCAACTGTCTTGAGACTGCCCCAGTTCGCGCCAATTCGCGCCTATTAATATTGTAGTTTTTCTAGAACATTCTAGAACATGGAAGTTACAAAGTTTTACATTTAAACATTTTGTTCATGAAACAGACATGTATTTTGCTTTACGTAGAGATACACAAAATTATGACAATGTAATAATACGTTTTTCATATTAAAGCAAACTGTAATAAAAGATCGTAAGTAAGTAACAATTAGTGCAGTATTTATATATGTTTACATTATTTAAAATTATTAAATCAAAGCAACCTATCCATTTTTACAATCAGCAACGTATAACATTACATTAAATACATTATAGAAAACATTAGATAATGTTAGTAATTAGTTTCATGAACAAACACATTATTGTCCAACATTAAGTTTACGACTTTTAATAATTAATTAATTTAGTTTGTTAGAAGACCCCAGTAATGCAAATGATAATCAATGTGACTTGACAGAAGCGCCATAAGATGCTTATACATCATAAATATGGAATATTAGGGTATAATACCACCATCAAATATGGTATCGTATACTTCAATATTACAAACAAACGAGACCCTCCTGGCTAAATACATTACCACCTACATCGAAATTTTAAGCTACACGAGTACTTTGAAAGTAAGTGTTCAATGCTACGATCACTAATTAATTTTATGATACGCACATGACTGGTTTCGATCGTCTTGCTGTCATCATCGAATATTCACATGAATTATCCTACATTCAAATTGACCATGTTCGGCAACACATGTTGTAAACAAACGAATTTCTAAGCGATATATACCTACAAGAGTATGAATAGTGACATTGAAATAGTGAGTGATAAAGTGAAGAAATTAATATACAAACTGTGGCGAAGCTGTGTGTATTCAACCAGTGACCAGGTGGCACAAACACCATGAAAATTCTGAGAGCATGGTTACAAAGCTATGAAACATATTGCAGTATATAAATATATAATTTTGCGGCGTAAAGCATTTTATCTGTATGCAGGGAAACAAAATTTATGGAGTGTGCATTAGCTTCATGATATAAAGCTACAACATGGAATGTTTACACTATGAAACGGCGAAAACCCACTCCCATGAACCACAGACACTGCCGAGGTGGGGTGGCTTGCGTGCCTTAACGATAGAGATAATTGTACCGTACGTGCAACCACAGCGGAGGGGTATCTGTGGAGAGGCCAGAGAAACGTGTGGTTCCTGAAGAGGGGCATCAGCCTTTGCAATAGTTACAGGGGCAACAGTCTGGATGATTGACTGAGCTGGCCTTGTAACATCAGCTAATGTGACTTTGCCACACAGTTAGGGAGAACGGTTAAAAGCAAGGGAAAACTAGAACCGTTACTTTACCAGAGGACATGCAGTTCTACTGTATGAACATATGATGATGGAATCCTATCGGGTAAAATATTCCGGAGGTAAAATAGTCCCCCATTCGGATCTCCGGGCGGGGACTGCTCAGGAGGATGTGATCATCAGGAAAGACAACACTGGAATTCTACGGATCGGAGCGTGGAATGTTTTGATCACTTAATCGGGAAGGGAAGTTAGAAAATTTATAAAGCGAAATAGATATGTTGAAGTTAGATATAATGGGGATTAATGAAGTTCGATGGAAAGAGGAACAGGATTACTGGTTAGGTGAGTACAGGATTATAAATACAAAATCAGTTGGGGGTATTACAGGAGTAGGATTGATAATGAATAAGAAAATAAGAATGCGGGTAAACTACTATGAGCAACACAGTGATCACATTTTCGTAGTCGAGATAGATATGGAGCCAACACCGACCACAGTAGTACAGTTTATACAACTAGCTCTGCCGATGACGAGGAGTTCGAAGAAATAGCCGGCCGCTGTGGCCGAGGGGACTGAGGCGCTCCAGTCACGGTCTGCACGGCCACTACGGTCGGGGGTTCGAATCCCCCCTCGTGAATGGATATTTGTGCCGTCCTTAGTATTAGCTGGTTCATAAGTAGTTTGTAAGTTTAGGGACTGATGACCCCGTAGTTAAGTCCTATAAGCTCTACGAACATTTGAACATTTGATTGGAAGAAATATTTGAGGAGCTAAAGGAAATTATTCAGACAATTAAGGGAGAAGAAAACTTAATTGTTATGAGAGACTGGTATTTGGTAGTAAGACAAGGAAGAGAAGGGAAGATAGTAGGTGAATATGGTCCACGCAAAAGGAATCAAAGAGGAGCCGCCTGGTAGAATTTTGCACGGAACACAATTTAATTATAACAAACACCTGGTTTAAGAATCACGAAAGAAGGTTGTATACGTGGAAGAGACCAGGAGACACCGGGCTATACTAGATAGATTTTATAATGGTAAGACATAGATTTCCGAGTCAGTTTTCAAACTGTAAGACATACACAGGGGCAAAAGAACTGTAGGCTGAAACTAAAAAAACTACAGAAAGGAAGGAAAATAAGGAGATGGGACCTGGATAAACTGAAGGAACCTGGAGATCTTGAGAATTCCAGAGAGAGATTTAGTCAATAATTGACAGAAACGGGCGAAAATAAAACAGTAGAGGAGGAATGGGTAGCATTGAGAGATGAAATAGTGAAGGAAGCAGAGGACAAAACAGATATGAAGGCAAGACCTACAAAAAATCCTTGGACATTACGTGACATACTAAATTTAATCAATGAAAGGAGAAAATATAAAAATGCAATAAATGAAAAATGTAAAATGCGGTACAGGCGACTAAGAAATAAGATTGACAGGAAGTGCAAAATGGCTATGCAGGAGTGGATAGAAGGCAAATGCAAGGATGTAGAGGAATGTATAAATAGGGGGAAAATAGATACAGCCTACAGGAAAATAAAAGAGATATTTGGAGATAAGAAAAACAGCTCTATAAATATGAAGAACACAGATGGAAAACCAGTTCTTAGCAAAGAAGGGAAAGCTGAAAGATGGAGAGATTATATAGAGAGGCTCTACGAAGGAAATGAACTTAGAACCAATATTGTAGGAAGGGGAGAAGCAGTAGATGAGGATGAAATAGGAGATACTATACTGAGAGATGAATTTGACAGAGCACTGAAAGACGTAAGTCAAAACAAGGCCCCTGGAGTAGACGATATTCCCACAGAGATAGTGAAGTCTGTGGGAGAACCAGCCGTGACAAAACTGTTTCACCTGGTGTGTAAGATGTATGAGACAGGTGAAGTACTCTCAGACTTTATGAAAATGTTATAATCCCCATTCCAAAGAAAGCAGACGCAGACAGGTGTGGAAACTATAGAACCATCAGTTTAATAAGTCATGGTTGCAAAATATTAACACGAATTATTTACAGAAGGATGGATAAAATGGTAGTAGCCGACCTCGGGGACGATCAGTTTGGGTTCAGGAGAAATGTAGGAACACAGGAGGCAATACTCACTTTACGGCTAAGATAGGTTAATAAAAAGCAAACCTACATATCTAGCTTTTGTAGATTTGGAGAAGGCTTTTGACAATGTTGATTGGAATAAACTCTTTCAAATTCTGAAGCACGCAGGAGTAAAATATGGGGGCGAAATGTTATTTACAACTTGTACAAAAATCAAACAGCGGTTGTCAGAGTTGAAGGACATGAAATGGATGCAGTGGTTGGGAAGGGAGTAAGACAGGGTTGTAGCCTTTCTCCAATGTTATTCAACGGGGGAAAATAAAATAGTAGAGGAGGAATGGGTAGCATTGACAGATGAAATAGTGAAGGCAGCAGAGGACAAAGTAGGTAGGAAGACAAGACCTACAAAAAATCCAAAAAAATCTTGGATACCACAGGACATTCTAAATCTAAGCTATAAAGGAAACCAAGGAGAAATTTGGAGAAGGAATTAAAGTCCAGGGAAAAGAATTAAAAATAACTGCGTTTTGGCGACGCTTTAGTAATTCTGTCAGAGACAGCATAGGACCTGGAAGAGCAGTTGAACGGAATGGACAGTGTGCTGAAAGGTGCATATAAGATGAACATTAACAAGAGCAAAACTAGGGTAATGGAGTGCATCGTAGAAAATCAGGCGATGCTGAAGGAATTAGATTAGGTAAAGAAACAATGAAGGTGGATGTGAGTTTTGTTACTTGGGCAGTAAAATAACAAATCATGGTCGCAGTACAGAGGATATAAAATGCAGAATGGCAATGGGTATAAAAGCGTTTTTGAAAAACAGAAATTTGTTAACATCGAATATTGATTGAAGCCTAAGGAAATCCTTTCTGAAGGCACTTGTGTGGATTGTTGCCTTGTATGAGAGTGAAACATGGACGATAAACAGTGCGGACAGGAAGAGGATTGAGGCTTTTGAAATGTGGTGCTACAGAAGAATGCTGAAGTTTAAGTGGGTGGATCGCATATGAACAGAATTGGGGAGAAAATGAATTTCTGGCATACCTTGACTAAAAGAAGGGATCGATTGGTCTGACACATTCTTAGACATCAAGGATTTGTGAATTTAGCGTTGGAGGGAAGTGTGTGGGGTAAAAACCGCAGAGGAAGACCAAGAGATGGATACAGTAAGCAGATTCAGTCAGATGTAGGTTGCCGTTATTATGTGGAGTTGAAGAGGCTTGGTCACGATAGGGTATTGTGGAGAGCTGCATCAAACCAGTCTCCAGACTAAAGACCACAACAACAACAACACCAACATGGCGAAAACAGTGTATACCTTATACCTCACACTTTCGCAGCTTTGTAACCATGTCATTTCTGCATTATTTTAAAATAAATACAAAACCCACTGACGATGGCGGGATTTCCGTTCAAACTAGTATCTGTCTATATAAAATGAGTGTTTTGCATCAAGGAGGATCCACAAACCCACATTTCTAACGCAAATACTGAAAGCAGACGAGACTGAAACCACAATGATTATTTGTAATGTGTTTAGGTTAGATCACTAAGAAGAAAATCTATTCTCCATTTGTAGAATCCACTGACGATGCCCTACAATAAAGGATGAAACGCGTATGGAGAAAATAAATAATGTGCAAGAAAACGGCTGTTTAATTTCCGAAAACAAATGTCATAGATTGTTGAGCACAGCTCCTGTTCCTCAGTAGCGTAACACATGGGTTTGTCAAAATTAACCTAATAATTCGGACATCTATCCATTAACAAGGAATTCACAACGTTAAATGCCAGTAATTTTCTACAATAAATATTTTTCCTGTTTATATTCACGTTTGTTTTTATAACCAAACGGAACTTACTTTGTGGACATTTACCGTAATTCAATGGGGAAGTTGAAAATTTGTGATCAGCATGGATTCGAACTCCAGTCTACCTGTTTACTACGCAGTCGCACATGATCGCTAAGCCACTAGGGACACAGCGATTACCGCGACCGCGCGTGCTACCCATGCACGTCTCTCTCAACTTATCCTCTCGATTGAGTCTCTGCGAGTTATCAGTCAGTACTCGTGGCATGCAGCCGATTCCCGTAAAAGTTAGCGCTTGGTGTGTATTGGCACTGAAGAAAGGATCATCGCCTGTTTATGTAAGTAATGTATATGGTGTGGACGTGTTCGAAAGAACAGTCTATTTCGGCCTATGTTCCTTTTTTAGTGTGAATGCACACGACACCCTCTTACGGGTATCGGATACAGGGGCGAATACTGACTGATGTTGTGTAGGAGAACTGCAACAGTATTGCATGAATTAGTTGAGTATATGCGTGTAAAGGAGGCGTACGTAAGTAGCCCGCGCTGTGAATCAAAGTGTCGCAAAGCTAATGCAGTAAGCGCTCAGATACGATCAGTTCTCTTCTGCAAGAATGAAGTCAATAGTAAGACTAAGTTAGCAATCAACTGTTCTATATTTCGACGCTCTGAGTGGATAAAAAGTACCTTATTGATAAGATTGAGGTTGCAGATATGAAAGAAGCAAGAATGAATGCAGATGAGAACAATGGAAGGAGGCTGTCCACAATGAAAAAATCAGAGAAGAACTGGCAGTAGAGGTAGTCGAGGTAGATCAAGGAAAAAGTACTTGGATTTTTAAGTAACAGGCTTAACATAAGATCAGCACCCATGTTAGCATTGAATAGGGTATTATGGTGAAAATTTATGAGGGGTACTATGCTCCAAATCGAACGGCGAAAGACATAATCAATATTACATAATGATGATGACTGATATAAAACAACAGATGTCTATGAGGCACACTTGGATAATTACAGAGTTCATTTCTGATTAACTCGATAATTTTCCGTCCTGTGCAACGA
Organism: Locusta migratoria; assembly: GCA_026315105.1. Classification (NCBI taxonomy): domain Eukaryota; kingdom Metazoa; phylum Arthropoda; class Insecta; order Orthoptera; family Acrididae; genus Locusta; species Locusta migratoria. Next base: position 36,183,198 of record CM048750.1, on the reverse strand, counting down.
AGTGTGGCGTTACTGAGAGGGACACACGAATTCAGTACCACAACTCAGACGATACCACATAGGTATGCAATTACATTAACAGTCGGTGTTGAAGAACAGTGTCAAAGCTTCAGGTAATATAGACTCGTGGAATTAATTTGGGGTACACTGCAATAATATAGATAAATGAAAAAGTGGGGCCGCGTAGGAGTGGCCGAGAGCATTGAGCCGCTATGTTCCGATGCGCGAGGCTGTTCCCCGTCGGGTGTTCGAATCCTCCTTCGTGCGTGGATGTTTGTGTTGTCTTTAGTATAAGGTAGTTCATAAGTAGTTTGTAAGATTAGGGGATAATGACCCCGCACTTAAGTCCCATTAGCTTCACAAACAATTGAAAAAGTGGGGGTTAAAAGCGTTGATATATTTGGAGAATTTCGTTAAGGTTGACAAAAGCTGTTTATTTATTGGCCCAATGACACAGGTTTCGGTTTTACACTCTTTTCAAGCGCCAGCAGCACTTTAACAGTTAATAAAAATGACACTTTACAAACTTGAAAATAAAAAAGTTGAATATGTAAATGAACAGCCTTGGTCAACCATAATGACATTCTCCAAACTGTAATAATACTTATTATCTCATAATGACAAAGAGCTATTTCTCTTAGACAACAACGACATTTTCTGAACCAATGATAGAAATTTATCAAGATATCTTTTCCTTTAATGCGATTCGTAAAGACCTAAGGCAGTATATAAGCCGCGGTGGAGTAGCCGAGCGGTCTAAAGCGTCTCGCTGCGAAGCGCGAGGTTGCTCGCCGTGGAGGTCCGAGGCCTCCCTCGGGCATGGGTGTGTGTGTTTGTCCTTAGGTTAGTTTACCTAGGTTTAAGTAGTTTTTAAGCTACGGACTGATGAGCACGCAGTTTGGTCCGATAGATTTACAAACATTTGAACATTTGAGCAGAATATAATTCAAAATACTATTGCAAATTGATGACTGCATATATACACCTGTCAAAACTTGTGATCTAGGATTGATAAAACGTAAATTCCTAGCACAGTTTGTGGAAACTGTATGGTAAACTGCTGAGAAGTAAAACAATGTCAGTAGTAACACTGTGACCTTACAGGTATTCTGGCGAGTTGTTGCCATTTCTGCACGCTATTTTGACCACAGACCTAGCCAGTGTCTCCACATGCGGCGAGTTCTAGTGTTGTGTGTTCCCGCAACCTGAACTCCACACCGCACTTTGAGCTATTGTGGATCTCAAAAAATGTTCAAATGTTTGAAAATCTGCATGACTTAACTGCTTGGTTATTAGTCCCTAGGCTGACGAACTACTTAAATTAATTAAACTAACATAAGGACAACACACTCACGTATGCCCGAGGGAGGACTCGAACTTCCCTATGGCGAGCTGCCGCACGCACCGTAGCACGGTGCCTCAGTGCTCACGGCTATTCCGCTGCGGCTATCGTATCTCTCCAGTCTCTTCAGAATAGCAGATTTCGATGTCCAACACGCTCACTGATGATCTTCTAATTGATGACATTCCACTCACTAATATTCCATGAAACACAAATTTTGTTAGCTTTCTTCACTTCTGATCGGTAAGACGGGCAGCGAAATTTTAATAAATTAACTATCGAAGCCGATGCATTCCTTAAACTCCCTTGCCCTTTATATTAGATTTTATTACATCTTGGAACACGAATTTCATTAGTTTCTTTTGTGTGTTTTAATTACTGCCACTAAGCAGTTCCTTTGAATAATCCTGTTTCATAAATATCGCTGTCTTTTTATGTTCACGCTGGACGACTTTTGCTCCTCATATATTTTTGTGCATCGTATGTTTAAGTCATACCCTCACTAATGACTAACAGCCATTGCGCTGCGTCCTGACGAACTGTCGCCACGTCTAAGAAACAAACGAACGATTGGTTCCACATAGGTTTGAGTCTGTACTGCTTCTATTCCTCCTTTGCCATCCCTTATAGACAGTGTTGTAGGCATCTTTACCCCAACAAGTAGTCTTTTTGGATCCTAAAACTTGTTTGGTCGGGGTTTTACCATAATAAAGAAATTTCCTCTATTTTGTTGGTTATACCATAGCTTCAAACTAAAAGTACGGAAATAGAACTATTTAAATTATCACAACCATGAAGTCTAAATAACTTATCCTTTCTTTCAAGAAAGTGATATTGTCCATAGAGTTTTCTATATCACGGCCGCGTTGAGATCATTATGATGACAGGACAGTTGCAGTAACTTGGGTGGCAATTAACGTGAAATTAAAGTTCCCAGGCGGCCATATAAAAGAGTTATTCATGCAGCAATGCAAGATAATCATGCTCTTAATAATTTCAAATTAGAGTTATAACAGTTCCAAATTTATGTAAACAAGTAAATATCCTAATTTTAAGGCAACTGGAAATGGAAGCAGCAAACACTATTGTAACGCCAGCAAAGGAATATAACAATACAAAACTAATATGATGTTAACAACAATTTTAAGCAAACTGGAACGACAAGGCAAACATTTAAGAAAACATTCCGCTACTCTAACATGAGCAGTACCAAAGATTTATTAATTTACATAAAATCTCAATTTTCATTTGATTTGAGAAGTAAATAAATTTGATTAACTTCTTTAAGGACTGTTTGACTATTAATGGTCGTAACTGAGACCTTTTCCTCAGCCTATAGCGTTCAAGCGTGCTCAGAAGCAAGCAATAAGGTTGCAAATAACTGGTCAAACAGTGGCCCAATATGGTAGCTACTAGTTAAGCCAACCACAACGTCAGATAGGCAGTATCTTACTCAGGCCAGACTTTCTCCTAGAACACACAGAGAAGTCTTTTAGAGAAATCAGTATTCGTTAGTTAGCTATATATACGCGGCCTGCAACACCAATGACTTGTGGAAGGGTGCGTGGGGGAAGAGGGTGCGCAGTCGTGCAGGTAAACAGCAGATTATGTCCAACTTCCGGCTCCTGTGGGCTTCTACTGCGGCCGGGCAATCACAGAGCAAAACTCATAAGGAGAGGACGCCTACTCGTCATCGCCGAATTCGTCCAAATATGTGGTACACGTAGGGCATGGTGAGATATGAAAGTGCACCAAGCGGGAACTTCAGATGCCTAAGCGTGTAGCGTAAAACGAAGTTTGATACGGATCTATCACCATATGCAACGTATCAACTGCTCTTGAGAGGCTTTTAACAAAGCGGTGTTGGGGTCATCGGTAAGAGATCGCATTTATATTGAAAGGTTCGCGGGTTTGATTCCGCCCGGGCCGCGGCGGGGCGGTCGAGCGCATTGAGGTGCTATGCTGTGATGCGCGAGGCTGTTCCCCGTCGGAAACAGTGTTGTAGGGAATTTTCCCTATACGTAGCTACTTTTAAGCATTGAAATCATGTTGCGAATTTTCATCCAAAAGTCCCTAACGCGTAGGTACTTTGGTAAAATTTTACAATCGTCGACACAGGCCAAGCAGGTAATGTTGGCAACAGTTGTCAACACGCGGGAATGAAACTTGAAGTAGCCAACGATATTTTAGATGGTGTTGTTTTCTCTTCATAGTCAACAATATTAATTTGAAAACTTGGTTTTAGACACATTAAAATTGAAGCGAAATATGATGTTTCAATATCAGTGGAATGGGCAGTCGGTTTGATAATAGTGTTAGAAAATGTTAGCACAAGTATAATTCATTGTTTCCCTGAAAGAAAGACGTTATATTACCTTGTCTAGACTGTTACGTATTTACGTCACGACGATATACTAGTTAGTATTTGTAAGTGAAAAGATATTAACATGACAACGCTAAAACATTTGCGATAGCCAACGTTATAATGAACAATATTCGTTGTCAACATAGCATTACTCTTAGAAAATCGAATCATCTAGAGTGACGGAATTCCTTTTTTATGCTGACTGTGAACTAAATAATTAATACTGTTCCTACTCTATGGTTGATAGTATCTTTTTTTTTTTTTTTTTTTTTTTTTTTTTTTATGGGACTTAACTACGGGGTCATCAGTCCCTAAACTTACAAACTACTTATGAACTACTTACGGACTAGGACGGCACAAATATCCATGCCCGAGGGGGGATTCGAACCCCCGACCGTAGTGGCCGTGCTGACCGTGACTGGAGCGCCTCAGTCACCTCGGCCACCGCGGCCGGCGATAGTATCTCGATGTATCGTTGTGCAGTCAATAAATCAGTTATCCTCGTGTAACAGTGCACTCGAAATTCATGGCATATTTGGGAAAACTAATTAATGCTGTTCCTCTCTATGGTTGACATGTACGTACTTGATGTACCCTTGTCCGGCACTTGGAATTCGTGGCATAATCTACACTTGACTATCAAAATAAGATCCTTGAAAGTAGCAATTCCATCATCTGTAATAAAATGCAAATACTCAATGAGTACAAAAAAGTTATCATAGAGGCTAACGAAACAACGACCGCCTATTACATGCATTCAGATATTCCATTAATCTCATTGGAAATCGTATAATATCACCCGATTAGCAAACAAAATTACCGCGAATCAACTGCTGTTGGCAACAATGACCGCTAAGGCCAGTGTCGGCAACTGTAAAATTAAGCTGGTGCTTTTAACAAAACAACTGTTCACTACATTTCATAGATTTTTGCTATAAAGAAAGGAGAAGGTTTATTAAAGCGTCTCGATGAGGTTGACACTCAACGAGAGAACAAGTGTCAACTAGAAATATAGGTGGCCAAACCACAAAACATCAGAAACAGTTGTGGCGATTGGGAGGCGCGCATGCGTAGTAGAAGCGGTCCGCCAGGCAATTTCAGCGCCAACTCAGACCTATTGTTTGTCGAGTCTTGACTTGGATGTGCATACCCTCGTTTCAAAAATGTTTCAAATGTTTGTATAGTCTATGGGACTTAACTACGGGGTCATAAGTCCCTAAACTTACAAACTACTTATGAACTACTTACGAACTAGGACGGCACAAATATCCATGCCCGAGGGGGGATTCGAACCCCCGACCGTAGTGGCCGTGCAGACTGTGACTGGAGCGCCTTAGTCTCCTCGGCCACCGCGGCCGGCTACCCTCGTTTCATTTCTGCTATTAGTTACTGTTTAATTTTCTAGTGGTCAGTGCATTTTGTGCAGCAGTGGAGGTATGATGCCACGCCCCCCTCTCCTCAGGCCTGAGTTCTGGATTCAGCTCCTCTCAGAACCAAATCCTGGCTATGCCCCTGATGTAGGGGCTTTAATGACGTGGTAGGGAGAAAGTAGGGAAAACGTAGGTACATTTTTGTGAGGCTGTAGGTATTTTCTCTCTCTGCCATGTGGCAACACTGGTCGGGAGTTCGAATGCCCCCCCGGGCATGGATGTTTGTGACGTCTTTAGTATCAGGTAGTTCAGGAATAGTTTGTAAGTTTAGGGACTGATGACCCCGCAGTTAAGTCCCTTAAAGCTTAACAAACATTTGAACATTTGATTCCGCCCGGCGACAAATAAGTTTTTGCTCCTTGGCAATGCGTACACTACTGACTTCACAATTAACCGCAACATTATGTGTGTTATTTTGTATTTATATGGGCCCAACATAAACATGGGACGTCATAATTTAAAACAAGCATATTATCTTGCAAACGTGGGGTTGTAATTGGTCCAAAAGGGTGCAAACACGAGTAATCGTGAGTTTCATTTGACCTTGGTGACGCAGATTATGTTGCGGCTAATTGTGACGTCAGTTTACATCTACATATACATCAATACTGTGCAAACCCTGGGAAGTGCATGGCAGAGGGTACGTCCCACAGTACCAGATATTAGGTTTTCTTCCCATTCCATTCACGTATTGAATGTGGGACGAATGATTGCGTGCTGTAATTAATCTAATCTTGTCAACACGATCCCTACTGGAACAATATGTAGGTGTACTCATTGCCAAGGAGCAGAATAAAATTTGCCGCAGGGTGGAGTTGAACCCGTGACTTTTTCAATACGAATCTGATCTTTTACCGCTTTTCTATCTGGTAGATCTATGCTTTGCGGTCGTTAGGTCAGTTCGCTCCTGGTCGTTCGTTGAATATTTGGCTCACAATTTTAATACAGAGGGCGTTCAGGCCCCTGAGCGGGCCCGCGGAGCTGCGGCGCCCGTCAACCTGTAACGCAACAACGCAGTGACCAACGCCACTAATTGCGTGTGTATACACAGTTACATTTATAATATGGAAGATGTGTATGATTTGTTTATTGTTTGTGTATTGCATGTAAATCGATTTGTTATTTTATGCAAATAATTTATGTGACGTACAATTGTCAAAATGATTAGATATTGCATAGAAGGAAATGATGTAATGTATTGTAGAAGACACGTTGGCTTAGCGAGGGCAAAGTTACCAATATCTTTGTGTAGAGCCGTATTATCGCTGAGCGTGGAGTTGTGTAGTGCGAGGCGCGAGAGAAGCACTCGTTGTTGAGCTCTCGAAGTGAATGTAACGAAGTCAGACAGCAGCAGCAGACCGTAGTAGCGTGGCACCTTATTACGTGTTGGTACCAGCAGCAATCAGAGCAAGTGATCATTGGTAAATAATTGGCATGGGCACATCGTCAAAGCATCAAGAGGAATGTGTCAAGCGGAACGCTGTATGCCCAATGCAAATAATGTTCCGTCGCTAAGAAGATACCATTTTGCCAGCAATTATTAATTACCAGCAACAATCGCCAGCTACGCCGCAACGTCGCTGAAAAAGTAAGATCTGTACAACTTACCGTCTTTGGAACTGTATAGCTAAGCCAACGTTTAGTTTTGCTGAATGTCAATAGCAAAACAGAGTGCAAGTATTCAGCGTTAAAGAAATTATTAACCCAAGTCACTACCAACCAGGTTCCTTATCCGCTACCTTTAATTGTCCGAGGCTCAACATGAACCATAAAGACTGGTTGAAATAAACTTTAAAATACTTAAATCAGTATAAAATATTTTGCAATAGTATAAAGTTGACATAAACAAATTAACAACAGTGCGCAGTCAATAGTTATGAGTGTATTGAATAATAATTGAATGATAAAGAACAGTAATTGTTAATTGTGATCTGAATATTCAGTTTATGAGGGTTAAAAAGTTACGTTGCAAAGTTCAGCCAAAGAACCAAAAAGTGCGGTTTTAACAGAGTAATTATTAGATACCATTTGATCTGCTACTTTGTTGTTAGTTTAATGGACAATAGTCAAGTTTAGGAGATTAGTTATTAAGAACAGTAAATACGTTAATCTTTTACAGAAAGAGTAAATTGCTTAATGTTGCAGTCAATAATTTTGCATAAATATTTAACCAGTCAAAATCGATAGAAACACAATTACGACAGTTTGCATTAGTGTTGATAGTCAAAGTACAGTCAAACCTCATTGCAAGCATTATGGTGATGGTCTATTTCGTTATGTAGAAGTTGTGCATGCTAACTTTTATTACTTCAAATTTCCAGTTCACTACAGTAATTTTATTGACTGATGCTATTGCATGAGAAAGTTGGATTTGCTGGTTCTACATTGTTTTATGTTTCCTGGTGTCGTTGCTGCGCTCACTTAACCTGCAGTCTATGTCTGTGTTGTTTCCAAATTAATCAGTCAGTTATTAATTTGCTACTGAACCAAAATTTCATTAATTTCCATAATTTGTTGCTCGTACAACGAGTTGGCGTCCGTATTATCTCACCTAGTCAAAATTGTTTATTCAATTACAGTTTTGTCCCGGGTGTTACATTTATATAAAATTCCCGCACCAAACGATCGTCATTGGGAAGTGACTAGTAAAGTATCGTTTATGTGTGTAATCTCCACTACGTTATCGGTTTCACCTCCGATAGCTTAATCCGGGTAATTGTTTCATGAGGCACACGGATCATTTTAAAGTTTAATCACTCGCGATTATCGGTAGCGTAGGTCGGTTAGGTTACAAACCGCTGAGCTAAACACCGCTTCGTAAACACGCCATCACAGGGACAGTTGATAAGATGTATATGGTGATAGATCCGTATCAAACTTTGCTTTATTTCCTAAACGCTTGGCCATCTGGAGCTGGAGCTCCCATTTGGGGCACTTTGGTGTTTCACCGCTTTCTACATGTACCATAAATTGGGATGAATTCGGCGATGATGACTAGGCGTCAGCTTCTTGTCAGCTCAACACACCCACCAACGACGACACTCGGTAGACACTCCCTAATAGACGCTCTGTGCACAGGGACCCTGCCCACCAACCGCTGAAATTTCATCAAAATTTTGCTAATGGACCTCGACCGCACCAAAGCACAGAACACCTTAAACCAACCAGTATGGATTTGCGTGTGCTGTTATAACGCCATTGCCCAATTTTGACCATTTTTTGGTAATAATATTTCATTTTATGCTATGTTAGATACTAAATTTCATTCATGTTACAATCGATTCCACTATTGTATGGTATGTGATGTCTGTACTTCGTGTTATTTGTATGTTTTATGAATATCTATATCATGTTTATTTTTGCATATTATTTTTGTAATTTTAAATGACTTCGATAATGTCAGTTTCATTTTTGAATCGTCTTATGTATGTGAGTATTATGTAAATTTGTAATATCTCACGACCAGCATAATATGCAAAACATGTACTGATTCCAATATGAACGGAATTCCGTTGTAAATGAAAAGGTGATGTTGGCGCGCAGCTAACGGAGACAGAGTAGTCAGTCGAAGGTTGGCATTCACAGCAGTCAGTCTGTGGTGGGAGCTCACAGCAGTAGTGAATCTGAGGGCACAGCAGCACGACGTAGTGGCAGACTTGCGCTACTGTATTCTGCCCAAATATTTGTTTCACTTGAGGCAGAAGACCAATCTACGTACAATGGCCTCGGTAAACGTGCTGATGCAATGGTAACACTTATACTGTCTGCATATGATAGAAGCTACTGGAAACCGCTGTTACTATGTCGGCCCACAAACTGCATAAAGATGAAATCTGAGCTGTATACCCTGTGCCACCGCATTAATATCAGGTCACAATATTTATTGTTACTGTTTATAACCTGGTCGCTGAGAGATTTAACTTGTGTTTTTGAATGTTTTTCAATAAAGGTTACATTTCTGTTAAAAAAAACTGTGTACGTAACCCTAATTTAACCCAAGTCACATAACCTAATAGGGAGCCTCTCCTGTAAAGAATTATTAACCGAGTCATCCTATTTTTTCTAAAAGCAGCAATCAATTTTAACAATATAAATTTTTTGGAGAATCTTCTAAGTAGCCTACAATATACAGTGCTGCGACTACAAATTTCATTGCTATGCACAATATTATTTGTAGGGATAAGTTACTGTTTTGCCACATAACTAATTTAAATCAGTTCATATAATTGAAATAGTTCAGACACGAACTTCTATGTTCCCATAAATTGTCAGTACAGTTTGAGTGACCTCATTCTAGATTCCAGGCTAGCAGATTAAATTGAGTAACCTATTCAGCAAAGTGTTACTTAAATAATAGTTAACTGTAACAGAATCATTAATTTCATGGTAGGGAGAAAGACTTCATTATTTTCAACAAAGTGACTCCAGGAGTGTTAATACTCGCATATTGGAACACAAAAGGAATTGTCGTCTGGGTCACACAGATAAGTTAGCTGTGGCAGAGCATGTTTTTACACGTGGTGACCTTGAAATCAAATTTAGTGAAACGAGCGTGCTAGCCAGGACGTCGCATTATTACACACGGATGTATAGAGAAGCCATAGAAATACAAAAACACCACAATAATTTTAACAAGAAAGAAGAAGGTTTGAAATTAGATAAGATTTGGCGGTCAACTTTGAACCAAAGATATGACAATCGATTACCTATAATCGAGAGACATGACGTCGGCAGAACGTGACAAGTGGTGGCGCCACCTATGCCCTCTATATAAGCAGGACCTCCAGCGCCTAGTAAGCAGTCGTCGACTCATCCTTGAAGATGTTGCCCGCAGGAGGCAACGAAACGTCGGGAGTTAGAAGTTTTATGGATGGACCATGCGAGTGTGAAGGTCGGGGTGAGAGTTTAAAATAGGGAAAGATTAATTTTTAAAACTCACAACCACCAACTGCGAACCAAATTCCTAAACATGCAAAAACACTGGAACTGTGATTGCGACTGGTTGACTCGTTTTTTAGGGGATGATATCACACGTTCGCAGCTTTCCTTCCCTGCATATGATTAACAAAACAAATTCATAATAAAATCCAGTTCATGAGAGAAAAGGGTGTATTAACTACTATTTTTGAAAACACATAAAAGTTCACTTTATGTTGTTTATTTCACAATCTTAGAAACCTGTGGCTGATACGTCTGTACGTCGGCACATTTATCAAATAAAGTTATAGCTCGTGAGCCCCAGACAAAATGAATATTTGTCACGAATTGTTTTCACACCACGTGGCTGTCTCAAACACCGTTTATGTTCGTGCCTATGCGACGACACGTGTTACATTAACAAATCACAGTCACTTTAATTCAATGCGATGCACACCTTGTACCACCGGCTAAATATTCACAAACACACAGTAGCACTCGATTTAACTTGGTGCAGTCTACGACGAGCAACCACACGTGGCGATTGCCACTCACAAATCTATAACCTCCACCTCGAGGTCCACATGCCGACTGATGCAGAGCGACGCCGCCCGGCCAGCTACTCCACATGCTCCCAAGTCCCCACTTCCTGCCCTCACGTGCACGTGCGCCAAAAGCTCAACTGCCGGGGTTTTTTCCCCTACGTCATCAACTTCCCCATGTGAGCCGTTCTAACCGATTTGCCAACGTAAAGCGCTCAGACAATACATTTCTAAAACTTTACTTAAAATCAAAATAATTACACTACACATTAAATAAATTGTCTTCTTAGGTTTTTATATTGGTATAAACATACTTTGTACTATTTATCATAATCATGCAATTTCTTATGTCACAGATAAGCAGTTTAACTGAATACTTCAAGATAAAATACACAAGATTAATTGAAAATGAAATGAGAAATAGTTAATATATTATTTTTATAAACAAACATTGCCATGCTAGTTGTGTAACTGTCTTGTATTCATTGATAATTTATTACTTTTCATTGTCAATTAAACATATTACGTCAGATGTGACTATATCAGCTAATGTATTGTTTATTTATCAACAGGCTATTTTGTAATGAGGGCCTTAAAGGTTCCTAACTGCATCGTATTACTTCAAATGCCAGTAGTATTAGAATATTTTATTTCACGCTGTGCACTGCACTGTGCCTGGCACTCGCCATTGTCCCTCTCTCCCCTCACCGGAAACGAACTGGAAAATCCTAAGCTGGAACAAGCCACCAACGTCGGCCTGCTCGCTGGCCTTCCGTCAGCTACAAGCACACAGCAAATCTCAACGTGGCGAATTTCTACCTATGGCCTAACTATAAATGTTGTCACCCAACTGTGTACATACCTTGCTACCATAATTAATAAGATTAAAATTGTGTAACATTTAGTGCATTGGCATGGTGAATGTTTGCAGTGAACTTCATACTGTTTAATTATCAAATGCTATTAATTACCAATATTTCTATTGGACAGTAATCTTACAACCACGGCAACTTAGCCCGGAAGTTTTAATTAATGAGCTGAAACACATGTTTGTCTCGGTAATTTATACGTGGCTCAAGCAGATTGGTTGATGACAAGCTGAACATTCATAATTCTTCATGCTCCTAAACCTTATTTCAGCCGTGCATGGTCGACATTTTCGACATTTTGGAGGTAATGTGGGGGATTTTTCACATTCCTTTTGGGGTAAGTTTTTTTCAGTCAAGTTAGCAACTGGAACGACATTCTACATGTATTCATACTTCACCGGAATAATTGTACAATAACAAGTTGATGACAGACGGTTTTGCAATTGGTGGTGGCATCTGTAGTAATAGCTACACAATGAACAGTAGAAGGTGTCTTCTTAGCCCACTGCGTCTTGTTATTATTTCGAAGATGAAACTCCTCTTATTATTTACTCCTCTTGTTCATCTTCCCGAGCTGTTCTTCCTGTTCAGTTGCTGAGTACTCTTTGCCTTCTCCCATCTTGAGAGTGGACATCACTCTCATTGCCAAAATCTTCGAGCGCGGATGCATCTTCAGCAGCATCATCCTCGTAGAGGAGCATTACTTCCCTAAGATCATTGGCTTATAGAGATAATGCCCTTTTCTAGGCACTTCAGTCGGAAATATGGATGTGATGACTTAGGGAGAGATAGGGAAACTGAAACTAGAACTCGATCAAGTGCACTCAGCTTGAAAGACCAGGTCCAGGTGTGTCAGAGCACTCTTTTTCCAAGGTAACGACGACAGAGGTCAGACTTAGTATGATTGAAACGAACAATTAAAAAAAATGTTCAAATGTTTGTAAATCTATAGGACCAAACTGCGTGGTTATCAGTCCGTAGATTACAAACTACTTAAACTAAGCTACACTAATCTAAGGACAACACACACACACACACACACACACACACACACACACAGACAGACACACACACACACACACACACACACACACACACACACACACACACACGCCACAGGGAGGACTCGAACATCCGACGGCGAGCAACCGCGCGCCCCGCAGTGAAGTGCCTTAGACCGCTCAGCTACTCCACCGCGGGTAAAATAAAAATATACAAATATTTTTAAAAATATCATCTTCAAAAAATGACGTAATCAGGCGCAGACGGCCTGTGAGGTCAAGAGAGCTCCCTGTGAGTCGCTTGGAAGTCGACGACAGACTGTGGATCGGCATTGCCTTAGCTTCCCAAAGTTATGGGAGTAAACGAAAAGGCGTGCCGCTGCACCACCATTGTTGAGGAAGGGGATCAACAATGTGTTTCGCTGGCCTGTGAGGTCGACTACGCCCGATGAATGGTTTAGGGCACCTGTATATAGACAGGCCTGCGCATCAATTTCTGCTGTAGCGGCAGCTCCCGCCGCCATTTTGGTTCCAGGCGGTGATAGCGTGAGCATGTGAAAGGCGGAGTTTTTTTGCTGTTATAGCTTTCAAATGTCGCTTGCTTCATTTCTAATACACATAACAAAAAGAAAATAAATTGTTGTAATATGGTTTAACAAATCGTTAAATATGTTTTCTGGTATTTGTCCACCTTGGTGTGTATTGTAAGGAACTCTTTCACACTCGACAGCTCAGTTTAATGGGATGCCACATGCACTACCAAAGCTGCACTAACATGCAAGAAATCTCCGTTTTCGAATGCCATAAATTTGGTGTAGAATACACTTTTTACGGCGTATTTTTCAGAATTCATATAAAACACTTTTTCAATGCACAAAATATATCACCATGATAAACTAGGATGCAATGAAAGATTTTTATATACGAGATATTTTAATTTCTCATTTAACAATTTACTTTCTCATTGGTCAATTTTACTTACGGCCTCGGCGGCGTAGTGTCTTCATGTTGGCAACGACCTTTGAATGCTCTTTGAAAACTCGAACAGGTAGAATGAGAGAAAATATTTTTTCATGTTTACCATATCTTTCTATGTAAACTTATCCGGTCAGTAAATTAATTATTCTCCTAAAGCGAACATTCTCTTGCCAACATTAGCAAATTACGCCGCCGATGCTGTAACTAAAATTAACATCGCAGTAGCTTCAAACATCGTTAGGAGGCGTATGAGCCATGATAACTAGTAAAAAACAGTCTGCATCATTTAAAAGTAATTAGTATTGTTATTGTATAAATGTTGCTACTATATTAGTTCGTAGCGTCGAATCGTCCACTGAAAAAAAAAAAAAAAAAAAAAAAAAAAAAAAAAAAAAAAAAAAAAAAGTAAATAAATAAGGAAAGTAAAATTAAAAAGGTGCTGAAACCTGTAGTTTACAACGTGTAGAAATTGTACTTAAACTACAAATGAATTAACCCACCTCGCATAGTTTTGAAGACCTTGTTGCGGGCCGCGGTGGCCGAGGGGACTGAGGCGCTTCAGTCACGGTCTGCACGGCCACTACGGTCGGGGGGTCGAATCCCCCCTCGGGCATGGATATTTGTGCCGTCCTTAGTTGTAAGTAGTTCATAAGTAGTTTGTAAGTTTAGGGACTGATAGCCTCGTAGTTAAGTCCCTTAAGCTTAACAAACATTTGAATATTTTGAAGACCTTGTTGGTGTCCATTAGTCACGACGACAATTTATTAAACATTTTTTACGCCCATTGGAAACGAAATAAACACGGAAATCATTTTCTGAACGATTAGAAAAATTCGGAGCTGCACAGGCCACCATGCACTGTTCTACACTCGCGCGTCGAAGCGAAGGAACCAAAATGGCGGATGCGCATGCCCGTTTATATCCAGGTGCCCTAGGATGATTAAACATGTAGCCGTGCGGGATTGGGGAACAACCGTCTTCCGTCAACGCTGCAGGACACACCCGCCCTACATACCGCCTCCGCCAGAATGACATTGTAGCCAGTCTCTCATTTGCCCGGAGCTCACACTAACCGCCCCCACTTAGAGACGTTGCGGTCTCCACCACAGCAGACGCTTACCTCGCGAATGTCGACCTGTTAAAATGCGACAACTATCGAAATTGGGCGGTCCCTAAGATCATCATTAGCATGCTTATACACTGTCAGGAATGCCGTCTTCCATGTGGAACTCGATTTTATATACATACGAGGTGCGATAGTTAAGTACTGATTTTCTTTGTAAGATGTGACCTTGGTCTATAAGTTCCGTCTAATGCAAGTGGCACATCGATGCAACGGCTCAGTCATGAGCTGTAATAAGTTAACACGTGTTTGTGTCTCTCGTCACGAAAATGGAACTGCATAATTTTGCGCAACGGTATGACATTTCTTTTTCCTTTAAATTGGGTGAAAACGCGACGACAACTTACGGTAAGCTTCAAAGGCTTTTGGAGAGGAGGTTATGTCGACAGTTCAAGTTTTTCGTTGGCATAATATGTTTAGTGGAGGCAGAATGGATGTTGAAGACCGCAGTGAACGAACATCAACCTCACGGGTGGATGTCAACATGGCCACGGTGCGTGAACATCAAAGATTATCCGTGAAAATGATTGCAGAAGAACTGAACATCAATCGAGAAACGGTACGTCTAATAATAACTGATCTTGGAATGAGAAAGATTGTAAAAAATGATCCCCAAAAATCTCACACCACAACAGCGAGAAACACGGATAAATGTGCAGCCGATCTGTTAGAGCAAACGGAAATCAGTCCAGAATTGTTGAGCTATATTATCACTGGTGATGAAAGATTTTTGTTTCTTTTCAGTACGATCCGGAGACAAAACGCTTAAGTTCCCAATGAAGCTCAAAGGGATCATCCAAGAAAGCTCACATGTCAAAGTCAAAAATTAAATGAATGCTTGTGTGCTTCTTTGATTCCAAGGGAATTGTTCATAACGAGTGGGTGCCTCCTGGACAAACAATAAACCAATATTACTACAAAGAAATTTAGAAAGACTCCGTAAAACAGTTCTTCATGTCTGTGCCAACATTGCTGATAATTGGGTTCTGCATCACGATAATGCGCCATCCCAACTGCTCTGTCAGTACAGCAACTTTTAACCTGAAAACAAATTTCAGTACTACCACAGCCACTTTATTCACTAGATATCGCTCCATGCGACCTTTTTCTATTTCCGAGAGTCAAAACGGCTTTCAAGGGACACCATTTTCAAACAACACAAGATGTTTAAAAAGCTGTGACGAATGTCTTGGAGGATATTACTGAAGATGAGTTTCAGAAATATTACCATCAATGACAGAAGCACTGGAAAAACTATGCGCAATCAGAAGGGAAGAGCACACGTCATTGCTGATGAGAGCAGTCTGTAGGACGAGCTTCTACACCTGAGGAGAGTTTTTGAAGAAAACGGATACTCTCCACAGCAGATATATAAGGCACTACGTACGAAAGCCAACGGTACGTCTAAAGAATGGAGAAGATGATGCAGAAAGTTTTAAATCCATGGCTTTTCTGCCTTATGTTGGGAGCCTGTCGTCGAAAATCGGGCGAATTATGAAGAAACACGACGTTAAAGTAATTTTTCGCCCCCAGGAAAAACATCAGTACTTTTGGGTTCTATCAAAGATGATTTGGAGCTCCGGAAGGCCGGGTTTAAAAGATCCCATGTGAATGTGCCTTTCGTACATAGGACAGACGACACGTACAGTCCAAGAAAGATGCACGGAACACCAGTGATATATCCGTCTCTTACAACCTAATAAATCGGCAGTGGCAGAGCACTGTATTGATACGGGACACTCCGTGACGTACGAAAACGTCAAACTTTTAGCCTCCACTTCATTTTCTGGGACTCGGTGGTGAAAGAAGCAATAGAATTTCGCTTGGGGACGAATTTAATTAACAGAGACAGCGGCTTCAGTTTAGATAAATCTTGGAATCCGGAACTTTCTTTAATAAATTTACAAAGACACAGCCACAGCACAGATCATAACACATCGATTTCTCCGCAGTAATCGACCATGCAGCCGCAGACATAATTTACACACACGTGTACTTCCTTGCCGCCGAGTAACGTCTTTGGCGCCTTGTATCTGTGGCCGCATGCGCAGTAGCGCGATCCGCGCGTTTATAAGCACGAAACGCGTGCTGGAGCGTCAGTCTTCGTCTCTCTCTGAAGATGGCTGAACATTTCTCAGCCGAAATATTAGAAGAAGTAAATTTTATGCTGCTGCACGCCCGAAACTTCTTTGAACAGTCATTGCGCCGCGAAAACATGAAGATGTACAGAAGGGAAGTACTTTGAAGGAGACAACATTAAACTTAACTAAAACGGAAAATAACTCTTTTTTCACATCGAAATCATTAGTTTCTTGTCACATCTCGTATGCTGACAGTTGGTATGATTACATTTAGAATTCGACACAGGACGAGGAAAAAGTGATCTGTTGCTTCAGTTTTGAACAGCAATGCAGTTGTTACTGTGTTTGGTAGTACTGTGCAGGTAGTCACTGTAGCATTCTCATCGAGTCATCAAACTGAACTGCACGAGGCGGCGCGCGCGCTGTGGCGGCTGTCCTGTCGGACAGCCCTGCTGGTCTCCTCCCAGGGGATGCGAGTCGCTTATTAGCCAACAGCTGCCGCCGTCCTGCTTGCCAGCTTTCTGAAATATGAAAATACTCCTTGGCGGGCCGCGTGTAAGTACGGGGCCTGGAGGGCGCGCTTAGGTTAATGTGGATTAATTAGGGGCTCGGTGTCGCTAATTACCGTCGCTAATTAACGTGAGTGAGCAGGTCGGCCGCTGCCGGCGCCCTGGGCGTCCCGCTCTGATAGCGCGCTCCTCGGCGCATGCGCGGCGAGACCGGCCCCACTGTCTGCGGGGGCCCGCCTCTGGATCGCCACTAGCTCTACCGGGAACGGCGTTTGGGGCAGTTATACCATATGCCACAGGATATGGCACTGGTGCTAACTGCGTACTTCTCGCAGCAGTTCTTCCTTGTCTAGTGTTATGGATTCTGTGTAAATACACTCCTGGAAAATGGAAAAGCTCGCTTTGCATCGTTCTCTCTGGCTCAGTATCGATAGCTGCTGATACACCAGAGGTGGTTGGCGAGTCTCTCGGTCCCCCACCACCAATGTTTTCGTGGATTTTCCAGCTTCAAGAATTCTACTACCCAGCAGAGGGAAATTTTATTGATACATTCTTCAGGAAGTATACAACACACGATCAGACAAGCAGAGCCATGTCACCAGAACGTGCGCAATAATGGCGTTGGTCCTTTTTGCAGCAATGCAAGGTGTAATGCGTCCATGGAAACCATCGTAGAGGTGCCGAAAGTAGTCCTGTGGAATGGCCTGCCATGCAATTTCCACTGGTGCTTCAGTTGAGCCACATTTCGTGCCGCTCATGCAAACCGCCGAACTTGACGTTTCATGAGGTCCCAAACATGCTCAATGGGAGACAGATCTGAGGATCGTGCTGGCTACGGTAGTTGTCATATGCGTTGAAGAGCACGTCGAGTGATACATTACACATGTGGGCGTTTATTGTCCTGATGGAAAAGCATATGTTCTTGTTGGTGCATGAGTCATGGCAAGACGGGTTAAATGGTGGTTTAAGTGCACAGTGCACTGTTCATTGTTCTCTAGACGATCATTAGAGGAGAACAGCCAGTGAGGGATATGGCTTCCCACCCAATGATACACGATCAAGCGTGCCTTTACAGTGTCCTCCGCTCACGTCCCAACATCGTTAAGCCCGCACTTATGAAAGGACGAATGAACATGTGTCGTCTTCAGTGATGACAGTCGCTACTGCTTCGCTGATAATGATGGTTGTACGCTTGTGTAGCTTGTATTAATGCCAAAGTAGGATATACACGGTACTAGCGTCGACATTCCTCACGCACTGGTGGCTGTACTCACGTGCTCTGCCTGTGTGATCTTCTGTTGTATACATCCTCAAGAATGGTCAATAAAATTTCCTTCAACTGGGTCGACGAAAACGTGGTGTTCTTTTTCCATTTTCTAGGAGTGTAGATCTAATCGTTAACTGCTACCCTGATAATGACTCAGGTGTATATGTGTTTGGTGTGAAATGATGAGCCATCAGATTATATTGGATCATATTCCGACGCAGCCCAGGTTACACCTGATTTCTTCTATCACCATGATCACAAATTATGGAAATCTTCGCGAAGGCTCATTTCATGCATGCTACAATCTGACAGAGGATTTAGGTCTAACCAGACTCATCACTCTTTTGTAGAATCGCAGGTTTTTCGTCCACTTTCAAGAAAAGCGTATTAGTTGGAGAGTACATAAGAATTGCCTCCTTCAAGCAAGTGTTTTGGTTCGAAATCTGTTTCATATATACACGAACGACCAACGTAGAGCTACAGACACCAGGAGCTTTTTTTATACTGACGACCTTGTTCTAGCCATCCACAGCACCCATTTTGAGTCACTGGAGAACAATCTCACGAATGCCCTTAAAGTTTTATTATATATATATATATATATATATAGTTGTTAAGTCAGAGTCACCAAGAATATACATAAATTCTTTATTCATATTAACGTAACTAGTTTCGATGCACACTTGTATCATTATCAAACTATCAATTTTGCTTGTGCATGCAATATGATCATACGATCAACGCAGCACAACATTAATACATTATCATATATTTCTCCGATACAGCTTCTTCTTCTTCTGTATGGAGTGTATTAATGTTAGGTCAGAAAGGATACGCTACTGTGTACTGTAGCCAGTACTGCAGCCAGTGGGGGCCTTTTAGCTTCCTTTAAATAGCCCAAGTCAGTTACCAAACCAAATGTATATTTTCAAATTTTATTAACATGGCAATGTCAATCAACTGTTATTATTTTGCAACTTGTAATTTCTCTTATTCATACGTTTGATAATGATGCAATAGTGGATCGAAACTAGTTACGTTAATGTGAATAAATAATTATTGTACATTCTTGGTGACTGTGACTTAATCATTTCTATATATAGTATAAAATAAAATATTACGTAGTTGCTCTCCTGGACAGGAATATATCAAAAACTGCCCTTAAACGTCTATCCAGATCAAAGTGTGTGTTTTTATTGGAGAATCAAGGAAGCCACTCGGAAGTTGAAGATATAATGGTCAGGGGTTGTACTGGAACAACAAGAGACTCCAAAATATCTAGGAGTGATACTTGACAAATCTCTCTGTGACGATGTACTAGAGGAAAACAGCAAGATTAGTGGAAGGGCCGACAACGTTTATGGAAACTAGTTACTATTAGGTAGAACAAATCATTTATAACAGCTTGAATAAAATTCAAATAACCAAAACAAACCCCTTAATACCATTCATATACCTCTTATACAGACAACAATTAAAACAGGGGTAGTAAACTCATTCAAACCAGTTCTTATGTTTAGCAGTGCTGCATGGGTAATGACGGAGGCTTTGGGGAAGAAGCTAAATATATGGCAAAGGAAAGCGCCGAGGAAGATTTTTGGTCCTATGAAAGAAGGTGAGATGTGGAGAATTAGGACTAATGAAGAAATAAGGGCTCTATACAAAGAACCTGATTTGGTAACTCCAATGAAAGTGGAAAGGCTAAGATGGTTAGGACATGTCCAGCGGATGACAGAAGAAAGGCACCCGAAGAAGATGATGATGGGACATCCTGATGGTAGACGGAGGAGAGGGCGACCGCGTGTGAGAGGGCTGGAAGATGTGGAAGCCGACCTGAGAGCAGTGGCAGTGAGGGGATGGCCAGGCGAGCTGAAGACCGAGGCGACTGGAAATCTGTGTTTGAGGGGGCCAAGTCCTCAGAGGACCGTAGTGCCATGGAGTGACTGAATGAGTGAAACCCAGTCAAGATATCTGATAACAGACTAAGGATTATTTGAACTATGAAAAAGTACTTCTCAAACAATTAAAAAAGTTAAGGGAATTATTTACATAACAAGGAATGGCAATACAGACGACTCCATCTGAAGCCATATATAAAGCTACCACATTAATAACATTAATAATGCAGGAAACAGCGTTAATCGCATGAAATCTTTAGTACTTGAACTAAATAACCATTTAAGTCACTGAGTGGCCATCTTCAGTGCTATAATGAAATAAAATAAAATACCAAATTGACATACGTAGACGTAAATGTATTTACAGTACGACACTGACTGTGAACAGTTACATTCCCATGTTAAGATTCAATTCGCTAGTTTATGTGGGTCCACAAGGCTTCTTTTGTAGGTTTGTTATTAAGATTGTCAGTTTCTGTTTCTTGTTCTTCATATTGTAAAGCCATTTACATCTACATTAGCTAATTAGATTTTTTATTTTATTTCGTCACAGCACAGAAGAAGGCCACTCAGTGACAGAAATCGATATGCTATAGATGAAGTGTAAAGATTTCATGTGACAAAAGGTGTAGCCTGCATTACTAAAGCAATGACAATGATTAAAACAATAAATTTCGAGATTAGCACTAAGAAGGTTAAATATGACTAAGAGTGGCCCCGGTTTTCTATTTGTCAACAATTTTTGCACGACTATTTTTGTCATAAATCTTTCTTTTATCAATCATTAATATGCGTCAGTTAAAGAAGGAACAGATTCAAGAGAAACAACTAATCCTTGAAAATGCTAGTGCAGGTATAATAAAACATGGTTGACATCGATGCGTTTGGTAGATAAATAAGAGAAGAAGGTCGCTAAGTGGAGAGTCTGCGTAAAGGCCAACTGCCACTGCAAAGAGACGCTTCGCTCAAAGTAAAAATAATAATAGTTACCTAGGAAGTAGTTAAGATACAGGCAGTGTGGTGGAGACAGCAACTTCTCTGGGCACACTTAAGTTATCCCCTTTCAGGTTGTTACTCAGATAAATTCAACTCACACAGTGCGGAGTAGTAACAATAACTCCGAATTATGATCGGGAAGAGGAACATGGAGGGGTAGAACACGCAACAAACCAGCAGGCGGGTACTGACCAGATAAATGTAGACAAGGAAAGGAATCACTAGCACCAAAGGAAGGCAAACACAATGTCCAAGAATAAAGAAAGAAACACAAGACGAACCACACTGTTAAATGACATCCAGTCGCCGGGTGGTATCGGCCGAGGGGAAGAAAATGCATTGCTTTCATATACACCCAAGGTGAGGGAAGACAACTGAGAGGCGAGTAGCTACAAAGCAGAAAAAAACACTGGTTGCACGAGGAAGAAAATATGAAAATCGAAATTAGAAACCATCAAATGTTAAAGCGCTCCAAAAACGCTGACAAACGAATCCAGTGACACACCATAACAGAAAAACAGCGTGTACAACAACATCCAAGGCGAACAAACTTATCACATTGTAATATATTTAGCCAGGAGGGTTCCGTTTGTTTAAATAACTGAAGTATTCGATACCATAATTGGTCGTAGTATTGTAACCTAATATTTCATGTTCATATTACATAAGCATTTTATAGCGCTTCCGTCAAGTTATTTTAATCATTATAATTTGCATTACTAGGGTCTTCTAACAAACTAAATTAATTAAGTATTGAAAGTCGTATTAAAAATGTAAACATATATTAACACTGCACTAATTGTTATTTACTTACGATCTTTTCTACTGTTTATTTTGATGTAAAAAAACTTATTATTACATCTGTCATTCTTCTATGTATCTTTGCGTAAAGCAGAAGTCATTAATGTTTATTGAACAAATTGTTTAAATATTAAAATGTTGCACTTCCGTGTTCTAGAAGGTTCTAGAAATGTGATTGTGTATTTATACGCGCGAATTGGCGCGAACTCAGTCAGTCTGCAGTAGTAGTATGAAGTTACTAATGGAGTAGTTAGCATTGTTGTCAGTCAAAGTGTAATCATGATGTCTTACTCTTGCATCACTTTTGTGCACTATCAGCAATGGATAAATAAATATACGTAAAAAATAAAACGTGTCACATTGTTGGTTCAATACAAGATGCCTTAAGAACCCGACGTCCTATTATTTTGTAATGCGTTAATGGCAGGCGAGCAACGAGATCTACGAGCATTCTACCACTGAACATATGCAACAGCTGATGTATAGAAAAATGTGACTTTAATAAATATCAAGTAAAAAAAAAAAAAAAATGTGCCACAACATCAAATTTGACCCGGTGAGTACCGGCACTAGAAGCAGGTGGAACCTGCTACTTACGATTCCGCCCTGAAATGACCCGGGGATTCAAGGCCCATCGACGTCGAGACGGACAGGTGAGAAGGGCATAACACGCCCCAGCGGTCCGATGCGGTGTTCTCAGACAGCCTGTTCTCTCCAGGGTCGACACCCAACTCACACTATTCACCTCGACAAAGACCATGCCGTCGACCGAAGATCAGCTAGGGAACGCTTAGTGATGTAATAAGAAATAAGATAGAAAAGCTGATTGGCTGCTGAGAATAAAACCATACAGGTGGCGATAAAATCTGCATTCCTTTTGTACTGAGGCGTTTCGGGCGTAGCCCATCTTCAGAATACCTGGTAAGCGTAAAATACCAAGGTAATACAAGTACAGTCAAACAAAAGTAAACGTGAAACAAAGAGAAAAATGACAAAAAATTTATACATACCATAACATAACCCATTTAAACAAAGACAAAGCGCAATGGGCATTAGAGGCTGGCCACTTATCAAATACTGGTAACATTAATATGTAGTACAGAACTAAGTACAATGATTTCAGTTTACTTTTAGCTTTCGACAAATGAACAATGATTTCAGTTTACTTTTACCTTTCAACAAATGTACTAGTTCTGTACTACATATTAATGTTACCAGTATTTGATAAGTGGCCAGCCTCTAATGCCCATTGCGCTTTGTCTTTGCTTAAATGGGTTATGTTATGGTATGTATAAATTTTTTGTGTCATTTCTCTTTTTGTTTCAAATTTACTTTTGTTTGACTGTACATGTATTACCTTAGTTTTTAACGCTTACCAGGTACTCTGAAGATGGGCTACGCCACAAACGCGTCAGTACAAAAGGAATAAAGATTTTATCGCCATCTGCAGGGTTTTATTCTCAGCAGCCAATCACCTTTTTTAATTTCTTTCTTTTTACATTGATAATTATGGCTGCACACCTCCATCAAGACTTCAAGTCTGACCTGCAACGCTTAGTGAGCCTGTATAGGGAGAGAGTGGCTAACCGGCCGGTGTCCGCCATGTTTTTACCAGACTGCGTGCGGGACGTGCGTTTACATAGCGACCGTGCAGAAGTGCAGCTACTTTTCGATTGAAATAAGGCAGCAGTTCCAGCCATGCGACCAAAGCACATCTTCTAGCCTACTAATCAGCACGTGGTTGAAGAAATGCCATTCTTATACAGGTCTAAAAAATTACTAAGCTAATAAGTCTCGTGAAACAGTTCCTATGACTGTCGGTTGTTAATACCATATTATACGATTTTCTGGCAATTTCGACAGTTGGCAGTTAATTAATAAGAAAGAGAGGTTGTTTCATGTTATGTATCTTGAAGAAAAGAATGCTATTACAGAATTTTCTGTCTGCATATTCGTAGCTGACATTACTGCAGTATTATCGGTTCAATATATAGAAATTTTTGTATAGCTTATGGGATTTAACTACGGGGTCATCAGTTCCTAAACTTACAAACTACTTATGAACTAACTAATACTAAGGACGGCACAAATATCCATGCCCGAGAGGGGATTCGGACACCCGACCGTAGTGGCCATGCAGACCGTGACCGGAACGCCTCAGACCCCTCGGCCATCGCGGCCGGCAGTAGTATCGGTTTCCGCCCCTTTATCATGCACTTTAAGTGTGCTTAACATTTTCCTAAACTAGGAAATACCAAAAACGTCGTTCTGTAGATACTTTTAGGGACACTATCACAAAAAATCGGAAAAATACCAGCGCTATCTCCAATGAAACAGCAGCAACATACTCAAAATAGGTAACGAATATTTACAATGAGTCAATACTCCCACCCCCTCCCTTTGTCACGCCACATCCCGTAACCAATTATAGGATTGTGAATAGCCAATAATACACAGCCAAGGGGGAGTTACCGTAGCCATATAAAACATACGTTGTATTACGACATAAAAACCAGGACCATGAACTTACAAGAAACTAGAAAATGCTGTTTAAAAATATTATCTCTTACCGTATTCGAACTTGCGACCTTCACAGTATCAATTCAGTACGCAACCACGACACAACGCGGTAATTTCGGAGGCAGTTGTTCTATTATTCAATTTGATCAGTGCCTTTCTTGCTGGTGGGGAGGAGGGAGGGGAAGAGCAGAAAATATTTACTTTACACGAGCAGGAATAATTCTTTGGTTTCCATATATCGCCTGTATGGTTCCCGCTTTCTCAGTTAACTTTCACCGCCCATTGTTTCAGTATTTCTTCATTCCTTGAGAACACAAGCATCAAATAACAATCTTTACTTCAGTTTTTACAACCACAGAGGAACAACGAGGCATTTCCCTTGACTGTCCTCAATGATTATGTAATACACATTATTAATTGCACTCAGTAAATCACTTAAAACCAACATTTAAGCTTAAAATTGCCGCGAATTTGCAAACAAATTAATTTACGTATATAGAACCAACAAAACACGTGCAAAAGTGGAGCAGTGCCTACTGTAATACAACTAGTAGGTAACTGTACAGTGAAATCGCTGACAGAAGCTTTTAAGTCGCAGTACAGTACAGAAACGTACACTGGAGCTATTCAATAACAAGCAAACCCCACCAAATCTGGTAAAAACATGGCGTCCTGGGCTGTCAGCTAATCAGCAGCGGTCTCACGCATGGCCACTCTCTCCCTATACAGGCTCTCTAGGAACGCTTAGCTTAGAGCGCCATCACCGGAGAAAACAAGGAAGAAGGAGAGTACTGGCGACTGTAAACACACCAGGGCATAGCAAAAGGAGAAGAAACGGAAATCGACCCAGTACGGCTCACCGTTTCTTTGAAGAATAACTACAGGAACTGCAAGTTGAAAGTTTCCCCCAGGAACAATCTCCTATGGAAACTGCCTGGATCACTGTGGAGTAGTCAACCTGAAAGAATCCGAATATCTGCACTACGCTATTCTGCAGGAGAGCATGCCTGTTTGGTACAGTTAAACTCAATCCATACAGGTGGATGTAGCTGTCACTGAACCTGCAGAATTATAACAGGTTGCTTCAAACTCACTCCAGTCGAATGGCCTTATAACCTCGCAGGAATGGCACAACCGCCTGTTCGAAGACAAGGAAAGAGCAGCAGTGGAGCAGGAAATAACCCATCCTCTGTATGGGCATGAACGGCATCCGCAACGACTCAAGTTAAACTTTCCTTAGGACATCAAAACAACTTAGAACCACTGCTGGGAAAGCTACTTACAACTATGGAATCCTTACACTTACCTTCCCCCTGGGTGGAAGAGAACTAATGAAGCTTTACCTTGTGGCCATGAAGAGAATTAGATAACTTAAAGGTCTCTGAATAGACTGAAATCTGGAGTTGCAAGATCAAAAGTCAACTTTGCAAGATGGGGATACACTGATCCAAATGATATTCGCTGTCACTGTGAAGAAGATGAGACTGTTCGGCACGTGATTCGGTGTCGACTGTGCCCTGGCTCCTGTACAGGCTTTTCAAGAAACAATAGGAAACGTACTGGAAGTGGCAAAGTTTTGCTCAAAATTAATATATCAAAAGTAATTTAGTTCCTTGAAACAGACTTTGTCTTATTATACCAAAGGTATTGAAAATAAGGAAAGGCGTTGAATTAAAATTCGTGCTGTGGCTAGGAGATCCCAGCTTCGAATCCCAGCACAGCACAAATTTTAATTCCATGCCTCTACTTATATTCAAAATTAATATACTCATAACTGTAAGATGTATGACACATGTCATTAATAATAATAATAATAATAATAAAGTAATAACCCTATTCCACAACCAACAAGCGCATTATCATCATAACACATGTTATACGGCAACATCGCTCTCTGCAGAGTTGATTGGCCTAGATTGAGGACGCACGTGCATCAGAATCTAAGAAATTACTGCCAAAAGTGAGTACAGGGCACATGAACTGGACGAGGGATTACGAAAAGCTCAAAATTTCGCTATTGTCTGTAAACATACATTAATACACGTGGGTAATCCGAAAATTGCCGCGGCGGAGCGGCCGAGCGCATTGAAGCGCTATGCTACGATGCGCGAGGCCGTTCCCCGTCGGGTGTTCGAATCCCCCCCCTCGGGCATGGATGTTTGTGCTGTCATTAATATGAGTTAGTTAATAAGTAGTTTGTAAGTTTAGGTACTGATGACCCTGCAGATAAGTCCCATAAGTTTTACAAGTATTTGAACATTTTGAATCGCAAAATCGGGCATTAAGCTTGGTAATTCATTTCATCTTCAGTCGTCTTAAAATTCCATATTAAAGTCGTCATCAATAAAGAAAAGCAGTTTGGAAAAAATTAAAATTGAAATGGTACTGACCATACCTCCAACATCAGAAGGAATATCATCTTAATCAGTCGTTATTAAAGCATCCAAAAGGTTACAAGAGATCTGAATACATAATAATATTCATCTCAGAATATAATATGAATACAACAGTCAAAACCAAAGTGAAATCTAAAATCATTTATTTCGGATAGCTCGTTTCCTATAGAGAGGTAGCAAATAAATCAGTGGCAGACATATTTACTTTTCTCTTAATCTTTAAATTTAATTACTTAATCGTTTGTTAATAGACAGCAAACTCCGTACACAAAAGCCAAATGTGAAGAAAATGGACAGGAAACTGATTGAATCCGTAGCGGTTGGACAGAAATAGTGTAATTGAACTGTGGAAGTTGGAACTAACTTTGGTTTACGCATCTGATAATCAGAGTCCATTCCATTTTTCTTCTCTTGACATTTCTCAGTATTTCTCTTGATTCCGGTGCTGAACTTGAAAAGAGCAGTACTTATTATTGCAGCAAGCTTCCAGCTTATCAGATGATAAGGTTGTACTGCATATTTGCAATGGGAGGAAGGTTCCAACTGTGTATTTAAATGGGAGACTTAGTAATCAGCCAAGCTTGACACGCGGTACGAACTTCTCAGGAACGACAGAGCGTAAATGAACTCCGCCTTTTACGTTTATTTATCTCATTAACGGAGACAACATCTCTCAATGGACGATGGGACTGTGAGTAAGCAAAATTAATTAAAAGTCATAAAATAATCAGTCAAGACTTTCTTAATTGCTATCCGGTGGACATAATTGAAAGCAGCAAAATTTAATGCCTTAGGTGATTGCCGTTCGTTAATTCTCTAACAGAAGCAATTTATTTCATTTATCTCTCTCTCACTCTACTTCAGGTTCTGGTGTCAAACAAGATAGGCTAGTGTACGTAAAACGGTAGGATGGTAATGATTAATTCTTGTGAAACCTGTGTTTCATTTCTCGAATATAACACTTCCTTTTAATGATCATAAACATTATCTAGGATGTCGTTACTTAGCTCAACGAACGAGATGTCTGAGAATGCATTGCTCATATGCTGAATCTTTCGCACATTAAACAGATTTTCATGTCTTTAGGCGCTATTCTCGTCCAAAGTCCTTCGACATATGATGCCATGAAGTTAAAATTTGCATTTCCTTCAACTACAGCTGATTCTGTGATGTTCAGTCCCGTTCATTTGTTTTTCGACACACTTGTGGCGTATTATACTGACAATATGAAGACATCTGTATTAAAAAAAATTGTTGTACGTTAATTTCGCTAAAACAAAAGTGGTTTGACTGATGTGTATAATTTTGTTCTCTTCAGTAGTACAGGGGTTATTTAAAGAAAAATAGTAAAAATACAAATGGACAGCTGAAGAATCGGAAAAATAAACGGAAAATGACAGGTTGGAGGAGGCTCATACATTAATCGCTGCCGTACCGTTCATCCGATTGAGGTAATATTTTACACTTGACCTACAAAATAAGAGGAATGCTATTGTCAACATCATAATTCGTACGGTGCGTGGCAAAGAGGAATTTACAACATACTCTGATACAAATACACAATATTAATGAAATTTTGCACACTTCACCTTCAAAGCAAGTAAATGGTCACTCTCTAAGTAAGATTTGGTACGGTGTATGGCGGAGAGTACTTTACACTAAACTTCGACACGGCGTGACCGATCACTGTCAAACTTGTGTGATATTTAAGAGGTGATTCAACACGATCTTTACAATTTTGAAAATTCATATAATTTTGTTCTAAGTACCTACGGTCCTGAATGCTGTTTTATGTGTGAAGTTGTGTAACCTCCTACTAAATACATTTGTAAGTTAGATATGTATGTTACAACTTGCAGTTGTGATAATAGCTGTGTGTACAATGTTGTAACTGTCAGTTCAACTTCGTAGAAAACAGGAGACACGGGTGCGATTCCCGGCTTGGAATGGGTAGACTTCGTGAATATAAAGATATTTTGATGGCGACATGTTAGGAAATGAAGATACCAGAGAAATGGAAAATATGAATAATTGTGTCGATTTTTAAGATAGGATGCAAGAAATTATTTAAAAATTATAGGGGTTTGACTTGGATGTGCCAAATGGCGAAGGTATACAGGAAGATATTGGAAAGGAGAGTACAGAAGAGAGTGGAAAAATAGTTGAGAGAGCAACAGTATGGATTCAGATCAGAAAGGACAAAAGTAGAGTTGATTTTTAGTGTTAGCCAGCTATAAGAGAAACGTTATGATTTTGGTAGAGATAATGGCCTTCCTCGACTTGGGAAAAGCGTATTATATTGTGGAGAGAAGAAAAGTATGGGAAGCACAGAGGGGAGTCGGGAAAGAAACCGCTTGGATAATAAGGGAAATGTGCAGAAACTGTGTGAGCTCGGTAAAAGTACGAAGAGAGGGGACTTACTGGTTTGAGAGGAGGATAGACTGAAGCAAGGGATTGCTCTGTCTCCTCTACTATTCACCACTGTAATGGATGGAATAATGGTAGGGACTGCCACACGAATAGGAGAGGATATAAAAACGATGGTTTCTACAGATGACATAATAGTGTGGTGTAATGGAGAACGAGAAGTACAAGAGAGACTAAATGCGTGGGACTAGGTGGTGGCTCTCTACGGAATGAAATTTAATGCTGAAAAGTGTGAAATTATGCTGATAACAAGGAATAAAGAAAGAGCTGCAGCAGATGTAAAGATTGAAGAGGAATAGGGCTGACAGTTTTAAGTAACTGGCAAGTGTGATCGAAGAAAGTGAAGGAATGATATGGAGATAAGCGAAAGAGAAAAGCAAGTCCACAGATTCCTGTAATGTCTGGTGTGGTGCAAAGATGTACCTCAGCAGAGGAAGCAGGTGATATACCAACAGTATTTTGCTCTAGTACGTATGCATCAGAAACGTATGTTACGATGAAAAGGCAGGTGAGCAGAATAAAAGCATGTGAGATGAAATTTCACAGAGACAGGATTGGTGTAATGGATAGAATGAGACACGAGAAGGCTAGGGAATTAGTGAAGGATAAACCTTTACAAGAGACCACACAGCAGTCAAGATTGAAACTATATGGACAGGTCAAGAGAATGGAAGATGACAGTATTCCAAAGAAAACCTATGGGATGAAAATAGAAGGCAGAAGGCCAAAAGGGGAACCAAGAGATAGATGGATCCTGGAAGTAAAGGGAGGAGTGCATGAGAGAGACGTATGGGACAAAGTGCAAGAGGAAAAGTGTTGGGAGAAAAGGGAGCGATTCAGCGGCCTATGTTCCAAGCAGACGGGGCCTGAGGCTGGAAACGCTAGTGGATGATGATCAAAGATATTGTATTTGACTTCCGTTGGTCGTCCCGCACCTCTCAATCTTTTGTGTCCCAGCCTCGGCGCCACTTTTGTGTCTCGTTTCCGTCGTAGGTGTCGGTGGCCGAGTAGAAAAAAAGACCGACACAGGAATAAAGGATGCACGCTTGCCGGCCGCGGTGGCCGAGGTGACTGAGGCGCTCCAGTCACGGTCAGCACGGCCATTACGGTCGGGGGTTCGAATCCCCCCTCGGGCATGGATATTTGTGCCGTCCTAGTTCGTAAAGTAGTTCATAAGTAGTTTGTAAGTTTAGGGACTGTTGACCCCGTAGTTAAGTCCCATAAGCTTAACAAACATTTGAACATTTTTGATTTTTGATGCACGCTTGTGCAGGTACGAAGGTGAGCAGCCAGTGGGACAGCAGAAACTGGAAACACTAGACTCAGTTAGAATAAGATATATATTTCATAGAGACTTAGTAATACTTAACTTTTACATAGCTCAGTACTGCAGAATGCTGATACATAGTTGAGCTAGAGGCCTGCCTAGAGCCTGTCCGATAGCCAAGTCTTCACTGGTGCCTATCTGATTCCGAAGTGTTAACTGGTTCCTATCTCAGTCCCAAGTGAACGATGTCGTTCAGTGGTGGCCACGAGCGGGATAGCAGCAGAGGGCGCTCGTGGCTGACGTCGTAAGAACGCCGCGCCGTGCGTGCATAGCGGCGCGCGGCGTAAGTAGGTGGCGCGCACTTTATACTTGTGCGACACCACACAATATTTGTTAACATGTTCCCATACATGCTGCAGAATTACGGCTGTGATGAGGTAGCACAACAAACATTGAATGCAAAAATTGTTTATTTTACATGTATCATACCAATACATTGGCCTACAACCCCTTATAAACAACATTCAAGACTAAAAAACTGTTGAAGTTAAAAACGTAGTGAAAACGTAGTAATGCTATGTAATTTTGAGATATTACACCTAACTCTGTAGAAGTACAAACTCAATGATAATGAAAAAATTCGTTGTATACTACGTTGCTTGCAGTGGCCATTCGAGCAACAGCTGAATATTATGTATTTCACTGTAATGCTTTTAAAGGAAACGCCTTTCGCTACTGCAATGAAGGGTTTTATTTTTTATAATTCACCCATACGCGTTTCGCCGTTGTCACAAGGCATCATTAGTGGGTGTCAGCACTCGCTACTCCACATCAGTCTCTTTGTGGCAACCAGGTCGAAAGGTTCCACTGTTTTCTAAAAAAAACTTTGCATTTTTCTGGTTCCACTGTCATCTGCTGCCACACTGTGTCCACTGTAGTTTATTTTGTACACTACAAAATAAACTACAGTGCACGCAAATGTGTTCACATTGTGTGTGTGTGGTCAGGGGGCGGCGGTGCTGCGGAGTTGGCGCCTGGATTTATCGCATCCCACCGCATGCGTGTGTGCATGTGTTGCTCGCGCGTCTGCGCTTGTGTTGGAGACCGGCCCGCGATACATCACGGGATAATTATCTTCCGCGTGATGGAGCCACGCTCCCTGCCGGCACCGAGATACATCAGAGGGCGCGTCATATCGGGCAAGTTGGCCGCACTGCTGCCGTCTGTTGGCAGCCCTGCGCCGGCCGCCCGACAGCTCCCGCCCAGATACAGACCCCGCCTGCGGCATCTGCTAACTGCTTCCAGGAGCATCGTCCTTAGTACAGTACCAAACCCTGCGCCCACTGACACAACAGCGCTCCGCGAATAATCGAAAAATGATAGTACTGAAACATCTGCACGATTAATGAAGTACCTTTGAATACACGCGCTCAGGGCGCCGACTCCGTGGGTGCTCCGGGGCTCGGGCACCCCCCAAGAAACCTTTTGGGGGTGCTGAGCACCCACATAAAACTGAGGTGGAAAATAATATTGCATATATTTTTAAAAAAATCGGGAGAAATCAAAACCTACCTTAGGGTAAGGTGGTACAATTTCGATCTTTTCGGGCAAACGTTATTGTAACTGCAAATATATTGAGAAAAGAAATAATTTCAACTATGGCATTTGTTCTTGAATGATTAATGAATATGTAACATAAATGTTAGACAATTACAAATGTTGGTAGGACCACAAAAATAGGTTACAGTATTGAGAAAAATCGATCGAAAATGTACCACACTAGGTACAATTATGATCACTTCCTCGTACAATTATAATCACTGCCTTTTTCCACATGAAAATCACTTTTTCCTTCGGGCACCAACGCATACTTCGTGGTACCAAACGTTGCACAATAATGAATTTACAAGCGTGCGGAAACTAGAAAATTTATAAGAGCGCTTTCGACGAAGTAGCTCCACGTATATCTTTACAGAAAAAAATTTATACATCCGTAGCTCAAAGTGGTGTGTTCTTAGAAAAGTCGGAGAAGCTGTACAAAACCTGCTACACTACAACGCCACACAAAGACAAGTGCTACCAACACTACGAGACTGAAAACTTATGTTGATCGGAATTGTACCTAATCGAATTTGTACCACCTTGTCCTATGACTCAAGAGGCAATGCAAAACGTGACCATAGCGAGAGAAGATATTTCATATGTGAAAGAAATGATCAGTTTTGTACGCGGGTTCCCCAAGCGAGTAGTAATGAGTGTCCGTGTCTTACCCACTATGCTAGCTTTATTCATTCTGAAGCACTTCGGTTCTTTAGATCTTTCAGGTGTACATCCAATTGTTTTCTTTCAGGAATTTAGCTTAAAGACTCTGATGCTGATGCTAAAGTTAATCGTTTTCCATTTATGTTTGCCACTTCCGTTATTATTAAAATTATAGAATCAGTTGAAATTTGTAATGTTTTTCTCTCTGGCTTAAAATAACCTTGGACGATATTACTACTGTCAGAGATGTCATGAAGTTGTCTCTAAGTGATGAAAGTTTCGATGTAGTATACAGCTCTTGCTTGGAACTGACTAAAAAAAAATTGATGTCGGTCTTCAGAATCTCAAAATATTTCAAAGATTTCTTTAAACCTTGGTGACGGTGTTCTACAAAACGCTTTTGTCATAAAGAATAGCTTCGCACAAAATGTATTAGATTAAGGTACAGTGAAAAATTATTTCATTGGTCGTGTAGAAGTTTTGGGGTGTTACTTATATCGAAATATCCACTTCGCCCAATTAGATCGCTTTATTGTAGTGTCCTAATGCAGCCATGCTTTTCGTTTCTTCCTCCTCTTTCTTCCTTCTATCTTTAAAAGGCCAAACAACTGCTTATTTACTTTTATCAAGTACTGCTCATTCAAAAATGGATGGACATGACTTTCAGGAGGGTTGGTTTCGAACATTTGTGAACCGTGATATAGAGCACCCCCGCTGATTTTCAAAAGTCGGCGCCTCTGCACGCGCTGTTTTTGTTAACCTACAGTCAATTCTGGTGTCTAGAAGAACCCCAACAAAGTTTAGGTGTCTTTATAAGAATTACTGGAAATAACTTTAATATTTTTATATTTACATAATAAAAGACATTTATTATTTAAATCGTTTATTGTGCTTATAACAATCAGTGGTAACAAAACTATCAAATTTACGAAAACCTGTTTGTTTATTTAATTTTTTTATAGCTCAGATAAAATGACATAATTTCTGCTCAAAACAAACTTATTATTAAACTCTTTGTTTTCCTAACAGAATAAGCGAATAATTGAAATTAAAATTACAAAATGAAAATGTAATAACCAAAAATGACAGCACATTTTAGGTGCCTACAAAAATATACGTTTTCTTTGAGTTCACAGAAGAAACAATAAATGATTGAATAAGGCTTACAAATTATTTTTTAGTAAGTTTTCCATATTAAGACAGCTCTTCTTATCTTTTGACCTCGGATGGGGCTTATCAGCGTTAGGGTTGATAAAATTTGTTCTCTACCAGCTAATTGGCACATAATTTCCTGTATGTATTTGGCCACGTTGGGTTGTCTTGTACTTCAAACGTATTACTTTACAAAAATCGTTACAGAATGTTTTCTTATAAGAGACATAAATTTCCTCATTACGGAATAGGGTTGAGCATCTCGGACATGTTCTGAGTCGTGGTCACATTTGTGCTCAGACGGCAAAGACTACCAAATCCACCGGTTAGTCCCTCAACCGTTAGGAGTAAAACCCAGTGTGGCCCTGGGCAAGTAAGGCTAGCAACCTGCTTCCCAGGTACTTCAGTATCGTGCTGGCAACAGAGCAAAATGCCTCTGACCTTTGGAGGTGATGGAGTCCCACCTCTAATTGACAG
This sequence comes from Locusta migratoria, assembly GCA_026315105.1. NCBI lineage: Eukaryota > Metazoa > Arthropoda > Insecta > Orthoptera > Acrididae > Locusta > Locusta migratoria. Next base: position 36,148,578 of record CM048750.1, on the reverse strand, counting down.
ACCAAGGACTACTCCGATACGACTTGGCAAACGATCCGGAATGAGATGGGGAGCTATTAATATCAATGGGGATTACTCTGAGAAGACGGTAGAGCTGGCGGAGGCTTCAAGTAAGACATTAGATGTTTTAGCTGTTAGTGACGTTAGAGTAATGGGAGAGAAAGAGGACGAAGTCGGAGAATATAAGGCCTACCTGTCAGAAGTCAAAGTAGGAAGAGCACAGTGAGGTGTAGGGTTTTACATAAGGAAAGCACTCGAACCCAGCATGATTGCAATAAGGTATGTAAATGAACGACTGATGTAGATAGATTTGGCCATCTCCAGCAAGAAAATTAGGATTGTAGCAGTGTATTCACCCTGTTAAGAGACAAATCAAGATGAGATGGACATTTTACAACGCACTTAGTGATGTAGTTGTTAGAGTGAAGGATAAGGATAGTGTTTTACTCATGGGTGATTTCAACGCCAGGATAGGAAATCGAACAGAAGGTTATGAAAAGGTTATGGGTAAGTTTGGAGAGGACATGGAGGCTAACAGGAACGGAAAGCAGCTCTTGGATTTCCGTTCCAGCATGGGCTTAGTTATCACAAACTCCTTCTTTAAGCATAAGGACATTCACCGCTATACTTGGGAAGGAAGGGGAACCAGATCTGTTATTGACTATATAATAACAGAGCAGGAATTCAGGAAGACAGTCAAGGACACACTTGTTTTCAGGGAGTTCTTTGATGATACTGATCATTATTTAATCTGCAGTCAAATTGGTTTTGTGATGCCAAAAGAGCAGATAGACATGTCGATGTGTAGAAGGATAAGAGTGGAGAAACTTCAGGACAAGGAAATTAGGCACAAATACATAACAATGATCTCGGAAAGGTACCAGTTAGTTGAATGTAATGATTTACAACCACTGGAAGAGGAATGGTCAAGGTACAGGGACACACTACTGGAAGCAGCTAGAAAATGTCTTGGAACAATGATGTGTAAAGGCAGGAAGAAGCAGACAGCTTGGTGGAATGCCACAGTCAAGGCAGCCTGTAAAAAGAAAAAGACGGCATTTCAAAAACTGCTCCATACTAGAAATCAGGCAGACAGAGAAAGTTATGTTGAAGAAAGAAACAAAACCAAACAGATAATTGGAGACTCCAAGCAGAAATCATGGGAAGACTTTGGAAATAAGCTAGAAACTCTGCTAGTCAGTCCTGAGGATGCCTTGAGCAGATGGAGGGAATATTTTGAAGAATTGCTCAATGTAGGTGAAACGTTCAATGATGTGTCAGATTTTCAGGTAGAATGGAATAGGAACTACGAGGGAATCAGGATCTCATTTGAGGAAGTGGAAAAAATGGTCAGTAGATTACAGTGCAATAAAGCGGCTGGAGTGGATGAAATTAAGCTGGAACTCGTCAAAATACAGTGGAACATCAGGACTTAAATGGTTACACAGGAGAATTGAGAAGGCGTGGGAATCGGGACAGTTTCCGTGTGACTAGACGAAAGCGGTAATCACGGCAATTTTCAAACATGGAAACAGAAAAGATTGTAACAACTATCGAGGTATCTCTTTAATTAGCGTTGTAGGCAAAATATTCTCAGGTATTATTGAAAGGAGAGTGCGAGTGTTAATTGAGGGCAAGTTAGATGAAAATCAGTGTGGGTTTAGGCCTCTTAGAGGCTGTTAGTACCAGATCTTAATGGAAAAGTGCTATGAGTGGAACAGGGAGTTGTATCTATGTTTCATAGATCTGGAAAAGGCTTATGACCGTGTTCCTAGGAGAAAGCTACTGTCAGTTCTGCAAGATTATGGTATAGGAGGCAAACTTCTGCAAGCAATTAAAGGGCATTACGTAGACTGTCAGGCAGCAGTTAGAGTAGATGGCAAATTAAGCTCATGGTTGAGGGTAGTTGCAGCGGTAAGACTAGGCTGTAACCTGTCACCACTGTTGTTCATACTATTCATGGATCATATGTTGAAAACTGGCAGGGCAGGATTAAAATAGGTGAAAACAAAATATGCAGTCTTGCATATGCGGATGACTTAGTTGTAATGGCCGATTCGATTGAAAGGTTGCAAACTAATATTTCAGAGTTCGATCAGAGGTGCAGGATTATGATATGAAGATCAGCATCTCCAAAACGAAAGTAATGTCTGTGAAAAGAGATTTCAACAGATTGAGTGCCAAATAAGAGGAACAAAGTTAGAACAGGTAGATAGTTTCAAGTATCTGGGATGAATTTTCTCATAGGATGGCAACATAGTGAAAGAAGTGGAATCGAGGTGCAGCAGAGCTAATGCAATGAATGCTCAGTTAAGATCTACTCTCTTCTGCAAGAAGGAAGTCAGTACCAAGACTAAGTTAGCAGTGCACCGCTCTATCTTTCGACCAACTTTGTTGTATGGGAGTGAAAGTTGGGTGGATACAGGTTACAGATATGAAAGTAACAAGAATGATTGCAGGTACCAATAGACGGGAACAATGGCAGGAGGTTGTCCATAATGAGGAAGTAAAAAACTGGGAATTTTTGTGTGTTTCGCTGTGAAATATTTTTTAATTCACTATTGACAAAGTTGGCCGGGAAGTACTAGGTAGTATTATTATATCCTTTGTTTTCGTTTTCACATATCTGTCATTACATAGAAATTACATTTGATGATGCCTCCCTTTGTATACCTCAGTTAAAATGGAGCAGTTTTACATGGAACAACGTGGCTCGCACAATATTACGAGTTTAATGAAGCTGCAAAAACCTGAATTCTATTGCTTTTTATTTTGTATCAATAATCAATATATTTCGCACATGAAATGATTAGCGTTGGTATAATCTTGCTTTATTAATAGCAAATCTGTTCAAATGTTCAAATGTTTGTAGATCTATCGGACCAAACTACGTGGCCATCAGTCCGTAGCTTAGAAACTACGTAAACTAAGGTAAACTAACCTAATGACAACACACACACCCATGTCCCAGGGAGAACTCGAACCTCCACGGCGAGCAACCGAGCGCTCCGCAGCGAGGCGCTTTAGACCGCTCGGCTACTCCACCGCGGCAATAGCAAATCTATTTCAGTCACGGACTAACTATTAACAGTGCAGATCTTCAAGTTAATCTCTATATATAAAAGGCAGTGTCCTGACTGACTGACTGACTCATCGTCGCCCAGCCCAAACTACTGAAGTCAGAAACTTGAAATTTGTAGAAAGTGTTGATCTTACTCTGTAGGCGTCATTTAAGAAGCTATTTTCCGATATTCCGTCCGTAAGGGAGTGGAATAGGGGATGAAACGTTTTTTTTAAAATTCGTTGGTATTTAGGCAATTTTGAAGCTAGAACTACAAGAATTCAGATTTTAATTCAAGGTTCGAATTTAAAAGACAGCTTTTTCGGCATTTTATGAAATACCATTATAACCGTACACTTCACACGCGAGTAAATGGTCCATTGTCTGGGTTTCACCACACTCACATTCAGAACTGTCTGTCAGGCCCCATTTCTTCATTAATTGCTTACATCTGCCGACACTTGTTCTCACGCGGTTCAAAGCTGTCCACAGTTTTCTTGGAATGCTGAACCCTTCGATCTTTTTGTTGGGGTCATCCACCAAATTGCTGTTCTTGGGTGCACTTGTAGCAGCCCACAGTTTTTTGCAGGCTGTTTTTGAGTTGAACTCTTGAAGCTCTTCGCTGATTTTCCAAAACGCTGTCCTGGATTTAAGCCTGTCTGTAGCTCTTAGATCTTCATGGATAGGTAGGTCCAGGTTGCCTAGGATTTTTTGGGGGGTTCTTATGGCTAGCTGTGATCGCCTGATCTCAGGGGGCTGTATGTTAGCAAGGACAGGGAGCCAAGCACAGGGGGTGGCCCTAAGTGTACCTCAGGTTATTCGTATAGTCTCCCTCAGCTGGACGTCCACCTTAGCTACATGTGCGCTTCTCATCCAGACTGGCGAGCAGTATTCAGATACGCTGTAGACAAGAGCTAGTCCTGATGTCCTCAAAGTACTCACTCCACATCCCCAAGTCGTTCCCGCTAGTTTAGATAGGATAGCATTGCGGGATATTAATTTTTGTGTCCTCTAAATGTGCGTTGTATGATAGAGTGCGATCTAATGTCACACCAAAGTATTTAGGCTTCTTCTCATGTCTAATCTGCTGACTGTTCATAGCTGTAATTTTGTATGTGCTTCTCTGTTGTTAAGGTGCATTATGGTGATGGTTGTTTTGTTGGGGTTTGGGTTTAGGTGCCACTTGGAGTAATATGTGTTCAGGACTTTGAGGTCTGCATTCAATGTTACATTGAGATCGTTGAAATTTTTACTTTGCTATGCGATGGCAAGGTCGTCAGCGTACTCAAATTTACGTGATTTGGTTTCTGGTAGGTCAGCTATGTACAGATTGAAGAGAGGGGGTGCTAATGCCGAGCCCTGTGGCAGACCATTATTCAGAACCACACTCTTGCTGTTCGTGCCATGAAGACAGACATTTATTTTTCTGCCTGTTGACATGTTCTTGAGTAACGTGTAGGTCTGTTTGCATTTGATGATTCTGGTTAGCTTTAGCAGTAGTGCCTCGATCCACACTGTATCATAAGCTGATGTAAGATCTATGAGAACCAGTGATAATGAATAGTAGCCTCGAATTAACTGAAACTGTTCCGAATTACATTTGAGAAAGCGTCTTTTGATTTCGGGGTAGGGTAAGAATGAAAAAATCGCACTGACGTGTTTTACGGCCCACTTTAGATTTATAGTTTTATACGTTTTGAAATATGGTGCTACAGAAGAATGCTGAAGATTAGGTGGGTGGATCGCATAACTAATGAGGAGGTACTGAACAGAATTGGGGAGAAAAGGAATTTCTGGCATACCTTGACTAAAAGAAGGGATAGATTGATAGGACACATTCTTAGACATCAAGGAATTGTGAATTTAGCGTTGGAGGGAAGTGTATGGGGAAAAAATCGCAGGGGAAGACCGAGAGATGGATACAGTAAGCAGATTCAGACAGATGTAGGTTGTCGCTCTTATGTGGAGATGAAGAGGCTTGCTCAGGATAGGGTATTGTGGAGAGCTGCATCAAACCAGTCTCCGGACTGAAGACCACAACAACAACAACGTTTTTGCAAACACTTTGGACCAAAATAATAATCTAAATAATAATTAATTAATTAATAAGAGTGTCTGAACCCCTATTAGGAAAACAAAATTAGGTAGTGGCGGGTATCGAACAACCAACCTTTTGCGTTACAGTCCAGCACCTTGCCCACTACGCTATGGCTACAGTCCAAAACAGAGGTTCTTCCATCTCATACTATTGATAGCCGTTGTTAACTGATGTTAATATGGCATTTGTAGACATTAGATTATCATTTATCGTACGAAGAACGATGTGTTTTTGTTAATTCCTCAGTGTGCCGCTGCTTTGAAATGACAACGTGTAAGTTACAATAAGAAAATCATCAAATACGCGAGGAATGTCACATGACATTTCCGAACGGCTGTTTTTCTTTAATTCAATGGAGGGTGTCAAATCTCCGTTATTTTTGCAAATATGAAAAAAAAAACCACAAGGGAGCTAAGTTGTAAAGAATTTTCTCCTCTACCAATTAAGTTATTCAATTTTCGTGTCAGATGAACGGTTCGTTTGCAATTACAATTATATTACAAACGGCTTCTTTTTTGTTTTACTACCGTAAGTTGGTTCGAAAAATTTGAAAAAGTGATATTCTGGTCTCTGGTGGCCTACAATCATGTCTGTAAAATTTGGTGCTGATCGGTTGAACGGTTCGTCTTAAAAACAGGGAACACGTTACGAACAGACAGACAGACGGAGAGACAGACATACATCCCAAAATCGCCGTTATTTTTGCCAATTCTTTGAAACGCTTCGAGATATGAGAAAAAAACCATAAGAGAGCAAAGTTGTAGAGAAATTTCTCCTCTACCAATTAGGTTATTAGATTTTCGTGTGAGATGAATAGTTAAGCCGTTATTTTCATTTAAATTTCGAGCTGTTAAAAGATGATCGCAAAGGCCCACTTTTAGTTTTACTACCGTAAACTAGAGTGGGCCAAACAGAGATAAATAAAGAATTGTATGATATGAAAAAAAACATAAGGGAGCTAAATTGTAGAGAATTTTCTCCTCTACCAATTAGGTTATTCAATTGTCGTGTCAGATGAACGGTTCGATTGCAATTACAATTATATTACAAGCGACTTTTTTTGGTTTTACTACCGTAAGTTGGTCCGAAAAATTTGAAAAAGTGAGGTTCTGATCTCTGGTGGCCTACAATCATGTCTGTAAAATTTGGTGCTGATACGTTTAACGGTTTGTCTTAAAAACAGGGAACACATTACGGACAGACAGAGAGACGGACATCCCAGAATCGCCGTTATTTTTGCAAATATCTTTGAAACGCTACGAGATATGGAAAAAAAACATAATAGAGCAAAGTTGTAGAGAATTTTCTCCTCTACCAATTAGGCTATTCTTTTTTCGTGTCAGATGAATAGTTAAGCCGTTATTTTCATTTAAATTTCGAACTGTCAAAAGACGATCGCAAAGGCCCACTTTTAGTGTTACTACCATAACCTAGAGTGGGCCAAAACAAAGGAAAAAAAAAGAATTGTATGATAAGGTAGGAAGTTGGGTAAGAGAAGGCATGAAGTGGGAGGAATGGAGAAAATGGAGGAAAAAGGGCGTTCTTCATGAGCCATTCCTCAGGGTGACTGGGGCGAGGCTAAGTAGGGGTAGTTTAGAGGGTAGTTTGCATTCAGATTTCCCCCGTCGCGCGCGCACTTTGCATTTAGAGGTGGGCGGGTGGCGCGTGGCGGGCATGCCTAACGAGCAGGGGCCGGCCGGCGGAAGGGGTGAGCGCAGGGGGTGGGAGGGGGTGCCGCGAGGTAAAGCGGGGAAAAACCGCCACCGCCGCCCCAGGGATCGGTAATTACCGCGCGGCGCTCGGGACACGCGTCCGGCCGCACGCCAAGCGACGCGCGCCGAACTCGGGGCGCGGAATGCGATTTTAATATCCGCGCGGCGCCGCTGACTAAACGGGGTTTGTGTCTGGCCGGAGACCCGGCCGCGCAATTGTGCTGTGCTGGCTCTTAATGATTGCTAATATGCCGAAAACCGCCGACAAGTCGAAAGCGTTGCCTTTAGGTGCGGCGAAGCTTATTTTGAAGTTCAGATGCGTGGGGAGTACATGGTTGCTCTATGTGATGCTTAAAGCTTTCCCGACGTACAGATATTTCCATAAAATCTCGGGCGAACTGCCGGATGTCCGTAACTTCTTGCCACGATATTTCGGCACATAGTCTTCTGACCATCTTCAGGTGCGTACCGCCGAAGTACTTGCGGAGACTTTTTTTTTCTTCTTTCTTTCAAAAAGAAATGTTCAAATGTTTGTATAGTCTATGGAACTTAACTACGGCCGGCCGCGGTGGCCGAGGGGACTGAGGCGCTTCAGTCACGGTTCGCACGGCCACTACGGTCGGGGGTTCGAATGCCCCCTCGGGCATGGATATTTGTGCCGTCCTCGTTCGTAAGTAGTTTGTAAGTTTCGGGACTGATGACCCCGTAGTTAAGTCTCATAAGCTGTACAAACATTTGAACTTAACTACGGGGTCATCAGTCCCTAAACTTACAAACTACTTATGAACTACTTACGAACTAGGACGGCACAAATATCCATGCCCGAGGGGGGATTCGAACCCCCGACCGTAGTGGCCGTGCAGACCGTGACTGGAGCGCCTCAGTCCCCTCAGCCACCGCGGCCGGCTTTTTTTCTTTATTGAATTTTAATGCCCTAATACAGGCAGGCTGGCAGCAGCCGATGATGCTGCTCTACAGCCGAGTGAATGGAAACAATGGACAAAACAAAATATAAAATTAAAGGTGATAAAATTACGCTTTTATAATTACAAGATGAAAATATGGAAGAATGTTAAAAGACAACATGACAGCGAACAGAACATACATGGTTGTTAAAACAAGACATTGCCACGGTGGCTAAAAAACACTCACTGCAGACGACGAGACGTAACATGACGGCGACATTGAGTAAAAAAAAAACACTGAACACTGGTGTACGCAGCATTAAAAAACACTGGGCGACGAAACACTATACACACTTATCAGTGAACACTTAAAAACACTGGCACTGTACTGGCCCTGCAGGGAGAGGGGGGACGAAGACGCATTTTTTTTTTTTTTTTTTTTTTTTTTTTTGTGGTTTCAATTCCTCTAAAAAAAGGGGCGGGCCGGCAGCGCTCACTGGCGCTCTTCAGCCTACAGAAATAAAATTTGACACAGGAGAAACATAAGAACACAAAGGAGATAAAATTTTGGACATAACACATACATAAAATGGAGATTTAAAATGGAGATAAAACAAAGTACATAAAATGGAGGAAAACGGTGGTGACATAAAACACTTGGAACGGCGAAAGTGGTGAATAAAAACAGTTGCTCGAGTATCAGTGGCACACACACAATTAAAATGAGCCGAAGACGCACTGAGCTGTGCTATTTATGCCCAATTTAGCCGACATTGCGCATGCGCGTACTTAGCGTGCGCGTTCATTACAGCTACGTACGCTGCTTGAAAAACTCCGTAGTCGGCGTAGTTTCCTGCAACTGAATGACGATGAGAATCGATCAGATATCGAAGCGGCAAGCCTCCACCACGGAGGGCGCTCTAAGCAGCGTACGTAGCTGTAGTGAACGCGCACACTAAGTACGCGCATGCGCAAAGTCGGCTGAATTGGACATAAATAGCACAGCTCAGTGCGTCTTAGCCAGTACTTCGGCGGTACTCACCTGAAGATGGCTAGAAGACTATGCGCCGAAATATCGTAGCAAGAAGTTACGGACATCCGGCAGTTCGCCCGAGATTTTATGGAAATGGTTGCTTTGTTTGTGCAGCCTTAGGTACCGGAGCACACCCTGAACACCAACCACCCCTCCGCCTAGCCTGCTTTTTAACAGTTGGCACTTTGCGCTAGAAAGAAAAATGTTCAAATATTTGAAAATATAAGGGACTAAACTACTGCGGTATTCAATCCCTAGACTTACAAATACTTAAATTAACTTAAGCTAAGGGAAACACTGACACAGACACCGATGCCCGAGGGAGGACTCGAGCTTCCGACGGCGAGCAACCGCGCCCTCACAACAAGGCTGTGATCGATTAAAGTACTAAGTCGTTAATTGACCCGTTTCACATATAACGTGGCTTCATAGTTTCTCGATGAACGAAACACCAGAATATAGCCGGTTATGAATTTTAGGATGGCCGTCACCTAACAGATAAAGCAGAATCGGTTCATATATTAGTAGGAACGTTGTTATCAAGTAGTAGCAGTTTCATACTCACACAAAGGTTATTGGGTGGAGATTTTTCCACACTAATTCACAAGCAAATGATGACTGGTAGAAAGTAATACATTAATAAACGTGGTAACTGTTTCGGTCTTTGTCTTCTTCATAAAATATCACTTCAATTTGCAGCACTGTTTGGTAGCACAAGTACGTCTCACGTATCTTCTTATTAGTCAGATATAACCTGCGCTATTGCCACGAAACCGGATTCTTCTTGATCGTCACATTCCGTGGAAACACTTGACACAATCGGTATATGCTGACGGGTCTACCCACGGCGCTGGGGAAACACAGATCAGCCGAATTATTTCAGCACTTTGTTTATCCGCCATAACAAGCTCCGGGACGATATCACTATCTCGTCACTATCGATATACTCGCATTCGACACTGCCTATTGGAGTTTTAGCGTGAAGAGGTATCGACCCGGATTTTATACTCATTAGATTTCTATCTGATTATGCTGAAGCAATAGCTCCTTACTTAACAGCCATATACAACCGTTCTCTCAAAGAAGGATCTGTACCAAAAGATTGGAAAGTTGCACAGGTCACACCTATATTCAAGAAAGGCAGTAGGAGTAATCCATTAAACCACAGGCCTATTTCATTGACTTCAATTTGCAGTTTTGGAACATATCCTGTATTCAAATATTATGAATTATCTCGAACAGAATTATCTATTGGCCCAAGGTCAACATGGCTTTAGAAAATATCGTTCATGCGAAACACAACTAGCACTTTACTCACATGAAGTGATGTGTTCTATCGACAAGGGTTCGCAAATTGATTCCGTATTCCTTGATATCGAGAAGGCTTTTGACGGTATATCACCCCAAATTTGCGACTGGATAGGGGATTTCCTCTCAGAGAGGAAACGGTTCGTAGTAATCGATGGTATTGCATCTACTAAAACAGAAATGATATCGGGCGTTCTACAGGGCAGTGTTATTGGTCCTCTGCTGTTCCTTATTTACAGAAACGATTTAGGGGAAAATCTAAGTAGCTTTCTTAGGTTGTTTGCAGATGACGCCGTCATTTACCGTCTAGTAAAATCATCTGAAGATCAAAAGCAACTGCAGAACGATTTGAATAAGATATCAGTATGTTGTAACAATTGGCAGTTGACTCTAAATAATGAGAAGTGTGAAGTCGTCCACATGAGTACGAAAAGAAATCCGTTAAATATTGTTTACATGATAAATCAATCAATTGTGAAGGCCGTAAACTCCACAAAATACCCAGGAATTACAATTACTTCTCACTTAAACTGGAAAGAACACGTAGATAATGTCGCGGGAAAGGCGAACTAGAGACTGCGTTTTATTGGCAGAACCCTTAAAAGATGCAACAGAACTGTGTACACCACGGCTGCCGTCCTTTTATGGAGTATTGCTGCCCAGTGTGGGATCCTTATCAGGTGGGTTTGACGGAGGACGTCGAAAGAGTCCAAAGAAGGGCAGGTCGTTTCGTATTGTCACGATACAAGGGAGACAGCGTTACGGGAATGATACAGGATCTGGGATGGGAATCATTACAACAACGGCGCTTATCGCTGTGGCGTGGGCTACTTACGAAACTACAATCGCCAACATTCTGCTCCGAATTCGAAAATATATTGTTGACTCCCACTTACATAGGTAGAAATCAGAGCCCGAACGGAGATATTCAGGTGTTCTTTCTAGCCGCGCGCTATTCGAGAATGGAATGGGAGATAAATAGTATAAAGGTGGTTCGATAATCCCTCTGCCAGGCACTTAAATGTGCAGGCAGGCCTCTAATAATTTCGTTTTCATTCATTTATTATTGTTTCATACCAACATGTATCATTTCACAAGATTCATTCCCCCACGTCACAAACGTCTCTAATAATACAAAGCTACCGCTTGGCAAGCTACTCATTCTCGCAGGCGAAACTCTGCCCATACCGCTCTGTTTAACGGTCGCATTGATGTTCCGAGTTATTAACAATACTACCAGTTGTAAACGTGGACCTGCCGCGACAGCGACTCATCTGCTGGTATGGTGAGTTTTATCATATAAAAAGCGTTCCATTAATTTCCATACCATACCCCTTTAGTCCCTAGTTATTCTAGTTCAAATAACCCTTACTTACTTTGTACGTTTACCTCTTTGCAGGCGCCCAATGACAACACAAATTGTTAAGATACCTCCTCCACAGCTATAGATAGTTCTGTGGCTCCATCTCCGCCCAAGTAAGTCTGAATTTTCAAATTTACTCACCTTAGCCACATTAGATTCGCTGCCCGCCAGGTGCACGGACTGTAAGAAAACATTTGTCTTTTTTCCAGCCTGACGATACGCTAACAGCTTGAAACACGTTATTCGAGAATAAAATAATGCAACAGAGACTGAGCATTTTTTAACCACTTAAATGTGATTTGCAGAGTATCCCATGTAGATGTAGACCCCTTACACACAACATTCTACTTTCATTGCGATTTGATGCTGCTTCTAATTCTTCTGTTTCCTTATGTTGTCAGTATTCTCCCGATGAACGATTCCCTCTGCACAGTAAAATTCTGATTTGACAAATTTCTGATTCTCTCGGGCCCTCCCCAGCTGCTCGCAGTATCCCTCCGCCTCCGCGCGCGGCACCATTTCGCCACTCGCGCGGATTTATCCCGCGTGCAGGGCAGAGCGCGCAGCCGCGCCGCGCTGACAAGTGTTTGCTGGCGCCGATGCGACGCCTCTCTCGCGATTTATCGGCGAAATAACTGGCGCCAGTGCGGCGCGCCAATTTATTGGTGCGCGCCAGCAGGCGGCAGGGCAGACACATGTCCCGCCGCCGTCGCTGCGGATCGCCCAGCGGAAAAGCACGGCAGCTGCCGCCCTCCTCGTTTCGCTGCAGATTTTGTTTATTTAGCTTGATTTTTGTTCCTGATGATTTGTTAATGACACCAGCGAAACTAACAATACTTCGCTGTCCTCAATCTGTTTAGTGCCTTCCATGTTGCATACGGCAGATGGCATCCTTCGGCAGGTTCCTCTTTTGATGTTCTCTCCGGCTCTTTCGTTTGACGAATTCTGCCATAACTCTATTCTCCGAGTTCCAGGCCTCAACGCAGTTGATGTTGTTGTACTCATAAAGCTCCTCCTTGACTTAAGCTTTGGCTCATATCCGATAAGGGGGTGTCTGGTGTCGGTTTCCTGCCTTTTTTTTTAATTATTATTATTATTATTATTATTTTCTGCAGTTGTTCTTCTGCGTATGTCTGGAGGCGCTATGCCCTTAATTTGGTAGATTTTTCTGACAGGAGTTGGTCGAAGGCAGCCAGTCTCATTTAGTGCCGTATCCACCTCTCTGGCATGTGTCGAGTTTCTGGTGCTGCATACTCCGCTGCAGAGAAGCACAGTGCCAGGGCAGATGTGCGGAACACACTTTGCTGTGCTCCTCAGGTGGAGCCAGTGAGTTTACGTATGATGCTGTTCCGGGCCGATACTGACATCTTAGTTTCCTGGCAATGAATGTGAGGCTTCGGTCTAACTTTACTCCCAAGTATTTTGGAGTATCACAGTGAAGCAGTTGTTGCCCTCTCCAGTTAATTTTTAACTTCTGTCAAAAGTGACATCTAATGGCTTGACAACGTTCGAGGTCCTTGGTTCCGCTGAGCACTCCATTCCGCTATCTCACGATGTGCTGATAAGGAGTACCTGGCAATAGGTGGCAGCACAATTCACCTAATACGAAAAAAATGTACGGTTTGGGGCATGTTCGGAGACATCTACATCTATATACAGGGTGTTTCACTAAGTGTGTTTGCCTCTGTGCCGGGAAATTTTAATGCGGTAGGTCAACACAAGAAATGTTACACTTTCTGCGGAGCTATGAACATAGTTTATTGTATCATTTTCCAAAGAGTTAAAGCAGAAAGATATAATTTTTTAAATGGAACAATAGTTTTTTTCTATCGTGCGTCCAAATCAATTTAAACTACATTCCTATCACTGTTAGTTTGGGAGCTACAGCCCTTCAAAGTTCTAGGGGCGGAGGCTGCGATAGCGTAGCTCACTGGCCGAGTGGCTATCCCCTGGGGCACGGTCCACTGTCTCATGACCGCTGTTTATGGAGTAAAACTACGGCTCTAGGTATGACATCACAATTTATAATTTGAACACTACAAATTTTAGCGACAGGAAATTTTACAGACAGTATACACATATATAGTTGAATGTACCTTCTAAATTGTATCACATTCCGACACGTAGTTCATGAGATATGAGCACGTAAACAGTAACGTTCCGCTGTTCATTGTCTAACGCTACGGCATTGGTCATGAAGTTACAATTTATAGTTTCTGCACTGCAAATTGTAGCCGCAGCAAATTTTACAGACAATATAAACACATATAGCTGAATGTATTTTCGAAATTGTATCGCAGTATGACATGTAGTTCATGAGATATGAGCACATAAACAGTAACGTTAATAGAAACGCACCAAGTTTTAATCTATTACTTCTGTACTACTAATTGTATTCCCAAGAGGTTTTACAGACATACAGCCGTGATACAAAATGAATATATACCTTAAAATGTCAAGAATAAATAAATACCCGGGCAACGCCTTTTCCCTTCCATGTGTCTCTTTTTCCCTTGGCTGCGACCCTTTTCTCCACCCCCTTTATTTGTCCGTCAAATCCTCCTGCCTCCGTTTATTCATCTGCCCCCCTATCTCTGTCCGCATCAAACTTGACTTACTTGACTCATTTCCTGTATCTCCTAAGTAGAGCATAGTGCATCAATGAACTTCCGCCACCGGACTCTGTTCTGCGCCAGTGTCTTGATCTCAGTCCAGGTCTTCTCTCTCGGTCCCTTCTATTACACTCCTCCTCCATGTATTCCTTGGTCTGCCTCATCTCCTGCTGGCTTGTGGGTTCCATTCTGGGGCTTTTGCCGCGTTGTCTTTGCCACGCCTAAATGTATGCCCAATCCACTTACATTTCCTACGGCGTATCTCAGTTTGAATGGGTGTTTGATGGGTCTTCTCCGTAATTCTTCTCTGGAGATTACTTGTGGCCACCATATCCTCAACGTATTACTCAAACGTGTATTCACAAATCAACTGTTTGTTAGTTTTCCATGATTCACACCTATAGAGCAGTACCAACTTGGCGTTTGTATTGAAGATGAGTAGTTTTGTATAGCTGTTAAGTTCCCTTGACTTCCAGATTGGTGTCAGCATTGTAAATGCCCCTTTAGCCTTATTTATTCTGTTGCCTATATATTCGATAATACCCACCTCAGGGGTGACTGTACTGCCCAGCATCAAAGACGTTGTAAAAATAGGAAAAGGTTGCCGATATTGGACCGCTTTTTATTTTGGGATCCAAAATCTACACTATTTATCTAATCTAAACAAAATATACTTTAAAAGAAGCTATATGTTGTACACTTTCATCTGCTAGTTTTATACTCTGAATAAAAACAAAGTATAAATGGATATTACTTAACATTTAAAAATGTATAAACGGTCCAAGTTAGGAAACCGGTTGCCTAATTTGGACCTTCAGTTGCTTAAATTGAACCGCATGGTAAAACAATGACAAAAAAGGAAACAAGACTCGTAAAATTAAGAAAAACTTCACCATCTCGCCATTGATATTCCTTCTGGCTGACGGAGGGAAAGTTGTGTATTTCGTCTCATAAATGAAGAAAACCACCTCTTACCAGCCATTTTCTTTTCTATGTTAAAAGAATGAGGCAGTTCATATTTCTGTGCTATGTTGAATGCAAGCTTACGAACATCTTTGAGTGTGAATACAAAAAAAAAAAAAAAAAAAAAAAAAAAAAAAAAAACCTCTCTTCAAATAAAAGGAGACCTGCGACAATTTCTTCCATCTGAGTTGTAAAGGTTGATTGTCTTCCGAATAACTGAACTTCATTTCAGAACATGCTTTTACCATTCGCATATCTCTTTAATTGTAGCTTTTGGTACTCGGTATATACGAGCACACTCGATAAATTCATCGTTACCGTTTCTGTATGCTTCCAGAGCTACCATCAGTTCATCTTCTGTCCATTTCCCATACATTCCCCTTATTGAATCTTCCAAATCTAAAAAGGTTGCCATACTTACTCATTATTTTTTTAATTGTTTTGCAGCCTAGAAAAATAAACCTAAAAACGTAACATCTACCTATTACCTATTGTTAAATATTTAGTATTATTTGTTACGATTGATCCCTAAATTGGACCGGTCCAAATTAGGAAACAGCCTTTGGTCCAACTTCGGCAACTCGACGCCACGTAAGTAAAGATAACGTTGTTGGAACAAAAAACGCTAAACTCTAGTTTTACGATATTAAATTATTAGCTAAAATGGCACTTTAAACTATAGTGCTGATGATATTTTTACTGACTCTTAGAGCAGAGGAAAGCTTATGATATGTAGCAGGAAACTTAGAGCGACATCGAAGAAAACGCAATAATGGAAATTGTTCTCACTATCGTCGACTGGCGACTGAGCCACGTGACTTCGACGATGTTTCTCTCCAGTTGAGCGAACTTATAACTTTAAGTTACCAACACACAGTGAAATACGTAGGTGGTCCAACTTAGGCAACGGTCCATCTTCGGCAACTCTCCCATAACTAGACTCCCCAATGGCGCTGCTGTCTCAGGGATAATTTGAACCTACGGCCGGCCGCCATGACAGTGGCAAGCGTTAGATAAATAAGAGTGTTGTTAGGAAATTAATCGAGTATTATATAGTTACTGTGGTATATATACTCATTTGGTAGTCAAGTCTGTACTGTTTGACTATACGCATGAAGCACGATGGTGAACAGCTGCTCAGCGTGTAAGTTCACTACATCTACATACATACTCCACAATCCACCGTAAGGTGCGTGGCGTAGGGTACACTGTACCGCTACTAGGCATTCCCTTTCCTATTTCACTTCCAACTAGAGCGAGAAAAAAAAAAGAATATCTATATGCGTCCATACGAGCCCTAATTTCTCTTGTCTTGTCTTTGTGATCATTACGCCAAATGTAAGTAGGCGGCAGGAATATCGTACTACACTCAGTTTCAAACTCCGGCCCTCTAAATTTCATCAACAGAATTTCATGAAAATAACTTCGTCTTTCCTCCAGCGATCTCCAACTGAGTTCCCGGAGCATTTCCGTGACACCCGCGCATTGGTCGAACCTACCAGTAACAAACCTAGCTGCTCGCCTCTGAAATGCCTCTATGTCTTCCTTTAAACTGACCTTCTGTGGGTCCCAAACACTCGAGAAATACTCGAGACGTGGTCGTACAAGCGTTTTATACGCGGTCTCCTTTACAGATGAAGTAGATCTTCCCAAATCGGTTTAAGACAGGAAAATACTGAATACTGTCTCCCCATTTATACTTCACAGGCACGTTACTTGTATTCAGAAATAGCTGCTCTTCCTTAACAGGCTGTTACTCAATATAGGATTCTGATTGAAATAAATAACAGGCTTTTACAATACTGGTAGCTCTTAAAAATGAGCTACTTTAAGCAGTATGGGCCTACTCGTGGTCAGGAAGTTCAAAAAGTTTCACTTTCTGTTTGTGTAAATAAGTATTTGGGACACGAGATCAGCTGCCTCGCGGAAGTTCGAATTTTTGTTTATGAAATTAATATTGGCAACTTGTAAGACAAGACATATAGGTATAACAACTGAAAGGGGCTTGCAGAACTGTGTACAGTTCCTTATATGTATGGTAAATAGCCACACAGGATGAACATTGCGTACTCACTGACGATAATTACTGACTTTTGAGTGGTTCACGCTACTGTAAGGCATTTGGATAAGAAGAATTAAAAACGCTAATATTCGTGCTAGATACCCTAATGTAATGTTACACGCACTTAGATAAGAATAAAATTATGGCATATTTCGTATTGTGAAAAGAATTTGGTAGTGGCTGGTTGCTGTATTCGCAACGTAAGAAGCTATTTCAAAGTTATTTATGTTATGGGATATTTAATTTGCAGTCGATTTTTAACATGTTTTAGACAGCCCTGTTTCATTACTTGATGCCATGGAATATCTATATAATGCAGAACACAGCAAAATCATGTCTGTACAAAAGTTGCACCCTCATAGAATATAATGAGAAAGTGCCAAAACTGGTGTCTGAGGATAAATTCCGTTCGTTTCCTGTACTTAGAAACCTATTCGTTCTATATACAAAGAGTATGACGATTGTTTAACTATATACGGGGGTTGGATCTTAAATAGTGACAACACTGCTGTGGAGACACTATGCAATGGAATCCACTACTGTCGCTGATAGTACACGTTCTTGACATACCTACTTTACCTCCAAGCAAATGAACTCGCCCGTCCCACGTCATCGGCGTGCGTACAATCGAGGGAAACACAGTCACTTGTGAGCGAGCGGTCTAACGTAACGGTGTCACCATGTTTTAGGAACAATGGAGTTGGATCAAAGTTGAATGTACCAAAGGTCGTACAGCAAGACAGTGTAATCAAGGTCTTCACGAGGCTTGCGAGGAATCGGCATTGCCGTACAGAACAGTGGGACGTTGCATGACAATGCCGCGGCGCATACAGCGCAAGCTGTGGCTGCTCTGTTCGGTGGATGGGACTGGGAAGTACTATACCATCAACTATACTCCCGGGACTTAAGTACTTTTGACTTTGATTTGAATCCGAAAATGAAGGAACCACTTCGTGATATTCGCTTCAGAAATGGTTCAGAGATTCGACAGGCAAGAGATCGCTCCATTCACACCATCAACAGAACAGTCTCTGCTGACGGTATACTACGGCTTCCACATTGCTGGCATCGGGTTCTACACAACGCTGGTCACTGCTTTGCATGACAGCAACAGGTGCAAACGTGTAATGCTTTTGTATGGGTTTGAATAAATAGTGACCATTATTTAAGTTCCAATCCTCGTATTTATATGAGACAAAGTTTCCGCCAAGTAACTCGAAAGAATATACACACTAATGAAAAGAACCTTAAAAACCTTTAAAGTTTTCTCGGAACTTTACCTCCATAATGATCACCGAGAAGGCGCTTTGCCTCCTCAGAGGTATAGATAACAGATCGTTCGGCGTCTTGTTGTGCGCTACGTTGATGCCATAGGTTTCTTCTGATATACAATTACTCTATTCCCAAAGAACTGCACTGGATGTCAGCATTCTTGAAGCTGAAGGAATTCAACGAATGGAGTGGTCAACTTGTTGACTGGACTTAAACTCGATTGAGCATATCTTTGATGCACTTGGCAGACGCATTGCAGCCAGAGCAACACCTTCCAGGACGGTTGCAGAGCTGGATATTGCACTCGTGGAAGAATGGCCAAATATATCTCAAGGGCTGATTGATAACCTCGTACTGTCCATGCCACGCAGGAGTGCAACTCTACTGGCTGTCCGAGGTGATCACACACGACATCGGAGTACAACGAGACTGACTTTTTTCACTATTATTGTAGCGCCATGGTGCCTTGCTCTAAGTAAACGCCTCGTTTACTTGTCTCAAGTAAAGAGCTGAGCTAGGAAAATGTTGCACAGTATTACATAAAAACAATTGTAACTGCCGCGGTGGAGTAGCCGAGCGGTCTAAAGCGTCTCGCTGCGGAGCGCGCGGTTGCTCGCCGTGGAGGTTCGAGTCCTCCCTGGGGCATGGGTGTGTGTGTTGTCTTTAGGTTAGTTTACCTAGGTTTAAGTAGTTTGTAAGCTACGGACTGATGACCACGCAGTTTGGTCCGATAGATTTACAAACATTTGAACAAACAATTGTAACTATAGCCGAATAAAATACGTTACCAAATATATATTATGCATGAGCAGTATACATTTATTGTCCCTTCTCTGTCTCCCCCTTCTCCCTCTCTCTGATCGTAGTTATTGTCTACCGTCAATTTCTTCATTTGAAGTCCTTTCCGCGAACATCTCCTCCTCACTTTCTATCTACGTGCGCTTCTGTTCGCTCCTCCACCTCCTCTTCCTCCATCCTTTAACCTTGACTTTGTACATCTTCTTCTCCCCTTCTTCTGATAAAACGTACGTGTAATTCACAGCAACATTTTTTACATTTTAAATTAGTTCTAATCTGCCGTCATTTCCGTCTACGGTCACCTCACTTTGCCCTTTCTCCACACATCGCCGCGATGGAGCGGCAGAGCACATTGAGGCGGTATGCTACGATGCGCGAGGCCGTTCGCTGCCGGGGGTTAGATTCCCCATCGGGCATGGATGTTTGTGACGTCTTTAGTATAAGCTAATTCATAAGTACTTTGTGAGTTAGGGACGGCTTTAAGGAAAATGATGGATGCTTTTGAAATGTAGAGCTACAGGATATTACCAAAGATTGGGTAGGTTCAGTTGCTATATGATGAGGAGGTGTTGAACAGAATTGGGGATAAAAGAAATATCTGTCATACTTGACTAAGCGGGTGGATAGATTGGTCGGATAGATTGATCTGAGTTATCAAAAAACTGTCGATTTTGTATTGGAGAGGAGTGAGGTGGTTACATCCATAGAGGGAGACCGAGAGACGAATGAAGTGAGCAGGCGCGAAAGGAAGTAGGTTGCCGAACCTGTTTATAGATGAAGAGATAGGTGACCGTGGAGAGCTGCGCCAAACAAGTCGTTGCACTCGAAACTACAACAGCACCCACATAATCCTCCAGATGCACATTTTCCAATTTTTGTAAACCTCCTAAGAACTTCATTTGTGAGCGCACCACGAGAAGAACTAATGCACCGACGTACTTCTAGAACGTACCGCGAGCGCGGCAGTTGCGTTTTCGGACTGATAAATTCTCTGACAAACCTCGTAAGCGCATTTCCACGTATCCGCGCCGATTCTGCCGCCATATCCCAGCTGACAAAAGGAGGATAACGGGTCTGCGGGCGGCGACGCGGTGCGGCGTGCGGAGACGCTACCACTGCCGCCGCCTGTTGAAATGAATAAGCAAGCAGCGGCGCGGATTTCGCAGGAAATCCTTCCGGGGCTGCGCGGCGCGGCGCGGCAGGGCGCGCGCCACTGTGCGCCGTCGACGTCCGCGTCAGCCGCGCCGCGCCCGCCGCCCGGCTGGGGCGGAGCCCTTTATTCAATTCTGGGGCCCTCGAGAGGCGCTCGGGTGCGCCAACTTTTCTCCGCGGAATTAAGGAATTCATTTGAAATGCAGAGCAGGGGGCTTTATACACGTGAAATACGTCTTCACGTTGACCTCAGATTTCACTCCAGCTCGCCGCCGCCGCCCCGCCCCTTCTCCTCGTTACGGAATATCTCCGCATTTATTCGGCCGTTGCGTTCTTCCGGCGCGCGGGCGTTTCTGGCAGCAGTTAGCCGTTTTGTTTATAATATTAGGTGTAGAAGCCTACGTCTGGTCTTTTGCAGAAGGCGAAGAAATGCGTGGAAGAACGTATTGTAATTTTGTGTGGGTGTTTTTTTTTTTTTTTTTTTTTTTTTTTTTTTTTTTTTTTTTTTTTTTTTTTTTTTAGAGTAAAACAAACAGAATAACCAAAATAGGAAATTTAAAGACACTTTTATTCTTGTATAAGCATGCTCATAATATTAAAACTTAGACATGGATAGTGGAGTACCGATTTTTAATATGAACTAACAAACCTGAAAATCTTCGTAATCTAATATATAAAGCAGAGTGTCCGTATGTTTGTACGTGTTGCATACAAATCTACAGGTTTATTCCAATCTTTATGAATTTTTGTACACGTAATCTTCAATCCATGAGAACGGTCGCCGTAAATCTAAGAATCACGTGCGATATATAGTTCACGAGATATGACGTCATAAACAATGACATGCGCGAAAAACTGCTGCATTTAGCGACAATGCTGCTCACTTTCTGCTAATCCACTGGGGCGATATCAACCAAATTAGGTACACACATTCCTAACCGTGAGGTAACAATTGATACATGGTTAAGAATCACATACGGCACATGGTTCAAAAGATATTACGTCATAACCAATAGAAATCTCAAAAACTTCTATATAATGCGGCGAGACTTTCGAAATACACTGTTTGAGAATGGCAGCACATAGTGACTTGCAACAAACTTTAAACATAATTTCAAACCTTTATTAAACTTTTTCTTGTTGGCAACCATAGTAAAATGATAAAAGGGAAAAAGTTTCTCGCTTACTACTTTTCCACTGTTTATGGAGTAAAATACGGCTCTCGGTATGACGTTACAATTTATAATTTGAACACTACAAATTGTAGCGACAGGAAATTTTACAGACAGTATTCACATATATAGTTGAATGTAGCTTCTAAATTGCATCACATTCCGTCACGTAGTTCATGAGATATGATAACATAAACAGTAACGTTCATGGAAAACCGCGGCTTCACAAGTTTTAATCTATTAATTCTTTACTACTAATTGTATTCCCAAGAGATTTTACAGAGACATAGCCCTTATACGAATGAATATATTCCTGAAAAATGTGCAGGAATGAATAAATAAATACCCGGGCAACGCCGGGTTTTTAGCTAGTTGCTAAATATGCATACTAACCTTACTCTCGTTCACTTAATCTCTCTGGCACCACATCCCATTTCTCTACCGATATTTCGTACTTCCTCTTTGTCATCTTAACGATCTCTCTATATTAATTGGCTGAGAATCTGGGGTTAATGGGATGATGTAGCTAAACCCTGGCGTTGCCCAGGTATTCATTTATTCTTGCCTTGAGTTGGTATTCTCGTATCCCTTTCAGACACAAGGTTGTAGGTGATGTGACATTAATATAGAGAGGTACGTTTAAGATACAAAATACATACAGTAATTCATTGCAGAACAGAAAATAAAATTATTTTCAAAATTTTGGTCCCACACAATTGTCTGTTTTGGGTCTTCACTACAACTTTTTATGATTTGCACCATCTTACAGTTAGATGCCTTTGAAACAAATGACATAATGACATCACACGAACATATAAAATCAACTGCTTGTCATATATGACCGCTTCACAAGTCAAAACAAGGATATCAACACCTTGTTAACAAGTCTTGCTTACCACCACTGTAAGTGTACTGGAGTTTTACCAACATCGACGGCTGCTGGTGTCACACAATGTAGAAACAAGGAACTAAAACAAGTTGCGCACGTTACCACAGTCCATCCACGATTATGCAATGCAGGCCCGAACTTCTTAGTGTGAAACTCAAAGAAATAAAGCGAGCAAAACCAGGGCCTGAAAGGGCTATCCCTTCTCTCTTCGTCCATCTCCTTTTTTCTAAAATCATGTTATATTTATCGGAGGATGTATAAGAAATAAGGATGTCTTCCATAATGTACAAAATTATACGTGCAGTATCCACACAAAGAAAGTTATCAATCAAAATACAAATGGCATATAAAATTCGCACGATCTCATATTTATTGAGTAATATGTTGTACAACTGTATAATTTTTCAGGTATATATTCATATGTATAAGTGCTGTATGTCTGTAATATCTGTTGCGAATACAATTTGTAGTAAAGAAGTAATAGATTAAAACTTAGTGCGTGATAGGACAGTTTTCAACGAACGTTACCGTATTATGGGATCATATCTCGTGAACTACGAGTCGTATTGTGATACAATTTCGAAGGTACATTCAGCTATGGTATACTTTCTGTAAAATTTCCTGGGGCTACAATTTGTAGTGTAGAAAATATAAATTGCAACGTCATACCGAATTTCGTAGTTTTAGTCCATGAACAGCGTATAAGTAGTAAGCGAGAAAGATTTTTCCTTTTATAACTTTGCTACGGTGGTCAGCGAGAAAAAGCTCAATAAAGGTTTGAAATTATGTTTAAAGTTTGTTGCAAGTCGCTAAGTACTGTCATTCTCACACAGTGTGTGAATAGTCTCGTCGCATTATTGGCAACTATATTGTTTATGACGTGTCTCCTGAACCACGTCTCGCATATGTTTCTTACCACAGCAGCATTGTTACCTCACGGTACGGAATATGTGCACCAAATTTGGTTGAAATCGGTCCAGTGATTTAGTAGGAAATATGCAACACTGTCGTTTTATGTAGCTGTTTTTCGCACATTTCATTGTTTATGTCGACGTATCTCGTGAACAATGTGTTGTACGTGATCCTACCACTTAAGGCAAAATTTTATAAATAAACTGTAGATTTGAATACAGTACGTACATACAAACAAATATTCAAACATACACACTGCTTTATACATAACTATTCCAGTATACAGTTAGTCCATATACTACTGCCTTCTGTCTCGGTTCCTGTCTACCTATCTCTGCTTCCTCCTCTTCAACCCCTTCCTATTCTTCCTCCCCCTCCTCAATACAATCGTCCTACACCTCCTGCCTCCCATCCATCCACCAAGCTGTGTCATTACCTCCACTGTTGTCTACCAATCTCCTCCTGTCCTCTACATCTGTTCATCTCCTACGTTCCTTAAAATTATCATGGTTTTCGATATCGAAATCTGTCGTTACGTTCCCTCCAGCATGCACAGTACGAAATTTAATGCAGTGGTGAAATTTCTCTTGATATGAAGTGTGCAATACTTCATAAAGCTCAGAATAAAACTGTTGTCGAAGTCTATTATAAAATACACTCCCCCCATGCACAGTTCGGAATATTTAGAGAGAAACCTTCTACATCTACATGGGATAGTCTGCAAATCACTTTTAAGTGCCTGGACGAGGGTGCATCGAAACACCTTTATAGTATTAATCTCCCATTCTCGAATAGCGCGCGGGAAGAAGGAACACCTCAATCTCTCCGTTCGAGCTCTGATTTCTCGTATTTTATTCTGATCTTCTTTTCTACCTATATAAGTGGAAGTCAACAATATAGTGTCGCATTCGGAGGAGAATGTTGGGGATGGGAATTTCGTAAGTAACCTACGCCGCAATTATAAGCGCCGTTGTTGTAATGATTCCCATCCCAGATCCTGTATCATTTCGGTTACGTTGGTATCCCTCTATCGCGACGATACAAAACGAGCTGCCCTACTTTGGACTCTTTCGATGTCCTCCGTTAAACCTGTATGATAAGGATCCCACACTGGGCTGCAATACTCAAAAAAAAAAAAAAAAAAAAAAAAAAAAAAAGACGAACAAGGGTAGTGTATGCTGTCTCTTTTGTAGTTCTGTTGTATCTTTTAAGGATTCTGCCAAAAAAATGTAGTCTCTGGTTCGCCTTTCCCATGACATTATCCATGTGTTCTTTCCTCTTTAAGTTTGAAGTAATAGGAATCCCTAGGAATTTCGTGGAATTTGCATCCTTCACTTTTGATTTATCTTGTAAACAAAGTTTAACGGATTTCTTTGCATACTCATTTGGACGACTTCACACTTCTCATTATTTAGAGTCAATTGCCAATTTTTACACCATAGTGATATCTTATTTAGATTGTTTTGCAGTTGGTTTTGATTTTCAGATGAATTTACTAGACGGGAAATGACGGCGACATCTGCAAACAACCTAAGAGAGCTGCTTAGATTTCCCCCCAAGTCGTTTATGTAAATAAGGAACAGCAGAGGACCAATAACACTATCCTGTGGAACGACCGATATCACCTCTGTTTTAGTCGATGCCTTACCATCGATCACTACAAACTGTGTCCTCTCTGACAGGAAATCCCCTATCCGATCGCAAACTTTCGTATTCTTCTGAACGTAAAGTGACCAAAAGTTTATCGCAGACGGGTGAACGGTATGTCAGTTCTGGTATAAAATTACTAATTTCTTATTTTTCTTAAACTGCTCCTAGATTGAAGAGAACAAAGCAAAACACACACACAAACTCGCGCGCGCGCATTCACACACACATACACACACACACACACACACACACAAACGCGCGCGCGCCCGCTAAAAAGTCTTTCTCGAGTTTTTGAAGGGTGGTCATGTCACTAATTAGTTTTAACTTATGTTGGCTTCTCGTTGTCCTCTTGAGTATGTCAAAGGTCGACAAACTTTTCTTTCTCCCGAACAAGAAACGTCAGGTTTCGTTTCAGATTTTGATATATGTAAATTTATTCAACATCCTCACAACACTTATTCCCAGTATTTTTTTTCATATGTGGCGTCTGCCATTTTCTAATGTATCTTATTTTTAGGACTAAATATACCCATAACATAAACAAAACAATGTCTATATGCTCCTGCATGAGCTACATTGTCATGAATGGTGTCACAGAACTTGGATAACAGACTGTGCATGGCCCTATTTGACATTTTGTGGTTTAAAACCAACATGGAATGTTTCTGCCCCGAGTCATGTGACTAATATTTCGTCACGACGCGCAATGTTCTTATTTGCAGATGAAATGAAGCATTGATTTTAACAATAACTGCATTCTCATATTCCTAGTACGCATTCACCATTAAAGGTAACGTAAACTCTTGAAAATTAATATTAATAAAGTGATGATTACTGTTATTACGCGTGAAAGTTCCTTTTCACAAGAAACAGAAGTAAGGATCACGAGCTTTTATGTCGCACTCTGATTCTTTCACTTTTTTGCAACTGATAAATGTGATTATCGATTGGAATATTGAAATTTCCTGGTAGATTAAAACTTTGGGCCGGAATCGGAATTTGACCCTGGGGCCTTTGCCTTTCGCGGGAAAGCGCTCTGCACTGGAATATTGTTTCGGCGGAAATTGGCTAAGTTTGTATGGCAGCAAGTAAGTCATTTTTGGTGCTGATCTCCTCTTAATACCGTTATACGCAGGTGAAGATAAGTACACATTATTTACTATACCCGTAAGAAAAGTTCTACTTGTCAAGTACACTAGAAATGTGTCCCTATGGTATTATTTTCATTTAAACAGTCAATATTTCGCTTATTTCTCATATTGGCATCACTGTTTCCGGAAAAGCTCCTAAAATACATCGCTTGTACTGTGCAAAATCGGACATTATGGTTATAATTCGATTCAGTTCTTGTAAAGGCACAACAAAACATTTCATACATACTGATGAGTTATCGTAGGAAAACTCATGCTATTTGTCAAATGTATATTTTGTCTGCTACACCTGCTGCAGTTGCAAACTAAGAGACTTGCAGTGCAATTTCATTTAAAAAGTGCAGTTCTGTTGCTTGTAAGAACTATCAATACGTTTCACTTCACTTAGTCACTCATAAGTACCATAAGTATGTTATTAATATTAGCAATTGATGAAAAGTTACGTTATCTACACTGATAGATGAGTAATAACAACATGATAATATATTATTGTTAAAATCTTCGTATAATTTGTGCTGTAAATCTTAAAATCTACATCTGTCACCTCCACTTCATATTACTTGTAATGACGACAAAGGCTTTCCATTCCGATTCACGTTACTTATATGATTTTTCAGTATAATGACAGTATGCAGTATGCGTTATTTTAGGTCTGTGAATGGATAGCATAATTGACTGCCTTTGTCCGTTGTACATATACAGCCGTACAAATCCGGGTTTGATACTGAGTCAGTGTAATTACATAAAATTTCATACCTGTTGATACTGAAGAATATGTGATACATTACTTCAAATTTTCAAGATATAAATATCGCGTGACAGTAGTTCATACAATACAGTTACAGTTGGTGAAACTACATAATAGACATTTGCTATAATTAATTTCAGCAGTGTTCGTTTACATTCTGCATGAAATGGTATTCGCAGAATATTACATCGATTTTCGTTACATGTGAAGTATATTTTTCAAAATAAGTGCTGTAATTAATCTAATAAGAAATGCGCCTTCATTATTTATGAGACTACTGACCTCTTTCAGGTTTATTGCAACTAACCATAATAAGTACCCTGATAGGGAACAGAGAGTGGCGAGGGAAAAGAAACCACCAGTGACCAGATAGGGAAGGAAGGACTGGGCCAAGACGTTCAGTTCGAATGTGAAATCACAATACTGGTTTCTTAATCTTAAGAGATGACACATTCGCCGCGGCGGAGCGGTCGAGCGCATTGAGGCTCTATGCTACGATGCGCGAGTCCGTTACCTGTCAGGGTTTCGAATCCCCCCTTGGGCATAGGTGTTTGTGTTGTCTTTATTATAAGTTAGTTCATAAGTAGTTTATAAGTTAAAGGACTGATGACCCCGTAGTTAAGTCCCATGAGCTTGACAAACATTTGAACATTTGAAGAAGACACTTTAGAAGTGATAAGATTCTCTCAATCAACATGACTAAGAGACAATATAAAATATACAATAATAGGATTCATTTAATTACTTAGTAAAACTGTGCATCAATTAACGGTAAACGATTTTTGAAGAGATAAATGAAACTGCCCATTAATTGAAAATAAACAGCAAATCAGGCAAGCTTCCATAAAACTCTGCAAGCAACACGTGTCTTTGACTAGTTATTTTTGGAAATCAGTTACAATTTATCCTGCCACCAGAGAAGCTGGCGTAAGAGTACAAGTGGCTTGAAGCTTTCGGCAAAGATCAGTTACAGTAAAAGAAACTACAGTGACACTTCAGCTCTCCTTACGCATCGGGCTACACACAAAACTGGGAGGCAAAGGAAAATATTAAGTAGCTAACATCCCACAAGTTAAACACATAAGGGCACCAGCCCACAAATTTGCAAAGTTAAAATGAAGTAAAAAAATTTAAAGGAGATACAATCACAGTAACAATTGCAATGAAGTGTAACACAGTTCAGTGTAACAGATTTAAAGCAGCTTCGGCATACCTCGATTAAACTCTGCAGGCAACACGTGTCTTCGACTAGTTGATTTTAGAAATAACTCTTTGTAATTAAGCTGCAAAAGCACAGCGCAATGGCTAGGAAGGCCCACAAACAATGAGGTGTCTCCAAAGGAAATTTAGGATGTGGAACAGAAAGTTTACGGGACACCAGTGCAAGAAGGAACCTTCAGCCCTCATACACGGAACTTCATGAATATAATTACACTACGGGTAGGCAACTCACCCCACAGAAGGAAAGTATTCTGCTAAATAATATACGACCGGTTCACCGAATAGTTGACGAGGACACGGAAGGTCACTAACCAGTATTCCCCAGTGACCCTTAGAAATTTTTAAATTTGAAATCGCCCCTCCTCAACACGAAGAGAACGAACGGAAGCACAGTTGCAACCGCTGACAAGGCAAAGAAAAAACCAGGGCATAGACGCAAGACAGAAGACAACCCCTGGGGATGGCTGTCAACCCTGTCAAAGCACACACACAAGAGCAAGTTAACACACCTACAATAAACACCAAGAAAAACCACTCATAATTGTGCTGGCTTCCCGACTGTCCATCATACCACAAGGAGAGGTACTGAAAGATCAACCTTTTCGAATCGTACAGATCATTTTGTAATTGGTAATGTTTTTGTTATGGTTTTATTAGATGGTAAATGTCGTCGTCGTCATACTTTCTTATGTTCTAATTCGACCATTGAACTCCACGATTCGCAACAGACCTTGTTGATGTATCACGACATGCTGCGTCTGTTGTTTCGACATGTCGCTGAAAAATGCTGCAACCGTTAATACAGATTTCAATTGCATTATTTTAGTCTCAAACGCAGATGTGTGTTGTGATCTTACAACATGGACATATGACTGGGGCCGGGATTCGAACCCGGCAACTCCTGCCTACTAGACAGTCAGAGTCTGTATTAAGAACAGCTGCAGCATCACATATTGACGTCTGATCTCCCCACTATGAAGAGGTCAAGACCATCCGTAATAAATGAAATGGGACATGAGACTTTCTGGCCTTGCTCTAATGAGTGTTAATCGTGATTGATGATACAACTACAATTCAGAAGAAATTATTAACAAATTAGCAGTAATATGTAAAAGGCTAAACGTAATCTATATCTGTAAATGTGAATGTCTGTTCGGTGTACGTTTATCACGTCTGAACCACAAGGCATAAAGAGCTAAAATTTTGTACAGTTACTAATGTCTACCCGGGGAAGGCTTTAGACACGGTTTTATGGCGATCGGGTATGCGAATGCCCGTTCGGTGTACGCTTATCACGTCCGAACGACAAGACGCAGAGACTTAAATATTTGTACCGTTACTAATTTATACCTGAGGAAGGTTTTAGGCACGGTTTTATAGCGATCTGATAGATATTTAGTAATTTGAAGAATATAAAGCGAAATGCGGAACAATAATTACTCTTTGAAAATGATATTTACTCTTTGAAAAAGGTTTTATTGGTTGCATTGTTGCTTGAGGGTGCCAGCTGTCACCAGTGTCGCGGCGTTAACAGCGCTAAGTATCTGAATTTAATTTGTGTCAAATTTAATTTGCCAGTCTAGTTCATTTTCGGTAGTACTGTTTTAAGAGGTTTATTCCCGCGTACTTGCAGATTTCGTTTGTACTACTGTTTTAATAGTTTATTCTATCGTATTTGATAAATACCGTTGTGTTTAGTCTTCGTCTTTGACCGGTGTATTTCAAAACAAGTCAGAGACCGTTACTAAGCTCGTTATCAGTCAGTCCAGTGCCAGCTGCCACGAGTGCCGCAGCGTTAACAGCGCTAAAGCTGCCGGACTCAGTTTTGTTGATTCGACAGTGTAGTTACCACTGACCACAGTTAAGTCAGCAGCCAGCCGCCTTCATTAGAGTACTAGGCTTCTTTAAAGTTGTTAATTGCTGTTAATTGTATCGATAGGATGGATAGGATGTGTGCATGCTGTGTGCGGACGCAGGAGGAGTTGGCCGCGGTTCGCGAACAGCTGAGCGTGCTGTTGGCTACGGTCAGCCGTCTTCAGGCTGCTGTCTCGGGGTGCAGCGATGGTGGGGAGTCTGGTGCGTCGAGTGGGACACCTCAGGTGTCTCACGCTACGCTCTCTGTCCCTGCTACCGAGGCACCTTCAGGTGTACCGGACGTCGTCGAGCCGCCTTCTCCGCAAGGGGAGTGGCGGGTTGTACGGCGTTCGCGTCGCTCGAGGCGGAAGGCCAATGTGGAGGCTGGACGTCCGTCCGCGCCCGTTCGTACTGTGAGTGAAAGTGTGGCCACTCCTTCAGCAGGGTCCGAGCAGGTGCACGGGGGGAGGGGATTATTAGTTATTGGGAGCTCCAATGTCAGGCGCGTGATGGAGCCCCTTAGGCAGATAGCGTCCAGATCTGGAAGGAATTCCAACGCGCACTCGGTGTGTTTGCCGGGGGGCCTCATCCGAGATGTGGAGGCGGCCTTGCCGGCGGCTATCGAGGGTGCGGGGTGCAGTCGACTGCAAGTCGTAGCTCACGTCGGCACCAATGACGCTTGTCGCTTGGGTTCTGAGGACATCCTCAGGTCCTACGAGCGGCTGGCGGAATTGGTGAAGGCTGCTGCCTTCGCACGCGGGGTGCAAGCAGAGCTGTCGATTTGCAGCATTGTTCCCAGGGTTGATCGGGGTCCTTTGGTTTGGAGCCGAGTGGAGGGTCTGAACCAGAGGCTTCGCCGACTCTGTGACAGTCATGGCTGCAGATTTCTGGATCTGCGTTATCGGGTGGGGAATTGTAGGGTGCCCCTAGATAGATCAGGGGTGCACTACACTAAGGAAGCGGCTACTCGGGTAGCAGAGTACTTGTGGAGTGCACATAGTTTTTTTTTTTTTTTTTTTTTTTTTTTTTTTTTTTTTTTTTTTTTTAGGATAGGCGCTAACTCTGATGAGCACTCGCCTGTCAGCATTCAAACAGCGAATTCAGGCCACGTTCGGAACAAAAATTCGAACATAAAAATATTAGCCGCGAACTTACAGAGTATTATAAACAAAGTTCCCGAATTTGCAGCGCTGCACGGAAGTTATTGCGCTCAGATAGTTTTAGGCACCGAAAGCTGGCTAAATGATGATGTGGCAAGTTCAGAAATATTTAGCGAAGCGTGGAATGTATATCGGAAAGATAGATCTGATACAACTGGAGGAGGAGTGTTCATCGCTGTGGACAAAGATATTGTTTCTACGGAGATCGAGGTTGAAAGTAACTGTGAAGTTATCTGGGCACGCATAACAGGTGTAAAAGAAGTAAAGTTAATAGTTGGGTGTTTTTACCGGCCCCTCAGTGCTGCTGTAGCAGTTTTAGAATCATTCAAGGAAAGTCTACACCAGGTAGTGCATAGGCATCCGGGCCATGCAATATTAGTCGGAGGTGACTTCAACCTTAAGAGTATAGATTGGGACCTCGCTAGTTACATTTCAGGCGGTACAGACAAGCAGTCTTGCGAGCTACTTTTGGACACTTTCTCCGAAAACTGTCTTGAGCAGTTAAACCGGCAACCCACGCGCAATGGAAATATTCTAGACCTTATAGCCACAAACAGGCCTGACCTTATTAACGATGTCTGTGTAGAGACAGGAATTAGTGATCATGATATCGTCATAGCGTCGATGGAGACCAAAGTTCATAAACCAGTCAAGAAGGCTAGGAGCGTATTTTTGTTGGGAAAAGCCGACAAGCAAATGTTACGATCGCACTTAGAAAATGAATGGGCATCGTTTTAATTCTGGGACTATGGATGTAGAGGAATTGTGGACTAAATTTAAATGCATTGTTAATGAAGGTTTAGAGAAATATGTGCCAGTAAAGACGATTAAGGATGGAAAAGATCCACCGTGGTATAATAATAATATTAGAAAGCTGCTGAGAAAGCAAAGGCTGTTGCACTCTCGAATCAAAAAAGAACACGCAAATGATGACAGGCAAAAGTTAGTAGATATTCGTGCGTCTATAAAAAGATCGATGCGTGAAGCATACAATAATTATCACAGCCATACGTTAGCAAAAGATCTTTCCGAGAACCCGAAAAAATTCTGGTCCTATGTAAAATCGATAAGCGGGTCAAAGCCCATTGTCCAGCCACTAGTTGATCATTCCGGGGCAGTAATAGAAGAAAGCAAACGGAAAGCTGAAGTTCTAAATTTAACCTTTAAGAAATCTTTCACGCAGGAGGACCGCACAAATATACCATCATTTGATCAACGTACTAATTCCGAAATGGGGGACATAGCAATAGGTATTTCCGGTGTAGAGAAGCAGCTGAGAGAGCTAAATACGAAAAAGTCTGCTGGTCCGGATGGTATACCAGTTCGGTTTTACAAAGACTATTCTGCGGCATTGGTCCCCTACTTAGCTTGCATTTATAGCGAATCTTTAATTCAGCGCAAAGTTCCTAGTGATTGGAAAAAAGCGCAGGTGACTCCCGTGTATAAGAAAGGAAAGAGAACTGACCCATACAATTACAGGCCAATATCATTGACATCGGTTTCATGTAGAATTTTGGAGCATATTCTCAGTTCGAATATAGTAAATTTCCTTGAAACGGAAAAGCTTCTTTCCATGAATCAGCACGGGTGTAGGAACCATCGTTCATGTGAAACTCAGCTTGCCCTTTTCTCACATGACATCTTGCGAGCCATGGACGAAGGGCAACAGGCGAATTGTGTTTTTCTCGACTTCAAAAAGGCGTTCGACACGGTGCCACACTGCAGACTGCTAACGAAGATACGAGCTTATGGAATAGGTTCACAGAGTTGTGACTGGCTGGAAGACTTCCTAAGTAATAGAACGCAGTACGTTGTTCTCGACGGCGAGTGTTCATCAGAGACGAGTGTATCGTCAGGCGTGCCCCAGGGGAGTGTGATAGGACCGCTATTATTTTCTATCTATATAAATGATCTGATGGACAGAGTAAGTTGTAATTTGCGGCTGTTTGCTGATGATGCTGTGGTGTATGGGAGGGTGTCGTCTATAACTGACTGTAATAGCATACAGGTTGACTTAGACAAAATTTCTAGTTGGTGCGAAGAATGGCAGCTAGCTCTCAAGGTAGAAAAATGTAAGGTGATGCGCATGAGTAGAAAAAACAATCCTATAATGTTCGAATACAGCATCAGTAGTGAGCTTCTTGATGCGGTCGCGTCGTTCAAATATCTAGGCGTAACATTGCAGAGCGATATGAAATGGAACGAGCATGTAAGGACAGTTGTGAGTAAGGCAGATGGCCGACTTCGGTTTATTGGGAGAATTTTGGGAAGATGTACTTCACCTGTAAAGGAGACCGCGTATAAAACACTTGTACGACCACGTCTTGAGTATTGCTCAAGTATTTGGGACCCGCAGCAGATCGGTTTGAAGGAAGACATAGAGGCGGTTCAGAGGCGACCAGCTAGATTTGTTACCGGTAGGTTCGACCAATGCGCGAGTGTCACGGAAATGCTCCGGCAACTCAATTGGGGATCGCTGGAAGAAAGACGACGTTCTTTTCGTGAATTTCTGTTAAGTAAATTTAGAGGGCCGGAATTTGAAGCTGAGTGTAGTACGATCTTGCTGCCGCCTACTTACATTTCGCGTAAAGATCACAAAGACAAGATAAGAGAAATTAGGGCTCGTACGGAGGCATATAGGCATTTTTTTTTTCCTCGTTCAATTTGGGAGTGGAATAGGAAAGGAAATGCCTAGTAGTGGTACAGTGTACCCTCCGCCACGCACCTTACGGTGAATTGCGGAGTATGTATGTAGATGTAGAAAGGGTGGAGTGTATTGGAATGGAAAGTTATCGGTGTATATAAAATTCTACGTGTGTGTGTGTGTGTGTGTGTGTGTGTGTGTGTGTGTGTTAATCTGCAGCGAAAACTAAAGAACGCGAACGAATGGTCTGTGTGTAATTGTTGTTCGAAGTCTCCCGTTGCACACCATAGCAGTTCCATGCCGACAGCTATGAAAGGGTGGAAGATATGGTGGTTGAAAGTCGTCAAATTATAAAAAAATTCGGACTGAAGGCCAGCGATGACGTTCGTGACTCTATAACAAGGAGGTTAAATACAGCGAAACGCGATGCCACAGACGATATCTTTGATCTATGCGTGCTACAATGTCTTCAGCTCTTTCTCTGTAAGGATAAGCATACGAATAAGGAAATATAAGAATAAATAAATAGCACACTACTGAAAGATAACTTAATTATCATCATTCAACACGCGAGCGGAGGCGCGGGCTTAAGCTAATACTTTATACTATACAGAAAACGCCGCTTATAATATTAAAACCTTATCCTTCAACAAATGTACCACCACAGCTGAAGCTCTCTTCAGCAATGAGTCGTCTATAATAATTATGACTTTTAAACTACGCGAATTTATGACACCCAGATACAGGTAAATTCCAAAGTAATAATAATAAGAATAATAATAATAAAATAAAAAAAATAAATAAAAAAGAATAATTCAATAGATATATGGATTAACGTAACAACATCTGGTGGCATAGAATTTAAGATTCGTTAGTTTCATCATAGATAAATATCGTAATACCTTTCTGCGATATCTTTCATTCAAAGGCGTTTATTAATCTTTGTATGTAGCTTTACGTTAATTGCGTGTAACACGGATGCAAAAAAAAGTAGGATTTTTTAATTGACAGTTCATTGGTTTTATTGGGGTTAACAGCAATACCTCGTTACAGAGTAAAGAATGTTACAGAGAAAATATAGTTTACTTTCTAAAGGGCAGTGTTGCACCCTTCCCATGTCATAGCTATAGATACGTCAGTGGGCGAAGTACCTAAAGAGGCGGGCCGGACGGTGATGCGTTGCAGCGCGCGCCAGGCTGCTTCACTGGGGCCTCAAGCAAACTGTCCTGCCCTGTCGACCGGCCCAGCGCGACCGACACCTGAGAGACACAATGCCGGCACACACACCTAACTGCAGACTCACTCCTGCAGCCGAACTCCCAACTGCCTTTCTTGCACACGTGCCACGAGATATACCCACCGATCGCGACAGCTAGCGCCGGCCGCGAGACAAATGACAAAAACTAGCCACGCCGCCCGCGGTAAAGTAACGAATAGATATCGATATGTGAGTTGAAGCGAAGCAACTAGCGCCAGTACAAGCAGATCGAGCCGGGACGTCTCATACCGGCTTTTTCAAGTTTTAATGCAAGATAAAAAAAGTATAAACAAATCTTTACCGGTCTATTGGGGCTCTACTGCAGTGATATTTGCTTACTGCAGGGAGTCGAGCGGTCGCAGGCGCACCTCTTGGTGGGCGAGCACTCACGTGGCGTTGAAGAGCTGGTTATTTGCCAGGGGGCCAGACTCCTAAAAGCCACGGTACGCCGTGCAGAAAGAGGTACATCTACATCTACATCTACATCTACAAAGATACTCTGCGAATCACATTTAAGTGCCTGGCAGAGGGTTCATTAACCACTTTCAAAACTTTTCTCTACCGTTCCATTCTCTAATAGCACGCAGGAAGAAAGAACACCTAGATCGTTCCGTTTTCGATCTGAATTCTCTTATTTTATTGAGATGGACATGTCCCCTAAGTAGTTGGGTGCTAGTAAAAAGCCGGCCGCGGTGGCCGAGGAGACTGAGGCGCTTCAGTCACGGTCTGCACGGCCACTACGGTCGGGGGTTCGAATCCCCCCTCGGGCATGGATATTTGTGCCGTCCTAGTTCGTAAGTAGTTCATAAGTAGTTTGTAAGCTTTACAAACATTTGAACATTTTGCTAGTAAAATATTTCCACATTCAGAAGTAAAAGCTGGATTGAAACTACGCAAACACATCACTTCGCAATGAATAACGTCTTTCTTTTAATGATTTCTACCCCAATTCGTGCAACGTTTCCGTGACGCTTCCCCCCCCTCCCCCGTAACGTGATAAAACAAAACGAGCTGCCCTTCTCTGAACCTTCTCAATATCTTCCGTCAGTCCCACCTGGTGAGGGTCCCACAGTGAACAACAGTACTCCATGAGAGGACGTACAAGTGTGATGTAGACAGTCTCTTTGGTGGAGATGGTGCATCTTCGAAGCGTTCTGCCAATGAAACGCAACCTTTGGTTCGCCTTCCCCACAATATTTTCTCCAGTCAAAGTTGTTCGTAATTGTAACTCCTAGGTATTTGGTAGAATTTACGACCTTAAGGTTTGATTGATTTATCGCGTAAATGAAGTTCAGCGGTTTTTTTTAGTGGTCATGTGTATTACTTCACACTTTTCTTTATTTAGTGTGAACTGCCAATTTTCACACCATGTAGAAATTTTGTCTAAACTTTGATCCTCTGTTGACTTCACTAACCGATAAACGACAGCATCATCCGCGAACAGTCTAAGGGAGCTATTCAGATTGTCACCTAAATCGTTTATAAGCACAAGGAAGAGTAGGGTACCTATAACGCTTCCCAGGGGAACGCCAGATATCACTTCTGTTTTACACGATGACGTACCGTCAATTACAACGGACTATGTCTTGTCTGATAGGAAATCGTGAATCCAATCACACGATTGGGGAGATATTCCATAAGCACGCAATTTCATGAGAAGCCGCTTGTGTGGTACAGTGTAAGCCTTAAGATCCCTTGGCGATAGCACTTATCACTTTATGTGAATAAAGATATGGACGGTTCTGGTGCTGCCGTTGGCGTAATGAAACAATATTGTTCAGTAAAACATTTATTCTGGAATGGTACACATGGCTGCGTAATCCAGGCGACCGGATCGATGGCGTCGGCGAACTTCCGAAGTACAGTGCGCTGACAGTGCGACTGTGTCCACACTAGCTCAGAGGGTGGAGGTAGGAGCCCTGCTGCCACGCCGTTTGCTGTGTAACCGTACGGAAGTATGGTGGAACGTGTGAATGACAGATTCACACGTCTGGACTGCTGGTTCTCGGTCCCCACCCTAATAGCTGTCTCGCATCATCTTCATACTGGACCACGGTGACGATTGTCGTGTGGTCGTGATGTGCGCTGACTCTTAGCCTTCCGGCAGGTAGGCGTCTTCCCTAGGAACGCTGGAGTTCCGGTGTGCAGGGCATGGAAGTCATCCTAGATACTTCCTTTACGTCCGTAGTTGGTTGTAGCGCAGGACTAGAACTCGGAGCTATGCAGGAGCCGACATCTCGCCGGTTGTCAGCTGATGTAGAAGAGTGCTGGAGTTCTATGACAGACTTGTACTGACATCAGAATATGTCAGGGAATCGAGTGCTACGAAGTGTAAGCCATCGATTCATCTGACCGACTGCTTATGAACTCAAGTGCCGGAGTATATATAGCTTGTAAGCTAAGGCTTCCGCGGCCGTTGTCATTGTTGATAAAACTCTTCTGGGTATTGGACCGCATACCCAGAAGTGTTTTATCAATATATATAGCGTGTTAGGAGCGGCTGACAATTTCCCTATGCACTAGTCATGCGAACATGTCGGAGTTGTATATCTTGCCTTGTTCACTTAGCAAGTCAGCTTGTGGTTCCAGAAGGCTCCGGATACGCGCTGTTGCGTTAGACTTAGGCATTGTTTCCTCACGTAACGAAGTGACGTAATAATGCAAGCTCGTACTGTTCCATTTAACTTCCGCTGATGCTTGCTATTCAGTCCGGCGTGTGTGCGCCCATTACTGTCAGATTGATCCAGTAAGTATGACGCAAAGTAGCTGCTGTTCCCTTTCCCCGTTCTGTCGACACACCGCCATGTTTCTACAGCAACCAAGACTTGGAAAAATTTACCGCTACAGAGCTGGTGTGCAACATTAGGAAACCATGTGTAATCTGCCCCAACTTAATCACCATTTTCTACTCACCTGGGCCCACTGTGTCTTTTATGTAGGAGGAAGACATTATTAAATTATGCAGGTAGCCTAAAGACACTACTTTGTGAATAATTTGTTTGTTGTACTGTAGGATAAGTCGGAAGAAATGATTTTTTTTTTCGCAGAACCATTTATAACGGAAAAGTTGCCTATTGCAATAAGAACATCAATGACATAAAGAAAATGAAAATCGCCTTAATCTTCCAGTCTCCCTTCATATTTAAGATAACTGATAATGTAAACTAGTGACTTCTTTCGAAGTTTTGAAGTTACAAAATAAATACGCTTTGGTTTATGTTTATCGTGCGTAAAATATCTTAGAAGATTCAAAATTATTCACATTTTTCTCTGTGCAGCTATTCACAAATAGCATGTCATTGTACAGTTCTAACAAATTGTTATGGTGAAAAAAAGAAAATTTCCGTCCACGACATGAGTTTCATGTTTCTTCAACGTAATTACAAATTCTGGAAAATGGGAAATAGGATCCATTGTCAAAACACACGGAACTTAAAGGCTAAGGCAAAGAGAAAATCTCGGAAACTTTAGCGAGAACTGAGTGGCAAAAAAGAGTGAGGAAGATGAATTGAAAACATTTACTGCAAAGCAGAAATGGTAAAGAACTAAACTTAACGCAACAGTGTTCGGTTTGTTGTTTCTGATCGGACAAAATCTGTAATAGCGCCAAATGTCCTACAAGAAATTCGAGTGTGGTGGTAAAACTAAAATAGGAAGAGGAAAAGATTCCTATGTTGACGGAATTGGGAAGTCATTTTACGAAGTTCCTCACTTTCTCCGTAATCTCACATAATATAAACGGATTTAAATAAAAGTCTTAAATACATAGTACTTTTGTTTCACAGTATTTTCTATTTGTCTGTTTTGAGCAGCTTTCAGCTTCTTAGGTGATCGTCAGATAACTTCGTACTAAACAGATAGTCCACATGTAACATTGAGGTTACATATACAAAGATGGTTTTTCAAAGATGTGTGAATCTGCAAATTTCTTATGTCTATGAATTAATGCTACAGAACAAGCGTACTACAAAACAAAAGGATTTTAAATGAACACTTCTTAGGCTGCAATGTTATTAAAATATTAAAACTATGGGAATGTATAAGAAAGTATTGTCAGCAGGTTTTGATAGAAACAAAATATGGATTTGTTATGAATTAGTATCAATACCAGAGAACGTACATAACATAATACACATAGGGGTCCGAATGGGTACATCTTACATCACTTCAGGTTACAAATATCATAAATGTGCAGGTGAGTGATAGGTGATTGTACAAGCAAACTGTAAATGTCAGAGAAACATTGGTCGATGGGGGAGAGGGGGGAGGGAATTATGGCAAGGGGACAGAAAGGAATATGGAGTATAGGTATGGAACACATATGACAAAATTAATTACACACAGTGAGAATAATATTAAGAAGTTTACATTATTTTAATAAAGGTGAATAATGGAATTATGTCTGGTCATTAAGCACTAGGTCAGGATTCTTGGACGTGTTTGTTAATGGCCATAATTCACCAGAAAGGCGAGTTTTCTGCCGTTTTTCCCTTTATGGAGAATATCTTGTGATATTAAAGGTGATGTTCTCCATAAAGGAAAAGAGGGCACAAAACTAACCTAGTCAGAAATTCCTTCCACTTACAAACACCAGTACAGAATCCTGACCTAGTGCTTAATGACTAGACAATTTCATTAGTCACCTTTATTAAAACAATGTCAACTGTTAATATAGTTCTCACTCTGTGTAAATAATTTTGTAATTTGTGTTCCATAACAATACTCCATATTCCTTTCTTTCACCCTGCCATAATTTCTCCCCCCATCCTCCAATGTTTTTCTGAGATTCATAGTTTGCTGAGTGCAGTAAAGTGTATAAATAAATAAGTGAAATGAAATGCAGTAACAAAAGGAAAGTGACTAAGACGTGAAGTAAAATTGAAAACTTAGTTCAGTCAGGCACTGCCGAGCAAAACAGCAGACCTGCGGCGCATTCCGACAGGACATTGACCAGCCTACTCTGCAG
The DNA here is from genome assembly GCA_026315105.1 of Locusta migratoria. Taxonomy (NCBI): domain Eukaryota; kingdom Metazoa; phylum Arthropoda; class Insecta; order Orthoptera; family Acrididae; genus Locusta; species Locusta migratoria. Next base: position 36,108,614 of record CM048750.1, on the reverse strand, counting down.
ATTCAGCACGACATTGTCTTGCCGAGTATTCACGTGTGGCAAGGAGTCCATCGCCCTCTCCGCAGGCCATCAACAAAAAAATCAAATGTTCAAATGTTTGTATAGTCTATGGGACTTAACTACGGGGTCATCAGTCCCTAAACTTACAAACTACTTATGAACTACTTACGAACTAGGACGGCACAAATATCCATGCCCGAGGGGGGATTCGAACCCCCGACCGTAGTGGCCGTACAGACCGTGACTGAAGCGCCTCAGTCACTGCGGCCACCGCGGCCGGCAGGCCATCAACATAACACTCACGTGAAAGACAGATTGTCAAACGTGACTTCTCTGAGCAACGTGACCAGAAGCCAATAACCTACTGTACTGACCTACAGAGCAACGTGACTATCGATCTTTCTAGAAACTGTACAACGTGACAACAGAAGACAACAACCCCGAAGATCGTTCACCTCCAGCCAGGTCCAACAAATGAATATCACAGCTAAGAAGACGCCGCCAGGGAGTGAGAAAGTGATGGAGTCAAGCAGGTTAGAATACAGGGAGACGCCCTTAGGCTGAAAAAGTGAAGCCTGCCTCCGCCAAGTTGCTAAGTTTTGGAGAAGTGTTCGTATTGTAGAGCTTATGTTATTTGTCACTTAAAACAAACATAAACCGATCGACGGCATTGCCTTGATGAACAACGTCTTAAACGAGTGCAAATTAGCCATTAAAAATTAAGTTTTCACATATAATATGCTGAGTATTTATTACTATTTATTCAAGAAAGTATATTGTTTGAAAGTACATACTTCGCAGTGACTGTCAGTCTTGTGCATTAACAGTAAGAGGATCCACTTAACGCATAATTTTAACGGAGAAATAGCAAACCAGCACTGACTAAAATGGCGGACAGGTTTCAACTGACATATGTGCTCTGAATATATAATGCCACCTCCCTTTATTCTAACCTCCTTAAATGGAGTAGTATCGTCAGTTTGGCAGTAGAGGCATTAATAGCTGCAGCAGCAGTAGCAGAAATAGAGTTTTAGCCATGATCAGCCACCATCAGTGACGGAGTTGAAAATAGAAGAAAGAAGATGGAAGAATCTGGTCGCCTGTTACAGCGATCGGAAGGAGGTGAACGGCAACAGAAGTACTCACCCAGGATGACTGACCGGAACGATAGGATGCGGTCTGGTCGTGAAAGTCACCTGTGATCGCCTTTCAAGGTTCTGTCGCTCGAAGATTTCAACCTGAAGACCGTCGATTCGTCCCCAGGGCAAGGGCGCAATACCTCCCCGCCGCGCCGCTGCCTCTGGTCGTAGCACAACACAACACTTTTTAGAAGATGGGAAAAATCACACATCACTGCTATGCGGTAAATCCACGGGGTTTACGGCCTGTTAACGCACAGTACTCTCTTCGATGGCGAGCACTGTTCAACTGACGAGCAAAGAAGCAGCCGTCTACACTAGCCGAGCTACCTAGTTCACAGTAAGAATAATGTATGCTTTGATTCTTTAATAAATGTGTTTCGTGTAAATGCTGTTTCATTCACACCTCATACTTGAGACAAAGAAAAGACCCCACATCCCACATGTTTATAAGATTCCTTGCAAAATGCTATCCCTACAATAAGATGTTAATTTGTAGTTAAGCTTGCCAACCTGAAAATAGGGAAATGCATTTACAGTCGTCGTTAAGTGTTCAATATTTAGCAAAGCGGTAGGGTTACTCCAATTGGTAACAGAACACCTCTGCATTTGATGTCAGAAGTAACTTTCGTTTCACTTACCCACTTCAAGTTTGCTTATACAATCACCTATCACTCACCTAGACATCTCTAATATTTGTAACCTGAAGTGACGTACTCATTCGGACCCCCTTTGTGTGGTGTCGCACAAGTACAAAGTGCGCGCCACCTACTTTCGCCGCGCGCCGCCATGCACGCACGGCGCGGCGTTCTCACGACGACAGCCACGAGCGCCCTCTGCGACAACTCCGCTCGTGGCCACCACTGAAGGACATCGTTCACTTGGGACTGAGTTAGGAACCAGTAAAGACTTCACCAGTGAAGACTTGGCTATCAGTTAGGCACTAGGCAGGACTCTAGCTCAATTATGTATCAACATTCTGCAGTACTATGTAAAAGTTAAGTATTGTATAAATTCTGTGCAATATATATCTCGTTCTAATTTGCTCTAGTGTTTCTAGTTTCTGGCTGCTCCCCTCCGTACCTGCACCAGCGTGCTATCTTTGTTTCTGTGTCGGTCTCGTTCCACTCGGCCACCGACACCTACAACGGAACGAGACACAAAAGCGGCGACGAGGCTGGGACACAAAAGTGGCGACGAGGATGGGATACAAAAGCGGCGACGAGGCTGGGACACAAAACTTTGTATTTTATATCATGCACATTCTGTGGTTTTCACCCTTAGTCACAATAAATCCACGTTCTGTTTGTACCACCACCTGACAATACATTCTCATACAATCCTACAGGTCCATTTCAATTTAAAACCCATTTTTTTAAAATATAGTATCGATTTATAGTCATAAGAAATTCACAGATTCACATATCTTTGAAAAACCATCTTTGTATATGTAACCTCAATGTTATGAGTGGACTACCTGTTCAGTGGTAAGTTCTGTGACGATGACCTAAGTAGCCGAAAGCTGCTCATAATAAACAACAATTATTGTGGGCCAAAAATACTAGGTATTTACAGGGTGTTCCGAAAAGGACTCCTTGATTTCAAAATTAAATATCTCGAAAACAAAGATCTATAGAGGACTGCACTAAACGGTATGTTTATTGTGAAAGCTGTAAGAAGTTTATACAGCAGTTTGAAATAATAGTTACAAATGCTGCATACAAATGGCGCTGTAATCGCCATACGTAATGCTTAGTATAAATAGTGATCCGAAGCCCAGAGCGATCAGTTCCACTATTGAAACGTGAAAGGAGGTGAGCGTACCGAAGGAAGAGATTAAAACCATGTATTCCATTGAACACGCGTTTTTCTGGTGCTAGAGTACCACAGGTTAGAAGAGAGTCCTACGGCAATAAGGCGAAGTTTTCAAGCACGATTTAATGTTCCAAAAGGACCTGATGCGAAAACCATTCGTACGCTCTTCGCAAAATTTCAACGAACAGGCAGCGTAACTGATGATCTAGTGGGGCATGTTGGCCGCAAGCAAACCGCAGTTACACCTGAAAATATCGCCACAGTTTCTGGAATTATTCAGCGAAATCCATTGTCATCTGTCCGCAGAATTGCATCAGAGACAGGTTTGAAGCATCCAGCACGCAGAAAATATTGAGAAAGAGCCTACTCATATTTCCATTCAAAATTTAAACGCACCAGGCCATACCCGTACGAGCTGTGCAACAAAGGGTTGCCTCTGGTAATCAGATGCTCACAATGATTGATAGTGAAGCATTTGATGTTGGCTGCATCTGGTTTACAGATGAAGCACACTTCCACCTGAATGGATACGTGTATAAGCAGATCCGGCGATTTTGGGGTTCCGAAAAGCCATATTGGTGTGAAGCGAAATCCCTGTATTCTCCTAAAGTGGGCTGCAGTACACAGCAGAGGCATTATTGGCCCTTTTTTCATTCGAGAAACGGTCACTAGTGCACGTTACGTTGCAATTTCGGAACAATTTGTCGCCACACAGCAAGCGTTAGAGGATCGACCAGGAACTGAATGGTTTATGCAAGATGGAGCCCGACAACATCGGACCGAACAAGTGCATCGCTTTCTTGAGGAATAATTCGGGAATCGAGTCATTGCTTTCGAATATCCCAAATTTACTGGTGCAGGTATGGATTGGCCTCTATATTCGCCGGATTTGTCTCCCTGTTACTTTTTTTTGTGGGGCACAGTGAAAGACATGGTCTACCCGAAGCATCCCGCCACGCTGGATGAGCTTGAATCGGCGATCTCTGTGGCATGTGAATCCATTTCGGTTGAGACACTACGAAATGTGATGGCGAATTTTATTCTTCGTTTGCGCCACCCCTGTAGTGCAAATGGTGAACATTTTGAAAACATTGTGATAAATGAAGTATACGGTCAATATGTATATTTGCCGGTCGCGATGGCCGAGGGGATTGAGGCGCTCCAGTCACGGTCTGCACGGCCACTACGGTCGGGGGTTCGAATCCCCCCTCGGGCATGGATATTTGTGCCGCCCTTAATCTTAGCTAGTTCATAAGTAGTTTGTAAGCTTAGGGACTCATGAACTCGTAGTTAAGTCCTATAAGTTCTACAAACATTTACATTTACATACGATTATTTCACTTATGTATGCTGATATGAGCTGTACAGCGTACAGCGCCATCTGTTAGCAGCATTTGTAACTAATATTTCAAACTGCTGTATACACTTCTTACAGCTTTCACAATAAAAATATCGTTTACTGCATTCCTCTATCGATTTTTGTTTTCGAGATATTTAATTTTGAAATCAGGGAGCTCTTTTCTGGACACCCTGTAAGTTTTTAACATGTCTTTGTTCTTCCAAGTACCGACGGAATATTCCATAAACGTAAACGAATTTAATTCACCCAAGTAGCGACGGTGATTAAAAATTAGAAACTTAACGCATGTAAAATATTCTTACGGCATCGTATTTAGCTTGGGAACTCGGTGAAGGAAAGCTAGTGTGAAACGGCGAGTTCGTGGGGCAAATGGGCGGCTTCAGACATCTGCGAAATGGAACTGTGAACACTCCCCACTGTCGGCGCTCTTGTAGGGGTGGGAGCTACCCATGCAAAAGAACAGACCAAGCGGAAGTACAGTTGGAAGGACTGGGCGGGCCCCACGCCTGCTGATATTAGAGAGAGTGAAGCAGGCTTTTCTCGCTGGCACTCCGCACAGTTGGGGTGATGGTAGCCTCGCTACACAGGATGCAGCGATCCCTCTGGAGATCATTCAGTATGGTGTGGTCACGGTAGGACGTGTGTAGCTTTCGAGATGGCACGTTTCGGTCCCTCCAGTGACCGTAGCGAATCTGCTACTTCCCAAGAATCTGCATTTGGTGACCACCCTAGAGCTCGCCTCGTGTGCTGTGCAGACGGAAGGCGTCACGATTCGCCAAAAGAGGTCAGCGTTGTGTGTTGCTTTGCGTAGTTCCCTTGGGAATATTGGCCCACTTTAGGTTACGGTAGTAACACGAAAATTGAATAACCGAATTTGTAGAGGACAAAATTCTCTACAGCTTTGCTCTCTTATGTTTTTTTTTTTTTTCATGTCTCGTATCGTTTCAAGCATATTTGCAAAAATAACGGCGATTTTGGGATGTCTGTCTGTCTGTCTGTCCGTAACGTGTTCCCTGTTTTTAAGGCGAAGCGTTCAACCCATCAGCACCAAAGTTTACAGACATAATTGTAGGCCGTCAGAGATCAGAACCTCCCTTTTTCAAATTTTTCGGACAAAAAATACGGTAGTAATACCAAAAAATTCCGTTTGTAATATAATCGTAATTGCAAAAACCGTTCATTTGACTCGAAAATTGAATAACTTAATTGGTAGAGGGGAAAATTCTCTACAACTTCGCTCTATAATTTTTTATTTTTTTTTGACCGATGTCTGTCTGGCTGTAACGTGTTCCCACATTTTAGGTCGAACCGTTCAACCGATCGGCACCAAATTTTAGACATAATTGTTGGCTACCAGAGATCAGAACCTCTCTTTTTTAAATATTTCGGACAAGAAATACGTTAGTAATACAAAACAAAAGCCATTTGTAATGTAATTTTAATTGCAAATAAACCGTTCATCTGACGCGAAAATTGAATAAACGAATTTGTAGGGGAGAAATTCTGTACAACTCTGTTCCCTTATTATTTCATATCTCGTATCGTTTGAGAGATATTTGTAAAAATAATGGAGTTTTGACACCCTCCATTGAATTAACGAAAACCAGCCGTTCGCAGATGTCACGTGACATTGTGGCGCACTGAAGAATTAACAGAAAAACGTCGTTCTTCGTAGGATAAATGATAATTTAGTGTCTACAAATGCCATATTAACATCAGTTAACAACGGCCATCAGTAGTATGAAATTAAAGACGAAAAGTCTAACCGTTATCCGTAGCGTAGTAGGCAATGCGTCGGACTGTGCCGATGAATGTCAGTGGTTCGAAACCCCCCCACCCCCCCACTACCAAATTTTTTTTCCTAAAAGGGTTTCAGACCCTCCTATTAATTAATTTTTTATTATTTACATTATTATTTTTGTCCAAAATGTTTGCAAAAACCTTTAAAAACTAAAAAGCTAAAGTGGACCGTAAAACACGTCAGTGCGATTTTTTTTTTCGAACTTTCATTGGTCGAAACTCACAATACAGACGCTGCCACTGGCAACAGGAGAAAGTAGAACGGTTTCGTTTCGTATTTAAACATCTGTAGACAGAAAACTTTTCCTGCTTACTTCTTGGGTGGCCACCACCGACTGTGGTCGCGAGTGATTTACTTCTTGGATGAGCGTCACCGAGTGTGCTGCGACTGATGAACGTCTCATGAGATAGCCACCGAGTGTAGTAGTTGCAGTGTTAGAGCGATTCTGGCTCGTTGTCCAGATCAAAATTGTGGCAACGGCGATTTCCAGGTTTCAACCTCCGGCATTCTACGCTGGGTATATAAGAGGGAACTTATATAGTGACAACAGTGCTGTGGAGACACTATGCAATGGAATTTACTATTATCGCTAATAGTAAACGTTGTTGACATACGTACCTTACCTCCGAGCAAATGGACTCGCCCGTCCCACGTCACAGGCGTGCCCACAATCGAGGCAAACACAGTCAAAAATGTTCAAATGTTTGTATAGCTTATGGGACTTAACTACGGGGTCATCAGTCCCTAAACTTACAAAATAACTATGAACTAACTTAGACTAAGGACGGCACAATTTTTTTTTTTTTTTTTTTTTTTTTTTTTTTTTTTTTTTTTTTTTTTTGCTGGCTCCTTCCTCCCCTTCAACCCGTCCTTCCGCTCACCAAAGTCGCCTTCTTCGGCGTCGGCTTCTATCGGCCTTTTTGTCCCATTTCTTGGAATTAAAATTTTTAAGTCTCTCTTGGACTTGAAAATAAAAGACCGTCTTGCGTGAGTTCGTTGAAAAATAATAATAATAATAAAAATGAAGCTGATTTGACGAAATTCCGTCTCGCTGTTCCATAGCTTTATATCGAAAATATTGCAAACCAAAAGAAAGTCACTTTTTCAGTGGTTTTACTATTCGATAAAATAACTGTTCTCTTCTTTTTCCATGGCACTGCCCACCGTCGATTTCAAAGTCTGTCTTCACGTAATGTGTTCGCAGTTTTGCGTGTCCGTTTGATGTTCATTTTCTTTGTACTTATTGATGTACTTAGTATAAAATGGTTTCTTCTCTAACCCTGAAACGCGTCAGTCGGCTAGTGCATAGGATTTATTTGAATAAAATATACAAATGAAAGAGGGGATTAATGATATATCTTGTTTCAAAAACAAAAATTTTATTCTGAGGTACTGCTCGTTTCATTATTACTTTGTTCTTCATTTGTTCATGTTCTCTTCATTTGGTTTATTGTATTTATTGATTTATTTGTTTAGTAATTAACGTTAGTTTTATTTTACACACTCCATCGCTAATCATGTTGTTTCAGGTGCAATTTACATGATAGTTCTCTTTAGGAAATTGGCGTATTGACGATGATAGTCATGTACTTGTAGTAGGTTTTGGTGCTGGGTCGTAATATACGTCCAAAATTCCTCTTCACTCTTTTCATTGTTTGTCAGAATATAAAATACCGTATGTCCCCTTAACCAGTTGACGGCATTGTTCTTTGTGTTGGGATAAAGTTTTTCATCGGGTAACAAAAAACTCGTGGGTGTAATTGTATGCGGAGATGTTCTCTGGATGATTGCCAGTTTTTGTCTAACCGACTGCCAAATGTTGTTGACTTTATTACATACAAACTGGGGTTCGTCCGTGTCGTTGAGATTGCAGGTAATACATAGAGAGGAGTTTGCCATGTGAATGGAATGAAGACGTTCATTTGTTGGTACTTTTCTGTTAACTGCGAAGTACCACGTTGCCCGCACGTTAGTTGGTAAGTGCAAATGATGGACGTTTCTCCAAATATTTAACCAATTGAATGCATTGTACTTTTTTTCTATTATATTCTTGCTATGGAACTTCATAAAGTTTTTATATACATCTTTAACACTAAATACATCTTTCTCTGCAATCCTCAGTCTTAGATAACTGTGTTCTATTAGAAAATGCTTAAGTTGGTACAGTTGACTGGGGATGTGATGAACAACAATTGGTGCATCGCAGTTGGCTGGTACTATTTCATTAAGTAAGAATGCTGCTATGCTATTCGGTGACTTTTTCCACTGTTTATAGGTCTTGCAGGTGTACAACGCTTGTGCTTTATTATAGACGTCTGTAAGGTTTAGACCACCTTCGGTAAATGGTAAGGTCAAAGTTTCAAACTTAACTTTGAACATGTGACCACGGCTGACGAAATGACCAAAAGCAGCCAGAATCCTATTTGCCACGTCTTTTGGCATGGGCTGGTCTTGCGCCACGTAATTTATTTTTGATGTTAGATAGATGTTGACGAGTTGCCTTCTCTGTATTTCATCGATCGTCCTGAGTTTGTGTTGGTGGATGCTGGCACGTATGTTATTCAGTAATTTCCGATAGTTCAAAGTAATTGTCTGCCGGATGTTTGGTGCATATTCTATTCCAAGACATTTGATTGTGGAGGTCTCCTTATTGGTCCTTGGATGGGAATTCCTAAACCGCGCCCAACATTCATTATTGCACATTTATTCCTGTTCAGTTTTGCGCCGGAAGCAAGTGCGTACTTATCTATTATTTCCAGTGCCTTGCATATCTCTTCATTATCTCGGACCAGAAAGACGACATCATCAGCATAAGCCTTGCACACTATCCTTTCTTCATTTATCGTTATGCCTTGGAGATGTTGACTTAAATCGAAAAGCAAAGGCTCAATGGCTATTGCGAAGAGGGACATGGATAATGGGCATCCTTGTCTCACTGAACTGTTTATTGTAATGGGTTTGCTGGCTTGACCATTGATCATAACTGTGGGGGTAGCACTGCTTAAAAAATTCTTTATAACTCCGATAAAACGTTGCGGAAAGTTCGTGCAACCCATAGTATGAAACAGATAATTATGGCTGACTCTGTCGAAAGCCTTCTCAAAATCCAATGATACTGGCGCGCCTTTTATTTGACAAGCTCCAGCAATCGATATGATATCCCTATAATCGCACAGTGTGTGGTGGATAGATCTGTCTCGTCTTACGCTCGACTGATACGAACCGGTGACGGTATTCATTACAGATTTTAATCTTTCGTTCACAATGCGGGAAAATATGTTGTAGTCACAATTAAGTAATGTGGGCGGTCTTAGAGTTGTTATACATTTTCCTGCATGATTTTTCGGGACTAGAACTATTATTCCTTCTCGAAAGTCACTTCGGATATCACTGCTGGCATTCATTAGTTCGTTGCAAATGCTCGTCAGTTTGGGTATCATTTGTCTTCGGAATGTATGGTATAGCTCAGCTGGAAGTCCGTCACGCCCAGGAGATTTGTTTATCGGACTTCGTAGTATGGCATCTTCAACTTCATCTTGCGTTACTTCAGCTAGCAGGTTATTTGCCTGGTCCTGGTCCAGCTTCCGTGTCAGTCCTATTGTCATAACATTTTGCGCCATTGTGTCAGTTGTGGTATTGCTTAATAACTCGGTGAAGTATTTATGGATTTCGTTTTTAATCTCATTTTGCTGCGTGAGTAGTCTACCATCCATGGATCGTATTTCAGTTAATATTTTCTTTCGGTGACCCTTCCTTTCAGTAATCAAGTGGTAAATTGACGTTTGTTCTCTTTTGACATCGTTTTGAAGCCTTGATCGTATTTTACAACCTTCAAGTTGTTTTCGTTTCAAAGCTAAGAGTTTCGCCTGAGTTCTTTTTATATTCAAATGGTTGTTAATTACTGATGGATCATTTGTGTACAAGTCTCGAAGGACTTTAAAATAAAATTCAGTTGTCTGTTTTTGCCAACCATTTTTGTCACGTGAGTAGTGCATCATCGCCCGTCGTATCGACGGTTTAACACATTTGAGCCACCACGTAAGTGTCGAGGGGTATGACGTGAATTTTTTCTCGCACTCAGTCCACACAGTATTGAATATGTCGTGACACTCGGAATCCTGCAAGTGTGCTACATTTAACTTCCACAGGCCTCGTCCCCGGTATGTTTCCTGTCGTTTGAGGTTAATGGTGCAAATATATGTTATGTGATCTGAGAATATGGTAGGCCATAACTCTGTCTGCAGCACGTGCGGTTTTAAATGATCAGACACATATATCCTGTCGATGCGACTGCAGAATGACTTGTAATGTAAGTAAATCCTGGCAGCGCACCGTTTTTGAGTTCCCAGGTATCATTCATCGTCAGTTGTTCGATTATAAGGTCAAGTTCGGCGCAATAGTTAAAATTGGGCGTTTGATCTTTAGCCGACAATACACAGTTGTAGTCCCCTCCAAAAATCATATTGTCATATCGTCCATAGAAAAGAGGAACAACATCACCTTTAAAAAATTCAGCTCTACGCCGCCTATTACTGGAGCCAGAGGGTGCGTAGATGTTAATAAGTCGAGTACCGTTGATAGTAACAGCTAAACTTCTGGCGTTTGTCAGTTTTACAACATCGTGCACAATAATGGCATCTTTGCTTAATATTGCTGTACCGAGTTCTGAGTCGTTCCCTGAATTGACAATTGCATTGTATCATGTGATATCATCAAGTTGAATGTCTGTAACTTCTTGCAACATGGCAATATTGTCACGTTGCAATGGAAGTAGGCTTGACTTCGAAGGCAACTAAACACAGCACTTATACTGAAAGCACGTTTATTACGAACTCAACATACACGCAGCACTGACTGCCTCTCAGGCAGAGTGCTCTGCTATTTATACACAGACAGAATTTACCAGAAATTAGAAGAACAGTTAACATAAGAAACAAGTAGAATTTACAAGTGAACATAAAAAAGATATAGAACGTTGTGGAATTGTAAATTACAAAGAAATAATTTTTTTTTTTTCCGGTGGACGGGATTGAACCGGCGACCTTCTGCTTTGCAGTCCGTGACGCTATCCCCTGCGCCACGCCGGCAGTTGGTGCTCGTGGTCTCTCGCGACATTGCTCCCTCTCCTGGAGAAACAGCGACCCGCTGTTATGATCCCTGTGGAGCCAGCTGCAATGTCCTGGATCTTGACCGTGTCACGGGTACTCTGTATGACAGTTCAAGAGAATCCTTCCCTTCTCCACGATTATCAACGACAGACGTTCCTGTCGTGGCTTCATCAGGAACATTACCGTCCTTAAAGTCCTTGAACAAAAAGCCATTGTCGACTAGCTGCTCTATAGGACCGTAGTAAGGCTTCATGCTCAGGACGTGATCAATGTCTCTTCGTTTTTGACGTTTCGACGACGGCTCATAATCCTCAACTTCGTAAGTGACGTCTGACAGGCGGCGTATGACACGATACGGACCAAAGTATCGCTTTAATAACTTTTCTGACAGTCCAACCTTCCGTACAGGGGTAAAAATCCATTCCAGATCTCCTGGGTTGTACACAACAGGTCGGTGCTTCTCGTTATACCGCTGACGGTCCTTCTCCTGGGCGTCCAGTGTCCGTATGCGAGCCAGCTGTCTTGCTTCTTCAACCCTGGTGATGAGCTGTTTAACATAGTCATCCTGAGTGTCATCCGGTTGGAACGGGAACAGTGTATCCATTGTCGTCTCAGCTTCACGGCCATGGAACAGGAAAAACGGAGTGAAGCCTGTGGTGTCTTGTCTTGCGGTATTGTAAGCAAATGTCACGACTGGCAGAATTGTATCCCAATCCTTCTGCTCAACATCGACGTACATCGACAGCATGTCGGTTAACGTTTTGTTAAAACGTTCCGTAAGACCATTTGTCTGAGGATGGTATGCAGTTGTCATTCTGTGGACAATGTTGCACCGCGACATTACCTGATACTAGTCTTGACTGGAATACTTTTACACGATCAGATATCAAGACACGTGGTGCCCCATGCTTCAAAATAATGTCTTCTACAAGGAATTTTGCAATCTCTGGAGCTTCTGCAGTCGGCACAGGTTTGGTGACATCGTAGCGTGTGAGGTAGTCAGTGCAGACTATTATCCAACGGTTACCGGTTGTCGACTTCGGGAACCTCCCTAAAAGATCGATCCCAACTCGGTGGAATGGAGCTGCTGCCGGCGGAATCGGTACGAGATGTCCTGGAGGTAATTGCGGCACATGCTTCCGTCGCTGGCACTCTTTACAGTGACTCACATAGTGCTTGACAGATCTGTAGAGACCTTTCCAGTAATACCTGCGTCTGATTCTGTCTAGGGTCTTCACGAATCCCAGATGACCGGATATTGGAGCATCATGGAAATATTTGAGAATAGCTGGCTGGAGATGAGCTGGAACAACGAGTAGCCATTTGGGGCCCAGTGGAGCGTAGTTGCTCTTGTACAATGTTCCGTTTATAAGTTGGAACTCTCCATTGGTCGGTTCTCCTTTCTCCAAGGCCTCTATCATTTTTAATAGTGTTGGATCTTCCCTCTGTTAAGCTGTAACGTCATCTAATTCAGTGAGAGCTGAAATTTCATTAATACTGTTGTGTTCCACTAATGGATTCCTCGAAAGGCAGTCGGCATCCTTGTGTTTGCGCCTGTTCTTGAATACCACTGTGACATCGTACTCTTGGAGTCTTAGTGCCCATCTTGCTAGTCGACCTGATGGATCCTTCAAGCTAGTCAGCCAACACAAATAATGGTAATCTGTCAATACGGTGAATGGTTTGCCGAATAAATACGGCCGGAACTTGTTGATAGCCCAGATAACCACGAGACATTCCTTTTCAGTTGTAGAGTAATTTCTCTCGGACTTTGAGAGTACTCTTGACGCATAGGCTATCACTTTTTCGGCACCTTCCTGAAATTGTACAAGCACTGCACCAATCCCATAGCCACTGGCGTCTGTGTGAAGTTCAGTTTCTGCATTCTCGTCGTACAAGGCTAGCACTGGTGCGGAAGTTAGAGCCTCCTTAAGTGCTCGGAAAGCTTTCTTTTGCGCATCCCAGTAAAATTTGGCGTCTCCCTGCAGAAGTTCTTGTAATGGACGTGCCTTGTTACAAAATCCTTTTATGAAACGTCGGTAGTATGAGCACAGCCCGAGAAAACTTCTCACATCACGAATGTGCTGAGGAGTTGGAAACACTGTGACTGCCCTTACTTTATCTGGATCAGGACGGACACCATCTCCGTTGACTAGGTGCCCCAGAATTTTTATTTCTTTGGCGACGAAGAGGCACTTCTTTGGATTGAGGCGGAGACCTGCAGCCTGAACACACTTCAACACAGTTGACAGGCGACTCAGATGTTCTTCCAATGTTTTCGAGAAAACGACAACGTCATCTAAATAGCAGAGACACGTCGTCCACTTTAGGTGTCGAAGTAAGTTGTCCATCATGCGTTCGAATGTTGTTGGAGCATTACATAATCCAAATGGCATTACTTTAAATTCATAGAGTCCGTCAGGTGTAATAAAAGCCGTCTTCTCCCTGTCAGCTTCGTCAACCTCGATTTGCCAGTAACCTGTCTGCATGTCCATAGTTGAGAAGTATGTAGCTCCTTTCAAGCAGTCTAAGGTGTCATCAATACGCGGCAATGGGTAGACATCTTTCTTTGTGATACTGTTCAGCCGCCGATAGTCGACACAGAATCGCCACGTGCCATCCTTCTTCTTTGCGAGGACCACCGGAGACGACCAAGGACTCTCCGAAGGTTGAATAATGTCATCTCGCAACATCTTCTCCACTTCCTCCCGAATTATCCGTCTTTCAGCTGGCGACACTCTATACGAACGCTGGCTAATTGGCGGATGGTCCCCAGTATTGATACGGTGCTTTATCGTGGGCCGTTTCGTCTGACTTTTTCCCTGCTGAGGTGTGAATGCACCCGAAAATTGGCGTAGTATACCTAATACCTGCTGGCGTTGTTCCTTGGTCAGTCCAGGCCCTATTGGCAGTTCCACGTTTGTTTCCTCCAGCGTGTTGTCTGTACTAATTGCAGGGCATGGGTCTTCATTGATTACGTTGAGCTCACCGTCCTGGATTGGTTCAGCTGTCCCGATACACAATGCCTTGGGGATAAGTTGTGACTGCTCGTGACAATTTGTGATCCAAATCTCTCCTTGACCATCGGTAATGCTTATGACAGCCGCTGGTATGTAAATTTCTTTTGTGAGTCTGATAAACTTCACCGTTTAACCAGTCATCTGTGTTTGTGACTGCAACTCTTCTCATTGTCAACGGCGGTATCGTCACATTGTCAACGACGAATAACTTCCCAGAAAATTCTGTATTACGTGTATCTGGCGGAACAACTTCTTCAATTTGCAGCTCAGATCTTCCACAGTCAATGATAGCTTGGGATGCCTGAAGGAAGTCCCATCCGAGGATGACATTGTGACTACATTCTGTTAACACGACAAATTCAAACGGCTGGGTCCTGTTGTTGATGGTTATTCTTGCGACACAACGTCCTGCTGGATGGACGTACTTTCCATTCGCGACCTTCAGCACAGTTGCTCCCGTATCACAGAACTTTGTCTTCTTTAGTGTGCGGCGGTAATTATCCGATAATACAGAAAAAGAGGCTCCTGAATCAACAAGTGCCCGGACAGGTTTGCCGTCGATTATGACGTCGATGAGATTTCCCGACATCTTGGCGACTGTCGTCCATGGAGGATTTTCATCTGCGGCGGCCTCACCTCCATAGATGGTCGCCTCGCTTAGTTTTCCTGGGCGCGGCGGCTAGGAGAGCGGCTGGTACCTCTGTAAGGCGACGGTGAACGGCTGCGGCGCGTCGGGGAGCGACCTCGTCTAGGGTACGGCGATAGGCTTCTTCCCATAGGTCGACTGAACTCATCAGCAGGTGACTGCCTTGGACAGAACTGCTCCGACGGCTGACGTCTTGCGGCAAAATAATCATCGAATACTCGCCTCCTCTCTCTGCAGTAGCGTACGACATGTCCAGGGCGTCCACAGTGGAAACACAGTGGTGTGTTGTCTTCTGTCCTCCAGACGTCCGTTCTTCTGAGGGGCGTCATAGTTACCGGGGGAGTTGGCTGTGGTCGCGTCGGTCGGTTCATGGGCTGCCGTTTGGCGGCTGCTGCGTAAGTCATAGCAGGGCGACGCCATTCTTCACGTCGGGTGCGATTGACGGGGCAGACAGGAGCTAATGTTTGAAGTACCTCGTCCTCAGCGGCGTCGGCTACCTCGTGACTTACAGGGCTCACATCCATGGCCATAATCTGATGCTCGCTCGGTCTAATAGTCCCGGCTGCCATGCACTGTTGTAATTCTTCTCTCACGATTTGTCGTATGAGAGAAGCCAAGTCCTGCTGGTCTTCCACAACGGCCATAGGGACTACATTTGGGAGTCTGTCATACTTCTTGCGTCCAACTCCCCTTTGTTGCATCTCTTCAATACGCTGGCACCACTTGATGAACTCTTCTGTCATAGCGACGTCTTTTATCAGAAGAGCTTGGTACATATCTTCTGCAGTTCCCTTCATCAGGTGCGTGATTTTGTCCGCTTCAGTCATGTTTGGACTGATTACGTTACACAGGGCCAAAACGCTCTGTATGTACGATTGTGTCGGCTCACCATGTCTTTGGACCCGGTTCTTCAGTTGTTCTTCCGCCGAGCGGATTTGTCGCTGGCGGTCTCCAAACGTCTTCTTCAGTTCCTACTGGAACGTCTCCCTGTCATTCAACTTGTCTTCGTTGTTTTCGAACCATTGCTGGGCTGTTCCGTCCAGGTAGAAGTAAACGTTGGCCAAGCACATCGTATGATCCCACCTGTTGTACTTGGCGACTCGGTCGAACCCTTTTAGCCATTTGTTGGGGTCCTGTCCAGCATCTCCAGAGAACACCGACGGGTGTCTGATGTGCAGCTGGCTTATTGCTGGTTTCGTCTCCATCGTTCTTCTGATAATACGGACTTTAGGAAGGACGTACTCGGTGTATCCCTTGTATTCCGGTTCCAGTGCGTGTAAGCGACGGCTTTTACGTTGCCTAATCGGAGCCACGGTGATGCAGCTGTTGCACAGTGTACCCGGCGCCTCCACCAAAGAATGTCACGATGCAATGGAAGGCTTGACTTCGAAGGCAACTAAACACAGCACTTATACTGAAAGCACGTTTATTACGAACTCAACATACACGCAGCACTGACTGCCCCTTTTTTTCAACTTATTTTAAATTATTTTTTCCTGTTTTTCTTTTTTGTGTGACCTTTTTTATTATTATCAAACAAGAACCTTTTGTCTTTTAAGTTTTATTTATTTTTTGTATCCAACTTTTTTTCCCTGAGCTTCTCCACTTCAGGCGTTGGCACCTAACTAATCATATCCAATCTAATTGCCTCGCCTAAAAATAATTTTAAAAAAATGAAAAAAAAAAAAAAAACAATTCTAATGCCACTGCCACTTTTTTCCTAAATTAAGTCCATCCAGAAAACAGGATAAGGGAAATATCGTGTTGTCACTGAGTCATGTATTTAGTATTTTATCCGATCCCCATTCTTTCAAATACAATTTTCAACATGTTACCGAACTTTTTCTTGTGATCCATATACCTATTAATTTTGTAGTATTCGTTCCGTATATACATCTGGAAGTCTATAATGTCTGGTCCCAGGTTGTTGATGGCATAATTTACGTAATTTCCTATCAGCCAGTACACGGCGTTATTTTTTGCGTCTGGAAAGTACCGTTCTTGAGGTCTGTGAAGAACAGTTGATGTTATATTGTTGGGTGATGTCCTTGCAATAAATGCAATTTGCTCTTTAATCCAGTTCCAATTATTTATATTCCCACCGCATGTATATCTATGTGTTATTGTATCTGTTAGATGGCACCGCTGACACAGAATGGTATCACTGAGACCAATTCCGTAGAGTCTTTCATGAGTACTAATGATGTTGTTCACTGATTTGTACCACGTTGTTCTTATATCGGAGGTCAGGACTTTTAAGTTGATGTTTTCTCAGATAGCATTCCAGTCTAAATTTGGATACTGTCTTTCTATTTTATTTCTGCCTTCACTTTTCCACCTTTCCTTCATGATTGCTCCTGATGTTATCTGTTGAGCTTGTCGAAGTCCGGTACTCAAATAACTTAGTTCAATATAAAATGTCCTCACATGCTGTAGACGACTATTTATTTTTCGCACATCAATAGGGGGTTGTAGATTTTCTGGTTTAACGATTTCAAAGAGCTGGCTGGTAATACTTTCTTGAGATTCTCTTATTACATTCATTTGCCTCTTGACGAAAAGTGCCGAAGCTTTGCTTGTGATGCCAGTTAGACCTAAACCGCCATGTCTCGGATCTAAGGTGGCTACCTTGACTGCTGTTCGAAATATTTCTCCTTTCCACAGGAAGTTTGTAATTCTGGACATAATTTTCCGGGCTATCATCCTTGGTATTGTAAATACTTGGGCTGTATAGTATGCTTTGGACAGGATACATAAGTTTATGTACTTAACCCTCTGAAACTGATTTAAGGAACGTGATAAGTTCTCCATTATAGCACCTCGAAGTGTTTCGGAGGTGTCTTTCCAGTTCATTGCAGCCATTTTCATGGCGTTTGTTGTTAGTGTTATTCCTAGGCTTTTATGCTGCTTCACCACTTTTGCCCATTCCATGTTTATTTTGTCAAAACCTCTAAGATTTAAGATTTTGCTTTTCTTTTCATTTGCGTTTGCTCCAGACAAACTACAGTAAGTTCACGTTACTGTTTCTAACGTGTCTATATCGTCCATATTTCTAATGATGACTCCTACATCGTCAGCATAAGTTCTTATAACAGTTTTATGTCCTCCTAGTGTGATGCCTGTTAATTTGTCATGAACATGTCTGAGAAAAGGGTTCAGTGAGATGGCGAATAGGGTCATGGAAAGGGGACTTCCCTGAGGAACACCTCGTCTGACTTGTAGCAGTTTTGTTGTTTGGCCGTTGACAGCTATTCTTGCATTTATTCCTGTGGCAATGTTTTGGATCAGAGACAAGGCCTGTTCATTGAAACCCAGACGCTTTAAAGTCTGCAGCAGGTATTCATGGTTTACCACATCGAAAGCTTTATGGAAGTCCAAAAAAGTCAACGCACATTTTATGTTCGTTACAGAGGTGATTGCAATGACATCTCTAAAGTCAACTAAAGTATGAAATATATTTCTCCCCGCGGCACAGTTTTTATGTTGACTAATGATTTTGTGTGTTAATGATGAAAACTTTTTATTTACAACTCTAGCGACAATTTTATAGTCTGAATTCAGCAACGAAACTGGGCGAAAGTTATTTAGGTCTTTGTTGTCTTTACTTTTAGGGACGAGTACAATTTTGCTTTCTTTAAATTCAGGTGGTATCATTTTTGCCTTAATAACCTCATTCACCATCTCAGTAATTTTCTCACCGACAATTGGCCAGTAACGAACGTAAAATTCCACTGGCAAACCATCGGGTCCTGGGGATTTTTTTAATGGTGAACTGCAGAGACACTCATAAACGTCCTCTTCATTAACCTCAGAAAGGAATTCCTGATTGTCACTTTCCGTCAGCTGTGGGACTATAATGTTAAAGAAATTATCATAATTTTCAACCCCTCCTGCATTTCCAGAATACAATTCATTATAATAACGATGCACTTCATTAACAATATCCTTCTGGGTTTTTAGAGTAATCCCATGTTTTGTTCTGATTTCATCAATAAACGATCTCTTCCTGTTCTTAGCATGCTTTAGTAAATGATAGAGTGAAGTCATTTCATCCTCTGTAACTGATTTCGCTTTTGATTTTATTTTTAATCCTTCTAATTGCTTCCTTTTAATAGTGAGCAATTTCGCTTTGACTTTTTTAATGTCTTCCAGGGGAAGGGTCGACGCAGATGTCTGACTATATAACTCTCTTAAGATGGAATAATAAAACTCTATATTATTCTTAATACATCTTGCCCTCTGACTACTATATTGCATTAAAACCTTCCTCAGCTTCGGCTTCGCTCTTTTTGTCCACCAATCGATAGTGGTTGCATATCTGTTAAGTGCACGCAGGCACACTGTCGCCGGCCGCGGTGGCCGAGGTGACTGAGGCGCTCCAGTCACGGTCAGCACGGCCACTACGGTCGGGGGTTCGAATACCCCCTTGGGCATGGATATTTGTGCCGTCTTAGTTCGTAAGTAGTTCATAAGTAGTTTGTAAGTTTAGGGACTGATAGCCCCGTAGTTAAGTCCTATAAGCTTAACAAACATTTGAACATTTTTTTTTGGCACACTGTCCAGGCTTCCTTTAGTGTGTCTTCTAAATCACTGTCTTGCAACAACGAGACGTTTAAATTCCAGTTACTCCTGAACTGACGTATAGGCTGTGGTCGTAAATTTATGCAGATCAACAAACTGGAATGGTCCGAAAAGTACGTAGGAATAGTTTCTACTTTTGTTACGGAGGATGTAAGATCTTGAGCAACATATACCCTGTCAATTCTGCTACATGAATTTGATGTGACGTAAGTAAATTCGACAGCAGTAGGATACCGGATTTCCCACGCATCTTTTAAATTCAGGTTTGTAACTAGATGTTTTAATTCATTACAAAAATTAAAATTGGGGATCTGATCTTTACGATTTAAAACACTATTAAAATCACCACCAATTATGAGTTGGCTTGGATTTCTTCGTAATAGGTATATAATGTCTTCTTTAAAAAACTTTGATCTGTCAGATCGATGTGAAGACCCGGAAGGAGCGTACAAGTTGATTATTGTCACATCGTAGATCTTTAACCCTATCCCTCTTCCGGATTCCAATCGTTCCACATCTGTTACTGGAATGCCATGTCGTATTAACATAGCCGTTCCTACACTTGTTTCAAGTGAGACGTTAATGTAAGAAATAAATCCTGGTATACTAAGATCGGGCATTAAAACTTCCTGTAGCAAGGCAATATCGGTTCCAGAGTCGTATAGAAATTCTTTAAGCGCCGCCAGTTTTAATTCTGATGTTATTTTATTTATGTTTACTGTAGTGATCGCATAAGATTGCGCCATTGTAATATTACTTGTAGCCATTCTAACATTTAAATTTTAGTCACTATGAGTCAATCTTATTGATATTCATAGTAGCTACAGTATACGCTTGCATCATTAGGTAAGCGAGAGGGAAAATAATTAACTAAAATAATTAACTAAAATAACTAACTAAAATAATTACCCTCAAGGAATAATGGTAACAAATAATAAACTGTTTTAAGACACTACTGTGCTGACAGTAATTGAAATCATAGAATTTATAACGAAAACTTGACTGGTATAAAAAACCTGAAGATTTACAGAAGAACGAAAAAAGAAACAACAGTTCATGATCATTGGCACACTATTTGATCTACACTTAAGTATTTTCTCTAGACTCCGGTGCTTGGGATTTATCTCTTTGATCCTTGTGTGGAGTAACTGGTAAGGAATCATTTTTTCTGTTTTCTTTCGAGGCATCTGCAGTGACTATTTCGTATTTTATATTACGCGGCTTCGGAGCGCCCATGGCAGGTTGTTGGTTCCCTTGATGACGAGCAACTTTCAGATTTGGTTGCGGCTTTATTCGGCGGCGGTGGCCATTCTGAGTCGCCGCCACCTCCTTCACAGTTTCCTTGTTTACGTCCGTCGGTTGCGAGGGACGCTCAGGCGGGGACTGGCGGCTACTGCCGCCCTGCTGTTCGCGCTCATGCGCGGCGGGTATCACTGCGGCCTCGGCGTCTTGTTGCTGTTTTCCTGCTTCCTCTGTTTCCCCTGATTCTACCGGCTCGTCGGAGTTTACTTCCTTCTCCTCCGCGCCAGGCAGAATCGTGACAGGTTCGTCTACTACTGCACCTTTTTCTTCCTCATCCAATGCCTTTGATTCCTTCACTGCAGTTTCCACTTCCATAGCAGTGTTTACTGTGGGCTCTTCTTCTCCCGGTTCGCACTGCTTTTGTTTGCGAACGGGAAGAGTGCAAGAGGAATCATCATCAGAACGATCTTCAGTTGTTTCTAGCGGTCTTTTCTTGGGTTGCTGATCATTTTCTCGGACAGATAGACTATAACTTGCAGGTGTCTTTAAAGGTGGAAATTCTTTATCAACATTGGTCATATCCGTGATACTTTCCGTGACGTCATTAACAGAGGAGGGTATCGCAGTAGGAGGCATCACCTCACCAAGGGTGAGCCGTTGCCGCTTTACATAATTACTTTTCAGTACCGTGAACCGGCGTGGACAGTCTAACCTAAAATGCCCAGATTCATTGCATATCTGACAAGTTGGTTCTTGTCCTGAATACACAATGTGTGCTTTGTATCCATGCACTGTCATATATGACGGAATATTCGTCTTTACATCCATTTCTACAGCACGTATACCATTGTAACACTGTAATTTGTAGTGTTTTGACCACCTTTGATTTTCTATTGAGAGCACGTCACCGTATTTGGAAAGTGCCTCCTTAATTAAAATATTATCCATCTCAATCGGTAAATTTAAGACTCTCACTTTTATATATTTGGTATCAGCTTTCCTAATTGAAACCTTGCTTTTGGAACCATCTCTATGTTCAAACTCAACAGAGCTACCCCACTTTCCCAAAATTTTATCAATTGTCACAGAACTAAAAAACTTAATAAAAAGACAGTATTCATCAGCATCTAACTGAGTGGTATGTGCAAGATCATTATCAATGCCCATTATCTCATACAGCCAATCCAGGATTTCGAGTGCAGTTGGTATAACATGCCGGGTTTCTTTCTGGAACGAGAAGATCAGTGTGTTCTTCCTCAGAGAATCAGCCATGACGTTTCAGTAGCGTACAGATTTCGGTGAAAACCGAGATCCCGCCAATAGGCGAAAAGTGGACGTACGGCAAGCGTAGAGACGCACTTCCACAAATGTCAGATGTATACACTCACAGAAAGAACAATTAACTGAACGTAAACAAACACACACGAGAAGCTAAGTTACGCGCAGCACTAGCAGACAGGTCTTCACTCGACGGCAGCTAGACGGCGAAATAGCCTCTCAGGCAGAGTGCTCTGCTATTTATACACAGACAGAATTTACCAGAAATTAGAAGAACAGTTAACATAAGAAACAAGTAGAATTTACAAGTGAACACAAGAAAGATATAGAACCTTGTGGAATTGTAAATTACAAAGAAATAATTTTTTTGCCGGTGACCTTCTGCTCCGCAGTCTGTGACGCTTTCCCCTGCGCCACGCCGGCAGTTGGTGTTCGTGGTCTCTCGCGGCAATATCAATATCGGCTGCATAAAGCATATCCTGCAAGGTCTTAAGTTTTAAATGGCTGCGGATCTTATTGATGTTTATCGTCCCTATTTTATACGATTGCAATGCAATTGTAAAAGGTAGAAGGACAAAATCGGTGAATATGGCGACTGATACTCATGGCGTCTAATGTCTTTAATGAATCGGAAGTGGAGGTGGCGTCCTCTTAGTTTTCTCGTCTCTCGGTCTGGAAAACGAGTCTCTTTTTGTATTTGACACTTTCTGCATTTCTTCATCCTCGGGGAATTGTGCGGTTTTCTCTGCCCAGTTCCCTCCATCGGTGCATTGAAGCAACTCTTTCTCAGAACCATGTTGAGATGGAACTTTATTTCGCGAGTCCTTCGGTGTAGAATTAGTATTTTCACCGCCCCGTTCGGTGTGCGTTTCTATATTTGGCGAAATGGCCATACTCACAACATTTGTCATCTGTTGACTCCGTTGCGACTTCCCAGATGTCGCATCGCTTAATTTTTGACTAATTTGTTTTGCTTTCTCGCGCACTTGCAGTACTTTCTGTTTGGCGTCAGGAGGTGCTATACGCCGTTTCTTATGCTTCTTCGGAGAGGGTCCAGATTTTGAACTGTCTTCACACTCTGAAGTGCTACTGAGATCTTGGGTATTACTGTCCTGAATACTAACTTCTTCCATCTCACGCCGTGCATCTTGTTCAAAGGTTTCCGTGACTTTTCTATCGTGTTCGTCTCCAGTGACTGTTTCCGTTGCGTTGGAGGGAACGGCAGCTGTCGTTTGATTATTATTTGTGTCCATTGCCAGGCTTACGGTAGCATCGTCTTTGTCATTGTTTCCGTCTATTGCGGCGCTAGACGTGGTAGCCATGTTGACTCGGAGGGCCGTGGCCTACGTCACAGGCAGTGACGTCATCTTTAGTGGCGCGACCGGCTCCCTGGCCGGCACCTGCGTCAATCTCCGCTGCACACATTCAATCTAACATGCCCTGTCTGCCCACAGCCTGAGCATGTACGAGGTTGGTCGTCGTACATGACAATGGCTCTATGTCCGCAGACGTAGATGTAAGATGGGATATGTTTTTGTAGCTCCATTTTTATTTGTCTGACACCGTTTAGTACCGGGAACGTTTGGAAAGTTGTCCATTT
Source organism: Locusta migratoria (assembly GCA_026315105.1). Taxonomy (NCBI): domain Eukaryota; kingdom Metazoa; phylum Arthropoda; class Insecta; order Orthoptera; family Acrididae; genus Locusta; species Locusta migratoria. Next base: position 36,085,024 of record CM048750.1, on the reverse strand, counting down.
TTCCGCAATATTGCTGATAACCCTCCCGTACGGTTTGAGAGCTGTATTAATCTCATCCTCAGTTATCTCAAAAGGCAGTTCAAAAATACGAACGGTTCTAGTTCCAAATCCAGCATAATCAACTTGAACGTTACCAACATTGCTGTCACCATGATTAAATTTCAGTTTGCCTCTACATTGTTCAATAACCTTTTCACAGCATTCAGCATTGATCATTTTGACGTATACAGTGCTACTCACAATCGATAAATGGATCCCGACTATCTCACTAAAACTTAGCTTTACTACAACTCGTAAAAATACTTCTACTTCAAATGCTCTTGGCCGAGCAAAGTGTTCATCGAACGAGAACTTCAAAGTATATTTTCTTTTAGTTTGACTCATCTTGGTGATCTACACATTTTGAAACCTAAAGCTACTATTTACGCTACAAGAGCGTCAAACTCACCACACACTGTAAGCGCGCGTCCGGCCGCAGCGAGGAAGTAAACAGACGTCCACACAGCACGCGAGCCGAAAGCAGACTGTCCCCTCGGCCACCGCGGCCGGCCAAACACAGTCACTTGTGAGCGATCGATCTAACCTAATAGTGTCACTGTTTTCGAAACAGGAACAACGGAGACCGTCAATGCACTGTATTACTGTTCGTTTATGGAGCATCACTTGCGACCAGCTTTGCGAAAAGCCGCGGCGGAGCGGCCGAGCGCATTGAGGCGCTATGCTACAAGGTGCGAGGCCATACCCCGTCGGGGGTTCGAATCCATATGTAAGGTAGTTCATAAGTAGTTTGTAAGTTTAGGGACTGTTGACCCCGTGGTTAGGTCCCTTAAGCTCTACAAAACATTTTCAACATAGCTTTCCGAAAGAAGCGGCACCACGTTCTGTGGAACCCGCTCATCATTTTGCACGACAATGCGAGGTCGCATTCAGCTCAAGCTGTGACTGCTCTATTTGGTCGATGGGACTGGCAAGTACTGAACCGTCTACCATATTCCACGGACTTAAGCCCTTGTTACTTTGATTCCGAAGAAGGAGGAATCACATCTTGCCAATCACTTCAGAATGAAATAAGGAATGCAATGCCGGTAGCAATTTTTCGGCCATTTCGGAGAATTTTGTAAGGAGAAATAGGAATTAGAATAGATAATCAGTAATCTTTCGCTGCGGTGGAGTAGCCGAGCGGTCTAAAGCACCTCGCTGCGGAGCGCGCGGTTGCTCGCCGTGGAGGTTCGAGTCCTCCCTGGGGCATGGGTGTGTGTGTTTGTCCGTAGGTTAGTTTACCTAGGTGTAAGTAGTTTGTAAGCTACGGACTGAGGACCACACCGTTTGGTCCGATAGATTTACAGACATTTGAACATTTGAGTAATTTTTCCTGTCAATACTGATAAGATAAAGACTGTAGTGAGTGAACTAAATAAACCAAAAGACATGGAATGCTTTTAATTTTAATTGTAGTGGGCATTGTTGAAATGTGAGATGTTTTGTCGTGAAATATCTAGATTTAGATCTAGAAAGTAACAGACGAAAAGTGAAGTTGTAAGATGTCTTACCTGGAGATAAGCGTATTGCACAAGCGATAACAAGCCGGTTGGGATACTTGTACTAGTTTGTGTGACTCAATAAAGTAAACAGCGGAATTTCTGATGTAGAGAGGAATGGATTACATGAATTACTGTGTCAATATGAGTATGAGTAGATGTACTGTAAGTTGATCTTGAGCTCTCTCCATGACAAGATGTCTCAAAGAAATATTTAATAGCACTTCATATTAAAAGTGATTCTTCTAATTTTGATGTATTATCACGCATCCAAATCAATACGTCATAGAAGTTTAAAAACAAAATAATTTCCATTGATAAATGAAACAAATCAAAAAATGTTCAATCTATCGGACCAAACTGCATGGTCATCATGTCGTAGCTTACAAACTACTTAATCTAAGGTAAACTAACCTAAGGACAACACACACACCCATGCCCAAAGAAAGACTGGAACCTCCGACGGCGAGCTCCGCAGCGAGGAGCCTTAGACCGCTCGGTCACTCCACCGCGGCAAACAGTTTAGTAGTTTTGCATAAAAGTGATCATGTAACTTTACAGGAGTTTTATGGCAGAATACACTAATTTATTCTTCTAAAAAATACATTATTGACTCGAACTTGAGACCAACACTCTCGTCTTACATAAGTCTCCAACAATAACGCAACAAAATCTACTCAACTCATAAAACAAAAAAACAAGGTTCATAGAGCAAGCAAATTACATACTTATTCCTTGACGTTTAAGTTCCTTTACATTCAAATTCACTTTACATAATACTTTTAATAAAAAATAATTGATAACCAATCTGAAAAAAAAGAGACAGAAAAAAAATCAGAAGGAAATATTTCTCCATAAATGGTATTTAAATAAACTATTAGAAATTCTTATGTCGGTTCATTGAGCTGTAGTACCACTTGTTACACTACAACCACAGATGAACCGGTGAGCCATAAGAGCGAACGGGCTGTGATTGTAGGGTCATGTTGCACGCATGGGAGAAGTACGGTTACTTAGAAGACTCATGGGTTTCTTAGTAGACGAAGGTGAAAGATCTTAGATTCTGTCAAGAATTATTTAGGCAATAATGTTTCAGTTATGTAGGAAATTATGGAGGAATTTTATAAGGAGTACTGTGTTCCAGACTGTAAGCTAACAGGTATAATCAGACCTTAAATGATGATTATATGACTACGGTGTATCAAAAATTCATAACACGCATCAATATGCAATTGAACCAATTTTGATTTAACTAAACTGTTGATTCCTAAAGATTTTTGTTTTTGCCACTATATTATAATTTGTAAATTAGAAGTTAATAATTGACAGGGATTTAGATTTGGATTCGTGGCATTTACCTGCTATATTGTATTAAGTTCCATATCCAGGCAAAAGTTCAATTGTGGTAGTAAGTCTTTCTCTCCCTCTACTTATGGCCTCGATTTCCGATCCGACACACAGTTGAAAATATCCGTCATTCCGCTCTGGAGTGTGCGTTTGAAAATAAGGTTTAATAGAAAGCTTTCATATTCCCTCGACAGATTACCTCGAAATTCTCTCAGAGGATGATGGCTGCTGCTCCCTCTAGAAAGATCTCCAATTACAGCGAGCACTAATTTCAGGACATCGACACCACTCCTAAGCCCTTGTGGACACAGTAGCAGCGCATCTGCGACCCCGTTCTCGTGTTCGAGGCAATTAATGAAACGTGAGCAGTATTTAAAAAATCCTCGAGGGGTAGTGGCGACTTGTTTGCAGTGGAATGAAGGGAATATGATATTACGTCCCATCTCGACCCGTCGCTCTAGAATAGCAATTTCCCCGTTTCTGAGACGGCTCGTTGTCTCCCTATCGTGATTATTGCATTCCTGAGGGAAAGGCATCTCCCTTGGATGAATGGGAGGCTTCTCTGCGGTGTTCACCGCTACCGCTGTGACAGATGACATTCAGCCCCTCCCGTCTCACATTTCTCTCTCTCTCTCTCTCTCTCTCTCTCTCTCTCTCTCTCCCTCGCTATGTGTATGTGTGTGTGTTTGTGTGTGTGTGACCCTCTCCCTACTCTCCCTCTACTCTCTCTCTGACTTTTCACAGTTCATCAAAATCTCTTTCCTCTTCTTACGAAACGACAATTATGGAAAGATTACCTGACATCGTCTGGTCTGGAGGCGATCAATTCGTTTTATAGTTTCCAAATGACAAGCAAAGATCGCAAACTAACAATTTATTAAGTGACGACCGGTTTCGGTGCCCTGTGTCACCATCATCTGATCATATATATAAGTTTTTAACTTATGTATTTTTTATATAGTGTTTAATTGCAATGTTGCACTTCTTATTTTATACCCAATTTTTAACAAGATGACCAGATTTACACAGGGCACCGAAACCGGTCGTCACTTAATAAATTGTTAGTTTGCGATCTTGGCTTATCATTTGGAAACTATAAGACAATTATGGATCTTGCTGAAGCACCAAAATCCAATAAGCTGAATTTTTATTGAAATGAAGCCTTTGTCTCGAGTCTTCGCCCTTGTTCACTAAGTCAAATTATTGCACATACATTTGACATATAAAAAGTGACCTGTACACGGGTCCACCCTTATGCAAGAACACAGATTTTGTTTGACAACATTTCTGGCTTCCTATGTATTCTTATTTTCCTGAAAACAACAAGCATATAGTTAGGTTCAGAAATTTGCAAGATAGTATTTAGTTCTGTCTTGAATAGCGTACACCTTTTACTTCTCGTTAGCTCTATGCCAGTCAAACAAAATCAGCCAGTGGTTTGATGGGAAAGCCAACCGCATTAAAAAAAAGATCCAAATCTATAAATGTGAATGTCTCTTCCGTGTACGTTTATCACGTCTGAACCACAAGACATAAAGAGCTAAAAATTTGTACAGTTACTAATGTCTACCCGGGAAAGGCTTTAGGCACGGTTTTGTGGCGATCGGATAGCTATATATATATATATATATATATATATATATATATATATATATATATATATATATATATATATATATACGTGAATGTCTGTTCGGTGTACGTTTATCACGTCCGAACGACAAGACGCAGAGACTTAAATATTTGTACAGTAACTAATTTATACCTCAGGAAAGTTTTAGGCACGGTTTTATAGCGTTCTGATAGATATTTAGGAATTTGAAGAATATAACGCGAAATGCGGAACAATAATGATTCTTTGAAAATTATATTTACTCTTTGAAAATGGTTTTATTGGTTGCATTGTTGCTTGAGGGTTGATAATGATAAAAGGGTCGAGTATATTGGGAGGAAAATTATCGGTGTATATAAAATTCTACGTGTGTGTGTTAATATTTCGATCTGCAGCAAAAACTACAGAACGCAAACGAATGATCTGTGTGTAATTGTTGTCCAAAGTCTCCCGTTTTACACCATAGCAGTTCCATGCCGATAGCTATCAGGGGGTGGACGATATGGTAGTTGAAAGTCGTCAAATTATAAAAAAAAATTCGGACTGAAGGCCGGAGATGACGTTTACGACTCTATAGCAAGGAGGTTACATACAACGAAACGTGATGTCACAAACCATATCTTTGGTCTATGCGTGCTACAATGTCTTCAGCTCTTTCTCTGTAAGGATAAGCATACGAATTAGGAAATATAAGAATAAATAAATAAAGCAGTCAAAAAGAAATTTCTTTTAATACATCTCTTTAAAAAAGCCGATTTGGCGTTTTGCGCATTACATCAAGTGATCGATCTGTGATATTAGTACAATCATTATTGTTGAATTTCGTGATTGGATTCTTGGAAACGAGTGCATTTTCACGTGTGATTTCTTATTTCTTATATATTCTCTGATAAATGTAACATGTTTTTAGAAAAGGACAGAGAGATAGTGGATAGGAAAAGTACTAACTCAAGGCCCGAATAAATAAATAAATACCCGGGCAACGCCGGGTTTTCAGCTAGTAAATAAATAAATGGATTTTAGGGTATCATCATTACATAAGTTTAATGGAGCACACAACCCTTAGATACGCGCTGAGGTCAAGAATGGAGAACATGACATTTGGAAGGATTGTGGTTCAAAACCACCATCGGGTATCCAGATATTTCTGTGATTTTCCTATATCGCCCAAGGCAAATACCGGAATGGTGCCTTTGAAAGGGTCGGCGGAGGTTCTTCCCTATCCTGGCCCGAAGAGTCGAGCGTGAAATCCAATATAAAAATGTTCAAGTGTTTGTATAGCTTATGAGACTTAACTACGGGGTCATCAGTCACTAAACTTACAAACTACTTATGAACTAGCTAAGACTAAGGACAGCACAAATATCCATGCCCGAGGGGGGATTCGAACCCCCAACCGTAGTGGCTGTGCAGACCGTGACTGGAGCGCCTCAATCCCCTCGGCCACCGCGGCCGGCGAGCGCCAATATATTTTTACTTCATGTACACGGATCAGATGGCATTTTATCATTATAGTTCAATTCATGATCGTATAACTGAATTTTAAAAAATTGTCTCTTACACGTCTGTACAATCGCGTGTTTCTCATTTGTGTCGGGAGAAAATTCTTTTATGTCTTCAGAGCACCAGAATAATTTTTTTATTAGTTTATTTTATTTCATGGCCAACATTTGACCACTTCAGTCAAATTATGGATTGGGTTTTTCTGCTTTTTGTTGGGCGAATACTTTTTCATTCTTTCATATCGTGCCATTCTCTCCTAATCCGCAATGACCCTACCCAGTCTCTGTCAGTTTTTAATGGCAGTGTGACTTTTTTGCCCTGAAGTATCTTAAGTGCGTCTGTCTTGCCTTTCAAGTCTTTCATAGTTATCTGTAATTTTATCATGTCCCCCCTGATCTCAATGATTCATTTCACGCTGCTCTTATAAATCCTGCCAATTGTATTTGCGCCGCGGTGGAGTTGCCAAGTTTTCTAAAGTGCCTTGCTGAGGGGAGCGCGGTTGATCGCCGTGGGAGATTCGAGTCCTTCCTCAGGCATTGATGTGTCTGTTGTCTTTAGATGAGTTTAGCTTACTTTAAATAGTTTGTAAGCTTAGGGACTAATAAACAATGAAGTCGAGTCCTATAGATTTACAAACATTTGAATTATGTTTTCCGTTTTCTTCATCAAATGACCCGCGAACGAGATCCGTTTCATTTTCACTGTGCTTGCCACTGGTTCTATTTCTTCATAAACAGGTTCATTTGTAGCTCTTCTCCTAACCCCGAAATTTTGGTATTTTTTATTTATGCATGTTCTGAGTATCTTCCTTTCTGTTTCAAGTAGCCCGTCTGTTGCTACAGTGTTGGTTGTTCTGAATATAGTTTCGCTAGCATACGTTATTTGCGGCTGAGTGATTGTTTCGTAGGTTTTCAGTTTTGTGACTGTTGATAGGCAATTATATGTGTTCTTGCTAACATGATGTGTTAAAAAATGTTAAAATGTTCGTAAATCTATGGAACTTAACTACCCCGGACATCAGTGTCTGCTAAAACTAACTTATTCTAAGGAGAACAAATACGCCCGTGCCCGAGGGAGGACTCGAACCTCCGACGGCAACCAGCGGCGCGCTCCGCAGCTAGGCGCTTTGGAACGCTGGGCTATTCCACGGCGGCACGGTGTGTTCAACACAGATGTTCCTGAACTGTCTTCCGGTTACTTCTGGTTTCAAAGATAGTGTATACATCTGTAATAGATCGTTCAAATGTTGCCACATTAATTTTATACGAATTGGAGCGTCAGTCTCGGCGTAATAGGCTGTCCTTCAACAAAGTAAAAATGAAAACACTAATATTACATGTTAGATATAACATTTTAACTGTAAAGGCATTCGTATATTTCTAAATTATTAAACTAAAATTGATGTGTAAGTAGTTAAACACCCAAAATCATGAGTTAACTTATACGTTGCTTCTGAATCCCTATCTTCAAAGGTGAGTAACATAGAATAACGTGCTAAAACAATGATTGTTAGTATATGCATGTGAATGATCCACATTCAAATGACAGTCCGTTTTTGTAGAAAGTGCTTTGTACCAAAAGAAAACAATTTACTTGAAATGTTAAAAAAAAATTAAAAAAAGAACACCATCCTTCTGGAAGTACGTTCAGGATCATCTGTGTTTGAATTCGTTTATTCTACTCTTTCATGATGATTTCTCATTCATTATTTAATGAATTGGATTCACGTTTTCCTATCAGAAAGGGTTCGTTGTAATTGACGGTAAATCATCGAGTAAAACAGAAGTGATATCTGGTGTTCCCCAGGGAAGCGTTATAGGTACCCTACTCTTCCTTGTGTTTATAAACGATATAGGAGACAATCTGAATAGCTCCCTTAGACTGTTCGCGGATGATGCTGTCGTTTATCGGTTAGTGAAGTCAACAGAGGATCAAAAGAAATCAAATTGGCAATAGACACTAAATAAAGAAAAGTGTGAAGTAATACACATGACCACTAAAAGAAATCCGCTGAACTTCAATTACGCGATAGATCAGTCAAACCTTAAGGTCGTAAATTCTACCAAATACCTAGGAGCTACAATTACGAACAACTTTGATTGGAGAGAACACACAGAAAATATTGTGGGGAAGGCGAACCAAAGGTTACGTTTCATTGGCAGAACGCTTCGAAGATGCATCAGCTCCACACATCAGACTTGTGCGTCCTCTCCTGGAGTACTGTTGCCCCTTGTGGGACCCTTACCAGGTGGGACTGACGGAAGACATTGAGAAGGTTTAAAGAAGGGCAGCTCGTTTTGTTTTATCACGTTACGGGGGGAAAGTGTCATGGAAATGTTGCACGAATTGGGGTGTAAATTATTAAAAGAAAGACGTTATTCATTACGGCGTGATCTGTTTGCGAAGTTTCAATCACCGACTTTTAGTTCTGAATGTGAATATATTTTGCTAGCACCCACCTACTTAGGGAGACATGAGCATCCCAATAAAATAAGGGAAATCAGAACGAAAACGGAACGATTTAGGTGTTCTTTCTTCCCGCGCGCTATTAGAGAATGGAACGGTATAGAAAAGTTATGAAAGTGGTTAATGAAGCCTTTGCCAGGCACTTAAATGTGATTTGCAGAGTATCGATGTAGATGTAGAGGTAGAATTGAAATTATTTTCGTTGAGGTACTATGTTCCTAATGAATATGAAACCGATTTGCACGCATTTGGATTGCATACTTTTCTAAATATGCCGTTGGTGCAGCTTATGGTCCGAATTCTTATCCATACAGTCTTAAGAATACTCAAGAGAGGAGCATATTTTCGCGGCGATATCCATTAATGAAGTATTCTCGGGTTACAAGCCGATGGTTCCCTGCCATTCCTGGACGTTCTTGTACGTCGTAAGCCCGATGGAAGTCTGGGTCATAGCGTTTACCGCAAGCCCACTCACACGGTTCGGTATTTGCACGCCACCAGCTACCATCACCCAGCACAGAAACAATCTGTTCTGAAGACCTTAGTACATAGAGCCGTAACCGTATCAGATTATGATAACCTGTCAAACGAGCTTAGCCGCTTACGCAAAGTTTTCAAGGTTAATGGCTACAGCAAGAGACAAATATCTCAAGCAGTTTCACTTAAGGCACAATATCAGAAGACATCCGAAGAAGAAGTAAAGAAGACCGCATTTTTGCCGTTTTGTGACTCCACAACAGGGAAAATTAGCCTGCTTCTGAAGAGACATAAAATTGACACAATCTTCAGGCCTCCAGCAAAGATCCGACAACTAATGAAGCCTGTGGAAGATTATGCGGGTCTCAGAACACCAGGAATTTATAAAATTCCGTGTTAGTGTGGATAGTTTTATGTCGGCCAGACTGTTCGCACTATTGAACAGCGGCGCATAGAACACGAGCGGTGTTTTCGATTACGCTATCCCGAAAAATCAGCTGTGGTAGAACATGCTTTAGAAAACGGACACCGAATTGCTTTCGACGAGACATCTATTATTAAACGGACCAATATCTTCTAGGACGGAGTAATAAACGAGGCAGTAGAGATCAAAATTTCAGAAAACACACTCGATAAAGACGACGGTTTGCAGGTCAATACGGCTCGGGATCCCGTAATTGCGGAGTTGAAGCGGGCGCGGCGTACGCGCGACCAAAACATTGCCTTATATGGTCAAGGAACTGGGCACCAGTGACGTCACTGGCGGCGGCGCGGCTATATAAGCACGGCAGCAGCCGCGAAGCGACAGTCATCCACTTGACAAAGGCAGAGGAGTACTCTGTCGAAAGCTCGTGGCAGTAAACCACTTGACGCGGCTTGTAACCCGAGGAGATTTTATTACTTATGAACTACCTTATATTAAAGACAGCACAAACATCCATGCCCCCCCCTCCATGGGGGGTTCGAACCGCTGACGGGGAACGGCCTCCCGCATCGGAGCATTGTGTCTCATCAGTACAGTAAGTCATGGTTTCTAAATACTGAGGCACGATGTTTACTGAACACTGAAAAACATTTTGAACTGAGAGTATATCAGTTTGGTCCGTTAGCAGTTATTTACTTTTTTGTACTTACAGCAGTAGTGCATTCTGAGTACAGAAAAGGAGCTATCTTGAATTGAGATATGCACTGCTTTTTGATGTCTGCATGTCACAGAGGATTTATTCCACCTGCTACTAGATTAATCTTATAATCTCGTAGCAACAGTAGAAAAAACCACATCGTCATTATCTGACACCCTAAGACCAGTCAAGCCATTAATATGTTTTTTCTAGGTTTCAGGTACCGCAGGAACAGCCTGCAACCCATCGGACCAAGGTCGAGGTCCGTCAAGAGAAGCGTGAGAGTGTGCGAAACGACAGTCATCCACTTGACAATAGTAGAGGAGTTCTCTGTCGAAAGCTCTTGAGCAGTAAACCACTTGACGCGGCTTGTAACCATCGTTTATTTTAACCATCGTTGATTTACTCAGCAGAAGTCTCTAGTCTTGTAGCACAATTTTACCATCGTGTCAATAATTTGCATAGAATACTTTCACCTCCCCGCTTTCTCCCGCCCGCAATCCGTCCCTGATGGTACTTTCCTGGTTCTAAAGATTAGCATAATCTGCGTCGTATGTCGGAGAACGAACAGAAACAAATTGACAAAAGAGGGTGCGGGAACAGCTGTCGCAGATGCAGATGAGTGGGGAGACGCGGTTGCAGATTCTGGCTGGTGCTGATACGGCGTCTCTGGGGAGTAGGGGTGGGGGGGTGGGGGGATTAAGCGTGACTCCCGCCGCTGCCTTTCTCGATAACCAATTAGTGCGGCGCTTTGAGCAGCGACAGAACTGCCGGCAGGCGGCAGCCTCTTACGCGCTACTAATTGTTCTCCAAAGACGTCACCGCCATCCCAGCTCGCAGACGTAACTCGAGATGGCGGGCCGCAGGCAGGCGACGGGGGATGATGGAGGGGGAGGAGGAGGGGGAGGGGGTTGAGCTGGGGCTTAATGCCGTCGAAGCTGGAGCAGGGCGCGCGCAGCCGGCGCCGGGACTGTCAACCGACGCTGACAGCCGTGGCGGCGGCTTCCTCCAGGGGCTGACGCAGCACGCGTTAAAGCAAGGCCGCGGCCTGCGTGGGCTACGCATTCTAGCGACATCGCGCGACAGCTTCACACGACAAAAGACGGCCACATGTATGGCTACGGGAGTGTCCTGCGTGAGCGCCGACTGTGGCGCTGCCTGTCGCTGCGTGTCGCGCGCTACAACCAGCCACGTTTGAGATTCAAACCTGTTTGAATCTTGCCGCTGTCGCTCGCGCTACAAAGTGTCGAGTTTCGTTGAGAACTGACTGCTTCTAGAGGTTATGAAGGTTGTCGCAAGAATTCTGCGAGCCAAAAATCCCTGCAGTTTATTAAACGGGAACTGTTTGTGAAATAACAGAAAATAAAATTCACCTTGCACATATAACGAAGTATTTTGCTTTGGATAACTATCTCGTAAATTTTCTTTTGGCTTTTATAAAAGACTAAAGTTAAATTTTTAAATTGTTTCTAATATATCAGTCTTCTGTATTTTTATTCTGAGTGATAGTTTCATTTACACCACGATGAACGTGAGTTAAAGAATTACTCGCATTTATGTGCTTTGTGCATTTGCAGTACCGGTAACAACAAAGTTACAGTACTCCTGAGGGAGAGAGAGATAACTCTGGGATGTCAAAGGAGATGCGTGTAAATTACGTTTCTGAGTAAAATGTCAGGATATAATCTTTCAGTAGCAATTTAATGTGTTTGGTAGGTGTACAGTTGGGTACGTGTGTTTGCAATAAAGATGAACTAGGGGTAAAAAATATTTAAAAAATAATTTGTCGTGCTTTCTAAACATAATACATAAAACCTTGCACAAATAAAAAGTGAAAGGGTTGTAATTACAGTAATTAAAATATAAGATGGAACGAGAAGTGAACGAGCGACCGCAAAAATTACTTGTATTACAAGCTAGCAGCCCAGGTTGCTACCCCTACGCTACGCCGACCACTGATGGTATGTTATGGGCTAAGTGATTTACTATCGCCTTCCAATAAAACGTATTTCGAACTTATTCAGTTGTTGATGGTTTGTAATCATAAAACTCATTGAGAACGTAGTCGAAAGTAGCTGTACTCGTCGTTGTACTTTCGAAGAATTTCGCCGGTGATATTCATAGTCTGTTTTCGTATTTGAAGTTCCGAATGAAATAGTACACGAACATTCCTCGCTTTGTAAATGTAATGCACAGCATTCCTTTTACGCCTTGTTTCCTAAAGTTAATAAAACTTTATTGCCTTACTCTACAGTTACCATTATTCTACGGTTTACGGTCGGCAAACTTTAGAAACAACTGATCGGTTGTAGCGGCCACCTTGTAGAGAGAAGTTGTGGCGCTCACGTCGGACACCCGACCATGTCGCCGAATGACGCCGCTTGTAGCAGCAGTGTCGCGTCGCTGTATGTCGCGCGCTGTCGCTAGAATGTGTAGCCCACGCAGGCCGCGGCCTAACGCAACGGAATGTCGCCAGTCGCCAGCACGTAACCACTCCAGCTGTGGCCGCTGCACTCTGCTTGTTCCCGAAGCTTTAGATTCAGATAAAGATGGAAGTGGAAGTAGCATCTGTATTATGTCATTCTTAAGTTTCTCCCGGCGTATTTGATAAAATATCCACGGGTGTGCTGCCGGTCTATAGTGTCCAACGGTCACAATATTTCGGCGATCATACATGTCGCCATCATCAGGTGAACTGACGGACTGAGCTCCTGGAAACGCGCCGGCACGGAGATCCGCACGCTACGGCGGCTCGAAGGGAACTGGGGTCTAGCCTCTGCAGTGGTTGTCTGGACCTCTTGATGGTCCGTGTGAAACAATAGAAGTACAAGCCTTGCAGCTACGCCTTCACTAATGAGAAATGTCAAAGAAAAATAACTTGTGGTTTTTGGCTGTCTTCGATGTGCACTGCAAGGCACTTGCATATGTCATAGCTTTTCGGTTATTATACTAGACTTACATCCAATTTTTTATTTTTATTTTTTTTTCTTTAGCTGATTTTAGGACAGTTGGAGTCTCTCGTAGAAGGCCTTTGCCGATTGCCGAAAACGGAACTTGAGTGGCGGAACTCCTGCCAGTTCATGGAGTTCTGTTGTAGGGGAAACGTGGAGTGCCCTCTTTAGTTCTCGGTTTTGAACTCGTTGAAGTCTTTGTAGATGGGCGTCGGCGGCGTTTCCCCAGATGACTGCAGCATATTCCAGTATTGGTCGTACCAAGGAGAGATAGAGGATTAATGCTAGCCTTGGTGGCAGTGTGGATGTGGGATTTATTAAGGAGTATAATACCCTCAATCTTCTAGTTGCCTTTGTACGGAGTACGTCTACATGCTGACGCCAGGTGAGTCACCTGTCTAACACCGGGTATTTGGCTGTTGTTCCCCAAGGGAGCGGTGTTCCGTTGATTTGGATCGGTCTCCAGTCATTTGGTAATGGTCTTCTGCTGTTAGGTAACACTTGGGTTTTGTTGGCATTGAATGATCGCCTCTACTTTTTGGCCCAGCTGCTTAGTTCATCACATGCCCTTTGAACCTTCGTCTGCAGGTGATTGGCATTCAAACTACGGGAGTACAAAGCCGTATCATCGGCATATAAGGCTAGATGGACTCCTGGAGTTTTCGGAGGGTCCGCAGTGTACAGGGTATAGAGGAGTGGGCCCAACGCGCTACCGTGTGGTACTCCTGCTCTTATGTTCTTGATGGAGGATGTACCATCTTGTGCCCGGACATGGAAAGTCCTGTCTTCTAGGTAGCTTTTGAGAAGATAGACATGTGACACCGGGGTTCTAGCCCGGTAGCGGGCGATTTAAATACCCTCGGCCCGCGGAGCTACCCCTCCGTGGTCCGTGCCCCGCGCCGCGGTCGCGCAGTGGAACCGATTGCGACGGGGTCTGAGATGACGTCGATGTGAGGGCTCTGTCCGCCGTGGTCGTCACTACGTTACGTTTGCTAGATTTACTCTTAATTAACCCAATCGCTGGTTCCCAAGCTTTGCTAAGATTATAGCCACAGTCACGGTTTATGAGGTCGTCACTTGTGCGAATTTCAATGGCCTCTCTAACAACGCAGTCCCAGTATCTCGACGTCTGTACCAGAATCCTAGTGTGTTCATACTCCATGGCGTGATTCTCCGACAAACAACGTTCAGCAACCGCCGACTTGCTCGGATACATCAATCGTGTGTGCCTCTGGTGTTCAACGCATCGATCCTCGACGGTACGCATCGTCTGTCCAATATATGACTTGCCGCACTTACACAGAATCTGGTACTCTCCGGCCTTCCTCAAAACCGAGATCATCTTTGGCGCTCCCCACCAGTGCACGAATTTTATTCGGGGGACAAAAGACAGTTCCAACCCGGTGTTTCTTCAAAATGCGGGCGACCTTCCCCGAGAGTGCGCCGGTATATGGAATGAACGAAGTTCACAGGTTGTGCTGTAGTGGTTGGGCGGAGAACCCGCTGAATCTGCCACTCTGAGTACCCATTTTTTCGTAATACAGTTCTCAGGTGTTCCAATTCCTGGGGTAGACTCTCTGCGTCGGAGATAGTGCGCACCCTATGTACTAGAGTTTTAAGTACCCCATTCCTCTGTGAAGGGTGGTGCCAGCTGTCTGCGTGTAAATGCAGATCAGTGTGCGTTGTCTTCCGATACACACCATGACCCAGGTTGCCATGATCTCAGTGCCGGCGCGTTTCCAGGAGCTCAGTCCGTCAGTTCGCGTGATGATGGCGACATGTATGATCGCCGAAATATTGTGCCCGTTGAACATTATAGACCGGCAGTACACCCTTGGATATTTTGATTAGCATCTGTATTGATCATACTATGTGAACTTCACATCCGGTCGTAGCTAGCGCGGGGTTCTGTGCGGAACTTCAGGTCTGCGCTCTCCCGTACCCCCGCTTCCCGCCATCCACCATCATTCTAGGTTTCATCATTGATATACTATCAACACATCAAAACACTTACTACATGGACTGATGACCTAGCTGTTTAGTCCCCTAAAAACCAACAACAACAACTTACTACATCAGTAGTGTCACGATAGCAGCGTTTCCGAACTTTCAGCGTTACTAGATAGTACAACTGCATCAAAAAGATCGTACATTTATTTGGGGGATGGTACATACTGTGTATGCTATTAATAAAACAAGGATTACGACCAATGCTGTTCTTTCCATGAGTTATATTAAACGCATTGCGGTGGTGATGCACAACACGCCATGAAATGAATCTCAGTAAGTTATATTGCTACACAAATAACATAGCTCACCGGTTACTTTTATTGCTTCGCTACCGAATCTAATTCCTTCAGGGTAATGTGTTTTTTCTTAGCCTACATTCCAAATGTTCATACTTTTGTTAAGCTTATGGGACTTAACAGCGCGGTCATCAGTCCCTAAACCTTCAAACTACTCATAGGCCGCGCGATCCGCAACGTGGCGCTCCAGGCCGCTCGGCTACTCCCGCGCGGCCGTACATTCCTTTCCCATTGCTGTGCTTATGTTGATGTTGTTCTCATACCTTCATTTCAAGACACTGTCTATTCTGTTCAGTTGCTCCTCAAGATGCTTTGCAGTTTCTGAGATATTTTATTTCTTGTCCGTGTACTTTAATTCCTTCTCGACGTATCTGTTTGAGTTTCTTCACACCTTGTTCAATGTAGAGATGAAATAAGCTTGGTACGTGTTGGATAGTCTGTCTATTTGGTCTTCACTCACAGATTGTATCTGTTTTTTTTTCACCCGAATTAAGAAGAGACATTTCCCAGAAAATGTTCAAATGTGTATACAGTTAAGGGACCTATCTGCAGTGAATATGGCATTTGCAGATACTAGATTATCATTTATCGTACGAAGAACGACGTGTTTTTGTTAATTCTTCAGTACGCCAGGTGGCGTATGCCACAGAGAGGTCTGGGCGAGGAATGTCACGTGACGTCTGCGAACGGCTGATTTTCGTTAATTCATGTTGTTGTTGTTGTTGTTTAGAGGGGACTAAACTACTTGGTCATCAGTCCCCGTTAATTCAATGGACGGTGTCAAAACTCCGTTATGTTTGGAGATATCTCTCAAACGATACGAGATATGAAAAAAACACAAGGGAACAAAGTTGTAGGGAATTTTATCCTCTACAAATTAGGTTATTCAATTTTCGTGTCAGATGAATGTTTAAGCCGTTATTTTCATTTAAATTTCGAGCTGTCAAAAGACGATTGCAAAGGCCCACTTTTAGTGTTACTACCGTAACCTAAAGTGGCCCAAAATAACGACCAGTGCCCAAGGGAGGACTCAGATCTCCGATGGAGACGGGCCGCGCTCACCGCAGCAATTTGCCTTAGTGCACAAGGCTATTCAACTGCAGCATCTTCCGTGATTTGTGTGTATTCTATTAAGAGATGACTATATTATAAGGGGTGGGTATTATCCGGGCGATAGCTGGGTGATGGAGGGAGGAAATTAGTGTAAAAGTGGGAAGCGCGTAAGCGTCAGATAAAAGATGGTTTGACGGCGTGGCGTCGCGTCGGGAGCAGGTGTCTGGGCCGCAGCGCGGACAATAGGCGCCACTTGAGGGAGGGTGTCGCGGCCCTGAATGCCGCCTGCGGGGGCTGCAGATTGCATTAGGGGCCATCCATCATGGCGCTGCAGCCCGCAAACACCCCGGGCCCCACTGTCGCCCTTAAAAGCCCGGATTGAGTCGCCGCTCGATCAAATTATCCGGTGACGTATGCGGCCGGCGCTCGTCGTAATTGGGGAGAGGGGCCGCAGGGGGCTGAGGGATGAGTCGCCGGTCGTCGGCTGCGGCGCCTTACTGGCGGTAGGGCGGAGCTGTCGGTGACGGCGGCAGACGTCGCCATGGATACACCCTCCGGCGGGGATTTGTCCAGCCGAGAGAAACGTCAGGAGAAGTCACACTCACTTCATCAGTGTCTGGCGTATCACACCATTGTAGCGTGAGGAGGGCTATGCAAGACGCGTTCAACAAATTCGAAAGTAGAGTTCTTTGTACTGACTTGGCTGAGAATCCTAAGAAATTTTGGTCTTATGTCAAAGCGGTAGGTGGATCAAAACGAAGTGTCCTGACACTCTCTGACGTAAATGGCATTGAAACAGACGACGACACTCAAAATGCGGAGTTACTAAATGTCTTTTTCCAAAGCTGTTTCACAGAGGAAGATTGCACTGTAGTTCCTTCCCTAGATTGCCGCACAGATTACAAAATGGCAGATATCGAAATAGCCGCGGTGGATTAGCCGAGCGGTCTAAAGCACCTCGCTGCGGAACGCGCGGTTGCTCGCCGTGGAGGTTCGAGTCCTCCCTGGGGCATGGGTGTGTGTGTTTGTCCGTAGGTTAGTTTACTTAGGTTTAAGTAGTTTGTAAGCTACGGACTGATGACCACGCAGTTTGGTCCGATAGATTTACAGACATTTGAACATTTTGATTTGATATCGAAATTATTGACAGGAGGATAGAAAAACAATTAAAATCGCTCAAAAGAGGAAAGGCCGCAGGACCTGATGGGATACCAGTTCGTTTTTACACAGAGTACGCGAAGGAACTGGCCCCCCTTCTCGCAGTGGTGTACCGTAGGTCTCTAGAAGAGCATAGCGTTCCGAAAAAAATTAAAAAAAAATGGCGCAGGTTATCCCCGTTTTCAGGAAGGGTCCTCGAACAGATGTGCTGAACTATAGGCCTATATCTCTGACGTCGGTCAGTTGTAGAATTTTGGAACATGTATTATGTTCGAATATTATAATGACATTTCTCGAGACTAGGAATCTGCTCTGTAGGAATCAGCATGGGTTTCGAAAAAGGCGTTTGTGTGAAACCCAGCTCGCGCTATTCGTTCACGAGACTCAGAGGGCCATAGACACGGGTTCTGAGGTAGATGCTGTGTTTCTCGCAAGGCGTTTGATACAGTTCCCCACAAACGTTTAATGAACAAAGTGAGAGAATATGGTCTATCAGACTGTGTGATTGGATTGAGGAATTCCTACATAACAGAAAGCAGCAGGTCATTCTCAATGGAGAGGTCTTCCGAAGTAGGAGTTATGTCGGGTGTGCCACAGGGAGTGTCGTTGGTCCGTTGCTGTTCATGATATATATAAATGACCTTGCGGATAACATCGGAAGTTCACTGAGGCTTTTTGCGGATGATTCTGTAGTATATAGAGAGTTTGTAACAATGGAAAATTGTATTGATTTGCAGGAGGATCTGCATCGAATTGACGCATGGTGCAGGGAATGGCAATTAAATCTCAATGTAGACAAGTGTAATGTGCTGCGAATACACCGAAAGAAAGATCCTTTATCATTTAGCTAAACTATAGCAGGTCAACAACTGGAAGCAGTTAATTCCATAAATTACCTGGGAGTAGTCATTAGGAGGGATTTAAAACGGAACGACCATATACAATCAATTGTCGGTAAAGCAGATGCCAGACGTAGATTCATTGGGAGAATTCTAAGTAAATGCAGTCCGAAAACAAAGGAAGTAGGTTACAGTACACTTGTTCGCCCACAGCTTGAATACTGCTCACCGGTGTGGGATCCGTACCAGGTGGGATTGATAAAGGAAGTGGAGAAGATCCAACGGAGAGCAGCGCACTTCGTTACAGGATCATTTGGTAATCGTGAAAGCGTTACGGAGATGATCGCTAAACTGCAGTGGAACACTCTGCAGGAGAGACGTTCTGTCCCTCGGTACGGGCTTTTGTCGAAGTTTCGAGAACTTACCTATATCGAGGAGTCTAGCAGTATATTGCTCCCTCCTACGTATATCTCTCGAAGAGATCATGAGGATAAAATCAGAGAGATTAGAGTCCAGATAGAGGCATACCGACAATCCTTCTTTCCGCGAACAATACGTGACTGGAATAGGAGGGAAAATCGATAGTGGTAGTCAAGGTACCCTCCGCCACACACCGTCGGGTGGCTTGCGGAGTATGGTTATAGATGTAGATTCTGTGCTGTCATCGACTGTGAGTCAAAATGTTTGTAAAGCAATGGGATCAAACTGTGGTGGTCATCGATCCATAGACTTGCAAATTACCTATCTGTATTGTGTATATTCAAATATACAAGGTAGTTCATTGATCGTGACCGGGTGAAATATCTCACGAAATAAGCATGAAACGAGAAAACTACATTTACTGCATTCCTCTATCGATCTTTGTTTTCTAGATATTTAATTTTGAAATCAGGGAGCCCTATTCTGGACACCCTATACAAAGAACAAAACTTATCCAGCTTGAAGGGGCAAAAAAGATGGCGCTATGGTTGGCCCGCAAGATGGCGCTGCCATAGGTCAAGTGGATATCAAATGCAATTTTAAAAATAGTTACCCCCATTTTTTATTACATAATTGTGTGGTAGGTCAATAAATATGAATGTTTTATTTGGAACACATTTTTCGCTTTGTGATAGATGTCGCTGTAATAGTAACAAACGTGAACGTACGTGGTTTTGCGTAACATTTAGCCAGTGCGCGACGGTATTTTCCTCGTGTTACATTACTCGTATTAAAATGGACAGTTTACCAATTGCAGGAAATGTCGATATGGTATTTATGTACGGATATTGTGATCACAATGCCCAACGGGCCTGTGCTACGTATGTTGATCGTTATCCTGGAAGACATCATCCAAGTGTCTGGATCTTTCGTCGGAAAGTTACGTTATTTAACCCTCTAACCGGAACATCTCTTACATACAATATGGAGGAACATCGGTCTCCTACACCGCTAGGGCCTTTAAACGTTTTCTCCACCTTCTTGACTCTTTGCCGCTCCTACGTTGTTTTGTCACTCATTGACGTGTAATGTGTTTTGAACTACATTGAAGAGCCATAGAAACTACCTCGCATGCGTCCACTATGACGGTATCTCAAACCGATGTTGCGTTCTCAAGGTTAAAGAGACAGGAAGTGTTCAGCCACAAATGAAACGTCAACTATGACCTGCAACAAATGCTGATGCCAAAGTAAGTGTTTTAGCAGCAGTTGCGGTTAATCCGCACATCAGTAGCAGACAAATTGAGCGAGAATCGGGAATCTCAGAAACGTCGGTGTTGAGAATTCTACATCAACATAAATTTCACCCGTACCATATTTCTATGCACCAAGATTTCCATGGCGGAGACTTTGAACGTCGTGTACAGTTTTGCCGCTGGGCACAAAATAAATTACTGGACGTTAACAGATTTATTATTTTTTTTTCACGCGTACTGTTTAGTGACGAAGCGTTATTCACAAACATAATACGCACTATTGGGCAACGGAAAATCCACGATGGGTGCGACAAGTGGAACATCTGCGACCTTGGCTGGTTAATGTATGTTGCGGCATTATGGGAAGAAGGATAATTAATTGGCCCCTATTTTATCGATGGCAATCTAAACGGTGCAATGTATGCTGATTTCTTACGTCATGTTTTACCGATTTTACTACAGGATGTTTCACTGCATGACATAATGGCGATGTACTTTCAACCTGAAGGGTGTCCGGCACATGGCTCGCGTGCAGTTGAAGCGCTCTTAAATGGAATATTTAATGACAGGTGGATTGGTCATAGAAGCACCATAACGTGACCCGCTCGTTCGCCGGGTCTTACATCCCCGGATTTCTTTCTTAGGGGAAAATTAAAGGGTATTTGTTATCGTAATTCACCGACAACGCCTGGAAACATGCGTCAGCGCATTGTCAGTGCATGTGAGAATATTACTGAAGGCGAACTACTTGCTGTTGAGAGGAATTTCGTTACGCGTATTGCCGAATGCATTGAAGTTGAAGAACATCATTTTGAGTATTTATCGATGTCTTGAGGTAATTACAGGTAATCACGCAGTAACAGCATGCGTTCTCAAAATGTATGATAATTTCACAAAAGTACATGTATCACATTGGAACAACGGAAATAAATTTCAAACGTATCTACCTTCTGTGTTTTAATTTAAAAAACCTACCTGTTACCCATTGTTCGTCTAACATTGTGAGCAACATATTTGTGCATATTACAGCGCCATCTATCACAAAGCGATAAACGTGCTCCCAAATAAGATGAAAGAAGAAGAAGAAGAAGAAGAAGGAAAAAAAAAAAAAAAAAAAAAAAAAAACGCAGTTGGTATCTGTTTGACCTATGGCAGCGCCATTTAGCGGGCCATGCATAGTACTATCTGTTTTCACTTTTCAAGCTATAAAACTTTTATTCTTTGTAGCTTTTAGTTTGATGCTTATTTCGTGAGATATTTGGCCCAATTAGTATAAATGGACTACCCTGTAATTATTTCATATTCATCGGCATCACAAAGGATAATTCCAGAGCTGTTACTGAAAAAATCTTTCTTTAATTATTCTTGTGCAATCGAAGGTTAAACTAACATGCACTAAGGACAACAGACACACCAATGACCGAGGGAGAAGCTGAACCTCCGACGCAGAGCAGCCGCGCACTCTCCAGGAAGGCGTTTTAGAGCGCTCGGCCACTCCCGCAAGGCGGGGGGAATGTCACACATTTTGTGAGGTAATTCTGTAACGCATAGACATTTCGACTACATATAATGCACCTATTAGGTGAACTGAGCCGGAAAGGCTTGTTTTTCGTTTTGGTTTAATCGCCATACAAAATTATCCTTCATACTTAAACAGCAGGTTTCAATTAATCTACCTTTTAATTTATCCAGTAACTGCCTCATGCTCAGCACCAATTATCTCGTTATTTCGCTAGCAGTGTGTGAATCATTAACTACGTCAATAAGGGCGTACAACTACTCGTGGAGGGGGAGGGCGATTCAATTTTCTGCTAGGCGCTCACGGAGGCTACGAAGTGCACTCAATTTCCGTTGTCTGACACTGGAGTCATTACGTTACAGAGGCTTTCTTTCAAATGTTCAAATGTTTGTAAAGCTTATGGGACTTAACTACGGGGTCATCAGTCCCTAAACTTACAAACTACTTATCAACTACCTTATACTAAGGACGGCACAAATATCCATGCCAGAGGGGGGATTCGAACCCCCGACCGTAGTGGCCGTGCTGACCGTGACTGGAGCGCCTCAGTCACCTCGGCCACCGCGGCCGGCAGGCTTTCTTTAAGTTTATAATGGTGTGTGATAAAAAAGATTGAAGGAATGGAAGGAAAAAAATCACGTTTGTCCAACCACGTTCCAGTTTCCCGTTATCTGCACCTTTCAATGAACTTTTGCAGACTAATTTTCTAAGCGTATGGCAAATTAAAAATAAGTAAATAAGAAAAAAAAAAAGAAAAATAAGATATAAAAAGGTTATCCTTTTGACCCAAACATTTTTCAATGCGGAATAAAATATTGTAGGCCAAACCATAAGTATGGCAGGTTAAAAAATTCTATAGAAAACAGCTTGATTCTAAGTGTAGCATATTTGCAGATGACAAACAGTGAAGGAAGATTCGCTCATACAGGTACAAAATTTCTTGTAGGTTCTTTCCAATTGGAAAATACGAACTTAAAAACAATTTATTGATATACAGACTAAAATATTGTCTTTAATTTCAAACTATTACCATCCGACAAGTTTACATTATCTGGTACCCCAAAGAATATTTGTTCTTCATTTTCAATTATGATTATTTATCCATAAATTCTCTTAATCATTTCTTCTTCTGATAGATGTCTGAAATTGTAATGATGCTGCAACTGTAATAATGCAAGTACGGAAAAAAATTGAAAAATAAAGAACGCTGCGGCTTACTCAAGGCAGTCTTAGAAGTGAGAAAAGAAATTATTGCTTAACACCATTCAGGGGTGTAGATAAATGTGGTGGATATGGATATGGGGGTTGGAGGAAAGGAGGTCGAACGTCTCCCCACCCTCACCTCCATCTCCCCGTGTTCAAAATGTGATTCGTGTTCCAGTTTCAAACGTTGAAACGGGTGCAGATATTTTTGATATTGATCTGACTGAGACACTTGAAACGTGAGACGTTGGTGATGTACGTTTCTGACGGAATATCCAGACGATTGGACTGGACATATACCTCTTACTGAAATAGCCCCCCCCTCCCCCCCCCTCGTGATACGTTTGTGATTTCCATTTCTGCGGACATAACCAGACGATTGGAACCGAGCAAGGGCCTGTTACTCGATTAATTAATAGGCGCCGGCCGCGGTGGCCGAGGTGACTGAGGCGCTCCAGTCACGGCCAGCACGGCCACTAAGGTCGGGGGTTCGAATCCCCCCTCGGGCATGGATATTTGTGCCGTCCTAGTTCGTAAGTAGTTCATAAGTAGTTTGTAAGTTTAGGGACTGATGACCCCGTAGTTAAGTCCCATAAGCTTAACAAACATTTGAATTTTGAATTAATAGGCTGAATAATATAAAACGTGCCATTTAAGCAATTTCCGAATTTCATTGTTTATGACGTCATATCTCCTGAACTATGCTATCTAGGTGCTTCTTAACCCCATAGAGGTTGTTTTCTAGTAGTAAGGAATGTGTGTACCACCTTTATTTGAAGTCGGCCCAGTAGTTCAGGAGAGTCATCAAACGCAATACATTCATCAGTATGGCGAGCTGTCCATCCGATAGCTTCACGCATGTGCAGCAGTGGCTCGGTCGTGCAGGAACACAAATACGCTATGTCCTGCGACGACTGACGTCCATTCGGGTCTACCAACTTGAACTGCAGGCGGCTAAGCCAGACCCCTAGTCTGTCCCTGAGAGACCATTAGCCCTTCCCTTCGGGTTATGCTGGCATGGGGACACAGTTAGCGTATCGTGGAAGTGTAACGTAATGTGTGGAGCTGCTCCTGATAGCAAAACTCCGAGGAGAGCAAGAATCGCCCCCATTTGTAAGCACATCGCTGATAGCAGTGACGTTGCTGTGTACACCATTTTCAGCCAAGACCTTTCGGACCCGTGGGGGCAGTGTCGCATACTGTTAGACTACTGTCATGAACCGTGATATTGCTGCGACTACCGGAGTCGCTTACACTCCTTGACGCGAATTCACACACTCGCGTCTGACGCTTCTGATTCAGTCAGTTACGTATTTCCTCCACCTCTGCACCTACTTCGCGTCTCCGTTCTCGTGGTAAGACCAGGAATGTTATCTACTATCTAGGTAAAATTTTCTCAACCTTTCTCCTCCTCTGTCTAGTGTCCGAATCATAATTAATTGTTCATTTCAATTTCATTTATTTATAACTTATAATTCCTGGACTACTGCAGTATAGAAGTTCGCCATTACACACATAGCAATACTCATCTATGCCGTTTTGCTTCCGAAACACTTTACACCCTTCTGCAAGCAGGTGCAGAATCTGACGTGCTACACGATCAATGGACAGCATATAGCCGGCCGCGGTGGCCGAGGTGACTGAGGCGCTCCAGTCACGGTCAGCACGGCCACTACGGTCGCGGGTTCGAATCCGCCCTCGGGCATGGATATTTGTGCCGTCCTAGTTCGTAAGTAGTTCATAAGTAGTTTGTAAGTTTAGGGAATGATGACCCCGTAGTTAAGTCCCATAAGCTTAAAAAACATTTGAACATTTTGACAGCATACACAGGGTGTTACAAAAAGGTAAGGCCAAACTTTCAGGAAACATTCCTCACACACAAAGAAAGAAAATATGTTATGTGGGTGTGTGTCCGGAAACGCTTAATTTCCATGTTAGAGCTCATTTTAGTATTTCTCTTTAAATGTAAATTGAAATAATTCGTGCCGCGGTGGAGTAGCCAAGCGGTCTAAAGCGTCTCGCTGCGGAGCGTGCGGTTGCTCGCCGTGGAGGTTGAGGTTCGAGTGCTCCCCGGGGTATGGGTCTGTGTGTTTGTCCTTAGGTTAGTTTACCTAGGTTTAAGTAGTTTGTAGGCTACGGACTGATGACCACGCAGTTTGGTCCGATAGATTTACAAATATTTGAACATTTTTTGATGCAAGAGATAAGTTGCTTTGTAGTGTACACATCTCCCTTTAACAAACTTCATAAATAGAAGTCTATTAGGGCCAGGGCAGGTGATGCTTATGATCATGCACAAACTCTCTTAATTTACTCAACACTAAAGCACGGCATGCACACTGCCTCAAAATCAAATTTCAAATGAATGTAAATCAGTGCGACTTCACTTATTCGGTTCTTAGGACTAAAAACTGCTTAAACTATGTTAAACTAACCTAAGGACAACATGCACACCCATTTGCACACTGGGCACGCTTGCAGCTATTTCCTGAGTGGACAGTCACAGTGCTATCAACTGTGGGGAACTCCAACTTGCTGGAGGGATCAGTCACATGTCTCGGTACCTACCACCATTTATTCATGGATGTATGTTATCTTCAACCGCTCCACTTTCTTAACAATACGAAATCGGACACATATTCATAGGACTTTTTCAGTTTATTTTCACTAGAATCATCATGCAAATTAGGTAACATTCGTCCAGAATCTACATCTACATCTACATCTACATCTACATGGGATACTCTGCAAATCACATTTAAGTGCCTGGCAGAGGGTTCATCGAACCACAATTATACTATTTATCTCCCATTCCATTCTCTAATAGCGCGCGGGAAGAAAGAACACCTGAATCTCTCTGTTCGAGCTCTGATTTCTCGTATTTTATCCTGATGATCATTTCTACCTATGTAAATGGGAGTCAACAATATATTTTCGCATTCGGAGGAGAATGTTGGCGATTGGAGTTTCGCAAGTAACCCACGCCTCAGCGATAATCGCCGTTGTTGTAATGATTCCCATCCCAGATCCTGTATCATTTCCGTAACGCTGTCTCCCCTGTATCGTGACAATACGAAACGAGCTGCCCTTCTTTGGACTCTTTCGATGTCCTCCGTCAAACCCACCTGATAAGGATCCCACACTGGGCTGCAATACTCCAAAAATGGACGGACAAGCGCAGTGTATGCAGTCTCTTTAGTAGTTCTGTTGCATCTTTTAAGGATTCTGCCAATAAAACGCAGTCTCTGGTTCGCCTTTCCCACGATATTATCTACGTGTTCTTTCCAGTTTAAGTCTGAAGTAATAGTGATTCCTAGGTATTTTGTGGAGTTTACGGCGTTCACATTTGATTGATTTATGTTGTAAACAAAGTTTAACGGATTTCTTTTCGTACTCATGTGGACGACTTCACACTTCTCATTATTTAGAGTCAATTGCCAATTTTTACACCATACTGATATCTTATTCAGATCGTTCTGCAGTTGGTTTTGATCTTCAGATGATTTTACTAGAATCACATTGTATTACCTAAGAAAGGTAAATTTCCAAAACTATTACATAGGTACACTACTGTTGTTGTTATGGTCTTCAGTCCGGAGACTGGTTTGATGCAGCTCTCCACCCTACTCTATCCTGAGCAAGCCTTTTCATCTCCTCATAAGAACGGCAACCCACATCCACTTGAATCTGCTTACTATACGCGTCTCTTGGTCTCCCTCTGCGATTTTTACCCCACACACTTCCCTCCAATGCTAAATTTACGATTCCTCGATGTCTAAGAATGTGTCCTACCAAGCGATCCCTCCTTTTAGCCAGGGTATGCCAAAAATTCCTTTTCTCACCAATTCTGTTCAGTACTTCTTCATTGGTTATGCGATCTACCCACCTAATCTTCAGCATTCTTCTGTAGCACCACATTTCAAAAGCCTCTATTCTCTTCCTGTCCGCACTGCTTATCGTCCATGTTTCACTCCCGTACAAGGCAACACTCCACACAAATGCCTTCAGAAAAGACTTCCTTACACTTAAATTAATATTCGATGTTAGCAAATTTCTCTTTTTCAAAAATGCTTTTCTTCCCATTGCCATTCTGCATTTTATATCCTCTGTACTGCGACCATCACATGTTATTTTACTACCCATGTAACAAAACTCATCTACCACCTTCATTGTTTCGTTACCTAATCTAATGCCTTCAGCATCGCCCGATTTTCTAAGACCGCATTCCATTATTTTTGTTTTGCTCTTGTTAATGTTCATTTTATACGCTCTCTTCAACACACTGTCCATTCCATTCAACTGCTCTTCCAGGTCCTCTGCTGTCTCTGACAGAATTACAATGTCATCAGCAAAACGCAATATTTTTATTTCTTCCCCCTGAACTTTAATCCCTATTCCAAATTTTTCCTTGCTTTCCTTCACCGCCTGCTCGATGTACAAATTGAATAACATCGGAGAAAGGCTACAACCCTGTCTTACTCCCTTCCCAACTGATGCTTCCCTTCCATGCCCTTCGAGTCTAATAACTGCGGTCTGGCTTTTGTACAAGTTATAAATAACTCTCCTTTCCCTATATTTTACCCCTGCTGACTTCAGAATTTGAAAGAGTGTATTCCAGTCAACATTGTCACACTACTAACCAAAAAATAATCCTCCGCGCCCTAGGGGCCCAAAACTCAATTTTGGGCACATATGTTACTCCGTGGTGGCGTTAAAGGATCCCCGATCTGTTGGAGCTTTCCATGTCTCATGGCAACCATTTTCTCTGTAGCCCCTCCTCAACATTCTTCATCGTGTCCCTCCTGAACCCTCACCCTCACCTTTGCCCTTGTGGGATAGGGGGAGGCAAGCTACAACTAATCTGTGGTTTTTCTCTTGTCGAAAAAGACATCAACTAATACGAGGAAATATCCGCTGCTGTGCATTGACTTATTTAGAACGAAGGAAAAAGGATGATTGGTGTTTAACACCCCGACGAATCCGTGGTGACTGGAGACCGAGCACGCGCTTGGTTAACTTCAGTCAGCGATGGGGAAAGAAATTCTCCCTGCCCTCTGAAAGACCCCATCCCTGCATTTGCCTGGAGTGATTTTGTGAAATCACGGAAAACTTATTCTGGAGGACAGGTTTGGACCACCTACCTCAAGAATGCGAGTGCCGTGGTCCTTTGTTTAGACTGTACTAAAAGCTGGTTTACATGAACTCAATAAGAACCAACATGTGCTGTTATTTTAAACAGTTTAGAAACAACAGTGCAATGAAACAGGTGTAAATGAAAGTCAAATCTTCATAAGAACTAAGATAAATTAAGAATGGTTTATTACAAAAACCGGACAAGACCAGAATAATAATTACTTAAGAATAAATAATAAAAAAGAAACTTTTCACCGTTTAATGTAAAACATGAAATGCATACAAACCTCTCAACCATCACCGTTGTCAACATTATCTTCCAACTCCTCTTCATTACAGTCTGAGTTAGTATCAAAGAGATCCTTGTACGAGGCTTTGTTCTCTTCTCCCAGAAACGGCATCAAATATCAGACCTCTCTCAGTTTAGCTGGCTGAATACCTGGATTCCTCTCGTAGATTTTCCATGGGCCAAAGTAAGAGTTCCACAATGAAACACAAAACCTCTCTTCTACATCAATGTGAATCATTCGTACCTGCTGCAGTTTGAGTGGAGGTTTAGGCATTTTCAAACTGAAGTCCTCATTAGCATTTTTAATGTATATGAAGTCATCATGTATCATTATTTTCAACAGGAATGGTTGACGTATTGTACGGACTGTCCCACTTTTCAGAAATTTCTTCAGTCCTCGTCTTCTGTTTCAATGAGAAGTTTTGATCATTAGTTAAATAGCCATGTCCGCTCACTGGAATCAAATATGTAGTCCTTTTGTAGACCTTGAAAATGTGCACTACACTGTACAAAAAGTGAACTATAACTTTATTCTGGCCAGTACACCCATGACTAAGCAGATTAAGCTCCTCTCTCCGGTTTCCTTGTGGAATGTTGTTTATGGCACAAAGACAGTGATGAGCCTTCTTAGAGTTTTTCCTTCTTAATGTTCGAGATAGCCGGAAACTGAAACTGAGCCATCTGCCAAATTGTGAATTCCATGAACATAGTACCATAATAACTTTACTTAGTAAATAGCATTTGACTGCAAATGTGGTAAGGGCACGTTTTGCATGTAAACGAAATACTGTTAATGAAACTCTTTGTTTATTTCTGAATACAGTTTCGAGCTAATTAAAGCTTTTGCCGTTTGCAAGTACAATATCTTTTTCATTGCTAGTTGAAGTTTTTCAAAATTAACCATCCAGTTTTCTCTGCCAGTTCTGCGAGCTGGTACCAGCCTAACAACGTGATTAACGCGCTCCACTTTACACATTTTCATCGCATTTTCTTTTTCTTCCTTCCTACTTCTTCACTTCTGCCACGCTTCCTTTATTTTGTTGTTCACGAAAGCTGCTTTAATAATTCCGCCTAAACCATTCAAAAAAGAGTACAAAGTTTAAACAACGGCAACAATATGCATGGGACTCTAACAATATTATATATAACAAGTACCCTACGATACGTGGTCTTGTCCGGTTTTTGTTGGAACAACAAGGGACTTGTCTGTTTTTTGTAGAACAGCTGGATTTCTCAAATGGATATATCTTCGAAACTGTGAACTTTTGGTGAAACAAATTCCACTAGAATATAAATGTCGTGACAGAACAACAAGACCTAGGGGGAAAATAATGATGATCCTCATTTATAAAGTGTTGAGATATGACAACTTGTATGAATGAAAAATAGTTTCTATTACATGTTTACAGTCTGTCGGATGTAATTGCTTGCACGAAATACATTAAAAATACAGAAGTTGAGGTCTTCAGTTTAATTGTGTAGGCAATTATGTATACCTCACGGTACTACGATATTACGGTCAGGAATTAGTCGTAATTCCTTGTTATAAAATTCATGAGATCATATTGCAAGAAATAAATTACATGACAAAACGAGCGTATCCGTGTGCACTGGACGCCATTCAAAATAATTTTAGATTGATTATCAAATGCTTACATCGGATAACTATATTCTTAATGAATGTTGCATTTGTTATGTTAGTGCTTCGAATGTGACTGAAAGAATTGCTTATCAGATTATCTGTCAGAATTAGAATCTCACATTTACGTTCTTTTCACAATGCAGTTGTGCGTAGATTTTCTATCAGTTATTGTTGATAATCCGAAGAAGAAGACCTTCAGTGAGTGAAGCTTTTGTCTTGAGAAGAATTTCTTTACATTATTTTTATTTCTAACTGTTCAAATAATTTTTGTTGCCATTTGTTTGTTTGTGGAGTACAGTTAGGTTTCTGTGGTTGTCAATTAGTTTGTGTATTAAGGTATAGATGGTTAGCTATTGTGGATTTTTCAAAGCATCAGTGTTTTCTTTATAACGTGTGCGAAAAGTTCTTCCAGTTTTGCCTTTGTTAAATGCAGGACAGCTGTTACATTGTAATTTGTATATGCCACTGTGATCTGTACCTGGAGTGTATTTGTTCACTGTGAGTGGCAAGTGATGTCCTAGTTTGTTGTTTGTGGAGAAAGAAATTGTGATATTAGTGTTCTTGAATAATTTGGGTATTTATGTGACCGGCCGCGGTGGCCGAGGGGATTGAGGCGCTCCAGTCACGGTCTGCACGGCCACTATGGTCAGGGGTTCGAATCCCCCATCGGGCATGGTTATTTGTGCCGTCCTTAGTATTAGCTAATTCATAAATAGTTTGTAAGTTTAGGGACTGATGACCCCGTAGTTAAGTCCCATAAACTATACAAACATTTGAACATTAAACATTTGGTATTTTTGTGACACTGTGCCTAAATAGGGAATACTTGTAAAGATTTGTGTTTTATTTGTTGTTTTATTCCCTGAGTTTCTGTTAGTGATGTTAACTTGCAGTTGACAGTATGTCGACTGATTTTTCTGAGTACCCAAATCTGTGTCTTTTTGTATATAAAAAACAAACATCTTTATGTATATAAAATTAAACACCTTCATTTGTATAAAGAATCTTAGAGAAGTGGAACATCTTCATAGCTATAAGTCTTTGAGTTGTTGTTATTCCACAATGTTGTCTCAAGATGTGAAGGGTTTATATTTGTGATTATTTATACATACAAATGTACTCCAATTACCATATTGCACCAGACTTAATTGAACACCACTTTTCAATAAGTAAGTCAATCGTTAAATCTTTTATATGAAACTGTTTCTAAAAATATTCGATATTATTACAACCTATGTTTTGATCTCAACAGGCCCGAGTCTTTAAACATAAACAGAAGCACCTGATTATGAGCCCACAGGGCTCGAAATGCATTGTGTGAAATAAAACACAATTTGTGACTGAAGGCGAATTCATTTTATTTTACTGAAGTACAACAGTCACGAAACTTCACTGGCAATAATTGACAAAATTAAAATAATAAAATCCTTTGAATCTGCTGTTCGCCTGCCATCATACCTGAGAAAGTACGCGTTCTTGGACCCATTATCCTTAAAGCTATTATCATCTCAAAAACATTCAACACATTCCATTTTTAAGTCTTGTACAATGTGAGTTTGATAATTTTTTTATGTCCTTGAGCGTCATAGAGGAGAGAAATATTTATAAAATATGAACACCTGTTTTTTTTTTTTTTTTTTTTTTTTTTTTTTTTTTTTTTTTTTTTTTTTTTTTTTTTAAATTGTTTTCTACTTGCAGATTAGTACTTTCACTCCAAGACTTCTACATAAGTGTTGGAATGAAAGTAATAAATTCTAAATGTTCAAACGTTTGTAAACCTAAGGAACCAAACTGCTTGATCATCGATCCATAGATTTATAATCTACTGAAAAGTAACTCTAACTTACGCCATAAACATTCCTGAGGGATGACTAGAAACTCTGACTAATAAATTACGCCCGCCACGTGGATCGATTTCATTGAAACCGAACACTCAGTATTATGTACCAGTGCAGTTCAAATCCGAAGAAATGGTTGGACCTGGATTCGATGTTGACTACTCACCAAGCAAATCTCTGAGACAAGTCAAAGTTTGAAGGACGCAGAAAACCTGCAGATGTCGACTGCTCGCCTTTCCAGAGACAAAAAAGGTCTTCACTACAACGATTACTGGAGGTTTGAGAATGGCAGACGGCAGAGGGAAAAAAATCTGAAGAATTCTTTCTCGGGCCTAATTTTTTCGGAGATAATGGGCGGGAAATGTCAAGCAGGAGACGAGTAAAATCCTGAGAAGCCGAGCAGAGCGAAGGGTGAAGAAGAGATAGACCGCCGTTATTAAGCGATCCGAAATATGGCGGACGAAGGACGGAGAGGGATGCGGAATTCTGTCGCCGACGAATATTAAATATGAGAAGACAGACGTCGAGGTAGGCGCACCGATGGCAGATATCGATTCCACATCCGGCGTGGGCGGTGGGAGGATTCAAAGCCTTTCTTGGGCCGCAGATTTTCAGAGGACACTGCACTGTCGAAGAATATTACCTCATATCTGTCTCTCGGCAATGAAGCTGAAAAACAACACATGCTGAAATGAACAGAGAATAAAAATTCTGGCATGCAGTTTTCTTACTTATGTGTGCGATCCATTTCGTTTGCAGCTAAGTTTGTTTTCAGAGATGAGGTAATGAACTATCATAGCATCCACAACAAGTAAGCAAGCACAGAGGTATTATCAAATATTAATTGTGATCAGAAGAAAGGACTAGAAACAAATAGTTTAAGGGCCGGTTTGTCAATATCTCGTTAAGTTCCAGTTAAGATTTTAGCAGAGAATTGCGTTTGTCAATGTTTCGTTATGAGTTAACCCGACGATAAATTACCCCAAACTGGCCGTTAAGTTAACGAGTAGAATTCTGCTCGTTACACGACTAACGACCGGGTAAGTGAGAATGAGTATGAAAATGGCAGGATTACAAAACGCTAAAATACCGCAATATATTACGTGATAAAGACCGATTTATCGAATAAAATAACAGAAGCACTACATGTATGAGAAACTTGTGTGGAAAGCAGCTTTACTGGAAAGTTTTATTGCCCCATCCATGTCAGTAGCGATGAGTTTGATATATTGCAGATTCGTAACATCATCTTAAAATCATTGTATCGATATCAAAATATAAGCTAGATGATTTGGTTGACAATGAAGAGGATGTCAAACCACCACGCTAAAAGGATTCGTTCCAATGCTCCTTGGTTTCCACGAAAATCGAGATCAAAATCCAGCGCGTAATAGCTATACCTATATTAAGGCATGAGCGATACGACAGTCAGCATGGTGTAACTAGCAAGGCACTCGCCTGTAACGTAGACGACCGAAGTTCAAATGTCAATTGCTCAATACGTTATGTATTGCGCGACGATTATTTTATTTTATTTGTTATTTCGAAGCATACTTTTACGGCGACTGAAAGATCAGTAAACCGCCAGTAGGTATCACCTATAACAATTGAGCAGCATTTGCTAGCTGCGTTTAGTCCCCGGCCCCACTGTTAAACCGCCGAATGCAGTGTGTGTGTGCGCCCACTTGACTCGTCCCAGTGGATTACCACGCTGCGGCCAGGTGGCTAGTCATTCGTAGCGTGTCGTTCACCTGTGACTGTAATTATGTGATATAACTTTGCCTTTGCAATAAGAATTGATAAAATGGGAAAAAGGAATATAATTATACACAATCAATCGTCGGACAAATATTAAAAAAATACGGAGCCGGATATGAAGCTGGGTCGCCTGTGTGACCATCGAGCGCTTTGTTAATTACACCACGCTCACTCATTTACCCTTGCTCAGTGAGGCATAACTGTTACGCGCTGTACTTTTATCTCGATTCTCTTGGAAACCAAGGCGCACTGGAACAAATTCTTTTAGCTTGGTGGTCTGGAGGAGTTCCCGCACAACATACTTGCGACCCAACAAAATTCGTTTGTACCCTTCTTGGTGTTCCCCTCGTCAGTCCCAAGTGTCCTTATATTTCTCTATTAAGGCCGCAAGACACACACACACTCACTTCTTGTAAAATACGAGTTTCTTTCACGTTTGTTACGGTCTGCTAAACTCTTCCCTGCTAGTCAAATATGGCGAACAGCTGTTCATTCAGACGGCACTTTCATTTGTTCTATTGACAACATAGTCGAAATACATCATACCTTCTCGTTTTCTGCAGTTTAGCAAACGAGAGGTTATCTGGCAATGACAAACGCAATGCACTTAACGTACACATTTAACTGGTCTTTAAAGTCATCTTCTCGTTAACTTACGAGAAGATTAGCGAGAGATGGACGAACCGGCCCTTACTTAGGCATCAGAATTAAAGAATATGCAGCAGTCTCTTCCGACGGTAACTTATAAATGCAGCCAGTTTCACTGTTCCATTACACTATCTTGAGAGTCCTTGAGAAACATGTGGTCATTCAAGGAGAAGGAAGGAAGGGTTTGAAGTAACGTCAACAGCAGAGTAACAGCGAGAGCCTGATATCAAATAACAGTCGTCCATAGATCTGTAGTTCACACAACACCATCCTTTCATTCGCTGACGTCAATAGTCGGTTGGTGCACGAAAGGACAGTGTCGTGTAAACTAGAGATCTACGCAGAATGTTATTCAGTATCGATTGCTTACAGAGCAAGACGTTGGTTTCTTCCCAATCTCAGTTGGTGAAGCGGATACAGACTTGTGGAGTGGAATACTGTGACATGTTGAATACATAAATTAAATTCGAAAGTTGATCTTAAAAGCATTTTGATATTGATTCAATATGTGTCAATGTGAAAATGTAGCCATTTTGAAGAAAAAAAATGTTCAAATGTTTGTTAAGCTTATGGGACTTAACTACGGGGTCATCAGTCCCTAAACTTACAAACTACTTATGAACTACTTACGAACTAGGACGGCACAAATATCCATGCCCGAGGGGGGATTCGAACCCCCGACCGTAGTGGCCGTGCTGACCGTGACTGGAGCGCCTCAGTCATCTCGGCCACCGCGGCCGGCGTTTTTTTGAAGACAGAAATGCAAATGGGTTTAGGAGTATCTTAGCGTATAAAGAGAGTGATCCTGGACTGTGCAAGGCGAATCTCAGCCATTTACTTGTCGCCTGTTTGCCGCGTTGTGTAAAGTGTTGGTTTTGATAAATAATTAAACCTTTAGTGGTTGGATCGTCACCATGTTTTTTTAACACTAAACATGGAAAGTGTAAAGTTAGCTTAATTATGTGAAATTAACGGATGTGATTGTAATAATCGATTAAATATGGTCTAATATTATTCTGTGATCTAAGTAACATGCGTTGGTGATGTGCGTTTGATACTATCAAAGAATTATCATTACCATATTCAAACCTTTGCATTTTCAAACATTCAGCTCAAGCACATTGGAATTTGACACAAGATGCAATTTCTTTGAAAACAATATATGTATTGAATGCCTCCAAAAAGCTTTTGTGAAACAGAAAACTACTAAATGACGTAATCGATATAGAATCTATCCTTTTATCATTTAATTTAGAACCCATTTGACATCCTAACTGAATAACGAAATTGATTGCACAGAAAACGAACTATACAAATATTCTTTAACATACTATGCAAAGTGGAATTACTTTCACAGACAAGGTAATAAAAATACGACTGAGTGGCTGGTTTAGTCACTGACTTTCGATTACAATCTTAACGCGCCCAAAAATGGAATTTTCACACGTAATAACAACTTGAAAGCAGCTTGTTGCATCTTCTATGTATGATCTCGGGCAGTAGAGATCAGGAAATGCAAGTTAAAACGTTCACTGCTGCTCTAAATTACTTTGCGACTGGCCACAGTACTTGCTCTGGGTGGCACTGAGGTTTAGCGCACCTGTATAGTAAGCAGGGGGTCCTGGGTTCGAATCATACACCCGCTACTAATTATCAGCTGACGGAA
This sequence comes from Locusta migratoria, assembly GCA_026315105.1. Taxonomy (NCBI): domain Eukaryota; kingdom Metazoa; phylum Arthropoda; class Insecta; order Orthoptera; family Acrididae; genus Locusta; species Locusta migratoria. The sequence continues at coordinate 36,049,282 of CM048750.1, read as the reverse complement.
TTGAAAGAATGGAGTGGTCAGCTTGTTCACTGGACTTAAACCTGAAGGATCATGTCTGGGATTCACTTGGCAGATGCATTGCAGCCAGATCAGAACCTACCACAACGATAAAAGAGCTGTATATTGCACTCATGGAAGAAATAGCAAATATCAAGTGCTGATTAATAACTGAAAACCGCCCATGACAATCAGGTGTGTTCAACTGTACTGGCTATCTGAGGTGATCACAAACGACATTGGAGAGCAACATGAATGAGTTTGTCTCGCTCTAAGTAAGCGCCATATGAACCGCAAGTAGAGAGTTGAGGCAGCAACATATCGTAGTGTGTCACACACAAATTACAATTGTAACCAATATCCGAATAAAATACGTTACCATATGTATATTGCGTACGATACGTCACTTGATCTCCTAACTGTGTTGAGCAGAGTAGTATATTAGGAAGCAATAACCAGTGTAGGTTTGCTCCCTTGAACGAGAAACCAACCAATCAGAAAATATTTTGGGAGGTGCTAGTATAGACGAATTTAGATGCCAAAAACACTTAAAGCATAAGAAAATGAGGATTATTTTACTAATTATTCTTTAGGATCTTGGTAGAACATCATACTGCATGAAAATCACGATTTTGTATAAGTTATGTAAATTTCTTTTTATTTATAAGCCGATAATCATATGTCCTCTGGGTGTCGCTGAGGTTTAGTGCACCTGTATAGTAAGCAGGAGGTCCTGGGTTGGAATCATACTACTAATTATCATGTATATTCCTACCAGCAGCTGGAATCAAAAACCCCAGCTAAAATATATCAGAGGGGGCAATGATCATGCCGCAGTGGCTCGTCTAGGACTTAGTGTTGGGGCGTCGCTATTCGGCACAACGTCGGCGGTCTTCACTAGTCGCTCCTTGGTACTTGGGCCGCCGGGGGCGCCCGCAGTCTCAGTACCTCTTTGCCTTTTTCACGCGGCGGCCAATAAGAAGAAGGGGTTTCGTCTACATACGCCTGTGCACCACGGCAATGACAGTATGAAGTACATCCATGAATTCAATAGTTCCAGGAGGCCATCAGAGGAGAGCCAGCAGTCTTAGTACGAGCTGTCACAGTTTATTATTATATTGCAAATATGAGTAATCGATAAGAAGAATTTGGATGACACAAGCACATCAAAGTTATGTATTTATCTCATTGCGTTAATAAATACAAGTGGACTAATCACTTCTTTTAGTTACATAACTCTCTCCACTTCTTTGCTAGGCACAGTCCACCTTTCGAACTTACAGCTAGCAGAGACACAAAACTTGGATGGGTAACCATCGGGGTCTGCCAACCGCTGTTGGCGTGCTGGGTGCACTCAGCCATTGTGAGGCCAATTGAGGACCAACTTGATTGATAAGCAGCGGCTCCGGTATGGAAAACCGACACAACTTTAGAAGTGCGGGGCATTGACCACGTTCTCATACATACCGCATTCGGTGACGCCTTGGGCGTAGGGTGACGCGGCTAAAGCCGTTCTCACAGGGGACGTGTTGCCCGAATGGGGCGCACGCCAGACATGCTGTCTCAGTAGCTACATCACGCTCTGAAACGACCCGCTAAATCCCACGGAACATAAAGTGCTGCTCATCGTGATATGCGACCGTAGCGCCCTCCAGCCACCATGGCGGGGTTTACAAAGATGGATTTGCGTATAATTAATCGATATCTCTGTCAGCGATTATCGAAAGAAAAAAAAAAAAAAAAAAAAAAAAGAAGATTTGAAACTGTAGCTTTGTTATGCTTGCATCTGTCATCTAATACTCTTCCACAAATTATAATTTAAAAATTTTAAAAAAAATTTCAACGGTGTAATATATCATATGCAACAGCTCCACTTGTCTTTCTCTCTTATATTCCCATTATTCACATTGTACATACTCTGCATATTGAAATGACTACCTTGCTATTCCTTCGGAAACCAGGGGTTCTGCCTGATGCATTTTGCTTGTTGAGACACGCGGGACTACGCCTCAGCTCGACAATGATCGTTGTGATAATTTTTGCTTTTAGTATTGTATGTAAACACTGTAACTCCTTCACTGTATCTACTTCCTATACTGAACTGCAATAAACAGTATGGCGAAAACTGAGTGACGTAGGGAAACTTATTGATTCGTGTGCCCTAGCATGCAAAACTCAACGAATTTGTTCTTGCTTCTAATAAATAACGCCGAATACTCGATGTTATAATTGTTCTAAATTAACAAATAAGTTTTGTGTTTCGCTTTCGCCGGTTGTCTTTGGTGTCGGTAGCCGAGTAGAAAGAGACCGACACAGCAATAAGGATGCACGCGTGTGCAGGTACGGAGGTGTCCAGCCAGTGGGACAGCAGAAACTAGAACACTAGGCTAAATTAGAACAAGATATATATTTCGTGGAGTCTTGGTAATACTTAACTTTTACATAGTTCTCGACTGCAGAATGCTGATACATAGATTAGATAGAGGCCTGCCTACTGATGATTCCTAGTGCCTATTAACTGGTGCCTATCTGATTCCGAAGTGGCCGATGCAGCAGTCGTGGCCACGAGCGGAGTTGCGGCAGCGGGCGCTCGTGGCTGACGTAAGAACGCCGCGCCGTGCGAAAGTAGGTGGCGCGCACTCTAGACTTGTGCGACACCACAGCGACGTCACCACATCCTCCTCCACGTGCGTTTCCACGTCCCGTGCAAAGACCTTGTAAATAATAACTAGGGTCACTAACGGCGCTGCTGTCGCGGGATAATTTGATCCTTGAGCCGGTCGCCATGATAGTGGAAAGCGTCACATAAATATGAGTGTTGTTAGGATATAAATCGTGTGTTATATTGTTACTGCGTTATATATACTCCGTTGGAAGTCACGCCTAGTTTATTTTACTACTGAAGTGTACGAAAAGCACGATGGCGAAGAGCTCCTTAGCGTTTAAGTGCATAAATCGTTTAAGAAAGAATAAAAAGAACGAATACCGTCTTCCTATTTTATACTTCTCAGGAATACAAGTAGCCCTACTACATGAGTTCAGAAATAGTTACTCTTCCTCAACAGGCTCTTAATCAAGACAGTTTAGGATTTTGAATGAAATAAATGACTGACTTTTTACAATACTGGTATCTCTTAAAAACGAGCTACCTTAGGCAGTAAATGTTCAAATGTTTGTTAAGCTTATGGGACTTAACTACGGGGTCATCAGTCCCTAAACTTACAAACTACTTATGAACTACCTTATACTAAAGACGGCACAAATATCCATGCCCGAGGGGGGATTCGAACCCCCGACCGTAGTGGCCGTGCAGCCGTGACTGAAGCGCCTCAGTCTCCTCGGCCACCGCGGCCGGCCTTAGGCAGTAATCGTAGTGTAAAAACAAACTATTTCTATCTAAAGATCAGTTGCCTCACTGCAGTTCAAATTCTTGTTAATGAAATTAATATTAGCAACTTGTATCATGGAATTTAAAGGTCATCTGATTTAGATATAGGCATAACAACTGAAAGGGGTTTGCAGAAGTGTGTATGTTGCCATATATGAATGACACATAGCCACACTGGATGCACATTATGAAGTTGAACCCTATGACGATAGTTGCTGACTTTTGAGCAGTTCACGCTACTGTAAGGTATTTGGCTTAAAGCATTAAAAGTACTAATATTCGTGCTACATACTGTAATGCTAATGTTTGATGCGCTTAGTTAAGAAAAAGTTATTGCATACTTCGTGTTGTTAAAAGAATTTGGTAGTTGCTGGTTGCTGTATTGACCAGGTAAAACGCTGTTTTACAGTGACATATCTGATGGGAAATTTCATTTTCACAGCCGATTTTTAACTCTGTTTCAGGCAGCTATGTTTAATTTTTTGGTGCTATAAATTATGTATAAATACTGGGTAATACAGCAGGCACTCAAACAAAGACGTAAAGTGTTGTGAAACGTTTCCGAAATTAATGTTAATACAAACGTTTCACCATCGTAAAATATACCGAGAAAATGCCAAAAAGCGTCTCTAACGATAAATTCCGTTCATATGCTGCACTTAGGACGCTAAAATTTAAATTTTATAATTCGTTTTAATTAAGAAGAATAAACAAAAAATGTTCAAATGTTTGTAAAGCTTAAGGGACTTAAGTACGGGGTCATCAGTCCATAAACTTACAAACAACTTATGAACTACTTATAAACTACTTACGAACTAGGACGGCACAAATATCCATGCCCGAGGGGGGATTCGAACCTCCGACCGTAGTGGCCGTGCACACCGTGACTGGAGCGCCTCAGTCCTCTCGGCCACCTCGGCCGGCGAAGAATAAACACTGTTGGCCAATTTCTACACCGTTATGTGTAATACATTTTCACACAACCAATAGTTGCTGTATATTCAAATAATCTGAAACTCTTCTGTAGTTATACAGAGTGAGTCACCTAACATTACCGCTGGATGTATTTCGTAAAACACATCAAATACTAACGAACTGATTCCACAGACCGAACGTGAGTAGAGGGGTAGTGTAATTGGTTGATACAAACCATAAAAAATGCACGGAAGTATGTTTTTAATACAAACCTACGTTTTTTTTTTAAATGGAACCCCGTTAGATTGTTAGCACATTTGAACATGTAATGTGTTAATTACATCCAGAGATATTGTAACCTAAAGTTGACGCTTGAGTACCACTCCTCCACTGTTCGATCGCGTGTACCAAATTAAGTAGGGATCCAAAGGGAACTATGATGTACCTTAGGTACAGAAGAGACTAGAACAGCACATTACGTCCACATGCTAACACCTTTATTGGTCTTTTTCACTAACGTACATGTACATTACGATGAGGGGTGAGGTACACGTACACACGTGGTTTCCGTTTTCAATTACGGAGTGGAATAGAGTGTGTCCCGACATATCAGGCCAATAGATGTTCAATGTGGTGGCCATCATATGCTGCACACAATTGCAATCTATGGCGTAATGAATGTCGTACACGCCGCAGTGCATCTGGTGTAATGTCGCCGCAGGCTGCCACAATACGTTGTTTCATATCCTCTGGGGTTGTAGGCACATCACGGTACACATTCTCCTTTAACGTACCCCACAGAAAGAAGTCCAGAGGTGTAAGATCAGGAGAACGGGCTGGCCAATTGATGCGTTCTCCACGTCCTATGAAACGCCCATCGAACATCCTGTCAAGGGTCAGCCTGGTGCTAATTGCGGAATGTGCAGGTGCACCATCATGCTAATACCACACACGTCAACGCGTTTCCTGTGGGACATTTAATTGTGAGGTACATCATCGTTCCCTTTGGATCCCTACTTAATTCGGTGCTCTCCGATACACACGATCGAACAGCGGAGGAGTGGTACTCAAGCGTCAACTTTAGGTTGCTGTATCTCCGGATGTAATTAACATTTTATAATGCAACAAAGGGCACTGATTACATATTTGTTTATATGTTCAGATGTGCTAACAAAACTAACGGGGTTCCATTAAAAAAAAGTAGGTGTGTGTTAAGAAACATACTTCCGTGCATTTTTTTATGGTTTGTATTAACCAATTACAGTGACCCCTCTCCTCACGTTCGGTCTGTGGAATCGGATCGTCAGTATTTGATATGGTTTACGAAATATATCCAGCGGTTGTGTTAGGTGACTCCCCTTATATATTTAAATGAGACAGTTTTCGCGACATAAGTCAAATGAATACACACTCTATTCAAAAGCGTGTTACGTACATTTAGAATTCGCGCTGAAGTTTACCACCATAATGACCGCCCAGGCGCTCCTCAATTTGCCCGCTGTGCGCAGGCGGCCGCTTACGGAATTGTTATTAGTTACATGTGGAATGCAACAACGCTGATTCCTTACAATTCCATGCCCCTGAGTCCATATTTAGCATGGTGATTAATAAAATTGCAGGTTCGAAGCCATGGATTCGGGACAGGCTAACACGTATTGGAACAGGAAAGTATTAAGTACAGTTGGTTACTATAAGAAACTGAGAACATAATAAGTAACCATCGGTGCGCAACACGCGCGGTCCGCACAAAACTGGCATAAACTACAGCTCATCAATAGCCAAGTAAAAAAAAAAAAAAAAAAAAAAAAAAAAAAAAAAAAAAAAAAAAAAAAAAAAAAAAACGTTCAACTTAGACAAAATGATACTAGCAGCAATACAATGTCTAATTCTAAGTAAAAGCGACTGCTAGTAGATCTCAGCAGCAACTGAGAACGACGGAGAGCGACTGATAGAAAGGCTGTCGCCTCAGCCTCAGCAGTCAGCAGGCCTCTACACGTGAGCGCTCTGCTCACACTGTCGGGCGCCCTCTGGCGGCCCGTATCGCGACCGCTCACGTCCACCACTGTTTGCCACCTTTCCAGAGATGTTACAGGGGCCTTGGTCCCATGCAGTGATCTCAATGATTAACACTGGATACACAACTGTAGTGTTTTGAATCTGTGAAAATCGTGACACTCTATTTTTGTTAGGTTGGCAACTCCGTACGTATAGGTCGTGTTGTCCTTTTGCACTCCGCGTTCTTTGAAAATAAGATATGAATGATTAATTACTTTAATAAATACATTATACTAAAGTTCGAGTCGTTTATGCTTGAAGAGAACTCAAAGGAAACGAAGTAGAGTTCATATTCATAGATGAACTATATTTTTAGTCAGTTCCTATCACATTCAATCTAATGAATAAATTACACTGTTGTAGACGCTGCTTCTCGTGTTCATTTCTCTATTTGCCTCTTGTTTATAATGATTTCCGTTTGAGCCCACCGACTGGAAATTACTGCATGAAAAATAACGCTTATGTCAGCCACCTCGAATTGATCGTTTTTAAATAAAAAATGTTCAAATGTTTGTAAAGCTTATGGGACTTAACTACGGGGTCATCAGTCCCTAAACTTACAAACTACTTATGAACTGCTTACGAACTAGGACGGCACAAATATCCATGCCCGAGGGGGGATTCGAACCCCCGACCGTAGTGACCGTGCAGACCGTGACTGAAGCGCCTCAGTCTCCTCGGCCACCGCGGCCGGCATCGTTTTTACACCTTCATTTATGTTTCTACAGTAAAACAATTTATCCATTTAACGCAATATGGTAGAAACATTACTTCTGAATAAAAATATAACTGACGTACACGTTTTAGAAACACCATGCCGTTTTCTGCTGTTTCGTTTCACGAGTATACGGTTTATTCCAAGTCTCAACTATTTTGTGAATAGTATTAAAATTTTCATAGGTAGCTGCTGTTGTATTTGAGTTACTTTGTTCGAAAAGCAACTAGAACGAAAGATTACAGATGTCATAATGTTAAATTCGGTGTACGCAAATACTACTACCAACTAGATAGGGGCAGATATACGTTCACAAACATGTCGTCGAGCGTCACGCTTTCGTAATACACAGTACTGACTCCAGATTGAGCTCACTGGTCCCGTGCAGTGAGCTCAAAGATAATCTGGAGTTAGTACTGTGTGTTTCGAAGTCGTGACGCTCGACGCCATATTGGTGAACGTATATCTGTCACACACTATCCAGTTGTCAATATCATGTGCTTAGAACGAATTGAACAGTTTCAAAATTCTATAGCTTTCTAGCGGTTCCTTTAGTAGAAACTAATTCATATACAACGGACACTACCTGAAAATTTGAATACTATTTACAAAATATTCTCGACACCTAATTAACCGCACTCCTGCAACGAAACAATAAAAAAAAGACGCAAATTGTAAAAGAAAGTGGTTGCAAAAAAGTTAGAGGAAAGAAAGTAGAGTTCAAATACACATGTGAGATATATTTTGATTCAGACATCGTTTTTCCCAACATTGCATTTAATTAATAAATTTCACTGTATAGACAAATAAATGAAGGTGTGATAAGAAAAATATTCGAAGCGTAAGATAAAAGCATGAAATTCCACAAAGAGCGCATATCCAGTCCGTAAGACCAAATGGAAATTAGCATAGACAAGAGGCAAATATAAAACTGAACACGAGAATACCGTTTACAGCAGTGCAATTTCTACATTAAATGAAATGTGATACAAACACTAGTTCTGAATAAAAGTATAGCTCACATGTGTATTTGAACTCTACTTTCTTTCCTCTAACTTTTCTGCAACCACAAGCGACACAAACTTCATCACTACGTATTTATTAAAGTAATCAGTCGTTTGTAACTTACTTTTAGAGGACGCAAGGTTCAGAACAACAACACGACCTATACGTACAGAATTGCCAACATAACCACAATAGACTGTCACAATTTTCACAGATCCAAAGCACTACAGTTGTGTATTCAGTGTTAATTATTGAGATCACTGGTCCCGTGCGAGGACGGCATAACGGTCGGTACCTGATGGGCTCTAGAAGCCTGTGTGGGACGGAGGTTTGTATAAAATGTTCAAATGTTTGTTAAGCTTATGGGACTTAAGGCCGTATTACACGATACACCTGAGGCGTACGCCTATGCAGCAGCGCCACGAGCGTGATTATCTGGAACTACGTACTGCTTCACGTAAACCTATTACACGATGCACGGCAGATATTCCTTAGCGCGGATCCGCGCATGCGCAGTAGACACCAATAACGCGCAAGAAACGCGAAGAAAACAGAGCTCATCTAATCGTTCGTTCATACCACACAAGAACCCGAGGGAAGCTGTGATTTCCTGGAACGTCATTCATTTAAATTATTTCTGTGAGCTCACGGTTCCTATTTAATGTTTAGTTGTCATTTTTTATCAAGTATTTCTTTTTCTCTTATGTAGTTAGCACAGAATTGAGTAACTATTGCTTTGAATTACAGACTCAAAACTTTCGTTTTATATTAAAGTTCAAAGTTCGTGTAGCTAAGGCCCAAATTACTTAGGTTATTGGTCTCTAGACTTACACAATATTTAAATTAACTTATGCCAATGACAACATGCACCCAAATGGGTGAAGGAAGACTGTTCGGCGGGAGCGGCTGCGCAATTCGTGACATGGAGCCTCAGACCGCGCGACAGCTTTATATTACGACACTAGGTTGCAAATGTATAAGTCTGTCTGAATTTACATATATGCAGCATTTAGCACACAGGACACTTTTTTTAGCTGTGACAGTAAATCTTCAGATTACGGTACAACAAAGACGAAAAGCAGACTGCGGCCGGAAAGAAGGAAGGCAGAGGAATATACTCACAGCTAATAAAAGAAGTGAGTCACGGAAATCCGCAACAAATTTGGAACTTCGTAAGGAAGGACGTGACCTGTTTTGAAGAGCTGTTGTTTGTAAAGTTGTTCGCACATCATTGAGGAGTAAACGATTGCTGACATAACTTATGATAAAGGGATCGTGTGGGTTATACAAACAACTTTCCTCCCTGTACGCCAGAATAATGACTCTACGGCTCTCTGTTCCATTTCATTTCTATAAGTATGAAGCAACCAAGGTAAAGACGACTTTTAATAAACACCTAGTATAAAGGTATGCTGAAAGACACATGTTTTTTGTTTAATTATCGCATTTATGAAAAGCTACTAACTGATAAAATGGGCAAAAACCGCCATACGGAAGTCTGAAATCACAAATCAGTCCTAACCACGAATGTGATACACAAATAACAAGCAGAAAGCTTCTTGCAATATCCGCTCCTGCGCATGCGCGCGATAGCGCTGCCTAGTGCGCATGCGCGGATTCACGGTAGTTTAGAACTGGTCTCTATTCCGGCGCGCGGGTAAAGTGTCTGCTTATAATCATGGTTCCGTGGTAGTTCCACGTGTTTCGCCGCCAGATGGCTGTCGCGCTAGACGTACACCTTTCGCGGCGGATCGTCGTGTAATACCACCTTTAACTACGGGGTCATCAGTCCCTAATCTTAGAAACTATTTATCAACTACCTTATACTAAGGACGGCACAAATATCCATGCCCGAGGGGGGATTCGAACCAGTGGCGTAGCTGTCATAGGGCTGGGCGGGGCAGTAGCCCGGGGCCCCCGAGCTTAAGGGGCCCCTCGGCCTTCGTGAGCTGCCTCCGGAAAAGTTACATTAGAGCGTACAATTTTTTTAATTTTTTTTCTTTACTCTCCCACCACCTCTCCCTCACCTCAAATCAAGTTTCCAATAGTAACCGCATTGGCCACCGCGTGGCGGTACAAAGCTTCCTATTGGGGCCTTCACTTCACACGACGCCATTCGGAAGCGCAGCTGACCGGCCAAGCCGCCACTCGCTGTGTACAACAACCGGCGCACTTCAGTTGGTGTAGCTGCAGAAGTAGCGGCAGCATCAAAGCTGCTCACAGCAACAGATGAGACTTCCAAGTGTTGCGGCGAGCCGATCGGCGCAGTGTGAAGGATCGCGCACCTTCAAATACTGTATAAACTTCTTATTGGCAAATAGAAGTGTACAGTACGATTATCTATATAAACCGGTTTTTCTAACAACCATGTCTCCCAATTACTTTGGATAATCGACGTTCTACTCTCTATTTTAGTTGAATGAAGGATTTTCGACTTTACCCTAGACCAACAAACCTCAAAGACACGAAGTGAAATCCAAAATTATTCCCACCTCAGTATATAACCATAACAAGGTCTATTGCTTGTCCGCTAAGACGTGTACCGTGCCACTATTAGCGTGTTGTCGGTTGAAGTCAGAATTGAGAAATAACAGTCAATGGCGCTGAATTACGAGCAGTGTGTTCGACAATATACGGTGTGACCACATTTGAATATGAAGTCTCTATAGTGTATTATTACAGAACAGTATTGTTATACTAATTCCTCTTTGTGTAGTGAATACCTCCAAGAGGAGTGCTCCTTAATCATGAATCCCAATTAAGTGCTGTGACCAATTGCAGTCTGAAATTTGAGAAGAAGAAGAGAAAATATGGATAGTGGATAGGTGGATTGTATTACTGATCGGCACGTCATCAGTGAAGCTTCTGCCTGCAACTTCATTCGCCTAGTTTGGAGAAACTTCCAAAACTATCTCATGGGGTCGTTTTATCTGTGTCCTACCCAGGTCAAACTCTATTCCTCTGCAAAATTTCATCCAATTCCACCCATTAATTTTTGCTTAAAAGCATAACAAACGAACATACACAGTTATATTAGAGCGTACGATTAAAAGTTATCTGGTGTATCCCACGTAATACTTCACTTAGTAGTATTTAGGTGGGCGGTAAGAAACTGATGATGAAATAGTTTTGTATCTGTATAGTTTCAGTTTAAAGAGGGGCCCCAATGTCATTTTTGCCCCGGGGCCCTTGGTGATGCAGCTACGCCACTGATTCGAACCCCCACCATAGTGCAGACCGTGACTGACGCGCGTCAGTCCCCTCGGCCACCGCGGACGGCGGAGTCTGCGGCTGTGCAATTTTCAGTGTTCCTGAGTGTATGTCGAGGGTGCGGCGGAGATGGGATTGGACTGGCGCGGCGTGAGAAAGACGGCCCAGCTTCCCACGCGTGCGCTCGGCTGGAGCTCGACACGCACGATGCGTGGCCAACCGGTGGCGCGTGCGCATGCGCCCTCGCGGTCGTGACTCACCGCGACGCGTCGCTCCGAAATCGCGGTCGCCACCGAGTCGTGACGTCGAGCGCGCGCGTGCGCGGTGGGAGACGCCGTTAAGGCGATACGGGGCCGCGGCGCGCGCACTAATACACTTTCGATTAAAATATAGACGGCATTAGTCGCGGAAATCTCATTTCCTGCTGGGTCCGCACAGTGGTGGGGGGAGGGGCGGATGACCCTCGCGGTGGCGGCTACAGCAGCAGCGGCGGCAGATCCCCGCGCAACAGATCCGGCGTGTCGCAGAGGTTAAGCGGCTCTCGCAGTTCCGGCCGGCGATGCCACTCCAATTTAATTTAGCGTCGCGAATAAATCCCCTCTGCCGCGCCGACACGGCAGACCCTGCTCTAATTCCTCGCGTCTCCATCAGTTTTCTGAGGGCGGAGGCGCCACAAAGGGGGCGTCGAACGGGTATTTGGGATGGGGTGGGGGGAGGAAGCAGAAGGGAGGTCGTTGAGAGGGTGGAGCGGCCGGCGAGGGTGCGCGGACAATGGAGGGCTGAGTCCGACCCTCGGCACTCCAGTTCTAATGCGCTGGCCCCGCGGCCTCGTCAGCATTAATATTCCCAATCATAAATGCCGCGCTCTGCTCCCGGGATGGAACCCCGATGACGGTGTGCCTACATTGTTTTCCGTAAATCAAGCAGCAATCGTGAAGATAACCACAACAGCTGTGCTTCCAATGTGAATAAGTGTTTATACTGCATGTCACGATTCAGAACATCTGCTACGGCTGCTAAACAATTTTATTTTGTAACAGAAAGACAACACGGTTTTGGGACATTTGACCCATCTTAAGGTGCAAATAAAATCTGAGTACAATGTGCGTAGGCGTTAAGATACTTTGACACTGGCCACAGAAACGGCGTCAGAGCATGTGGCATTACGGCTTATATGGAAGTACATTTATATATATTTTTGACGAATTACAACGTTCAAATGAATGAAATAAATCGCAATTTGCGATTTTATGGCTGGGCTCCTGACGACATTTAATTGTGTCTTGATACCTCATGGTCTGTTCTCCCTGATGCGGGAATACAGTATTGTGGCTGCGAGCATTATAGAATAAATAGGCTGTGGTATAGGAAAGAGACAGCGTGGCGAATAGAGAGTTGTGTGTGGCGGGAGACGTGCAGGGAAGAGTCCTATGCTGTCGGACTGATCACTGTCTCCTCGGTGGCGGAGTGGTCAACGCGTCTGCTTAGTAAGCAGGAGATCCCGGGATCGAATCCCGGCCGGACACAAACTTTCATTCGCCACAGTTTGGTATTTCATCTAAACCTAATACAGTGAACACACAACATCGCACATTGCGATTTATTTCATTTATATGGAAGTGGTGCTGTCACAGACGTTTCCACTCGCACCTGTCAGAGTCCTGCTTGTATTAATGAAATCTTCTCGGGTTACAAGCTGCGTCACGTGGTTTACTGCCCAAGAGGTTTCGACAGAGAACTCCTCTGCCTTTGTCAAGTGGATGATTGTCGTTTCGCGGCCGCTGCCCTGCTTTATATAGCCGCGCCGCCGCCAGTGCGGTCACTGGTGCCCAGTTCCTTGACCATATAAGGCAATGTTTTGGTCGCGCGTACACCGCGCCCGCTATTACGGGATCCCAAGCCGTACTGAGCTACAAACCGCCGTCTTTATTAAGTGTGTTTTCTGAAATTTTGATCTCTACTGCCTCGTGTATTACGCTGTCCTAGAAGCTGATGGTCCGTTTAATAATAGATCTCTCGTCAAAAGCAATTCGGTGTCCGTTTTCTAAAGCATGTTCCACCACAACTGATTTTTCGGGATAGAGTAATCGAAAACACCGCTCGTGTTCTATGCGGCTTGTAACCCGGGAAGATTTCATTAATGGATATCGCCGCGAAAACATGCACTCATATATCCTTGTTGTATGTCTGCCAGCATGGCGTCAGGTGAAATTTTTGGAACAGACATTGGTGTTGTCACTTCGGTTATCCTTTTAGAATTGATATAAAACTACAATAAGAGGGAAATAAATATAAATATGAACAACAATCATATATTAAAGACAGGTATAAAGAAAGTAGCACATGTAAACAAACATCTATTACTGAATGGATTACGAATAAAAAAAAAAAAATTTCGATTGGGATCTGCTTATCAAGCTCTGTAACAAAGTCTAATATCAACATTACAACCCACTACTTGATCAAGTGCACAATAAGTATCAATATGATATTTGATACCTGGCCATTGCCTGTCATCTCTTCAAACTTGATTTCTTGTCATCAAATGTGTTCTGATATAATGTTCTGGATGCTATTTACAATGTAATGGACGCTTATTTGAAACCTAATATAGCTACCTACATTTACCCAGAGTTAAATACGACGACTTTTTAATTTATATCGATTTTTGAGGTTATGCTTTGTACAACTACACTGCCAGTTACTATAATACACTTCATTCCCTTAATTAACAAATACACTTAATCAGAAATTACAACATGAACCTTGTCACTTCCTGTCTAAAACCCCCATGTGGTAAGTGTTTATGAGAAATGAAAATGCCAAATCCAGAATCTGAATACACAGCCAGCACCACACTTATTTTCCGCATTTGTAGAATCAATAGTCTGTTGTGCACCTACAAATCTCCCTTCAGTAATCACACACAATTATTAAGCATACACTGTATGAGAACATCAAAAAATACGCAAATTAACTACAGTGTGCTCATGAAAACATTGTTCTGCATTCCGATGTGTAACTATCACTGTTACCCAACGAACCATACTTAAAATCACTTACTTTGGAAAGATCTTTACTTTGATGAACAACTGAAATGCACATTCTTTGTAAAACGTAGGCAAAAATACACGAAAACGCCAAATACGGCAATAGGCTTCAAATAAACATGGCGGCGGTTTGTTTTGATTCTGAGAAATGGCGCCACAAAGTTCAAATGACCTGAACTTTGTCGAGTGGCGACAGTTGAGTGCCGCCACCCAAATATTTGCAGTTGACACTAGCATTTTCCGTGGCGAAAGTCAAATGGCTCTTTTTTTGTGGCCAGTGTCAACGTACCTTTACACACGATGAGTTTCACGCGCACTGTGTGGCCATGCATTATACTTTTCGAAAGGAAAATCACTTTCCTTTCGCCAGAATAAATAAAGAAAATAATAATAATAATAATAATAATAATAATAATAAAGGTCTTACAACTTGAGACAGTGCTCAGTAGATCGGCGTCATATGCGCGAACGACAATCACTCGCATGCAGGTACAACTTACTCTCACCAATGAAGATGACGGACTGTCTTTCGATCTTCCAAGTAATCCTTGATTACTGTTGCTGTTGCGTTAATGGCAGACTGGCCTGAGGAGTGCGTGATGTAACATTGCTAGTAACACGTAGTAACAGTTCCCGTTGAGACTTTTGCTGTACGATCTGCCACTGCTGCCCTTGACAATGTTGATCTGATCAATGCAATCAGCATCGACGCACGAGTACCGCAGAACTTCCTACTTGTGTCGTATTTCTTCAAAAGGGCCCTAACACTTCTCGCAAGGTTAGACTTTAAATCTTTTCCAAAGCCACTCAGTTGAGTGCAGGTAACGCGAATGCGCGTCTGCTGCACATGCTGATATCAAACTGGGCTGGGAAAAAGCGAACGTTTAAACCGAACCGGTATTTCATTTCTTAATAACCTCTTTCTTTATTTCCCTTTGGCTATGTCCCCGCATATGCAGGGTCGGCTCTTTGTTAAATACGGATATGACGTGTGTTAATATTTACGGGGTGGCCGGATGCCCTTCCTGTCGCTACCCCCATGTCCCCCGGGAGGAAATGTAAACCCCAAATGTCTGCGTGTAGTGTTATATAGGGTGTTACAAAAAGGTACGGCCAAACTTTCAGGAAACATTCCTCACACACAAAGAAAGAAAATATGTTATGTGGACATGTGTCCGGAAACGCTTAATTTCCATGTTAGTACTCCTTTTATTACTTGTCTTCAAATCACAATTTGTTACAGGAAATGATGGTAACGTGCTCTAGTGAGCTTAGGTGGAAGAACATGAGGCCCAATCAAGACATCACCAACAGTTCCTGCCCAAACGTTAACAGAAAATCTGTGTTGATGACGTGATTGCACAATTGCGTGCGGATTCTCGTCAGGCCACACATGTTGATTGTGACAATTTACAAATTGATCACGTTGGAATGAAGTGTCATAGTTACTAAAATGAGCTTTAACATGTAAATTAATCGTTTCCGGACACATGTCCACATAACATATTTTCTTTCTTTGTGTGTGAGGCATGTTTCCTGAAAGTTTGGCCGTACCTCTTTGTAGCACCCTGTATATGTGTTACGACATGAGGCGGGATTGGAGACCAGACCAGTATTTACATTGGGAGATGTGGAAAACCGCCTAAAAACCGCATCCACGTCGGCCGCCACTCTGACCCCCTTCGTTAATCCGCCGGGAGGATTCGAACAGGGGCCGGTACGCCTCCCCGTCTCGGAAAGGGGTGCGCTACACAATACGGCTCACTGGGTGCGATTCTGAATAACCTGTTTATTCGGCATTTATTTCGTGTCGGTTGTAACTAGTTTTTTGTTATTTTTTTAGCTCTTTTATTTTTTGCCAATAACCGAATAAAACACCGATATAACTACTTTCCTTAGTAGTAATAATAAATGTTCTTTTTCGTTTTTAAATAGTTTATAAAAGTCAAAAGCTTGTAATATTTATTCCTAAATTTCCTCTACTGTGAAATTAGAAAATGTGATCAGTAATAATTTAAGAACAATCCCGAGTAAGAAACAAGCAATAAACGCGTGGCAGAAGTATTCGTACAGCTGTCGTTGAAACAACAGTGTACTTGTTGCCTTGTGGTGTGGCCTATTGGATGATGCCTACACACGTGCAGTGTGCAAGAACTGCCTTGTACGGCAGTTACTTGCTGTCGTCGCCGGTCACAGATCGTTTATATTAAATGGCACCATCTGGAAACTGGAAGTACTTTACAACAGTAGCAGTGAAGAACAAAGCTCAGTTTGCCTCAAAAGGCTGAAAACGGGTGAAGGTACTACAAACATGTGATATCATTTAAGAAGAAAGTATCCACAATCTTTGTTGCAAGACTAGGTAAATATGATTCATATTCCTATGATCCTATTGATGTACCATAAGCTTGGAATAATAAACGAGCCCTTCATTTTACGTTGCTTTAGGGTGCAAAATGCTAACAACTGAAAGTGACGATGTAAGACTGATATGCCTGTATCTGTCTGTAGCACTTGGAAACGGCAAACTCAAAACACGAAATGCAGAATTCGCCAACCTCAGTTTTCACCTCTTATTACTGCCTATAAGAACTGTCCAAATGATGACGTGATCTTTGATTACAACATGATTTTACAGCTGAGATTCGGAATCAATTAGAGAAAACTGATGAATTTTTGTAGTGTTGAAACCCTCCCCCCATTACTTTTCGAGAAAGAAACAACAAATCGTAGGAGGACTAAATTCTTTTTCAGGTCCCTATTTGGCAGATATCTTGATTCTACATATATCAAAGAAAAGTTAAATTGAAAAGTCTGAGAAGTTGAAACACATCTGTTTGTCTTTGCCACAAAAATAATTAAATAGGTAGTAGTTTGATACTACGTGCCAAAAATATACAGAGGTTTATTAATATCATTGGCTCGTCTTGTAGAGGTCACTGTTTGGCCGGAGTCGAACTCTCCAGTTTATGGCGTACAGAGAGTTCGTCTGATTCGCAGTGGCGGCAGACACTGATTGATACTATCTGTTTCAGCTATAAAGGTAAAGAAATTTTGCACTGTTGTAGAAATTTGGGTAGTGAAAGAATTACTTGCCGAGTACGTGTTGCTGTGACGTATTTTGTATACGTAATTTTGAATTGAAAGTGTAAAAAGTTTTCAAAAGGATTGTCATTTATGTAGAATTTTGAAAACCGTATTTTATTTTCTCAATACTAAACGAAGTAGTAAAATAAATGTCAGCTTTATTACTGTAGTTAGAAATTATAATTTTACCTCACTTTGATCAAAATATCCACGGGTGTACTGCCGGTATATAGTGTGGAAACCTACTTGCTTTTTCCGTTATGTGGACGACACTTTCGTCATCTGGCCACATGGTATGGATAAACTCCTTGACTTCCTTACACATCTGAACTCCATACACCCCAAAATCAAATTCACTATGGAGACTGAAACGGAGGGTAAATTGCCGTTCCTTGACGTCTTGGTCAAGAGAAGAGCTGATGGCACCCTGGGTCATAGTGTATATCGGAAGACAACGCACACTGATCTGTATTTACACGCAGACAGCTGTCACCACTCTTCACAGAGGAATGGGGTACTTAAAACTCTAGTACATAGGGCGCGCACTATCTCCGACGCAGAGAGTCTACCCCAGGAATTGGAACACCTGAGAACTGTATTTCGAAAAAATGGGTACTCAGAGTGGCAGATTCAGCGGGCTCTCCGCCCAACCACTACAACACAATCTGTGGAAACGGATGAAAACGCAAGGGAGGATGTAGGCACTGCGTTCGTTCCATATACCGGCGCACTCTCAGGGAAGATCGCCCGCATTTTGAGAAAACACCAGGTTGGAACTGTTTTTTGTCCGCCGAATAAAATTCGTGCACTGGTGGGGAGCGCTAAAGATGATCTCGGTTTGAGGAAGGCGGGCGTGTACCAGATTTCGTGTCAGTGTAGAAAGTCATATATTGGACAGACGATGCGTACCGTCGAGGATCGATGCGTTGAACACCAGAGGCACACACGATTGATGTATCCGAGCAAGTCGGCGGTCGCTGAACATTGTTTGTAGGAGAATCACGCCATGGAGTATGAACACACTAGGATTCTGGTACAGACGTCGAGATACTGGGACTGTGTCGTTAGAGAGGCCATTGAAATTCGCACAAGTGACGACCTCATAAACCGTGACTCTGGCTATAATCTTAGCAAAGCTTGGGAACCAGCGATTGGGTTAATTAAGAGTAAATCTAGCAAACGTAACGAAGTGACGACCACGGCGGACAGAGCCCTCACACCTACGTCTTCTCAGACGCCGGTGCAATCGGTTCCACTGCGCGGCCGCGGCGCGGGGCGCGGACCGCGGAGGGGTCGCTCCGCGGGCCGAGGGTATTTAAATGACCCGCTACCGGGCTAGAACCCAGTTCCCTTCGAGCAGCCGTAGCATTCGGATCTCCGTGCCGGCGCGTTTCCAGGAGCTCAGTCCGTCAGTTCACCTGATGATGGCGACATGTATGATCGCCGAAATATTAGTGCCCGTTGGACACTATAGACCGGCAGTACACCCGTGGATATTTTGATCATCAAATACGCCGGGAGAAACTGAAGAATTACCTCACTTTAATTTACAAGAGTAAAATCTTTGAAACTGCATGTGTCCAAAGATTCTTAGCAAGAAGTGCATTTTCGAATGTGCAGAAAGCGTATTAGATTCCGATTAGTGAGAAAGTAGGAAATTATCTTTCGTACACATTTGCATTATTGTCAACAGTCAAAGTGTTGAAAAAGTTATCATTTTTATTTTCTGAACGAGTTTAATTACAAGTTAGTCAGATGCGTTATTGATAAAAATAATAAATGTGAGATGCATTAAATAAAAAAATAACTTAGTAATGTTCAAGTTTCCAAAAACAATGAATTTCATCAGTAAAACTTCTAATGTAATCATCGTCACTAATGTGCAGTGATATCATTGAAATGAGCGTGGTGTTTGATAGTAAAAGAGCACCTTGTATATTATCTTCAAATTAAACAGCAGCCGCTGCTGAGTCTCTGTTACCAGTAGAAATAAGTATTTTTTGTCGAGGCAGTGACCTTGATAAAAGTTTCATTGTTGTTAATCCTATATTTGACGACACACAACTTTAAAAGTCATAAAATTTTTCAGCTTTTGATCTCTACATTTCTTTTTCTTTTTTCGAAATAACGTCAATAAAACCCGTAAACTGTTTATTTAAGAAACTGGTTGTCTTGAGCGGTTTTTACAATGAGTTAAACTAGAGATGAAAACATCAGGTATCACCGAAAACCAGTTGTTTTGGCGATAGTCGCCATTCCCCATTATAGGATTAAGACAGATGGCGCACTTCCACTATTCTGTGCGTTGGCGTAAGCAATTGATAACATTATTAGTACATGTATTATCCCCTAGGTGACACCAGCCATTATCTAATAAAAATGTATGAAGTCTTTCCAGTCTTTTCCCAGCAGTGTCTTTAATAAAGATTAAAAGGAGTACACATATTCTGCCATGACATATTTTATTAGAACTAGCTGAAACCCCGGGGTATTTATTTATTTATTCAAGCCTTCAATTTGTATTTCTCCTATCCCTTCCCTCTCTGTCCATCTATTTTTCTGAAAACGTGTTATATTTATCAGATTATATATAAAAACTAGTCGACCCGGCAATGCTTCAAAATTGTTAATATGTATATAGTCTTGCTTTGAACGTCAAATGTGCAAAATTTTATCGCAATCAGATGAATGGTATTGATATTTCATAGAATTATCTTTCTATATTTTCTGAATTTTCAGTTTTCCGGGAAAGTTTTCCAAAATTTTATTTCATAACAACGTTCATCTTTCGTTGAAATTTAAATGATCAAAATTTTTTCGCAATCGGATGAACGGTTCTCAGCTTATTGTGTTGAGTGCATTTAGAAACACATTGAAAAAGGGACTTGGTTCGAATTTTTCGACTTTTCTTTTTAACTGCTCCCCTTTCTTTTAATGAAAACTTTCCAAGACCATAATGAAGGAAACAAAAAAAGAATTACCCCTCTCCGTCGTGGGAATAGTTATAGTACTGAATTCAATCAAAAATACTGAAGAACGCACATTGTTTTTGTCAAGTTTTCCAATTTTCCGGTATATTTTCCAAAAATTTGTTTCATACAAACCTTGTCCTGTCAAGCCGTACTGAAGTGATGCTCTTACAACCATTTGGCAATTAATTTTTGTTCATAGAAAAATATCGCTTTCGGTTTTTCCTAAATTTTCCTTGTTTCCAGGCGACTTTTCCAAATTTTTATTTGATGCGAACCTTCCTCTTTCTTTCAACATGAAATGTACAAAATTGTATCGCAATTGGACGAACGGTATTCATAGCTCACTGGAAAAAGCTGTTTCAGTTTCTCCCGATTTTCCTCTTTTCCGGATGACTTTTCCATATTGTATCACCGTTTAACCCTTCCCTGAACTTACACTAATGTTTCAAGACTAAAATTAGCCAAATCGGTTCAGCCGTTGTCGAGTTTTAGCGAGATAACGAATATATATATATATATATATATATATGCCCTGGGAACATTTTTATTGTATTTGAGCTGTATCTTCACACGTTCCATTTCTATGTGATATTCTCATTTTATTTTGAATGCACTTGTTAATATGGACAAGTTGATAATCTGTGCCATAAGGCAGAAAGTATGCATCATGTCTGTGCTGAGCAGCAGCGAGCAATGCAATCTGCAAGAGTCGAGTAGTCGTCAGAGGGTAGGCTCAGTGAAGCAGACGCAGTATGCCAGTTTTCTTGGTAGCTTACGCAGCCGCATTGCATTAACAATGCTGCTGAATTAATTTTGGTGGAAACTATTGTATCACTAGGTAGTACACGCTTTTTCTCCTCGAAAGAAAAAGGTAAATTTTATGTGCTTATTATTGTAATTGTAGTATTGTATGATTATTGTTGTACTAGTTGCTTAGCGTTTCTTTTTAATGAAGTTAGTTAACAAAAGTTGCTAGTTTTCATTTAATCAGGAGTCACTTACCAGTTCCCATTCCATTCTGAAGATTAATTTCGTCTTGTATTATCGCCCTCTAACAAAGCAAGACATTGACTTACAATTAGATAAGAATATTAGTGAAATTATAATCGTTAAAAAGATTAATCTGCATAACTAGTGAGAATAAAAGTAACACACAGGTAGTAAAAGTGAAATTCATAAATAGAGAGTTCTGTTGTATGATGAAAGATTGTTAGGTTAATTAATAGGCTTAATAGTTACAGGAAAACGTAGTTGTCTTGCAAGAAATGAAATATTTGCATTGTGTTGTGTACTTCTAAAGATAATCAGATTAGAAAATTATGTAAATATTGAGACAGTGTAGTGATTGTTGTGGAATGGAAATCATCAGACTCAGTGACATTGATGACTACTTGATTTTTGAATATTCTAATTGAAGTATTATTTCATGCAAAAGTGACAAAATATAGCAGTAATCAGATGGACACTTATTTTTCTTGGCTCTCGCCGCTGAATTGTTTGCGCATAACCTGGTGACTAGTATTGTGTGTACGCCAAAATTAATCTTGTAATAACCTTAGCGGACATTACTTTTCAAATACATGTGATTATAATTCAAACAGATTACGATTTTAATTACAATTGTCTCATTAACAATTTGCCTTCATTTACTGTGTTATTCGTTACGCTCCAAACAATCGCACATAATTTTACTAGGTTTAATGCCATATGCGTTTTATAGATATTCTAATGAGAAGTGCTTTGCTGTTTTAATTTTGATAATGCTCTTCCAACTATTTATAGTGCATGATGGACAAATCCTTCATTTTCGATGTAACCGACGCTCTTGCATGGAAGACATCAACAGCATGTCACGCACAATTCAGAAACATGCTTCTTGTCTACCTACAATTGGTGAAATTTTATCACTTAATGAATGACACACGTAGATGACATGTCATATCAAAACAATCTTAAAATTATCGAACTGTAACTAGTGAACATCAGTTCAGGTACTAAAGTGATGTCGCTAGTTACTGAAATAAAAAAAAAAAACTGATAGTGAAACTTTTTTATTAACTTTTAAGAAAACTCAAATTAATAAAGAATAAAAATAAATAAAAATATAAAAACGCGTTCGCACACAATGCTGTTAACTGCGCTAGCTGCGTCTTTGCTGAAATCATGTCTGATTTGATCAACTACTGCCGATCACACTTTTTCTGCGTCTTGAAGAAGTCAAGAACGACCTGTAATTCCTATTCTGGCGATAAATTGACGTAGTACGTCAGTCTCATACTAACCCACAGCATTCCCACTCAGAAATGCGTTCGCAAGTGTTAACTAATGCACTCTGTCTGGGTTTACACCGGATGTTAAGTATTTCGGTCACCACTATGAACAGTGTGCAATACTCTGCACTGGAGATTCACTAAGATCCGCTCCATGACCGACGTGCTCCTAGGAGTGCAATACTGAACAGTGGTCTATCGCCTCTCCGCACAAGAAATCACTACGAGAGCGTCACACCGCTAGCTTCCATGCTCAGTGAGACACACAGCCAGCGCTGTCGAGAGATCGAATCTGCTTTAATTTTTCTTGTGTATATGTTTCAGTGATGCTGTCACTTCCATGCCAGTGGCTCGCCTACCAATCAGATCAAACTACAGACCGATGTCACTTTTGCCACCATTCTCAAAAATTCTAGAAAATGTAATGTACAAGCAGATTCTCAACCACCTGATCACGAATGACATATTGTCCAAAACACAGTTTGGATTTCTGAAAGGTTCCGATATCGAGAAGGCTATTTACACTTACAGTGAAAATGTACTTAATTCATTAGATAATAAATTGCAAGCAGCAGGTATTTTCTGTGATTTGTCAAAGGCATTTCATTGTGTGAACCATACCATCCTTTTAAGTGAATTAGAACTCTATGGGGTCACGGGAAATGCTGTAAAATGGTTCAAATCGTACCTCACTAACAGGAAACAAAGGGTATCAGTTCAAGTGACTATTGAATTCAGCCAACAGTCATCATGTGGTGTTTCACATAGATCCATCTTAGGGCCATTGCTTTTTCCTGTGTACATTAATGACCTCTCATCAGTTACACTACCAGAAGCAGAGTTCGTTTTGTTGGCAGATGATACAAGTATTGCAATAAAAAGTACGTCAAGCATAGTTATAGAAAGGTCTGCTAATGATATTTTCATGAACGTTAATAAATGGTTTAAACTCAACTCACTGTCATTAAACTTTGAAAAAAATCACTACATGCATTTCAGAACATGTAAGAGATTTCCCGCCAGCATATGCATTAAGTATGAAGAGCAGATAGAAGAGGTTGACAGTATTAAATTCCTGGGATTACAGCTTGATAATAAATTCAGTTGGGAGGAGCACACCACAGAACTGCAGAAACGACAAATCTTTATTTTCAATACGAGTGTTATCAGACATAGAAGACGTAAAAATAACAAAGCTTGCATACTTTGCTTACTTTCTTTCCATAATGTCATATGGTATAATATTTTGGGGTAACACTTCAAGTCAGTCAAAAGTCTTCTGAGTCCAAAAGTGTGTAATACGTATTATTTGTGGAGTAAATTCACGTACGTCCTTTAGAAGCCTCTTCAAAGAACTGGGTATATTAACTACTGCATCTCAGTATATTTATTCCTTAATGAAATTTGTCATAAATAATGTATCCCTTTTCCCAACAAACAGCTCAGTTCGTACATACAATAGTAGGAATAAACATGACCTACACAAGGACTTAAAAGCACTTACTTTAATTCAAAGAGGGGTCCACTACTCAGGTACACACATTTTCAATAATTTACCATCAAGTATAAAAAATTTAGCAACAAATAAAGATCAGTTTAAGAGGAACCTAAAAGACTTTCTAGTGGCCAACTCCTTCTACTCCAGTAGTGAATTTCTAAGTTGTACCAAATTATGCATGTATCGGTACTCATACTATATTAGTATTATTATATTACCAGCTAAAAAGAAAAATAAAGTAAACCTTAAAATGTATGTATCTGTATTTATATTATTAGAATTATCTATTCTTCAGCTTGCAAATTTCGTTTCTTGAGATTTTCCACATCCACGAGGATCTCCTCAACATGGATCTACGGAAAGAAATCTAATCTAATCTAATCTAATGTCTTAAAATGCAGTATGGCTTGCTGCCCAGTCGTGAGTCAGATAATGTCTAATTCAGGCATTTCCTCTCCGTCTTGACAGGGCCAGTTTGGAATTCACATGAGACTTCAGTGTGGTGTTCCGTCACCAGCTAAAAGCTACAAGTAAACAACTTTTGTTGCGAGCGGTGCTCTATTGCTTTACAAAGGGTTTAAAACGTCCATATTTTAACAAAATGGAAAGAGGACTTTTAAGTGTTCAAAGAAGTTTCGGGCGTGCAGCCGCATAAAGTTTTCTTCTTCTAATATTTCGGCTGAGAAACGTTCAGCCATCTTCAGAGACGAGTCGAAGACTGACGCTCCAGCACACGCTTCGTGCTTATAAACGCGCGGGCCGCGCTACTGCGCATGCGGCCACAGATACAACAAGGCGCCAAAGACGTTACTCGACGGCAAGGAAGTACACATATATGTAAACTATGTCTGTGGCTGCATGGTCGATTACTGCGGAGAAATCGATGTATTATGATCTGTGCTGTGGCGGCGTATTTGTAAATTTATTAAAGAAAGTGCCGGATTCCATTATTTATCTAAACTGAAGCCACTGTCCCTGTTAATTAAATTCGTCCCCAAGCGAATTTCTATTGCTTCTTTCACTACTGAGTCCCGGAAAGATGAAGTGGAAGCTAAAATTTTGACGTTCTCGTACGTCATGGAGTGTCCAGTATCAAGACAGTACTCTGCCACTGCCGATTTATTTGGTTGTAAAAGACGGGTATATCTCTTGTGTTCCGTGCATCTTTCCTGCACTGTACGTGTCGTCTGTCCTATGTACGAAAGGCCACATTCACATGGAATCTTGTAAACCCCGGCCTTCTGGAGCTGCAAATCATTCTTGTTAGAACCCAAAAGTGCTGCTGTCTTTGGTGGGGGTCGAAAAATTACTTTAACATCGTGTTTGTTCATAATCCGTCCGATTTTCGACGACAGGCTCCCAACATATGGCAGAAAAGCCATAGATTTAAAACTTTTTGCATCATCTTGCGTATTCTTTGCACGTACCATTGGCTTCGTTCGTAGTGCCTTATGTATCTGTTGTGGAGAGTACCCGTTTGCTTCAAAGACTCTCTTCAGGTGTAGAAGCTCGTCCTGCAGACTGCTCTCATCAGCAATGACGTGTCGTCTATGGACCAGTGTTCTAAGAACACTCATCGTCTGGGATGGATGATGGCAGCTATTTGCATGTAAGTATAAATCAGTATGCGTCGGTTTTCTATATACTGAAAGTCCTAAGGTGCCATCGTCTTTACGTCGTACCATCACATCCAGAAATGGAAGGCATCCATCTTTTTCGACTTCCATTGTAAACTGGATTTGGTTATGGATGGAATTCAGGTGGTTTAAAAATTCTTGTAACTTGTCTTCACCGTGAGGCCACACAACAAATGTGTCATCAACATACCTCCAGAACACTGTGAGCTTCAATCTGGCAGATTCCAGCACCTTTTCCTCGAAGTCCTCCATAAACATATTGGCCACCAAGGGGGACAAGGGACTACCCATGGCGACACCGTCAGTTTTTTCAAAGAACTCGTTATTGAATAAAAAAATATGTCGAGGTCATGACATGTTTAAACAAAGCTGAAATCTCTTTGTCAAAGTTCTTGCCAATAAGAGACAATGAGTCTAAAAGAGGAACCTTGGTAAATAAGGACACTACATCAAAACTGACTAACAAGTCAGAGCTGTCCAATTTCAAAGATTTTAGTTTGGCAATGAAGTCAGCGGAGTTACGTATGTGATGAGCACATTTTCCCACCAATGGCCTTGATAACGACGCTAAATGTTTGCCACAATCATAGTTAGGAGAGCCAATGTTGCTCACTATAGGACGCAATGGGACATCCTTTTTGTGGATCTTTGGAAGTCCATAGAGTCTTGGAGGAACCGCACCACTTGGTTTTAATCTTCTCACAACTTCTGGAGGCAAGGTGGAGGCGTTCAGAAGTGATATAGTCTTCCTCACTACCTGATTTGTGCGGTCTTTGGTAAGCTTTCGGTATGTACTGTCAGTCAGTAAACTGTACATTTTATCATGGTAGTCTTCACGAGTCATTAAAACAGTGGTATTTCCTTTGTCAGTTGGAAGAACTACTGTCTCGGTATCCTGGCGAAGTTTACGTAGTGCATCCCTCTCAGTCTTAAGTGGCTTTCGTGCCGAAGGCTGCCTGTGGCGACAGAGTGGACTGGCCACCCTTTCGCCCACCTGCGTATTCTCGACGGCCCCGCCTCTGCGGGTGCCTTGCTCCGCTCTAGTAAAACATATTTACTGTCATGGGTGTTCCACGAGTAAGCTGCAGCCTCGATTTTCTTGTCGCACTTGCGAGATTATCTCGGAAATTGCATATCAAACTGTAATTATTATCATTAAAATGCCTGTACCACATCGAGTTTATATTCAGGCGATTCGTCATACTAACGTTAGAATTTGATTTTATGATCGGAATGTGCAGGAAATGACAGAGAGGAAGACTCCTTAAAATATCAAGTACAGAATGACACTGAAATTCATACTTTAATCCAATTTTTTAATAGGTTCATCACATTGTTTTGTTGATAAATTGTATCTGTAACAGTCACGCCACAGACGACCAGTGACACATTCTTGTTTGAATGCAGACAAGGTTCCGCGATTTGCCGAAAATTACATATACTAGAGTTGCTTCAATTCATCACATGCTGCTGGTGAATGCAGTTGGCCTAAACGGCAGTCATGGTGGAGTGGCAGAGCGCATTGAGGCGCTATGCTAGGATGTGCGAATCCTCCCTCGGGCGTGGATTTTTGTGTTATCATTAAAATTAGTTTATAAGTAGTTTTTTTAAAATCCTTTATTGTTGTTAATTATACAATATGACCCAATTCCTATGATTATAAAGAGTCGTTTTATGCTACTATATTACAGTGAGTTTTTACAAAGAAATTGTTACATTTCATTTATTACAATATTGGTTACAATGCTAATTTGATACTACTCTAATGTTAGACAAAAAACTGAGCTATCCCAGCGGACGTGCCCCTGTCACTGGGCAAAACGCCCCTCACTGCAGTTGCTCTTGAATTTTGTTATTATCTTTTCTAACTACACTATTATACGCACTACACTACAACTAGCCTACTTCTAACCTACGGAAGTCTTATGGACTTCTGGTATTGACTCTGTCGGTATCTCCCCCCCCCCCTTCGCCACCCTCTCCGCAGATTCAGGCCACGACGGATTGCAGCCAGAGGCGTCCTGTTCGTGTCCGGCGACATGGCAGGGTGTGGAAGTAGTTTGTAAATTTAGGTACTATTCATCTACATCTACATCTACATAGATACTCTGCAAATCACATTTAAGTGCCTGGCAGAGGGTTCATTAACCACTTTCATAACTTTACTCCAAGCTTTAATAGCGCGGACAGAAAGAACCTCTAAATCGTTCCGTTTTCGATCTGATTTCTCTTATTTTGATGGGATGGTCATGTCTCTTTAAGTAGGTGGGTGATAGAAAAATATTTTCACATTCAGAAGTAAAAGTCAGTGATTGAAACTTCGCAAACAGATCACGCCGCAATGAATAACGTTTTTCTTTTAATGATTTCCACCCAGTTCGTACAACATTTCCGTGACGATTCCCCCCCCCCCCCCCCCGTAACGTGATAATACAAAACGAGCTGCCCTTCTTTGAACCTTCTCAATGTCTTCCGTCAGTGCCACCTGGTGAAGGTCCCACAAGGGGCAACAGTATTCCAGGAGACGACACACAAGTGTGATGTAGGCAGTCTCTTTGGTGGAGCTGGTGCATCTTCGAAGTGTTCTTCCAATGAAACTTAACCTTTGATTCGCCTTCCCCACAATATTTTCTATGTGTTCTCTCCAGTCTAAGTTGTTCGTAATCGTAACTGCTAGGTATTTGGTACAATTTACTGATTTTTGGCGTAATTGAAGTTCAGTGGATTTCTTTTAGTGGTCGTGTGTATTACTTCACACTTTTCTTTATTTAGTATCAATTGCCAATTTCTGAACCATGTTGAAATTTTGTCTAAATTGCTTTGCAGTTGCTTTTGATCCTCTGTTGACCTCACACTAACCGACAAACGACAGCATCATCCGCGAACAGTCTAAGGGAGATATTCAGATTGTCTCCTGTTGACCCCGCAGTTAAGTCCCGTAAGCTTAACAAACATTTGGACATTATCCTTTTCCCCTAAACGGCTCGCCACCTTCCAGTCATCGTATTGTCGCTTCCATTAGCGACCCCACCGGCAGCCGCTCCTAATGTGGGCGCTTTTCCTTTCCCCCTGGGCCTGCCGGCTGGTAGGCGGAGCCTCATCCCCAGAGCGGGCATCGACACGCATTAATCCTCCGCAGGCAGCGGCGGCCGCGTCGGCGCGTCACGCGCGGCTGCCTCGCCAATATTAAAGTCGCGGCTCGGTGATTTACCGGCGATGGCCTGTTTTATTCCGCCTATATTTCTCGCGTAATTTAATGGTGCGGCGAGACGCCCGGCGCCCGGCGCCACGCGGCCGCCGCCGCGCGCTCTGAGTCAGCGCCGAGGGGCGGTCCGTTGCCGGGCAACCGGCGCGTCTCCAGGTCGCTGCGCGCAATCACGGCACAGCCGCTGCTGAATGCTGACTGCTGACTGCCGCTGACGGGAGCGACGCCTAATTTCGTTTGTGCCCCCTGCTGATTGCACCGCCCGAGCAACAATACCAGACGATGCGCGAGGCCAGCTGACACGTCACTGCACACGGCCAGGGGAGGATGAGCGCGTGGCGCGACCGACACATGCGAAGCAGAAAATCAAGCTTCTGATTTGTCAGCATTCATTGCGAGGCCGTCTCCGAGTACATGTCGAATCGGACAAACAATAATTGTACTCGCTCTTCGTTATTTCCAATTGTACTGTGTATATTGTGTTTCCTTGCTCCTTTGTATTTTTAATTTGTCCCAGACCCAGAAGCGTTCTTCTTTTTAATGTAAGGCAGAGATTCCCAATTATTTTTGTAAATGGATCCACAATCTGCGTGCAAAAATTTTCGCGACCCAACATACAGGGTATTTCACTAAGTGTGTTTCTCTCTGTAAATTATAGAATAATAGATGACTCGAAATTTTAATACGGTAGGTCAACACAAGAAATGTTACACTTTCTGCGGAGCTATGACAGCTTAGCTTACTGGCTGGTGGTCGTGAGACAGTGGGGGCCGTGCCCCATGAGATAGCCACTCGGTCAGTCAGCTACGCTATCGTAGCCTCCGCCCCCGTAACTTTGAAGGGTTGTAGCTCCCAAACTAACAGTGATAGGAATGTAGTTTAAATTGATTTGGACGCAGCAGGTTTAAACGAATCCAATACACAAACTGTTGTTCCATTTAAAAACATATATCTTTGTGGTTTAACTCTTTGGAAAATGATACAATAAACTATGTTCATACCTCCGCAGAAATTGTAACATTTCTTGTGTTGACTTACCGCATTAAAATTTCCCGTCACCTATTATTTTATTAGTTACAGAGGCAAACACACTTAGTTGTTTGTATAGTCTATGGGACTTAACTATGGGGTCATCAGTCCCTAACTTACAAACTACTTATGAAGTACCTAAGACTAAGGACGGCACAAATATCCATGCCCGAGGGGGGATTCGAACCCCCGACCGTAGTGGCCGTGCAGACCGTGACTGAAGCGCCTCAGTCCCCTCGGCCACCGCGGCCGGCCACACACTTAGTGAAACACCCTGTATGTACAGGGTGTTACAAAAAGGTACGGCCAAACTTTCACGAAACTTTCCTCACACACAAAGAAATAAAATATGTTATGCGGACATGTGTCCGGAAACGCTTAATTTCCATGTTAGAGCTCATTTTAGTATTTCTCTTTTAATGTAAATTGAAATAATTCGTGCAGACAATTGTCAAAATACCCAATTTTTTCGTTAGTATGTACTGTACTTCCTTGATTCACCGCCAGTTGGCCCGATTGAAGAAAGGTAATGTTGACTTCAGTGCTTGTGTTGACATGCGACACATTGCTCTACAGTACTAGCATCAAGCACATCAGTACGTAGCATCAACTGGTTAGTGTTCATCACTAACGTGGTTTTGCAGTCAGTGCAATGTTTACAAATGCGAAGTTGGCAGATGTCCATTTGATGTATGGATTAGCACCGGGCAATAGCCGTGGCGCGGTACGTTTGTATCGACACAGATTTCCAGAATGAAGGTGTCCCGACAGGAGGACGTTCGAAGCAATTGATCGGCGTCTTAGGGAGCACGGAACATTCTAGCCTATGACTCGCGACTGGGGAAGACCTAACGACGAGGACACCTGCAATGTACGAGGCAATTCTTCGTGCAGTTGACGATAACCCTAATGTAGGCGTCAGAGATGTTGCTGCTGGACAAGGTAACGTTGCACGTCACTGTATGGAGAGTGCTACGGGAGAACCAGTTGTTTCCTTACCTTGTACAGCGTGTGCAGGCACTATCAGCAGCTGATTGGCCTCCACGGGTACACTTCTGCGAATAGTTCATCCAATAATCCAAATACTAAAATGAGCTCTAACATGGAAATTAAGCGCTTCCGGGCACATGTCCACGTAACATATTTTCTTTCTTTGTATGTGATGAATGTTTCTTGAAAGTTTGGCTGTACCTTTTTGTAAGACTCTGTATATGTTTTACTATCAGTGTTCATTTACCGTTGTAATTTTCTGTCAGGTGAAGAGCGGCGTAGCAAGGCACTGCCGGCCTCCCCCCCCCCCCCCCCCCCACTCCTATTGCGGCTTCAGAATTTAATTTTCTTGGACTCGCAAGGGATACTGCTGCTACTTGCCTCACTGCTTCCCTCGGCTGCTCTCAGCGTTTAAATCATCGCTGCCGGTCATTGGCCTCATCGTTAGTGCTGCTAGGACTCATAGCCTTACGCCGCTGTTACCGCGTTCCTTAAACAATGTATCACTGATACCAGTAATTTTGTTTATTCTATCCACAACGCGTTTCAAGGGTTTAAACTCGCATCATCAGGTGGAATAACATTAAGCTGTGTTCAAGTAGGTCAGGTTGAGCTGTTGTACTGTCTCCAGTGGTCACAGGGCGCTTGCATTGCCTTAACCTCATCTAGTCTAATATATAAAGCAGCGTGTCCCTATATTTGTACGTGTTGAATACAAATCTACAGTTTTGTTCCAATCTTTATGAAATTTTGTACACGTAAGCTTCAATCCATGAGAACGGTAGCCGTAAGTGTAAGAATCACGTACGATACATAGTTCACGAAGTATGACGTCATAAACAATGAGATTCGCAGAAAACTGCTGCATTTAGCGACAATTCTGCTCTTTTTTTCCTAAACCACTGGACCGATTGCAACCAAATTTGGTACACACATTCCTTACCGTTAGTTACAATTGCTGCAGGGTTAAGAATCATATATGACACATGATTCATAAGATATGACGTCATAAACAATAGGATTTGCAAGAAACTGCCACATAATGCGGGCACATGTCCACATATTTTCTTTCTTTGTATGTTTCCTGAAAGTTTGGCCGTGCATTTTTGTAACACCCTGTATATTTAAAGTGTGACACGTTTTCCCAAAGTATGTTGTACAGCTTAATACTGCAGTCGTCTCTATTGGAACTCCTTAGTGGTTGTTGAAGGACTTGCGTCTTTGTGATGCTTCTGCAGGAGGTATTTAGCAGGTTCATGTATGTTTGTAGAGAAACAGGACAATTAGCCATCATGAGTACGTCATCTGTATGATTAGTGTTATATTGACACCAAAACAAAGCTCTCGTGACGTCTGAGTAGAGACGCACCACGCAGTCCCGTCTATTATTCCATTTCGGCAGTCGGCAAGAATGCACTTGGCCCTTAATGCTCGCGCAGCTCAAATTGCTGCTCCCGGTGTGGCAACTGGAGCGCGCAAATTTATTTCTCCTCGGTACGGCGCCGCGCGCCCATCAAAACCCAATTCGGGTTTTTACGCGTGCATTAGCAGGCTCGGAAACAGGCATTCGGCGGCGCATACGGCGGCGAGGGCACGGTCCTCGTTAACCTTTATCTGCCGGATGGCGGGTAACTTGAGAACATTAATAAGGAGGGACGCTCGCCCGAGTGTCTCGCCGAGGTAATTACTCGAGACTTTATTTTACCCAGCGGCGCGGCGACCGTTAATGGCGCCTTAATACCCGCGTCAACAGGCGACCGCGAATTTAGTGCAGCCGCATTACGCGGAACCCGCACACGCTGGAGTAGGCGTCGCACCGGCAGAATAATACCAGCTCTAAGTGTACTATAGTCGGCGTTACGGACGCGTTACGGACAGACAGACATCCCAAAATCGCCGGCATTTTTGCAAATATCTCTGAAACGATACGAGATATGAATTCATATTATAAGAGAGCAAAGTTGTAGAGAATTTTCTCCTCTGCAATTTCGGTTATTCAATTTTCCTGTCAGATGAATGGTT
This sequence comes from Locusta migratoria, assembly GCA_026315105.1. Classification (NCBI taxonomy): domain Eukaryota; kingdom Metazoa; phylum Arthropoda; class Insecta; order Orthoptera; family Acrididae; genus Locusta; species Locusta migratoria. The sequence continues at coordinate 36,016,237 of CM048750.1, read as the reverse complement.
ACGCCGTTTTTTCATTTAAATTTCGAGCTGTCAAAAAACGATCTCAAAGGCACACTTTTAGTGTTACTACCGTAACCCGAAGTGGGCCCATTATGAAAATTTCTCCAATTTGACCTATTCCAAACATCTCATCAAAGAAGCTTACAACATATAAACAGATGAAACAGAGACATTTTTGTAGAAATCTCTTGAATCCTTTCTGAGAAAAAGGAACATACTTTTTTTTTTCTTTAAATAAAACTCGAAATTTCATTAGAAAAAGATATATATATATATATATATATATAAATATACTCAATGGATTTTATATGTAAATGTGTTACTTTGATGTAAAGCATGGGACACAATTTCATTGACATAAAAACAATGGATTTGGTGCATTTTTGAAATTGTCTATGTTTTTTGTCAACGTTCCCCTTAACCCTCCGTCGGGCGCAGTCGGCCTCACAGGCCAGAAAATCACTTTTTTGATTCCCGTGCTTAACATTGGTGGCCCAGCGGCCCGCCTCTCCGTTTACTCGCGTAACTTTGGGAACCTCACACAGTGCCGATCCGCGGGCTGCCATCGATTTCCACGCGGATCACAGGGAACTCGTTGGGCCTCACAGGCCGTCTGCGCCCGATTACGTTATAGTTTTTAAGGTGAGCTTTTTAAAGATATTTTTATTTTATTACTTCGTTTCAATCAAAATACGTCTGTCCTCTGTGATTTTCACCGTTACCTTCGGAAAAAAAGAAGACTTTGACGACCCTGGCCCTTCAGACTGAGTGCGCCTGGTCGAGTTCTAATTTCAGTTTTCCTTTCTTCTCCTACGTTATCACATCCATATTTTCTGCTGAAATGTCCAGAAAAGTATATTGTGCCTCTAAGCCAGTGATCGTGTGGAAATAATGCGCCTCCTCGAGGACGAAACTGCTGAAGATCCAGCCGCACTCAAAGATTTAGTCGATGAGAGAGACACCCACTCTCAGGATGAGGTAGGAGAAGGCAAGGAGCACTCAGCAACTGAACAGGAAGTTTAGGGAACAGCTCAGAATATGAAGAAGAGAAGAAAATATGTTAGGAGCTTTATTTTGGAAACGATTAGACGACGAAGTTGTCACATCATTATTACACAACATCCAGTGTAAAAGATATTGCTACAAATGAAGCCACCAATTGCAAAACCTTGTGTCATCAACTTCTAACTGGACAATTTAGCCTGTGTATGCTATGAATATATGTGGAATGTCGATTCGGCTGCAAACTCTACTGAAAAAATTTTTACCCCACAAGGAACGGGAAAGTTCTCCCACATTATCTCCCAAATGGCTAAAACGTCGACCATGCGTGGCTGAAACAAGAGTTAGGAGGATGAAGAATCACGAATGTTCAGCTTGTCATCAACCAATCTGCTTGAGCGACGTATACGTTCTGTGCCATACCTGTGTTTCAGCGGTTGATTTGGGAGCTACAGCATCGGTTTTTGGCTGCAGATATGGCGAGAAAAGATGATTACATGTCAGAATAGACTCCCTAATGTCCTTTAAAAATAACTTCATTACTTTTATGGATGTCTGTTTGACCAATTTTAAATTCTCTTTGTGGGAAATTGGTAATTTTGGTTACTTCAGTTTAAGGTGTATTCTGTTCAATAAATCCATTATTATGCTTTAAGTTTGCTGTAATTACTTCCGTTAGATTCTCTTCAAGACTAGCTAACACGCATTTTGAATTTGATTTAACATGGTGGAGCTAATCCACAAAATATGTGGGTGGCCTCTCAGGCCGGGTGCGCCTGATTTTGTTTGATCTGGAGGTGCGCCCGACGGAGGGTTAAGACACTACGTACTTCCAGGCCGACTGCTTAGCAGTGGAAGACAACGCTGCAAATGCCTGTGTCAGGTGTGGAGAGGCAGGAAATCTGCACGTGGCTGCCGATGGTGACGCCTCACGTAGCACGTGCGGCGTGCAGGCACGGAGGGTGTGACCGGCGAGCGACTGCGTGGGTGTAGGGGGGGGGGGGGGCAGGAAGAGGCGCCCGCAGACACCTGCCGCGAATACCTCGCGTCCAGGAGCCACTGAACCCACCGCTACGCGAGGAAACAGCCGCGACTACTTGCTGGTCGTCTCTTAGAAAATAGTGTAGATATCATATATTTTTGGAAACATTTTTGTTCCACTTTTGAAATAACAACACATTTTTTATTTAAATTTATTTATAAAAACAGTCAGAGTGCAACGATTTTTATTTATATCAAATAGTTCCGGTCCTTTCTTTGGACCGTCTTCAAGATTGCAACTCCAGTGATATCGCGAAGCAGTGCAGTGACGCACTGGAAGGCTCCCAAGCTCCTGTACAGCTCCAAGACATCAATGGAGTTACAATCTTGCAGATGGTCCAAAAAAGGACCGAAACCAGTTGATATAAATAAAAATTATTGCACTCTAGACTGTTTATATACATATAGTAGATATCTCTACTTATCTTAGGCCGGCCGCGGTGGCCGAGCGTTCTGCAGCGCGTCAGTCACAGTCTGCACGGCCACTGCGGTCGGGGCTTCGAACCCCCCCCCCCCCCGGGCATGGATATTTGTGCCGTCCTTAGTATTAGCTAGATCGTAAGTAGTTAGGGACTGATGACCCCGTAGGTAAGTCCCATAAGCTCTACAAACATTTTTTTTTTTTTTTTTTTTTTTTTTTTTTGGAAACTATCTTAGTTTTACTGGATATGCTCGAACACGCTACGCTGAAACGGACGGGAGATTAATTTTTTTTCTCTTTTTTAATTTCTTTGTCGTAGAAAGAATTCTTGCGAACATAGGCCTAGGCACACCGAGAAAATACGTCGAATTCACTCCTGTGGCTATCTGGGATGAAAGGCAAGTTAGAAAAAGTTTTTTTTTCTGATAATCTTTATTTATTGTAAAGGAAGAGGATAATTTTTCTTTACCGTTTTCATTCATAAGCCCACCGATCAGACGGCTTACCGACTACGTAGCTATGGAGAAAATCAGTCAAGTTTTACATTCTGTCTATTTACTCCTCAACCGCACTGACTGTCAATTTCCTCCCCCCTTTTCTCCTCCTCCTCTCTCCTACCTCCAAGTATCTGTCCATCTCTATTCCCTTCCTTTTGTCTTTCACCTCACTCTTACTCCTCTCTCTATCCATATTCTCATCTTCCTTTTCTTCTTCCTCTTTCCCTCCCCAATGTTCAAATGTTTGTAAATCTGTGTGACTTATCGTCTTTGGTTTAACTACGTTAATGTAACCTTAGGACAAAACACACACATATTCCCATGCACCATAGAGAACTCGAACCTCCGACGGCTTTTCCCTCTCTGTCCAGTTTCTTCATCCCTCGTCGTAGCTCTTCAGAATCAAGAAAAATTAGGAATTTACTCCAAATTTTGTTTTAATGTCGGAAAATTATCAAAAAACTGTTCGTACATAAAACCAAATAACTACACCAATTAATACTGTTCCTTACAGTTTTCGTTACTACGATTTTTGATTTGGTATAGGCCTACTGAAAACTTCATCGGTGTAGTAGTTTTGATATTTTGCTGCCGAGTACGCCTGTGTTATTTCAAATTAACCATTTACGCAAATGTGAGTTTCCCTAGTATGCGACGTTATGAAACATTGTTACTTTCATGTAGCATTATTGCCACATCACACAAACAATGCAGCCTCAGTTTTCGTCAAACCGAATCAACAAGTATGGAAATCATATGATTTCAGATTACAAACTAAAATTGCGGTCTACAGAGCAATAATATTACCAACTTTACGCGTCGGACACCTGGTGCTCTTAATAAAGCTGGCATTAGGATACTAGACATCTTTTATCTCCGCTGTATGAGATCAATTCTACGCATAAAATGGGAAGACCGTGTTTCAATCGTGGAGATTTTACGTCGCGTGAAACTGCCTGGCACTGAAGCTCTCTTAATGAAACACCAACTGAGCTGGAGTGGCCATATCATACGCATGGACGACAATAGACTTCCCAAAGCGGTCTTTTACTCGGAGCTCTCATGTGGAAAGCTGCGGCAAGGTGCATAACACCTGCGATATAAAGACACCTTACAACCTGTGGCATTCTGAGCAAACGTTGGAAGGTGGTTCCATTGAACCGATCAGAGTGGCTTTCAACTGTACAGAAGAGTGTGAACAATTCGAGCATATCCGCCTAAAGAACCTGGACGGTAAACGAGAGCTCCACAAGCCCAAGCCTAATTACGTCTGTACGTATAACTCCACTAGGCAACTGTGTTGCACTTCGTACGACCGGATCTTCAAAGTAAAGCACGGACTTACAAGCCACATCCGAGCCCACCACAATACGGACTAAACGACTAACGGAGTCACTGTCGTCGGACACGGCGAGGAGGACATCATCGTTAATCGTGATAAAGACACTATGTGTTCAAGAGAAGCGAAATGTAGCGTGAGGAGGGCTATGCGAGAGGCATTCAACGAATTCAAAAACAAAGTTCTATGTACTGACTTGGCAGAAAATCCTAAGAAATTTTGGTCGCATGTCAAATCGGTAGGTGGATTGAAAGAAAAAGTCGAAACTCTCTGTGACGAAAATGAAATTCAAACAGAGGATGATACTCTAAAGGCTAAAATACTAATTGTATTTTTCCAAATCTTTTTTCACAAAGGAAGACTGCACTGTAGTTCCTTCTCTAGATTGTCGCACAGATGACAAAATGGAAGATATCGAAATGGATAGAAAAACAATTAGAATCGCTCAAAAGAGGAAAGACCGCTGGACCTGGTGGGATACCAGTTCGATTTTACACAGAGCACAGAGTACGCGAAGGAACTTGCCTCCATCTTCTTGCTGCGGCGTACCGTAGCTCTCTAGAAGAGCGTAGCGTTCCAAATATTGGAAAATGGCCAGGTCATCCCCGTTTTCAAGAACGGACGTCGAACAGATGTGGAAAGCTATGGGCCTATATCTCTAACGTCAGTCAGCTGTATGGAACACGTATTCGAGTATAATGACTTTTCTGGAGACTAGAAATCTGCTCTGTAGGAATCAGCATGGGTTTCCAAAATTGCGATCGTGTGAAACCTAGCTCGCGCTATTTGTCCACGAGACGCAGAGGATCATAGACACGGGTTCTCAAGTAGATGCCGTGTTTCTTGATACAGGTCCCCACAGTCGTTTAATGAACAATGTAAGAGCATGTGGTCTATCAGACCAGTTGTGTGACTGGATCGAGGAGTTCCTAGATAACGGAATGCAGCATGTCATTCTTAAAGGAGAGAATGATGTCAGGTGTGCAACATAATATATATACATGACCTTGTGGATAACATCGGAAGTTCACTGATGCTTTTTGCGGGTGATGCTGTAGTATATAGAGAGGCTGTAACAATGGAAAATTGTACTGGACGTGGATTTGCAACGAATTGACGCTTGGTGCAGGGAATGGCAATTGAATTTCAATGTAGATAAGTGTAATGTGCTAGAAAGATATTAAAAAAAATATCCTTTATCACTTAGCTATGCCGGCAGCGGTGGCCGAGGGGACTGAGGCGCTTCAGTTACGGTCTGCACGGCCACTACGGCCGGGGGTTCGAATCCCCCCCTCGGGCATGGATATTTGTGCCGTCCTAGTTCGTAAGTAGTTCATAAGTAGTTTGTAAGTTTAGGGACTGATGACCCCGTAGTTAAGTCCCATAAGCTGTACAAACATTTGAACATTTAGCTACACTACCTCAGGTGAGCAACTGGATGCAGTTGATTCCATAAATAATCTGGGAGTAGGCATTAGGCGTGATTTAAAATGGAACGACCATATAAATTTAATCGTCGGTAAAGCAGATGCCAAACTGAAATTCATTGGAAGAATCCTAAGGAAATGCAGTCCGAAAAGAAAAGGAAGTAGGTTACAGTACACTTGTTTGCCCACTACCTAATTACTGTTCACAAGAGTGGGATCCAGATCAGTTGGGTTTGAGGGAGGAGGTACAGAAGATCCAACAGAGAACAGCGCGCTTCGTAACAAGATCAATTAGTAATCGTGAAAGCATTACAGAGATGATCCTTAAACTCCAGTGGAAGAGAGAGCTGTGTAGCTCGGCACGGGCTTTTGTCGAAATTTCGAGAACATACTTTTACCGAGAATTCAATCAGTATATTCCTCCTTCCTACATATATCTCGCAAAGATATCATGAGGATAAAGTCAGAGACATTAGAGCCCACACAGAGGCATACCGACCATCTTTCTTTCCGCGAACAATACGAGACTGCAATAGAAGGGAGAAGCGATAGTGGTACTCGAGGTACCCTCCGCCACGCACCGTCGGGTGGCTTGCGCAGTATGGATGTATATATAGATGTAGATGTCTCTGAACATCCCCCAAACCATACATTGAGCTGCCACCTACTGCCAAGTACATCTTATCAGCGCATCGTGAATAGCGTAATGGAGTGCTCAGCGGAACTCAAGGACATCGAACGTGGTCAAGTCATTAGATATCACTTGTGACAGAAGTTAAAAATTAACTGGAGATGGCAACAACTGCTTCAATATGGTACTCCAAAATACTTGAGATTAAAGTTAGAACGAAGCCTCACATTCAAGGATCATTGCCAAGAAACCTAGATGAAAGTATCGGCACGGAACAACATCATACGTAAACTCACTGGCTCCACCTGGGGATCACAGCCAAGTGTGCTCCACACATCTGCCCTGGCGCTGTGCTTCTCTGCAGCGGAGTATGCAGCACCAGAAACTCGACACATGCCAGAGAGTTGAATACGGCACTAAATGAGTCTGGACGCATAGTGACGGGCTGCCTTCGACCAACTCCTGTCAGAAAAATCTACGAAATTATGGGCATAGCGCCTCGAGACATACGCAAAACAAAGCTGCAGAAAGAGAGAAAAAGAAACAGGAAACCGACCCCAGACACACCACCTTCAGATGAGCAAAGAAAACCTAGGCTTAAGGAAGAGCTTTATGAGCACAACAACATCAACTTCATTGCGGCCTGGAACTCGGAGAACGGAGTTATGGCAGAATTCGTCAAACGAAAGAGCCGGAAAGGACATCAAAGAGGAACCTGCCGATGGATTTCAACTGCCGTATGCAACATGAAAGGCATTAAACAGAGGACAGGAGTGTCACGCTGCAAGACGAATCTCAGGAAGTGGGGCTTCACAAACGAAGGTGAGCTCTGTGATTGTGGCGATGTGCAGGACCCACAACACCTCCTGGTCTGCAGAAACCTGCCCAACCCCTGCACCATAGAGGACCTCCACGCAGCAAATGATATGGCCATCAAGACAGCAGAATTTTGGAGCTTGCGATCCATCTAGCAGAAACTAGCAGCGTCCTAAAGAATTATCACCTCTTTCCATATTTTATGTTTCTAGTTTGTAATTTGTGTATTTTAATTGTATATTTACTGAATTTTACGTTCTTGGATTGTAATTCGCTCAATGTAATTGCACACTGTAAACATATATTTAGTGAATTTTGTGTCCCTAGATTGTGAATTGTTTATTATAATTGTATTGTAATTGTATATTTATTGATAGAAAGATATGTCTTAGTCCTGGACACGTAAAATAAATAAATAATATTTGTGTCAGAAGTCTGTACGCCAGACTTCCACTCTCCTAAACATCCCTAGGTCGACTACTTCTGATGTGAAAGTGAAGTATAAATGTGAAGGAACGTGAACAGCACAATAGTGAATAGGCTAACCACGTGTGTTGACTGCCAGAGACCGTCGACAGTTGAAGAGGGTCGTACGATGGTGTAAACCTTTACACGGGAATTCCAAACCGCATCAGGATCCACTCCAATACTGTGACAGGCCTGAGGTGAGAAATATTGGATTCCCACAAGCCACACTTTTCGTAGGTCAATGCCAAACGACGCCTCGCATGGTGTAAGGAGCGGAAACACTGGAAGATTGAACAGTTGAAGACTCAACAGTGGAAGCTGTCACCAAGGCTAAAGTTGGGCCAACACGATATTGAAATCCCCCATTACCGATGGATAGGGCCACGAATTTGTGTGGAGTGACGAAGTACGGTACACAGAGTGGCGGCCCGAAGGTGGGGTGGTGGTATGGCGAATGTCCGATGTACGTCATCTGCCAGCGTGTGTAATGCCGACAGTGAAATTTTGCGGCTGTAGTGTAATGGCGTGATCGCATTTTTCATGGAGGTGGCTGACACCCCCAATTGTTTTGGGTGGCACTATCACAGCACAAGCCTACATTGATGTTTTAAGCACCTTCTTGGTTCCTACTGTTGAAGAGCAATTCGGGGGTGGCAATTCCGCCTTTCAATACGACTGAGCAATTGTTTGTAAATCTATTGGACGTAATTACTCTGCTCACCAGTCTGTTGGCTTACAAACTACTTAAACTGACTTATACTAAGGACCACAAATACACCCATGCAAGATGGAGTCGAACCTCTGACGGAGACAAGCGGCGCGTTCTGCAGCTAGGCGCCTTGGAACGCCCGCTCACTCCACCCCGGTCACAACTGGGCATCTGTTCATAATGAACAGCGTGTGTCAGACTCGTTACACGACAATAACATCCTGTAACCGACTAACCTACTCAAAGTCCTGGCTTTAATCCTATAGAAAACCTTCGGGATGTTTTGCCACGACTCACCGACCTACATCGACACCTCTCATCTGTGTAGTACTACGTGAAGAATGGGCTGCCATTCGCAAAGAAAGATTCCAGCACCTGACTGATCGTATGGATGAGAGAGGAAGCTGTCAACAAGGCTAAAGTTACTGAATTCGATACTGAATTCCAGCATTACCGATGGATATGGCCACGAACTTGTAGGTCGTTCCCAGCCACATAGTGTTACTTGAAAGGTAGTCACGACTCTAGCACTTCCCTTCCTAGTCCTCTTGCCATCTGTTTCATAACATAATCACATAACGTATTCATTCATGTATTTAACAGTCGCCAGGTGTAGTGGTGTAGGGTGCCAGGTCACGTATTGTGCAGGCGATCCCGTCGTTGGTTCGATTCCTCCCTCGGGCATGGGTATGTCTATTGTCATTGTCTTAAGTTAGTTTAAGGAGTTTCTTGGTCTAGAGACCGAGGAACTATCCGTTTCCTTGCATTAACTCTTGCTTGGCAGTGTTGTCGAGCAATGTCCAAATTGCACACTGCTTTTTGCAACGTGTTTCGATTTCTTCATCGGACAATCAATGGCGCTTTCGGCCTAAATTTAAACTCTCGTATACAGTGCTGTTCCATCCACTTTTTGCGAAAATTTTTGCCATGATATGAATGCTTAGCTGACATTGGAACCATACGTTATCAGTGTACTAGCACAGACTGACATACACAGTCGCGACACTCACTGCAACTCAACTGACAGTTGCAACGAAGCTAGCGCTCCTAGTGTTGGGCAACCCGCTAAAGAGCGATGTTTGTTTATAATTATTTGTGTAAGTACTTAAGGAAATAATCAGTACAATTTCTGTGTTTCAAGCATTACTAAAATATCAAGAGACAAACATAATAAGGAAATTAATGTACAAACAGTCGAACGTAACTGATTCAGTGGTGTAACGAAGAACTTCATCTGAACCAATACTTACGAATATGTTTATATTTCCTGTGTTTTCCGCTGAAAGTAAGTAGAATATAAGCATAAGAGAAACATAAATTGCTATTAAGGTATGTCCTTGCTATGACAAATAATTTTTTGAGACGTATCAGTTCGGTATGGGGTCTAATGATTCGCAAATTTTTAGGTTTTACTCGTCTTTCTTATACGTGCGTTTTTTTTTTGAGTGTGATTACTTTAGCTTAAGAAGACAATATCTTTAAGATTCTTGCCGTTTGTGGTTCAGTTGTAGCAACAATTATGGAACTGGTTTCTGCTTTTTTGAAAACAATTTGATTTATTTTTCCGTTTTCTTGTCTTGTTTGTGACGTATTTCCTTCAGCTACAGCTGTGTTGGCTGATTTGTTATGTTAAATGCTGTAGTTATTGCAGTCTATATTCGTTTCCTACATTCCACTCTCACCTATTTTACTGGAATAGTAGTGAAGAAACGTTAACATTCTTGAGTGGTAAAGCGACGTCTTTCTGCCAAAGGGCAGGTCTTCTGGTGTTTCCCAGTAATTTTTCTATTTTTAATAGTAAATGAAGTTATTCACTAAAGTCCTGTAGGTTACAAGATAATTGTAAATAATCTGTGCTGCAATGTACTGTCTCGTATCTTGTCAGGAATCTTAGGAAATGTAAAAAAGACAACTGTGGAAATATTTTTATGTTATTACCTGTTTTATGACATAACATATGTTCCCTAATGAAAAAGTATGTGAAAGTCAATATCAACGATAATTTTCGCACTCATACAATATCGCATTCAGAAATGGAGCTTCCAAGCCACTTTAAGGGCTACTGTCGCAGAGTATAACAAAAATCTTCGGGTGTGTCGCGGCTGTGTATGTTAGACTGTGGTATTAGCGTCTTTCGATTTTGTTCAAAATGTTCCAGTGTTTGTAAATATGAGGGACTTCAGTAATTATCAGTCCCTAGGCTTACAAACTACTTTAACTAACTTATGTTACGGACAACACACACACACACACACACACACACACACACACATGCTCCAGGGAGGACGCTCTCGGCCACTTTCGATTTTGTGGAGCAATTTTCTTCTCGCTGTTGTAGTGGTCTTCAGTCCGGAGACAGGTTTGATGCTGCTCTCCACTTCACCTTTTAACCATAGCTGAAATTTTAACATGATCTGCTGCAGACGTTTAACTAGCAACGCCAATTTCCAGTTATTTAAAATCTTCATGCAACCTCTTGCGGATACGGCCACCCAATCCATAGCAAGACGCCTTAAACCACGCGGTCATTCCCGCGCGGCGATGACATTCACATGTTCTTCGTTATTTAGTCATTCTATCGTGTAATTTCCATTTAATTTGTTTGTTTGTATTGAAAGTTGCTAATGCATAGACATGAATGATAGTAATGATAACAATAATTATGCTTCTGCCGAATGAAAGTTGATAATAAAAAGTATAGATGATGGTAATAACAGTAATATTATTGTATTTGCTAAGTGGAAGCCACCTGTTAAATAATATTAAAAGCTTTGCCGTTGTTGTAGGAACTTGTTAAATAATAATGATGGTTGATAACAAAATTAATTATATCAGCTGATTAGTGTTGCAATTGCAGCTTATTAATAATATGTTATTTGACTCGGCTTTGGTAAGTTCTCAAACAAGTTTCCACATGCGCTGTTCAATATAATTGTTTGTTGTGTGTGTAAAGGTCTGGGACTAATTCTGCACTTCAACTAAAACTCGTTAATCTGACTGTTATGAAGTTGGTTAAAATATACTTTGAAAAGCAAACAAAAAACATATGCACGCAATAAAGCAAGTTCAGATCCTGTAACTGTGTTAATGAAATATGCATCTTGACTTCTAGTAATAAATGTTAAACATAAATTGAACAATATGAAAAAGATAGTTTCAGAAATGACTGACTGACGAGAATGTAGTGGAACGACAATAATTGCTGAAATATTTCTCATAACTGTTAAGACTGTTCTTTTTTTACGGCCTACATGTTCGTAAGAATAAGCTGCCTGTGCACCTATTCTCTAAATTAATGTAAGGAATTCGTGGAGGTGCAATGCGAATTCACTATCACACAAATATAGTCCTTGTTTGATTTCTTCAAAGAAATAATAAATTAAGAGGGTGTTTTTTATTTTTCTTTATTATTTTATTTTCTTTTTTCGTGAATGACCAAGTCGACACATAAAAGAAGTAAGTTTGAAGTCTAATCCTTTATCTAACTCAAACCCGTTATCACATAAAGCAAACATAACTTAGACAATATCTTACAATTTTGTCAATTAATTTCTTACAAGTCTGTTCATTAAATCTTTTCATTATAACCATAATTGTAAAACAAAACCATCCATACTTTCGGGACTTTCAAGGGGGATGTTCAGATTCCAGCATTACACTCTTGCTGAATTATATGACATACATGAATCACAACAACGCATCACGTACAATTATGAAATTATGATCACCCTTGCCTCTAATCTTCATAATGTTCCAAAAACAGACCAGTTCATTTATTTTCTTTACATCGTAACATAAAAAGAAAACACACAAGGCAAAGAGCTAAGCTCGTCCGACAAATTTTAACTTCATTCTATTACTTCTTGCGTAAAATTCTCGCAGTTCACTTGTCTGAGTCCAGGCCACAACTACTACAACTCAAACGCGGGACGGCGAGAACAAAGACTTTCCTCGCGGAGCCAAAGATAAGTCAAAGATATTCAATCTAACAAGTCTATGTTTCAGTATTTCTCTCTTACGGAACAATAATCATTGTATAACAATTTCTTGGACGCCTGCTATGTTGTTATTTCTGTAACGTAGTAAATTATGTTCTGTTATAGCAATTGTTTCATCAATTGGTATGCTTGTGTAGAGATCTGTTATATCAAAAGAGACAAATCTTCCATTATGAGGAATTTTTATGTCTTCAATTTCTTTTGCCAGAAATGTAGAATTTTTTATAGTATACCTTGTTCTAAAATTATATAGTTTCTATAGAATATTGTTTACGTTTTTGGCGAGCAAATATGTGGGACTATTTATAATAGCCACAACAGGTCGGAAAGGTGCTGTAATTCTATGTATTTTTTGATGTCGCCGAAGTTTAGGTATGATAGGATTCATTACCAAACATACTCTTCTATCGTAGTCTGATAGGATAGTGTTACATTGTTTAACGACTTTTTTTGTTAGTGCTGTATATTTGTTTGTGGCATCTCTACTTATTTGGGTGATGTTCTTGTTGTGAAAAGTAATTTACCTTTTATATATAGTCATTTCTGTAAAGTACGACTACACTATTGCCCTGATCTGATTTTATTGTTATTGCATTCTTAGCTGTTAGTTTAACATTAATTTGCCGTACTATTATACAATCTTTGTTTTAATTTCTATAGTAACTGTGTTTCTTTGAGCTTTCTCTCTCTATTGCAAAAAAATGTTCAAATGTTTGTTAAGCTTATGGGACTTAACTGCGAGGTCATCAGTCCCTAAACTTACAAACTACTTATGAACTACTTACGAACTAGGACGGCACAAATATCCATACCCGAGGGGGAATTCGAACCCCTGACCGTAGTGGCCGTGCAGACCGTGACTGAAGCGCCTCAGTCCCCTCAGCCACCGCGGCCGGCCTCTATTGCATTGGCTGTCTTAACCGCAATTACATTTTGTTGTTTTATAGGTAATTTAGCTAAATCTATTGCTACTTTAGCCGTTGCAATAAGTTGTTTAATGTTGTATTTTAAACTCTTCTCAAGCAAGTTTTATTCGTCCTTTGACATCAATATTCTTCATAGTGGTAAATTTGTCTCTTTTGATAAAATAAATCTCTACACAAACATAACAATTTATGAAATAATTGCTATAACAGAACACAATTTACTACGTTACAGAAAAACCACAGTAGCAGGCGTCCAAAAATTGTTAAGGTACTGAAGCAAAATTACTTTCAATTTGATGATAAATTTTATTTATGAGCAAAATAATTATTGTATTGCAAATATTTGGTCGCGAAAATTTTTGGTGATTGTGTGGCCAACGAACACAAAAAGAATTCACGACGGCTACTGTAAAAGATTAGATGAATCTGGAGATAATATGGAATGGTCTAGCGGCGTCCGCCCCTGGTGGCGACCACGGAATGCAGCGAGCCGTCTGCGCATGCGCTGGGCGCGTCCGCGTCGCTGGCCTCGCACGCTGCGCAGAAGGCAGAATTCGCGCGGCCCCGTTTCGCGCCGTCGATACATATTTTGTTAATTAAATTTGTCGTCCACGCAGTGCACCGGCGAGCGCTGTTTTTTTGATTGGGCCTCGAAGTTGGCGTGCCGGCGTTAAATAAATAAACAGCGGCTCTGCGGAAATCGCGTTACGGCGTGTGTGTGTGTCGCCGGGGATTGTCCACACCGCCACATCGGCTGGGCGTCCGCCACTCGGATTATGCGATGGCCTGATTCTTCTAATAGTGGGCGCGGGAGGGCAGACGTGGGGTGGGTCAGGCGACGCGGTTCAAGCACTCATTCGCCAGGCCGTCTGTTTTATCTCGAGAGGTCGCCACGGATTCCAACGGATTTATGTGACGCCTGTTTCAACTTCTGTGTACATTATTTATTTAGCGTATAGCAAGTACAAATCACGTTTATGGAAAAATATACTGCTACGATAACTTTGGCACTTAAATACAAGACATGAAGAATTAAATACAATTATGTCATGAACAACATATATACAATTACAAATTAACATTTAGGTTTTTAATATGTAGAACTGCACTTTGAGTCGCATCCAGGAAGTCCGTTGTTTGACCAGAGTAGGCTCTCACAAGGGGAAGCCGCCAATTGTGAAATTCAGATTCGATTCATACTGCGCATAATCAAAGCTCGTGGCCAGAGGTGTAATTTGGCAAAGCGCCAAGATGCACTTATCAGCCGTTGTCGAGAAAATCGACATTTAGAAAAAGCCGTTGCGGTGAAATACTGTCTACGATCTCTACGATTAGTGATATTGTATAGAGGCGTGGCGTAGCGGTAAGCGCTCGGGTTCGTAAAAAGAAGGTCGCCGGTTGGAATCTCGCAGCATGCAACCTTTTTTTATTATTTCTTGTTTGTAATTCAAATGTACACACACACACACACACACACACACACACACACATATATATATATATATATATATATATATATATATATATATATACAATTTGATTAATAGCATCAAGTGTTCGAAGTCGCCAGTTTTTCCACGACAAATGACTTTCCAAAAACTTATTACATGCAACTGGCAACTTGAAACATCATTATGTTATCCGCAAACAAAGTTGTATTTCACAAATGGTATTAAATGTATTCATAATGTTTACCACGTATAGTTACCGGAAGAAGTATAAACGATATTCCGAAACGAATACGTAAGTCAAACGAACGATAGAACATTTTTTTCAGAATGTCAGTCATGTGTGTTTCCCAACAGATAATTAAAAAAAGAACAATTGTTCTTGTAAAAACGCATCGTTTATCAGATGTGCTCGATGTAGTGCTGTTTTTTGTTTTCCATATTTCTATGTTAACTATCACTCCGGTTCATACGATATATATTTGAATTACAAAAAAACAAATAATAAAAAAATTGCATGCCGCGAGATTCGATCCGGCGACCTTCGGATTAGCAACCCGAGCGCATACCACTACGCTACCCTTCTGTACAATAGTACTAATCGTAGAGAGAATTTCACCGCAACGGCTTTTTTTAAACTGTCGATTTTCTCGACAACGTCTGAGAAGTGCGTCTTGGCGCTTTGCCAAATTACACCTCTGGCCATGAGCTTTCATTATGAGCAGTATGAATCGAATCTGAATTTCACGATTGGCGGCCTCCCCTTGTCAGAGTGCACTCGGCAATGATGTGCCGGACCGTCTGCTACTCAGGTCCACAGTCGCACTTTGGAGATAGCGCTCTTTCCCATTTGTGTAGAGAGTCTACACATCGACAGTGACCCGTCCTGATCCTGTTAGTGGTCCAGGTTTTACAGGGTAAGTCGAACCCTGGAGGTCTTTTCGACGGTTTCAGTGAGGTGTTTACCTGTGGTGGTGCTGATTCTTCCCATTCCACTTTCCAGCGTTCTTCAAGACAGAAATCATTTTCCTCCAGATCTTTGGCACTTATAAGACATGGAACTCTAGAGCGTAATCCATCTATGTCAATGCCATTACTCAAAGCGTGAATCGGAAGTTGCGGGTTGTCTTGTATTTTTTTATATTCTCTGAAAAGCCCATTTTCTCTTCTTAAAGGAGGTGGCGGTATGTGGTTCAGTACAGGTAGCCAGTGAACGGGGGTTGATTTTATTGTTGTTGTTGTTGTGGTCTTCAGTCCGCAGACTGGTTTGATGCAGCCCTCGACGCTACCCTGTCCTGTGCAAGTCTCTTCATCTGAGAATATGTTCGGCAACCTACATCGTTTTGAATCTGCTTACTGTATTCGTCCCTCGGTCTCCGTCTACGATTTTTACCCCACACGCTTCCTTCTAATGCTAAGTTGACAATTCCTTGATGTCTCAGAATGTGTCCAACCAATCTATCTCTTCTGTTAGTCAGGATATGCCAGAAACTCCTTTTCTCCCCAATTCGGTTAAGCACCTCCTCATTAGTTACGTGATATACCCACCTAATTTTCATCATTCGTCTGTAGCACCAAATTTCAAAAGCTTCTATCATCTTTTTATCTGAACCCCTTACCGTCCACGTTTCACTCCCATACAATGCTACACTCCAAACAAATACTTTCAGAAAGGACTTCCTAACATTTAAATTAATATTGAATGTTACAAGTTTCGCTTCTTTAGTAACGCTTTTCTTCCCAAAACCATTCTGCATTTTAAATCTTCTTTACTTCGGCCGTCAGAAGTTATCTTGCTACCCAAATAACAAAATTCGTCTACTACTTTTATTCTACTACTATCTACTACCTCATCTAATTCCTTCAGCATCGCCTGATTTTCTGACATTGCATTCCATTACCTTCGTTTTACTCTTGTTAATGTTCATCTCATATCTTCATTTCAAGACATTGTCCACTCCATTCAATTGCTCTTCCAGATCTTTTGCGGTCTCTGACAGAATTAAAGAATAAAATACAATGATGTCATGAGCAACATATATACAATTACAAATTAACATTTAGGTTTCTAATATGTTGAACTGCACTTTGAGTCGCAACCAGGAAGTCCGTTGTTTGACCAGAGTAGGCTATCAGAGGGCACTCTGCAATGATGAGCCGGACCGTCTGCTTCTCAGCGCCGCAGTCGCACTCTGGGGCTGGCGCTCTTCCCCATTCATGTAGAGAGTCCGCACATCGGCCGTGGCCCGTCCTCATCCTGTTGAGCGTGGTCCAGGTTTTACGGGGTAAGTCGAAGCCTGGAGGTTGTAACGTTTCTGCTATGTTGCAAACTCCTAAAAATCAGTTGCCAACATAGAAACACGAAATATCTGATACCTAAAGTAAAACTTCATTACCGTACATGTAAAATATTACATTTTCGCCTTCTGTTTGAAATTCTATTAACACTATTAGTAAAACACTTTTAAGAAATAGTACATTGATTTAAATATAACTTTGGCTGACCTTTTACGTAATTTCAGTTTTTTAATACTTTCGTAAATAATAGCTGCAAACACTAAAAATGCATTACACTTAGTTTTGGAAATTGCTGAACCTATATAGATACTAATTTGTATAAAAACAACAATGCTACATGTTATAAATACTATGTTACAATAATATTACGCCTACACACTATTGGCAAAACAAATATGTGTGCATTTCGAAAACACACATAATGTAAATAATTTGAGCACTGTAAACACTAGTCAAAAGGATGACGTTAAATTTGTGTGCTACATTTAAATACAAATTTCATGAAACAAGTACATACATTGACATAAATAGTCAAAGCTTAAATGTAATATTTTAATTTCTGTATTTTGGCATATTTAATGTAAAAGAATACTGTTTAATTGTGAATTACAAAACTTTGTCATCAATCTTATTACGCAGTCATGTAGAATGATGTTGGAGAGAAACCATTGTTTGTGAGTCGTGGATAGAGTATTCGAGTGGCCAGAAACCTGTAAGCAGCTCTGTTGGCTTGCTGCTGCATTTCTTGATTGTGCAATGTTTAAGTGGAAATAAAATCGTTTCCATATCAACTAATATGGTTTTAATTTATGAGAAGATCCTGTAGAATCAATTTCTTTAGTGAATGCCGAAGATAACTCACAACGTAATGGACTTCAGCCAGCATATAAGATAAGTTCAACTTCACCTACAGTGGAATGACTTTGTTTTAGACTGTGAACTAACAAAACTTTCCGTAATTCAGGAAAACGTTAGGGCTCAGTTTGAGTCATTCCGAAAAGAGGTGATGGACGTTAGATGTGGTGCCGTGTGACCAGGATTTTAAAAGCGTATTCACTGATGTAAAGTGTTAAAAGTGGTGACGTGACCAAACGATTTTAATGAGTATTCGCTAATATAAGAATGTGTTTCAGGATACAAGGAACATAATGTATATGATGGATGTGCAGTAAAACCATCATAAAAGTGCAGAATTCGACTCCAATACTATCCGCACCTACGATGTCGAAATTTAATGGAGGAAGATGGCAGTAATTTGAACTACTAGATTCCTGTATTGCCGCATCCTTGTGACGAGCTAAGTACTTTTTGTAGTAACTTTTGTAGTGACTGTTTGTGTGATAGGGGTTTTATGTGGACTGAAAACTTATTTTAAAATGGATACAGTAAGAAAGGAGGGAGATGATAGTACTCGAGTTTCGGACTTTGACAGTGGGGTAGAAGGTTCTGGTATCGCGAGTTCTACACCGATTACAAGAAAGCAGCAGGTCCCATTTTCTAGTGATTTACAAGAGACTGGACAACAGATTAGTAATATGGCAGCAAACACAGAAATAGAAAATAAATCAATCTTGGAACTTTTATTAAAAATGGAAACCACGAACTCCGAACTTTTATTACAAATGAAAGCCATGAAAACCGAACTTTCATTAGAAATGAATACCATGAAAACCATGATATCTGACATAAAATCTCAAACAAACTCCATTAAATTTGAAATTTGTAAAACAAATGACGCAATGACCGATTTAAAGCAATGCATTGGTCTAGACGCAAAACTTAGTGCAAAACTCGATTGTGCAGAAAAAACTGTTTTGGTAGCTGTTACTTTAGAAGTTTCACAGAAGAGTGACAGTGTTGAAAAAATAGATGACCATTCAAGTTATGTAAATTCTCAGAGCCAGGATACTAAAACAGAGTTAACTGGAAAGATTCGCGATTTTGAACAATGTAATAGCAAACTTAATTATTCTGATTTGAAAGTAGAAACGGAATGTAACTGTTTTATAGATAAACCTGAGCAAGAACTCCAAAGTAAATGTACAGTCACAGAATTACCGCAGTGTGTAGACGAAATTCAAGAAAAGTCACATACTGAAACTTTGAGTATTCCTAGATGTACTAATGTAATTTGTTTACCAGTAGTGAAGTTACCTGGTAGGCCTAAAAAGAAATTTCGTCCTATTTATTTTATGCCACAGGACAATGATTGTTTTTCATCAGAGTTGAATGACTCGTCAGAAATTATGTTGCTTAAGGAAAGTCTAAGGTGTAAAGTATGCTCTTGGGCAAACCAAACCCAGTTGTTTGCATTTAATTTTGGACCTAATAGTAAAGTACCATTAGCTATTCTACCTGATGATAGACAAAATGAGATGCATCAGGCTATGTACTGATGTAATACCTTAGGGGCATAATTACTCTTTAGTTATGAAACTGCTGACACCAGTTCAGGTCCCCAGTCGTGTGCTGTGTACTTCTATTAATCATTTTCACAGTACAGAATAAATTCTATGCTTTAAGTTTTCCTTCAGTGTAAATATTTATGATTATTTGAAAAACTTTTTAATTACCACTGACAAATGAAAACAGCTGAGACATACCTAGTGATATATACATTTTTGCTATATGCTTATTGAAACTTGAAATATGTGAAGCCTAAACTTTATTACCAGTTGGAATTTTTGAGAAAATATGAACAAAAATGTGTAGGTGGATGTTAACCATCAGTTCAGAAGAACTTTATACCAAATAATAATACTGTACCCAATATAATATACCAGTTGGGGGTTTTCAATAAGAATTTTTTTTTACTTATGCCAATGTATAGGCCAATGGACTTCGTTCTTAAGAAAAGTAAATATACTGAAATACAGTTTGAACCAAATAGTGAATTCATGTTTACAGTTAATACAGTTGCAAATAATAACAAATATTGAGAAAGATTTATGAATAAAAATACTATGTGAATTTAAGTACAGAAAAAGAAAATAGGTAGATGATGGGGGTTTATTTAATGTGTTTGACAGGAATTTTGGAGTCCTATGTTATGATGTTTATGACCCACTAGCTAATGTGGAAGTCTTTGTGTAGTCATCAAAAGATAAGACAGGTTAGAAAAAAGGGGAAGTGCTGTTCATGAGAAATTTAAGTTAGGTTAAGAATTGTCAGTGAAGATACTGAACAAATAGTTGTTAAGTTTTTGAAATGGAAGTGAAAAATGCTCCATATATTGAAAAGAAAGAATTAATAAGGGATAAAGAAAATGAATATGAAAATAATGAATATTTAAATGAAAAATGATGATGATGTAGTATTTAAGATTAGTGTATTCTCTGAACAGATGCTTTACTTGAAGTCTAAGATGTTGTATTGCTTGATACTGCTGAGGAATCTCAAAATGATAGTGTTAAGTGTACTGAAAATGTTAGCTCCAAACCCTGATATAAATGTCAAGTCATCTACTGAAATGTTAAAGAAATAAGTGAAAGTAAATATGAAAGTATACCTTCTGTTTGTCAACTTAAGTTGTGATTCTAGTAACATGAATAATTCTAATGAAGTTTAAAAAAAATCTAGTAACTGAACCTGAAAACCAAGTACTATTTCACTATGTTAGTAGTCCATTTGTTAAGATCTGAGTTGCAGCACTTGAAGTTAACTGAAACTCTTAGCTGAATTCTTATAGTTTTGCTTATCCACGTTCCATAAAGTTGATCGGTCACAGTTAGATTAATGCGTTTAAATCCTACCTACAGAAAAATTAATTGACTTGTGAAGTTTACCTTACTCTCACCCTGAAACCTATAAGGAAGGTAATATTGATACTATTTATGAATATGGCACACAATAATTAATTTCTTAACCTCATATGCATAGTCAAAGGTATGTTGAAGTGTTTATTATTTGTTTATGGCTTGAAATGTCATTGTATATATGAAAATTCTTACCTCAGTTATGTACTGTAATTTTTCTATTAATCAAGTCCACAGTGCATTACAATTCAAAGTCTTTAATTCTTTTCACTCTTGTTAGTCATTCATTAGTATCTTTTTTGTGTTCTTGGTTGAATTTTGGGTTGTACTTTGATGTGTCAAGAGGGACTTGCTAACAATTAGTACAAAAGTGACTATAAGCATGGGAGGACACACAGACCACACAAGTGTTTACCAATGTAAAATACAATTTCTATCCTTGAGCTTACAGCTTAATAGGAAAATATTTAATACTGGTTTAAGGTGACCATATTATAGTGTATTGTACATATGACACAGTTTTGACTGATGCAAAGTTTAATTTTCATTTTTATTCTTAAAGTTTACAATGAAACTATTGATGTTTTACAAGTTACATACTTGGAATGTTTATCATGTGTACTTGCACATACTACTGTCTTTTGTACAGAAATATGAAGGTTAATGAACCATTACAGACTACCTATTACTCTTTATTATTATTATCGCCAAACTTGTAAAATCTTGTATTTTTCATGTTTAGTCCATGACACACTTGTTGACTTGCTCATGCGTGCAAGCTTTGTGTATCAATTTGTAGTTGATTACAGGGTGTTTAGTTTTGATATGGTACTGTATCTGAAAATGATCAGGCAGACCATATGTAAATTTTGACTTTTGTGTAGTATATAATTATGAGATTTTACACTGTTAACGTAGACGTGTACAGACTTTAAAAAAAATTAAGATAGTTACTCATTTACATTCACTTCTACTGTATGATTGTCACTCATTTTCAAACACTACTGGACAACATTGAATGTTGATTTTGAGTTATTGGGGGGTAGTAACTGTTCACCATTCAACAAATACAGGGTACTCTGGACTGTGTTGTGTTTGATTGGGGCAGTTTGTTAAAAGAAGAACAAAAACTATGTATTGTTTTTTTTACTTCTGCGGAAATAGTCAAGTTGCCAGTTGCATCTTGTAACTCTTGGTGAGGTAGTTACCATTAATACAAACATTCCGTTTAGAAGTTTGGCTATGAAAACTAAATGGTGTATCGTAATATCTTACGAACACTAAATTGTTAAACAAAATATAAGTAAACGCAACCAGAGTCTTTTTCTGCTTATGTAGCCGTTTGCGAGTCAGTTACCTGCCCTGGCCGTGGACGTAATTTAATGGCAGCGTATTTTTCCGCCCTCTCTTGATTACTGCCTTGAGAGTGGGTGTATTTTGGCAGTTTAAACAAAAACGTTTTCATTTTTCTTTAAATTATTCCACGATTTGGGAAAAATTTGACACTTTGGTGGATTAGTTGAGAACTGACACTTATTACTTTAATTTCCATGCTTGATTTGAGCTATGAGATTAACCATTGCCACTGCTAACTACTCGCAGGGGGGTTAGTTTTTGAATCTTTATTAATGCATATGTTTTTTTAATAAGTCAAATATTATGTAATACTATGATCTAATTTGTTGCTACTCTTTATTACTACTCATACTAATCTCTAACTGTGTGAGAAATATTCAATACCCACAGTACTTGAAAAAGTTTCAAAACAAAGATTACATGTTCTGTCTATATAACCATTTGAACTATACCATAATTTTGAATGATAAATGTTTGATGTGCTCAATGAGAGCTTGTTTCTATCCATTGTTTTACTATTTATGTCATTCATTCCACTTAGTAAATTGACTATAAATTGTGAAGTTATTACAATGTACAACACCCTTTCTAGAGGAATTAGGAGCTTATTTCTCACATAATGGCATTTACATACATGTACACATAGAAAAAAAAAAGTTATTCAAACTAGTAAAACACATTTTTATATGAATTAATACCATCCATAACTGTATACAATATGAATATCAATGCTCTTTGAAAAGAAGAAAAAAAGTTGTAAAAGCTTGCTATTTCATGATTCAAACTAAAGTAAATGAGAGAGATTTCTCATTTATTTTCAGTAACATTTAAGGGTTAATTTGAACCCATAATTTGAATTTGTTTAAAATACTGTATTGAGTAAATTGATTACTCTTTCCAATAGCCTGATAACAGTATGCTTATTTATGTATGTAGTTAGGGAAAACTAGTATGTGGTTCTGAGAAAGATACAACCATGTTGTAGGAACCATCTTGAATGCCTGTATCTACAGTCAGCTGAAGCTGCGAGCCACTACATCACCAACAGCAGTTTGCAGATACAACACTGTCGGCGCATCATGCAACATCAACAACCACCAGCATTCGCAAGACTACAATCAACATACATTTTTTATTTTAGCCTAAACTAATACAGACTCACTATGTACACTTAAATCACAACATATTGAAACGATAGTACACAGTGAACCTTAGATTATATTTCAGGTACACTATGTAGGGGGGGTGTGTAACGTTTCTGCTATGTTGCAAACTCCTAAAAATCAGTTGCCAACATAGAAACACGAAATATCTGATACCTAAAGTAAAACTTCATTACCGTACATGTAAAATATTACATTTTCGTCTTCTGTTTGAAATTCTATTAACACTATTAGTAAAACACTTTTAAGAAATAGTACATTGATTTAAATATAACTTTGGCTGACCTTTTACGTAATTTCAGTTTTTTAATACTTTCGTAAATAATAGCTGCAAACACTAAAAATGCATTACACTTAGTTTTGGAAATTGCTGAACCTATATAGATACTAATTTGTATAAAAACAACAATGCTACATGTTATAAATACTATGTTACAATAATATTATGCCTACACACTATTGGCAAAACAAATATGTGTGCATTTCGAAAACACACATAATGTAAATAATTTGAGCACTGTAAACACTAGTCAAAAGGATGACGTTAAATTTGTGTACTACATTTAAATACAAATTTCATGAAACAAGTACATACATTGACATAAATAGTCAAAGCTTAAATGTAATATTTTAATTTCTGTATTTTGGCATATTTAATGTAAAAGAATACTGTTTAATTGTGAATTACAAAACTTTGTCATCAATCTTATTACGCAGTCATGTAGAATGATGTTGGAGAGAAACCATTGTTTGTGAGTCGTGGATAGAGTATTCGAGTGGCCAGAAACCTGTAAGCAGCTCTGTTGGCTTGCTGCTGCATTTCTTGATTGTGCAATGTTTAAGTGGAAATAGAATCGTTTCCATATCAACTAATATGGTTTTAATTTATGAGAAGATCCTGTAGAATCAATTTCTTTAGTGAATGCCGAAGATAACTCACAACGTAATGGACTTCAGCCAGCATATAAGATAAGTTCAACTTCACCTACAGTGGAATGACTTTGTTTTAGACTGTGAACTAACAAAACTTTCCGTAATTCAGGAAAACGTTAGGGCTCAGTTTGAGTCATTCCGAAAAGAGGTGATGGACGTTAGAAGGTCTATTCGGCGGTTTTAGTGAGGTGCTTACCTGTGGTGGTGCTGATTCTTCCCATTCCACTTTCCAGCGTTCTTCAAGACAGAAGCTACTTTTCTCCAGGTCTTTGGCACGTATAAGAGGTGGATTTCTAGAGGGCAATCTCTGTCAATGCCATTGCTCAAAGCGAGAATCGGAAGTTGCGGATTGTCTTGTATTTTTATTATACGGAATGCTCTATTCGATGTGCATTTACACGGATTGTATTCCGCTGTAACATTGGAGCCTGTTCGTAAAACTACATGTTCACCACAGCTGCTTAATTTATTGGCTGAAAGCTACTGGTTTCGGTTAACGTACCATCCTCAAGCGGCAGCACAGCTTAGCCAGGCGCTCGAGAATGGTTCATTAACCGAAACCGGTTGCTATGAGCTAATAAATTAAGCAGCTGTGGTCAACATGTCATTTTACAAATATTAAAAGTCGCGGCGTAGCGATCGAGTGCATTGAGGCGCTATGCTGCGAGACCGTTTTCCGTCTGGGGTTCCAATCCCCCCTCGGGCATGGATGTTTGAGCTGTCTTTAGTATAAGCTAATTCATAAATAATTTGTAAGTTTAGGGACTGATAACCCCGTAGTTAAGTCCCAAAAGCTCCTCACATATTTTTGAACATTTCGAAATACGAGGCGCGTCCAGAAAGTAAGTTCCGTTTGGTAATAAAATGAAATTGTACACAGATACAGAATAAATTTTTATTGCACAAAATTTTACAACTGTTAAACTACTTGTCCACATAACTGCCGAAATTTTGTAGGTACTTGTCATAGCGTGCCACAAGTTTTTGCATGCATCCTACACAGAAGGTTGCCGCCTATGTATTCAACCATGTGGTAACAGCTCTTTATCATCGTTGAAGTGTTGACCACCAAGGACAGATTTTAGGTGTAAGAAGAGATGAAAGTCGCTAGGAGAGAGGTCCGATCTGTATGGAGGATGATCAAACAGGTCCCATTGAAATTTCCGTAAGAATTGTTTTGTTACATTCTGTGTGTGAGGTCAGGCATTATCGTGAAAAAAAATCTTTTGACAGTAATCCTCTTCTTACACCCAAAATCTGTACTTGGTGGACAACACTTCAACGATGATGAGGAGCTGAAAGAACATGTTACCATATGGTTGAATACACAGGTGGCAACATTCTACGAAAAAGGAACACAAAACCTTGTGCCCTGCTATGGCAATTGCCTAAAACATTTCGGAAGCTATGTAGAAAAGTAGTTTAACAGTTGTAGATTTTTGTACAATCAATATTTTTTCTGTATCTGTACCCGTTCGTTTTATATAACCAAACGGAACTTACTTTCTGGACGCGCCTCGTTTTCTCTGAGAAGCGCATCCTCTCTTCGTAAGTGAGGTGGCGGGATGTGGCTCAGTACAGGTAGCCAGTGAATGGAGGTTGATTTTATTGTACCTGAAATAATCGTCATAGTTTGGTTCAGTACTGTGTCCATTATCTTGGTGTGAGCCAGACATGGGAACAGTACTCTGCCGCAGAGGAGACACGTCACAAAGCAGAACAGCGCAGGAAAGAGGCGGTGGAGCCCCAGCTGGTACCACATAGTTTCTGAACGATATTGTTCCTACTGCGAATTTTTGCAGCAGTGTTGATGAAGTGTTGTTTGTAACTCAGGGTTCTATCTAATGTTACTCCCAGGTGTTTTGGATGTTTATTACGGCACAGAATATTGTTATCAAAATATATCTTAAGGCGTCTGTTAGCTAATTTATTATTCAGATGGAAACACATAGCCTCTGTTACAAATTAATTTTTTCACCCTGATTGTTTCTGGAGAGTTTAGAAGATGCACAGAATACACTACAATAATCTCGTTGCATCCTCGAACATACAATAAATATTTCGGTAGTAGCTAACGCATGTGACGTCCAATGGGGTGCCCCCCCCAAAAAAAAGACTATAATCTGAAATTTATATGTAACTACACTACCACTCATAAATTTCAATACACTCAATAATTAGTATCTAGTTCTCCGTAGATAAGATCTAAAACAGTGGGTAACTTTGAGGAAGCAAAGGAATAGTACAAAAGTTGTCCACATGTCATGATTTCTGTTTGTGGGCATCGAAATTCAGTAGTATCCAACAAACAATGTTGTGTACAGGAACGTCATATAGTTATCTGATACGTTTCTTTACCTATTTGCTGAGGGATGCCGCATTTACTGCACCTGTGTTGTTCCCTGTAGTGATGCGGTGTCAGAAGCGAACGTCAAGCACTGCTACGATACGTAACATCTCGCTCCTGCATGTCAGTTCCTTCGCGACAGTTGAAGTGTAGACATCGCTAGTATGGCTCCACGAGTGGAAAATATTCATAGGAAAACGTGCTGCAGTTGTAGCACTTAGCCAAGCAGGTTTATCTATTAGCCAAATTGCTTTAGGGTTAGTGCAATACACACTACGCCGCCAGAAGACAACAGATATCAATACGGACATACCACGACCAGGACGACCTCGTAAAATAAATAAAAGTGATGATAAATACATCAGAATTAGAAAATTACTTAGACTGGAAAGAAGATGTAGATAATGTCATGGGAAAGGCGAACCAGAGACTGCGTTTTATTGGCAAAATCCTTAAAAGATGCAACAGAACTACTAAAGAGACTGCATACACTATGCTTGTCCGTCCCTTTTTGGAGTATTGCTGCCCAGCGTGGGATCCTTATCAGGAGGAAAGCGGAAGAGTCCAAAGAAGTACAACTCGTTTTGTATTGTCACGATACAGGGGAGACAACGTTACGGAAATGATACAGAATCATTATAAGAATGGCGCTTATGGCTGCGGCGTGGGCTACTTGCGAAACTGCAGTCACCAACATTCTCCTGCGAATGCAAAGATATATTGTTGACTCCCACTACATAAGTAGAAATGATTGTCAGAATAAAATACGAGAAATAAGAGCTCGAACAGAGAGATTCAGATGTTCTTTATTCCCCCGCGCTATTCGAAAATGGAATGGGAGATAAATAGTATAAAAGTGGTTGGATGTACCCTCTGCCAGGCACTTAAATGTGATTTGCAGAGTATCCCATGTAGATGTAGATGTAGTAAAAGAAATAGATTCATAACAGCGCCCCAAATTGGTAGAAATGAACGCGACAACAATATATGTTACAGGAGTAAAAAGGAGACTCACTGAGACTTGAATGGGCTAGAAAACATCGTAATTGGACATCGAAAGAGTGGACAAAGATGTTATTCACCGACCAATCGATGTTCTAAATTTTTGGAACAAGAAGGAAAACATTTGTTCGCCGATTTGTGGGAGAAAGGGTAGCCCAGCAGTGAGTTCTACCTACAGTTAAACACGGTGGAGGTTCTGTTATGGTTTGAGTATGTTTTGTCGGTGATATAGTTGGCGACATTATGAAAATAGAAGGATGTATGGATCAGGAGTAATACCACCGCATGCTTCAAAATCATGCAATACCAAGTGGATTGCGCTTAATAGGGAAATGGTTCACCTTACAACGGGATGTGGGCATACTGTAGGAACTACATTGGATCAAAGGAAAAACAGAAAGTACTGAAAGATATGGTATGGCTGTCCCAAAGCCACGAGTGTAATGGTGTGGGATGAAGTGGACAGATGTATCAGGGAAGTTAATACATCCAGCAAGAAACATCTCTGGAATATTGTTAAAGATCTGTGGAATCACATAGATTCACGATACCTACAAAAACTGATTGACCGCTTGCCTCGAGTTTGTGAGGCAGTCATCAAAAATCCAAAGGAGTATCCTTTGATGGAAGTAAAATATAATGATTGTGATTCTATTATATATGTGTAAGTTAATATAATTATATTTTATGAGAAATACCGATTGATTTGTATTGTAAATCTGAAATGCCAGGGTGTACTGAAATTAATGAGCGGTAGTGTATGTATCTGTCTTAGAAAAAAATATCCACGTGTAAGTCTGTGTCTTAGGTATACACATACTCTGGTGCATTATTAATTATCATGGAATGTATTCTTCATAATGAAATACTCTGCTCAATTATAAAAAAGCACGCATCTTGTAACGATTCTCTTTTTATTGTCTTTCTGGTTGTCAGTATAATTACTGATATATGGTTCGTAATGTATATGTTGCTAAACTTAAGAATACATGATATTACAACATAAAAAGTAAATGTTTGTTTTAATATGTAATTATTTGGTGTAACGTTAGATCCGCAGTTGCCCTAGAATGAATAACTTTTTAATGAACGTAATATGTAAAATTTTAGCAGCCATATTGTCGTCTAAAATTATTTTCATAAATTACTGCATCAATTTTATCTTCTTCGTTTACCGATAGCTTTCATTTATTATAGATAAAAATTTTCGTGCGGTTGACGAAATGTTTTCAGGAATATTTAACTAAAGTAATAGTATATATATTTTTCTTTTTTGAACACGCCCGATATGTTTAGGCCATGATGCCATTAAATATCACTGTATTTTTGCACTTAATAATAAGAATAATTATAGCCTGTTGTAGCAGCAACTATAAAAAAACTGCCTGAGATTGCCGTACTCTATAAAAAAATTCGTTTGTGACATTTGAATTTTATTGCGTGTGACGTTAAAATAACTTACGCAAATAAAAGAAGCTACGTCTCATTTATTTAGTACGATAGCCCCAAACCGAATTTATAAAAGTCATACCCACATTAATTATAAGTACAAAGAAAAGAATTCTTTGTTTTTAACATCATACGCAGCGTTCAGAAACTGCGTCTGCGATAATATGTCCAGACTCGTACGCTGCTACTAAATTATTCCACTTTTTATTAAACTCTGGCGAGTATCATATCCTTCCCTATAAAAAGTTATTCAGTGTAATACACTCCGGTCAAAACAATTAGGGGTTAGTTGACGTACGTAGGTCCTGAAGTATTGCCATCCGCAGAGTGAACTAATATTATTCGACATTACGGCAACCGATATAGTGGTTATACCAAACAGTTACTGGAGACCGGGCTGATATTGACTTGTGTTTCCTGAACCTAACGAATTACACATGCAGTTGCGTTCAGATAGTGCAGTGAGCAGATAGTGCAATACAACAAGAACTTAACTTACCCGAAGCTACGGCATGCAGAGCCATATAGTCCAAGCGTTAGAGAGAAATGAATGCAGAAATTATTACCTGGAAAAAAAAATTGCGTGTAGGAAATTAAATTTCAAATAGAGTTTGCATTTTATTAGACTCGAGCCTAGATGGTCATATTTCCCGAAACAAATTAGCAAAGTTCGAAAAAACTGTTTATATTAAAGAAATAAAAAACGATAACTCCGATGGGAAAATGTTAAAGTAGAAAGTTGTAGCCCTTCTTTTTACGTATTGATTTATTTGATACGTTTCGAGATATACAAAATTCATTAAAAACTAGATTCCCTCTATTTGGGAAGACGGCCCTTCTAAATCAGTTACAGTTGTCCTGATTTAGATTTTCAGGACTACTGTACTAAACAGCGGCCGTTGAAATACCATCGAAATTGCCCTTGGTACAGTGCCGCATCATTTTCTGAAACGCTGAAATAGTGATTTCCGATTTTTCGAGTGGTTCACTTTCCGCTCTTCTTTATCGGCTTTCTTCTGGACTCAGTATTTACAACGTTTCAGTATTTTCTCTGATGAAGTGGCACTTTATCCAGCAGGATTTCAATTAACGACTGGTAATTCTCTGAAAAAGTAATCGGGAGAAATGATTCCCAACCAAGTCTTCTGTAAAACTGTTAACGATTTATTAAACTGGAATCTCTTTTAAAAATAATTAGAGGAGTCAGTGATGTGTATAACTTGCAGGTGTAATAATGAGTCAGGAAATTTTTAAGTTAGGTGGAAAAATTGCAGCGAACTCCTACATGTTTGTATGTCTATCAGTGCTGAAACTTCCACTGACTTAATAAAATTTAATTTCATTTCTCTAATAAACATGTTTCTTACACTGCTCCATAACTCGTTGGCATAAAGTGTTCCCAGATGCAAAGCATAGCTAAGACAAACTTTTTATTAACTTTTTACTATTCCCTCTTTCACTCTCTCGTTCTCTCTCTCTCCTTCCCCCTTTTACTCTATATCTCTGTTTCTCTCTCATTTACTCACTTACTCACAGACATACACATGGTTAGACGGATGACTTTGTGTTTAACAATATATCGTTCTCCTGTTGCTCGAAATCCTTTAGTTTTTCAGGCTGAGTTCTCCACCTTCGTACTGTAGTGACACGAGTGGATGTGTCATTCACTTCAGTGCTGTTGTGCTTCAGTGATAATGTCCTAAACTAACATTAACCATGCATGTTGTTTATTTATTCGGTGTTCAGACTGAAGACTAAATTGAAGCATAATTCCAAGTTAGGTTATCATGCACGAGCTACAGCAAGCTGCGCCCCAGTGAACTTATTTATTCTATTAATACCTAGTTTCTGAGTGCAATTTTTAATACACATGACTTCCACATAAATTCATCGCTTCATAATCAATACTCTGGATTTTTTTCCCTTCAACTGATCAGGTTAGTCAATATGTACGTTAATTTCTATTCTTCCTCATTTAATGAGTAGATTCTCATCAGTTACTCTACTTACCCATCTTGCTTTCTCATTATTGTACAGTAGGATAACATTTGAAAGCCTGTTTCGGTCCACACTGCTTATCCTCCAGGAATAACTTTCATATCATGATACTTTCTTGTTATTTTACTTTTTAAACAACAAAACTAGAAACAATATATGCAGTAGATCAGTATTAAACACCATCTACAAACATTTATTCATAATCGTGTTATCTGCAAACGAATTCATTAAAATAACAGAAGATGTCAGAAGAACAGAGAATATAACATTAATTCGGACTAAAGGAAGAAAAATACTTACCTAAGTCAGTGATTTGCTAACACCATTTAAGATGTTCAGATGTTAGCAACTCTTTTATGACAGTGCATGCCTGGACTGTACCATGGTATCAAAGTGAAATCAGGACGATAAGCAATATATACCGTAAGAGGACAAAATATCATCTCCTGTTGTTTGTTCAACTAGTATTTCGTAATACCAGATAATCTAAAACTCTCGATCAAAAGTGGGTCAATGTTTGTTTTTTCTTTTTTTTTTTTCTAAAGCGAATTCCAGTCCATGATTTCCAGTAGTATACCATTTATACTATCTACTATCTATAAGCCCATGTCCCATTACCCCCCCATTTTGTAATTCCGCCCTGTAATTTTGTGTAAATTCTGTCATGCAGATAATCTGAGGATGCCCTGTTAAAGGGCGAAAAGCGTCATTAATTAAAGAATATAACAATCTGCAATCAAGACGGTTTTTTATTGAAGAAATGTTTTTCTGTATTACATTCCTGGAATATTTAAACGTTTGTCATTATCTCAGTCATATCGTTCCCACAAGAAAAATCTTATGTGTTGCGCTCCAGTTTTTAATATTCTGTTCAAAGCTTTGTTCAAAGTCTTCCTTCCAATCAAATCAAAGGCGTCCACATCAACTATCAAGCCATAACGGAGAAAAATAACGAAACATCTTCTGCATTATCTTCGCCATCAGGAACGCCTTACCTTAAATTTATTTCCTGTACTCGGAGATGTCGTATGGAAGCAGCCCAGTGGTCTAAGGCATCATGCTACGAACTGGGCCACCGGCAACCGCTACAACCGGAGTTTTGTACTCCCTCGGACAAGGGGCATGGGTGTGTATGTTGTCCTTACTGTAAGTTAGTTTCAAAAATCAAATGTTTGTAAATTTATGAGAACTGCTTTGTTTATCAGTACCTAGGCTTACAAACTACTTAATGTCAGGACTAACCTCAGGACAAACACACACACCTATGCCCCAGGGAAGACTCGAACCTCCGACGTCGAACAACCGCGCACTCCTCAGCAAGGCGCACAAGAACGCTCGGCCACTCCACCGCGGCTACGTTAGTTTAAGTAGTTTTTCTGTCTCGGTACTGATGATAATATCAGTTTGACTCAACAGTTTCTCGCAGTATACGATCCGCGTGGTCGCGAATTCATATTGCCACGAGAGCCAGCGACGGAAGCGTGTGCCGCAATTACCTACAGGGCATCTCGTACCGATTCCGCCGGCAGCAGCTCTATTCCACCTAGTTGGGATCGATCTTTCAGGGAGGTTCCCGAAGTCTACAACCGGTAACCGATGGATAATAGTCTGCACTGACTACCTCACACGCTACGCTGTCACGAAACCTGTGCCGACTACAGAAGCTCCAGAGATCGCAAAATTCCTTGTAGAAGACATAATTTTGAAGCATGGAGCACCACGTGTCATGATATCTGATCGTGGTAAAGTATTCCAGTCAAAACTAGTATCAGAGGTAATGTCACGGTGCAACATTGTCCACAGAATGACAACTGCATACCATCCTCAGACAAATGATCTTACGGAACGTTTTAACAAGACCTTAGCCGACATGCTGTCGATGTACGTCGATGTTCAGGAGAAGGATACAATTCTGCCAGTCGTGACATTTGCTTACAATACCGCAAGACAAGACACCACAGGCTTCACTCCGTTTTTCCTGCTCCATGGTCGACAAGCTGAGACGACAATGGATACGCTGTTCCCGTTCCAACCGGATGACACTCACGATGACTATGTTCTACATCTACATCTACATACATACTCCGCAATTCACCGTAAGGCGCATGGCGGAGGGTACACCGTACCACTACTAGGCATTTCCTTTCCTATTCCACTCCCAAATTGAACGAGGAAAAAAAGAATGCCTATATGCCTCCGTACGAGCCCTAATTTCTCTTATCTTGTCTTTGTGATCTTTACGCGAAATGTAAGTAGGCGGCAGCAAGATCGTACTACACTCAGCTTCAAATTCCGGCCCTCTAAATTTACTTAACAGAAATTCACGAAAAGAACGTCGTCTTTCTTCCAGCGATCCGCAATTGAGTTGCCGGAGCATTTCCGTGACACTCGCGCATTGGTCGAACCTACCGGTAACAAATCTAGCTGCTCGCCTCTGAACCGCCTCTATGTCTTCCTTCAATCCGATCTGCTGCGGGTCCCAAATACTTGAGCAATACTCAAGACGTGGTCGTACAAGCGTTTTATACGCGGTCTCCTTTACAGGTGAAGTACATCTTCCCAAAATTCTCCCAATAAACCGAAGTCGGCTGTCTGCCTTACTCACAAATGTCCTTACATGCTCGTTCCATTTCATATCGCTCTGCAATGTTACGCCTAGATATTTGAACGACGCGACCGCATCAAGAAGCTCGCTACTGATGCTGTATTCGAACATTATAGGATTTTTTTTTCTACTCATGCGCATCACCTTACATTTTTCTACATTGAGAGCTAGCTGCCATTCTTCGCACCAACTAGAAATTTTGTCTAAGTCAACGTGTATGCTATTACAGTCAGTTACAGACGACACCCTCCCATACACCACAGCATCATCAGCAAACAGCCGCAAATTACAACTTACTCTGTCCATCAGGTCATTTATATAGATAGAAAATAATAGCGGTCCTATCACACTCCCCTGACGATACACTCTGATGAACACTCGCCGTCGAGAACAACGTACTGCGTTATATTACTTAGGAAGTCTTCCAGCCAGTCACAAATCTGTGAACCTATTCCATAAGCTCGTATCTTCGTTAGCAGTCTGCAGTGTGGCACCGTGTCGAACGCCTTTTTGAAGTCGAGAAAAACACAATCCGCCTATTGCCCTTCGTCCATGGCTCGCAAGATGTCATGTGAGAAAAGGGCAAGCTGAGTTTCACATGAACGACGTTTCCTAAACCCATGCTGATTCATGGAAAGAAGCTTTTCCGTTTCAAGGAAACTTACTATATTCGAACTGAGAATATGCTCCAAAATTCTACATGAAACCGATGTCAACGATATTGACCTGTAATTGTATGGGTTAGTTCTCTTTCCTTTCTTATACACGGGAGTTACCTGCGCTTTTTTCCAATCACTAGGAACTTTGCGCTGAATTAAAGATTCGCTATAAATGCAAGCTAAGTAGGCGGCCAATGCTGCAGAATAGTCTTTGTAAAACCGAACTGGTATTCCATCCGGACCAGCAGACTTTTTCGTATTTAGCTCACTCAGCTGCTTCTCTACACCGGAAATACCTATTGCTATGTCCCCCATTTCGGAATTAGTACGTTGATCAAATGATGGTATATTTGCGCGGTCCTCCTGCGTGAAAGATTTCTTAAAGGTTAAATTTAGAACTTCAGCTTTCCGTTTGCTTTCTTCTATTACTGCCCCGGAATGATCAACTAGTGACTGGACAGTGGGCTTTGACCCGCTTATCGATTTTACATAGGACCAGAATTTTTTCGGGTTCTCGAAAAGATCTTTTGCTAAGGTATGGCTGTGATAATTACTGTATGCTTCACGCATCGATCTCTTTATAGACGCACGAATCTCTACTAACTTTTGCCTGTCATCATTTGCGTGTTCTTTTTTGAATCGAGAGTGCAACGGCCTTTGCTTTCTCAGCAGCTTTCTAACATTATTATTATACCACGGTGGATCTTTTCCATCCTTAATCGTCTTTACTGGCACATATTTCTCTAACCCTTTATTAACAATGCACTTAAATTTAGTCCACAATTCCTCTACATCCATAGTCCCAGAATTAAACGATGCCCATTCATTTTCTAAGTGCGATCGTAACATTTGCTTGTCGGCTCTTCCCAACAAAAACACGCTCCTAGCCTTCTTGACTGGTTTATGAACTTTGGTCACCATCGACGCTATGACGATATCATGATCACTAATTCCTGTCTCTACACAGACATCGTTAATAAGGTCAGGCCTGTTTGTGGCTATAAGGTCTAGAATATTTCCATTGCGCGTGGGTTGCCGGCTTAACTGCTCAAGACAGTTTTCGGAGAATGTGTCCAAAAGTAGCTCGCAAGACTGCTTGTCTGTACCGCCTGAAATGTAACTAGCGAGGTCCCAATCTATACTCTTAAGGTTGAAGTCACCTCCGACTAATATTACATGGCCCGGATACCTATGCACTACCTGGTGTAGACTTTCCTTGAATGATTCTAAAACTGCTACAGCAGCACTGGGGGGCCGGTAAAAACACCCAACTATTAACTTTACTTCTTTTAGACCTGTTATGCGTGCCCAGATAACTTCACAGTTACTTTCAACCTCGATCTCAGTAGAAACAATATCTTTGTCCACAGCGATGAACACTCCTCCTCCAGTTGTATCAGATCTATCTTTCCGATATACATACCACGCTTCGCTAAATATTTCTGAACTTTCCACATCATCATTTAGCCAGCTTTCGGTGCCTAAAACTATCTGAGCGCAATAACTTCCGTGCAGCGCTGCAAATTCGGGAACTTTGTTTCTAATACTCTGTAAGTTCGCGGCTAATATTTTTATGTTAGAATTTTTGTTCCGAACGTGGCCTGAATTCGCTGTTTGAATGCTGACAGGCGAGTGCTCATCAGAGTTAGCGCCTAGCCTAAAAAAACCCCATGTGCACTCCACAAGTACTCTGCTACCCGAGTAGCCGCTTCCTTAGTGTAGTGCACCCCTGATCTATCTAGGGGCACCCTACAATTCCGCACCCGATAACGCAGATCCAGAAATCTGCAGCCATGACTGTCACAGAGTCGGCGAAGCCTCTGGTTCAGGCCCTCCACTCGGCTCCAAACCAAATAAAAATGTTCAAATTTTTGTTAAGCTTATGGGACTTAACTACAGGGTCATCAGTCCCTAAACTTACAAACTGCTTATGAACTAGCTAATACTAAGGACGGCACAAGTATCCAATCCCGAGGGGGGATTCGAAACCCGACCGTAGTGGCCGTGCAGACCGTGACTGGAGCGCCTCAGTCCTCTCGGCCACCGCGGCCGGCCGCTCCAAACCAAAGGACCCCGATCAACCCTGGGAACAATGCTACACTCTATAGTGTGACCGTCATATGGTATTTCACTACCCAAGTAACAAAACGTATCTACCACCCTTTTTGTTTCGTTATCTAATCTAAGTCCATCACTGACTGATTTTCTCGTTTTGCTCTTGTTCATCTTATCTTATACGCTCCTTTCAACACGCTGACCATTCCGATCAATTGCTCTTCCATGTCCTTTGCTGTTTCTGACAGAATTACAATGTCATCGGGAAAATGCAATGTTTGTATTTCTTCATCCTGAAGTCTAATTCCTTCTCCAAGTTTCTCTTGGCTTTTCTTCACAGCTTGCTCAAAGCGCAAATTGAATATGATTGGATGAAGGCTACAACCCTGTCTTATTCCCTTCCCAACCACTGCTTTCCTTTCATGCCTTGTAACTCCAGCAACAGCTGTTTGTTCAATGTGCAAGTTGTAAGTAACCTTCCGTTCCCTATATTTTACCGCTGCTGACTTCAGAATATCAAAGGGCATGTTCCAATCAACATTGTCAAAACTTTTCTCCAAATCGACAAAAGCTAGAAATTTAGGTTTGCCTTTCCTTAAACTATATTTTCAGATAAGTCGTAAGGTGAGTATTGCCTCCCGTGTACCCTGATCTACATCTACATCTACATGGGATACTCTGCAAATTACATTTAAGTGCCTGGCAGAGGGTTCATCGAACCAACATTATACTATTTATCTTTCATTCCATTCTCGAATAGCGCGCGGGAAGAAAGAACACCTAAATCTCTCCGTTCAAGCTCTGATTTCTCGTATTTTAGTTTGATGATCATTTCTACCTATGTAAGTGGGAGTCAACAATATATTTTCGTATTCAGAGGAGAATGTTGGCGATTGGAGTTTCGTAAGTAGCCCACGCCGCAGCGACAACCGGTAACCGTTGGATAATAGTCTGCACTGACTACCTCACCCGCTACGCTGTCACCAAACCTGTGCCGACTGCAGAAGCTCCAGAGATCGCAAAATTCCTTGTAGAAGACATTATTTTGAAGCATGGAGCACCACGTGTCATGATATCTGATCGTGGAAAAGTATTCCAGTCAAAACTAGTATCAGAGGTAATGTCATGGTGCAACATTGTCCACAGAATGACAACTGCATACCATCCTCAGACAAATGGTCTTACGGAACGTTTTAACAAAACGTTAGCCGACATGCTGTCGATGTACGTCGATGTTGAGCAGAAGGATTGGGATACAATTCTGCCAGTCGTGACATTTGCTTACAATACCGCAAGACAAGACACCACAGGCTTCATTCCGTTTTTCCTGTTCCATGGCCGTGAAGCTGAGACGACAATGGATACACTGTTCCCGTTCCAACCGGACGACACTCAGCATGACTATGTTAAACAGCTCATTACCAGGGTCGAAGAAGCAAGACAGCTGGCTCGCATACGGACACTGGACGCCAAGGAGAAGGACCGTCAGCGGTATAACGTCAAGCACCGACCTGGTGTGTACAGCCCAGGAGATTTGGTATGGATTTTTACCCCTGTACGGAAGGTTGGACTGTCAGAGAAGGTTATTGAAGCGGTACTTTGGTCCGTATCGTCTCATACGTCGCCTGTCAGACGTCACATACGAAGTTGAGGATTATGAGCCGTCGTCGAAACGACAAAAACGAAGAGACATTATTCACGTCCTGCACATGAAGCCTTACTACGATCCTGAAGAGCAGGTGGGCGACAAAGGCTTCTTGTTCAAGGACTCTAAGGACAGTAATGTTACAGATGAAGCCACGACGGGAACGTCTGTCGTTGATAATCGTGGAGAAGGGAAGGATTCTCTAGAATTGCCATACAGAAGACCCATGACAAGGTCAAGATCCAGGACACTGCAGTTGGCTCCACAGGGAACATAACAGCGCGTCGCTGTTTTTCCAGGAGAGGGAGCAATGCCGCGAGAGACCACGTACACCGACTGCCGGCGTGGCGCAGGGGATAGCGTCACGGAGTGTGGTGCTGAAGGTCGCCGGTTCAATTACACCCACCTGCGAACATTTATTTCTTTGTAATTAACAATTCCAAAATGTTCTATATCTTTCTTATGTTCACTTATAAATTCTACTTGTTTCTTATGTTAATTGTTCTTTAGTTTCTGGTACATTCTGTCTGTGTGTAAATAGCAGAGCACTCTGTGCGAGAGGCAGTCAGTGCTGCGTGTATGTTAACTTCGTAATAAACGTGCTTTCAGTTTAAGTGCTGTGTTCAGTTGCCTTCGAAGTCAAGCCTGCTTCCATTGCAACGCGACAATATATACCTGAGTACCTGGTAACATTGCCTCCCCTGTATGTGCCAATATTTACCAACACTCCGCATAAAGTCCGTGCATCACACCTGGCATTGTCCAGGAGGACAAAGCACGGCAATTTTCTGGATTAGACGGAGACGCGGCCACTTTCGCCTGATTACGGAGTGGAGATGGGCTTCCAGGTATTCAGCACAACAGACGACATTCACCCACGCCCTTTGTCCATCTGTTGTACGATGAACCACTCGCCGTGACGTCGCGTTGCTAATTTACACTGACATACGAGGGGTGTTTGGAAAGTTCGTGAAAAAATAAAAACTACTAATGTGTCTCCTTTTAGACTTTTACATTTCGTTCAACGCTGTTCTAATTTGTTGATACCTTCCGAATAATAGAAATTGTCGAAGCCTGCAAAATAGCTATTAATTTCTGCAATTACTTCCTCGTTTGAATGAAATCTTCGTCCCGCCAGCCATTTCTTCAAATTCGGGAACAAATAGTAGTCCGAGTCTGGAGAATAGGGGAATGTGAAACAAGTTGAAAACTTATTTCCAATAATTTTGCGACCAGAACTGCTGGGGTGTTTGCTGGTGTGATGGACGTTATAGTGAGCCAATCGCCGGCGTTTTTCTTGCAGCTCGATTTTCAAACGGTCCAATAACGATGAATAATATGCACCAGTCATTTCCCCTGTTCCAGTCATTTCCCCTGTCGATGATGATTATCCCTCGCGAATCTCTAAAGACCGTCGCCATAACCTTTCTGGCCGAAGGACCGGTCTTCGCCTTTTTTGGTGCAGATTCTCCCTTGGTAACCCACTGATTAGAATGTTCTGTGGTCTGAGGAGTATAGTAACGTAGCGGATTCATCCTGAGCAGCTGCAAACCTTCCTTGCGACACTTCACACGATTCCGGTTTTGGTCAAGCGTGAGCAGTTTCAGCACCCATCTTGCTGATAACTTTCTCTGTCCAGATGTTTCTGCAAAATATTAAGTACCCGTTCGTTCGATATACCCACAACACAAGCGATCTCACGCACCTTAACTCTTCTGTCATCCATCACCATATCATTGATCTTATCAATGATTTCTGGAGACGTAACCTACACAGGACGACTGGAACGTTCAGCGTCACTTGTGCCCATATGTCCACTCCGAAAATTTTGAAACCACTTATAAACTGTTCTAATCGAAGGTGCAGAGTCACAGTAATGTTTATTAAGCTCCTCGTTAGTCTTCTGAGTCGGTTTCACTTTCAGAAAGTAATGTTTAATTATCCACACGAAATTCTTTTCTGTCCATTCTTTGACAAACACTCAACTTCCTTGATTCACACGAATGCAAAACACAAAGAACAGGACAATCTGACTGAAACTTGGTGTACGATCTTTCCAAAGATGTTACTAACTAAACGTGACCTCGATACGCACCGGTGGTGCCATCTCTCGGACTTTGCACGGACTTTCCAAACTCCCTTCGTATGTCTCGTCTAGCTTATCGTTGGACCACGTGTTAGAGCCATGTTTACATTGTTGCTTATATCTGTCTATTTTCAATGTGCTGTCTGCGTATGTATGAATATTCTTCGAACATTTCACATCATAATGACGTTAGAATGGACGGCCACAAATATAGCCTCCTTTGGGCATGGGTGTGTGTGTTGTCCATAGATTACTTTACCTTAGTTTAAGTAGTTTTTAAGCTACGGACTGATGACCACGCAATTTGGTCCGATAGATTTACAAACACTTGAATATTTTAAAACTTGTTTTCCCCAAATCGTTAGTAATTTTTATTTTTGCACGGACTTTTCAAACGCCTCTCGTATATCTGTATTTGCATCCGCATGGCTATCCCATATTGTTTGGCTCTTCAGTCTATATAAACATTGAAACACTTTCACTGAATGCGTGCTCGCGTTCTATTTTGTTTTATTCATTACCCTAAAGCATTTCCGCACCATTAATGTTGTCTATCTGTGTGTTGATTATTTTATTCTTTTTAATAATGATCAGTGCCCCATGTTTGTGTATTTTTACCCCTTACTTATAAATGTTTCCACCCCTTTGTGATTGAACTGGTGTGTTTCTGTGAATGTGAATGTGTGCTCTTAGTATTGACTGACTGCCGCGCAGTGGCTTACAGTCGCCGCATCCCGCTTTAGACCTCGTTCTGCTGTAGTTGAGAACGCATGGCTTCTGCGCTGGCGTCTACTGAGTGGCCAGAGACAAGGTGGCAAGGTGGCCGTGTTATTAGTGTCGTACCAACCTAATCGTAGAAGAAAGAGGAGACAGCAGACCTCTCTGGGAGCGGTTGAAGAGGCCAGGTAGCAAGGGTTGGTAAACACTAGCCCCTGAACGCACTCTACATCTGATGTATGGCGGGGAGAGGTTTTCTCGAGGCCTTAGAGCTTTAGTTTTCACTCTTCATACTGCTCTGACGACTGTGAAAGTAAGTACTCCGCCGAATCATGCTGAGGGGAAGGCATGGTGTTTTTCAGCGATAGTCCTCTTGAGTAATTTCTTTCACTATGCGAGGTGAAGTGTTACTTAATTACAGAACTCGAGTAAATTTGGTGTAAATTTATTACTTCCATTTCCCTTCCAATGATGATTATGTGTTCGGTTTGCTCAAGTTAGAATACACATGTGAGGCCTTCAGCCTTAGTGTAAACTTAGTGTGTTTTAATTTCCTTGACATTTTTAACTGGTTGTTGCTGTATCTGCGAGTATGCTAAATATTTCTCAGATTTTCAAGTTAGATTCTGTCTTTCCTGTCTTGTATGATCAGTTGCACCATGTGCTTTTGTAACGGTCGCCACTTCGGCCTTCAGCCATGCTTTTATTATTACTAGCTTTCTTCTACATGAAATCTCCTGTGTGATTTACTCGCTTATACTAAATTAATTTCTTTTTGTAAATGCTATGTAATTCACCGTGGTCGTACACCATGTGGTACTTAAGAATAGTGAGCCGCTGCCTCCCCCCCACATGAGTTAGTTAAGTGCACAGTATAATTTAAAATTTATGATCAAGATACACACCATCTCGTCAAGATGCTGCTGACACTTTGTTTCGCCACTGCTTTCATGGGTTCCAGGTTGTAATGCACCGCCTAGCTTTATGCGCGTGTCAGTGAATGAATAAATGTGCTTTCAGCTACCCATTGGACAGAAACAATTTTAATACAGGCAGTAATTAAAGGATTTAATCCACATTGGTACAAGGTGTGTGCTTAATTTGGTCTTCACACATTTATTTGCTTGTTATTTTATTGAATACATTATGATTTTAAAGTACCAAACCTCTGCTTTATGACTTCATGCTTCCTATCCCATCTTTAATTATCTACTCATTTAATTTTTAACGTTTATTTTGTGTTTGTTATGACGTTGGCTGCTTCCTTAAGGAGTGAGCAGTTTGATAAATTTCCGTTGCGCATGTATTGTGGCCGCACATCAAGTAATTTAGAGCAGGAGTGGGCATTTGAACTTACATTAGCGGATCTCAGCTGCCCGAGGTTTTGCTTATATTGATTACAGGCGACTTTCAACATCCTTACATAAAATATTTAGTCGTACACATTTGTTCATTAGTTACAAATGTATGAAATACACAGGAAATGAGTTCAGATTACCCACATCCTAGCGGATTGGAAGTGTGATCTAAGGTGTCATGCTACGGACGGTCGTTCCCGCCGTAGTTTCGAGTCCTCCTTAGGGGCATTGGTGTCATAGTTGTCCTTAGAGCAAATTAGTTTAAATAGTTTGTAAGTCTATGTAACTGATAACCAGAGTAGTTTGGTCCAATAGGTTTACAGACAACAACTTTATCGACCTGCTTCTACCGCCGTAAGTAACACTGTGCATTATTAATGTTACCGCCCATCCTATAAAGGTTACCTAAGGGTGTTTTGACATTTTGTTGTCTGAGTCAGCCGTTCTAACGATCATTTCCTTCTCAACAATCCCATCAATTCTGAGCATCTATTTCGCTTTGGCTTTTATGTATTTCCTCTTTATTTCAGTCATAACGGTTACGTGTTTCTGCATTATTATATTCCGTTATACTTATTTCATTCTTCGATCATTTG
Source organism: Locusta migratoria (assembly GCA_026315105.1). Taxonomy (NCBI): domain Eukaryota; kingdom Metazoa; phylum Arthropoda; class Insecta; order Orthoptera; family Acrididae; genus Locusta; species Locusta migratoria. The sequence continues at coordinate 35,973,492 of CM048750.1, read as the reverse complement.
AAGTATTTCTCCTGTTAACCAAGGTCTCTTCTCCGTTGCTTTCCTTGCACCCATGTCTGTCTGCGCATCAATCGTTGTTCCTCTTTTCTGAGACGTCCATTTCTCTTCGATAGACCTGACTGCTTAGGGTTTTCTTTTACCAATTCATCGAACTTCAAACGCGTCTCAACTTCAACATTGCTACCCCATTTCCCCTCACGCAAAGTCTTAAGGTCGATTCTCTTAAACTTACAATAATCTAAGACTACCTGCTCCTTTGTACGTATATAAATACCTGATGGTGTGTAAATGTAATTAATGTACTCTGTAATCACGGTTTCAACAATGAATTTTGAGTGAATTGGAAAACTCTAAGAGAATGTACTTACATTTATTTCCAGCAGTGTATTTGAGTGCCGCCAATTTGAAAACAGGTAATTTTTAATTGTAACAGTGCATATCTGGTTAAACGTAACATAAGATTTTATGCCTGAATGCGACGACTGGAACGACAATTTTAATTTTGAGATTCAGTCAATAATTACGCGAAATACTGAAAAATTAAGATTATTATTATTATTATTTTATTTTTGCCCCTATTGGCTGTTACTGCCCTATGAAGCACAGTCGTTTCATTTCTTTAACCCACTAGTTTTTAACTGTCTAGTGTAGCTCGGTAGCGTCGTTGTAGAGTGCCAGACTGCGAATCTTAACGTCGCGGGTTGAGTACCCATCAAGTCCTAGGATTTTTATGTGTCACTTTCTACTCATTTCACCTCTGGAAATATTACTGACATGAAAAATATTGAGGAGCACCGTTGTTGGGAACCCACGTTAATCTGTAGATCGCACTATAACTTGTTCCGTACGTTAGTTAGAAAGTCGAAGAAGGCAACGGTATACCACCTCCAAACAAGACCATGCCTAGTAATACAAAATTTGCTTCACGCTTTCCCGAGTGATACCCTCTAGTCTTTCAAAACTAAAAATGCGAGTGTAGATCAGTTATGGCTTACCTTCAAAGACATAATATCACTAGCAATCGAGGCATTTATACCAAATAAATTAATCAAAGAGAGGTCTGCCCCCCCCCGTGGTACACAAAACAGGTCTGATCACTGTTGCAGAAGCAAAGAAAAACGCATGCAAAATTTAAACAGACACAGAATCCCCAAGACTGGCAATCATTTACAGAAGCTCGCAATCTAGCCCGGAATTCAATGTGAGAAGCTTATAATAGTTTTCGCAACGATATCTGTCAGGAAATCGAAATAAAGTCTGTTCATATGTGAAGTACACTAGCGGAAAAACACAAACAATAACTTCACTACGCGATAGCAATAGTAATACGACCGATGACAGTACTGCTAAAGCAGAATTGCTAAACACAGTTTTCCGAAATTCGATCACGAAAGTAGGCGAAGTGAACAATGTTGTCGACTCCAGGGGCCTTGTTTCGACTTAGGTCTTTCAGTGCTCTGTCAAATTCTCCTCACAGTGTAGTATCTCCTATTTCATATTCATCTTCATCCTCTTCTCTTCCTACAATATTGTCTCTACGTTCATTTCCTTTGTAGAGCCCCTCTATATACCCTTTCCGCTTTTCAGCTTTCCCTTCTTTACTGAGAACTGGTTTTCCATCTGAGTACAGCTGCTTTCCTTGTCTCTGTGGTGTCGCACAAGTACAAAGTGCGCGCCACCTACTTTCGCCGCGCGCCGCCATGCATGCACGGCGCGGCGTTCTTCCGACGACAGCCACGAGCGCCCTCTGCTGGAACCCCGCTCGTGGCCACCACGGAAAGACATAGCACTTCGGACTGAGATAGCAACGAGTCAGGACCTTCGTAATCAGATAGGCACTAGTGAAGACTTTGCTATTGTACAGGCACTAGGCAGGCCTCTAACAACTATGTATCAACATTCTGCAGTACTATGTAAAAGTTAAGTATTGTTACATTCTGTGCAATATATATCTCTTTCTAATTTACTCGAGTGTTTATAGTTTCTGGCTGCTCCCCTCCGTACTGCACCAGCGTGTCGGTCTCATTCCACTCGGCCACCGACACCTACGACGAGGCTGGGACACAAAAGCGGCGACGAAGTTGGGACACAAAAGTGGCGACGAGGAGTGATAGAACCTTGGACCAGCCCACTTACAGCAGCCAGACAGCAGCAGTCGGAGCACGCAAAAATTGCTCCCGCCCACCCACCCTTATTATAAGATTTTTGGGGGAACATATTCTGTTACGTATTTTGTGGACTTTTTTGTTGCAGAGCGAGCCCTCCTTTCATATTGCATTTGTGTTTTGTTATAATTTACTTGTATGCGCGGCGCCTAATCGGTCAGCATGGCCACTACCCCGAACCCAAACTTAATGGAAATTATTCATTTACAGACGGCGCAAATAACACAACTTCTCCAGGCTGTGGCCCAGCTCACAGCGCAAGCAGCTAACCAACAACAACAGCCGCCGCTTCAGCAGCCCACACCAGCCGCCGTACCGCTCCCTACGTTCCGCCAGTACAACGAACGTGAGGAAGAATGGAGCGACTACTTCGCACAGTTTCAAGAACTCGTCGCGGCTCATCAAATTACAGGTCAGAGAGTGAAGAACCTTTTCTTATCGATTGTGGGCCCCCAGACCTTCGTACTATTGCAGAAACTATTCCCTCACGCATCACCTCGTGATGTAGACTTTGAACAAATTGTAGATGCACTGAATGCTCATTATGAGAGAAAAGTTCTTGTAGCCGCTGCACGATACCGATTTTTCAGACTGAAAAAATTACCAGAGCAGTCACACCAAGAGTGGATTACGGAACTGAAGGGCTTAACCCGCAAATGTAAATTTACTTGCTCTTGTGGACTTTCGTATAGTGACGTGATGTTGAGGGATGCGATTACGCAGAATATTCTGGACCCCAGAATTAGGGCAGCAATTCTCAAACAATCTGACCCTTCATTAGACAGTGTACTGCAGCTTATAGAAGCGCATGATACTTTTGACTTAGCAGATGTAGAAATGCAAAGCCACAGTGTAAATTCAGTGCGCCGTAACGGACGCTTTCCTAGTCGTAGTTCTCAGTGTAGCACTAGTGATTCTTACAATAGTACAGGCCGTGCTGAACAGACAGTGAACAGTAGCCAGTGTAAAAGTGCGACGCAAAGGTCGCCCCGTAGTGTTAGACACAGTAATTTGAATAACGGGCGCCAACGCTCATTTCAGAAAAATGTACGTAAATCTTGCCCCCAGTGTGTGTCTCGCCACAAGCGTGCTCATTGCCCTAGTCGCAACGCAACCTGTTATCAATGTGGCAAATTGGGACATGTGCAGTCTGTGTGTATGCAAATTAAAAACTCAAAGAACAGTAACGTTAGAAACAGTGCTTCGCAGAGTGCGAGAACAGTTCATTCTGTAAATGTTATACGGGCTGTGGAATTGAACACTGCTTTCCTTGGATCTCAATTGCAAGAAAGTAGTTCTGCGCCTATGGCAAATCTATATAGTGCACCACGTAGCAAGCGCCGACGAGCGCGTAAAACAGTGCAACGGAAAAGGGTTCGGGACAAGCAAAATGACTATGAACAGTGCATTCCTGTAGTGAAAATAGTGCCTTCTGCAACTGCTCCTTGTAATAGTGCCCAGTACTGTGTAGCTAGTGACAGTAGACATCAAGTAGCTCCTCAAAAGTGTAGTGCAGTAGTTAGTGACTCTGTAGTAGCTTCGCAGGCTTGCGCGGACGCCGATCCGGCGGTAGTGTCATCTAGTGACAGTGTTGTTAATCCGCTGCGTGCCGAGTCTGCGCCGCTTCCTTCACTACGCGGCCCGCGCAAACGCAGCAAACAAACCGTACCAGACGTTGCCCACATTCGCGCACCTGTCGAGCGCCGCAAGCAAAAACTTTTTGTGAATCTTTCCATTGACAATAAGACTTTGCAATTTCAGCTTGATACTGGTTCCGCTGTCACATTAATAAATAAAGATACTTATGAACTTCTGGGTTCGCCAAAATTGTCGCCGTCACAGCAAGTGTTAACAGCTTATACAGGTGAAAATATTCCCGTGCTAGGAACATGTAGCCTGCCCGCCTCTTTTCAAGGTGTAACAAAAACAGTTGCTTTTGTAGTTCTTCAGGCCAAGTCGACACAGAACATTTTTGGACTAGATGCTTTTGACTTGTTTGGTTTATCAATTCAAAGAGATGTGCTTCAAATTTCGTCAATAGTGCCTCAGGATAAAATCAATGCATTGTGTGACAAATATAGTGACTTGTTTTCGCCGGAACTAGGTTGTGCAAAAGACTTCGTGGCACATGTAACTTTAAAAGAATCTGCAGTTCCAAAATTTCGTAAAGCTAGACCAGTGCCTATCGCCTTGCGTGATACAGTTGCCGAAGAACTTAAACGTTGGCAAGATAGTGGGGTGATTTCTCCTGTTTCTGCGAGTCAGTGGGCCTCGCCTATAGTAATTATACCCAAGCCGTCAGGAAAACTTCGTCTCTGTGCGGACTTCAAATCAACAGTGAACAGTCAAACAATTGTAGACACTTATCCCCTGCCCAGACCTGACGAACTAATGGACAAATTAGGACAGTCTCGCTTCTTTTCTAAGATTGATTTAGCAGAGGCATACTTACAAATTCCGCTTGATGACGAGTCAAAAAAATTTTTCGTCATTAATACTCACATGGGCCTTTTTCAATTTCAACGCCTACCCTTTGGCAGTTCTTCCGCTCCCGCTATTTTTCAGCGTTTTTTGGAACAGCTGACAGTTTCTGTACCGTGTTGTTCGAACTATTTAGATGATATTGTGGTATCCGGACGTACAGTTGACGAACATTTAGCAAACCTGGAGTGCCTTTTCAAAGTTTTGACTGCAGCAGGTCTACGTTGCAATAAAGCAAAGTGTTCGTTTTTTCAAACTGAAATAGAGTACCTAGGCCATGTGATTAATGCCCAAGGAATTCATCCCTTAAAGTCACATCTTCGAGCAATCAAAGACTTGCCTCCTCCTAAGAATGTGCATGAATTGCAAGCAGTGATGGGAAAGCTTAACTATTATTTCAGGTTTATTCCCAATGCCTCTCAGATTGCAGCTCCACTGCATCACTTACGTAGGAAGAATGTTCCTTTTGTATGGTCTAAAGATTGTCAGGTTGCCTTTGACAAACTAAAGTCTGCACTACTCAGTGATGCATGTTTGATTCCCTTTGACCCACAGCAGCCTGTAGTGTTAGCAGTTGACGCCTCGTCGTACGGTCTGGGCGCTGTAATCTCACATCGTATTGGATGTCACGATCGTCCTATTGCCTTTGCATCCAAGCTACTGACGCCGACGCAACAGAATTACAGTCAGATAGAAAAGGAGGCCTTAGCAATCATTTACGGCGTCACAAAGTTTCATCATTATCTCTATGGCAGAAAATTCTATTTGTTGACAGACCACAAGCCTCTCACGTCGTTGTTCTCACCCACAAAGCCAATTCCGCCACGTACGGCACAAAAGCTTCAGAGATGGTCCTTGATATTGTCTAATTATCAGTATGAGATTTTGTACCGACCTACCACTAAACATGCCAACGCGGACACACTTTCCCGACTTCCGGTTGGCCAGGATGTATCATTTGATTCTTCAGAAATGGCATGTTGTCAGATAGACTCCAGAGATGCTTCCGCTGTCGCAGACTTTCCTTTGAACTCTCGTCGGGTTGCACAGGAAACAGCTGCGGATGCAGACCTAAGTGTGGTAGCACGTTTTGTTCGCTCAGGGTGGCCTGCCAGAGCCAAAGACATTGATCGGCCTCTGGTTCGACGTTATTTTGCACAACGTCAGGCATTATCTTTAAGTCAGGGTGTACTGTTGTTGCATACCGACAACGACCCTCCCCCAAACAGTCTACAAGTATTCGTATTAAGCAGTGAACAAATGTAATTCTCAGTGATTGTTCCTCGTTCCCTGCAACGTGAAGTGTTACGCCTCCTGCATCAAGGACATTGGGGTATTGTTAGGACAAAGCAACTGGCCAGACGTCATTGTACCTGGGTTGGTATGGACGCTCAGATAGAGAACATGACGTCACAGTGTACTGTTTGTGCGGAGCATCAGGCGGCTCCTCCGCAACGTTTCTCAGATTGGCCACGCCCCAAGGGACCATGGCAACGTTTACACATTGACTTTGCTGGACCTTTCTGGAATACGCGCTGGTTAATTGTTGTAGACGCTTTCAGCAAGTTTCCTTTTGTGATTGCCATGAACTCAACGACAGCTTCTAGTACAATCAGTGCCTTAACATCAGTGTTTTGCATCGAAGGCTTGCCTGAATCTATCGTCAGTGACAATGGACCTCAGTTTGTTAGTGCGGAATTTCAACAGTTTTGTCGTGTGAATGGCATTCAGCATATCACCACCGCACCTTTTCACCCTCAGTCCAATGGTGAAGCAGAACGTTTCGTTCGAACATTCAAGTCTCACAAGGAGAAGATGAAAGGTCAGCACTCCAGGCAGCAAGCTCTTCAAATTTTCCTGTCTACGTATCGGTGCATGCCACGTGACGGCCCGTCTCCTGCCGAGCTGCTACACGGCCGCCGTCACCGCACTCTCCTTCACCTGCTGCAGCCTCCCACGCACCGAGTCGGTTCGTATGGCGCTACGCGTTTTCAGGTTTCTACGCCGGTGCTGTACAGGGTGTTTGCTGGAAACAAGAAGACATGGTTGCCGGGCACCATTCAGCGCGTGCTCGGTAGCAATATGTATGTTGTACGTTCTTCCACAGGGTCGGAGCTGCGGCGCCACGCAAACCAATTGCGCCTGCACAGGCCGCGCGATCCTGTCTCCGGTTTCTTGATTCCAGACCCAGTTCACCGCCAGGGAGCACAACCACATCGTTCGTCCCCGGACTACGAGATCCCTATGGACGTCGACACACCTCCAACGCTGTCGTCGCCGCCGCTGTCGCCGCCGCAGATGACAGCGTCACCGAGAGGGACTCCGGGACCGTGCGGGCCCCCCCAGCTTGGGCCACGCACGTCAGAAGAAGATGACCTGCTCCCTCTGGGCGGGGGCGGGCGCCCTTCCCCAGGTTTCGGCGGGTTCCCTGGAGGATCTCAAGGCAGATGCCGGGGCGCGGACGGCGTCTCGATCCCGGCCTCGGCTACGACGCCCGTCCCACCAGTAACGCCCCCGCCCAGGCCCTCCACCCAGTGCCGTCGCCGTGGCCCTCAGCCCTACGCCACGACGGCGCGGCGGTTTGGGGGGGAGGGGTGTGGTGTCGCACAAGTACAAAGTGCGCGCCACCTACTTTCGCCGCGCGCCGCCATGCATGCACGGCGCGGCGTTCTTCCGACGACAGCCACGAGCGCCCTCTGCTGGAACCCCGCTCGTGGCCACCACGGAAAGACATAGCACTTCGGACTGAGATAGCAACGAGTCAGGACCTTCGTAATCAGATAGGCACTAGTGAAGACTTTGCTATTGTACAGGCACTAGGCAGGCCTCTAACAACTATGTATCAACATTCTGCAGTACTATGTAAAAGTTAAGTATTGTTACATTCTGTGCAATATATATCTCTTTCTAATTTACTCGAGTGTTTATAGTTTCTGGCTGCTCCCCTCCGTACTGCACCAGCGTGTCGGTCTCATTCCACTCGGCCACCGACACCTACGACGAGGCTGGGACACAAAAGCGGCGACGAAGTTGGGACACAAAAGTCTCCAAATGTTTCTTTTATTTTCCTGTAGGCGGTATCTATTTTCCCCTATTTATACATTTTTCTACAGACTTGCATTTGTCTTATAGCCACTCCTGCTTACCTATTATACACTTCCTGTCAATTTAATTTCTTATTCGTCTGTACTTCAGTTTCCCTGTTTCATTTTTATATTTTCTCCTTTCATCCTGTGATATCCAAGGATTTTTTGTAGGTCTTGCCTTTTTACCTATTTTGTCCTGCACTATTTCATTTCTAAATGCTACCCATTCTTCTTCTATTATTTTATTTCCCCCCGTTTCAGTCCATTGTTACCAAAAGCTCCCTCTGAAATCCACTAGAAGTTCGAGTTCCTTGTATTTATCCAGGTCCCATCATCTTATTATCCTTCCTTTTGTAGTTATCTTCAGTTTCAGCCTACAGTTCATAATCAGCAAGTTACGGTCAGAGTCTATATCTGCCCCTGGGTATGTCTTACAGTTTAAAACCTGGTTCCGGAATCTATGTCTTGCCGTTCTAAAATCTATGTGGTACCTTCCAGTGTCTCCTGGCCTCTTCCATATATACAAACTTCTTTCATGGTTCTTAAACTAAGTGTTGGTTATGATTAAATTAAGAACCGTGCAAAATTCTACCATGCGATCTCCTCTTTAATTCTCTTTGCACAGTCCATATTCACCTCCTATTTTCCCTTCCCTTCCTTTTCCTATTACCGAATTCCAATCTCTCACCTCAATTAAGTTTTCCTCTCTCTTAATTGTCTGAATAAGTTCCTTTACCTCCTCATACATTTCTTCAATCTCCTCATCATCGGCAGAGCTAATGGGCATATAAATTTGTACTACTGTGGTCTATCTTGATTATGATAATGCGATCAGTGCGCTGCTCATAGTGGTTTACCCGCATTCCTATTTTCTTATTCATTTTCAGACCTACTCCTGTAATACCCCAACTGATTTTGTATTAATAATCATGTACTCGACTAACTAGAAATCCTGTTCCTATTTCCACCGAACTTCACTAATCCCTAATGTACCTAATTTCAGCCTATCCATTTCCCTTTTTAAATTTTCTAGCTTCCCTACCCGATTAAGGGACCTAACATTCCACGCTACGATCCGAAGAATGGCAGTGTTGTATTTCCTGATCATCACATCCTCCTGGGTAGTCCCCGCCCGGAGATTCGAATGGGGAACTATTTTACCACCTGAATATTTTACCTGAGAGAATGCCGTCATGCTGTAGAGCTGCATGTTCTCGAAAAAAAAAATAATGACTGTAGTTTGCTTTCAGTCGTTCGCAGTAACTGCGTGGCAAAGCCATGTGGTGTCGCACAAGTATGAAGTGCGCGCCACGTACTTTCGCCATGCGCTGCCATGCACGCACGGCGCGGCTTTCTTAGATCAGCCACGAGTGCCCTCTGCTGCAACTTCGCCCGTGGCCACGACTGCTGCATCGGCCACTTGGGAATCAGATAGGCACCAGTTAAGACTTGGCTATCGGATAGGCACTAGGAATCATCAGTAGGCAGGCCTCTATGTAAACTATGTATCAACATTCTACTAGTCTGCTGCTCTCCAAGTTAAGTAATGTAATTTTTCTTGAAATATATCTCTTATACAATCTAATCTAGCTTAGTGTTTTCAGTTTCTGTGGTCCCACTGGCTGGTCACCTCCGTACCTGCACACGCGTGCATCCTTTATTCCTGTGTCGGTCTCTTTCTACTTGGCCACTGACACCTACGAAGCCGGCGGAAACGAGACACAAAAGTGGCGACGAGGATGGGATACAAAAGTGGCGACAAGGCTGAGATACAATATTGGCAACGAGGATGGGATACAAAAGTGGCGACGACGAAGGGATACAAAAGTGGTGACGAGGAGCGATAGAAGAACCATGGACCAGCCCGCTTGCAGCAGCCAGACAGCAGCAGTCGGAGCACACAGAAATTGCTCCTGCCCACCCACCCTTATTATAAGATTTTTGGGGGAATATTCTGCTACGTGTTTTGTGGACTTTTTGTTGCAGAGCGTCCTCTTTCTTATTGCATTTGTGTTTTGTTTTAAGTTACTTGTATGCGCGGCGCCTAATAGGTCAGCATGGCCACTTCCCCGAATCCAAACTTAATGGAAATTATTCAGTTACAGACGGCGCAAATCACGCAACTACTCCAAGCTTTGTCCCAGTTGACGGCAACTCAACAACAGCCGTCGCATCATCCACCCACACCTGTCGCCGCAACGCTTCCTACGTTTTGCCAGTACAATGAACGTGAGGAAGAATGGAATGATTACTTGGCACAATTTCAAGAACTCGTTGTGGCTCATCAAATTACAGGTCAGAGAGTGAAGCACCTGTTATTATCCATTGTGGGCACCAACACCTTCGTGTTACTGCAGAAACTTTTCCGCCACGCATCTCCTCGTGATCTAGAATTTGATGCAATAGTAGATGTCTTGAATGCTCATTACGAGAGAAAAGTTCTCTTAGCAGAAGCTCGGTACCGATTTTTCAGACTTAAAAAAATCACCAGACCAAACCCTCAAGCAATGGATTACGGAATTGAAGGGCTTAACCCGCAAATTTAAGTTTACTTGGTCTTGTGGACTTTCTTATAGTGACGTTGTGTTGAGAGATGTGATTACGCAGAACATTCATGACCCCAGAATTAGGGCAGCAATTCTGAAACAGTCTGACCCCTCATTAGATACTGTACTGCATCTTATAGAAGCGCATGATAACTTTGACTTAGCAGATGTAGAAATGCAAAACCACAGTGTTAACTCAGTGTGCCGCAACGGACGCTTTCCTAGCCATAGTTCTCAGTCTAGCACTAGTGATTCTTTAAATTCTACCGGCCGAGCTGAACAGACAGTGAACACTAGCCAGTGCAAAAGTGGCGACGACGAAGGGATACAAAAAGCGACATCAGCTGACGTGAGAAGGCCAGCTCAGTCAGTCATCTAGACTGTTGCCTCTGTAACTACTGAAAAGGCTGCTGTCTTCTTCAGGAACCACACGTTTGTCTGGCCTCTCCACAGATACCCCTCCGTTCTGGTATTTGTGTCGTTGAGGCACGCAAGGCACCCCACCTCGGCTATGTCTGTGGATCATGGAGGTGGACTCTGTGCCGAAAATTCTTAACAATATAACACAATCTGACAATAACGCTTCAAAACCGGTTGAGTTTACATGGGCACGAAAATCGTAGGTGGAACTGGAAAACCAATTTCCAGAATCGATTTTAGAGTGTTTATATGACCAGTCAAAAGGAGAACTGGAAATTGGTTTACGAAGGTTTCTCCACTATATCATTTCTTTCAGTAATGCTAGGTCTTCCGGTTTCGCAGGAGAACTTGTGTGAAGTTTGGGAAATAGAAGGCGAGGTACTGGCAGAAGTAAAGTTGTAATGATTGACCGTGAACCGTGCTGGGATACCTCAGTCGGTAGAGCGCTTGCACGTGAAAGGCAAAGGTCCCGGTTCCGGCACACAATTTTATTAAATTTGACAACATTGTCATAGGAGAAGAACAGCGATGTACTTGGTATGAAATATTACAAAAAACAGTCTTGATCACAAATGTTGAAATGTTTGTAAAGCTTATGGGACTTAACTACAGGGTCAACAGTCCCTAAACTTACAAACTACTTATGAACTACTGTATACTAAGGACGGCACAAATATCCATGCCCGAGGGGGGATTCGAACCCCCGACCGTAGTGGCCGTGCAGACCGTGACTGGAGCGCCTCAGTCCCCTCGGCCAACGCGGCCGGCAGTCTTGATCACAGAAATTAACAGTTTCTATTTATCGGTTTCGACCGGATGTAGGTCATCTTCGGAATTACAAGTTGCCTGCAAGGATTAATGGATATAATTACAAAAACTTTTAAGTACGATTTTAGATGTAACATAAAATATTAATTTATACATTACTGAGGACGTACTCTTTGTAAGCCTTTTCCCATTGGCTGCTGCTGACTTGGCGCCAAAATCATACACTATTTAACCAGAGGCCTTATGGCCACTAGTCAACAGTTACCAGCTGGCAGCAGAACAGCCCGTGGCAGCCCAGCCGAGTCCAGCAATGAGTACATGGGTAAACGCCATAACATTGTATATATTTTATGTTACATGTAAAAAGTCGTACTTAGATGTTTTTGTAATTGTATCCATTAATCCTTGCAGGCTACTTGTAATTCCGAAGGTGACCTACATCAGGTCGACACCGGTAAATAGAAACTGTTAATTTCTGCTATCAAGACTATTTTTTGTAATATTTCTCACAATTTTCCGCTGCAGAGTGAAAGTTTCGTGCGGGATTATTGCCTGTGGTTGCAGTTGTAAAAAACCTGTTTACAACGATAACTGTTGTACAGCGAAAGCTGCACCATCCTTCCAAGTTTATCCGCATTTAACAGCTCTTGGACACTCCAGAAGGCGTCCTCATGAGTCGCTTCCGGTTCGCCAGAGCAGTATTGACGATACGACGCGTCTTCCTCACTCCTAGTACAGGTCGCGGATTTCCCACTTGACACGAGTGGGGCTGCCGGCGTTGGTGTCACCACGCTTCGCGGTGGCGACACTCTCTCGAGCGCGCTGTCCAGCCAGTCATCAGAGGCCCTCTGGCGCATCAGCAGGTGAGCGGCGGTGGGGCGCGCTGGTCCAGAGAGCGCGGCCGCGGACAAACCGCATATTGATTCTGCGCGGCGACAGGCCGGCGCGACGGCAGAGCCCACAGGGCTCAGCGGATCTGGCGCCGCGCTTCGCCCCATGACCGCAGCAGCACGGTGGCTGCTGCCTCTGCTGCTGCTGCTGAACCCACGCGTGCGTGCGCCCCGAGCGACGCAGGGTGGCGGCTAGTGGAAACCAACACCTGCCGTCTGCCGTCTCACGCCGATCTGCTGTTGTAGCTGCTCGCCGGTTAAGACCGCTTTAAACAATCAACGAACTGGCAATAGACTGACAATAAGTTGCGTTAATGCCGGCCGTCTGTCGTTTGAACGGCTGCACTGGTACGATTGCTCCCTACTTAACAGCCATATACAACCGCTCTCTTAAAGATGGATCTGTAACAAAAGATTTGAAAGTTGCACAAGTCACACCTATATTGAAGAAAGGCCTATTTCATTGACGTCACGCATGCTTCACGGTCAGTCCTGACAACTGTACTTCCGCCAGTACCTCGCCTTCTACTTTCCAAACTTCGCAGAAGTTCTCCTGTGAAACTTGCAGAAGTAGCATTTCTGGAAAAAAGGATGTGGTGGAGACATCTTTGATATATATATATATATATATATATATATATATATATATATATATATATATATATATATATATATACAAAGCAAAAGTCATTTTGCAGCAGGGTTTTGGAGCATATCCTGTATTGAAATATTATGAATTATCTCGAACAGAACGATCTATTCACCCAAGGTCAACACGGATTTAGAAAATATCGTTCATGCGAAACAACTAGCTCTCTATTCACACGAAGTGATGGGTGCTATCGACAAGGGTCCGCAAATCGATTTCGTATTTCTTCATTTCGAGAAGACTTTTGACACCATACCTCACAAACGGCTTTTAATCAAATTGCGTGGTTATGGTATATCGCCCCAAATTTGAGACTAGATAGGGGATTTCCTGTCACAGAGGATACAGTTCGTAGTAATCGATGGTAAGGCATCGACTAAAACAGAGGTGATATTGGGCGTTCCACAGGGTAGTGTTATTGCTCCTCTGCTTTTCCTTATTTACATAAACGATTTAGGGGAAAATCTAAGTAGCCCTCTTAGGTTGTTTGCAGATGACGCCGTCATTTACCGTGTAGTGAAATCATTTGAAAATCAAAACCAACTGCAGAACGATCTGAATAAGATATCATTATGGTGTAAAAATTGGCAATTGACACTAAATAACGAGAATTGTGAACTCGTCCACATGAGTACGAAAAGAAATCCGTTAAACTTTGTTTACAAGAAAAATCAATTAAAAGTGATGGCCGTAAACTCCACAAAATACCTGGGAATTACTATTACTTCAGACTTAAACTGGAAAGAATACATAGATAATATCGTGGGAAAGGCGAACCAGAGTCTGCGATTTATTGGTAGAACCATTAGAAGATACAACAGAACCACTAAAGAAACTGCATACACTACGCTTGTCCGTCCTTTTTTGAAGTATTGCTGCCCGGTGTGGGATCCTTATCAGGTGAGTTTGACGGAGGACACCGAAAGAGTCTAAAGAAGGGCAGCTCGTTTCGTATTGTCACGATACAGGGGAGACAGATTTACGGAAATGATACAGAATCTGGGATGGGAATCATTACAAAAACGGCGGTTATCGCTGCGGCGTGGGCTACTTACGAAACTCCAATCGCCAACATTCTCGTCCGAATGCTTAAATATATCGTTGATTCTCACTTACATAGGTTGAAATGACCATCAGAATAAAATACGAGAAATCAGAGCTCGAACGGAGAGATTCAGGTGTTATTTCTTCCCGCGCGCTATGCGAGAATGGAGTAGGAGATAAATAGTATAATGTCGGTTCGATGAACCCTTTTCCAGGCACTTAAATGTGATTTGCAGAGTATCCCAAGTAGATGTAGATGTAGATCGCGCTAGTATCGACGATCGATAATCGTAGCGATAAAGAAATAGCGCCAGTTATAAATTCGGTTCTAAATGGTTAACTGCGCATTCGCAAGTTAGTAGCTGTCTGCTGCAGTCACCACTCAAGTTAGCCCGCCATTTTCCTTCCTACTTACGTATATTTTGCGGAATTTTTGCCGGAATTAACACTGCCCGTCACCGGACCGTCACCTCTCGTCAACGTGTTTAGCTTTCTCGAGAAGAATGTTTTGATAGACCGGTCTTCAGCTAACGTCAGAAGAAGCTATTTTCGTCACGCGATATTCATGTTGTAGTCGACTATTACACGGCTTGCACGCAAATGTGTCTTATTAAACTTCATTTTCCCTGGCCCCTCGGGGATCAGTGCCAACGAACATGCCGACAGATTAGCCAGGATGGGGGCAGAGACTCCATTTATTGGACCGGAACCTGTCATGACAATCACTAGGGCAATGATCAAATTGGAGCTACGTAACTGGCTCAGAAGACAGCACGTAGAATATTTGACCAAAGTCTACCAACAAAAACATGGTAAGGTAATGATGCCAAAGTCATGTTTTAAAAGAAGCTCTGCAATCCTGGGCCTGAAGAGGGGAGAGATTAGTCTCATGGTTCGATTGCTGACACGCCATGGGAATTTCAAAAAACACCTACATACAATGGGAATAACAGAAGAGGAAATGTAGGATCTGTGATGGCGGTGATGAAACTGCATCACATCTAATCTTCGAATGCATTGCATTGGAGAGTAAAGTGCACAGATCAATTGGGACAACCAGATCCGAAGAAATGGTGTCTAATAAAGAACTGGTAAAGGGACTCCTTGCACTCTTCAAGGGCATTGGTTCGCTTTACTAGATATACAGGGAGCGATACCGCACAATAAACTTAGTTTCGTTGCGGGCAGTGGCGGGTTGGACCAAGACTGGCTTCCCTGAGAAAATCAATCAATCAATCTTCATTTTATTATTATAGTTCGGTTTAGTGGTAAATTGCAAATTTTTCATGTCGACTTAAATATTTTTTCCAAATGAGGGTCCTCCTAAAACCGAGGTCGTATACCTGAAATCGAAAATTGGTCTATGTTTTGCAATGTTGTAACAGAAAAGACTGAAGCCAATTGTTTATTTGAATAAGATTGTAATTTGATGACGCAATTTTCATTAAATAACATTTCAAATGAAAATGTCAGTCCTAATAAAGGACAAACATTTAGTTGTACATGGGGGTATTAACAATCTCAGCGGATTGGATAAAGTAAACCAGCTCTAGTTTGATGTGTTCATATGTTTATTTTTTCGCTTGAAAACAGATATCGATGTTTTGAAACGTTGTTACACTTCCCAGCACTTTACACTACTAAGTTAACCAAAAATATACATTGTAAGATTTTCTTTGGTCGTCAATAACATTTAGCGTTGTTGTTTTCTCAATTATAGTATAAAACTATGACTTTTTACGTAATATATCGCCAGTCATAATCTCACTTTCAACATCGGGTATTGGAATAAACAAATTGACATGACGTACATTGTGAATACAACTACACGTGACGGTGCTGTGACGTGACGTTGACGTAGTGGACAATGTGAATTGGTCTTTCGTATCCAGAAGATGTAACACTGGTTTACGGCCCCAAACTAGACTCGCAAATCATTCGCTAGTAGAGTTTACTACATGGTTTACTGTCTGATTACGTTTATCGTCTAAACAAGATGCCACAAGATCTTGTATGAGTTTATAATTCAGGGCTAGTATGCTAGGAGCGCTGCAGTAGACTATGATCAATCTTGGTCACTATCGTTCATATTTTAAAAAGGTATTAAGGCCGCCGTTAGCCGAGGGAAACCAGCGGCGACACTGGTGTCCTCTTGCGTCACGATGCCTGACGAGATGGTGTAAACGGGGCATTGGTTCATCGTCTGCTCAGCCCCAATACACAGTACGTGTCTTCGTTGTCGCAGAGGCCCCACTTTTAACATGGCAACATTACTTCGGCCAATTCCCACAAGAAGACGACTGAATGATCTCCATGTTGACACGGGAGATTGCTTCCTGGGGACAACGTCTCCTTCGGTGGTATCCAGTCTTTTTGACCTCTTTGCCACCAAAGTTGTAGTCTCTCTTCTGCTGTTGATTTCGTTAAAGAGATGGTCCTTGATAGGAAACTCTTCCTGCTGCAAAGTCGTTGAGGGACGGGTTCATGCTCATGAAGTGGGTGTCTGTAGTCAGTGTTGACTTTGTTCCTTTCGAATTTTGCTGCTGCTGTCCGTCTGGTGTCGGGTGGTGCTATTCCTGCCAGAACTTGGATCTTCACTATTGCGTTTGGTGTCAAGCAAGCTGTCACCTGGCGGCAAGTTTGGCGAAGAACAATGTCAACCTGTTTGGAGTTGCACGACTGATACCACACAGGGAAAGCATATTTTCCTGCCGGGGAGAACAAGTCTAGGTCCGACGTACGAAGCACATGTGGGCTGGCTACCCAACTTGTGCCAGTAAGCTTTTTCAGGATATTATTTAGAGTTGCAACCTTCATTCTGACACTGACACAATGCTCCTTGAATGTAAGACTCCTATCAAGAGTTACCCCTAGGTATTTAGGGATAGAGCTACGACTGAGAGAAGTTCCCATCCATGACACTTTTAATCTGTATTTGGCGTGTTTGTTGCGGAGGTGGAAAACACTAAGTACTGTTTTGCTGCGGTTTGGCTTCAGACTTTTAACTTCATAATACTTTCCCAGTTGGTCGAGAGCAGACGAAAGTCGTATTTCAACACCTCCAAATGTCTTATGCTGGATAGATAGGGCCTGATCGTCAGCATAAATAAGTGAACTGCAAGCCTAGTTATGTGGTTGATCGTTAGTATATAGGTTAAAAGGTGTGGGAGCCAGAACACTACGTTGAGGGGGACCATTTTTTGTTTGCCACCGACTTTTGGTGTTTTGAAAGCTAACTTAAAATCTTCTAGTGCTCAGAAGCTCCGCAAAGATCTCAATTAAGCTGTAATCTTTGGTTGCATCGTAAACCTTTGGGAGGAGTTTACTGAGGTTCATTATGTCATAGGCCCCACTCAAGTCAACAAAGGCAACACCGGTGACGAGACCTTTATCAAAGCCATCCTCAACATTCTCTAGTGAGCTTGTCTTCTACGTGTGTCATGAGCCGGGTCAGAAGAAGTCGCCTACAGTGCAAATCACCAAGAACAAAATCAAATCTGGCGTTCCCCAGGAAAGCGTTTTAGGTCCCCTAGTCTTCCTTGTGTTTATAAACGATTTAGGGGACAATCTGAATAGCTCCCTTAGACTTTTCGCGAATGATGCTGTCATTTATCGGTTAGTGAAGTCAACAGAGGATCAAAAGCAACTGCAAAACTACTTGGACAAAATTTCTACACGGTGCGAAAATTGGCAATTGACACTAAATAAAGAAAAGTGTGAAGTAATACACATGACCACTAAAAGAAATCCGCTGAACTTCAATTACGCAATAAATCAGTGAAACCTGAAGGTCGTAAATTCTACCAAATACCTAGGAGTTACAATCACCAACAACTCAGACTGGATATAACACACAGAAATTATTGTGGGGAAGGCGAACCAAAGGTTACGTTTCACTGGCAGAACGCTTCGAAGATGCACCAGCTCCACCAAAGAGACTGCCTACATCACACTTGTGCGTCCTCTCCTGGAGTACTGTTGCTCCTTGTGGGACCTTCACCAGGTGGGACTGACGGAAGACATTGAGAAGGTTCAGAGAAGTGCAGCTCGTTTTGTTTTATAACTTTACGAGGGGAAAGCGTCACGGGAATGTTGCACGAATTGGGGTGGAAATCATTAAAAGAAAGACGTTATTCTTTGCGCCGTGATCTGTTTGCGAAGTTTCAATCACCGATTTTTACTTCTGAATGTGAAAATATTTTGCTAGCACCCACCTACTTAGGGAGACATGACCATCCCAATAAAATAAGAGAAATCGGATCGAAAACGGAACGATTTAGGTGTTCTTTCTTCCCGCGCGCTATTAGAGAATGGAACGGTAGAGGAAAGTTATGAAAGTGGTTAATGAACCCTCTGCCAGGCTCTTAAATGTAATTTGCAGAGTATCTTTGTAAATGTAGAAATGATTAAGACAAATTTACGTAGCTTTCTATGTCGAATCTGATTCTGCTATAAATAAAATTGGGGTTCCCAATTTGAAATTTGAAAGTTCTCTCCCGCACCACAACCAGGGGGTTGGGTGGCGTGCTAATTTTAGCCCCAGTAGACGAAAATAGTCAAATCTGGTTCTACACATTTTATCGTGTGAAGATAATTTTACCAGTTATTCTGTCACCTTAAAATTTACACCCCTTCCGTGACTTCCCAGTTGTTAAGCCTAGCACCACTAAGCTCGGATCTGTCACATGGATGTCTAAGGGGGGCAAAATGTGCCCTCACGTTCTTTTCACTTTTTAAGTATTTATTTTTGTTTGTTTATTTATTTTTTATTATTTAATGAACTAGGAATTTCTTTATTAGGTTGCAACGCCCCTTCCATAGTTATCAGGAACATTATAACAGATGCAAACAGAACAAATAAAGAAATGAATATGAGAAATGTTATTATATTTTTATCATGAAACTAACACTTAGATATACATCAACTAGTATTAATAAATTATAAAGAACATACAATACCAAACCACAAATACGAAAACAGAAAATGAAAGTAAAAATTACAATTGCGGTTTTCTTCCTACTCACTTTCACTTTCAAATTCACAGTTTGTGCATATGATTGTTTTTGTAGAATGAGTGGAACACACATACTTGGAACACCTGCAACAAGCAATAGACACTTTTGTCATCATGTCCTTTTCCCTTTTAGAGTTTTTAGTCTTCAAACAGATGTGACATCTTTCTCTTGAATAAAAGCCAACAGCTTGAACAGTTGGAGTAATTCTGATACTGACGAGACATTTTATTAGAACTGCGAGTAATGTAGAACAGCAATGGAGATTTATTTCAAAACAATGGGAACGTAATACAGCGGTACCAACAGTCAGAAACTGCATTTCTTCCTGTCGTACTGGGAAATATTTTAATAAGAAAAGTTGTCTCACCCATGTCTAAGGGGGGGGGGGGGAGCAAAAACTGTCCGCACTTACATTGTAATAGGCAGATTGAAATAATTCACAAAAATTATAAATCCGTGACAGCATATACTCTAGATATTTTTCGGCAACTACCGAAATTCTCCAGAATGAAACTTTCACTCTGCAGCGGAGTGTGCGCTGATATGAAACTTCCTGGCAGATTAAAATTGTGTGCCGGAACCGGGACTCGAACCTGGGACCTTTGCCTTTGGCGGGCAAGTGCACTACCGACTGTGCTATCCCGACACGGCTCACGATGCCGCCTCAGAACTTTACAACCGCCAGTACCTCGCCTCCTACTTTCCAAACTTAACAGAAGTTGTCCAGCGAAACTTGCAGGAGTAGCACTCCTGGAAGAAAGGATATGGTGGAGACATGGCGTAGCCACAGCCTAAGGGATGTTTCCAGAATGAAACTTTCACTCTGCATCGGAGTGTGCGCTGATATGAAACTTCCTGGCAGATTAAAATTGTGTGCCGGAATCCACCATATCCTTTCTTCCAGGAGTGCTAGTCTTGCAAGTTTCGCAGGAGAACTTCTGTGAAGTTTGGAAAGTAGAGCCGCGTTGGAGTAGCCGAGCGGTCTAAAGCGTCTCGCTGCGGAGCGCGCGGTTGCTCGCCGTAGAGGTTCGAGTCCTGCCTGGGGCATGGGTGTGTGTGTGTTGTCCTTATGTTAGTTTACCTAGGTTTAAGTAGTTTCTAAGCTACGGACTGATGACCACGCAGTTTGGTCAGATAGAATTACAAACATTTGAACATTTGATTTGGAAAGTAGGAGGCGAGGTACTGGCGGATGTAAAGTTGTGAGGCGGCATCGTGAGTCGTGTCGGGATAGCACAGTGCACTTGCCCGCGAAAGGCAAAGGTCCCAGGTTCGAATCCCGGTTCAGGCACACAATTTTAATCCGCCAGGAAGTTTCATACTGAAATTCTTGCTTCTTGCTTCTTTACTCGAACTAGATATATTAAACAAATAAAACAGCGCGGGCAATTTTTGCCCCCCTCCTGTATGCTATTACAGTCAGTTACAGACGACACCCTCCCATACACCACAGCATCATCAGCAAACAGCCGCATATTATAACTTACTCTGTCCATCAGATCATTTATATAGATAGAAAATAATAGCGGTCCTATCACACTCCCCTGGGGCACGCCTGACGATACACTAGTCTCTGATGAATACTCGCCGTCGAGAACAACGTACTGCGTTCTATTACTTAGGAAGTCTTCCAGCCAGTCACAAATCTGTGACCCTATTCCATAAGCTCGTATCTTCGTTAGCAGTCTGCAGTGTGTCACCGCGTCGAACGCCTTTTTGAAGTCGAGGAAAACACAATCCGCCTGTTGCCCTTCGTCCATGGCTCGCAAGATGTCATGTGAGAAAAGGGCAAGCTGAGTTTCACATGAACGATGTTTCCTAAGCCCGTGCTGATTCATGGAAAGAAGCTTTTCTGTTTCAAGGAAATTTACTATATTCGAACTGAGAATATCCTCCAAAATTCTTCATGAAACTGATGTCAACGATATTAATCCAGCTCATGTTCGCGGTACAGTGCAGTGTAGGTGGGTAACGTGTACTTCGACCCAGTGATCACAGAAACGCTGTGACGGTGATACAGGGCCGCTAGGCGCCAGCCTCTTTGTGTGTGTGCGGTGGCGGCGGCGGCGGGCAGCGACCCTGCGCGTTTATCAGCCGGCAGTCGTAAACACTCGCTGGACAATGGCGCGGCCGCCGGAACTCGCGTAGCGGCGTATCCGGCGAGTCCGGGCCGGCGCGGCGCGGCGGGCATGCTGATGTGGGCGGCGGTGGGCGACGGGGGCGGCGCGTGCCGCGACAGGTGGCGGCCGGCCGCCAAGCCGGTGCGGCGTCGCCCACAACAAGTGCTCCGCCGAGCGCACCGCTCAGCTGCCGCAGAGCTGCCGTCCCGTACAACCGACTGAGGTCGCAAAAATGTTCAAATGTTTGTTAATCTTATGGGACTTAACTACGGGATCATCAGTCCCTAAACTTACAAACTACTTATGAACTAGCTAACACTAGGGACGGCACAAATAT
Organism: Locusta migratoria; assembly: GCA_026315105.1. Taxonomy (NCBI): domain Eukaryota; kingdom Metazoa; phylum Arthropoda; class Insecta; order Orthoptera; family Acrididae; genus Locusta; species Locusta migratoria. The sequence continues at coordinate 35,951,970 of CM048750.1, read as the reverse complement.
CCATGCCCGAGGGGGGATTCGAACCCCCGACCGTAGTGGCCGTGCAGACCGTGACTGGAGCGCCTCAGTCTCCTCGCCCACCGCGGCTCGCTCTTGTTCGGTCTGTTCCCGGCTCAGCTTTTTTATTACAGAGGGCGTTGAGCTCACTAACCGGGCGCGCTGAGCCACGGCGCCCGGCATCCCCTCGGCCACCGCGGCCGGCAGTAGTCGGTTGAGGTCGCAATTGAGAGTAACTGTGAAGTTATCTGGGCATGTACAATAGTTCTAAAGCCCATTTTAGACCATGGACGAATGTGAACAAGATAGATCATAGCCGACTGTAGCGCTCCTAGCGTATTACCCGGCAAGGCAAAGTGGTAGCGCGGCAGTGGCAGGATCTACGTGGGGTGTCCGTAAGATAAGGTTCCTGTGGTGTCGCACAAGTCTAAAGTGCGCGCCACCTACTTTCGCCGCGCGCCGCCATGCACGCACGGCGCGGCGTTCTTACGACGTCAGCCACGAGCGCCCTCTGCTACAACTCCGCTCGTGGCCACCACTGAACGACATCGTGCAGTTGGGACTGAGATAGGTACCAGCTAACACTTCGGAATCAGATAGGCACCAGTGAAGACTTGGCTATCGGATACGCACTAGGCAGGCCTCTAGCTCAACTATGTATCAGTATTTGGCAGTACTGAGCAATGTAAAAGTATTTCTAAGTCTCTAAGAAATAAAGATCTCGTTCTAATTTACTCTAGTGTTTCTAGTTTCTGCTGTCCCACTGGCTCGTCACCTCCTACCTGCACAAGAGTGCATCCTTTATTCCTATGTCGGTCTTTCTACTCGGCCACCGACACCTACGACGGAAACGAGACACAAAAGCGGCGACGAGGCTGGGACACAAAAGTTCCCAATTCATTTTCACAGTGTAAAACATGATTATTTCATGAATGCATAGATTTTTGGAAAGTTCAGATTCTAAACTATTTTCCTACATAGTCGCCACTGAGGTCAATGCATTTTTGCATGCCGTGTAAGAGCTTTTGGATGCCCGAGTCAAACAAACCTGCCGCCAAGCCGCGCAGATACCTGAGTACCGCTTCTTCTAGCTCTTCGCTGTCGCCGAAATGCGTTCCACCCAGGAGTTTCTTCATATCAGGGAAGAGATGGTAGTCAGTTAAGGTTAAGTCCGGGTTGTAGGGTGGGTATTTGACAGTACTCCATCCAAATTTTGCGACGAGATCGTGAGCGGCTTTAGTGGTGTGCGGACAAGCGTTACCCTGAGGCAAACGAAGCCCCTTGGAGAGCATATCCATCCTTTTGTTTCGAATTGCACGGCGCAATTTTTGCGTGTCTCGCTGTACCTGGCAGCGTTGATCGTTGTACTGGTGTGCAAGAACTCACACTGTTTCGTCAGCAACAGACGGCCGTCCGGAACGCTCCTAATCATGGACGTCAGAGCGCCTGTTCTTGAACTCTGCACAATTTGCGCACGTGTTGTATGCTTATACACTTGTCTCCAAATATTTCGCATAGCTGGGAATGGCCGGCCGTGGTGGCCGAGGGGATTGAGGCGCTCCAGTCACGGTCTGCACGGCCACTACGGTCGGAGGTTCGAATCCTCCTTCGGGCATGGATATTTGTGCCGTCCTTAGTATAACGTAGTGCATAAGTAGTTTGTAAGTTTAGGGACTGATGACCCCGTAGTTAAGTCCCATAAGCTTAACAAACATTTGAACATTTTTGAGGTGGGAATGGATTTCTCATGGCGTAGTGGTTTTTGTAGACGGATCACCGAGCGCAGCTCACAGCTGGCGGGCGAAGTGACGGGGAGGACCATCACGTATGGCTGTCAAGCCAAGACTGAGCTCCGCAGCAAGCTCGCTAGGGGTGGAATTTGGAGTGGGGGAACCAAGGTACACTACAGAATAGCGGGATCCACTGTAACAGCGGTTTTCAGGACTGTTGCGCCATGGGAACCTGATTTTACGGAGAACCCTCGTAACTTGGTCACGCGACGAGGTGCAGCTGGGCTACGGTTACACTGGTGCCCGTTATTACCTGTAAGAGCGAGAGTGGAAGGTGCGCGTGGAAAGAGTCTTCGTCGACAGGCGCAGTGGCTTGCGGTTAACGTAATTATATTCGTTGACGACGAGAAACAGAAGGGATTGACCGTGCCGGTACAGAAGGAGACGGAAAGTGCTGCGAAAATGTGAAAGCTGAGCAAGAGGATGGTTTGCAAAGTACGGAAAGCAGAGTGGAAACAAGGAATTGACCGTGTCAGTACAAAAAAAAAAAAAAAAAAAAAAAAAAAAAAAAAAAAAAAAAAAAAAAAAAAAAAAAAAAAAAGAAGGAAAAAAAAAAAAAAAAAAGGTTTTGAAATGTTTGTAGAACTTATGGGACTTAACTACGGGGTCATCAGTCCCTAAGGTTACTAACTACTTACGTACTGGCTTACACTAAGGACGGCACAAATATCCATGCCGAGGGGGGATTCGAACCCCCGACCGTAGTGGCCGTGCAGACCGTGACTGGAGCGCCTCAGTCCCCTCGGCCACCGCGGCCGGCCGTGTTGGTACAGAAAGAGACGGAACGTGTTGCGAAAATGTTGAAGCTGAGCAAGAGGATGGTTTGCAAAGTACGGAAAGCAGAGTGAAACGCCGAAGAAGAAGCAAGAACCTCACAATAAGTATGTGATCGGTGACGTGGATAAATGCATTTTCTGGCAGAAAGTTCAGCGGTATTACAAACAATATAAAGAAATAACAACTTTGAGAAAACTGCACAAGTTTTGTCGAACACAACTGAGTTTCAAAGCTAGTAAGGAAACCCTTAGAAACATTGTTTTGTCTATGGGACTTCGTTTTAGAAGGTACCAAAATTAAACGTTGCTTTGTGCGAACGAGAGGACATTGTTACTAAAAGGGCTTACTTTATCAGGTTTTTAAATAAAAATCTAACGACCAGTGGTTTACTTAGATGAAACATGGATTCACACGCATTGTATAGTAAATAAATGTTGTCAAAGTGATAGTGTGCGAGGAGTGTTATCAAACGAAAGGGCGGTCACCATTTAATTCTTGTTCGTGAAGACGGAAACATGGGTTTCATACAGGGCGCACTTTTTTATCGGCATCGAATCCTCGTCCGAAGGTTACAGCTGGCATTCAATTAATTGTTGAATTGTTTGTAGAGTCTATGGGACTTAACTACGGGGTCATCAGTCCCTAAACTTACAAACTACTTATGAACTAGCTACAACTAAGGACGGCACAAATATCCATGCCCGAGGGGGGATTCGAACCCCCGACCGTAGTGGCCGTGCAGACCGTGACTGAAGCGCCTCAGTCCCCTCGGCCACCGCGGCCGGCATTCAATTAATGATACAGAGCAAAACATGGTGTATAGTTTGCGTGCGATGACACCGGTTTGTACAGGCGTTAACGATACACGTCCATATAACTAATACCAAGACTGAGATTCTGATTATAAGGAATATAGTAATAGAATATTATTACAAATTGACATATCTAGCCAGAATACTACCGTCCATTTCCGACATAGAAACAGAACAAGAGATATAGATGACAATAGGCTTTTGTTTCTATGAATAAAACATATTAATGATCACAGATGATACAGAACCTTCCAATGACTAATGATTACATTCATGCTGGCAGTAGATTGTTCATCATCGTTGATATTTTACACAGATTAAAAAAAATCACAAGCTATAATATTAGTTTTCGACCAGATCAGTACTGGATGGACTGCAGTAGAAAAGGATTCATCAAGAGGTGCGTAAAAAAAAAAAAAAAAAAAAAAAAAAAAAAAAAAAAAAAAAATGCACTGACGTTTTTTACGGCCCACTTTAGGTTTGTAGTTTTATAAGTATTTGCAAACATTTTGGACCGAAATAATAATGTAAGTAATAAAATAAGTGTGTCTGAAACCCTTTTAGGAAAAAAAATTTAGGTAGTGGCGAGTTCCGAACTACTGACCATCAGCGTCACAATCCAGCGCGTAGCTTACTATGGTACAGCTAACAGATAGGAATTGTGTTCTTTTATCTCGTACTATTGACGAAGAACGACGGGTTTTTGTTAATTATTCAGTGCGCCATTACTTTGTAATGACAATGTGTAAATTACAATAAGAAAATCATCAAATACGCAACGCAAAATGGCGTATTTCAGAGAGAGTTCTGGGCGACGAATGTCACGTGACACCTGCGAACGGCTGGCTGGTTTTCGTTAATTCAATGGAAGGTGTCAAAACTCCGTTATTTTTGCAAATATCTCTCAAACGATACGAGATATGAAAAAAACATAAGGGAACAAAGTTGTAGAGAATTTTCTCGTCTACAAATTCGTTTATTCAAATTTCGCGTCAGATGTACGGTTTATTGCAATTAAAATTACATTAAAAACGGCTTTTTTGGTATTACTAACGTATTTCTTGCCCGACATATTTCAAAAACCGAGGTTCTGGTCTCTGGTAGCCAACAATTATTATCTGTAAAATTTGGTGCCGATCGGTTGAACGGTTCGACATAAAAAGGGGAACACGTTACAGCCAGACAGACATCCCAAAATCCCCGTTATTTTTGCAAATATCTCTGCAACGATGCAAGAGATGAAAAAAACATAAGGCGCAAAGTTGTAGATAATTTTCTCCTCTACAAAATTGGTTATTCAATGTACGTGTCAGATTCATGGTTAAGCCGTTATTTTCATTTAAATTTCGAGCTGTAAAATACGATCGCAAAGACCCACTTTTAGTGGTTGTTGAACTGCAGGTTCTGAGTGCCCTCGGCTATGCACCTTTGGGTGGATTGTGAAGTATGCCGCCATTTTAAGTATCTCTCCGGCAACGCTAGAGTTCTATGTGCCGTACAGTGCTGCCATCTCTACCACGCATTAAATGTGAGTGGGAGAGTATTTTAATACTATCATCCAGTCCTGAGCAATAACATAGGTGTTATAACTTGAACGCCCCTCGTATATTCAGCTACAATACGTATTTAGCTTTGCCGAATTGGCTACTGTGGAGTACAGCGAGCACTAGACCGGAGCTACGCTCGTAGTGCGTCGCGCTGCCACCGCACCTAGCCCCTAGGCGGGCGCTGGCGGCGGCAGAAGTTGGGGGCGCCTGCACAAAGCCGGCGCGCACAATATGCGAGCTTTGTGCGGCCCGCTACTTCAAGTCCTCCACTGCACGGACTGCCACGTAATCGCGTTTGCGACCGCTCCATGCCTGCGCATGCGTGAATACAGTTCTGTTTCCGCGTGAGTTGCTGCCCGCGGCACCCGGCTCTGAAAGAAAGTTCTCAAGCTCTCCACATCAAAACGTGGCTGTTTCTGGACCAGTTTCACATGTAGCCCTCCTAATGGAAAGTCTGGACCATTCGAACGGGCGCTTTTAGTGTGTGACGTCACCGGGTTGTAGCACTGCATTTCAGACGAACCATTCCGAACATTTTTTTCCGGCGTTTCAAATACATTATTGGAGTTCGTTACAAACTGCGAAAACACCTCTGCGCCAAAAACGTTGCGATGTCGAAGTACCTTATATACCGAGTGATCAAAAAGTCAGTATAAATTTAAAAACTTAATAAATCACGGAATAATGCAGATAGAGAGGTAAAAATTGACACACATGCTTGGAATAACATGGGGTTTTATTAGAAAAAAATTTCAAATCATGCGCGACTGATGGCGCTTCAGCTGATCAGAAAAGTAATAATAACCTATGATCTAGAAGAATTTTAGTAGTGAGAGCTTGTCATCTGCTGCGACTCTCATTAACTTTTTACTCCATCATTTTTTAAAACTTTTTTCCCTTTTTCGGTTCTAATAAAAGCCCATATCATTCCATTATTCCGTGATTTATTAGGTTTTCAATTTCGTAATTTTTACACTTACGGTGACCGTCCTCACGAATTGAAGCTTACGTGTACAAAATTCGAAAAAGATTGGAACCAAACTGTAGTTTCGTATGCAACACGTACACAAAAACACACAAACATACGGACACACGTACAGGGAGATAAAAAAGTCAGTATAAATTTAAAACTTAATAAATCACGGAATAATGTAGTTAGAGAGGTAAAAATTGACACACATGCTGGGAGTGACACGGGGATTTACTAGGAAAAAAAAAGGAACAAAGTTAAAAAATGTACGACAGATGGCGCTTCATCTGATCAGAAAAGCAATAATAAGCATAACAATTAAGACAAAGAAAAGATTATGTTCTTTACAGGAAATAATATGTTCACCATCATTCCTCAACAATAGCTGTAGTAGAGGAATAATGTTGTGAACAGCACTGTAAAGCATGTCCGGAGTTATGGTGAGGCATTGGCGTCGGATATTGTCTTTCAGCATCCCCAGAGATGTCGGTCGATCAGGATACACTTGCGACTTCAGGTAACCCAAAGCCAATAATCGCACGGATTGAGGTCTGGGGACCTGGGAGGCCAAGCATGTTTGCGGCTGAGCACACGATCATCACCAAACGCAATATGGGGTGGAGCGCCATCATGCATAAAAATCGTAGGTTCCAAGAAGTGTTTATCAGCCAGGCTGGGGATGATGCGATTCTGTAACGTATCGGCGTACCTCTCATCCGTCACGGTAGCAGTTACAAAACCAGAATCACGCATTTCCTCGAAGAAAAAAGGCCCGATAACGGTAGATGTGGTTCTAATAAAACCCCATGTCATTCCAAGCATGTGTGTCAATCTTTACTTCTCTATCTGCATTATTCCGTGATTTATTAAGTTTTCAAATTTATGCTGACTTTTTTATCACCCGGTATACATTTGTTCGCAATTTAACTCTGAAATTAATCAGTTGATCTTAATGAAATTTTACAGTGTATGTAGTCTGATCCGACGTAATCTAGCTTTTAACTCGATTAATAATCTTAATATTACTTTTATTGCAAATTTAATAGTTTTAGCTGTATTGAATAAGTATCCACTGCACGTGGCTATACTGGTCTAGTGGCAAGGTTCTCGGTGGGAGAGCGTGAGGTCACGTGCTCGAATCTCGCCAGGGCCAGAGAATTTTTCACTTTGAACTTTAACCTAGCCTGCACCTCTCAGCGATATGAGGAGTCACGAGAACGACAAGTGGTTCGGATTCCACATTTAACTGTAGGTCCCCTTTCTCCGGTTACATAAATGGTGTAGATTAGGATATGTGAGTCGTTGAACTGGAGTAGAATCAAGAGACTTCCACCAGGTCACGGAGCCAAACTAATTACGACGTTTTCATATATATATTCGGTTTCAGACCTATATCATGTACCAGGACAAAGCCCAGTGGACGACGGTGACGGTATTTCCCGGTCGAAAAGAAACCCTTCAAAATTAAACAAATAAAGTGCGGCATGGTAAAAGAATTAGAAGATTGATCTAGTTCCATTGATCTTGTCTATTAGTGTTTAACCGAGAAGAGGCTTATAAAATCATTGAAATTATGTTAAAAGTATGATGAAAGGAGGTAAGTGCTGTCTTCAATCAGCACTAGCTGAATACAGTGTGAGTAATTTACACTACATGTTACGCTAATGCACATATTTATATCCCATTACTATTATTTTATTAATTAGTGATGCAATATTGTAAGTGCATTCACTTACATGCGTATATTTACTATACACAGAATTGTGCCGAACAGCGTAAGAAATAAGGAAATTACAAAATGAAACTCCACATCATAGAGTTTTCCTGCACACAATTCTAATCAGAAGATTGTGTTGGAACATATGTTTATCACATCATATGTCTAGGAACATGTGCCATACAGTGTTAAATTATGCCGGTGTATTCATTCGTGTTATCTTGATACAGTCTACAAACTGTGATGGCGATAGAAATGTGGATTAAAAGTAATAGAATTAAACAAACAGCACCATGAAGCACGACCGTTGCCAACGTGTTTCACGTATCTCAACGTTACAGATAGTCGTGCGGGAGACGCCTGCCAAACGTGTGATCCTGGAGAGGAGCAGCAGCAGCAGCAGCTGGCCTTGTAATATCAGTTAACATGCGACAGTAACTGCGGACGAGTAAAGTCAGTGGATATGCAGCTCTGATTTATGGTTACTTCGTGATGATGTCCTCTTTCGTAAAGTATTACGGAGATAAAATAGTACCCCATCCGGATCTCCGGGCGAAGACTATTCTGGAGGATGTCGTCAATTGGAAAATTGTCATTCTGTGCATCAGATCGTTGAATGTTAGACCCCTTAACACGGTAGGTAAATCAGAAAATTTAAATAAAACAATATTTTTGAAAAGGATAGGTTGCTCCTCACCACAGAGGCGTCCGACCAGTTGCAAAAAGACACACATAAAAGAATAAAGGAAACTGAAACTTTCGGCTGTTAAACCTTCATCTGCCTAGAGTTAACAATGTGCCCTTGCCGGCATACCATGAAGGTTCATGGTTCTTACCACTTAGGATTTATGCCTGTGGGTATGTTTGTAAAGGCTAAGTGTACAAAGAATTTATTGTTCGGATTATAAATAGAACTGCTCTCTCAAATTCTAAACAGATACACGTTGTGTTATCAAGGTAAGTTCAATATGTATTGAAGTTGGTAATTGAATTTTTGAAAATCGACTTCAAAATTCCTTATTTGCCTTTGATTTCAGTTTAATTGGGCTACAATTAACATCTTGAGCTGTCCCGGCTCCTGTTTGTTCGATTGACGCTGTCCTTGATTTAATTACCGGCGCAAGTACCATCGACTTCTCTGTGCTTGCACCGCTCGTGGCGCTGTTTGATCTATCGCGCGTCGATTGTCTTCTGCCTGGTGCTTTCCTTGGCGCGTGTGACGCTACGGTGGTACCGAGGCAGTTAGGGAGTGGGTAGGGTATCAGACAGGCAGTTTGATACGATGTATGGCATCGCCATCGTCGAGTTATTGGCCCACTTTAGGTTACGGTAGTAACACTAAAAGTGGACCTTTGCGATCGTTTTTTGACAGCTAGTATTTTAAATAAAAATAACGGCTTAACCATTCACCTGAAACGTAAATTTGAATAACCAAAAATTCTCTACAACTTTGCTCTCTTATGTTTTTTTTCATATCTCGTATCGTTTCAGAGATATTGGCAAAAATAACGGCGACTTGACGATGTGTGTCTGGCTGTAACGTGTTCCCACTTTTTAGGTCGAACCGTTCAACCGATCGGCACCAAATTTTACAGACCTAATTTTTGGCTACCAGAGACCAGAACCTCGTTTTTTCAAATATTTCGGACAATAAATACGTTAGTTATACCAAAAAAGCCGTTTGTAATGTAATTTTAATTGCGTATTAACCGTTCATCTGACGCTAAAATTGAATAACCGAATTTGTAGAGGAGAAGATTCTCTAAAGCTTTGTTCCCTATGTTCTTTTCATATCTCGTATCGTTTGAGAGATATTTGCAAAAATAGCAAATTTTTGAGACCCTCCACTGAATTAACGAACCAGCCAGCCGTTCGCAGATGTCACGTGACATTCATCGCCCAGAACTCTCTTTGGCATAAGCCATCTTGCTTAAAAAGCAATAGCAGACACAATGAGCCCAACAATTTAAGCGAAAGTAGAAAGTCTTAGTTGAAATCAACCCTTCTATATATTTGATGATTTTCTTATTTTAATCTACACGTTTTCATTTCAAAGCAATGGCGCACTGAAGAATTAACAAAAACACGTCGTTCTTCGTACGATACATGATAATCTAGTATCTACAAATGCCATAATAGCACCAGTTAATAACAGCCATGAATAGTACGAAATTTAAGAACGGAGCTTCTAAGGGTTGGCCGTAGCGTGGTGGGCAATGCGTTGGACTGTGACGCTAAAGGACAGTGGTTGAAAACCTGCCACTACATAATTTTTTTTCCTAAAAGGGTGTCAGACACTCTTATTAATTAATTTTTTATTGTTTACATTATTATTTTTGTCCAAAATGTTTGCAAAAACTTGTTGTTGTTGTGATCTTCTGTCTGGAGACTGGTTTGATGCAGCTCTCCACAATACTCTATCCTGAGCAAGCCTCTTCATCTCCACATAAGAACGGCAACCTACATCTCTCTGAATCCGCTTACTGTATTCATCTCTTGGTCTTCCTCTTCGATTTTTACCCCACACACTTCCCCCCAATGCTAAATTTACGATACCCCGATGTCTAAGAATGTGTCCTACCAAGCGATCCCTTCTTTTAGTCAAGGTATGCCAGAAATTTCTTTTCTCCCCAATTCTGTTCACTACCTCCTCATTAGTTACGCGATCCACCCACCTAAACTTCAGCATTCTTCTGTAGCACCATATTACAAAAGCCTAAATCCTCTTCCTGTCCGCACTGTTTATCGTCCATGTTTCACTCCCATACAAGGCAACACTCCATACAAATGCCTTCAGAAAGGAATTCCTTAGGCTTAAATCAACATTAGATGTTAACAAATTTCTCTTTTTCAATAACGCTTTTCTACCCATTACCATTCTGCATTTTATTTCCTCTGTACTGCGACCATCATTTGTTATTTTTGTAAATAAAGAACAGTCTAGAATGCACTAATTTATTTCATTCTACTAGTTTCAGTCTTATGTAGACCATCTTCAGGAATTTGTCTCCTTTGATGTTGTGGAGCTGGCAGGTAGCTGGGAGCCTTCCAGTGTGTCACTTGCAGTGACACACTGGAAGGCTCCCAGCTACCTGCCAGCTCCACAACATCAAAGGAGACAAATTCCTGAAGATGGTCTACATAAGACTGAAACTAGTAGAATGAAATAAATTAGTGCATTCTAGACTGTTCTTTATTTACAAATTTAAATAGAGTGCTGTTTACCCAATAATATAGAAACAAAAATGTTTCAAAAAATATGTGATTTGTTATTTTACTGCCTAAGTAACAAAACTCATCTACCTCCTTATTGCTTCGTTACCTAATCTAATTCCTTCAGCGTCACCTGATTTTCTTATACTGCACTCCATTAGTAACTTTTAAAACTACAAATCTAAAGTGGGCCGTAAAACGAGTCAGTGCGATTTTTTTGATTAAGGGGCCGTTTGCGGCGGGCCCGGCGTGTGGATAGAAATTGTTCTGGATGGAACTCTGCCCGCAGGGAGCCATGCATGCCATAAGCTTAAGAGATTGGTCCGCAGAGGCCTTTCTGTCAAGTCGTAACAGCACCTCGTCGCGGGCTGTTTACCTCGTCTCCCGGCCATGTGGTCGCGTTCCTAGCGGCCGCGCGACGCCGCGTCCGTCCCTCGCCAAGCGTCGGAGCTGTCACCAAGTGCCAGAGTACTCCGCACTCAGTCCCGGCTGCGCCTCGCGTCGTTCCAACCGCTTTTCGTCTGTGATGAATGAAATGTTTCCTGGCGTTGGTTGACACCCTTCGCCTACACCATCGCGAGGGATCCTGCACTTGTCGTGGAGTAAGAAATAATTAAGCTAAGTGACTGATACAGTCCTGCTCCGCAAATTTGTGTGTGTGAATTTGTCAGGATGGGTGGTATCTGGTTTGTGTCCTTCTGCTGGCTCGCATCTGCACAGGCGGTCGTTGTACAGCTTTGTTTTTCTTTTTCTACTTGTTACAGAAATTTTTCCCTCCGTGAGGCATCGCCACCCCGCGGTTGTAATTTGGCGTTCTATTCGTTTGTGTAAGTCCCTTCGCGTCAGAGCTGTAGTTCTTGTTCACCGTTGGGCACCTTATTCCTCTCCTTCCTGCTTTGAGTCAGCTCATCTGTTTCACCAGCGTGGATGTATTAAATTAACGAGTATCCAGCTCCACACCTTTAGTGTGATGTTGATAAGTATGCTGAGCCGTTTTCATTTAAATGGCAGGGGTCATTTGTAAATAATATTGTATTTAGAAGGGTTGCTTTCAACTAAGACTTTCTACTTTCTCTTAAATTGTTGGGCTCATTGTGTCTGTTATTGCTTTTTAAAGAGTGGTGTTTATTGAATTTCGGGCCTTTTTAACTTATCAAAGAATTGGTTCTCTCAACTTGGCCTTCTGCCTTTCATCACTTATCTGAACAGTCTTGTTGGGCCTTCAGCTTCTGATTGTCTATATATATATATATATATATATATATATATATAATATCTTAATTTAAACAAATGGAACCTAAACTGACTATGCTTGCGTAACTTCACCCACCAACTACCCACCGCGCCCAAAACCCACCCTCTCACATCTGTTCTTTATAAATCTACCGCCTCCGAAATGACAAATTATTCCTCCCGACAAATCTCGCATGAATTCCTGACTTGGCCTTATCCTGTTTTCACCTGTTTGCAAAGCACCCCCGACAAATTAATTTTGGTACTGAAACTAGAAGTGACGTGGCTACATCGACAGTCAAAAATTTTTTTATTTTAATTTGCGTGAGCAAAGGGATCAAACTACCAAACTGCATGGCTAATCAGTCCCTACAATTACACACTACTTAAACTAGCTTATAGTAAAGCTAACAGACAGGTCAATGCCAAGGGACGACTCGAAACTCCGACCGTGGCGACCTCAGAATGCCCGTCTGTCCTCAAGCAGTTGGACATTATAGAGCGGCCGAATCGACCAGCAGGTGATTGCCAGGCGGACTATGATGAATCTTGAATGTGTAGACATGAAGAGTAAAGATTGGGAATGTTGATAAATTTTGTTTTATTGTTATTATTGCCGGTCGCGGTGGCCGAGGGGACTGAGGCGCATCAGTCACGGTCTGCACGGCCACTACGGTCGGGGTTCGAATCCCCCTCGGGCATGGATATTTGTGCCGTCCTTAGTGTTAGCTAGTTCGTAAATAGTTTGTAAGTTTAGGGACTTATGACCCCGTAGTTAAGTCCCATAAGCTATACAAACATTTGAACACATTTTATTATCATCATCATTATCATCATTAGAGACTAATTATGCCTTTCAGCGCTCAGTCCGGAGAATAGTACCTCCGACAAAATTCCTCCATGAACCCCTATTCAATGCTAACATTGATGCCTCGTCTGATGTTATACCTTTTACTTTCTTCTTGGTCTACCTCGACTCCTCTTACCCTTCGCTAACGAGCTCATGAGTCTCTTAGGTAACCTTGCTTCTCCCATGCGTGTAACTTGACCCCAGCATCTCAGTTTGTTCGCTCTAACTGCTTCACCTATGGCGTTCATTCCCATTTTGATTTCCTCCTGCCACTGTTCCAATATATTAGTACCTGCAATCGTTCTTGATACTTTCATATCTGTAACCTCTACCGTATGAGTAAGGTAACCCGTGTCCATGCAACTTTCACTCCAATACAACAAAGTTGGTCGGATGATAGGACGGTGCACTGCTAACTTCGTCTTGGTACTTACTTTCCTCTTGCAGAAGAGAGTAGATCTTAGCTGAGCACTCACTACATTAGCTTTGCTGCACCTCGATTCCAGTTCTTTCACTATGTTGCCATCCTGTGAGAAAATACATCGCAGGTACTTGAAACCGTCTACCTGTTCTAACTTTGTTCCTCCTATTTGGCACTCAATCTGTTTAAATCTCTTTTCTACAGACATTGCTTTCGTGTTGGAGATGCTGATCTTCATATCATAATCCTTGCACCTCTGATCGAGCTCTGAAATGTTAGTTTGCAACCTTTTTTTCTTTAAAAAAACCAACAACTAATAGATCAAAATCAGACAATCACATTTTCAATATCAATTCAAAAAACTGGATTCCTTGTTTACCCCCACAGTCACAAACTCCTGTGTATTTATTTATTATGATTTATTTTTAAGTTTTGAAAATTCGGTCCCAGTGTGGCTTACAACATAATATTCATTTTCATCTACCTGAATTTTTAGAATATTAATTCAAAATGTTCAAATGTTTGTTAAGCTTAAGGGACTTAACTACGGGGTCATCAGTCCCTAAACTTACAAACTACTTATGAACTACTTACGAACTAGGACGGCACAAATATCCATGCCCGAGGGGGGATTCGAACCCCCGACCGTAGTGGCCGTGCAGACCGTGACTGGAGCGCCTCAGTCTCCTCGGCCACCGCGGCCGGTGAATATTAATTTCATTAGATTTGTTTAGTTTAATCTAATGCAGTAACTATTCATTCTAAGTTTTTAACTCCACTCCAAACCTGGCCTTACATCTGTCATATGTAATACCATCTATAATTATAGTGCAGAATTATTAACAAGGCACTTAGCATTATCAGTTTATTTGTAATAGTAGGTAGTTTCAGTTCACAGGGTATATTCAAATTTATTCCTTATTTTATCTTTCAGACATTGTATATTCTTGTATTACTGTTTAGGTTTTAAGTTGGTAACTGTAATAACACAATGTCAAAAAAGTGTTATACTATGTACGTCGATCTAAGTGGAGACATTTGTCATCTCTTCCCATACTGTATCTAAGCATTGTAACCTCTTTGACACAGCAGTAAATACTCTGAAGATAGCCTAATAAGCCGAAAACCGGTTAAGTATACGAAAATAAACTGGTAAAACTCACACAAAATTGTGTTTTTTAATTAAAAAAAAAAAAAAAAAAAAAAAAAAAACAGTTGCCTTTAAGATTTTCTCACTAAAAATGTAACAGAGTCATTACAGTTAAATACGTTGTTTTGGAGTTGTGCAAAACCAGGCAGACATCTATAGTGCGAACAAATCAGAGTAGAGACGTAATTATTCTCACATCGAGAGTGCTACACCATCTGGTGCCAGGTGTTCTATGGCGGTTCGTTATCTGAAACCGCGAAGCATTCCTAGCGGACGGGAGAGACGCGGCAATGCAAATGTTGTTATCGACTCCGGAAAACCCATTCCGGGAGCCGCCAGGAGGACCCTCGATCGCAATGAGAATACGGCGGGAGCGGGGGGCCTCTCGGACAAATGAACGCGACCTGGCCTCCACATGCAAATGGCGGCGCTCCGCGCAGCTCCGTAACGACTGGCGTGCCACCGCCTCTCTTCACCCCACCGCTGATTTTCTGCAGCCAGGGATAATTTTTATGTTCTTTATATTCGAAATAATTTTGTATAACATACGAATCACTTCTCAAGTATCCACCGAAAATCACAAACAGAAGAACTTCACATCATTAATTATGTAATAGCAGCAGAATGTTTTGGAAGAATGCGGTGAAACTGCTGCATTGAATATGTCAAAAAATATGGAACACGCAGCAGTGGCTAGAAGACTGGAAAAGATTAGAAATCTCGATTCCAAAATTGGGAATTTCTAAGGAACCTTCTGTTAGAAGTAAACGAAATGGTGGCTGTGATTTATTAAACACCAGCTGAAAACCCAGCGTTGCCCGGGTATTTATTTATTCCTGACATTTTTAAGGTATATATTCATTTTGTATCAGAGCTGTATGTCTGTAAAACATTTTGGGAATACAATTACTAGTACAGAAGTAATAGATTAAAACTTGGTGCCGGCCGCGGTGGCCGAGGGGACTGAGGCGCTCCAGCTTCGGTCTGCACGGCCACTACGGTCGGGGGTTCGAATCCCCCCTCGGGCATGGATATTTGTGCCCTCCTTAGTATTAGCTAGTTCATATGTAGTTTGTAAGTTTAGGGACTGATGACCCCGTAGTTTAGTCCCATAAGCTCTACAAACATTTGATTTGATTTAAAACTTGGTGCGTGATGGGGCGGTATTCCATTAAAGTTACTGTTTATGTGCTCATATCTCACGAACTACGTGTCGGAATGTGATACAATTTAGAAGCTACATTCAACTATATATGTGTATACTGTCTGTAAAATTTCCTGTCGCTACAATTTGTAGCGTTCAAATTATAAATTGTAACGTCATACCGACAGCCGTAGTTTTACTCCATAAACAGCGGAAAAACAGTAAGCGAGAAACTTATTTCCTTTCATCAATTTCCTATGGTTGTCAGCGAGAGAAAGTTTAATAAAAGTTTGAAATTAAGTATAAAGTTTGTTGCAAGTCGCTAAGTACTCTGATTCTCGTATAGCGTATTTATAAAGTCTCGCCGCATTATGTGGCAGTTTCTTACAAATCCTATTGTTTATGACGTCATATCTTCTGAATCATGTATCATATATGATTCTTAACCCTGCAGCAATTGCACCTATCGGTAAGGAATGTGTGTACCAAATTTGGTTGAAATCAGTGTAGTGGTTTAGGAAAAAATGAGCAGAATTGTCGCTAAATGCAGCAGTTTTCTGCGCATCTCATTGTTTATGACGTCATATCTCGTGAACTATGTATCGTACGTGATTCTTACCTTTACGGCGACCACTCTCATGGATTGAAGCTTACGTGTACAAAATTTCATAAATATTGGAAGAAAACTGTATATTTGTATGCAACACGTATAAATATACGTGCTTTCTGTATTAGATTAGATGAGGTTAAGGCAATGCAAGCGCCCTGTGACCACTGGAGACAGTGCAACAGCTCATCCTGATCTACTTGCACACAGCTTAATGTTATTCCACCTGATGATATTCCCCTGAAACGCGTTGTGGATACAATAAACAAAATGACTCGTAACAGTAATACCTAGTGTAAGGAAGGCGGCAACAGCGGCCTAAGAGTATGAGTCCTAGCAGCACTAACGATGAAGTTCAAATGTTTGTATAGCTTATGGGACTTAACTACGGGGTCATCAGTCCCTAAACTTACAAGCTACTTATGAACTAACTAAGACGAAAGACGGCACAAATATCCATGCCCTAGGGGGGATTTGAGCCCCCGACCGTAGTGGCCGTGCAGACCGTGAGTGCTGCGCCTCAGTCCCCTCGGCCACCGCGGCCGGCCTCACACACAAAGAAAGAAAATACTGTATGTGGAAATGTGTCCGGAAACGCTTAATTTCCATGTTAGAGCTCATTTTACACTGAAAGGAGGAGTGACACATTGTTGGATGAACCATTCACAGAAGCGTACCCGTGGAGGCCAATCAATTGCTGTTAGTGCCTGCACACGCTGTATATGGTACGGAAACAACTAGTTCTCCCGTAGAAATCTCCATACAGTGACGTGGTCAACGTTACCTTGTACAGCAGCAACTTGTCTGACGCTGACATCAGGGTTATCGTCAACTGCACGAAGAGTTGCCTCGTCCATTGCAGGTGTCCTCGTCGTTCTAGGTCTCCCCCAGTCACGAGTCATAGGCTGGAATGTTCCGTGCTCTCTAAGACGCCGATCAATTGCTTCGAACGTCTTCCTGTAGGGACACCTTCGTTCTGGAAATCTGTCTCGATACAAACGTACCGCGCCACGGCTGTTGCCCCGGTGCTAAACCATACTTCAAATGGGCATCTGCGAACTCCGCATTTGTAAACATTGCACCGACTGCAAAACCACGTTCGTGATTAACACTAACCAGTTGATGCTACGTACTGATGTGCTTGAAGCTAGTACTGTAGAGCAATGAGTCGCATGTCAACACAAGCACTGAAGTCAACATTACCTTCCTACAATTGGGCCAACTGGTGGTGAATCGAGGAAGTACAGTACAATTGGGTATTTTGACAATTGTCTGCAGGAATTATTTCTATTTACATTTAAAGAGCAAAACTAAAATGAGCTCTAACATGGAAATTAAGCGTTTCCGGACAAATGTCCACATAATATATTTTCTTTCTTTGTGTATGAGGAATGTTTCCTGAAAGTTTGGCCGTACCTTTTTGTAACACCCTGTATGTAGCAATAAAGGTTGCCACGGTGTCATAAAACGCAACAATGACGAGTACTTAAGGAGACCATACATAGCTTTCATCACATTTCGATAGATTAAGGTTTTATTTAAGTACTATGAAAAGGATTTTGTAGCTTTATTTATTTTTGAGTATTTAAAGAGTATTCTCCTACCACGTGTGTTTATGTGTCACGCCCACTTTTCTGTCACCCACATTTCTGCATATACTGTAGATGTTTATATCCCCTACAATGCACGTTATTATGCAGATTATTTTTTTACTCCCGAGAGTGTTGGATATCCTTTCAAACACGCGGTTAGTTTTGTTCAATCGTGATTGCGAGTAGTTGTTATACTTACGTTTGCAGTGCTTGTTTAAGTGTTGAAAGCATCCCGCTTACTCCTTGCTTCTTATTTCAGGTTGGAATGGACTAACGAAAGTATTCCTATTCTTCCTGAATCAGTTTCCCATCTAACCAGTGGCGTAACTAGGACTTGGCTTTGGGGGGGGGGGGGGGAGGTAGATCTGCTTGACGAGCTAAATTTTAGTCAGTTTCCAGACAGACTACCATCTACCACTCCCGTTGAAGATTAATTCACTCCCATCCAATGAAAGCTTATGGTAAAACGCCCCGAGTTTCCAATCTTTACCTTCATTAGATTGCTGTTATGTAATTTCTTTCTTTCTTTCTTTCCATTTTTTTTTTCGAGGGGCTGTTATGGGGGGGTTCTATCCCCCTCATCCCCCCCCCCCCCCCCGCAGTTACGCCACTGCTTCTAACATCTCTCACTCACTGCGTCCCATGCTGGGTGGAGGTGTCTTTAACACGGATCATCAACAAATACTAAGTCCGCGATGACGAGTATAGAACAGTAAAACGAGAAGTAAGATAATTAGCGCAACGGATAACGAATTTAGGAAATGGGTCCACCGTGCATGCAGAGTGAGAAGAAATGTTGTTATGGGCATTACACGATCATAAACACATCAACACAGCAGGTGTATGTGCACACAATGGGCAACCTATTTGATGACTGGGATGGGGATTTGGCAATGAATTTAGAGACAGTCATAGATATAAATTTAGTTTTAACAAGAAAATTTAATAAGAGATTAAATGTTAGTCTCCCATCTTTCAAATACAATTTACATTCGTTATACATGGAATTATGCAACCTCCCTAACTCGGTGACACAATCCGCATCTTTAGGTGAGTTAGAGGAGAGTCAGAAGGTACTACCAACACAAACCATTAACACATATGGGGACCTAAATCAAAATATAGAATTGAATTGGGCAGGTCAGAAACGAGCCCTAGTCGTGAAGTAATACCACGATTAGAGTAGCATTCGCCACGAGTTCTCGATATCGGTCTAAGGTCGATCCATGCGTACATTAACGTAGGAAACGCGTGCCTTAATTTAAAATCTCAACTAAGAAATCGCTTTGAGCAATCTAAGGCTGGAGCGCAGCGTGCAGCGTGTCTAGTCACAGGGCCATCAACGGCAGAGTGTTGGTTTCAAACAGCAACATCAGCGGCCGGCTAGAGAACTGGAGGGGGAGTTGCCAACCCCTGGGGTGGAAGAATTTTGCGGGGGCGACGCCAACGGTCGTCTATGACCTGCCCAACGACGATACTGTTAAGTTGGTAGGGGAACATGCGTAGGACGGAGCCTCTCTGACTACTACTGGAGGGAATTTGAATCCCCGAGAGCTACAACTGTTGACTGACTCTCCCCTTAGGATACGGTAGGGAGCGAACTATATTACTTAGGTACTAAACAATTAATACAGCCAACCTTTTTACTTTCCTTCACTGAAGTAAGAGGCAAGAGACAAACATGAACTGGAACACGGTGGCACAAGAAACTGCCAGCACAATAAATGAAGTTCAGTAATAAAAGAAAGAGACTTAGTTGATAGTGGTTACAATGGACCCCTTTCAGTGTATACTATGGGCAGGCAATTAGGAGAAATAAAGAAAAGCTGGAGGCAATGAACAGGGATGTTTGGGACATATTCTTCCATAAGTTCAAATGTTCAAATGTTTGTAAATCTATCGGACCAAACTGCGTGGTCATCAGTCCGTAGCTTACAAACTACTTAAACCTAGGTAAACTAACCTGACAAACACACACACCCATACCCCAGGGAGGACTAGAACCTCCACGGCGAGCAACCGCGCGCTCCGCAGCGAGACGCTTTAGACCGCTCGGCTACTCCACCGCGGTTTTCCGTAAGTCTTCTACTGATGATAAGCCATGTCATGCACTGTATCCATCAGGAGAAAATTCGTGGTGCAAATACAATAGGGCTCAGCCAACTGAAGAATCTTATTCTCATCAGAATTCTCTTCCTGCTGTTGTTATTATAGCAATTAAACTTATTTTCAGAGACTTGGCTCATCCTGACCTTCTAATCAAATGTCTGCGCAGACACAAAACCCAAATGAATATTTCAACAGCATAATTTGGACCCGCCCTCCTAAAACTGTATTTGTAGGCATGCATACGAGGAAACTGGGAGTTCATGATGCGGTTATTACATTCAACTGTGGTAATATTTGAAAGTGTTGGGTACTGAAAAATCTCGGAATTAAACCTGGTGAAAATATGATCACTGGGCTGCAACATTGCGATAAAATGAGGATAGCCGATGCAGACAGGTCTGCATTTAACATGGCCAACAAAGCAAGACAAATATCCTTGAAGGTGAAAGAGAATCTGGAAGACCTGCTAGAGTCCAAAGAAGGGCTATCATATGAGCAGAACAGTTTTAATAAACTGTAAGTAACAAATTTCAAAAGATTTTTTTAATCAGTTTCCCGCAAACTAAAATTTTCAGTACATATGCCCCACTATAACAGGAACTCTCATAGATAAATGAATGAAATTTTCAGAGACACTGCATAATGTAATAAGCCACCTCCGTTATTACTCACAGTTGTGAGTAAGGCAGACAGCTGACTTCGGTTTATTGGGAGAATTTTGGGAAGATGTACTTCAACTGTAAAGGAGACCGCGTATAAAACGCTTGTACGACCACGTCTTGAGTATTGCTCAAGTATTTGGGACCCGCAGCAGATCGGTTTGAAGGAAGGCATAGAGGCGGTTCAGAGGCGAGCAGCTAGATTTGTTACCGGTAGGTTCGACCAATGCGCGAGTGTCACGGAAATGCTCCGGCAACTCAATTGGGGATCGCTGGAAGAAAGATGACGTTCTTTTCGTGAATTTCTGTTAAGTAAATTTAGAGGGCCGGAATTTGAAGCAGAGTGTAGTACGATCTTGCTGCCGCCTACTTACATTTCGCGTAAAGATCACAAAGACAAGATAAGAGAAATTAGGGCTCGTACGGAGGCATATAGGCATTCTTTTTTTCCTCGTTCAATTTGGGAGTGGAATAGGAAAGGAAATGCCTAATAGCGGTACAGTGTACCCTCCGCCACGCACCTTAGGGTGAATTGCGGAGTATGTATGTAGATGTACATTCATTAATATTCTTCCATTAGGAAGTTTGCAAGAAAATTATTTTCTTGCCGTGGCGGAGTGGAAAGTGCATTGAGGCGCTATGCTGAGATACGTGGGGCCGTTCCCTGTTGGGGCATGTATGTTTGTGTTGTCTTTAGTGTAAATTAGATTATAAGCAGTTTGTAAGTTTAGGGACTGATGACTCAGCAGTTAACTACCAAAAGCTTTACAAACATTTGAACTTTTTTTTTTATTATCTGCAGAAAATACTTAATATTTTTGTTAATAAATTTAAAAAGTATTTCTTAAAAACCGTAATAGGGATAAAGTAGATTTTAGTACAGTTGACGCTATCAGCACCATGTAACATGCAGTAAAAATATTCAGGTCCTGCAACATATAGTTTTTCGAAAATGGATCAAATACTTGCCTAAATTAACACGGGTTAGATAAGCTGGGTGTGGCCCCCATAACACTGGGCACGACGATACGAAACGGGGATACTGAATAAAACGACGCAGGCGACACTGGTTATGCTAGTGGCTGTTGCAACTCGTTAAAAAGACACGCGACAGACGCAGAACATAGCACAAGACTGCCGAAGCACCAATTAAAAATTGTGGCACTTTGGACTTCGCAGGGGAAAGAAGTTGAGGGTGAAAAGCACGTTAGGAGAGGGTAGGGAAGGGGGCGGGCTGGAAAAAGGGACGTGAAAGGACTCTAGGATAGGAAGGGGAGGTGAGAGAAAGACAAGCGGAGGGAGGCAAAGGCTAGAGGAGGGGGAGAGAGGGGGCGTTGCCCCTGTGGAGAGGGGGGAAGGTGATTATGGTTGGTAGGAGGGATAGGTTTCGGGGAGGATGTAATATTATCTTTTTCTTTCCTTGATTGTAGTTTAATATCCTAATACAGGGCGGGTTGGCAGCGCTCGCAGGCTATCTCCAGCCTATACAAATAAAAACTTCATATAGAGGAAACAGGTAAAATAGAAAGGATAATATGTTACAGATATAAATAAAAACATGGAGAAAAACCGAAGTACTAAAAATAGAGTGAAATATTGGCATGCGAAGAAACACAAATTTAAAACTTATGGTGTCGGCTGTGGGTCGGCCGTTCAATGTTGTTAAATAAAATGATGTAACTACATGACACCACATTTAGTGATGCACATACACGAAAGCACATTAAAAGGTTCACATACAGTGGAGCACTACTAAAGACGTGATATGGGGGGAAAAGGGGATGAAAGGAAAGGGACAGGGTGGGGAGGCGCCACAGGGCCGGTGGGGGACAGGGGTGAAGGGAAGAGCCGGAGGGACAATGGGGTGTAATGAGGAGCAGGTACAGGAGGGGAGGAAGGGGCATGGTCAGGGCCCTCAGGGAGAGGAGGGAAGAGGGAGCAAGAGGAAGGATCATAGCCGATAGGAAGGGTAGATGTCGGGTCTGTGGGCATCATCTGGAAGGGGGAGGGGACGGAAGTTGCCACAGGAAAGGCTCTGGAGAGTGGACAGATGTAGAGCAGGGGGGATACTGTGGTGGAGGCGCGGCAACTGACTGGGTGCTGAGAGGAGGGGATGGAGGATTAGGAGGTAACAGTTCAATAAAGAGTATGAGGTGGGGGAAAGGAATGAGATCGTAAGGATCTGCCTGGGGGATATGGGAGGCGAGGCGGAGGGATGGCGCTTCAGTATCTCCAGGGATTTGTAGAACGATGGGGGAGCGCAGATCGAGATGATGGAAAGGATAAGGGATTTCTAGGTATAGAGGTTCGGCTAACAAGGAGTTTGAGGAGGCGGAGGCGGAAGCGGGCTTTTTCTTTGATAGTGTCAAGGTGGGGAATCCAGAATATGGTGCGATCAATAGTGAGGCGCAGGTACCTTAGGGTAGGAGTGAGGCATATGGGACGGTGATGGAAGGTGAGATATAAATCACGGGGACGGAAGAAAGGTGTGCTGAACACTGTGATGATCGCTTTGGTAGGATTTATAGATGGGGCCACTAGTTGCACGAAGTGAAGAAAAGGTCAAGGTGTTCTGGGAGAAGATGTTGTAGTGGGCGAGGGAGGGAGGTAGGGCAAGGAAAGAGGTGCCATCAGCATATTGGGAGAGGTATACAGGAGATAAAAGAGAAGAGAAAAGACTGTACCTTGGGGCACGTCAGCAGAAGGATAAAAATGATGGAGTCGCTGTTACTATTATCTTATATTGTTTCGTTTAAATATTTTTGAACCTGACAGATACGTCGAGAGCTTCTTCTTTTCTATTTTTGTATTCAGGTGGGAAATGATAGCTCTTTGTTGTTTACTCTTAAGAGAATTTTTGGATAGCGTTTACTAAAGCATGGATCACAAAGAGCTGCTATTTTTTTCCTTAATCGAACGGAAGGAAATAAAAAAGAAACGTTAAGATACCTGTAAGTATCTGTTTACTCACCGCTTGGAGCACTAATGTCGCTCCAGCTCCCAAAGAGCAGAGAGTGTAACGACTGAGTTAGATTGTGCTACAGGGAGCGGCTTACCTTCGTCCCCTCTGCAGACGGTTTCCATGTACGTCGGTCGGTTCAGCTCCGGAGCGCGCTGTCCATATGTCAGACGCTCCCTGGTCTTCAGCCAAACAAATTTGTTATTAAAAATATAGAATGGTGTAAAAATACGCTGACTTAAAGCTTGAAGGGCGTAGAAATGGAGATAACATATACATCGAAAAGAATTTGAAAGAAATGTATTCAGAATTAAAACAGCCACAGTGCTTAAAATGACATGTAAGTAGAAGTTTAAAATCCAGGGTGGTTAATATCACAATGGTGAAGCATACGAGACAACGACGAAGACACTGCTTAAAAATACACGGCAACACGAATATTCTACCTGTTCGGCGGTCGCTTACGTTTTAAAAGACGCTTGTAGCACAATACACATACACTGTCACTAAGAATGTACTGTTAAAATTGTAGGGCACAGGTACCCCGCAGGGGAGGAAGGTAGGGGAGGAACGGAGGGGAGGGATGGGACGTGAGGCGGTAGGGGGTGATGGGAGGAAAGCGCAAGGGCTCCTGGGGGATTGGGAGGGAGGGAGGGAGGGGAAAGCCGAAAGTGGGAGGGACTGGATCAGGAGGGGGAAGGAGAGGGGGCGTACAAATACAGAGAAGGGATAAGGTCCATAGGCTGCTCAGATGTCAGGACAGAGGACGTCATCCGGGAGGAGAAGGTAATGAAAGTTACTCTCGGAGAAGATGTGGATGTGAAGGGAGGGATAACAAGGTAACGGCATGGCATATACCTGGTTTGCAACAAGAGGGTGGTGGGAATTAAGTTTCCGGGAGACATATCTGAGGCGGCGCTGTTCGAGGAACGTGAGCAGGTGTGGGATAGGAATAATATTGTGCAGGATCCGCATGGGGGATAGAAGGCGGAAGTGGGGACCGTGGCATTCAGTAATCTGTAGGGATTGGAAGAGTGCAGGGATAGCAGAAACCCAAGCAGGGGGGAAGCAGCACAGGACAGGACGCAATAGTAGTCTTGTTTCATTTAAATATTTTTGTGATAAGGAATACAAATGTATACCAAGCCATAGTTGCTTGTTGAAAAAATTTTTTCTGTTTTATTCCTGGACTGGAACCATGAGACTCAAATTCAAATGTTTGTTAAGCTTATGGGACTTATGGGTCATCAGTCCCTAAACTTACAAACTACTTATGAACTACTTACGAACTAGGACGGCACAAATATCCATGCCCGAGGGGGGATTCGAACCCCCGACGGTAGTGGCCGTGCTGACCGTGACTGGAGCGCCTCAGTCACCTCGGCCACCGTGGCCGGTACCATGAGACTACTAGGTTGAATATGACTGACTACTCTAAAGCACAGGGTACTGTACTACTTGGTCCTAAAACAACTGCTGGCCACAATGATACCTACAGGAACATTTCTAAAATTGCAATCTATTTCATTTTACATTTTTGTCTTTTACAACATTTTCCTTATTGTGGAGCACTTGAGAATGACGGCACGGTATGTTGAAACTGGTTGTGCATTATATTATTCCAGTTCCATTCATGACTGCCAATTTTTTTCTTTATTGTTATTATCACGCCGACAGGTTCGGGAAGCTGGCAGCAGCATCAGGCGCTGCTCATCCGTCGAGAGTACATGCAAATTACAATTAAGACTTAAAAACCATGTCACGAGGGTAAAAACAACGAGGAGTGAAAAACATGGCATGAAGATAAAATTGATGAGTTGAAAACTGGAGACTATAATGCAGGCATAAAACACATGACCAAGGCGACGGAAACAAACACAAAGACAGTTAAAAACAATATGTGCCACGACGGCGGTAAAATCACATTGAGAAGTCACTGGTCAAACACCACGACACTGGTGAAGAAGAGAGGTTGTTGTTCGACGCCCCGTGAAGGCTCACACGGAGACACTGACGCACTGAACACTAGGCGACACTGTTTCTAGAATTCTTCACTTAGCCCCCCGTAGAGGGATGGGAGGGGAGCGCTAGGAAGCGCGGGTGAGGCTGGGGAGATAGAGAGGTGAGGAAGGATGGGGATTGTCGAGACTCCAGGGTGGGAAAGGAGAAAAGCCAAGCTGGGTGAGGGAAGAGGGGGCGCTGATGCTATGGGGATAGGTTCAGGATTGATGGGAGGGGTAAATTTCAAGACGAAGGGCGTCATCCGGTAGCGGAAGGGCATGGAAGTTGCCTTGGGAAAGGACATGTAGCGTTTGCAGGTGGCTCAAATGTTCAAATGTTTGTACAGATTATGGGACTTGACTACGGGGTCAGCAGTCCCTAAACTTAGAAACTACTTACGAATTAGCTAACACTAAGGACAGCACAAATATCCGTGTCCGAGGGGGATTCGAACCTCCGACCGTAGTGGCCGTGCAGGCCGTGACTGGAGCGCCTCAGTTCCCTCGGCCACCGCGGTCGGCTGCAGGTGGAGAGAGGGAGAAATACATTGGAGTGGGCGTGGCAGAGGCCCTGCGTTGGTTAGGATAGGGACTGCCTTTATGTCAGTTTATAATAAATATTTTTGAACCTCACAGATACGTCAATAGCTACTTCTTTTACATTTCTGAATTCAGGCAGGAGATGATAGCCCTTCATTGTGCAGTCGTCGGAGAATATTTGAATGGCATGTAGTAAAGCTGGATCACAAAGATCTGTTAATTTTTTCGGTTATCAGTGGGACGGAAATTATAACCAAACGTTAAGATACCTGTAAGTATCTGTGGACGCACCTCTTGGAGCGCTGGTGTCGCTCCAGCTTCAAACACCATGGAGTCTCGCGACTGTTCGATTGTGCTACAGACTGTTGCTGATAGAACTTCCGGATTATGAGGCCGTGGTCCATACAACTTTTCAGTTTCACCTAACGTTTCGTCCAGAGCTGCGCCGGACATCCTCAGAGGTCTTCTCATTTGCGTTGAGTGTTGCCGACTGCAGTAAGAAGACCTCTGAGGATGTCCGGCGCAGCTCTGGACGAAACGTTAGGTGAAACTGAAAATTTTTATGGACCACGGCCTTATAACCCGTAAGTTCTGACCAGCAACAATGACATCCGGTCGTGAAAGCCTTCATCGCGTGCTACAGTCTCCCGCTTACCTTCGCCTCCCTTCCAGACGGTTCCCGTCCAGCTCGGAAGCACTTGCGTCCATATTTCAGACGCTGAGGCAGGCGAGGAATCGGCGCGCTCTACGCCCCGGCGCGGCCTCGCCTCGGATTAAAAGCCTCGCCTGCCCGACGGCCGCCTCTAGCCGCGATATATATGGCGCCTCCGGAGCACGCAAATCCCTCAAGCCGGCGCGCTTGATTAAAAACTCACCCCAGCGCCGCGCCGAGTGGGCCGCAATCCGCCCTCATATTATCCCCCAGCCTTCCTGCCACCCCCTGCTCCCCTAACACAGTTAACCCCACGAGAAACGTCCACCTGCGATCGCTTTGTCCCGGTCGCCGTTCTGGAGGGCTGTCATTCACTGTACCAGCTGAAATGCAGTTTTACGAGGGTTAGACAGTAAATAACTCGCAAAATCCAGGTTATCGTATGTCGTCATGAAATACCCCTCGGAGAAGGGAAGACTCCTCTGACGACATCCAAAATTCGTATACTTTGGCCATTAAAATTGCTACCACAGGAAAAAATGCAGATGATAAACAGGTATTCAATGGACAAATATATTATACTAGCTTAAACCCGCGGCTCCGCTTGCGTTTTCGTTGATTATGACAGATAATGCGCGAACGTCAAATCTACTTTTTTAAACAGCTGTATTAAAGGAAATTTTTAATGCTTTATTTATTCTTACATTTACTTATTCGTATGCTTATCCTTACAGAGAAATAGCTGAACACATTGTAGCACGCATAGACCAAATATATGATCTGCGGCATCACGTTTCGCTGTATGTAACCTCCTTGGTATAGAGTCACAAACGTCATCGCTGGCCTTCAGTCCGAATTGTTTTATAATTTGACGACTTTCAACCACCATATCTTCTACCCCCTCATAGCTATCGACTTCGGACAACAATTACACACAGGCCATTCGTTTGCGTTTTGTAGTTTTTGCTGCAGACCAAAATATTAACACACGCACACGTAGAATTTTATATACACTGATAACTTTCCATCCCAATATACTCCACCCTTTTATCATTATCAACTCTCAAGCAACAATGCAACCAATAAAAACATTTTCAAAGTGTAATTATTGTTCCGCATTTCGTGTTACATTCTTCAAATTACTAAATATCTATCAGATCGCTATAAAACCGTGCCTAAAACCTTCCTCATTTATAAATTAGTAACTGTACAAATATTTAAGTCTCTGCGTCTTGTCGTTAAGACGTGATAAACGTACACCAACAAACATTCACATTTTTAGATATCGAAAATAGCTATCCGATCGCCATAAAACCGTGCCTAAAGCCTTCCCGTGGTAAACATTTGTAACTGTACAAATTTTTAGCTCTTTATGTATTGTGGTTCAGACGTGATAAACGTACACCGAACAGACATTCACATTTATAGATGTAGAAGACTAGAACTTACATGTGATTACATTTTCACGCAATTTGGGTGCATAGATCCTGATAAATCAGTACCAACAAAAACGTCCTCTGGCCGTAATAACAAACTTGATACGCCTGGGCATTGAGTCAAGCAGAGCTTGGATTGCGTGTACAGGTACAGATGCCCATGCAGCTTCAACACGATACCACAGTTCAAGAGTAGTGACTGGCGTATTCTGACGAGCCACTTGCTCGGCCACCATTGACCAGACGTTTTCATTTGGTGAGAGATGTGGAGAATGTGCTGGCGAGGGCAGCAGTCGAACATTTTTCGTTACCAGAAATGCCCGTACAGGACCTGCAACATGCGGTCGTGCATTGTCCTGCTGAAATGTGACATTTCACAGCGATCGATTAAAGGGGATAGCCACGGGTCGTAACACATCTGAAATGTAACGGCCACTGTTCAAAGTGCCGTCGATGCGAACTAGAGGTGACCGAGATGTGTAACCAATGGCACCCCATACCATGAAGCTGGGTGTTACGCCAGTATGGCGATTACGAATACACTCTTCCAATGTGCGTTCACCGCGATGTCGCCAAACACAAATACGACCACCATCCTGGATTCATCCGAAAACAAATGACGTTTTGCCATTGGTGCACCCAGGTTCGTCGTTGCGAACACCATTGTAGGCGCTCCTGTCTGTGATGTAGCGTCCAGGGTAACCGCAGCAATGGTCTCCGAGATGATAGTCCATGTTGCTGCGAACGTCGTCGAACTGTTCGTTGGTTGTTGTCTTGCAAACGTCCCCATCTGTTGACTCAGGGACCGATCCGTTACAGCCATGTGGTTAAGATGCCTGTCATCTCGACTGCTAGTGATACGAGGCCGTTGGGATCCAGCACGGCGTTCTGTATTACCCTCCTGAACCCACCGATGCCATATTTTGCTAACAGTCATTGGATCGCGACCAACGCGAGCAGCAGTGTCACGATACGATAAACCGCAATCGCGACCTTTATCAAGGTCGGAAACGTGATGGTACGCATTTCTCCTCCTTACACGCGGCATCAGAACAACGATTCTCCAGGTAACGCTGTTTGTCTACGAGAAATCGGTTGGAATCTTTCGCCATGTCAGCACGTTGTAGGTGTCGCCACTAGTGCCAACCTAGCGTGAATGATCTGAAAAGCTAATCATTAACATATCACAGCATCTTCTTCCTGTCGGTTAATTTTCCCGATGTGCTAGTCATAAAAGTAAAATTTCTGACAATATGCGGCAAGATCCCTTCAGTATTAATGTATCTTGCAGATATTGCACCACGATATCGCAGCAGCCTACACTTCTCCCCACACTACAAAGATAAAGATCTTGAACAATATACTAACTACCGGCTCCCTTCAATTGTGATCAACACAGCAGGTTTTGGATAGGGTGATACAGGAAGATATGTGAGAAGTTGTTACCACACTACAATAAATGAAATAGCGTTTAGATACCTGTGGGACCGTCATATTAATATACATAACCTTTAAATAGAATTAAAGTAACATTGAATCACTTAATACCCATGTACACTGGTTAAACATTTATATGATCAGTTGAGATATCTAGATTCTGAAGTATTGTCATCGGTAGAAAGAACTACAATGGTTACACGTCTTTCTGTCGGTTCTACGTAGTAGAGAAAACAATATTTTAGCAATTTCTATGGTGGTAATAACAGAAAGTTGTTGCAGAGTGGATTTGTGTTATGTTTACTCTACCAAACGAGTTATACAAGCAGTTGGGGTGAATTCAAAAAGTGACTTACCCGCGTCTATGGCATGGAAAGCCATAGGAAGGTTTGAAGCAGGACAGGGAGAGTGAAAGTGTTTTAGACAACAGAAACTGTTAAAAAAGGCAAAGCCAAGTCCGTCCACGGTTAACATCTCGTCGAGACAGGAGTCTGCATGCAACTTATCTGTAACACATCCTCCACGCAGCAACAGGACGCACAGTATCAACCCAAACAGTCCGAAAGCGCCTTCGGGAATGCGACCTTTATGCCAATGGGCCTATGGTGTGTGGATCCATTAAAGGTTTAGACTCCATGAACTGGGCGTACGAACATCAGGATTGAAGTTTTAATGAATAACACCGGTTTCTGTTCACAGCTGAGTCATGATTTTGACAATCGTCCCTCTTCTGGAGGGAACGTGGAACACGGAACAATATTGCTTGTGTGTAGTACTCAGAATATCATGGTGGAGGATGAATGGTGGAGGATGGAGGATGACGTTTAGAATGCCGCTTTAACTGCTCATAGGTATAGAGACGAGATCGTTCCACCGTTTGTTGTGCCCTACGATGGTGCCATAGGCGATGGGTTTCTTCTGGTGGACGACATTTCTCGCCCTCCCCCCCTCTCCACCGTAGCTGCTTTGAAGGTGCTTGAAGTTGAGGGAACTGATCGAATAGAGTGACAAATTGTTCACCGTACATATATCCGATTTATCATCACTGGAATGCACTTGGAAGACCCACTGCAGCCAGACCAGCATCTCCCACAACGGTCTGGTTATTGGACTCGATGGAAACGGCAAAAATATCCCTAAAGAGCACAAATTACAATTTTTACCAACATCTGAATAAAAACACTGTGTGCAGGGGATCGAGCGGTTGCTGGCGCACCCCTTGTTGGTGGGCGCGCACTCAGGTGGCGTTGGAGAGCGGGCCAGTTGTCAGGAGGCGAGACTCCTAACCGCCACGGCAGGAAGAGGCAGGGGCGGTCAAGGTGCCGCCGTTGGCGTAATGAGAGAATATTGTTCGGTGAAACATTTATTCTGAAGTGGTAGACATTGCTGCGTACTGTGCGTTGACAGAGCGGCTGCGTCCGCACTAGCTCGGCGTGTGGAGGTAGGCGACCCCTCTGCCGCGCCGTTTGCTGAGGAACCGTACGGAAGTACGGTGGAACGTGTCAATGAGAGACTCACACTACTAGACTGGTGGTTCTCGGTCCCCACAGTAATTGTTGTCTCGTTCATCATCTTCACACTGGACCACGTTGACGGCTGTCGTGTGGTCGTCATGTGCGCTGACTCCTGGCCTACCGGCAGGTAGGCGTTTTCTCTAAGAAAGCTGGAGTTCCGGTGTGCAGGACGTCGAAGTCCTCCTAAACACTTCCTCTGCGTCCGTAATTGGTTATAGCGCAGGAGTCGACATTTTTCCGGTTGTCAGCTGTTGTAGAAGTTCTATAACAGACTTGTAGCGACGTTAGAACATGTCAGACAATCGAGTGCTACGAAATGTAAGCCATCAATTCATCTGACCGACTGGCTAATGAACTCAAGTGCTGCAGTCTATATAGTGTGTGTGGAGCGGCTGATAATTCCCCTACGTGGTCTGTCATGACCGCATCTGACCTGTCATACGAATGTGTCGGCGTATCTTGCCGTGTTCACTTAACGGGTTAGCTGGTGGTTCCAGAAGGCTTTGGATACGCGTTGTTGCGTTAGACTTAAGCATTGTTTCCTCAAGTAACGAAGTGACGTGATACTGCAAGCTCGTACTCTTCAATTTAACATCCGCTGATGCGACTTATTCAGTCCGGCGTGTGTGCGTCCATTCCTGTCAGATTGAACCAATAAGTATGACGCAAAGTAGCTGCTTTTCCCCTTCAGCGTTCAAATGTTGGTATAGTTTATGGGACTTAACTACGGGGTTATCACTCCCTAAACTTACAAACTACTTATCACCTAGCTAATACTGAGGACGTCACAAATATCCATGCCCGAGGGGGGATTCGAACCCCCGACCGTAGTGGCCGTGCAGACCGTGACTGGAGCGCCTCAGTCTCCTCGGCCACCGCGGCCGGCTAGCAACCAAGACTGGGAAAAATTTACCGCTATACTTCCACAACAGAGCTGGTTTGAAAAATGTTTCTATGTTGTGTTTGATATCTGATTTGACCCCCGATTTGTTTCGGCAGTGTAGTAACATCTCCACTGCCGTGCTGGAGTGGCTGAGCGCTGTGAGGTGCCTTGTTGCGGTTGCTCACCGTCGGAGGTTCGAATACTCCTTCGGGCATGGGTGTGTGTTGTCCTTAGCATAAATAAGGTGAGTAGTTTGTAAGCGTAGAGACTGATAACCGCAGCAGCTAAGTCTCTTATGATTTACATACATTTGAACAATTTTAACATCTTCGCTATTGTGACCACGGGGAACATAGGCTGCCCGCTGTACAAAGCAGTAAGTGTGGTGGCGTGTGCAGCAGGCGTATGCAGCCAGGCGGCACCGCAGTTTCAGCCGTGTGTACGTAGGCTACCGTTGACTTTGCAGCACTGTTTTACGAACAAATGCTACTACAGCTTTCCTCCGTATTACTCCACTCGCCGAGTATTTAGGTAACTGCACCACAGGAGCTGAAATAGTGTGTCAACAAGGGTACTCTCGGGGTCTCTGTGTATCCAACGCTATCATAATTTAGACTTAGAAATTCTCAGCAGTGTAACTTGTTTTACTACTATAATATTGTTGGCCATTACGATTGGTATGTACTTTTCCTCAGAACTGATACGACATTGCATACGTGTTGAATATATCTCCAGTAATACATGATGGGTTGTCGTGGTGCTACACTTTCTAGTTTTCTACAAGCTGCTAGTTTTTGAAACCTGTACAAAATCATGTGCAGCTCATTAAGCGTTTACATTACTCTTTATCTGTGATAGCACAATAATTACCAACTTTGAGACCTTTCGCGGATGTGTATTTATTCAAAATATTTTATGTTAGTCCATCTTCTTCCCCCCCTCTATTCTTCAATCTCTGCTCCACACTATATTTCACTTTTATTTTCACGCATCTCACCATGTGACGTCATATGTCCGCCTTCGTAATCTAGTGCGCAGTGTGGTGGGTTGCCGTGCAGAGCAGAGGCTCCGGGCTCGATTCCCGGAGATTTTCTCTGCTGGGGAACTGGGTGTTGTCCTCATTGTCATGTATCATCAGTGACAAGCAAGTCGTTGAAGTTGCGTCAGCTAGACAGATTTACACAAGGCAGACTGACCACGAGTCCAGTTTGAGCCATAAATGCCGCAGGTCTATAATCATTATATCTCGATAAAGATGTCAATTACAACTGTGATAAAGGAATGGTGAGAAGAATGTGTGGGTCGTGAATACTGTTGGTAGCAAACATGTATTAAATAACAACTCATGAATTTATTGTTTTGATCTCATATGTAATGAAGTATTTGACCTGTATGCTACAATTTCGAATGTACATTCAATGGTCTACGTTTACACTATCTGTAAACTGTCTCGCTAATACAATAAGAAGTGAAGACGCAATAAACTGTAATGTAATTTCGAATGCCGTAGTTTTTCTGCTGCAGCAATGAAAAGGTAGTAGGCGATAAACTGCTTGCGCTTAATAATTTTGTTCGGGTATTCAGCGATAATAGATTTCGGAAGGGTTTGGAATTATTGAAAAGTTTTTGCAATTCCCTTAGTGCTCTCGATCTGAAACAGTGGATGAATGAGGCTCGTCATGCATGCGCCGCCTGAAGCAACAGTTTTCAGTGAATCTCATTGTTTCTGACGTCATGCAATACATGTTATATGTTTTTTGTACCAAAATTTTCATTGTTTCTTCATGTTATAGAACACTTCCATTGATTTAATTTAATTGGTGTATTAGTATAGGGGGA
This sequence comes from Locusta migratoria, assembly GCA_026315105.1. Taxonomy (NCBI): domain Eukaryota; kingdom Metazoa; phylum Arthropoda; class Insecta; order Orthoptera; family Acrididae; genus Locusta; species Locusta migratoria. Next base: position 35,918,122 of record CM048750.1, on the reverse strand, counting down.
GACGTGGAACAATGTCGCATGATATGGCATGATATGGCAGTGTTTCATGAATTTGTTTATGGCGTCATGTCGGAGGTTTTTACCCCCACAGCGATTATTGTATAATTGTCAGTAGCTTCAGTATTTCAAATTTTTAAAATTTTTGTAAACTTGCTATGGTCATCAAGTCCCTAAGCTTAAACTAACTTAAAGTAACCTGTGCTAAGGACAATATACACACACTAATGCACAAGGTAAGAACCTGCGGTGTCCGTAGCATGACGCCTGAGCCCATTCGGCAGTTTCACGGTGCTGAGTATTTCAGGAAGGGTCGTACACACACACACACACACACACACACACACACACACACACACAGAAAGAGAGAGAGAGAGAGAGAGAGAGAGAGAGGACTTGTGTGCGCGCCGGCCGCGGTGGCCGAGGGGACTGAGGCGCTCCAGTCACGGTCTGCACGGCTACTACGGTCGGGGGTTCGAATCCCCCTCGGGCATGGATATTTGTGCCGTCCTTAGGATAAACTAGTTGATAAGTAGTTTGTAAGTTTAGGGACTGATGACCCCGCAGTTAAGTCCCATAAGCTTAACAAACATTTGAACTTGTGTGCGGCCCGTTTTTAAATTTCAAATTCCTATAATGTAGCGTGAAGGACTATAGGATGGTAATCTACTGGCTCTACGTGTTGTGTTCTGACAGCATAACCCTCCGTCACGAGTGAACAGTTAATATTTCCGAAACGGCGGGCATTAGTGTTTTATTTAGACAGCTTGCTGTCTATGAATTCCTCTTTAGAGAGAAACATTCTACTGCTGACATTTTCCGCATACATAGGTATGAATCGACCTCGATATGCACAAGCATAATTACGATATTGGTGAGACATTTCCGCGCACTTACTACATACATCGAACAGGGATAGAGATGATGCACCCATTAAAAATTACCAGCTTGTCACTGTACATAAAATCGCCGTAAAAATTTCCGGTAGGACATAGTGCAGTGCAAGAAAGGGCACAGAAAAATGTGTGCGGCCGTGGGGGCCGAGGGGACTGCGGCGCGGCAGTCACGGTCTGCACGGCCACTACGGTCGGGGGTTCGAATCCCCTCTCGGGCATGAATATTTGTGCCGTACTTAGTGTTAGCTAGTTCATAAGTAGTTTGTAAGTTTAGGGTCTGATGACCCCGTAGTTAAGTCCAATCCAATGTTCCAATGTTTGTTAAGCTTATGGGACTTAACTACGGGGTCATCAGTCCCTAAACTTACAAACTACTTATGAACTACTTACGAACTAGGACGGCACAAATATCCATGCCCGAGGGGGGATTCGAACCCCCGACCGTAGTGGCTGTGCAGACCGTGAATGAAGCGCCTCAGTCTCCTCGGCCACCGCGGCCGACTAGTTAAGTCCCATAAGCTATACAAACACTTGAACATTTAAAGTGTCTGCCCGTTAGGTCACGTGTTTGTTGACGGCAGATCACAGTCTTCAGAGAAGAACTTTTTCGGATAACCTTGTTCATGACGCTCCCAACTGAAGGTTTTGACGAGTATTGTGACCTCCGACGAATGCTGGGTTCATCATTAAGAGGTTGAAAGAAAACGCCACACTACGAAATGACACCATTTAAATTCATCACCAAAGAATAAGGCGATTGCAATGTGATATGTTCAGAGATGCGCAGGCATGCATTGTGGTGAATTTGAGTCTGACAAACAATACATTCTGTCCAACCAAACTCTTGGGAAGCCCCGCCATGTGCAGTGCGACTACCGTCTTGGAAAGAAGACCATCCACCAACACGACAACGCCTGTCACTGTGGTCGTGCCACTGTGGAGATGGTCGTTTGGGCGAGAAACTCTTCCACATTGGCGCTATTCCAGTTGAAATCGCACGAAAAATGTTGAAATTTACATAGTATTTAAAAAAAAATTAATGATTTCTATATCTATCAATTAATGTAAACGAACCATATGTGATATATTTATTCCTCGAATAATTAACCCAGATAGCGAGGAATTACTTTTTGGTTTAACTTCTTTCTCAGTAGCGATTAATTACTTTCATTCAGATTGAATAACGTTGAAGTAGATAGTAACAAGTCTGGTCCAGACTGTATACCCATTACATTTCTGATTATGCTGAAGAGATAGCTCCTTACATAACAGTCACATACAACCGCTCTCTCAAAGAAAGATATGTACCAAATGATTGGAAAGTTCCACAGGTCACACTAATATTCAAAAAAAGCAGTAGGAATAACCCCCTATATCATTGACGTCAATTTGCCGCATTATTTTGGAACATATCCTGTATTCAAATATTATGAATTGTCTCGAACAGACACGGATTTAGAAAATATCGCTCATGCGAAACACAACTACCTAGCTCTTTACTTACAGGAAGTGATGAGTGCTATCGACAAGGGCTCTCAAATTGATTCCGTATTTCTTGATTTCCAGAATGCTTTTGACACCGTACCTCACAAACGACTTTTAATCAAATTGCGTGGTTATGGTATATCGCCCCAAATTTGCGACTGGATAGGTGTTTTCCTTTCAGAGAAGACACAGTTCGTAGTAATCGATGGTAAGGCATCCACTGAATAAGAGGTGATATCGGTCGTTCCACAGGGTAGTGTTATTGGTCCTCTGCTGTTCCTTATTTATTTACATAAACGATTTGGGAGAAAATCTAAGTGGCTCTCTTAGGTTGTTTGCAGATGACGCCGTCATTTACCGTATAGTAAAATCTTCTTAAGATCAAAACGAACTGCAGAACGATCTGAATAAGATATCTGTGTGGTGTAAAAATTGGCAATTGAGTCTAAATAATGAGAAGTGAGAATTAGTGCACACGAGTAGGAAAAGAAATCCGTTAACCTTTGTTTACAAGATAAATCAATCAAAAGTGAAGGACGTAAACTCCACAAAATACCTAGGAATTACTGTTACTTTAGATTTAAATTTGAAAGAACACGTAGATAATGTCATGGGAAAGGCGAATCAGAGACTGCGTTTTATTGGCAGAACCCTTAAAAGATGCAACAGAACTACAAAAGAATCTACATACACTACGCTTCTCCGTCCTTTTTTAGAGTATTGCTGGCCAGTGTGGGATCCTTATCAGGTGGGTTTGACGCAGGACATCGAAAGAGTCCAAAGAAGGGCAGCTCGTTTCGTGTTTTCACGATACAGGGGAGACAGCGTTACGGAAATGATACTGGACGTGGGATGTGAATCATTACAAGAACGGCGCTTATCGCTGCGGCGTGGGGAACTTACGAGACTCCAATCGCCAACATTCTCCTCCGAATGCGAAAATATATTGTTGACTCCCACCTACATAGGTAGAAAAGACCATCAGAATAAAATACGAGAAATCAGAGCTCGAACGGAGAGATTCAGGTGTTCTTTCTTCCCGCGCGCTATTCGAGAATGGAATGGGAGATAAAAAGTATAATGGTGGTTCGATGAACACTCTACCAGGCACTTAAATGTGATTCGCAGAGTATCCCATGTAGATCTCTAAATAAAATATGCCCCTTGTTCATATGTAATCATCATTTATAATATGTACAGATAAAGTATTTTCTTACAGCTTTAATACTTTGTACCAGTGTAAGCTTTTCAAATATCTCGCCTTTACCGATCCAGGTTCACACTAAGAGTTTGAGCGACTGTGGCAGCGAAAATTTCTCCTGTCGGTGTTCACTGCATTCTCAGTACATTAGAATTGGCACCCTGTAGCGAGTGTGGACAGGGCTGCTGCTATAATGTTCGAATACAGCATTAGTAGTGAGCTTCTTGATGCTGTCGCGTCGTTCAAATACCTAGGCGTAACATTGCAGAGCGATATGAAATGGAACGAGCTTGTAAGGACAGTTGTGAGTAAGGCGGACAGCCGACTTCGGTTTATTGGGAGAATTTTGGGAAGATGTACTTCACCTGTAAAGGAGACCGCGTATAAAACGCTTGTACGTCCACGTCTTGAGTATTGCTCAAGTATTTGGGACCCGCAGCAGATCGGTTTGAAGGAAGACATAGAGGCGGTTCAGAGGCGAGCAGCTAGATTTGTTACCGGTAGGTTCGACCAATGCGCGAGTGTAACGGAAATGCTCCGGCAACTCAATTGAGGATTGCTGGAGGAAAGAAGACGTTCTTTTCATGAATTTCTGTTGAGTAAATTTAGAGGGCTGGAATTTGAAGCTGAGTGTAGTATGATCTTGGTGCCGCCTACTTACATTTCGCGTAGTGATCACGAAGAGAAGAGAAATTAGAGCTCGTACGGAGGCATATAGGCATTGTTTTTTTTTTTCCTCGTTCTATTTGGGAGTGGAATAGGAAAGGAAATGCCTAGTAGTGGTACAGTGTACCCTCCGCCACGCGCCTTACGGTGATTTGCGGAAATGTAATTCAGATGTAGAACGAAGGCGTTACGACGTTAACGGACCCTCGCCGCAGACGCATAGAGGGCGCTGTCATTGTGAGCGCAGAGGGGCGGAGGTAAAAGGGCAACGCTGAGGTAAAAGGGAGGCCGGAGGGTGGGCCACGTGCTGGGGGATCCCCAGCAGGCCGCTGGGCCGCTGCGCTGCGGTCCCAACCAAATTTGGCCGACGCGCCGTCGCACGCACGCCGAACACAGTGGCTACCGAAGACTCGGTAAGGCTTCCATCTCAGGAAGAGGACACTGCAAAACGGGCAAGCGAAGCGCTGTGGTCTCTTTAAAATCACTGCCAGGCTGACAGGTGCGGTGGGACGGGATAATGTTGACGTTAATTGTGTAACGTCTAATATATAAAGCAGAGTTCAATACAATAAACAATCCCTGAGACGGATTTTCGTCTCGATTATGTCAAAGACATTATTGATAAATCTGAAGCATTGAATTGAAAATTGTGGTGCGCCGGGAATCGAACCGGGACCTCCATGCTTATTAGGCAGACGTCTTAATCTTCTTTTCCCTTTTGCTCTATGGGTAGTTCGGTTCGTTGCGGACGTTGCTCGCTTTTTTATTACAGAGGGCGTTTAGTCCCCTGACCGGGAACCGTTACACTAGGCTTGTTCGTCCTTTTTTGGAGTATTGCTGCCCAGTGTTAGATCCTTATCAGGTGGATTTGACGGAGGACATCGAAAGAGTTCAAAGAAGGGCAGCTCGTTTTGTATAGTCACGATACAGGGGAGACAGCGTTACGGATTAACTAACGATTAAGGCGCCTTGGAATAGTCTAAGTACGATTTCCCTCCACGTCACAAACTTTAATTCAGCTACTGTGCTCCAAAGATAATTGCCACTACTGTAATTAATTCAATGCTTCAGATTTATCAATAATGTCTTTAACATAATCGAAACGAAAAATCCGTCTCAGGGATGGTTTATTGTATTAAATTGATATTTATATCACCTTAACAGGATTGTTCCAATATGTCCATTGCCGAGGTGCTATTCCGCTGCATGGAGAGCCTTGGCAGTAGTGGCAATAATCTTTGAAACACAGAAGCTGGATTAAAGTTTGTGACGTGGAGGGAAATCGTACTTAGACTATTCCAAGGCGCCTTAATCGTTAGTGGTGTGGTAGTCTATATTCAACGAACAATCATGAACGAATTGAATCACCGACCGCAAAGCAAAGATCTACCTGAAGAAGAAGAAGAATAAAATAAAATAAAATAAAATAAAAAAAGAAAGGTTAAGACGTCTGCCTAGTAAGCATGGAGGTCCGGGTTCGATTCCCGGCCGCATCACAAATTTTAATTCAATGCTTCAGGTTTATCAATAAAGCAGAGTGTCCGTATGTTTGTACGTGTTGCATACAGATCTACAGTTTTGTTCAAATCTTCATGAAACTTTTTACACGTCAGTTTCAATCCATGAGGACGGTCTCCGTAAGTGTAAGAGTCACGCACGATACATAGTTCACGAGATATGAGGTCATAAACAATGAGATGTGCGAAAAACTGCTGCATTTAGCGACATTGCTGCTCATTTTCTCCTAAACAGCTGGACCGATTTCAACCAAATTTGTAACGCATATTCCTTACCGCAAGGTACCAATTGTTCCAGGGTTAAGAATCACGTACGACACATGGTTCAGAAGATATGACAATATGACAATAGGAATCGCAAAAAAATGCCATATAATGCGGCGAGACTTCATAAATACGCTATATGAGAATGACCGTACTTGGCGACTTGCAACAAACTTTAAACATAATTTCAAACCTTTATTAAACTTTTTCTCGCTGACAACCATAGCAAAATAATGAAAAGAAAAAATTTTCTCGCTTACTACATTTCCGCTATTTATGGAGTAAAACTACGGCATTCGGCATTACTTTGCAATTTTTAATTTCTAAACTACACATCGTAATCGCCTGAAATTTTACAGACAGTATACACTCATATAGTTGAGTGTACCTTCTAAATTGTATCACAGTACGACACGTAGTTCATTAGATAAGAGCACATAAACAGTGATGTTCATGGAAAACCGCCCCATCATGCACCAAATTTTAATCTATTACTACTTTGCTATTAATTGCATTCCCAAGATATTTTACAGACATACAGCCCTTATACAAATGAATATATACCTCGAAAAATGGCAGGAATAAATAAATAAATACTCGGGCGACGCCGTCTTTTCAGGTAGTATGTTCATAATGGAATGATAAAACTAGTATGTCGACAGTAGTTGAGAAATTAACTTGATTTAATGCAAGTCCATTTAGTTACTAAGTAGTTACTGAGTTATAGTTTAATGTTTCTCAGCAACACCAACTGTTAAAAATTAACAGTGAAAATTTTATTGATTCCGTTCCGAAGTTCCCGCACCACAGCAAGAATCAGAAAAAAAGAGACAGATTTTTTAAATAGTTCTTGAATAAAATATTAGGTTCTTGTACGAGCGGGTGCAAGGAAATTGGTCTGTAACAGTTACTGAAATGTAACTCAAAGTCCAACACAGGCACTAAAATTTGCTGTTGATAGCTTTTACTCAAATATTAAAATTTACCACCTGCTAAACTCGATGATCGACATTCACACCCAATATAGATTTCTTGTTACAGTCGAATGTAAGTCAATGTTAGACTCGACTATTATTTTAAATCTCTTCAAAACCAAATGTTTGTATAGTTATGGGACTTAACTACGGGGTCATCAGTCCCTAAACTTTAATTATGAACTAGCTAATACTAAGGACGGCACAAATATCCATGCCCGAGGGGGTATTCGAACCCCCCATCGTAGTGGCCGTGCAGACTGTGACTGGCTCGCCGCAGAGCGCTCGGCCACCGCGGCCGGCTTAAATCTCATCTCAAACAAGGTAAAACTTCTCTACAAATCAGATTAGGCTTCCAGTAAATATAAATGACACATTAAATAAATCTTCATAGCGCCCAAAATACTTTTCAACATAATGCATATTTATTCTCTTCTGAAATATTACAAGTTCAAAAAAGTAATGCTTGTAAGAATATGTGTGTGTGTATATATATATATATATATATATATATATATATATATATATATTCAGCACGACTAACTCAAACGACTATTAACAATGTCATCAATATATATATATATATATATATATATATATATATTTCCATGTTAGAGCTCATTTTATTACTTCTAATCACATTAATCATGGAATGGAAACACACAGCAACAGAACGTACCAGCATGACTTCAAACAATTTGTAACAGGAAATGTTCAAAATGTCCTCTGTTAGTGAGGATACATGCATCCACCCTCCGTCGCATGGAATCCCTGATGCGCTGATACAGCCCTGGTGAATGGCGTATTGTATCACAGCCGTCCACAATACGAGCACGAAGAGTCTGTACATTTGGTACCGAGGTTACGTAGACAAGAGCTTTCAAATGCCCCTATAAATGAAAGTCAAGAGTGTTGAGGTCAGGAGAGCGTGGAGACCATGGAATTGGTCCGCCTCTACCAATCCATCGCTGACCGAATCTGTTGTTGAGAACCGTACGAACACGTCGTCGGAAATGTGTAGGAGCTGAATCGTGCATGAACCACATGTTGTGTCGGAAGGCACATGTTCTAGCAGCACAGGTAGAGTATCCCGTATGAAATCATGATAACGTGCTCCAGTGAGCGTAGGTGGAAGAACATGACCACAAGCATTGAAGTCAACATTACCTTCCTTCAATTGGGACAACCGGCGGTGAATCGAGGAAGTACAGTACATACTAACGAAACAATTTGGTATTTTGACAATTGTCTGTACGAATTTTTTCAATTTACATTTAAAGAGAAATACTAAAATGAGCCGTAACATGGAAATTAAGCTTTTCCGGACACATGTCCACATAACATATTTTCTTTCTTTGTGTGTGAGGAATGTTTCCTGAAAGTTTGGCCGTACCTTTTTGTAACACCCGTAGCCGTCGATTAAATTCTGTTAGTGGCCGTCTACTGTTTGTTGGCTACGGCGGCGACGACGCTGCCCTTGTTCTTTGCGGCGCCTCGATCGTACAAGAAACATACAGAGACAAATAAAAAACATTTTAAGAATCACATTAGAACATGACAATATTTATACAAACAACAAATATATACAACTTTTTACACGTTTCTTTTGGTTTATAGCCTTCAAAACAGGTCTTACATAGGGAAGTTCGTCCCACAAGTCTACAGGTACTCATGAAGTTTCAACGGTGATTTGCCATGTTCCGCGTAGAAGTCAGGCAATGACAATTTATGGAATCGCCTCTTATGTTGATATTATCGAATATTCGACCTGTCGACAACTTTCTGCCATAGAAGATACGAGAGTGTATTACGGTATAGAAATGTTAAAAATTACTAGAGTTGGAACTTGAACAGTGGCAACACTACTGTGTAAACACTATGTCATTGCAAATTGCTGATAAAGGAGGGGAAAGGATTGACAGTGGCTGCTTTAGAGCATTCACATTAAACAATGGCGACAAGTGAAAATGTGAGCCACGCCGGGAATCGAACCCGGGTCTCCCGCTTCGGGCAAGAAGTCACCTTAACCACCTTTTATATTTTCTTATTTTTAATTAGTTTTTGTTCTTCAGGTAGATCTACGATCTGCGGTCGTTTTTAATGTTGGTACTTGGTCGTTCGTTGCACATTAGGCTCAGCCTTTTTGTTACAGAGGACGTTCAGCCCTCTGGCCGGGCGCACTGAGCCACGGCGCCCGGCAAGAAATAAATTTTTGCCGGTGGACGAGATTGAACCGACGACCTACAGCACCGCAATCTGTGATGCTATCCATTGTGCCACGCCGGCAGTTTGAAATGAGTACGAAAAATAATTTTCACTTAATTTTTTTGCATGTCAGACAGCCTTGAGCATATTTTGTTACAAAAACCTAAAGTATAATTCTGTAGAAAACAAATTTATGTAATATTTTGTACCATTTCATTAATCGATATAACACACTGTACTTATTATCATATCTTTGCTGTAAACCAAAGACTTTGTTTTATCTCTGGAGTATGTCCTGCAGTCGCAGTTGTTGCGTTTAACGAGTCGAAGTGTGACTGTCGTGGAGAGCAGTCGTTGTGTGATTATGGTGGAGTTGAGTCGATGAGTAGTGGTCACAGAAATGTCGGGTTAGTCTGTGTGTGTTAGACTGGAAGAGTAAAAACAAAAAATCAGTCAGTTTTGAAGAGTCGCAGCCAAGTCCGCAGATTGTAATTTTTGTATGATAATTAATTTGTCTCAAATAAGGTAAGGTGTAATTTTCTATTGTTCTGTCTGCTAGCCTGTATTTGAACTATTGTGGTTGGTGTTTGTCTTTTTGCTAATGAATACTGTTTAGTGCAGCTCGCATTTATCATATAACCCTGAGTCATTTTCAAGTTCCTCGTCCGTATCACCAATTTGAATTGCTATCCGTTCTGATCATTGTTTCTTATGATAGTGTTGCATAATTATTGTGTTTGTAAATTTATGTGTTAATTAGAACAGTTCAGTATAGGCATTTTGTCATTATAAATTGATTTATTAATGAGAGCAGGAAGTAGTTTGTTCATAAATCCAGTAAAGTTCATAGTTAGAAATTTTCTGAGTCTTAACGAAAGTTCAAATTATTAAGTCTGTAGTAGCAGTTAAAGTGATATGTCTGATCTGAAATGAAGTAGATCACGTAAAGAGATAAGAAATATTTTCAGTGAGTGATACTTGAAATTTTTATCAGATTTGTAGGACATTTTTATTACGTTGAATAAGTATGGTAATAGTTGTTCAGATAGGCACATTATCAAGTGCAGTGATTTTGGTATTTAATTAATCTCAAATATCTTTGTTTGACATCTTGTGTATTCAAGTGACAAAATTATCATACTAGTAGCACTTCGTTTTTTTGTTTCTCGCAGTCGAATTGTGCTTGTATACTCTGCCTACTGGTATATGGTGCACGCTAACAAATCTGCACTTTTCGTTTGGTCACATTGTTCCTGACACACGAGATTAATGTGTAAACCAATTACGAATTTAATTACTGTTAACCTATTAACTACTGTACAATTTAAAGTGTTATCCGTTGTGCATCAATTGCAATGTATGCTAACAGGGAAAAGGAAGGTACTATCATTGCTTAGTCAAATTATTTTGTAATCAAAACTAAAACATAACATTCATTTGTGTATTTTAGCGGGGACAGTCGCTTAACACAAACAGTGACACGCTCGCCCCACACACATAATACCTGTAGCATTCATTCAAAAACACACACACAACTTTTAAGTCCACGTTAAAACATCGACCACTTGCATACTTGTTGCTGTGTAGCAACACCTTGGTGGAAGAATTAGCCGGTACTAACCGTTGCCCAGGGATCGCCCGATTGCAGTGATCACAATCTTCGGGGAGGCTTCCTCCTTGATCCACCGCACAAAGGCCACCTCGTGCAAGATCCATGCAAGAAGGTTTAGGGATTCCATCTACCATGCCAAACCTGGTCGAGACTGAACCGCATCAGGACTGGTCAAGGGAAGTGTGCTTACAACATGAAGAAGTGGGGTTTCCTTCCATCTTCTGACTGTGACTGCGGGGCAAAGGAGCAAACCGTAGGGCACATCGTCAAACAGTGTCCACTGCGAGCATATAATGGTGACTTGGAGAGTTTACATCAAGTAACAGAAAGTGCTCTGTGCTGGCTGTTAAATTTGGACATTTCCATTTAATTGTATACTCGTACAAACCATACGATAAATAAATAAATAATCGACCACTATGCTACCAGTACTCGCCCCCCGTCTGTCCCAAACTTCCACAAGTCGCACGCTGTGGCTGTAGCGCCCCTACCGTTCACGCCCCTGCCGGCAGCGGTGGCCGAGGGGACTGAGGCGCGCCAGTCACGGTCTGCATGGCCACTACGGTCGGGGGTTCGAATCCCCCCTCACGCATGGATATTTATGCCGTCCTTAGTATTAGCTAGTTCGTAAGTAGTTTGTAAGTTTAGGGACTGATGACCCCGTAGTTAAGTCCCATAAGCTATACAATATTTTTTTTTTTTTTTTTTTTTTTTGTTTTTTTTTTGTTTGTTCTTTCGGACATCATCCGAGCAGATGGACTTGCCCGTTCCACGTCACCGGCGTGCACAGAATCGAGGGAAACACAGTCACTTGCAAGCGAGCGATCTAACGTGACGGTATCACTACGTTTCCGAGACAGGAACACCGGAGTTGGATCAATATTGAATGTGCCGGAGGTCGTACACCAAGACAGCGCCATCGTAAACGTTCGGGGAATCGGCATTGCCGTACAGAACAGTGGCACGTTGAGGTAAAGCCTTCAACGAAGGTCAGCAAACTGTGGCAGGCATGCATCGTGCAGGTCATCCTAGTGTCTCTGAAGAAGGAGTGCATACTTTTAAAAGTTAATGGGCAGTGATCGACGCCAGACGATTCGTGTGCTCGCCCACGAAACGATTAGCACGTACAGTGCAACCTGTGGCTGCTCTGTTCCGTCGATGGGACTGGGAAGTACTGTACCATACTCCCCGGACTTAATTCGAGTGCTAGTGATTCGACAGGCAGAAGACCGCTCCATTTGCGCCATCAACGGAACAGGCTTTGCTATCGCTGGCAACGAGTTCTACCATCACAGATGTCAGTAAAAGGTACAAATATGTAACGCTTTTGTATCGACTGCGAATAAAAAATTGCCACTATTTAAGTTCCAATCCTCGTACATCAAATATTGCTTCTACTCCAAATCGGAACCCTGCCCAAGTTTTGTAACATCAGATAATTACTATCAAATGCGACAGAGAACGGGCCTGTCGCGTATCAAGTACTAAGTGGACGCACGTAAGATTTATAATTAACCTCTTGTTAATTTTTATGACTCTACTGCTTGTTTCTAAATTAAAAAATATGACATTCAAGAGTCATTGCCGACATGAGAAAACTTTTGTTAAATATGTCAAGCAGTAATGAAAGCGCAAAATTAAGTGAAGCAATATTACATAATTATAATATGACAATGAGACTTTTGTGTGTAGACTAAATTACTTATATGTTTTATCCATGCAGCAACTGTGGTTTATAGGTTAGAAAGAAACAGCCACCATTTACAGGGTTGCATATTTTTTATTGCCCTTCTTCAGGTAAGGTCAGTAATTGACCTAAACCGGTTGTGAAAAAGTCTGCAACCCTGCAATGTTTCTAACCTACTAAATTTCTTGTACGTAATTCATTAGAGGTAGTTTCTGTTAAGACTTTCTAATTAAAATACCGAAAATTCCGATAACATAGTTTGTAAAACTAGGGGAATTAACTACAATGGTTATCAGTCCGTAGCATTACAAACTACTTAAACTAATCGAAAAGCAACACACACACACATTCTATCTCTGTCTCTGTCTGTCTGTCTCTCTCTCTCTCTCACACACACACGCACACACACACACACACACACATACACACACACACACACACACACACACAAGTGTCTGAAGGAGGACTCGAAAATCCGATGGTTAGCAACCGTGCGCTCCGTAGCAAGGCTCCTTAGAGCTCTCGACCACCCCTTGCGGCAATATGATATTATTTTGTAGATCTTTCCCACTGTAAATTACGCACATCAATATGTACCTGAATAGGTCCGCATTTCCTTTACATGTCAATAACTGAATGTATCTTGCTATCTGTTAAAAGCGTCAGTTACTCAGGAAGTCATTATGACTAATTGCGCAATTTACAAGGCCAGGCATATCGTTACCAGGTTGATTAACCATAATATTTATTCTCATGCCAATACAGTCATTCTGATTCATTGTTTCATTCACAGTGTAGTGCCAGTGTAGACACAAGTATATTCAACACACACAGACGTAGTAATCGATTTAATTTTAACACACACGTTTCACTGTACTGGAATTTTTAACTAAACAACAGAAGTTTGGGGCAAGCGATTAGGCAAGTATGGTTTAAATGGTCTGGATGAGGTTATTGCAGTTGATAATTTTGTTTGTAATACTACTTTTTAATGCAGTAACTATAATTTAAAAAAGTTATAAAATGTAGCCTCTTTCGTTTACCTTATCTCACTCTTAAATGGTCAACATATTTGACGGTTGAGATCCTATAATTTGTAAGGTAGTTGTGATGAACCATGCATGACAACAAAGTTTATTTTTTCAGTATGTATATTTTAAACTTTAAACACGAATTATTTACAGAAGAATGGATAAGCTGGTAGAAGCCGACCTTGGAGAAGACTAGTTTGGATTCGGGAGAAATGTAGGAACACGGGAGGCAATCCTCACTTTACGGCTTATCACAGAAGATAGATTAAGGAAATGCAAACCTTCATTTATAGCTTTCGTAGATTTGGAGAAAGCTTTTGACTATGTTGATTGGAATGATTGGAATACACCCTGTCCAAATCTAAAATCAGCAGGAGTAAAATATGGGGAACGGAATGTTGAAGGGCATGAAAGGGATGCAGAGGTTGGGAAGGGTATAAGATAAGGTTGTAGCCTTTCCCCCTGTGTTATTCGATTTGTACATTGAGCAAGCTATAAAAGAAACCAAGGAGGAAATTTGGAGAAGGAATTCAATTCAGAGTGAAGAAATAAAAACCTTGCGTTTTGCTGATGACATTGTAATACTGTCTGAGACAGCAAAGAACCTCGAGAAGCAATTGAACGGAATGGACAGTGTGTTGATAGGAGCATATAAGATGAACATTAACAAGAGAAAAACAAGGGTAATGGAATTCAGTCTTAGAAAATCAGACGATGCTGAAGGAATTATATTAGGTAACGAAACAATAAAGGTGGTAAATGAGTTTTGTTACTTGGGCAGTAAAATAGCATATGCTGGTCGCGGTACAGCGACCCAGCTTCTTGTATCTGACGGGAGGCGTGCATAGGTAGTCCTTGCAGGTGCGGTGATCACTGTGTCCCCAGTGATGTAGGGGTCAGCGCAACTGCCTAGAAAGCAGGAGACCCGGGTTCGAATCCTGGCTGGGTACACATTTTCAGCTTTGCCCAATCGCAGTTGATGTCATATATTCTGTGAATATTAAATAATAACAACTGCAGGATCAGACGTGACGTCTGTTCTTTCGGAACAGACGCCACATGTATATATATTATTTTATCGCCATTGTTAAATAAGGTAAGATGACCAACTTATAAAATGTAATATGACCAGACGATGGGGTCACAGTCCTTTGGTCGTCTTTGAATAAAATAAGTAAATCGCTATCTTGGCGTTTCCACTTTTGAAGAATATTCAATTGTCTGATCGCCCCCTAAACCTGCAATGTCCGGTAATGTTAATCAACTATTCTTCGAGGAACAGAGGGTATAATGAGTTACTGCATAATTTCTTGATCTTTCCTGAGTTTCTAGTCACATTACTCAGCTCCAATGCCGTAGCCGATGTTACGTGTTTGAGACAAAAACATTATGAAGGTCACGACGTTAAAGTAGGCAGAAAATAGAATATTCAGTTACATTCGCTTTGCTACGCCTCGTACGGGTGCGTGTGCCATCGGAGTTTCACATTTGCCTTTTCTCACCCGTTTGCACGCATGAGAGCGCAAAACATATCGGTCCATCAGCGTCGCACAACGTCGGCAGTCGCTGTGGGGGTTGGTGGTAAGGGGTGGGGAAGGGGAGGGAGGTGAAACAAGAATTCGCCAAACGAGGGTATCCACTTTTTCAGTGGACACAAGGAAATAATAAAACAGCGCGCGAAACTGTGTAACAGCATTTAGCGACCGGGCGCGAACAGTGGGAGCGAGGCGGAGCCGCTCGCGGACAGGAAATGCATGTGCCGTGTCGGATCTGGCGATCCAGCTTCCGCAGGAGCGAGTTCGGAACACAGTTGTTGTGGGGGTGGAGGGCTGCGTGTGTGCGTGTGTGTGGCTGGCCTGACGTCATATATCCGTCACACGGAGAGCCACGCGGATGCACGACCGGCGCTAACGCTGGCCGCGTCCGGCGGCAGCTGACCCACAATTCATCGCCGCCTGTCCTGTCACAAGTTATAGGTTCTGGGCCCTGGGCCGCCCCGAAAAGGAAGGCGCAATTAGTGCGCCTGCACAGGGGACGCGCGCCGCGCGGGAGCTCTGCCGGCCAATACAAACGTCGGAGATGCGAGCTTCAATCCGGTATCGCGTTTTCAAAATGATACAAAACTCTGTACTTCAGTAGCTACCTAATATTATTCAGCGCGGTGTAATTACCGTTATTTTACATCTCCACTGCTCAAAACAGTTAGGGGACCAGGTGATGTAACGTACAAAATGCATATATGGTAATGTATTTTATTCAAATACTAGCTGAAAACTCGGCGTAGCCCGGGTCATTATTTATTTATTCATTCCTGCCTTGAGTTAGTAAACCTCTATTCCTGCCCATCTCCTTTTTTCTAAAAACATGTTATATTTGTCAGAGAATATTTATGAAACTAGCTCAATTCCCACTGGATGGATGTTCCGTATTGGTTGTTTCTACTTATAAACTGTCATAGATTTATCTTTTAAAAATGCTTTCGTAATCAAGTTTTTTGATACATCTTGCCACCCCCTATTGTAGCGTTGATGGCACAATTCAAAACACCCCGAAACATTTTGGCCCACTTTAGGTTACGGTAGTAACACTAATAGTGGGCCTTTGCGATCGTCTTTTGACAGCTCAAAATTTAAATGAAAATAACGGCTTAACTATTCATCTGACACAAAAATTGAATAACTTAATTGGTAGAGGAGAAAATTCTCTACAACTAAGCTCCCTTACGTTTTTTTCATATCTCGTATCGTTTGAGACATATTTGCAAAAATAACGGATATTTGACGCCCTCCATTGAATCAACGGAAACCAGCCGTTCGGAGACGTCACGTGACATTCCTCTCCCAGAACTCTGGCATACGCCATCCATATCGCGTTGCGTATTTGATGATTTTCTATATATAATTTACAAGTTGTCATTTCAAAGCAGTGGCGCACTGAGGAATTAAAAAAAAAAAAAAAAAATCACGTCGTTTTTCGTACGACAAATTATGATCTAGTGTCTACAAATGCCATATTAGTATCAGTTAAGAATGGCAATCAATAGTATGAGATTAAAGAACTTTCGTTTCATAGCCGTAGCGTAGTGGACAAGGCGCTGGACTATGACGCTAAATGTCGGTGGTTCGGAACCCGCCACTACCAAATTTTTTTCCCTGAAAGGGTTTCAGACACTCTTATTAATAAATTTTTTATTATTTAGATTATTATATTGGTCCAAAATGTTTGCAAAAACTTATAAAACTACAAATCTAAAGTGGGCCGTAAAACACGTCAGTACGATTTTTGTGCAAGTTTTTGTGGGCCCACAGGGCTTGGATTCTAGCACTGAGGATGGTCAGACACTGACCGAAATCGATCTGTGTTGTATAAAAAAATATTTTTTTAATTTTATTTATTCTTTTTTTTCAATTCTAACCATGGTTACAAATCGAAATTTTCGCATTTCTAGCATCAAAAAAGTCTTAATAGCACCCTTAAAAGATTTTCCCCTTATTTAATCAGCTTAATGGTTGAGTTTTCAAAACTATGGAAACACTTTTTTGAAATTCCAATCTAAATCCGAAGTTTTGTATTTCTTGCTTCAAAATTGCCTTAATAGCAACTTATCATAAAAAAGGAAAACATTCATCCCCTATTTCACCCCCTTAGGCATGGGAATATCGAAAAATCGTTCATGCCTACAGTGTAAGATAAACAACACCTACAAATTTCAAGTTTCTATCGTCTGTAATATCAATTTCCAGCGCCGTTTTCTGTGTTTTAGAAACGGATCAAGAACGTGAAATTTCTTTCTTACGCTTTGGCATCTTCCTTGGTAGTTTTACTTTTCAAATTGCAATAAGCACTTTTTTTTTTTTTTTTTTTTTTTTTTTTTTTTTTTTTTTTAAGCATTGGTGACAAGTGAAAATGTGAGCCTGACCGGGAATCGAACCCGGGTCTTCCGCTTCGGGCCAGCGGTCGCCTTAACCACTTTTTTTAATAAAAAATTAATTAATAAAAGTGTCTGAAACCCTTTTAGGAAAACAAAATTAGGTAGTGACCGGTTCTTTTTTTTCGATTTTTTTTTTAAATTTTTATTTTATTTTATTTTATTTTATATATATATAAATGAAAAAGAAAATAAGAGAAAGGAAAAGAAAAATATCTCCTTCTGTTGTGAGGATTTTCACTGGAAGTAAAATATCTCTACATGAAGTGCAGCATTAAAAGCGTCTGATAGTGAACGTAAATAAGACCGCCCTCCCGGCGGAACAAACATAAACGGTGACTGCACACCGACCATATGCGGATAGATGATAACTGAATTTCCGTTTCCTCACGCGAGTTCCGGGCACGTCTTCTCGAATAAATTGTTTTCATCCGTTACATAGGTTCATTCTTCCGAGGGATCATTTATGCTAAAATTATCGTCTCATACCCGACACACCCAAGCTGTGGGGAGGATCCAGGAAAACACTACCCAGAAAATTGGCATAGTATTGTCGGTGTCTTGAATTGTGTAGTAGAGACGTGAAGCGATCTTGGAGGAAGGTCTAAATATCAAGCACACTCTTTTCTCGATCGTGAAACAAATAATATATAGATTGGCCTTTATCCAGTTCACTGCATTAGTCTTTGTGCATGGGAAAAAGCTCTCGTCCGGAAATAGAAGTGACTGCCGTTCAATAGTGTGTGGAGCTGTACGACAAAGGAAGGCAAGTATTTTCTTTGTGAACAGCCACACCTCTGCAGCAGGTCCACACATCAGCCGATGTTTATCAGTGTGTAACACGTGACACTGAGGGCAGTGTGGAGAGTCCGTCATCTTAATTGCATGCAGCCGATGTCGCGTCATGTATTTTCCATTCACAACCAGATACCAGGTAGCACGAGCATCTGTATCGAGGAGGGCATGATGCACAGAACGCCAGACCACGGGCCATCTTATTGTTGGATGTCGTCTCTCCACGAAATTCCGGGTGTGGCCCTTCATCATTATGCGGTACACATCACGTGTCGTTGGAGTCCGTGTATGGGGCAAGTCTTCATGGACGTAACTATATTCGATAAAAAATGTCTTAATATGTGAGAGATAGGTAGAGATATGCGCTACTGCTATGGGCGGCATTAGAGATATAGGAGCAAGTTCGTCGATCAGAATCCCAGTTATTCCGGTCTGGCGATGTTTCCACAGCTTAATCATTGTACTGACATAAAGGGCAGACGCTCTGACATGTACATTGACAAGCCCAAGACCTCCGTCTCGAGGGGGGAGAGTTAATGTTTCATAACGGACTTTGAAGATAAGGCCGGCGCTCACGAAGTATCCAAACACAGCCAGCAGTCTTGTTGCCATAGTCTTCGGCATCGGTAGAATCTGGGCCAGGTGCGGTATCCTAGACGCCAGATGGGTGTTCACGAAAGCAACTCGTTGTATTAAGTCTAACGACCGTAGTAGATTGCTTCGGACGTTAGCTCGTAGTACCTGAAGTAGGCGTTTGTAGTTGACTGCCGAGGTTTGTCGAACGTCGCGCGTGAAGGTTATCCCTAAACACTTGAGCTTGTCCACTGATTGCAGTGGAGCCACGCTCCCTTCAGGAAGACCCTTGCCAATGTTCATCGCGGCAGACTTGGTCAGATTCATACGGCTGCCCGCAGTAGTTCCATACTTGGTAACCCATTCGAGTGCTATCCGCACTTCGTCCCCTGATTGAGCCAAGAACATAAGGTCATCAGCATATGCGCGACAGATAAAGGACCGGTCCCTCATCTTCATCCCAGACAGTCGACATCGCAGTCCATGTAACAATGGCTCAAGCGCAATGGCAAAAAGAATCATCGATAGCGGACAGCCTTGTCGTACAGATCGCGAAATGGTAACGGTGCTTGCCACACGTCCATTGATCAGTACACGTGATGTGGCGCATCGGAGAAGCCGCAGGAGGGTGAGTGTGAAGGTGGGAGGAAACGCCATTCTTCGCAGCACTGCTTCAAGAAAGTCATGACTCACTCTATCAAAAGCATGGTCCAGGTCTACGGACACTAAGACACCACGAATGCGGCAAGTCTCTGCTAAGGCTATGATGTCACAATAATCACTTAGTGCTGTCTGGATGTTACTTCTGCCACCAAGGCATGTTTGATCCGTAGAGACGACCTGATGCAAGACACACCGGAGTCTGGAAGCGAGGATCCTTGTAAAAATCTTGAAGTCGCAGTTCAGCATGGTTAATGGCCGATAATGTTCCACTTTTTGTCCTCTGGACTTGTTCGGGACTGGAATGATCAGGCCTTCGACAAAAGCAGGTGGGAGTGGGACGTCAGGTATCGTCAGTTCTTTATACATTTCTATCCAGCGAGGAGCCATTATGTCTTGAAAGGCGCGGTAGAACTCCAGCGGGAGGCCATCTGGCCCTGGGGATTTGTTTGTTGCTCCCCTACGGAGAGCATCAGCGAGATCATCAGCAGTAATCGTATCTGTAAGGGTCTGCACAGACTCCCCAGCAAGAGTACCAGGCATCGAGTCGAGCACTTCTTCCATTGCGATAGCATCCTGATCTACTTCTGCATACAACTGTCGATAGTGGTCCACGAAAGCATTGGCGATGTCATTCTGAGATGTCAGTCGACGACCATCTTGGGTATCAATAGCGTGCACCAGCGCTCTTCTACACCGTTGCTTCTCTCGAATAACGTGATGCACTGAAGGAGGTTCTCCAGCGACTCGATCTTGACATCTCGCACGTATCACTGTTCCCTCAAGACGGCGGCGCATAAGTAAAGTAATCTTCGCCTTAATCCGCTGAATTTCAATCTGTCGTTCAGGAGACGGTGCTTGGCTAGCAAGCTCACGGAGTGCCGTAAAATAAAATTCCATGGTTCGTCGATGCCAACTCATCTTGTCACGTCCATACTGTACCAACGTGCGACGCAAAGCTGGCTTGGCACATTCGAGCCACCATCGAATTGTTGAAGGATATGTCGTAAGACGTCTCTGGCAGTTGTTCCACGTCGCTTCTATATGCTGTCTGCACTCTGGATCCTTAAGATGTGCAACGTTTAACTTCCAAGTACCTCGACTTCGCCACACCCCCTGCCGTCGAAGAGAAACAGTACAAATGTAGGCGATGTGGTCCGAGAAGGCGGTAGGCCACAGCTCGGCATCAAGTATTGCCGTTGTGAGTCCGCGGGAGACATAGACTCGGTCTAGACGGCTCGCAGAATGGCTGGTGAAAAAAGTGTATCCAGGTCGATCACCATGCTTATGCTCCCATGTGTCTATCAGGTCCAGTTCTTGAATTAGTAATTTAAGTTTTTGGCACGTGGTAAAATGAGGAATTTGGTCCTTTATGGCGAGCACACAGTTGAAGGCTCCTCCAAGAATAATGTGATCGTATTGACCTGCAAACAGTGGAGCTATCTCTTCTGAGTAGAAGTGCGAACGTTCCCTTCGTTTGTCCGTGCCGTAGGGACCATAAACGTTGATGATCCGGACACCATGGAATGTCACAGAAAGGCCCCTGCCCGATGGTAAGTAAGCGACGTCTTCAACCACAATACCTTCTCTCAGAAGTACGGCCGTCCCACTACCGTTGGAAGAAGATGGCGTTTGATATATATCATAACCATAAATATCTGGAAATGACTCCAGGCGAACTTCTTGTAGAAGGGCAATATCTAGATCTGACGCCCGTATCATGTCACGGAATAACTGAAACTTTATCTGCGTTTGGATTGTGTTAATGTTGATAGATCCAATCCTGTAAGCCTGCCCTTATGCCATATTTACAGGGATGCTCATTGTAACACGAATGTCAGGTAGCACATTCTCCGCAAAACCCTCATCGATTAGCACACATTTAGTTTAGTAGCAACATATGTTGCTACGTCAGCTGTGGATGAATTATCTTCAACATCTTCGTGCCATGCTGCGTTGCTTGGACGCTGGTCGTCAGTTGAAGCCCCTGGTGAGTCAACATGCATTGATGTGTCGTCGGTGTACGACTGACGAATGGCTGACTGCTGGTCATCATCTGTAGTAGGAGTTAAAGACATACGCCGTGTCGATTCCGCCTCCGACTGGAGTGGTGCAGGAAGTTCCACTTGAGGATCTTCTGATGGTAGAAGGTCTTGGGATTCATCATTAGATTGTGATCGGCAGGTATCAGGTGGTGACCATTGTTTTCGCACGTGTACGTCATTATCAGACGAAGTATGGGTATTCTGACTATCTGACACGAAGGCGGCGGTAGACACGACCATGGAGGTGGCATCTGTTCCCTCCTTCGGAGACACTTCGTTATCCTTCCTCATGTGACGTTCAGGAGCCGACACAGGTGTAGCCTCCATCCTGTCCTCGTTGCCCTGAAGTTCTACCGTGTTTGGCACGGTTTCATCAAGTGGTGTCGTCACAGGCTGCTGGCTGGGTTCATTTTGAAGAACCTGTACATACGTCAATGGGAGCGTCGTCGATGCCGATGGGATCTGCTCATCACCAGGTGGTAACTGCGTTATTCTGCACTGCATACAGCTAGAACGAACGTGACCTTCTTGGCCACAACCGGAGCACGTCTTCGGCTGGCCATCATAAATTATGATGGCACGGCACCCTCCAATATATAGATAAGATGGCACGTGTTTAGTTAATTCAATGCGGACCTGCCGCACACCATTGAATACCGGATATGTTGTAAATTGAGCCCATTTCTCGGCCACGTGGCTAATAACGTTCCCATAAGGGAGCAGCGCAAGAAACAACCACGTCTGAAGGTACTTTAAACGGAAGTTCAAACACTCTAATTGTTCGTAGTCCAAGACCTGCTTGTTCGATAGTCACTTCACCGATATGTCCATCTGAGTGACGGAATTTGAGTCCATTTCTAGATCTATTGAGAATCTTCTCACAGACGGCGTCGCTGGTAAGCTTCACATACACTACACTGCTCACTATAGAGAAGTGGATGCCGATAAGATCGTTACAGTCAATCTTCACTTCTTCTCTAATAAATTGTTCGACTTCAAGTGCCTTCAGTCGTGCATATTCATTCGAAAATTTGAACGCCAGGAGTGAGCCATTCTTGTTCTAAGTAAATAACGCAAGCGAAGACGACTGTGTCACGTAAACACACGCGAGCAGCAGGCTCGGCGGCGGGACGTAAACAATCCTTCCGCACCGCTGCACTGCCTGACGCAGACTGATTGTAGAGTCTATGGGACTTAACTACGGGGTCATCAGTCCCTAAGCTTACAAACTACTTATGAACTACTTACGAACTAGGACGGCATAAATATCCATGCCCGAGGGGGGATTCGAACCCCCGACCGTAGTGGCCGTGCTGACCGTGACTGGAGCGCCTCAGTCACCTCGGCCACCGCGGCCGGCAGACTCAAACCTGGGACCTTTGCCTTTCGCGGGCTAGCGCTCTACCGACTGAGCTACGCCGACACGACTCCCGATTCCGCCTCACTACTTCCGTCCGTATCTCGCCTCCTACTTTCCAAACTACACAGATGATCTCCTGCCAACTTTGCAAGAGTGTGCGTTGATATGAAACTTCCTGGCAGATTAAAATTGGGAGTTGTGTCGGGATAGCTCAGTCGCTAAAGTGCTTGCCCGCGAAAGGTCCCAGTTTCCAGTCCCGGTTCCGACACTCAAATTTAATCTTCCAGGAAGTTTCAATCTGCATCACGTTTCGCTGTATATAACCTCTTTGCTATTATAGTGTCAAAAGTCTTCGCTGTTCTTTAGTCCATCTTTTATATAAGCTGACGACTTTCAACGACGATATCTTCCACCCTGTTATAGCTATCGGCAGGGACCTGCTGTGGTGTACAATGGGAGACTTTGTATTACAACAACACAGAGAGATCGTTCGTCTCCAGTGTGTAGTTTTTTCTGGAGAGGAAAATATTAACACCCACATGTAGAATTTTATATAAGTCGGTAAATTTCAACTCCCATATCTTCCACCCTCTTATCGTTGTCAACCCTCTACCACCATAGTGCACAATGGGAGATTGATACCTACTACCACATACAAACACTATTCGTTTGCGAAGTGTAGTTTTTGTTGCAGAGTGAAATGTAGGCACAGACACCTCAATTTTTATATATTTTAAGATAAGGCTGTCTTACATAATGTAAAAAATTATAAGTGCAGTATCCAAACAAAGAAAGATAGTAATCGAAATACAAATGACATATAAAATTCGTACGATCTCATATTATTGAGTTAAAAGTTGTTCAACTGCATAATTTTTAAAGTATATATTCATTTGTATAAGTGTTGTATGTCTGTAAACTCTGTTGCGAATACAAATAGTAGTAAAGAAGTAATAGTTTAAAACTTGTTGCGTGATGAGGCGGTTACTGTTTATCAGCTCATATCTCATGAACTACGTGTAGTACTGTAATAAAATTTCGAAGGCACATTCAACTATATGCCTGTATACTTAAAATGTCCTACGGTTAGAATTTTTAGTATAGAAATTACAAATTGTAAAGTCATACGGAATGCCGTAGTTTTAGTCCATGAACAGCGATCCAGTAGTAAGCGGGAAACGTTTTTCCTTTCAACATTTTACTGTGGTTGTCAGCAAGAAAAGATCTAGTTCAGGTTTGATCTTATCTTTAAAGTTAGTTGAAAGTCGATAAGTACTCTCATTCTCATACAGTGTATGAATAAATGCTCGTCTCATTATGTGGCAGTTTTTTGCGATTCCTATTGTTTATGACGTCTTATCTCCTGAATCATGTCATATGTGATTCTTAACCCTGTAACAATTGTTACCTTACGGTAAGAAATATGTGTATCAAATATGGTTGAAATCGGTCAAGTGGTTTAAGAGTAAATGTGTAACACTGTCGCGTGATGTAGCAGTTTTCTTCGCATCTCTCTTTTTATGACGTATCTAGTGTTTTACGTAATCCTTACACTTACCGGCGACCGTCCTCATGGATTGAAGTTACGTGTACAAAATTTTAAAAACATTGTCCCAAAACTGCACATTTGTATGCAATACGTACACACAAATAAACACACGGACAGTGTGCTTTATAGATTAGATTAGATCATATATACGACATTTCGTAACGATGTGGAACATGTCAGTTTAGTAAATGTTGTATTTACATGACAATATTTTAAGAATTTTTTGTTTACATTTTATTTTTATTTTTGAGTTTTATCTAAGAATTCATCTATAGTGTAGAAGGAGTTGTCAATCAGAAATTCCTTCAATTTCTTATTAAATACTAGTTGGCTATGTGTCAGACTTTTGATGCTACTAGGTAAGTGACCGACGATTTTTGTGGCAGCATAATTCACCCCTTTCTGTGCCAAAGTTAGATTTAACCTTGAACAGTGAATATTACCCTTTCTACTAGTGTTGTAGCTATGCACACAGCTATTACTTTTGAAATGAGTCGGATTGTTAAGAACAAATTTCATGAGTGAATATATATACAGTGAAGATCCCAAAATCTCTAAATAAATGTCTGCAGGATGATCTTTTGTGGGGCCAGCAATTATTCTGATTACACGCTTTTGAGCAATGAATACTTCTTTACTCAATGTTGAATTGCCCCGGAATATGATCCCATATGAAAGCAGGCATAATAATCTAATTTAATGAGATGCATATCATCACATTTTGCAATGACCCTGTTAGCATAAGTCGCTGAACTCAAACGTTTCAGCAGATCTTCAACGTATTTCTTCCAGTTCAGTCCCTCGTTAATGCTGCCGCCTGCCCAGTAATACCGCCCGCCATCTAGTTGACCCATGCAAATAATTCGCACTCTATGCTGATCAGTCACAAATTAGTAAGATAGTAATAGACAAAAGCAAATGCAAGTACATATGTATAAAAGATAATAAACTATGAATACTAGTAACAAATATTAGTCTCATTGTAAGAAAATTTCTATAATGAAATTAGTTGTGAAACATATAAAAATCAGATATTGACTTTCTCATGTTTATTTTATTTTTTTTGAAAACTCGTTGATACTACAAAAGACCTGGTATTTCCAGAAGTGTGACATGAACTGTTGAAACATTTTTGTCATGTTCAAGCCCAGCCCTAAGCATAGGCACTCTATGAAGTTTAAAATCATTGTCCCTCATGTTTCCGTTAAAATTAATTAAATTAAAAGTTAAATAAATTCTTATGAGTTATAACAGTAAGAGATACTTACCTGTGATGATGAACCTTGAAGTAAATGAGTGCATTCGCGCATTACATGACGCTTGCTTGAACGAAGTAAACAATTCCAACAGCTGCTGTGCATTGACGTGTGAAACAGAACTTTCGTGATAAACTACGTTTGCGTAAAGAATCTGAGCAACTGTAAGAGCTGTCGTTCATCTTAGTTAAACAGATTCTCAATAGATGGCACCTTTTACATCGCTTTTACATCGGCCGCGCTAACTAAGTTGATACTTGGCGTGATGGCTGATCGGAACAACTGTAAATAGATATCCCATTTCCGATCGTTCGCCCGGTATCACCTTAGATTGTACGAACAGTACAAATTTTTGTGTGAGTACAATAACTTTAAACTATCTGTCTGTTTTTCGTCAGTAGTGGAGACCGAAACCTTGAAAATATCTCACTCATTAATTTTGGATAAGTAATACGAGAGATATGGCGTACCCACAAAAACACACAGATGAGAAATAATATGTATGATGCTTACACTTTCGTCAGCACTTTGCAGTGTGGCACTAACATCGCGGTAAACGGAAAATGTGCAGTCTGCCTTTTGCCCTCCCTTTCTGGTTCGCAAGATACCACGCGAGAAAACGGAATCACACGGACGATGGTCACAAGAGCCGTGTTGGCGCAGGGACAGGTTTCACATGTCAAGGAAATTTGCTGTATTCGAACTGAGGATGTATTCAAGAAATCAAGAGCCAACTGTTATTATTGAGATTGGTCCCTAATTTTAAATTTCATATAAACTGGAATTATCTGGTTTTTTTTTTTTTTTCTCCAGAAGTATAGCACTTTGCACTGGGCTAAAATTCGCGATAAGTGCAGTTGAGTGGAGTGCTGTGCTGTAGTATTTGTAACATAGAATTGGAATTCCATCGTGTACTGGTGAATAATTTGTTTTCAGCTCTCTCAGGTGCTTCTCTGCACCAGAGACGCCCATTCTGTCACTCAATTCCCTCCAACAGGGCAATGTCATTTCATATAGCATGGGAAAAATTGGATTTTAATTTTCACGACGGAAAAGAATAACATCAAAAGCATCATTCACATCGGTTTTTAATTATCGTGAGACCAAAAACCGCATAAAGATTATCAATCAAAATAAAATCGGAATTTTAACTCCCGAGTGACTGGGGCAAAACATGTTCAATATTCTGTCCATCGTTTTCTGCAACAAGTTGAAATCTAGAAACAGCAACTTCCACAAGAGACTGAAGTGTTTCCGGGGTCACGTTCAGAATGTCTTATGCAATGCATGCATTCAATGCAGCTAGGTTTGCAATCGGAACGTCGAATACATCTTTCAGCTAGCCGTAAAGCCAGAAGTCACGTGGCTTATGATCTGGTGATAGGGACTTCCAGGTTATACAAAAATGCTATCAATAAAATTCTTCTGGGTATTATACCGCGTCGTCATTTTGTAAACTTTGCCGACGTTTCGGCCACTATTGCAGGTGGCCTTCATCAGGGTCTGTGTCTGACTGCTGACTGTACGATCGCTTGGTGTTTATATACCAGCGGATGAAGGAGAGGAAGGGGGCGTAGGTTATCCTTTATTGGTGGTTATATTATTGCACGCCATTGGTGGAAAGGGGCGTTGCTGATTGGTGTTTTAATGGCTGGTTTTTTCAATGATTGGATGTTGTATTCTTCTCCCTTATTGGTCAAAAAGGACGTTTCCTATTGGCTTTTGCATTAGAACTTGCTATTGGTGGAATGGACCTGGGAGAACGGTCAGCGGGTGCGGCGTGCCGCTGTTGACGTCGCCTGGCGCAGACGGCGGCGGGCCGGTGCTCTGCGTGTTCGCGGCCGCTGTGGTCTCCGGGGCGCCTGCGCGAGTCATTCCGCGCGCGGTGCCGTCACGTAGCGTTGCAACTGCTGGCATCCAAGACGCCGGCAGCCTGTAGCCATCCTCCCTGTTCATATTGGCGGGACGCTTCGCTATTTCTATAGCCTCTCTAATCTTCCTCCTCGTTGAGAAAGGTTGTTTTGCCAGCACGCGGGCCTCACCGAAAGATAACTTTTTCCCGCACTGATTGTGGTGCTCGGATACCGCTGACTTTGTGTGCTGTCCAAGCCGTATGTACCTTTCATGTTCCGAAAGCCTCGTGCAGATTGCTCGTCCGGTCTCTCCTATGTAGACCAGCCCACACTCGCAGCT
Source organism: Locusta migratoria (assembly GCA_026315105.1). Lineage (NCBI taxonomy): Eukaryota > Metazoa > Arthropoda > Insecta > Orthoptera > Acrididae > Locusta > Locusta migratoria. The sequence continues at coordinate 35,890,228 of CM048750.1, read as the reverse complement.
TATTTCATAAACGCCGGCATTACTCAGTTTGTCAACCGCGTCCTTAGTTGAACCTAGGAAATCCTTAGATTTATTGGTGCTGCGGAAGACTGGCTTGATGCCTGCCCGACGAAGAACCTTGCCCACACGTTCAGTGACGCCCTGCACGTAAGGTAATAGGGCGATGCTTTGTGCTTCCTGCTGTTCCCCTCTATTGTTTTCATTCCTCCTGGACATTGTTTTATTTATTTCGCCCAGTCCATAGCCATTAGCCACAAAGGTGGATCTGAGGTGCCGTAGTTCCGCCTGTAGGTGATCGGCATCGCTGATCCTGTGGGCCCTCCTTGTTAAAGTTTGAAGGGCGGACTTCTTCTGCATGGGGTGGTGGTGGGAGGAGGCGTGGAGGTACCTTCCTGTGCTGGTAGCCTTTCTGTACACCCTGTGGCCGAGTTTAGCATCAGACTTTCGGTAGACTTCAACGTCGAGAAAAGGCAGCACCCCATTCTTCTCTACTTCTATAGTGAAATGTATTTTGCTGTGCTGCCGATTGAGATGTTCGTGGAAGTTCTGTAGCTCTTCTTCCCCATGTGGCCAGATGACGAAAGTGTCATCAACGTATCGCAGCCAGCATGCTGGGCGTAGTGGCGCTGACTGGAGAGCCGTTTCTTCAAAAGCTTGCATGAAGATGTCTGCTGCAATCGGCGAAAGAGGGGAGCTCATAGCTACACCGTCTGTTTGTTCATAAAATTCTCCTTTCCACTTGAAGTAGGTGGTCGTCAAGCAGTGGCGTACTAAGTCACAGGTGTCAGGTGCTAAGCGCTCTTCTAATATGTTAATTGTGTCTGACACTGGTACGTTAGTGAATAACGATGTTGCATCGAAACTAACCATCAGATCCGTGACTGATACACTCTTCTCTTTTAAAAGTGCCACGAAATGGGTCGAATCCTTGACGTATGACTCTGTGTGGCCGAAACGTCGGCAAAGTTTACAAAATGACGACGCGGTATAATACCCAAAAGAATTTTATTGATAGTGACAACTGCCGCGGAAGCCTACGTTTGCATATACAAAAATGGCTGCTAATAACGCTAGCATTTCCGAACTGGCGCTGCACCAGCCGCTTTACTAAGTTTTCAATGTGCGGATGTACTCTATATGTTTGTCTGTGTGTCCTCTGTGTGTTAATAAACCATTCATTCGACTGCAATGAAACTTCGATGAACTGTTCACCGTACGCCCACAAACGTTCCAGACCCAAAAGCACAACAGCAGTACTCAAAGCTCAGGAGACATGACGCTGTAAATAATGAGAGGCCACCACGCGGGAATACGCAGATTTGTGCGTCATTTATTGGAAAATTGTAGTAGTTAGGGATCTGCAACAAAGTTTGCTTGTAGTTTCAGACGTTTATGAAGCGCTCTGTAACTGACCCTCGCCCCCCAACACACACACACACGCACAAACACTCACACAAAGAAAATGATGAAACGAAAAGAAGTCTACCGCTCACAAAACTTTCACTGTAGATGCAGTAAAACTGCCGCATCAGACCTGACCTTGTATCAAATAAAGTTAGAATTACAGATTTGCATGTTACTATTTATTTTTGTCTGCAAGTCTCCCTTGATTCTTTTCCGTCCAAAAAGAAGCTCTGTTTTCTTAATCTCTATCTTTATAAAATCTAAAGGACCCTCACTCTGACTAAACACGAAATCTCGAAAACTACTTCACCTATAAAGCTGAAATTTCGCAGGAATGTATTTTATAGGTAGAAAAGTCCGCTAATTAAGTATTTTGTGATAGGTGCATGGCGGAGCATACTTCTCGTACAGACTCACAAAATGTACAGAGTCATTACGATCTTCACGAAATTTCGCACGCTTGACCTACAAAACAAGAGGAAGGTCACCGTCTACCTTAAGTTTCATACGGTGCATGGTGGAGGGTACTATGAAACATAAAAATGGATCCCTAAATACCTTGGTAACGCCATAACTCGAGAACGGCTCGTTCGTTATTCTCAGAACAAGGGTTGTAGGAAATAAAACTGGAATATTTGAGAACAACAAAGAGCGTTTTTTATGTGGCCCTGCGTTTTTATTGCATAGAAATCTATAGTTTTTTCCTACATTGGTGAAATTTTGCACGCTCTACCTTAAAAACAAGAGGAATGTCATTGTCTGTATAAAATTTCGTTCGGTGCGTTGTAGAGGGTAGTTAACTTACTGACTTTCATAAAATACATAGGTTTGCTCCAATCTTTATGATGTTTTGCACACTCGACCTTTAGGCCACCAGGAAGATCACTGGCTACATAACTGTTTGTATGGTACCTGACAGATGGTACCTTGATAAAACTTTTCTGAGAGAGGGAAAGGTGGAAAGGAACAGAGAGATGGGAGATAAAGAGCTGGACGCAGAGAGAGGGGGGAAGAAAATGTGTATACGAGAGTGTAGGATAAATAAACACCCGGGCAACGCCGGGTTTACAGCTAGTCTTCTAAGAAACTGGTTCCATCAACGCTGTTGGAGAGCAGGAATGATGTGGCTGCGCAAAAGACATAGCGACTTTACTCGTAACAGGACCGAAAACTGGCGCCACACAGGATGAAGTGACGCTGGTTGATAGGCATGTCGAGTTTCCGTTGCCCATATTCGACAATTCTGTGTACTGAGATGCCCTGTCAGATTGAAGTGGTGTAGTGGTGTGTGTCGGTCCATAAAGACTTTCACGGCCATTCATCCTCCACTTCCATGCGAGCAAGTAATTCTGAAACAAAAGTCTGTCTTGCTGGCAGGCCAAGAGGAAGCAACTCGGGCACATGGGTAAATTTGACTGGATAGCAGAGAAGGATATTTCGTATGATATCACGCACCGTGATCAAAGGTTTGTCCAATATTAGGGCAATGCTCCATGCACTACACGTTTTCACATCACCACTCAAGTCCTGCATTGCTATGACCACTTTTTCCACTGACGCCGAATCAGTTCGTTTCCTACCTCTACCAGGTTGCGCACCGAAGGAATCCGTCTTTTTTTAAATTTCCGAATCATTTTCTCCAGATTATTTTAATTATTTTGTCAAGTAGGCTCAACCACAGAAATCGTTTAAAAAAATTACAATATGACGCGTTTCAAGGGTCGAGCTCTCTTCATCAGATAATCTGTTCAAGAATCTTAAAACCTAAGAGAGTAAAAATCTAAAACGCAATAAAAGAAAACGTGGTTACTTCTCTTGTGACTGTGTCTACGCAGAAAGGTCCTCAGCATACTGTGCTTCGTCAGGATTCAAACCAGACCCCAGCACTGGAGGCGCATAACACAACCGAAATGCACGGCGTCAACAACACGACTGGGGCGCACGTATGCACATGAAAACAAAGACCTCTAAATTCCAAAGATCATCCACAAGCTAGTGGGTACATTCAGATGTCACGAAATCATTTGCACAGTAAGACAGAGGTTGAAATTTAAAATAAACGACTTTTGTTACAATAGGTTCACAATTAAAAAAAAAAAAGCTGTTTGTATTACCTTGAACTTGTTCATTTAATGAAACGTCGCTTTTAGCATTATGTATTATAATCTACAGCTGTTCTAGCAGATCTAACTTTCTTCCCTTATCCTGTTTATGCAAAATCTTAAAGTCATCTTCAATCCACTTTAATGGGCGGCGAGTTTCGCGGATATGCGTAGCTACAGCGAACTTGTCAAAATTATCAAGTCGGAAGGCGTCCATATGTTCCTTGTACCTAACTTTAAACGATCTACCGGTCTGAGCAATGTAGTTCACATTGCAACTATTACACTGTATCTTATAAACCCCTGCTTTGTCATATTTATCAGTCTCTTGGTTTAAGTTATTCCGTAATTTATGTTGTAACGTATTATTAGTTTTAAATGCAGCTTCTACTTTAAAAGTTTTTAGTATGTTGGCCACTTTCTGAGATAGATTACCAAAATACGGAAACATGTGATGCATTAAGAAGGTCATGGTGAAAGTCTGACACGCGAAATGATGAAAAGCCATGTACCAGACGTGTTTATACCATCTTCAATGGATCGTCCTCACGACAGGTGTTTACATTTATGTATCCTGACACACACAGCGCCATCTATTCATGCGTTTTCACAGTACTTTTTTCTGCCATTCGTTTTCCCCCTTTTCCAAAAATGTTCAAATGTTTGTAAATCTTAACTACGTTAGCCTCAGAAGCTAAGCTTACAAAGTACCTCCACTAACTGAAAGTAACTTACGCTAAGGATAACACAAGTGCCTATTCCCGAGGAAGGACTTGAACCTCCAATGGCAAACGGTCGCGCCCACTGCAGCTGGACGCCTTAGTGTGCACGGATATTCTGCTGCGGCTCCCTTTTCAAAATATTCGGTTGAATTCTGACCAGTGGTTTTATGTTTACAATGTGTTGAAAGATTAATTACGAGTCGGAGATAATTTTCCCTTTCGACCATGGGCAGAGTTGTAAATGAAAGGAAAAAATATTAGAATGAGGCATGAGAGATAAGACATATCTTTATTTTTCTACATAGTTTCCAAGTACAAAGAGACATTTGTCAAACTGCTTTATAAGCTTCAAAAATGTCCAGGAAAACATCAGGGCGTTGCAGAAGGAAGAAGCGTTGAACGGCTATGGAGCAGAAACATCCATCATCACCTTTCTGAAAGAAGTTTAAAAGGAATCTGTCTGCAGGTAAAGTGCTAATTACCGTTTTATGGGACGCCCAAGGAGTTTTTTTGCTGGAGTTTTTGGACGATGCAACCATAAATGCTGCACGGTACTTTGTCGAAACTGAATGAAGTGATTGTGGCCTGGCCTTCTCGGATCTGGCGTTCTGTTGATGGATGACAATGCGAGACCACACTCGGCGACGGTAACACAAAACCATATTATAACTCTTGGTTGGGAGCGCCTACCCCATCCACCACAGACCTGATCTCCCACCAAGTGACACCCAACTGTTTCCAGCTCCGAATAAGACTCTCGGCGGAAGGCGTTTTGGAAGCAATGCTGACGTCAAACAAACCGTTCTACGCTTCTTCCGTATGTAACGCCCTGATTTTTCCCAGAAAAGCATTTTGAAGCGGCATGACATATGTCTCAATGTATGAAGATATGTCTTTAATGTCTCTTTCTATATTTATCCATTCACACGTAACTCTGACCACAGACGACATCTTATATATTAAAGGAATCTACAAAAACTAAAGTCAGATGATCAGACCAAACTACCCGGCCGATTTTCTTAATTTTTTGTAAACGAAAGGTATTTATCCATATTTGTCATCAGTTGTCAGACATAACTCTCGCCTTCCGTTTCCTACACTCAAACGCGGCTTCCTTTTGTGCGTTTCTTATGGGGATGTCCTTGTTGTAAGTTTAAGTCAGTCGGTGAGACCGTCCTATCCGTCCAATTTCCTTCATTTTTTGCTTTAAATGAAAGGTTGAAAGGTATTCATTCACAGTCGTCAGGTATCAGAATTAACTTCAGTCTCTTTATCCTTATTTTTATTCAAACGCGACATCCTTCTGTCTTTGCATCGAATATTTTAATCACATTGTTTTACGATATCTTTGGTGCTAAATAAGGTGCGCAGTTCTTTGTGATCTAATTAGCGGAACAAGATCGTTCATTTGCGCTCTTAAACACTATGCGTGAACATTCAACTTTACTTCAATTTTTCCCAACCTTTTTGTTATTCCACACAGTATTCGCACGGGTCATCGAGTGGGAAACTTATTTTCCGACTCCCCCTCGTATAAACTCTCTGTACATAGACCACGGCATCTCAGCGATGAAGTTTTATCTGAAGAAAACACTGAGTGTGGAAGTTTCTACTGTATAATAATGTAGCGAGTGTTCACTGCTATGACACAATTATCCGCGAAAAATTGTTCTAAGAACATACACAAAAGGGAAATAGTTGGAAAATAAATTACACCAAACCGTACAGTCCCTAGAACATGAGAATAATGTAGCGATAGTTGTAAACCTTACTTCAGACTTACTGAAAAAGGGAGCCTCCACAAGTTCTCAGGCTATACTATCAGAGACCCTTGCGGTTGACTGCGGATGAAATTACAAGAAGAAATTCAGTATTTAGCGGTAAATCACCTCATTACTTGGTAGCCTCGCAACCGGAAGAGGGGTATCAGGAGCAGGGGGGGGGGGGGCAGTGGATGCGGCTTCCGGTGGGCTGGGCGCCGTTCTGCGGACCGCAGGCCTTCCTGCGAGCGGCTCCACCGCAGGCCTGATACCCGCTCTGCCTCCGCCTCCTCCTCCTAGCGGCTCCCTTGCCACCGGAAGGGGCGGCACGGCAAGTGCATCCGTCTGACCGCACTGCCGCAGCCGGCTCTCGTGCAAACACGACCCTCCGACACACCAAAATGCTTCCCCTATAGAGTGCGTCCCTTCAGCTTCACTCTCACAACACGCAGCGTCGGCAATGAATGGCTAACGTGCAGGACTGCATGCACATCAACGAGATTGCGTTGGACACTTAAGGCCACACTGAGCCACATCCATTCTACAGGGAGTCTTGCAAGTCATTCCCTTTTGTACACCCCATATTCACACACACATACACACACACATATCAGTGAAGGTTATAGAAGTCTTCTGTACTACAGACAATAAAATAAGGTGGCTGAAGAATATATGTACACTACTGGTCATTAAAATTGCTACACCAAGAAGAAATGCAGATAATAAACGGGTGTTCACTGGACAAAAATATTATACTTGAACTGACATGTGAATACATTTTCACGCAATTTGGGTGCATAAATACTGAGAAATTAGTACCCAGAACAACCACCTCTGGCTATAATAACGACCTTGATACGCCAGGGCATTGAGTCAAAGCTTGGATGGCGTGTACAGGCACAGATGGCCATGCAGCTTCAACACGATGCCACAGTTCATCAAGAGTAGTGACTGAACTATTGTGGCGAACCTGTTGCTCGGCCACCATTGACCAGACGTTTTCAATTGGTGAGCGATCTGGAGAATGTGCTGACCAGGGCAGCAATCGAACATTTTCCGTAACCAGAAAGGCCCATACAGGACGTGCAACATGCGATCGTGAATTATCCTGCTGAAATGTAGGATTTCGCAGGGATCGAATGAAGGGTAGAGCCAGGAGTTGTAATACATCTGAAATGTATCGGTTACTGTTCAAACAAAGTGCCGTCGATGCGAACAAGAGGTGACAGAGACGTGTAACCAATGACGCCCCATGCCATCACGCCGGGTGGTACGCCGGTTGGCGACGACGAATACACACTTCCAATGTGCGTTCACCGCGATGTCGCAAAGCACGGTTGCGACCATCATGATGCAGGATACAGACGCCAGTGCAGGCAAGCCCTTCTCTGAGCAGAGTACTACATGCGATATATTACGCCAGAAACTGTGACGTCGTTGCTATCCATTGAAAGCTACATATTGCAGAACGTATGAGGTTTAGAAACGTGAAATCACGTCTGCTACCACTAATTGTACCTCTACTTGTCATTTCACAACAATAAACATTATGCGCAGAACATCCATCATTCTAATACCGCATAATTTGACACATTATAATAGGTGGATCAGTTCAAGTAAGGTACAGCTCAAGAAGGGAGTAAACTATCCCCCTTTAAGAGTGTCATCAATGAAATGGGTCAATGATGTGTTTTCAAACAATACCACATCATACATTAACACTCCACTGACGTAGTACGTCATTTAGATCACGATTACCGGCAGCATGAAGTTCACGCTTGCGGTAGCTGTGCGCTAAATTTATTTCAAGCGTCAACTTCGTGTCGCAATATCTCGGGATGTAATTGGCGTATTGCAATGCAGTAAATGCCATTGTGTATGTGATTTTTATGCTATTGATTGCATACGAAAAAATGGGGGTGTCCATGTAAAAAAAAACACTGTAATGAAAATAGTATTTGTAAACGTTTTAAAATTTTGCATAGTATTTAGTTTCTTAGGTTCCTGCCGTACGTTCATGCTGGTGAAAACCGTTTTTGAATTTGCCTTTCCAGAGATATAATAGAAGATGTTGCAATATGTCCGGTATTCACAGAATATATTACATCAACTACGAATGGGCAAAGTTGAAAATGTGTTTCCAGCTGGGATTCGAACCCGGGTCCCGCGCTTCGTAGGCAGTTGCGCTGACCACTACACCACTGGGAACACAGTGATCACAGCAGCTGCAAGAAACTGTGAGTTTGAGTACATCTACATCTACATACATCTACATACATACTCCGCAATTCACCGTAAGGTGCGTGGCGGAGGGTACACTTTACCACTACTAGGCATTTCCTTTCCTATTCCACTCCCAAATTGAACGAGGAAAAAAAGAATGCCTATATGCCTCCGTACGAGCCCTAATTTCTCTTATCTTGTCTTTGTGATCTTTACGCGAAATGTAAGTAGGCGGCAGCAAGATCGTACTACACTCAGCTTCAAATTCCGGCCCTCTAAATTTACTTAACAGAAATTCACGAAAAGAACGTCGTCTTTCTTCCAGCGATCCCCAAATGAGTTGCCGGAGCATTTCCGTGACACTCGCGCATTGGTCGAACCTACCGGTAACAAATCTAGCTGCTCGCCTCTGAACCGCCTCTATGTCTTCCTTCAAACCGATCTGCTGCGGGTCCCAAATACTTGAGCAATACTCAAGACGTGGTCGTACAAGCGTTTTATACGCGGTCTCCTTTACAGGTGAAGTACATCTTCCCAAAATTCTCCCAATAAACCGAAGTCGGCTGTCTGCCTTACTCACAACTGTCCTTACATGCTCGTTCCATTTCATATCGCTCTGCAATGTTACGCCTAGATATTTGAACGACGCGACCGCATCAAGAAGCTCACTATTGATGCTGTATTCGAACATTATAGGATTGTTTTTTCTACTCATGCGCATCACCTTACCATTTACATTGCAGTGGTGTATGGGAGGGTGTCGTCTGTAACTGACTGTAATAGCATACAGGATTACTTAGACAAAATTTCTAGTTGGTGCGAAGAATGGCAGCTAGCTCTCAATGTAGAAAAGTGTAAGGTGATGCGCATGAGTAGAAAAAACAATCCCATAATGTTCGAATACAGGATTAGTAGTGAGCTTCTTGATGCTGTCGCGTCGTTCAAATATCTAGGCGCAACATTGCAGAGCTATATGAAATGGAACGAGCATGTAAGGACAGTTGTGAGTAAGGCAGACAGCCGACTTCGGTTTATTGGGAGAATTTTGGGAAGATGTACTTCACCTGTAAAGGAGATCGCGTATAAAACGCTTGTACGACCACGTCTTGAGTATTGCTCAAGTATTTGGGACCCGCAGCAGATCGGTTTGAAGGAAGACATAGAGGCGGTTCAGAGGCGAGCAGCTAGATTTGTTACCGGTAGGTTCGACCAATGCGCGAGTGTCACGGAAATGCTCCGGCAACTCAATTGGGGATCGCTGGAAGAAAGACGACGTTCTTTTCGTGAATTTCTGTTAAGTAAATTTAGAGGGCCGGAATTTGAAGCTGAGTGTAGTACGATCTTGCTGCCGCCTACTTACATTTCTCGTAAAGATGACAAGATAAGAGAAATTAGGGCTCGTACGGAGGCATATAGGCATTCTTTTTTTCCTCGTTCAATTTGGGAGTGGTAGAGTGTACCCTCCGCCACGCACCTTACGGTGAATTGCGGAGTATGTATTGTGATGTAGATGTAAGTGCACTCTGTTTTCGACAGTGTATGTACGCCCTGTGCTATGAGCTGCCCCTCTCACTCATACAGTGTTGGTGACTTGGATGACTGACAGCGCCAGTCTGTTTTGCATCCCCTAGCGCGGTGGTGTGGCGCTCCGTGGTTTGGGCCCCTGTGTGCAAATCACGCGACCAAGACGTTGGCGCGGCCGGCCGCCACATGCGCCTGACGCCCCGTGTCGACGCCAGCGCCGGCCCGGCTGATTCACGGCGGCGGTGGGCGGCTTCGCCTGCCGCCTGATGGAGGGCCGCTGCTGCCGCTGACGGCCGCCGTCTACACCCCATCCCACCCCTACACCCCTCACCTCGCACCCCTCACACGTCAGCCCTGGCGCTAATAACGGCCGTGACACGAGACGCGCTGCCCGCGTCAAGCTGGCTGGCTGGCTCCTTACCAGGACCCCCAGTCTCGCGCAATATTGCACTCTCTTGTTCCCTCACCTCCGATAAGAGGAAAGTGGGTCGCCTAGAGCCGTCAGACTAGCGCGAATTCCTGCTTATCGTCCTCACACCCACGGTCTCATATGTGATACCTGATGTTACAAGCTTCCTAGGGTTTTTATTTGCGGACGGAGAAGTTAGTACTGCTTCCTCCCACAAGTCCACTAAAACCTCCACATCCATGCGGATGCTGTTGCGTAGCAGTGTGCGTTTGTACCGCCCTACAGTACGCACGAGGTGCCGTAGTTGCTATCCGAGACATTATGGAAAGCATAGAGTTCTGACTAACCTGTTGTCTTCTATAGTTGTGTCCCCAGCGTAGAAGACAGCACACAGGTCGTTGGTTCTTGTACAGCAGACAAGTGAGGCTAAAATAAGTTCTGTAGAATGGAAGCATAAGAAGCGACTCGCGAGATTTATAATTGTCAGGGATGCCATTTATTAAATAAATAATTAAATATGAACAACTTTTGTTAATATGCTACGGCCTATGCTGCCCATAGCTCATGTTGAGACCTCGACTGTTATCACTATTACACAAATCTTTACTCATGACCGGCGCGGTCCGGTGCGTATAGCGGTCAGCTCGAGACTGAAACTGCGGCGCGTTGCGAGAGGGCACCTGACACTATTTCGCGCCAAAACAGGGCCGTCGCGCGCCTTCTGTAAAATCGCTCTTCTCTTGTTACAATAAGAGAAGGCACCTTAAACTTTTTAAACTGTCAAAACATAGCCTGTCCTTGAGAGATATTTATCACAAATTATCGGCTCTGAATAATTAATATTTAGTATGTAATAAACAAAACTAATTTCAAAAGAAATCACGTGACGTGAAACGCAGCAGCCAATGCGAGGATAGTACCAGTAACATAGGCGGGCTTTCCCACGGGAACCAGCACCTACTGTGCCATATGCTACTGCTCCTCACCCGACATTTCAACGTATGCTGCACTTCTGTCTTTCTTTCGCGTTTAAGACACGTACGACGTTAGCAAAGAAACGGCCAGCGGCCGGAAATATGAAGTGGCCACAGGCCAGGAATATCACAATGTAGATTTCTGCGGCTACAAGTTTATTCCTTTTATATATTTTCTTGACGACGTTAAAACTTTCAGTGAATGAACAGAGGATCAAAAGCAACAGCAAAGCGATTTACAAAAAATTTCTACATGGTGCGAAAATTGGCAATTGACACTAAATAATGAAAAGTGTGAAGTAATACACATGACCACTAAAAAAATCCACTGAACTTCAATTACGCGATAAATCAGTCAAACCTTAAGGTCGTAAATTCTGTCAAATACCTAGGATTTACAATTACGAACACCTTAGACTGGAGAAAACATATAGAAAATATTGTGGGGAAGGCGAACCAAAGGTTACGTTTCATTGGTTCAAATGTTTCTAGAGTCTATGGGACTTAACTGCGGGGTCATCAGTCCCTAAACTTACAAACTACTTATGAACTACTTACAACTAAGGACGGCACAAATATCCATGCCCGAGGGGGTATTCGAACCTCCGACCGTAGTGGCCGTGCGGACCGTGACTGGAGCGCCTCAATCCCCTCGGCCACCGCGGCCGACGTTTCATTGGCAGAACGCTTCGAAGATGCACCAGCTCCACCAAAGAGACTGCCTACAGTACACTTGTGCGTCCTCTCCTGGAGTACTGTTGCCCCTTGTGGGACCCTCACCAGGTGGGACTGACGGAAGACATTGAGAAGGTTCAGAGAAGGGCAGCTCGTTTTGTTGTATCACGTTACCGGGGGGCAAAGCGTCACAGAAATGTTGCACGACTTGGGGTGGAAATCATTAAAAGAAAAGTGTTATTCATTGCGGCATGATCTGTTTGCGATATTTCAATCACCGACTTTTACTTCTAAATGTGTAAATATTTTGCTATCTCAATAAAATAAGAGAAATCAAATCGAAAACAGAACAATTTAGGTGTTCTTTCTTCCCGCGCGCTGTTATAGAATGGAACGGTAGAGAAAAGTTATGAAAGTGGTTAATGAATCCTCTGCCAGGCACTTAAATGTGATTTGCAGAGTATCTATGTAGATGTAGATATGGTCTTATACAGGGTGTTACATAAAGGTAAGGTCAAACTTTCAGGAAACATTCCTCACACACAGAGAAAGAAAATAATGTTTGTGGACATGTGTTCGGAAACGCTTAATTCCCATATTAGAGCTCATTTTAGTATTTACGGATGAGGCTCCATTCCAACGTGATCAAATTGTAAATTTTCACGATCAACATGTGTGGGCTGACGAGAATCCGCACAAAATTGTGCAATAACGCCATCAACACAGATTTTCTGTGAACGTTTGTGCAGGAATTGTTGGTGATGTCTTGATTGGGCCTCATGTTCTTCCACCTACGCTCACTGGAGCACGTTATCATGATTTCATACCGGATACTCTACCTGCTCTACCTGCTACAACATGTGCCTTTACGAGTACGACACAACATGTAGTTCATGCATGATGGAGCACTTCCACATTTCAGTCGACGTGTTCGTACGCTTCTCAACAACAAATTCGGTGAGAGGCGGACCAATTCCATGGCCTCTCCTGACCTCAACCCTCTTGACTTTCATTTATGTGGGCATTTGAAAGCTCTTGTCTACGCAAACCCGGTACCAAATACAAAGACTCGTGCCCGTATTGTGGACGGCTGTGATACAATACGCCATTCTCCAGGGCTGCATCAGCGCATCAGGGATTCCATGCGACGGTGGGTGGATGCATGTATCCTCGCTAACGGAGCACATTTTGAACTTTTCCTGGAACAAAGTGTTTGAAGTCACGCTGGTACGTTCTGTTGCTGTGTGTTTCCATTCCATGATTAATGTAATTTGAAGAGAAGTAATAAAATGAGCTTTAACATGGAAATTAAGCGTTTCCGGACACATGTCCACATAACATATTTTCTTTCTTTGTGTGTGAGGAATGTTTCCTGAAAGTCTGGCCGTACCTTTTTGTAACACCCTGTATATTTTCTTGATGACGGTACAGCGTTCAATGAATGAAATAAATCGCAATTTGCGATCACTTATGGCTTCACTGTATTTGGTTTAGATGGAGTACCAGAGTGTGGCGAATGAAAATTTGTGCCCGGCCGGGATTCGACCCTGGGATCTCCTGCTTACTTGGCAGACGTGTTGACCACTCTGCCACCGAGGACACAGTTACCAGCCCGATTGCAGAGGACTCTTTCCTGCACGTCTCCCGCCACACCAAAATTGCGATATATTTAATTCATTGAACGCTGTAACGTCGTCGAAAAAATATATACTTGTATACAATCCGAGGCTGGGATCCTGATGACAATTAATTGTGTCTCGATACCTCATGGTCTGTTCGCCCTGTTCCGTAAATAGAGTATTGTGCCTGCGAGCATTATGGAAGAAATCGGCTATGGTAATAGGAAAGAGACAGCTTGGCGAATGGAGATTTGGATGTGGCGGGAGACGTGCAGGGAAGAGTCCTCTGCAGTCGGGTTGGTGTGTCCTCAGTGGCTTTAATGTAGGTAAAAAAAAGGCCAGGTGCCTTGGCTCAGCGCCCCCGATCAGAGGGCTGAACATCCTCTGTAATAAAAAAAGCCGAGCCAAATGATCAAGGAACAACCGCAAATCATAGATCTAACTGAAGAAAAAGGAAAAAAGTGGCGGAGAGGTTAACGCGTCTGCCTAGTAAGCAGGGAGATCCCTGGTTCTAATCCCAGCCAGGCACAAATTTTTATTCGCCGCACTTTGGTATTCCATCTAAAACGAGTACAGTGAAGCCGTAACTGATCGCAAAACGCGATTTATTTAAACTTTATTCCTCGTTGGGCAGCCTGCACGGGAAGCTTAAATCTCTCTAGACAGAATTAGTTTAACACAAAATTTATTAATATAAAAAAAGAAAAAAAAAAAAAGATACAAGTACTTAGCTTTGATGTGAGCTTGTAGAAATTTTCAGCAATCAGTCGTAAGTATTATTTATTGGCAGATCTAGATTTCGACCACTGTGTGGTCATTAGCAGTGCTAAGACAAATACAAAAGAACCAGATAGAATAAAATACATGTCAAGTTATAAGCCAGTCGTACAAGTGTCTATTACAGTCAGTGACAATTTACAAACCTTAGAAAACGATTAAAATACCTAAAATATCTCGACCTCCATGTTGGAGGCTGCGTTCATACTGATGCAGCTGTTATAATTCTTACACAGCTGACGTCCGTCTTCTTCATTGGCGGCTAAGGCGCCTTCTTTAAAGGTTCATACAAAACAAAACAAAATTTATTTGTGGTATGTTTTTGGTAGTAATAGTTGTATTTTATTATAATTTTAATAGGAATTTGTACTTTAAAATGTTCTGTATTAATGAATATCATTTGCCGTATATACATGATTGGTGGTAAAAATGTATACTAGTTGGTGTCTTAAAATGTATATAAAGTAACAGTTTGAAAATACTTTTTCCCCTATTAAATTGATGACCTGTTAACAATCTTGTCCGCAGTCAATATCATAAATTTAAAGAACTAAATTAAATAACACTTACGACTGATTGCTGAAAATTTCTACAAGTGAAATACAGTCGTTGACCACAGGTTCCACTATGGAATCAAGCCTGTTTGATGTGAGCTGCAATCCATGCCTAACTATCGTGCACAATACTAACTGCCTAGGTCGGTGTGCCCTCCTAACTGAGACTGTCGGCGGTATCTTAGTCTGAGTGTGCCGTCTCGCGTCCTGTAGCTCGTCGACTACTGCGTCGTCTTCCCTCCTGTCCGTCGTTGATGTGTGCGTCCTCTCGTCCCGGTGTGGAAGACATCAAGAAGTGAAGTGGAGAAGTGGAGAAGTGCTTCTCTCCAGAAGTGAGAGCCGTTTCTGTCCTCTTCATAGGTGGCGCTCTCGAGTTGCTATCGGCGTGTGATTGGCCGGCGGCTCTCCATCGCCTTCTTGCTCTTTGATTCCCACTTCTCGATGAGTGGCGCCAACTTCAAGCCACTGCAATACGTCTGTATTCCCCTTGACATGTTTCTACTGGAAGGCTATACTGAAGGACAATGTTGTGGGGTGTTTTTGGTAAGGCGACGTAGGTGCTCCACACTTCAACAGAGGGGCAGAACGTATGATGTTTATCGCAAACAAATGAATAGCGCCTTCTCATCTTTTTGGCTTTGGTATAGTCATTCCAGATTAAGCCGGCAGTGTTTGCGTGGATTACGTTCGTAATCCACCTGTGGAAATTCATAAAAATCTGGAAATCCAGAAGCGACAATGCTTCGAGCCTATGAGTACTTTAAAATGGATTGCTGGCAATGTTATTCAATTTGGAGATTGCGCAAGCTGTGAACGAAAACAAGGAGAAATTTGGAAAGGGAACTAAATCAATTAAAGTTCAAGGGGAAGAAATAAAAGCCTGACACTTCGCCGATGACATTGTAATTCTGTCAGACGCAGCAAAGGACATGGAAGAGCAATTGAACGGAATGCACAATCTTGAAAGGAGGTTACTAGAGTAACTTTAACAACATCAAAACAACGGTAATGCAAAACAGGGTGTGCTGAAGGAATTAGATGAGGTACTTGAGCAGTAATATAACATTTGATGGTCGCAGTACAGAGCATATAAACGCTGGATGGCAATGGTAAAGAAAGGGTTTCTTAAAAAGATATGTTTGTCATCACCGAATATTAATCTAAATGGTAGGAAGTCTTTTCTGAAGACACTGGTGTGGAGTGTTGCTTTGTACGGTAATGAAACAGACGATAAGCAGTTCAGACAGAAAGAGAACAGAATCTTTTGATATTTAGTGGTACAGTAGAAAGTTGTAGATTATGTGGGTAGATATCGCAACTAATAAGGAGATACTGGACATTATTACGGAGATAACAAATTTCTGGTACACCTTGCGTAAAAGAAGTAGTTCGATTGGTAGGAATGTTCGTAGACATAAAGGAATCGTTAATATACCATTGGAGAGAAGTGAGTAAAATCGCAGAGAGAGATACGAAGAGACGAAAAATAGCTCACAGAATTAAACAGTGTGGGTTTCTGTTCTTATGAGCAGATGAAAAGGCTTGCCCAGGATAGATTAGTGCGGAGAGTTGCATAAAACCAGTCTCCCGACTGAAGAACACAACGACAACAACAAAGTTAACAAGTTCGTGACTATTTACGGTGATTTATTTTCTCGTAAGCCTGACGCTTTTACATTTAAACTGAACCTGAATGACGCAGCAACAGGACATATATTAAGAAAAAATATTAATACGACCATATCAATATAATATTGACGTCACGCCACAGTACGTGCACAGGCAACCAGTATAAACAGTGACGTTATGGTGGGCAACCCCGCATAACCAAATCAAATGTTCAAATGTTTGTAGAACTTATGGGACTTAACTACGGGGTCATCAGTCCCTAAGCTTACAAAATACTTATCAACTAGCTAAGGGCGGCACAAATATCCATGCCCGAGGGGGGATTCGAACCCCCCGACCTTAGTGGCCGTGCAAACCGTGACTGGAGCGCCTCAGTCTCCTCGGCCACCGCATAACCCACAATCTCCAGTGAACCTCCATCTATACCTGAAATTGTTATATGTGGTGTCTCTCCTTCCAGACATTTTCTATAGAACACACACACATACATAGCATATGACGGGCAATGATCCTTTCTTCAGCACGCAAATCGTTTGAAAAAGAAAACCGCGAGTTTGAGTAATAGTGGGCAGGGAATATTTCAGAATTTGTAACTGACGGGAGGCAAGCTGGAGTAGTCCGTCCAGTTCTGATGATCGTGTGTGCCCAGTGGCAATTGCCAAGCAAGAAGGGCACGCGAGTTCGAATCCCAACTTGGTACAAATTTTCAATTTTACCCATTCGCACTACGTAGGTTGCGTGAATATGAATTGATACTAACTACAGGATCAAAAGTGTTATCTGTTTGAACACGTTCGATAATTCAAACACCACATATGTATAAGTTAATGCTCGTACATTATAAATGATGATAAAGATGTCTGTTCTTGAACATCTGAACATCTATAGTAATACAGTCGAAACTCTTGGCCGTGCCCCTATACAGTGTGTCGAGTACAATGAGAGGTGGTAGTAACAAATAAGTAAAATCAGAACAATAAACGTAAATTGTCAGCCAACTTGAATCTTATGCAAAATGAATTGATCGTTTCGCATTTATGTCTTGCAAATTATGCATACGTCTGTCATAAGACAGATGTTCTAAACGCGGTAAAGATGCGCTGTTTTTACTTATTTTCAGCATCATAGACGGCGCAAAAAGCAACTTTATTGTTTAAAAGAATTGCTTGAAAAGCTTTTAGAATATTTTGTCTGCCTCAGTTGCGTCACACTGTATTGAAATTTATTGTTTTTCTCCGTATTTTGCAACGGAAATAAACCAATATTTTTGATTATTATACGCTTTTCCCCTTTAAAAGATACAAATTAGAAGGATCAAGATTATATAAACTTGAATGTCAAAGTTATATAATATAGATAGCCATGACTAACAGGAATTACAAAACCGGATACTATGGACACTATGGACGCTGGAAGTATGACGCAGATCACTCGGCATTGCAGAACACGTAAAGCACCATTAACCCACCAACGAACAGGACGTGAAAATCGTGATGGCCAATAACCGAAAGAGAGAACTGATACCAACACAGGACCAGAATCACATTCGGAAAAGCATAGCAGAAAAAAATTATGAAAGTGGAAACAACAGAACACACACACACAACATAGAAGGAAGGAAAGTACATACATAGAAAAGAGCAAAAAAATAAATAAATAAAAAATAATAAAAAAATAAAATAAAATAAATAAATAAATAAATAAAACTATTCAGTCATACACCTTATTGGAGTTACATACTACAAACAAACACATACACACACACACACACACACATACATACACACACACACACACACACACACAGAGAGACAGAAAGTATAGTGGTACAAGGACCTAAACCTCATCAGAAGCCGCTTTATGAGCTCAGTTTGTCAGATAAGCGTTACCTGCGGTTGTTTGATTAGATGCCCTGTAATTGTGTTATAAATTTATATAAATTGTGTATTTAAATCTTTGTATTGGTTTCTCCTGTTTTGTCTTTTCGAGAGCGTTACAACGCATTCAGCAGAGTCTTCTAGGCCGGAACCAAAAATGTGGTTGCTGACCATCAACCGTCACGAGTCGATGGCCATGCGGCGTAAGGAGGAACTGCAGCCCGCTTTTGCGTCGCGATCGAAGAAGACATGTATTTGAAATAATATCTAAATTTCTCTTTGTAATAAGTTATTGGATAAAAATTACTTGAAAAATGATGTGGTTGTCAGGGTCATGTCAAGCTATACGGATCGTTTTGTTTTAATAAATGAACTTGCTTGTTGAATTCTTGTTGTGTGAATTCTTATTGAAGCATGTAGACAGTTAAGATTGGACTGATTTTGATTTATTGCAGTTATTGACATGATTAGCATCATCCAGAAATTTTGCTGGGACATTAATTGACTTTACGTTTGTCTGAACTTTAAAACACATTGAGTTCTCTTAGATATTATTGTTGGCTGTTTAGAAAACAAAAAGAAGGATAAGCAACTGTATAAACTCTTGCAGTAAGTCACGATATTTTTATGAGGGGGGAAAACTTTATGAAATTAGTTTGTGACTGCTGGTTCTTGTGCACATGAATCTATTCGTAAAATGAACTTTAACTCCTCTTTTAGTGTTAGAACTTCCTGATATTTTGTGTGTGTGTGTTAGTGGGCGGAAAAAGAAATCGGAAGCAAAGTTAATCCACGGTTTGTTAGGGGTCAGCCCCTCTTACGGATATATTCTTGCCCTAGTTGCATTACTACGGTCGAATTAGGCATAATATCGATAGTTGGCGTAGTGAGTCGATTGTTGGTAGTCTGGCAGTGATACGGCTCAAGTGAATGTCGGCGAGAGTGTAAGACGCGTGAGTAATAAGAGTGATGGTGAAAGTCCGTTCATTGCGTGTATTTCGGGTTTATTCTCAGCACCGTGGGTGGATTTTCTCACCATTTGTGCCGATCGTAACTGTGTAAGAAAATTTCCGCGCCGCGAATCGTGTCAACAGTGCCGGCTACAAATCACATGGAACGCAATGATTATTGTGCAATAGTGAGATACAAATAATAAATGGCGGTTGAAGACTAATATTGGTGACCTGTGTAAATTACCGTTATAATAATGTGCGGTGAAGGCCGTGATTGCCTCGCATATTTTTGATTACTCAGAACACAAAACAATTAGTTACAGTTCGAAGTAGTGTCTGTTGCCATTATTGACTAATTATGAGCCCTTAAGACAACTGTTTATCAGAGACAAATTAATTACTGGTAAAAGCTATTTCCGAAACAGACGTAACGATAGCCCTTATCCTGTGCACACGGTCATACTTGCCATTAATTGGATTGCTGGTCGACGTCAGACTGACATCGAAAAATTCGGGAATGTTTCAGGTTAAACGAAGCTTACGTTTGTAGACCTCCCATAAACAATTCCTATGCTGTTATAACTTTAAACTGTTTTAAAGTAAGGGTAGTTAACAGTTTTCAGACAGCCTCAAATTGAATGAGAATGAGTCCTTTGACGTCGTCTCAATACAAAAGGGAGAATGCACAGAGAAAGAGATAGGTTTCTTATATCACAGACACACACTCGGCTGTGGTGTTGTTCTTTTTCCTTTGGCAGGCGTGCAGAAAGGTCCCACAACTTCAGTAAAAAATGTTAAATGTTTGTTAAGCTTAAGGGACTTAATTGCGGGTTCATCAGTCCCTAAACTTACAAACTACTTATGAACTACCTTATACTAAAGACGACATAAACATCCATGCCCGATGGGGGGGGGGGGGATTCGAACCCGCGACCATATCGCGCGCCGCAGACCTCTCGGCCACTGCATCCGGGCCAACTTCAGTAACCATGATCAATTTATTACAATTAACTGAATACTCAAATAGGTGTTGTAGAAGTTCTATGATGACTGATGAACTCTTCAGGCTCTTGCATTACCCTTCTAAGTTCCTTTGTGTTCCTGCTATTTCGAAGTGCCAGTAGAGAGATAAGCCACTATTCCTCGTAGCGTCTGCCAACTAGCTCGAGGCACACTTCATCAAGTGTCGCACATACAGATCATGTCTACTGGCCGTGTGCACCGACTCTTCACTTATGTATCGGCCAATCAGGTTGGGGTCACGTGATACTGTTCATATACATCCGTCCTCTTCCGGGATTTTGGGGCTAATGCTGTCAATAATTGTTTACTTCTCCATGGCGATATGGATTTGTTGTTGTTGTCTTTGGTTGCCTCACAAACTCAATACTATACAACATTTGGTATCACATTCACAAGATGCCAACAAAACAGAAGCATAACATCAGACTAAACAACAAAATCATTTCCTGTTGCTAGAAGAACAAAATTTCGATTGAGGGATATCAACAACAGTACGAATGTAGGAAATTCAGTGCCAGTGGTACACATGTAGACCAATATCTAAAACAACTGTAAGTAATATTTGTATGCTGCCACACGATGGTAAAGTAGAATGTGTCAGATGTATTTCTAGTCTCCACACAAAAGGAAAGGAAAAGATTTAAAACGTAAAGGAAATTGTTTGTTAAGGAATCATTGTGTGTTTCAGGCCGTTGAAGACATTTGTACACAATAGAAGTGCAACACAAGTGTTAATAGATATTTTGATATATTTCAGCTGCAAAAGATGGACAAATGCAACGATGTTCAATGTAACTTTCACCATATGTTCATAGCTCTAAAATTTGTTACTGTGCTACTGTGTTGTACTGATTAGTGTATTCACTGATGTGGGGGAAAATATTTCCTATACGAATGAGACAGACAGCAATTAGAGTTTTATATCAAGAAAATTAATTATTCCAAACAACGTTATGACGTAGGAATTTAATATCTACGGCGTTGTGGCACACGGTTTTACTTCTTTTACTCCGGGTAATAGAAGAATTCCCAATTCTAAAAGTGGCATGTGCCACTCACTCGACTGTCGGGGTAGGTCATTGACCCATTATCTTATCGATTTCATTGTTTGTCGTGTAGAGCAATTGATTAGATGTCAATTAGTAGCACAAGGAAACTTCAGAAAAGGAAACTTACCCTAACTGCAAATGGGCAACACACAACAAGCTAGTTTACATTTTCTGTAAAGCGCTAACAATGCCTGAAGGAAGGGAGGCAAGCACCCGGAGCCTTTTGATACACGAAGTTATGAAGACGTCTGTGCTAATGGCCATAAGCTCCAATTATTTTCAGCTTACAGTAAATCTGCGTTGAAAGGACAAAAATATACAGGAAAAGCAACAGAAGAATTCATGTCAGGAGCCCTGGTGTGAGTACGTTCTCAGTACGCTACACCACAAACGTATCAAAGAGAAACAACAAAGGACCGAGAGCTATGTGGAGCGTCCACTTAAAATGATGATGTGTTATAATTGCCTTTTATATCAGCTTACTTTCATATCTGTATCGCAACAAGTTCGGCTACAAGTCGAGAAATGTCGAGTAGCTCCAGATCTGTAGGATCACACAGAAAATATCTTCTAAAAACTGTAAAACAATATCATGATTAACTGAATGAGAAGACTACCGTATTGTTGAGATAAATTCCGCGCTTCATGGAATGCCGCAGTCTGACATATTAGTAGACAATACTCCTAGCATCCATTAAGCATTCAACCACTATGAAATTTGGGGTTATCGATGAAAATATAATTTCTTGACCCACCTAACACTTTCCAGGAAACAAAGTGAACATTTTAGTCGAAGAACCAGCTAGGCGACTAAATTTTCTCCTTATCCCCCCTCAACAGTGATGTGACGCAATCGATGGGGCAACCGGTTTAATATTTTAAACTTGACAAGCGCTTTTGGAGAAGGTGGCTCAAATCACAGTCGGAAACCATCGAAAGACAAGATGGTATCGATATTCAATCTTTGAAGAAGCCATTGAATGAGTAGAAGAAAAGTTCCGACGAGACAATTCAGCCACTCAAATACACTACTGGCAATTCAAAATGCTACAATAAGAAGAAATGTACTAGAACTGAGATGTGATTACATTTCAGGCAATTTGGGTGCAAAGTTCCTCAGAAATCAGTACCCCGAACAACCACCTCTGGCCGTAATAACGGCCTTGATTCGCCTTTGCATTCAGACAAACAGAGCTTGGATGGCGTGTAAAGGTACAGATGCCCATGCAGCTTCAACACAATACCGCAGTTCACCAAGAGTAGTGACTGGCGTATTGTGACGAGCCAGTTAATCAGACGTTTTCAATTGGTGAGATATGTGCTGGCCAGGGCAGCAGTCGAACATTTTCCGTATCCAGAGAGGCTCGGTACAGGACGTGCAACACGCGGTCGTGTATTATCCTGCTGAAGTGCAGGGTTTCGCCGGGATCGAATTAAGGGTAGAGCCGCATCTGAAATGTAACGGCCACTGTTCAAAGTGCCGTCGATGCAAACAAGAGGTGATCGAGACGTGTAAGCAGTGGCACCCCATACCATCACGACGGGTGATGAACCAGTATGGCGATGACGAATACACGCTTCCAATGTGCATTTACTGCGATGTCGCCAAACACGGATGCGACCATCATGATGCTCTAAACAGAACCTAGATTCACCCGAAAAAATAACGTTTTGCCATTAGTGCATCAAGGTTCGTCGTTGCGTACACCATGGCAGGCGCTCCTTTCTGTGATGAAGCGTCAAGGGTAACCGCAGCCATGGTCGCCATGCTGATAGCCCTTGCTGCTGCAAACGTCGAACTGTTCGTGCAGATGGTTGTTGTCGTGCAAACGTTCCCATCTGATGACTCAGGGATCGAGACGTGACTGCACGATCCGTTACAACCATGCGGATAAGATGCCTGTCACCTCGACTGCTTAGTGATATGAGGCCGTTGCGATCCAGCACGGCGTTCCGTAATTGCCCTCCTGAACCCACCGATTCCCTATTCTACTAACAATCATTGGATCGCGACCAACGCAAGTAGCAATGTCTCGATACGAAAAAACCGCAATCGTGATAGGCTACAATCCGACCTTTGTCAAAGTCGGAATCGTATGGTACACTTTTCTCCACCTTACACGAGGCACCACAGCAACGTTTCAACAGGCAACACAGGCCAACTGCTGTTTGTGTATGAGAAATCAGTTGGAAACTTTCCTCATGTCAGCACGTTGTAGGTGTCTCCACCGGCACCAACCTTGTGTGAATGCAGTGAAAAGCTAATCATTTGCGTTTCACAGCATCTTCTTCCTGTCGGCACCTCTGTAGCATGTCATCTTTGTGGTGTAGCAAATTTAATGCCCATGGGTGTACCTTTACTTCAAATCCTGCTTTCACTTCGTGATTTCTAAATGAATTCCAATTCTAAACTAGTGCTTCCTGCATACATTACGGAGTTAAGATTTCTCTGTAACTCTCAAACATAGATAAATCAATTTATACAGTAAATGAATTATTGTGAGTTGCTGAATATTTTGTGTTTTGTGGTATGACTTACATTTTACACAACTGTGATGTATAGTAAGCTTGTGGTGGTTCTGCTACCATCGTTGGTATGTTCTTAATGCCACTATACTGTATGTGAATAAGGTTCTTTTGCTATATACATTACATATGTTATTTATTGGTCCATATCTTTGTATATTCCTGGGTTTGAATGAACTCAACAATACTCAACGTAATCTTCTAGTGCCTGCATAAATTTCAGGCGTTAGAATATTAATTATTTACTTAAATTTCTTACTGGTTATATCTGATTATCTTATTAATATGCAAATGCATACAGTCTTAGACAAGAGTTATTATTTTCAGCGAGTTGGGTTGCCGAGTATGAAAGAATCAAACGGGTACTTCTTAACGCTATGGCTACATCGGCCCAACCTTTTCAAACCAGGCCGTGCATAGTTATTAAAGTAGAAGGACAGTAAGGACGTAGGCTCTCGTACTGGTTATTGTTAAAATTGAAATTCTTCTGAGCTATTTGCCGCGTCATGATGATATATAACTCCAACGTTTTGCATCCGTTGATTTGATTGATCTGATTTTTCCAGGGAAGCCAAAACAGTCTTGATCCAACCCGCCACTGCCCGCACCGAAACTAAGTTTATTGTGTGGTATCGCTCCCTGTATATCTAGTAAAGCCAACCAATGCCCTTGAACAGTGCAAGGAGTCCCTTTACCAGTCCTTTATTAGACACAATTTCTTCGGGTCTGCTTGTCCCAAATGTTCTGTGCCTTTTACTCTCCAATGCAATGCATTCGAAGTTTAGATGTGATCCAGTTTCATCACCGTCATCACAGATCCTACATTTAGGGTCCTCTTCTGTGATTCCCATTGTATGTAGGTGTTCGCATCCGTTACAGAAGCCTTCCTCAGGGAATACTGACTTGTAGCCTCCTGTGTTTTCTTATACAGATAGCAGAAAGGAAAGGAAAAACAAAAAAACATTATGGGTGCTTGCATTGGTGTTTCTGATAAGTGGAAATACAGGAGGAAGGTGCGCTTATTGGTGTTTGCATCGGTGGTTCTGATTGGTTCTATTGAGGAAGTAATAACTTTATTGGTGCTTGTATTGGTGTTTCTGATAGGTAGAAATACGGAAATAACATGCGATTATTGGTGTTTTCATCGGTGGTTCTGAGAGGTGGGAAACAGTAAGGTGTATGCTTGTTGGTATATGCATGTAATTAGCCAACACCAATAAGGGCATCTTCCTTCCGTTTTTCCACCTATCAGAAACACCAAAGTAATTGCTAATAAAGTTACTCCTTCCTCAACAGAAGCAATCAGAACCACCGATGCAAACACCAATAGCGCATCCTCGTCCCATCTCTTCACTTATCAGAAACACCAGTGCAAGCACCAATAAAGTTATTCCATCGCTTTCCGCTGGCTGTACAAGACAAACAGGAGGAAACAAGTGAGTATTCCCTGAAGAAGGCCCCTGTAACGGATCCGAAACGTTGGAGAAATATATCATCATGACGCGGCAAATAGATCAGAAGAATCCAATAAGTTTCGGGCATGCAGCAGCGCGAATTCAATTTCCTCCAAAATTTCGGCCGAGTAACGTCCGGCCATCTTCAGGGTGAACCGCAAGACTACCGACAATGTGGCAGGCGCGGCCTTATGTGCCCCAGCGCGGTGGCACTGCGCATGCGGGTCACACATGTCACACATGTTGGTCCTACTTACATGCGTGCGCCCGTGGTGGAAGCAATCAGCTATTCGATTCGCCTATCGATGTATGCTCGGCGGCAGCAGCACTGTGACGACGTCTTTGCAATTTCATTACATTTAGGACCGGGTACAATGACTTATCTAAATTAAAACCATTGTCTCTATTTATTTTCTGCTAATCTATTTTCTATTGCTTTCTTAAAAATTGAATCCCAGAAGGAAGAGGTCGGTGTTAAAATTCTCACGTCACTGTAGTTCATAGAGTGACCTGTACTGATACAATGTTCTGCCACAGCTGACTTGTCTGGTTGTAACAAACGTGTGTATCTTCCCCGTGCCGCGGCGCTGGGGCATATAAAGCCGCGCCTGGCACCTCGTCGGCAGTCTTTCGGCTCACCCTGAAGATGGCCGGACGTTACTCGGCCGAAATATTGGAGGAAATTCAATTCGCCCGGCTGCATGCCCGAAACTTATTGCATTATACAATACGCCGCGAAAAGTTGAAAATGCACAGATCAGAAGAATTTCAATTTTTTTTAGAAGGACAATGTTTAGCTCATAAGTGACTTCCATACCAGGATAGGAAATCGAATAGAAGGGGAATATAAAGAGTAACTGGTAAGATGGGGAGCATAATGACGCCAACAGGAACGGAAAATGACACTTCGATTTCTGTGCTAGTATGAGCGTTGTTATCACAAACTACTTTTTTAGGCATAAGAACATTCAACAGTATACCTGGGAAGAGATGGGAACCATATCAGGGAATGAGGAGAGTACTGTTTCCAGCGGTTTCTTTCATCACACTGATCATTCTTTAATCTTAATTGAAATTTGTTTTGTGAGGGCAAAAGTGAAGAAAGCCAGGTCTTTGTGTAGAGGGTTAATAATTCAAAAGTTTCAGGACAAGGAAATCAGACACAAATACATAACAATGTACTCAGAAAGGTACCAGTTAGTTGAATACAGTCATTTGCAGCCATTGGAAGCGGAATGGTCAAGGTACAGGGACACACTACTATAAGTGGCTAGAGAGTGTCTTGGAACAGCAGTGTGTAAAGGCAGGAAGAAGCAAACAGCTTTTTTGAAATGACCCAGTCAAGTCTGCCTGCCACAGGAAAGGAAAACATTTTAGTATGGCTGCATACTAGAAGAAGACGGACAAAGAATATTTCGCTGAAACAAGAAACAAAGCCAAACAGATAATGGCGGAATGCAATAAGTAATCATGGGTAGTCTTCTGAAATAAGTTAAAAACTTTGGGTCAAGCCGTGGGAAAACCATTCTGGATCGCAATAGGTAGTCTTCGACAGGCAAGAAAGAAAAAATTAAAAAGTGTTTTGGACAAGACAGTAAATCTGCTAGTGAATCCTGTGGATTCCTGGGGCAGATGAATAAATTTTTTTGTGGGTGAAACGTTCATTGATTTGTCAGAATTTGAGGTACAATGGTACAAGGATGAAGATGAAGACACGGTCAAATTTGAAAAAATAGAGAGAATGGTCAATACATTATAGTCTGATGCCGCTTTGACTGCGGACACGTCAGTAGCACATATCGGCTAACGTATATGTTATTTTTTATTGTTTAGACTGCTAGTCATAACTAGCAATTGTTTTATTACTAGCTTTACAAAACACGAGCGAATTTAGCTCACTGAGCAAAAGTCTCAGATTTTAGCTTTATTTTTTTATGAAGAAACCCTTAGCGGTAGTCGAAATCTAGATAAAGTTCAATTTTCTTAAAACAACTGTTTGGGCTGAATTCAGCTACAGTGCATTAGATTTCAGAGCTAAAAGAGCGGCTGGGGTACATGAAATTAAGTCGGAAATACAGCGGAATATCAGGTCTCAAATGGTTACACAGGATAACCGAAATTGTGTTGTGGTCGGAACAGGTTCCGTCTTACTCGACGAAAGCAGTAATCACATCAAAGTTCAAGCATAGAAGCAAAGAAGATTAGCACAACTAAAAAGGTATCTCTTTTATTAGCGTTGTGGGCAAATTATTCTAAAGTGTTATAAATGGATTCTTCCGTCACTTCTTGGTACAACGCTTCCATATTTAAGGCTGAAAACAAACTGTTTCTGTTCTACTGGAAATAAACAAACATTTAGCCAAAAATCCCCAGCTAGTGCTAAATGACCAGGTACAGTTGAGCACATCCCCACTGTTAAGCTTCACATAATGTAAACAAAACAGCTACCTACCACAGACCATCTTAATGTCAAATGTAGAGTCCTCATTCTTACCATGTTTACTTTTAGACTTTAAGATCAAAACAACATATATATATTATAATAAATTGTCCAGTAATATGAAATATAATTTAAATGTGTGAATCTTGCCAGATGCTGTCAAATAAGTAAATTGTAAACGCAGTGTAAAAAATGTATTGAATGTACACCTTAAGTGACGATCTCCAAATATGCTACAGTGTCAATAATGTTAACATAGTTTTTAATTCATTAATTTTTGATATGTAATCTGTTTCACCCTGTTCACTCGCAAATTACAATGTAAAAAGGTTAAGGCGGCCACTGATTACGTTAACATAATTGTACATGCCAACAGATAATTGTTTGCAACTCCAACAAATGTCATATGCAAATACCAAGTATTATGTGTGTTGTATGTTTGTTTACCATTTTTGGTAACCTAAAAAATAGCGTCTTTGTCGACGCCTGTCTACAGATTACCTGATGATGGCCTAATAAGCCGAAAACTGGTTAGTAAATAAACAAAATATTAGTTGAGAGACTTTAACCTTCCCCACGTAATGAATGTTCAAACAACTTACGGATATGCTGCCAGGTGACGTCGTCGACAACCGCCGATATTTCGGCAGGAGGACACCCTGCTATTCTCAAGGCACAACTGCACTTAAGAAAACAATGTGCAAGCGTATTTAATACCTCGGTTGCAAAGAGTAAACAAGGAAGATAACACACACAGTACAAGTCACATCAGAGTCAACACAACCAAAGATGACCAAACATCAAAAATATTGATAGTGACTGTTAATCAACAGGTGAGGCAGCATTAATTTTGTCCCTCTGTTTTTGACGAGAGACAGTGCCGGATTCTAAGCAGAATTTAAACAAAAACCACCATCTCTGTTTATAAGCTCGCTTGCTAGTTTAATTTCAACAGCTTCCTTAATAACACTATCCCAATAGGTGGAAGTGTATGCCAGGATCTCCGTGTTGTTGTATTCCATGGGATGACCGGTGTCAAGACAGTGTTCTGGAAGAATTTAGAGCAAATTAGGGAGACTGACTACATACTCAAGCTGCTTGTTGAAACTGGGAAATTGGCGGTCAATTTTTAAATAATATTATGATTATAATAATACGAATAAATTAAAAAATGACTACACCGAGTACGAGTCTCGATTAATATGCTGATTTGAAAAGGACTAGTCGATGAGCCGAAACTAGTAGCAAATGAAACTACATTTGCAATCTTGGCCGTAGGATTTTTAATCCGCGTATATTAGACAATGTTTCTTAATAATACCAAAAATAGTTAAGATTAAGTGAGAACCAAACGATTGTTAAGTTCGATGCGTCATTCTGTCAGACTTGCAGTGAATATTTGACCGTTATTGTTTATTTATGAATTCATATTAATGATTTAGACAATGTAGCTATTCTTAAGGGTCACATAAAACTTCACATTTATCTGACAAGCTTGAAGTGCGTATCGTCTTCAAATTAACATACAAAAACAGTTGTGATTTTATATAAATTAGCAGGAACTCAAAATACATTGTACTGCTGCATCAACGCACAGGGCCGATACATGCGAGAAATGTATAACTTACGGTATATATTGGCATTCCAATATTTTGTCCCTTTTCACTGGTCCAGCAATGAATGCAGATTTAAAAGAGCATTCCTGTTTTCATTGTATCCAGAATTCCAGAAATTTATTTAAAAACATTTTTTGAATGATATCTTTTGTGGCCATGAGGATGGATTGCATAGCGCATGCTTTGTGAAGTGCTGTGAGCATTTCGCAGTATGAGGTGTCCATTCCATCGGCATTACACTGGGCAATTACAACTGGTACTGATTGTTATTATTTTACTGGAGTTGATACATTTCAAGACGAGGTAAGTTTCTCATTGTACAGAAGTTCCAAGAACGAAGATTGACAGGTATCCTTGTTGAATCAGTACATATCGCAGTCAGATCAAATCCGTCTATAATTTTTCAAAGGGGCAATTTAATAGAGAAACTAATATTTCAGAACATTTTACCAAGACATAACTGGAACAAACCGATTCAGCCCCCTTCAATATTGTTGTCAAACCATTTCATATTAGTAGAGGCGTTTAATTCAGTTTTACACTTCTGAAAATCGTTAATGTTTTCTTGAATCGTTCTGTAGAAGAAATTTGAGACCCATTGCTGCGCCGACCACGGTGGCCGAGGGGACTGAGGCGCTCTAGTCATGGTCTGCACGGCCACTACGGTCGGGGGTTCGAATCCCCCCTTAGGCATGAGTATTTGTGCCGTCCTTAGGATAAGTTAGTTGATAAGTAGTTTGTAAGTTTAGGGACTGATGACCCCGTAGTTAAGTCCCATAAGCTAAACAAACACAACATCCTTTGCTGCCTTTGATTTAAAGTCACTGTTCTGTTAAACTGAAGTCCATTGTTCATAGAAGTTTATGTTTAGCAACACTGCTGCAGAGTACAATGCAAATGTTTGTATAGCTTATGGGACTTAACTACGGGCTCATCAGTCCCTAAACTTACAAACTAATTATGAACTAGCTAATCCTAAGGACGGCACAAATATCCATGCCCGAGGGGGGATTCGAACCCCCGACCGTAGTGGCCGTGCAGACCGTGACTGGAGCGCCTGAGTCCCCTCGGCCACTGGCTACAGAGTAGAAGAAATATCTAAATCTACATACACACTCCACAAACTACTCAAATGTGCGTGGCAGAGGGTACTCAATACCACTAATAGTTTCTTTCTTTCCTGTTCCACTGCCATACAAAATGTTCAAATGTCTGTAAATCTATCGGACTAAACTGCGTGGTCATCAGTCCGTAGTTTACAAACTGCTTAAACCTAGGTAAACTAACCTAAGGACAAACACGCACACCCATGCCCCAGGGAGGACTCGAACCTCCACGACGAGCAACCGCGCGCTCCGCAGCGAGGCGGTTTAGACCGCTCGGCTACTCCACCACGGCACACCTCCATACTGAATGAGTGGAAAACGAATGCGTCTGTGCATCTGTTCTTCCCCTGATGCTCCCTAGTCTTATCTGTGTGATCTCGACACAAAATGTAAGCTGCCGGCAGCAGAAGCGGCCTTCTAAATTTCTTCAATAGTGTTTCTAGAAAAGAACTACGCCTTCTCTCCAGCGACTCCCATTAGAGATTCCGAATAATCTCAGTAACACACGCTCATTGATCTAACCAACTAGTAACAACTATAGACGCCCGCCTCTGAAATGCTTCTATGTCTTTTTTTAAACGGATCTGATGGGGATTCCAAATACTTGACCAATACTTGAGATCACAAAATAGTTTCGTCTCCTATACAGGGGAATCACATCGTCCAAAAATTCTCCCAATAAAGTGAAGTTGACCATCCGCCTTTCCCCATACTGTCTATATATGCTCTTTCCATTTTATATCGCTCTGCAGCGATTTTGTCAAGCAAAACATTACTAATGCTGTATTCGGACATTACTAGATTGTCTCTCCTACTCACTTGCATCACCATATGTTTTTTTTAGTTGTAGAACTAGCTGCCATTCTTCAAACCATCTAGAAATTTGGTCCAAGTCATCGGGCATCCTAAGACATTCATTGAATGACGGCAGCTTTCTGTACAGGGCAGTATCATCAGCAAAAAGCAGGAGACTGCAACTAACTCATTTATATACACCATGTGATCAAAAGAATCCATACCCCCCCACTTCAAAAAAAAAAAAAAAAAAAAAAACTTCTTGTCGTATGACGTACTCCGTATTAGCGACTTCGTTAGTCATCAGACATTGCGAGAGATCAGAATGGGGCACTCCGCGGTCACGGATTTCGAACATGTTCTAGATTTCTGTGGTTACAAAAGGACGCGATGCGAAAACCATTCGTACGATCTTCGCAAAATTTCAACGAACAGGCAGCGTAACTGATGATCTAGTGGGGCATGTTGCCCGCAAGCAAACCGCAGTTACACCTGGAAATATCGCCACAGTTTCTGGAATCATTCAGCGAAATCCAATGTCAAACGTCCGTAGAATTGCATTTGAGACTAGTTTGAAGCGTTCCAGCACGCAGAAAATACTGAGAAAGAGCCTGCACATGTTTCCATTCAAAATTCAAATGCACCAGGTCATACCCGTACGAGCTGTGCAACAAAGGGTTGCGTTTGCTAATCAGATGCTCACAATGATTGATAGTGAAGGATTTGATGTTGGCTGCATCTGGTTTACAGATGAAGCACACTTCCACCTGAATGGATACGTCAATAAGCAGAACTGGCGATTTTGAGGTTCAGAAAAGCCATATTGATGTGACGCGAAACCCCTGTATTCTCCTAAAGTTACTATGTATACAGCAGAGGCATTATTGGCCCTTTTTTCATTCGAGAAACGGTTGCTGCTGCACGTTACGTTTCAATTTTGGAACATTTTGTCGCCACACAGCAAGCGTTAGAGGATCGACCAGGTACTGAATGGTTTATGCAAGGTGGAGCCCGACCACATCGGACCGAACAAGTGTTTCGCTTTCTTGAGGAATACTTCTTTAATCGAGTCATTGATTTAGAATATCAAAAATTTTCTGGTGCAGGCATGGACTGGCCTCGAAATTTGCCGGATTTGACTCCCTGTAACTTTTTTTGTGGGGCACAGTGAAAGACATGTTCTACCCGAAGCATCCCGCCACGCTGGACGAGGTTGAACTGACTATCTCTGTGGCATGTGAATCCATATCAGTTGAGACACTACGCAATGTGATGGCGAATTTCATTCTTCGTTTGCGCCACATCTTTAGTGCCAATGGTGAACATTTTGAAAACATTGTGATGTGATTGTTTGCAAAGAGTGTTTTCATTCGATTATTTTGCTTATGTATGCTGATATGAGCTGTACAGCGCCATCTGTTAGCAGCTTTTGTAAGTATTATTTCAAACTGCCGTATAAACTTCTTACAGCTTTCACAATAAACATACCGTTTACTGTATTCCTCTATAGATCTTAGTTTTCGAGATATTTAATTTTGAAATCAGGGAGCCCTTTTCTGGACACCCTGTATGAGAAACATGCAATTAAGCAACTTTGATATGAGCTGCAATCCATGCCTAATTATCGTGCACAATACAATTAGTTGAGTGTGGCCGCTGTGTGATTGGCTAGCGGGTCTTCATCGCCTTTTCGTTCTTTAGTTCTCACTTCTGGATGACTAGCGCCAACTACAGAAGGTAAGAAAGTTATTGGATGTCTTTTGTATCAGAAGTCCTAAGCATCCCTGGGTCCACTGTTTCGTATGTGATAGTGAAGTGGAAACGTGAAGGGGTACGTACAGCACGAAAGAGTACAGGCCGACCTCGTTTTTTGACTGATAGCCGACAGCTGAAGATAGTCGTACAGGGTAATAGAAGGCATCCATCCAAACCATGACACAGGAATTCTTATCTACGTCAGTACCCATTCCACGTAATCTGACAGTTATGTAAGCGGTGAGTTAACTCGAGTTGCTTCACATATTAGTAAAAATAACGTTCTAACAAAATGTCAGTTTGGTTTTCAAAAAAGCTTTTCAACTAAAAATGCTATATTATAGCTTCTTTGGTGAAATATTAAATGCTTTGAATAAAATGACATCATCAGTTGGGATTCTTAGTGATATCTCAAAGGGTTTCGAAGCTTAAGTATTGTGGTATGAGTGGGATAGTGCACAAATGGTTTAAATCATACTTAACTGGAAGAGTGCAGAAAGTTTATATGAGTAGTTCACATGATATAGATGAAAAAATTAATTCCTCTCACTGGGGAGTTATCAAAAATGGGGTCCCACAATGTTCGGTCTCGGATTCTATGCTGTTCTTAATCTAGATTAATGACTTGCCATTCTACATTCACATAGATGCTAAGGTAGTTTTACCTGCTGATGATACAAGTATAGCTATCACACATGACAAACTGGAATTAACTGATGAAATTGGAAATGATGTCTTTCAGAAAGTTTTTAAGTGGTTCTCTAAAAATGGACTCTCATTGATAAAACCCAGCATATAAAATTTCATACAGTAAATGACATGACATCATTAACAAATTCAGACTTTGAACATTGAAAGACGACCGTCTGTCGTCTTCCAAATATTTTTGGTATATTTTTGTAAAGTTATAATTTATTTAATGCCGCTAGATAATCATTTTGTTAAAACTTGAACCCTACTCTTTTCAAGGCTTGAGGAATAGCATTTTTATTTCATGTGTTAAAATATTAGTTAATATTGCTAGGATTTTCTTATTTTGTTATATTAATAATTTATTATTATATTAATCAGTGTGGCATAAGTACGGCTTCTCCGCTGCGTCACTGTTCCTGTGACAATGTGCAGTTGTTTTACTTTTAAGTGTGTGCGAGAATCTATGGCTGCCTGAATGTGGGGAGTGATAGCTCGCTTTACATCGTTCTCTCTGGCTCAGTGTCGATAGCTGCTGATACTACCAAACAGGGTTCTACACCCTTTCGTTACAACCTAGTCGGCGAGCCCTCTCCAGCGCGAGTCTACTCTCCGTCCCCACCATCGCTGATCTCTGTTTTTCCGGCTTCCGGTGGCTTCCCGCGTCTCGTGGCCGCTCGGTCTAGGTCATTCTATGCTGGTATTCTGGTGAGGTAAGGTTGATTCTGCTCTTGTGTTTGGAGATAGTAGTGTTTCATTGTCTAGCACGTTTAACTTAGATTCGAGAACTTAGAATCACTTTATTTATTTACTTATTTATTTTATTTCTTTTTTTATTTTTATTTTTTTTAAATATTTTTTTCCGATCATGTGCGGAAATGTGTTCTCGTTTTTCAGTTCAGTGATTTCCAATAGATAAACGCGGTGTGTGTGATTCTAGTTGCAGTTTGATAACGTTCTGGTATATTAAAACCTTTTGTGATCATATGGCGGTGTATGAACTCTGTGTAAATACTTTCTAGCTTTGTGGGGCCAGATTTCTAATAGGTGATATGTTCATTTTTGTGCAGTCCATGTAAAACTCTTCTCATCGCTTGCTTCCGTGAGTTGTATGTGTTCCACATGCTTTCAGAAAGAACTTCCAAACATTTAAATTAATATTGGATGTCAAAAAATTTCGCTGATTCAGAAACTTCAGAAAACTTCCCATAGGCATTCTGCATTTTATGTCTTCTTTACTTTGGCTCTTAAAAATCGCCCGATTTTCTGACACTACATTCCATTACACTTGTTCTACTCTATGTAATACCCGACTTTTAAGACACTGTCCATACTGTTCAATTGCTCTTCCAGTTCCTTTGCTGTCTCTGACAGACACAGTATGCTATTAGCAAACCGCATAATTCTCATTTCTTCTCTCGGCATTGTAATTCCCTTTCCCAATTTTCCTTGCATTCCTTTACAGCTTACTCAATCTACAGACTGAACAACATTGGGCAAAGACTACAATCCTGTCTTACTCCCTCCCCAACAACTGCATCGCCTCTAAGAACTGCTGTCTGGTTGAATATAACTCTTCTCTCCCTGTATTTTACCCCTGCTACCTTCATAATTAGACAGAGTTTATTCCAGCCAACATTCTCCAAAGCTTTCTTTAGATCTACAAATGCTAAATGCAAATGAGTGTTTCCTTAACCTATCTTTTGAGATAAGTCGTAATGCATTTCCTCTCGTGTTCTTCAATTCTTCTAAATCCATACTGATCTTCGCGCTTGAGCTATTGGTATCTAAATCTTTTGATTTCAAGTCCGCTATATGCATTATTCAACATAAATTTGGAGTGAATTTGAAAACTGTAAGAGAGTCTACATATTTGTGCCCGACAGTGTATGTTTATTTGTGCGAATATCCTGGCACATGCTTGTCTTACTTTGTCCCAATGGCCCGTGCGACTCAAGTGTGCCTGATACGGGCCGTTAATCCTTTCAGACCCAAGGTTGTGACATTTATATAGAAAGGGACGTTTAAGATACTAAATACCTACCTACCTACCTACCTACCTACCTAAAACAAAAACAACACAGAATTGAATATTTTTAGCCTTTATTACTGATTTTCACATCTTAGAGTAACATACCTTTGGAAGAAATAACATAATATCATCTAAGGATCATACAGAAAAAGGTGTGATAACTTCACATATCAAAACAAAGATATCCTTGTCAACAACTCTTTCTTGCCGCCATTGTAAGTGCACTGGAAGTTTACTGACTGCTGTTACCACAGAGTGCAGAAACATGGAACTAAAACACGTTGCACAAGTTACGACAGTCCATCCACGATTGTGTGATGCAGGCCCGAAATTTCTAGCGTGAATCACAAAGAAAAAAAAATCGCCTTGACGTGTTTCACGGCCCACTTTAGATTTGTAGTTTTATAAGTTTCGCAAACATTTTGGACCAAAATAATAATCTAAATAATTAATTAATAACAGTGTCTGCAACCTTTATAGGGAAAAAAAATTTAGTACTGGCGAGTTCCGAACCACTAGCCTTCAGCGTCACAGTCCAACATATTGCCCACTACGCTACAGCTAACAGTTAGGAACAGCCTTCTTAATCTCGTACTATTCATGGCCTATGTTAACTGATGCTAATATGGCATTTATAGACGCTAGATTAACATTTATCGTACGAAGAACGACGTCGTTTTGTTAATTCTTGAGTGAGCTATTGCTTTTAAATGACAACGTGTAAGTTACAATAAGAAAATCATCAAATACGCAACGCAAGATGGCGTATGCCGGAGACAGTTCCGGGCGAGGAATGTCACTTGACATCTGCGAACGGCTGGTTTTCGTTAATTTAATGGAGGGTGTCAAAACTCTGTTATTTTTGCAAATATCTCTTAAACGATACGAGATATGAAAATAACATAAGGGAACAAAGTTGTAAAGAATTTTCTCCTCTAAAAATTCGTTTATTCAATTTTCGCGTCAGATGAACGGGTTATTTGCAATTAAAATTACATTAGAACCGGCTTTTTTTTGTATTACTTACGTATTTCATGTCCAAAATATTTCAAAAAGTGAGGGTCTGGTCTCTAGTAGCCAATACGTATTCCTGTAAAATTTGATTCCCATCGGTTGAACGGTTCGGCCTAAAATGTGGGAACACGTTACAGCCAGACAGACATCGTCAAATCGCCCTTATTTTAGCAAATGTCTCTGCAACGATGCAAGATATGAAAAAAAACATAATAGAGCTAAGTTGTAGAGAATTCTCCCCTCTACTAATTAGGTTATTCAGTTTTCGTGTCAGATGAACGGTTCTTTTGCAATTACAATTATATCACAAACAGCATTTTTTTGTGTTACTACCGTATTTTTTGTCCAAAAAATTTGAAAAAGGGAGGTTCTGGTTTCTGGCGGCCTACAATTATGTGTGCAAAATTTGGTGTTGATCGGTTGAACGGTTCGTCTTAAAAACAGGGAACACGTTACGGACACGCAAACAGACAGACAGACATACAGCCCAAAATCGCCGTTATTTTTGCAAATATCTCTGAAACGATACGAGATATGAAAAAATCATAAGAGAGGAAAGTTGTAGAGAATTTTCTCCTCTACAAATATGGTTCTTCAATTTTCGTGTCAGATATGCATGATTAAGCCGTTATTGTCATTTAAATTTCGAGCTGTCAAAAGGCCGGCCGAGGGGACTGACGCGCTCCTGTCACGGTCTGCACGGCCACTACGGTCGGGGGTTTGAATCCCCCCTCGGGCATTTGTGCTGTTTGTAAGTTTAGGGACCGATGACCCCGTAGTTAAACATTTGAACATTTGACCTGTCAAAAGACGATCGCAAAGGCTCACTTTTAGTGTTACTACCGTAACCTAAAGTGGGCCAAAAGGGAGCAAAACTAGAACCGCACAATTGTGTGTGCAGATCCTGGAAGGGATAATAACAATGAGCACAGTTGTAAGGTTTGGTGGGAGGCTATCACCGTGTGGGTATGGGGAGGGTGCGCTGAAATACTGATACGTTGCAAAGTTGCTGTCCAAATTCGACTTTCGCCGCAGTCAAAGGTTCAAATGTGTGTAGAACTTATGGGACTTAACTACGGGGTCATCAATCCCTAAGCTTACGAGCTAGCTAAGACTAAGGACGACACAAATATCCATGCCCGAGGGGGGATTGTAACCCCCGACCGTAGTGGCCGTGCAGACCGTGACTGGAGCGCCTCAGTCCCATCGGCCACCGCGGCCGGCCCGCCGCTGTCGATCTGCAGAATACGCTCTTTGTCGACTCACTGCCAGCAGGTCGGCGCGGCTCTGAATTTTGTCGACGGCGACAGAACGGGCGAAGAACGGCGCACATCCGCCGAGCTCCGCCGCTTCTTCCGGAGAGGCGGCGGGCAAACCCGTGCGCCGCTAAAGGACGCTTCCCAGCCGAGAGAGGATCCGGATTATAGCAGCTGCCGCGGCACCGGCGATGATGACGTACGGCCGCCGGCGCCGCCTCTGCATAAGCAGAGGCAGAGACGTTTTTACGGCCGCCGATGATATAGAAGGCTGTGGGATGAGCTATGGGCCGGGCCGAGGGGAAATTTTGCTTTGTAGCCGGCGCGGGGGGTGTACGAGAAGGCGGTGGGGAGCCGAGGGACGGGACGGAAAGGGAGGCGCCGGCAGACATTTTTGCGGACGCGCCCGTCGCGGCGATACGACGCTCGGGGCCGGCGAAGAAGGAGATTACGCCGCAGCGTATTTGACAGTCGGGAGGCGCCGGTCGGTGGGAAGGAGCCGGGAGGACGCCGCTGTCAGCAGAAGTTGACGGCTCTGGAAGGCGCGGGGTGGCTGCAGGCAGGGGGAGGATTACAAGGCGGAAGGAGGGCGCGCCTAACAAGGGGCTGCTCTCCCCCTGAGTGGCGGATTACCCAGTCAGCTGGCGATGCGTGTGGCGGGGGCCGGGGGGTGGCGGGTCCATTTCGCTAATCGGGCGGGCGGCGGGCTCCACACCCCTCCCCGCCCCCGTGCTGCGACGGTGGCGCCGCCGGCGGAGAGGCGGCGACCGAGGAACGACGGACGGATAATTTGCGTCGAGCGGAAGTGACGTTTTCAATTTGGCGATCGCAGCCGACGGCGCCTCGACCGCACTGGCCGCCGTGGGAGGTGGGGGAGGGGAGGGTGAACAGTGGCGATATCGCGGCGCCCGTTACTTTCGAGTGGCAGAGGGCGCCGAACGGGTGCCAGGCCGACTGCAGTGGCTGTTTTGGTATATGGGGAGTGGTCAGATTGTCAGTGATGAAAACGGGGTGTGAGGATACAGGGTTTTAGGTTAGTAACCTCTTTTGGTCGAACGATAGTTATCGTTGATGTGCAGCGAGAGCTGCTGGCAACAATGCTTCGGTTGGAATGTTCTTTGTTTGTTGGCCGGTGTGCGGCAGTCTCCCGCTCAGGGTTGCCAGGTGTGGCGATTTTTCGCATTCTTGTCTATATTTTTCTTAGAATAATAGCCATTCTAGCTTTATGGCGACTGGCGATTAAATGTGGCTAGTAAAAGAATTAGTTGGCGACTTAAAGGCTATTTTATTTTACTTCAAATAAGACGAATTTAAAGCAATCCCCCTTGAAACATTGTATAAATGATACTGACTGAACATCGCTAGAATACTGGGGAAATGTAATCACACTATAGAAGTTGCCACAAATGTCTGCACATATCTTTGATCTGTGAGAGAATGATATAGAGATGCTAAGAAATTAAACTTGCAGACAAAGACGTAAAATACCTCGAGGAGCCTATTTACAAAGGTTCAAGAATAGGCATTAAACGATGACTCCTAAAGTATACTACAACCCAGTATGTATGGCTGCCGTAGACATCGCGACTATTACAGTCGCGACAAGACTCCACTTCACAGCAGTTAGCAATGGTTTGCAGATATAAATGTCAATGTAGAACACTCGGTAATTTCCCTGTAGTTCTCATGGCCTGTTAATATCAGTTTTGAAGAAGATATAAGTGATTAGTAATCGAAGCTATGCATCAGAACTTCCCTTGTGTAAGTTTGACAGAATGATTCTTGATTAGTTTTATGTTACGATTTTATTTGTTCTGAAATTAATACATATGATAGTTAAATGTAACTGTGTTTAAATTTAGTATCCATTGTATCTCTAGAGTCTCTCTCTTACATTTTCAATATGGCTTCGCTGATCATTTGGTGTGTGTGGGTTTAGTTCCTGGCTGGGCTCAGATAAATGTTTCCTTTAAGAACGAGGTTTCTTGGAATGCCCAGTCTGGTGTCTATGCATTTGAGTCTGATAGTTTGTGTTACTTGTTACTAAGTAACCAACTTATTCCCCGAATTTCAGGATTGTTGTTGTCGAGACACACGACATAATACCATAGCACAATGATTATTATAAATTACGATAGGCCTACTTGACTATTTTTACTGAGTAAAAGGTGGATGTATTTAGGCATTTCATTGATAGAAAGATGGCGATATATTGGCTATTTTTTGTTTAAAATTTGGCGACAGAGCAATGGAAAAATCTGGCAACCCTGCTCCCGCCGACCGCAGAGCGAGGCGGTAGCATTTCGACAGCGAGTTCGTAACCTGCGTTTAGTGGTGGCTAAAGTTTTTGCCATTCCGTCGTATCGCATACGGGTTACTCTTGTATATTGAAATGTTTCAGTGTGGACTTGTAGCCATTCATCGTAGTGGCACGCGGTTATTAAATCAGTGTGTTTAAAGGGAAGAGTTTTTAACATTTGTCGTTCCATAATAAAGGAAGTTAACAAAGTTTACTGTTATGGATCAACCTAGTAATTGTCCGCATTCCATACCGTCAAATCATTGGAACAATTATTAAATGATTAAGCATAAAATAGAATGTAACGGCAACTTCGCCCATCGAGGATTAGGTGGATGCAGCTGTGACGTTACAGGGGTATTTTCTATAAGTATCGTAAACGCGGGCTCAAAAATATTCAAATGTTTATATAGCTTATGGAACTTAACTACGGGGTCATCAGTCCCTAAACTTAAAAACTACTTACGAACTAGCTAACACTAAGGACAGCACAAGTATCCATGCCCGAGGGGGGATTCGAACCCCCGACCGTAGTGGCCGTGCAAACCGTGACTGGAGTGCCTTATTCCCCTCGGCCACCGCGGTCGGCTGTAAACGCGGGATACTTGAGCCCTGGAGGTTAACTTGAGAGGCCAAAACAGAAAAATGTTGTTTGGTTCTCTGCGCACTCTCAACATCATTATACCGACGTTCTTTACTGCTTCGCTGGTAGGCGAAAGCACACCATAACGTGAGTCTAGGAGGTTTGGGAAGTCGCCACTAGGAGCAGCACTTGTTGCGCTACCTACACACGTGTTTGTTGTTTATTTCACTCTGGAAAATTTCGTCTGAATAAATATCAGGAATAGCCTAACACTGGAGGTAAGTGAATATTATAATGATACAGTTTCCTTTCCCCGATATTATCAGAGAAAATTTTGTATTTTTATATTATTTTGGCATGTAAAAATAATTATCTATGAATGTCAGGGAAATAATTTAAGAACATCACTTTATTTATTTATTTATTTATTTTTTAAGACAGCAGGTACTCTTGCCTTGTACTTCGTAGCGATAACATCTTGCAGACGAGAGCTGTACTTTATCATTTTATGTGGCCGAAGTATATGGATTTTCTACATTCAGGTAAATATATGTGTTGTGCGAGTATCTTACTTTTATAAATAAACCCCACCTCTCTGTTAAATTCACACTTATGAATTTTTATTAATAATTTTGCCTTATCCTCCCTCCACCCATAAAGTCTTCTGCTTTGTTGAATCACCGCAACAATGGATGGCACTGTTTTTATTCAATGTTGAATGGTGATATTCCGTGTAGCCTGGCACTCTTGTTTCAAAATTTATTCCATAATATTATCATTTACAGAAAATAGAATCTAAAGTCGATTTTCTTGTAAAGTTTTAGAAGTTCGATGTGTTTGACTTACGAAATGTTCCTATCCGATTTTTATCATGTGACTTATCTTACTTTACGGTTTTCTACACGAGTCGTAGTTTGATATTGACGAACTGCCATCCATTGCCATCGGCGAGTGCTTATCATATTATGAAAATTTCATTTACAGCCAAATTTCAACCACCGATGGATCTCTTGTTAAAGGTAACTGCTCGTCAATTCTGTTTGTAATGTTCTGTCTGCATAACACTCCACCATTAATTAACTTCCATTTCATTTAAATGCATGTAATAATTTTTCCAAATTTTTCCCGTAATTTTCTGATTGGGATTTTTCATAGCTTCTAACTTCAAACCTCTTCTTTCTGTAAATTTGTTAATCTCAAAAAATTAATAGCCAGACGGTAACATTATAATACATTTCTTATTTAGTTTATTATCAAGGCTAAGTGAAGACTGTTCACGTCCTGAATAACTCATTAATTGTAGAATATCTGGTAAACTGCAACTGGTGCAGTTGGAAGCAATCAGATGCAGGTAAATAAATCGGTGTGCTTCCAAAGGATCAGTTCCAAATGGTGTTACGAACTGTTTTAGAAGAAATTCGTCCAAAAATGAAAAGCAACCTAAAGCTGCTTTAAAGAAAGCTGGGTTAGTGCCTCTAGATAAGAATCACATCATACGCCGTTTGCCAGACCAAGGCAAATCCAAGGCAAATGTAGACTTGTCTATGATTGAGGATGCATTTCTTCAACGGCTTCAAGAGAAGAGGGGCGAGTTTATTACACCTGACTTTATTAAGAAGAAAAAACTCCAACTGTCATCTGGACAGACTG
Organism: Locusta migratoria; assembly: GCA_026315105.1. Taxonomy (NCBI): domain Eukaryota; kingdom Metazoa; phylum Arthropoda; class Insecta; order Orthoptera; family Acrididae; genus Locusta; species Locusta migratoria. Next base: position 35,847,738 of record CM048750.1, on the reverse strand, counting down.
TGTGTATGATCGCTGCTCTACCAGTAATGCCAGTTTGAGATCAAGAGGTGGCAGCGACATCAGCCTCCACAACAGTGATGAGTAACATATAGCACACTTGTCTATGACTTTTTGCCAAATCAACACAATCACCGGCATCTGTAACGAAAGATGACCTAGAAATAGATATGTTTATTCTGGTAAATTGGAATGAAAAGGGATACCCAGCAGTCATCCTCGTTAAAAAGCAGAATGTGTTACATTCGACTTCATTGAGCCTACACTAAAAGCCTGGAGGTGGCCCAAAAATTTGAAAATGTGTTAATGACAATAGAACCCCAAAAATTAATAAATGGAGGATTGTTTTCTGTAACATTGTTGTATCTCTACATTCTATTGTTCGTACAATATCTAAAAAAGTGTTGTTCAAAATTAATGTTTAAACTGAATATTTGTACTTAAACATTTGGAAGTTCACTGGATGTTCAGATATTATGTTAATCAAATAACCATAAACCTACTTGCACCCAAACTGCCTTCAAATGGTAGTATCTACAGGAATTACAGAGTGGATTCAAGTAACCCAACCGTAAGGTTAACTGGAATCCAAATGAAGTAGAAAAATTAAAATATATAGTCCGTCACAAACAATGCGTACTGCGTCAGACAGCCGCGGTGGAGTAGCCGAGCGGCGTAAAACGTCTCGCTGCGGAGCGCGCGGCTGCTCGCCGTGGAGGTTCGAATCCTCCCTGGGGCATGGATGTGTGTGTTGTCCTTAGGTTAGTTTTCCTTAGTTTATTAGTTTGTAAGTTACGGACTGATGACCACGCAGTTTGGTCCGATAGATTTACAAACATTTGAACATTTCTGCACGTCAGAGTATCCATAATAAACTGTAGTTTAATAATAAGAGGTGAGGAGGTCTGTGAAAAAAAAAACCCGTTCTGCTCATTTCTAACATAATGGTAGCAGTTTCGAAATCTGGGATCAAGTAGCCCGCGTTTACGGTACTTATTTTTTAAGTAAAAGCCGTCTTTGTGTCAAGAAAGTCTCGACATGTTTAGCCCTAAAATCTGTGCATCACCAGTTTATAAGAACATCGTTCGTTGGCTTCAGATTTCAAAACGTTAATAACATCATCTATACGTCAATAACATCATATATACCCAAAGGTGCGTGGTAGAGAGTACTCTCTACCTCTGCTATACTCAGTTCATCGAAACGAGACACAGACTGTAAACACAGTGAGGCGCGAACCAGGGGTGGACAAAGCAGAGGTGCTCGCACAGTGTCGCCGCATCCGTTCCAGTTGTAAAGACGCCGTGTGTGTTGTTATACGGCGGGGATATTACAAACTTGCTGTAAATTTCGTCTTGAAGGAGCACTTGCTTCATAGTAGCGCAAGTTCTTGTTGTTGTTCTAATTTAGAAGGGAGTGAAATGCGAGGTCATCAGTCTCCTCAGTGGAGTAAGTTCAAAAATGTTCGAATGTTTGTCAAACTTAAGGGACTTAACTGCGGGGTCATCAGTCCCTAACTTACAAACTACTTATGAACTGCCTTATACTAAAGACGACACAAACATCCATACCTGAGGGGAGATTGGATGGCATCGCGCATGGCATCGTAGCATAGCGCCTCAATGCGCTCGGCCGCTCCGCCCGTCAGTGGCGTAAGTATTACAGTTTTAATCACGTTCAGAACGCAGAATTTGTTCAAATGTTTGTAAATCTATAGGACCAAACTACTGTGGTCATCAGGCCCTAGGCTTAAAACTACACTACTAACCATTAAAATTGTTACAGCAAGAAGAAATGCAGATGATAAGCGAGTATTAATTGTATATATATGCGAAACTAGAACTGACATGTGATTACATTTTCACTTAATTTGGGTGCATACATCCTGAGAAATCAGTACCCAGAACAACCAACTCTGATATACTTCCAATGTGCATTCACCGCGATGCGCGATGTCGCCAAACAAGGATACTACCATCATGATGCTGTAAACAAAACCTGAATTCATCCGAAAAAAATACTTTTTGCTATTCGTGCTCCCACGTTCGTCGTAGCGTACACCGTCGCAGGCGCTCCTGTCTCTGATGCAGCGTCAAGGGTAACCGCAGCCATGGTCTCCGAGCCGATACTCCATGCTGCTGCAAACGTCGTCGAACTGTTAGTGCAAATGGTTGTTGTCTTGCAAACGTCTCCATATTTTGACTCAGGGATTGAGACGAGGTTGCACGATCCGTTATAGCCATGTGGATAAGGTGCCTGTCGTTTCGATTACTGGTGATACGAGGCCGTTGGAATCCAGCACGGCTTCCGTATGGCCCTCCTGAACCCACCGATTCTATATTCTGCTGTTATTGGATTGCGACCAATGCGAGCAGCAATATTGCGATACGATAAACCACTATCGAGATAGACTACAATCAGACCTTTATGAAAGTCGGAAACGTGATGGTACGCATTTCTTCTCCTTACATGAGGCATCACAACAACGTTTCACCAGGCAACGCCGGTCAACTGCTTTTTCTGTATGAGAAATCGGTTGGAGACTTTTCTCATGTCTTGTGTGAATTCTCTGAAATGCTAATCATTTGCATATCACAGAATCTTCTTCCTGTCGGTTAAATTTCGCGTCTGTTGCACGTCATCTTCGTCATTTTAATGGGCAGGAGTGTATTTAAACTTACAGAAACTTACAATACACGCACCCATGCTGGAGGGAACACTCGAACCTCCGGAAGGAGCGGCCGCGCAGTCCCTGACGTAATTGCTGTTTGCTGTCCTGAACGGACATGAATGTTTGGGCAATTTTATAAATTACTGAAATTAATTTTAAATATGTACTGCTTTTATAATCGGAGTTCTGTGAAAAAACTCTCAGCGATCTTACAACTGCAACGGACGAGGTGACATTGAGCTAGCGTTCCTGATTTGTCCACCACTGGTCACACGCCTCGGAGTGTTTACAGTTCGTCTCTCGTTCGGTGAACTGAGTATATTTATTAGCTTTTCTATTCTTCTCCTATATAGAACGAGGGCAAAACGAACTCTTGTATGTGTCAGTACGAGCCCTAATCTCTCTAATCAACATTTTGATAAAAAATGTTCAAATGTTTGTAAAGTCTATGGGACTTAACTACGGGGTCATCAGTCCCTAAACTTACAAACTACTTATGAACTACTTACGAACTAGGACGGCACAAATATCCATGCCCGAGGGGGGATTCGAACCCCCGACCGTAGTGGCCGTGCAGACTGTGACTGAAGCGCCTCAGTCTTCTCGGCCACCGCGGCCGGCCAACATTTTGATCACAATAGCCATACATAAATACCATATCGATCTTTGCTGTATTTGTTAAACGTTCCATTTTAACACGAGAAATTTATCACGAAGCAAGTACCGTCAACACCGCGAAATGTTACGCGATACCACGTACTTACACGTTTATGACTATTACTGCGCTATCTAACACAAAGCGACAAAAGTGTCCCAAATCTAATATTTATGTTTATTTACGTACTAGACGAATATGTAATAAAAATGAAGGTACCTCTTTAAAAATGCAGTTATATCCGTTTGACTCATGACAGCACCTTCTAACTGGCCCCCTTCAAGCTAGAAACGTTTTGTTCCTTGTAGTTTTTTCATTTTATACTTATTTCGTGAGATATTAGCCGTCACTATCAATGGACCACCCTTATATATATATATATATATATATATATATATATATATATATAGTGTCCCACTCAATTGTTTCACCCCAGATATCTCTGAAACTACAAGAGTTATTGAAAAACCACTTTCACGGTCATGATCATACAGCAGTGGCTTATGAAAGAAGGTACTATGAGACACACTAAAACGTGAAGAAATATTATTTGCAACATAAACTTGTGTCTTTTTTTCTCAAATGGATACTCCATATTATTTCTTAAGCAATCGATAGGATGAAAAATCACAAAAAGAATGGTGTCGGTTGCATCGCGATGCGTCAGTTACATCCGGAATAACAGCGAAACGAAGCTGACGTTTGAAACACATGAGGCGCGGTGCTAGCGCGTGTCCGAGGCTCAACCGTGAGTCTCGCTTGAGTCTCGGATACACGCTAGCAGCGCGCCTCATGTTCGCAGTTTCTCCGGGTGTAATTGACGCATCGCGATGCAACCGACACCATTCTTTTTGTGATTTTTCATCCTATTGATATTGATATTATGTGGTATCCATTAAATAAAACATAAGTATGTGTTGAAAATATTTCTTCACGTTTTAGAGTGTCTCATAGTACATACTTTCATAAGCCCCTGCCGTATGTTCATGACGGTAATAGTCGTTTTTCAATACCTATTGTGGTTTCAGAGAAACAGTTGAGTGGGACACCCTGTATATATGGGTATACCGAATGCTGGTGAGCTCTCCTTCACAAAAAAACAAAGGTGAACGATAGTTGCAGCTTACTGTCCACTGTTCACAAGGCCTAAAATGAACGAATGCAATACAGTGATTGGCAGGTCTGTGTCATAGGCGCGAACGACCATTACTTGCTCGAAATGGCACACAGTTACACTTTCCACGTTATCCGCTGATGGCAATAGTCCTTATCGGTGAGTAGCGTGAGTAGACGACCACCTTTAGCCGTGCATGTCTGTATGCCCACTGTTGGTATCATATTCGTCTTACAAACCCTCTAATCTGTACTGTCGTTGCTGAAGGAACTGTCACTGCTGACCTTACAATAGTATACTCATGTGGCTATTGCAACAAGAAATTTTAACAAGAGACGAAGATCGTCGAATGTATGTGGCAGTTCTCCGAAACGACAATTCCGCCTTTTGAAAGACCAAAATTTGCCCCTTTTAAATCTCACTATTTGGCTGTAGGAACGACGAGTGGCATAGCGCCTGTTTGTTTCACGTGTTCCTCATGGCTGTAAACGTTCTCTATTGAAGGATGCACTTAGACGGTGCACTAACAGCTATGTTGTATCATATCTGTTGGTTTATGGTGACAAAACCATCGCCGGCCGCGGTGGCCGACTGAGGCGCTCCCGTACGGTCTGCACGGCCACTACGGTCGGGGGTTCGAATCTCCCCTCGGGCATGGATTTTGTGCTGTCCTTACTTGTAGCTATTTCATAAGTAGTTTGTAAGTTTAGGGACTGATGACCCCGTAGCTAATTCCCATAAGCTATTCAAACATTTGAACATTTGAATTTGACAAAAGCATGCGCTATCCCCCGGAAGGCACCTGCCATCGTCAGGTGAAACTCTGCGACGTCTTTCCAGGTGTACATTTTTTCCCCAGTACTGTATGTTGTCGAGTTATACTAGAAATCACATACTAGCTAGTTTTCAGTTTACCTCCACTATATTAGTCTTCCCATGTTGGCCACTTTAGGTTACGATAGCAGGACTAAAAGTAGACCTTTGTTATCCCCTTTTCGCAGAAAATTCTCTACAGAATTGTTCTCTTACGCTTTTTTTCGTATCTCGCATCGTTTCAGAGATATCTGCAAAAAAAAAAAAAAAAAAAAAAAAAAAAAAAAAAAAAAAAAAAAAAAATCGACTATTTGACAGCGTGTGTCTGTTTGTAACATGTTTTATAGACCGCGCCGTTGAACCTATCGACAGCAAACTTTACAGACGTAAATGGTGACCGCCAGCGAACGGAGTTTCGTTTCTCTCTTTCTCCCTTTTTTTTTTTTTTTTTTTTTTTTTTTTTTTTTTTTTTTTTTTTTTTTTGTCAGAAAGGTTAGTAATACTAAAAATAGGCCGTTTCTGACAACAAGATGCTTAAATGCAAATAACGCCTTAACCTATCATCTGAGGCAAAATTGAATAAACGCATTTATAAAGGAGAAATTTCTGTACAACTTTGCTCTCTTATGTTCTTTCCATAACTCGCACCGTTTAAGAGATACTTGTAGAAATAGCGGCGATTTGACAATTTCACTTGATTTTACACAAATGCAGGCGAAGAAAACAAATTTGAAAAAGGGGACAGACTACCAGGGGAAGACAGGTGACGATGTTGTTGTGGTCTTCAGTCCACAGACTGATTTAATGCAGTTCTCCGCGCTACCCTGTCCTGTGCAAACCTCTTCTAATGCAAAGTTGACGACGTCTCAGTGTGTGTCCACCGACATATCCCTTCTCTTAGCATACGCCACAAACTACTTTTCTCCCCAATTCTGTTTAGCGCCTCATTTGTTAAGTGATCTACCCATCTAATCTTCATCATTCGTCTGTAGCACCACATTTCGAGAGCTTTATCATCTTTTTGTTTGCACTCCTTATCGTCAACCTTTTAGTCCCATATAATGCTACACTCCAAATACTTTCAGGAAGGACTTCATAGCATTTAAACTAATAATGGGTATCTTAATGGAAAAAGACAATGAAAATTTGGGACAGATAGTAAAATAATAGTTTAAAGAGGTAGAAGATAAAAAAAGAGTATGTTTGTCAAAGCTGAACTCAAATACCAAATAATTTTGGCTCTTTGTTAAAATAGGATCAGAGAGAATATTACGTATAGTTATTATCACAATAGTAGAGCCGTAATTGTATGGTCCATAATTCACATTATTTCTGTCCTAAAATTTTGCAAAAGACCATAAATTACAGGAAAACGTAAAGTCTGCAAAAACAACACGTTCAAATGTTTGTAAATCTATCGCACCATCAGTCCGTAGCTTACAAACTACTTAAAGTAAGGTAAACTAACCTAAGGACGACACACACACACCCATGCCCCATGGAGGACTCGAACCTCCGACGGCGAGCAACCGCGCGCTCCGCAGTAAAGAACACCAGTGCGATTTTGTTTACTCACCACTACTGCATTACTTCAGAGTTTTAGCAGAGAAAGCTTCACGTTGCATTTGTTGTTGTGGTCTTCATTCCGGACACTGGTTTGATGCAGCTCTCCACAATACCCTATCCTGAGCAAGCCTGTTCATCTCCACATAAGAACGGCAACCTACATCTGTCTGAATCTGCTTACTGTATCCATCTCTTGGTCTTCCTCTGTGGTTTTCACCCCACACACTTCCCTCCAACGCTAAATTCACAATTCCTTGATGTCTAAGAATGTGCCCTACAAATATATCCCTTCTTTTTAGTCAAGGTATGCCAGAAATTTCTTTTCTCCCCAAATCTGTTCAGTACCTCCTCATTAGTTACGCGATCCACCCACCTAATCTTCAGCATTCTTGTGTACCACCACGTTTCAAAAGCCTCAATCCTCTTCCTGCCCGCATTGTATATCGTCCATGTCTCACTCCCATACAAGGCAACACTCCATACAAATGCCTTCAGAAAGGGTTTCCTTGGGCTTAAATCAATATTCGTTGTTAACAAATTTCTCTTTGAATTAAATCGGAATTTGCGATGTTATGGCTTCACTGTATGAGGTTTAGATGGAATACTAAACTGTGGCGAATGAAAATTTATGCCTGGCTGGGATTCGAACCCGGGATTTCCTGCTTACTAGGCAGACGCGTTGACCACTCCGCCAACGAGGACACACTGTGGTACAGGAACGAGACAGCGTTGCTAATGGGGATTTGTGTGTTGCGGGAGACTTGCAGGGAAGAGTCCTCCGCAGTGGGGCTGGTCACTGTGTCCTCGGTGGCGGAGTGGTCAACGCGTCTGCCTAGTAAGCAGGAGATCCTGGGTTTGAATCCTGGCAGGGCACAAATTTTCATTCGCCACAGTTTGGTATTCCATCTGAACCTCATACAGTGAAGCCATAACATCGCAAATTGCGATTTATTTCATTCATTTGAACGCTGTAATTCGTCAAAAATATATATAATTTAATTTCTCTTTTTCAAGAATGCTTTCCTAGCCATTGCCATTCTGCATTTTCACGTTTCATAAGACCTGCGATCGTCGCTGCACTATTCCGTCTTGAAACTGTAACTAGAGAGCGAGTGTAGCTTAACGGAGGAGATAGAGGAGAGCGGCGGCAGTCGGCGCCTGGGGAACACCGGCTTCACCTGTTCTCCACGTGCCCCCTGTGCACACTCGATCCGCACAGCCAGGGCGCCGGACTTTTCGTTTATTTTGTTTTCCTGTCCCCCGACGATAGGCGGACTGGCAGGGGGCAGGGGGCACGTCGGGGATATATTGCTTTCTCGGATGCGTTATTGGAAATGCCACCGCGGGCTGCAGCTCGAGCAATATTTATATTTGTTGAGAGCTGCGCTAAAGCCCGCCGGCCTCTCCTCCGGCGAGTGCTCTTCATTATTCGCAGTCCTTCCCCCCCCCCCCCCACATCTCCCTCCTCCCAGCAGTTCCATTTCCGGCGTTCCTGGACGCTTTTCTCTTATCCGACATCGCAGTCGGCGGCTTCATAAGACGAAGGGAAGTTCGGCAATCCACTGTGCGACCGGCGATTGGCATTTGTTTGCAGACCGAGCGAGTGGCGTGTCGGAGATATTGGCGAGCGCTGGTTGATGGCTTTGACCTGAGACTCCGTCCTTTGTTCCTGTCTTGCCTGTGTAGACACCTAATGAGATGCCAATTATGCGTAAGGAAAACTGCAACTACTCTATGTTGCCCAGCTCTGAGTTTAGTTGTCTGCGGAGTATTGCGCCCCCGTCTGGATGAACAGTCCTCATGTGAATGGAATAGTTGTTAGATTAAATGACACAATGAGAATGATCACAGGCACCATCAGATCAACTCCAACACAATGGTTGCTTGTAGTAAGCCATATTCCTCCACCCCACCTTCGTAGATGCATAAGATCCAGAATAATAAAAGATTGCCAATACATGAGGAAATTTCCCATCTACATATAGACAGACTTAAGACGTTCACCCATCTGTACGGCGAAGAACCTTCTAGCCAACAATTTCAACCTGACTAAGAGAAGGTTTAATGAATGGAGACAATTTGCTCAAGCAGAGTCCTTACATGCGCCATGCCTTATGCGAAAGGTACCTTTGAACAACTTCGGAAAGTATGGTGCATGTTTAACCGGCTCCGGACTGGTTGGATAGGGTTGGGTAGTTCAGTTAGAATAGGGCGACTAAAACTGCTAAGGTTGTCAGTTCTCCGCTGAGGAGAGAAAGGATTAAGGATAGGAAAGAAGCGTAGGGTGAAAGGAACTGCAGTCTGGGAAGTAAAGAGGGAAGGAAGATTGCATTACCTCGAGGCCCTGTGATCGCCACGCACGTGAAGATCCGGACTAAACATGGTGTATGTGTTTGTGTGTGTGTGTGTGGGCTATATAAATGGAGAACTGTGGTACTGAGAGGCAAACTGTGAAACACGTCACACAAGAATGCCCACTGAGATGTTGCAAAGGATTGTTGTTTGATTTTTGAAGGGACTAAATTGCAGTGGTTATCAGTCCCTTGTTCCACTCGTAGAAGTAAAACAATGTACATGTCAAAATTTAAAAGTAACAATTATAGACGAAGAAAGAATTAAAACGGCTTGTACACAATACCAGAGTGTTTAAACAATCACAAAAATAAAAGTAGGACATCCAGCGACTCTGTCAAACATTAAAACCACGTACCTAATAGTGTTAGGCAGGTGGGGAACAGATAGATAATAGACATTCAAGGAGCTTTAAATGAAATGGTACAACAGTCATGCATAAAATTTAAAACAGAATCGACCATTAAGGTATTGTCAGCTAAAACAAGATTCAAGGTATCAGGCATATTAAAATTCCGCCACTGTGCGGCTAAATTGGGGCAATCCAATAAGATGTGGACAACTGTTAGATGTGCACCACAGCGACACTGAGGAGGGTCCTCGCGAAGGAGAAGGTGGCCGTGCGTCAGCCAGGTATGGCCAATACGGAGCAACAAAGGACAACCGACTCCCTTCGAGAAGCCCTCAGTGAGGTCTTCCATGCAGTGGTAGAGGGATTTAAAACACGAAGCTTGTTCAGTTCGGTTAAGTCCGCCCATTCAAAACTCCAAACCCCAAGGACCCTGCGATGTAAGTAGGATCGGAGGTCCATTTCCGGGATGCCAATGTCCAAGGCCCGTGAAGTGGCTGCTTCCTTGACCAACTGATCAACGTGTTCATTACGTGATATGCTGATGTGCCGTGGTGTCCATATAAAGGTGACTGATCGGCCTGTCTCGCCAAGGGTGAAGACTGTATCTTGAATTGACCACACGACCAGGTGTTTAGGGAAGCACTGGTCTAAGGCCTGCAAGTCACTCAGGGAGTCGCTTCAGATAGCATGCGATCCCCTGAGGCAAGTTCAGAGGTGTTCGAGGGCCCATAAAATAGCGACAAGCTCCGCAGTGAATATGCTACTTCCACAAGGCAACGATTTCTGTTCCGTCTGGTCACCACAGACAAACGCATGCCCAGCATGGCCATCGACCAAAGAAACGTCTGTATAAACAAGTTTTGCATCGTGAATTGTGTTAATCAGTGTCTGGAACTGGCAACGGAGATTTGATGGTGTCTCTGAGGCTTTCGAGTCCTGGAATAAACCCAATCAAAGCTCCAAGACAGGAATGGTCCAAGGAGGGGTACAGGGAGAGTAATGGAAAGGAGGAGGGAGAGGAAGGAAATCAAGTGGTGAGAGAAGGGAATGGAGATGGACCGAAATCGGAAGACCCGACCTGGTTCGTCGTCATGGGGAAGGGATTGCAGCAGTTGGGAAGAGAAGCCTGTGGTTCGAATTGGCAGGGTGAAGCATGAACCTGGGCAACGTATGACGCCAACCACTGTAGCTGGCAGGACCGCAGAGAGGGATCCCCAGATTCAGCTAGGAGACTAGTTAACGGACACCAGTATGAACAATGGACTCTACGACTCACCGTCATTACCGTCTAGTAAAATCATCTGAAAATCAAAACCAACTGCAGTATGGTGTAAAATTGGTAATTGACACTAAATAATGAGAAGTGTGAAGTCGTCCACATGAGTACGAAAAGAAATCCGTTAAACTTTGTTTACGAGATAAATCAATCAAAAGTGAAGGCCGTAAACTCCACAAAATACCAAGGAATTACAATTACTTCAGACTTAAATTGGAAAGAACACGTAGATAATGTCGTGGGAAAGGCGAACCAGAGACTACGTTTTATTGGTAGAATCCTTAAAAGATGCAACAGAACTACTAAAGAAACTGCACACACTACGCTTGTCCGTCCATTTTTGGAGTATTGCTGCCCAGTGTGGGATCCTTATCAGTGGGTTTGACGGAGGAGATCGAAAGAGTCCAAAGAAGGGCAGCTCGTTTCGTATTGTCACGTTAAAGGGGAGACAGCGTTACGGAAATGATACAGGATCTGGGATGGGAATTACAACAACGGCTCTTATCGCTGCGGCGTGGGCAGCTTACGAAACTCCAATCGCCAAGATTCTCCTCCGAATGCGAAAATATATTGTTGAGTCCCACTTACATAGGTATAAATGATCATCAGAATAAAATAAGAGAAATCACAGCTCGAACGGAGAGAGTCAGGTGTTCTTTCTTCCCGAGTGCTATTCGAGAATGGAATGGGAGATAAATAGTACAATGGTGGTTCAATGAACCCTCTGCCAGGCACTTAAATGTGATTTGCAGAGTATCCCATGTAGATGTAGATGTACAATACAGAAGGGGCTGCTGAATCAGACCAAGCTCCCTCAGTCCAGTCACGAATGGACAAGAGACTTGTAAAGCTTCAGGAGGCATCGCAGAATATTTAAATATCGCCAACATTTCTGTCTTAGTTGACGTAGGTGTCGCACCCAAGTAAGCCGGGCATCGAAAACCATGTCTAGGAAGCGATGTGTTTCCTCGACCTAATGGGATTCACCACCCAGTTCTGGGTCACGGTGAATTACGCAGGTTTTCCGCACGGAGAACTGAAATTAATGAGTAGAGGCTCATGAGTGGGCCTTTTGGATGGTACCCTGCAGCCGTTCGGCGACACCAATACTAACAGAGCTGAAATAAAAGCAGAAATTCAAATGTTCAAATGTTTGTAAATCTAACATTAGCTTACAAACTACTTAAACCTAGGTAAACTACACCCATGCCCCAGGGAGGACTCGAACCTCCACGGCGAGCAAACGCGCGCTCCGCAGCGAGACGCTTTAGACCGCTCGGCTACTCCACCGCGGCAAAGGCAGAAATCCCATAATCTCAGTAAGCCCATTTGTAGCCACTAAAAACAATGGTACAATGAAGAGAGAGCCCATTATGACACTGTTCTCTTGAATACGGGGGGAGCTAAGAGAGGCTATGACCCTCACTAAAAACGAGCGGTAGGAGAGGAAATTCCGAGTAAAAATTGTAAGAAGCCCCCGTAAGCCCCAGTCATGCAATTTAGCCAGTATATGATGGCGCCAGGTGGTATCATACACCTTGCGGAGATTCAATAATACCGCAACCAGATGCCCACGCTTAGTGAATGTCGACTCCAGTGACACGAAGTTGTCATTGGTGGAGCGGCTTTGGTGGATGCCCCCCTGTTGTGGAGCAAGGAACCATGAGCCGCCGACTCCCCATACGTTCAAAAAGCTTGCAGAGAACGTTGGTGAGGCTGATCAGACGGTAATTATCAGAGGATCCACACCAGGTTTCAACACTGGGATGATAGTGCTTCCCGCCATTGTGATGGAAAAATCCCTCTGCCCATAGACAAACAGGGCGAGAATTCGACGCTGAAACTCTTTTGAAAAATGACGGATGAACTGGCTGTAAATCCTATCTGTTAGAGTGGTATTGGGGAACGCAGCAAGAGCAGTTCGGAACTCCCCCTCACTAAACAGGTCGTTGTAGTTTCCGGTGATGGGTACAGAAGGAGAACTGTTTCCGATCAGACCACTCTTTGAGGGAGCGGAAATCGTCAGTGCATGTGGCAGTCGCGGAGGAATGTATGTGGTTCTCTGCCATGTGCTCGGCAATAGCTGTTGGGATATTGAGGGATGGGATTCCTTTCGGTGTGCGGTATCGAAAGACGCTCTATACTTGCGTCCAAACCTAAGTCAGGAAGGTGCGGGAGCTGACAGTGCCTACATACCGCTCTCAGGAGTCCTGCTTACTCTGCTGCATCAGTCGTCGAGCATGAGCACGAAGCCATGTTCTCCATGGAAGGGTGGTGTCGGTGGCGCTCGGATAGCCTCAGCGATCTCCGGTGTCCACCAAGGCACGGACTTGTGCCTAGGGGAACCGGTGGTTTGCGGAACTGCTGCCTCAGTGGCTGGGATAATACTGTCAATTACCTGTTGCACCGCAATGTCGACGTCAGCTGGTACATTATCGACGTCAGCTGGTAGTGGCGCATCGATTACAGTAGCTAAGGCATAAGTTGGCCAGAAAGCCCTTCGGAGGCACCATTAGGACATGCGGTCTGCAGGTTGGTACTATATGAGCGACACAAAGATGGGAAGATGGCCGCTGCCACACATGTCGTCATGCACCCTCCTACTGAGGTGTGGACGAAGGCTTGGTCTGCAGACAGAGAGGTCGATGGCCGAATATGTGCCCCGTGCCACGCTAAAATGTGTGCGGGCACCATTATTCAGAAGGCAAAGGTCTTGTTGTGCGTATCATGGCTTTTTAGGGTACCAGACCAGAGTCAGTAAAAATGATTTTACCTCTCGCAGTATTAATTTAGTATGTTACATCTATTGATGTTTGTGTTGCACAATAATATATTTTTGCAGATATATATTCCTTGGTACAAATGCTGTATCAGGTTTCTCTGTGAAATCTGTTGCATTAATTCCTTCTTTATTTTAGGGCGTATCGTTCTTCCCTTTCTGTTCATCGACTTCTACCTCACTATCTGCCCATTTACATTTCGTTTCCGTGCAGATCATTTGTTGAGAGTAATATTAGCAAACTGTCTACGACGAATAAATAGTGGATGAATCAAGTCTCTTAAATCAAGCGTCAGTGATGGGAAAGTTTATTGCTTACGATATCATATGTCCTGAAATATGTCGTCGTAGGTAGCGATTGCTGTCTGATAGTAAGCAATATGTGTACCAATTTAATTGAAATCGGTCCATTATTTTAGGTGGAGATGTGGAAAAGGAGTGCATGATGTAGCAGTTATTCGGAAATTTCATTGTTTATGACGTCATATCTCCTGAAATATGTGTCGTATTGTGATGTAGATTCGAAGGCACATCCACTGGTATATGTCCCTAATGTCTGCAAAATGTATCGTGAATGGTGTTAGCAGTAAAGACGTAATAAATCAAAACCTCATGCATGAAGATGCGGTTTTTCATGAACGAAATTGTTTATGACGTCATATCTCCTGAACTATATATCGAACTGTGATATAATATCGAAGGAACATTCAGTGGTATGCATGTGTACTGTCTGTTTATTGCCTGGCGTATACATTTTACAGTGTAGAAGTAATAACTTGTAACGTCATGCCAAATGCCGTAAATATGGACATCGGAAATGTAGTAAGCGATAAACTGTTTTCCTATCATCATTTTGTTTGGGTTCTCAGCGAGAAAAAGTTGCGTGAAGATTTGTCATTATGTTTACAATTTATTGCAAGCCGCTAAGTGCTCTAATTCTGAAATAGTTGACGAATAAAATCACGCTAACACACGCCGCAATATGGAACAGATATCATTGATTATGACGTGATATCATATGAACTATGTATGGTATGTGGGTTTTGCAACCGCAGCATATGATTTATGACCTTAAAAATATTTGTACCAAATTTGGTTGAAATCGGTGCATTAGTTTAGGAGCAGATGTAGAATATTATCGCATGATGCGGCCGTTTTTCATGACTGTCATTGTTTATGACGTCATATCTCCTTACCAGTGCGTCGTAGGAGGTTCTTACCCCGACTGCGATTGTTGCCTGATAGTAAGGATCATGTGTACCAGGTTTGGTTGAATTCGGTCCTGTAGTTTAGGAGGAGATGTGGAACATACATACATACGTACATACATACACACACACACATACACTCACACATACAGCCTATTTTATAAGCTGTAAGATTCCAAGAGTGCTGGTCATGCCAGGTTGGCAGCAGAAGGTGGAAGGCTAGGTGCTCTCGGAAGCAAAGCTTTGAGAACAGGCTGTGAAATGCTTGCCCGAAGAAGGCAAAGTTCCTGAGTTCGAATAGCAGAGTGGTATATAAGTTTAATCTCTCAGGAAATTTCAAACTTTTGTCAAACTGCATGTAATTTATTCTTTGATAACACGAACGCTAGGAGGTACAAAAATTAAAATTAACTTCCCTTGCTACGATTTTTGTTCCCAGTATGTGGTATGGCTTCAATAATCAGTTGACAGTAGAATGTCAGCATCTAAGTATACATAAAAAAAGTCAGTAAAATTCTAATTTCCTACTAGCAGACAAAATTTTAATTCTCTCCCAGCTGATATCGCGCCCTTAGGCAGCATTTCCTTTCTCGACTGGTGATTACTTTTCGCCTGGGTTCCGCACACAATCTCGTAACGGATCATTACAGTCCGCGATTCCTCGCCCAGTGCCGTGTGCGCTTCGGCCGATATTTCTCTTCAGTCTCTGTCGCCGTACAGTGAAAGATGCGACGTAAAATTTTGTGTCTGCCAATTGTCGGATAGAAACTTTATTGCTCGTAAAACATTTGTCCCGATTTCCCTGCAAGCCCTCCCTGTTTTAGGTCGGTTGTAAAGGAAGCGGAGTGCCGTGTTTTAAGTTTCAGTGAAGAGGGAAATAAAATGTTATACAAGGCAAAATCCTGGAACAAATATCGAGTAGACACTAAATGCTCAATCTGTGCCCTTATTTTGAAATTACTAACCGACGCATTTGATTGCATGTTTCGTTTGCAATGACAATTTAAAGTTGTGTCTTATACAGATTCAATCTACCATATTAATTTTGGTCCTTCACATTTGGTTGTCCAGTACAAGATGGTATCATTAGGAACATCACTGGAAATGTCTGCAGCAGATTTCAGTTTTTGAACACGAACATTGGAGTACCAGTTTGAATGTTAATTAAAACTAGAATGTCAATGTAATTTATATAAATCGAAATTCCTTTGTCATATACATGCACAAAATAAAAATCGTGAGTGTACGTAACTGATACCGTTTATAAAGCTATGGAACTAAATTTCAGTCTCTAGTCTTACGAACTACTTAAACTTATTTAAGGACAATACAGGCACACATGCCCGAGGGAGGACTTGAATCTCCGACGGGGAGTAGACGCGCACTCGGTAGCAAGGCATCTTATAGAGCTCGGCCTTTCGACGTGGCTCAAGCCCTTAAGATTACGAAAATCAAATAGTGGCTTTGCTGACTTGCGTTCTCTATTACGCTTGCAGTGTCCAGTAATAATGAATGAAGATCATATATTGTAGTGGTACTACCTTCTGGCATATGCATCAGTCATCTGTTAAGGTATAAATAACAACGAACAATTTACGTCTCGTGCACTGCACTGTAGAGACGTTCATGTTTTATGTGGTGCTATCGCAGTAACATCCGGTTGCCGGTTAATAACAACGCCACAATTGCTATTTCGATGATCATGTCAGCAGTGACAAAATATCGTAAAATCGATGTCTACACATAAAGATTCTAACTTTCATATAAGAGCTTTGTTAATCGTGAATTTATATGTCGAGGGAAAGTAGAGATTGAGAGGTAGGAAGAGGAGATGGTTAAGAGGGAGGAGGAAATGAAAGGGGAGAAGATACACAGAAAAATTAGATGGCTAGAAGGAGTGGGAGGACGGGGGAGGAAGCAAGCAAGCTTGGAGTTTAACGTCCCGTCGACAGCGTGGTCATTAGGGACGGCGGGGGAGGAAAGTAGTCGAGGGAGAGAGGGGACTGGGAATACCTGGACAAAATGCGGGGAAATTATTGTTTCCTCAATGGCAAGTACATATCGCATGCTCCATTCTAATGGCGGAGGAGGAAAAGAAAGTCAGATGAGTTAAGAATAAATGATTTTGCGATAAAATATATTTCTTCTTTCATTACATTATACACAGCCACAGCATATTATCTCAAGGTGTCAATGTTTGCAAAAAATCATTTATTTACATTTTCATCATTTCGTAACACAATTAAAAGGTACATTTTCCTAGTGCCTCAGCGAAAATAAGATTAATTACAATGGAAATTTAAGATGTATTCAATAATCACTACATCAATTTTAGCTGTCCATAGACGTAACTGTACTTCTTGGTTCATTAATACACCACTATCCATAAGGTCGGCCAAAATGTGTAACAACCACTATGAACAGGTGAAATTGGTGTAGTAATTATTTATCTTTGGTTTTCATGGTAATTAGCATTATTTCAGGATCAGTGAGACACTTGATAAATGAACCTAGTGACTCACAGTGCAGTTTGAATGGGTTTATTCATATATTAACACCCATTTTCTCTGGTTACCTTTTTGAGAAAATTTAATATTGGTTATTGGTATCAACTGAGGAAAATCCAATGGATACTTACAAATACGTATTTTAAAGTGGCACTGATTCGTTGAGAGAGTGATGAATTAATCGATGTATTGATGGACGTTAAAATTAAATGAATGAGGATATTTGGTGATAGTTATCTCTGTAGTGCAAGTTTTATTTACATTTCAGCAGCTGATCATAATTTCTATCACACATAGATATTGATTGTGTCTCACTATAGTCCAATAAACCTCTCAAACAAAGTAAGATTGTGCAGTGGTAGGTAGATTTCGATTGTACTCTAGATATGAAAAACAAGTGCGAAATTATTTTGAAAAGATATATGAATGGAGTAAATGAGAAGTCATCCACATGAATACTACAAGGAAATCGTTCAATTTCGGTTACATCATAAATCGCACAATTCTCTAATGCATCAACAGATAAATTTGTCACAATTACTTTTAGAAAAACTTCTTATTATTATTAAGAAGTATTCAAAAAGACTGTAAAATTTCTTTGAACATAGGGGGACAAAGGTGATTAGACGTCATCCAAAAGTCATGACATCAAAATTGTTCAAATGTTTGTTAAGCTTATGGGACTTAACAGCAGAGTCACTAGTCCGTAAACTTACAAACTACTTATGTTATGGTATATGGCCCACCCCATTTTTTGTGACTATACCTACCATTGTATGAATAAATTTAGACTATGATCATTTGCAATATACTTATAATATATGCATTTTCTTAAAGTGGAAGCACTATAATAAGTATTCTGTAATATTTACTTAGGAGATTATTACATTTGTTTTAGTCTTTGCTATTGTTTTTCCTTGTGATAGTATATAAAATATTTTAGTAATTATGTACACATATTGGCAGGTTATGTGTAACTTCATCCTAATATTTTGTAATACATATGTTTAAATGCACTGTACAAAATGTTTTGTTCTGTAAATCTGTAATATTCTTAACATTTGTATATTCAGGTATTCCGTTTTGTTTACAATGTTTTCCTGTTGACGTGTCAAATTGGAATTATGTGACATGCCAAAGGTAAATTAAATACACATTAACCTCTTTGCTGAGGTAGATGTTTCATATCTTTGAGCAAATTGTTGTAATCCTTTTGTTATGTAAGCAAGATACCAGTTCTAGCAGAGGAAGTAGTAAGTTGACGTTGGCTTATGCTTTTCAAGTGTTATGTTTTTTTCTGTTGGAATTGTGATATACATGTCTATTTTCTGTTAGTATCTTTGCATTTAAGTTATGAAGTTCAAATGGGCAATAAACCACATGTTCCTTTTGGAATTCCTGTTGTGTCAGGAAGAGCCTGAGAGTGATCTTTATTGAATGTGTGACTGTCTTTTTGTTGAAAATGTGCCACCCAGCACAGCAACCCCCAAGAAGTATGAGGCGGTACTCTTTCACATGGTGGAGGAACTGGGATTCTTGAAGGCTGAGACTGTTATATTGGCTGGACAGGAATGGCGGATTCTACAAAAATCAACCTACAAGGAACCAACTTAAAAAAATTATAACTAATGCAAAAAATTATCTCCAGTAAATAGAAGATACTGTAATGTTCAGTTTCAATCAGGTGGTACTTCCTCGTTAGTATTGCGAGTGACTCAATAGGTGTCAAAATACAGTGTAAATTAATCCTGTTAGTACAAAAATGGCTGATGTAAACAATCGTAAGACGTCAAAGATCAGGCCGAAAATATGTCAGTGTCACAACCCTTAATTGACATTAGGCAAGAATCACAGTTGGGATCAAGTACAGAACAATCACTTCTTCATGGATTCACTAGTCATGAAATCTTAGTCAGTAATACTCCATTATTTGATCAAATTGCCCTATTAATTGAGAGACAGAACAGGAGGGTGATAGAAAGTTTAGAGCAGATTGATAAGAAAATAAAAGTCAAACAAAGGAAACTGCCGAATTAAAGGAAATAAATGATAAAGTGTCAAAGATCGCTGAGGGGGTTAACCAGGTTAATAGTAAACTCAATAATCACACTGAAAAGGCAAAAAATGAAAATGGAGTATTTAATATGAGAATTTCTACTACAGAGCAGGAAATACAGTTAATAGAAAATAAAATATCGAGTCTAGAAACAAATGAAATAAAGATTCATAATCAAATTGATTGTATTCTAAAAGATGTAGCTGATAAAATCTATATGAGTTTGGTTGGTCAGAGTAGTATGTGGAGTAATATAAAATCTTATTCAGGTAATAATAATATTCACCCAGTAGATTTCCTTCATTCGTATAAAGATTTGTTTTTGCATACAATGTCACACGAAGCTAAAATTAAAATTGTAAAAACATTTCTTGATGTCACCGCTTTGTCTTGGTCGAACCAGTACATTGAACTCAATATGACTTTTGAATCATTTAAAAGAGGTTTCTTGAGTAAATTTCGGTCAGTTTCCAAACAAGCCCAAATAAAAAGAGACTTTTTCGATGGTTCTTTTCATAAAGAATGTGGAGAGAGTATGAAGAAATTCTGTGAGAGATAACTTGAAAAGTTACTTCACCTAGACAATCCACTAGATGAAATTATTCAAATTCGTGCCTTAAAGAGGAGATTACCTAATAAATTTTATTGGGGCCTTGTATATGGACCTAATGAATCTGTTCAAGAGTTTTTGAAGTATATAGACAAATTGCATTGTGCTGTTGAGAAAGATGTTAACATTTTATCATAATCAGAGAGATTCCTCAAATAGAAGATAGCAGAATGATTAGTACCCAAGGGGCAATCTGAGAGAAAGGAGTATGGCAATAAGAGGAATAGGAATCAGCGGGGTGGAAGTAACTTCGGCACCATTACAGGAAATCCTTATAGTAATAAGAGTAGGGTCCAACCATGGGGTAGGAATACTATGCAACAAGGCAACTGAATGGAAAATATTGAACCCATACCTTTAAACTAATTAGCACCCCCAGAATAGCCTGTCATGGGGTGGGAAACAGATTTCAAAACAAGGTTAAAATTCGGTACCAACACAACAAAAGGAAAAACAAAGAAAGTAGAAGTAAAACTTGCCACATTAATAAAACTGAGTTTAGAAGAGAGTTTTCGGAGAATATTTTAGGTAATGACAATAGTGTTCAGAATAAAGGAGATAACCGTGTAGAATTGGAAGAAAGTGTTTTACAATATCTTTTTAACCGTAGTTTAGGAGGTACTAAATCATGTGACAAAAAAGGACTTAGGTTTAAAGAAACTATTTGAGGAAAATGTAGTTAAAGCTGACAGATGTGAGGCCGTGGACCTTGTACCAATGGTGGGGGAGGAGGGTAATGAATGTGAGATATAAGAGAAAACTAGTAGTGTTATCAAAATAAGTAATTATAAAGGTGAAAAGTGTATTGATAATGGGGCAGAGAAAGTTACTGATGCCGATAGGATGTATGATGAATTAAATTGTATGATTTTTTGTGGAAGTTAAGGAGCATTTGTTATGTAAAAAAGATGGTATTTGTAGGGAAAGTAATGAAGTTCAGATTAGAGAGGAACAAGATAATTGAGTCATACCTATTCATGTTAGAGCAAAAATACATTTAGTTCACCAGAACATAATACTGAAATTGAGATTAGGCTGAACAGGATTTTTGGTCAGGTGAGTATAGGGTTATAAAAATGAAATCAATTGGTGATAACACAGTAGGTCCAATAATGAATAGGAATGCGGGTAAGTTACTACGAACAGCATAGTGAACGCATTATCATAGCAAAGATAGACACAAAAAAAAAAAAAAAACACCGACCACAATAATACAAGTTTATATACCAACTAGCTCTGCCGATGATGACTTCGAAGGAATGTATGAGGAAATAAAAAAAAAAAATATTCAGAAAATTAAGGGAGACGAAAACTCGATTGTGATGGGGGACTGGAACAAACACCACCTAGAAGACAAGGCCTTACAACAGGCCGTGCCTACGTCACACTCAGAGGCCGCGGCCGCCATCTGACTGGCCGACTGCTGCGCGGCGGTGGGCGTGCCCCAGCCAACAGCCAGTGGGGTGGCGGACGCGGCCTCTAAGTGTGACGTAGGCACGGCCTTTTGTAAGGCCTTGTCTTCTAGGTGGTGTTGCTGGAATTCGGTAGTAGGAAGAGGAAGACAGGGAAATTTTGTGCGTGAATTTGGACTGGGGAAATAAATGAAAGAGGAGATCCCTTGGTTTAATTTTGTCCAGAGCACAATTTAATGATCACCAACACTTGGTTTAAACATCATGAAAGGAGGCTGCATACGTGGAAGAGACCATGAGACACTGGACGGTACCAGATTGACTTTATAATTGTAAGGAATAGATTTAGGAATCAGGATTTAAACTGGAAGACACACCCAGGGACAGATATAGACCATAACTTATTGCTAATGGACTGTAGCTTAAAACTTCAGAGACTGCAGAAAAGTAGAAAAGTTAGGAGATGTAACCTGCACGAACTGAAGGAACTAGAGGTGGTTGAAGATTTCAGAGCGAGCATTAGGTAAGGATTGGCTGAAATGGGAGAAAGTAATACAGTAGAAGAAGAATGATTAGCTCTGAGAGATAGAGTAGTGAAAGCAGCAAGGATCATATAGGCAGAAGCACAAGTCCTAATAGAAATCCCTGGGTAACACAGGATATAATGTACTTAATTGATGAGAGGAGAAAATACAAAAATGCATCAAGGTAAGCAGTCAAAAGGAAATACAAACGTCTTAAAAAGAAGATTGACAGGAAGTGCAGAGTGGCTAAGCAGGAGTGGATAGAGGACAAATGCAGAATCATAGAAGAATGTATAACTAGGGAAAAGATAGATACCGCGTTCAGGAAAACAAAAGAGATATTTTGAGACAAGAAAAGTAGCCGTATGAATATCAAGAACTCAGTCTGAGAACCACTACTAAGCAAAAAAGGGGGAAAGCTGAAATGTGGAAGGAATATATAGAGGGCCTCTACATAGGAAATAAACTTCATGGTAATATTCTAGAAATGGAAGACGAAGTGGAGGAAGAGGAGGTAGGAGATACGATACTGCGAGAAGAATTTGACAGAGCGCTGAACGATCTGAGTCGAAACGAGACCCCTGGAGTAGATGATATTCCATCTGAACTGATGATATCACTAGGAGAGCCAATCATGGAAAAAACTGGTCCACCTGGTATGCAACCTGTATGAGACCTGGGAAATACCCTCCAACTTCAAGAAGAGTATAGTAAATACAATCAAATGAAAGCAAGTGCAGACAAATGTGAAAATTACAGAACTATCAGTTTAACATGTCATAGCTGCAAAATACTAACACGATTTATTTACCGACGAATGGAAAAACTTGTGCATCCAACCTTTGGGAAGATCAGTTTGGATTTAGGAGAAATGTAGGAACACGGGAGGCAATACTCACATTACGACTTATCTTAGAAGATAGGCCAAGGAAAAGCAAATCTACGTTCTTAGCATTTGTAGTTTTGGAGAAAACTTATGACAATGTAGACTGGAATAAACTGTTTCAAATTCTGAAGGTAATTGGAGTAAAATATAGGAAACAAAGGGTTATAATCAACTTATACAAAAACCAGACAGCGGTTATTAGAGTGGAAGTTCATGAAAGGGATGCAGAGGTTGGGAAGGGAGTAAGACAGTTTTGTAGCCTTTCCTCAGTGTTTTTGACTCTGTACATTGAGCAAGCAGTGAAGGAATGCAAGCCGGCCACGGTGGTCGAGGGGACTGAGGCGCTTCAATCACGGTCTGCACGGCCACTACGGTCGGGGGTTCGAATCCCCCCTCGGGCATGGATATTTGTGCCGTCGTAGTTCGTAAGTAGTTCATAAGTAGTTTGTTAGTTTAGGGACTGATGACCCCGTAGTTAAGTCCCATAAGCTTGACAAACATTTGAACATTTTGATTTTTTGAAGGAATGCAAGGAAAGATTTGGAGAGGGAATTAATGTTCAGGGAGAAGAAATAAAAGCTTTGCGTTTTACCGGTGACATAGTAATTCTGTCAGAGACTGCAAAGGATCTGGAAGAGCAATTAAATGGAATGGACAGTGTCTTGAAAAGATGGTGTAAGATGAACATCAACAAGAGCAAAACAAGGATAATGGAATGTAGTGTGAGTAAGTCAGGCGATACTGAAGGAATTAGATTAGGTAATGAGACAATAAAAGTAGATGAGTTTTGTTATTTAGGTAGCAAGATAACTTCTAATGGCTGAAATAAAGAAGATATAAAATGCAGAATAGCTTTGAGGGGAAAAACTCTGAAGAAGCGCAATTTGTTAACATCCAATATTAATTTAAATGTTAGGAAGTCCTTTCTAAAAGAATTTGTCTGGGGTGTTGCATTGTATGGGAGTGAAACGTGGTCGATAAGGACTTCAGACAAAAAGATGATAGAATCTTTTGAAATGTGGTGCTACATATAAATTATAAAAATTAGATGGTTAGATCACCTAACGAATGGGGGGAAAGAAGGAGTTTCTGGCATATCCTAAGAGGGACGCATTGGTCGGACGCATTCTGACACATCAAGGAAACGTGAACTTAGCATTGGAGGTGAGTGTGTGGGGTAAAATCGTAGTGGGAGACCGAGGTAAGCAGATTGTAAAGGATGTAGATTGCCGAACGTATTCTCAGATGAAGAGACTTGCATAGGACAGTGTAGCGTGGAGAGCTGCATCAAACCAGTTTGGGAACTGAAGAACACAACAACACAGCAACAACTCCACAAAACTGATAGTCTGAAACTACCATTTAAATTAATTCTACTGATGACAATACTTCGTTACCTAGCTAGTTATCCTTCGACATCAGCGCTGTTAGTGAATCTAGGTATTTATGCAGTGTCTTTGGAACTCTTATTTCGGCAGGCAACCGTAATTACTGTGTTAATTACATTTAATTGCATGATACATCAAGTACATCTACGAAAATTAGTTAACACAAAGGTCTCACGATATATCAGTGGACAAAGGCAACCTGAGTTATTGGTACGTCTGAACAGATGTGTTGAAGTGTTTTCTGAGAAAACCAGAATCTTCAAGAGCTATTATTACAACATAGAAGTTGTGTTACATAAACTCTTCTCTTACTCAGTATCTTGGTCAAAGAAGGAAGCATTGGGTAAATAATTACAGAAGCTGATTAACTGTTGGAATTATAGAACATTAGTTATCACCAAGTAGCAGTTCATAAGTGGCAATTTCCAAACCAGAAGGTTTATTATATTAGTATGTGATGCAAGGCAAATCATCTAATTATTGTACCTGTAAGGACAGGAACCGAAAACTTAGAAGAACAGATTCAGAAATTATATTGAGTAAAGCGTTTCACTTCAATGGATCTTAAGTCATCGTACTGACAGGTTATATTCCCAAAAAGAGTCGAGGAATTCTACAGCACTTATTTTCAACGGGAGAAGTTATCAATTTAATGTGAAACCTTCCAGACTATATGTGAATGCAGGCATGTCTATAAATATTTTGCTTACAGAATTTGGACGACAGGTGTGTGTAACATAATCATTGTATATGTGAAGGACCTACTGATAGCACAACTCTATGAGATAAGTTGCTTCTAGGACAAATACTAGAAAAGATATAGGTACATGGAAAAATTATGAATCTAGAAAAATTTAATTTTGCATAACAGAATCTAAAATAAAAAAACCTTAAGGCCGCTCCTAGTAATGGCTTCGTTTTTTCGTCGATTCCTGCCGAATCAACTGATCAGAAATGAAGCAGTTTTGACAATATTACCCAAGAATACGCTTTGAGTGTGAACAGCGACCTGTCAAACTGCAGTCAACCAAATCATGCAAACACTGATAAACGTTATTATACCAAAACACCCACGAATAATAAATATTGTTCAGCAATTGATGCTTTAGCATGGAGAATAACAACACGTTTATTTCAAGTAAAATACGTACACAGAGAGCCCGAAATTAGACCTATTGATTTTGCCAGTCACACTTTAACGACGGTAGTGCGCCTCGGTTGCACAGTGGTGGAGTGCCAGATTATGAATCCAAAGGGCGCGGGTTCGATCCCCGCGAGGTCCTAGGATTTTTATCTGTCACTTTCCCCTTCTTTCACCTCTTGCAGTATTGCTCATGTGAAAAATACCGAGTAGCACCGTGTTTCGGAACCCGCGTTAAACTGTAGGTCCCCCTATAACTGGCTGGGTAAGTTAGTTCGAAGGTCGGAGGAAGGCAACGGCATACCACCTCCAAACAGGACCATGCCTAGTGAAGCACTGTGGTGTTCAAACCAATCTTCGGATTGTTGACTGCTTTACCTTTAGTAGAGACATTAACAGTAATGTGGAGTTTGAGAAAGTGTCATTACTCAGTTTTCCGGCAAAAGGATAAAAGTTTATTGCGAACGCCAAGCACTGAGTTTTCTGTTAACAGGCAAATTGTCACATGCTAGGTTAGTACTGTGGGCGTGATGATGGTTTCAAACCAAAACCTGTCTATATTTTCAGTATAAAATAAACAGCTGATAGTTCATAACAAGCACTTCCTGAAGTAGGAGAGATGGAATTTATCGACGGTTGATAGGCAGCAAGTAAACGCATTGCAAGTAAAAAACGTAAACAAAGAGCCTGAAATTAGACCTATTGATGTTGCCAGTCACATTTTAACGACGGTAGTGCGCCTCGTTTGCACATTGGTAGAGTGCCAGATTATGAATTCAAAGGTAGCGGGTTCGATCACCGCGAGGTCCTAGGACTTTTATCTGTCACTTTCCCCTTCTTTCACCTCTGACAGTATTGATCATGTGAAAAATACCGAGTAGCACCGTGGTTCGGAAGCCGCGTTAAACAGTAATTTGGGGTTTGAGAAAGTGTCATTACTCAGTTTTCCGGCAAAAGGATAAAAATTTATTGCGAACGCCATGCACTGAGTTTTCTGTTAACATGCAAATTGTTGCATGCTAGGTTAGTACTGTCGGCGTGATGATGGTTTCAAACCAAAACCTGTCGATATTTTCAGTATAAAATAAACAGCTGTTGGTTCATAACAAGCACTTCCTGAAATAGGAGAGGTAAATTTATCGACGGTGGATAGGCAGCAAGTAGACGCATTGCTTGACACATGACTCGCAGCCTCCGATGCCGCGATTAAAATCTGTACGTCGCCCTGCAGACTATAAAACGGTCGGTGCTCATAATCAGCGGCGGGCGGGACACGGGTATCTGTCAAGTGGAGGGGCGGCAGCAGTCGATAGCCAATGGCGCGTATGATGTAGCAATCTCTGGCCGTCGGCGCTGTAGTTACGGCAGGGGCAGGGAGGGAACTTTAAACTGGCGACGCGGGGAGGCGGCGCAACTTGTTACTACTCAGTTTCAGAAGCTATTTCAAACTTGGATTGGAGTTTATCTCCCGCTGTCTGCAGGCCGCCGCCCGCGAAAATTCTCACGGAGAGGGGACGCGGGCGCGTCGCTGTCCTGTGGAAGGCACCTGCCGCGCTGCTGCCAACCTAACTCTGCCCACTCGGTGTCGGTAGACTCGGCCACTCAGGGCGGCTTCTCTGTGCGACAGGTGGCAACTAGCGGAGGCAACTGTGTACTGGCGCTACGCAGTCTGCGAGGTTTCGTCTGTGTGTGTGTTTTATTGCGTTATCTACCATTAATATAGATACTTAGTTGTACAATGACTTGGGAAAAGAATATAATTTTTTATGGGGGCTTCCTCTACCTACCGCAATACGAAAGACGCTGCATAAATAACTACATTCACAAACAGCGCTGCTGTCGAAGGATAATTTGAACCTTCGGCCGGACGCCTTGATAGTGACAAGAATCAGATAATTACGAGTGTTATCAGGAGATAAATTCCGTATTAGTAGCTACAGGGTGAGTCACCTAACATTACCGCTGTATATATTTCGTAGCCGACCGCGGAGGCCGAGGCGACTGCGGCGCGTCAGTCACGGTCTGCACGGCCACTACGGTCGGGGGTTCCAATCCCGGGCATGGATATTTGTGCCGTCCTTAGTGTTAGCTAGTTCATAAGTAGTTTGTAAGTTTAGGGACTGATGACCCCGTAGTTAAGTCCCATAAGCTATACAAACATTTGAACATTTTATGTTTCGTAAACAACATCAAATACTGACTATCCGATTCCACAGACATATAAACAGATACATATAACATATATACATATAAACAAATACCTAATAAGTGCCGTTTGTTGCATTGTAAAATGTTAATTACATCTGGAGATATTGTAACCTAAAGTTGACGCTTGAGTACCATTCCTCTGCTGTTCGATCGTGAGTATCGGATAGCACCGAATTAAGTGGGGATCCAAAGGGAAGGGTGATGTACCTTAGGTACAGAAGAGACTAGAACAGCACATTACGTCCACCTTTATTGGTCTTTCTCACTGACGCACATGTCCATTATCATGAGGGGTCGGGGGGGGGGGGGGGGAGGTTCGAATCCCCCCCCTCGGGCATGGATATTTGTGCCGTCCTTAGTCTTAGCTAGTTCATAAGTAGTTTGTAAGCTTAGGGACTGATGACCCCGTAGTTAAGTCCCATAAGTTCTAAAAACATTTGAACATTGAACCATGAGGGGTGAGGTACACGTACACACGTGGTTTCCGTTTTCAATTACGGAGTTGAATAGTGTGTGTCCCGACATGTCAGGCCAATAGATGTTCAAAGTGGTGGCCATCATTTGCTGCGCACAACTGCAATCTATGGCGTAATGAATGTCGTACACACCGCAGTACATCTGGTGTAATGTCGCCGCAGGCTGACACAATACGTTGTTTCATATCCTATGGGGTTGTAGGCACATCACGGTACTCATTCCCCTTTAACGTACCCCACAGAATGAAGTCCAGAGGTGTAAGATCAGGAGAACGGGCTGGCCAATTTATGCGTCCTCCACGTCCTATGAAACGCCCGTCGAACATCCTGTCAAGGGTCAGTCTAGTGTTAATTGCGTCGACGTAATGTGCTGTTCTAGTCTCTTCTGTACCCAAGGTACATCACCGTTTCCTTTGGATCCCTACTTAATTCGGCGCTCTCCGATACAGCGATCGTACAGCGGAGGAGTGGTACTCAAGCGTCAACATTAGGTTACAATATCTCCGGATGTAATTAACATTTTACAATGCAACAAACGGCAATGATTACGTATTTGATTATATGTTCAGATGTGCTAACAAGACTAACGGGGTTCCATTTACAAAAACGTAAGTTTGTATTAAAAAACATACTTCCGTGCATTTGTTTGTGGTTTGTATTAACCAATTACACTAACCCCTCTCCTCATGTTCGGTCTGTGGAATCGGTTAGTCAGTATTTGATGTGGTTTACGAAATATATCCAGCGGTAATGTTAGGTGACTCACCCTGTATATATACTCAGTTGGTAGTCACGTCTGCATTGTTTTACTATTACAGTATACATGAAGAACGATGGTAAAGAGATGCTCAGCGTTCAAATGCACATATAGGTTTAAGAAATTAATAAAAACTAATACTGTCTTCCTGTTTGTATTTCTCAGAAATACAAATAGCCCCACTACATCAGAAATAGTTACTCTTGCTTATCAGGCCCTTAGTCAAGAGAAATAAATAACAGGCTTTTACAATACTGATAGCTTTTAAAAATGAGATACTTTAGGCAGTGCTGATGGACAGGAAATTCAAAAAGTTTCATTTTATGATTGAGTAAACTAATGGGGTCACGAGATCAGTTGCTTCACTGCAGTTAAAAAAAATCAAATGCTCAAATGTGTGTAAATGTAGGGGACTCAATTGCTTGGCCATCAGTCCCTAAGCTTACAAGCTACTTAAACTAATCCAAGGACAAAATACACCCCATTCACCAAGGAGGACTCGAAACTCCGATGGCGAACAACCGTGCGCTCCACAGCGAGGCGCCTTAGTCCGCTAGGCGACTACACTGCGGCCATTGCAGCTCGATTTTTTGTTTATGAAATTAATATTAGCAACTCGTATCACAGAATTAAAAGGTCACCTGTTTTACATATAAGTGTAACAACTGAAAGGGGTTTGCCAAAGTGTATAGTTCCATATATGAATGACACATAGCCGCACTGGATGCACATGTGAAATTGAACCCTTTGTCGACACATCCTGGCTGAGCAGTCGACGCTGCTGTAAGGTATTTGGCTTGCAGCACTAAAAATGCTAATATTCGTGCTAGATACCCTAGCGATATTGTTAGAAGCATAAAGTTAAGAAAAATTATTGCATACTTCTTAAAAGAATGTGGTAGTGGGTGGTTGCTGTATTCACAAGGTAAGACGATATTTTACAGTTATGTATCTGATAGGATATTTCATTTTCATAGTAGATTTTCAACATTAGCTATTTCAGGCAGCCCTGTTTCATTTTTCGAGGCTACAAAATATCTAAGTATTGGAGAATATAGCAGGCACTCAAGAGAAGACGTAAAGTGTTGTGACATTCTACTGAAATTAATGTTTGTACAATAGTTTCACCATCGTAGAATATACTAAGAAGGTGCCAAAAAATTGCGTCTGGCGATAAATAGCGTTTATATGCTGCACATAGAATCTAAATTTTATAATTCGGTTTAGATAGGAAGAAGAAACGCTGTTGGCCGATTTCTACAGCGTATGTCTAATATATTTACACGCATCGTTACTGTATATTCAAAGAGTATGAAGTTGTTTTGTAGTTATGTATTTAAATGCGACATAGTTTTCACGACGTAACTCGAATGAATATACACTCTAATCGAAAGAGTCTGACCCACATTTAAATTTCGCGCGGTAGTTTGCCACCATGATGGTCGTCGAGACGCTCTTCAATTTTCATGCTGTTCGCTGTCGGCCGCTTATGGGAATGTGGGGGCTTGAAGAGTCCGTTGAAAGTGAGTTAACAAGCCCTTATAACCCCTTTGGACCCATCTGACACCAGATAGTAAGTACTATCGTGATCGTGAGTGCAGAATCCGTAGCATCGGTTGTCGTTGGTCCTATTCTTGCAGTATCGTTTGCGGCCGAAGCGATGTCAGAGATTTACCGGATTCCCCATATTCACGACGCACACTTGAAATAATCGTACGGGAAAATTACCACCTCATTGATACCTCTGAGATGCTGTGTCCCATCTCTCGTGTCCCAGCTGTAACACCACGTTCAAATTCATTTAAAACTTTACCGTCTGGGACCTAGTATGAAATTACAGCACCCCAGACTGAAGTTTATTTGTCGTTTTTCAAAATATTATAATTCAGGAACGGCTGCAGGTATATCGTTGAAGTTATTTTCTGCTTTACCACTGTACTTTAAACTTTAAAATGAAGTAAAACGTTATAGTTACCAACTCCACTCATTTATATTGTTATCACAAGCTTGTAGCTGAATCTAGGGAACGAAACAAAAAAATTATAGTAGGACTTGTCTAGGTAGAAAGATAATTGTACTCCTTTATGTTTCATAAAAGCGACCTGAAATGTATTTATTTACAAAAATCATATTACACAACTAAATTACATTAGGTCAAATATATTTTATAATCATAAGTAATTACCATTGCGAAATTCGCGCCGTATTTGACGCGTTTCCTGTTGAGACGTGATGTCCATATGGTCATGATGCTCTTATTCTGTAAATAAATAAGATATATATACAACTCGATAAATTGTATTATCGTTAGAAGCTGACAGTGTATTACACGAAAAAAAAAAAAAATACAAAATCGAAATTACATCAATACGTTATAATTACCTGCAATATCTCTGTTATCTTGAGAATCGTCACTAAATTCTCCTTCAGACCCCGAAACGTTGAATAGAACATCCAAAATGTTTTGATCTGTATGCCATTGTCTGCACGGTGACATCTTGGCGGCACTGCTCAAGCATGTGTGTATTAGAATCTAAAGACACGAACATTTCTCTTTTTGGTGTTACCTTCTATCGGATTTTTTGCATAAGTAAACCATCAAGCCGCGCAATGACATACATGAACTGCGAGTATGCCCCTAGTTCGTGTTCTGTGCATTTTATTGCTATACTGTGTGCGTAGCTCGTCGGTCGTCAGCAACGCTTAGTGCTAGCTCACAGATGGACCCCAAAGTGTTACATCGTGAAAACGTGCGATTGAAGCAGCAATGTCCGTCCTAACATCGGCGCCTGACAATCTCGAACCCTTAAATGTGATTTTCAGAGTAATTATGTAAATGTAGATGTACATACTTGTTGCCTTCTGTAGGCATTGTCTACGCAGCGCCGTCCTCTTAGAGTTTACATATCTTTGTATTTACACATAATGCCTATACCAGTTTCTTTGACTCTTCAGTGTAGGTCGCAGAGTGGAGACTGACCTACAAACCCTAAAGCACAGTAATAAGTAAGGTATATGCCAAAAAGCAAACAAAGCGGATGTATTACATTCTACAATGTATTAACGGTGCATCATGAGTAGCGAAAACATAAGTCTCCATTAATGCAATACTGTCCATTAAAATTGCTATACCAAGAAGCAGACGGTAAACGGGTATTCATTGGACAAATATATTATACTAGAACTGACAATTTGGGTTCATAGATCCTGAGAAATCAGTACCCAGAACAACCACCTCTGGCCGTAATAACGGACTTGATACGCCTCGGCATTCAGTCAAACAGAGCTTGGATGGCGTGTACACGTACAGATGTCCATGCAGCTTCAACACGAAACCACAGTTCATCAAGAGTATAGTCACTGTCGTATTGTGACGAGGCAGTTGCTCGGCCACCATTGACCAGAAGTTTTCAGTTGGTGAGAGCTCTGAAGAATGTGCTGGCCAGGGCACCAGTCGAACATTTTCTGTATCCAGAAAGACCCGTACAGCACCTGCAACATGCGGTCGTGAGTTACCCTGCTGAAATGTAGGATTTCGCAGAGATCGAATGAAGGGTACAGCCACGGGTCGTAACATATCTGAAATGTCACGGCCACTGTTCAAAGTGCCGTCGATGCGAACAAGAGGTGACCGAGACGTGTAACCGATGGCATCCCATACCATCGCGCCGGGTGATACGCCAGTATGGCTACCACGAATACACGCTTCATAAAGCGCGTTCACCGCGATGTCGCCAAACACGGATGTGACCATCATGATGCTGTAAACAGAAACTCAATTCATCCGAAGAAATGACATTTTGCCATCGTGCACCCAGGTTCGTCGTTGCGTACACCATCGCAGGCGCTCCTGTCTGTGATGCAGCATCAAGGGTAAGTCATGGTCTCCGAGCTGAGAGTACTTGTTGCTACAAATGTCGTAAAACTGTTCGTGCAGATAATTGTTGTCTTGCAAATGTCCCCATCTGTTGACTCAGGGATCGAGACGTGGCTGCACGATCCGTTATAGCCATGCGGATAACATGCCTGTCATCTCGACTGCTAGTGATACGAGGCCGTCGGGATCCAACACGGCGTTCCGTATTGCCCTCCTGAACCCACCGATTCCATATTCTGCTAACAGTCATTGGATTGCGACCAACGCGAGCAGCAATGTCGCGATACGATAAACTGCAATCGTGATACGCTACAATCCGATCTTTATCAATGTCGGAATCGTGATGGTACGCATTTCTCCTCCTTTCACGAGACATCACAACAACGTTTCACCAGGTAACGCCGGTCAACTGCTGTGTATAAGAAATCGGTTGGAAACTTTCCTCATGTCAGCACGTTGTAGGTGTCGCCACCGGCGCCAACCTTGTGTTAATGATCTGAAAACTAATCATTTGCATATCTTCTTCCTGACGGTTAAATTTCGCGTATGTAGCAATTTTAATGGCCAGGAGTGAACTAAGTTACAACAAAGTTGTGAGGATTTACGCCGGCCGCGGTGGCCGAGCGGTCTGCGGCGCGCCAGTCACGGTCTGCACGGCCTCTACGTTCGGGGGTTCGAATACCCCCTCGGGCGTGGATATTTGTGTCGTCCTTAGTGTTAGATAGTTCATAAGTAGTCCCATAAGCTATATAAACATTTGAACATTTTTTGTGAGGACTTATTATAGCTAAAGACGTACGAAATGATGACAAGTTTGTTCCATAACTTACCAAACGTTGCTGCAAGAAATTCTTTTGTGTCGTCTGTACATATCAATGTAAAGTGGGTTACAAATATATAGTGAAAAAGGTCGCTATTTCTTAGAGAAAGTTAATATGAGCTAACGAAACCAATGTAAAATGAAAGAATGATCAAACATTTTCTTAAATAGATAAGAGTGGCCGGAGGAATGTCAGTGGATCGAATAAAGATGAAAGAAGTATTACAGATTTTTTCCCAAAGAGCATGCAAACATTTACCGTTACTGTAGTAACTGCATGAGTTCATGTGACAGGAATAGAAATGTAGTTCAATATAGTATTTCAATCTCAAATTTCGCAACTGAATTGAAATTTTATAAGAAATGAAGTTTACACTTCGTCTGGACTGTTGATGAGTGGATACTTGCTGCCTGTCTGACGAGTTCCTATTTCAATTGTATTGAGCAGACAATAATCAATACGCATGCAGTGAAGGCTTTCATGACCGGCTGAAATACGACTGCATTAGCTGAACGGCTTAGATCGTTTGCCTAGCAAGTAGGACGTCCCAAGTTCGAATCCCGTCCACAAATTCAACGCCTCTCATAATACCTGTTAGGTGCTCATATTATTTTGTTGGCCCTGCATAAATAGTCCTAAGTCAAGGAATGGTAGACCAGTGTCGTACATTTAGTCGGCGTCCTCTGCTCTTCTCTCGCTCTTTACCCCCTGTCCTTTACTGCACCTCTCCGTCATTTCTGCTCTTTGTCTCTCGGCGTGCGCCTCTTTGTACCGCTGGGTGGTAACGAGTAGCAGCAGCCGACGCATTGGGACCGGCGCGCTCGGCACCGATGCGACAGCAGCGTCTGGATGGGGCTGCGCAGTCCCTGGGAGAGCAGTGGTAGGGGAGGCGGCGCGGCGCGGCTATTGTACCGCAATTACGGCTCTTCTAATTGGAGCGCCGGCCGGATTAAGCGGCCGGCGCTGCTGGTCGATGCCTGCCGGCTGTGCGCCAGCAAGTGCCAGCCTGCCGGGACGTCAAAGAATCTGCCGGCACGGTCGCACGGCACCTGGCCGTCGAGGCAGAATGCTGCGTCACAAATCATTACACCCATTCTATCGTGTACTGCCAGACGTAAGGGAACCCCTTGCAAGCTGGCAGCCCAACAAACATTCGCGTGCGGCAGGAAGCCTAAACACTTCTCGACAGGCGCTTTTTTTCTTTATTTATGTTTTAATGCTACCAGTATTTCAGGCAGCGGGTTGGCAGCAGCTGCGGTGGCTGCTCTTCAGCCTTGAGAGATACATGTAATGAGAAGAAGTAATGGATATGAAACACGGAATAAAATTTGCAGAGTTAAAATGATAGACAAGGTGAAAATTGAAGAACATTAAAAATACAAATTGACAGACAAATATTTGGAGGACAGAGACAAGTAAGCGGCGATAAAATACACGCCTTATATTCATAAAAACTGTTTAGAGCCACGGTGGCGGTTAAAGTACATTGATAGACACACACGCACAAACGGAGACAGGTGAGGTGCACACGGTAAAAAAAAAAAAAAGAAAAAAAAATTAGGACGTTGTCGGCGAGGCACATGTTAAAACACATCAAACATCACTAATCACAAACACTGGCACTGGAGCACTAACTAAAATGTCGAAACGCCCCCACAGGGCTGGGAAGGGGGGTGAGGGGGAAGGGATGGAAGAGGGATGGGGCAAGCGTGGGGGAAGGGGGAGGGGAGTGGAAGGGAGGGGAGTAAGGTGGGAAGGGGGGTGGACGAGATCCTGGGGGCGGGATAGGGGCAGCAAAGCGGGGGGGAAGGACGGGATGGGGGAGAGAGGAGGGACGCTGAAGCTACGGGAAAGGGATCAGGGTTGGTAGGAGGGGTACATATCGGGACGAAGTTCGTTATCCGGTGAGGGCGGAAGTTGCCCTGGGAAGGAATATGGAGTGTGTGTAGGTGAAGGCTGGGAGGGATACTTTGGTGGAGGCGTGGCAGAGGCCCGGGATCGGTGGGAATACGGTATACCAGAGGGTTTTGGGACTCTATTTTTCGGGTAGTGCAAAGGATTCAGAGATGTTCGAGGTGTTGTAGGAGAGGAGGGAAGGGGATTAGGTCATAGACGATCCACGTGGGGGAAGGAAGTCGGATACGGTATGCGAGGTGGAGGTCGTGGCGTTCCAAACAGGCGCACCAAGTTGAAAATTGTCCTTAGAGAAAAATAAGCAGTTGCTTCGCAACTTAACCCTACAATTCATGGTATTTCCGTTTAGCAACGCAAATTTTGCTACAATTTGCTGGCGTACTTATTGTTGCCAGATGGCAACACGAAGAATATTGTATACATTTGAGTCTATTCTGAGAATTTTGTTGATCATTCCCTCCATAGATAGCAGTGCAGTCATAAATTGAAATGCAAGAAAGAGCGCTCCAGTGGATTTTATTCGTTGTTGAGAATTAAATATGTAATGTGATTATGAACTGATACGACTTCCGTCAAGTAAAAAAAAAAAAAATTACCATATAACAGACATCTAACAGGAGTAGAAAACATGTTAGATACCAATATTTTCCTGGACAGTGAGTTATGTGTAATGCACGATTTTCCAAATGGGTAACAAGTAATAAATAATGACTTTCGCATTGTTAAATGCATTATATAATTCTTTAAATATATTGCCCCTTAATTGGTAAGCATTTTTTACCATATATATGTTTTTGCGCTAAAATAAAAATTCTTGCAGAGATCGTGGACAACAGCTCGACAATCCATATTACCGGGTGATCAAAAAGTCAGTAAAAATTTGAAGACTTAATAAGTCACGGAATAATGTAGATAGAGAGGTACAAATTGCCACACATGCTTGGAATTACGTGGGGTTTTATTAGAACGAAAGACATCTAATTATGTACGACAGATGGCGCTTCATCTGATCAGAAAAACAATAATTAACATAACAAATCAAGACAAAGCAAAGATGATGTTCTTTACAGGAAACGCTCCATATGTTCACCATCATTCCTCAACAATAGCTGTAGTCGAGGAACACAACTTTAAACCGTGCCTGGAGTTATGGTGAGGCACTATCAGTTCCGATCGGAAGATTCACTTGAATGCCAGTCTTGTTTAAACAACTCTATTACAGCATCGGTGCATACACTGTTATCGAAACATTCAGCACCAGATTAATCTAGGGTAAAACCTATGACCTCGAAGGATTTTAGTACTGAGAGCCTGTCATACGCTGCGACTTTTTTCCCCCTAATAAAACCATTCCAAGCATGTGTGTCAATTTTTACCTCTCTATTTACATTATTCCGTGATTTATTAAGTTTTGAAATTTTTACAGACTTTTTGACCACCCGCTACTATGCCAGCGCATGATTGGCAGGCACCATTTATATAACTTCGGCCAGAGCTCATTTCAGGCAGTTCACTTCGAGCCACTGCAGTCTGTTCCATGGTCTGTAAAATCGCCGAAGAAGAACCCGACTGATGACCGGAAGATATCAGAAACAGAAGTCTCTCACCACCTCAGACAGTCGCGACCTTGGATGCTGGCTCACCACCAGCCGAATCTGCTCCGAGACCTCCGTGCAGCACAACCACTGTAAATGTCTATACATACAAGTTCTTCTATAATCTGTAGTATAGATTAAGAGCCAAGTCCGAGACCGTGGAGGTGCTATGTTCCCCCGATTCGGGGTTAGAATGCCCCCCCCCCCCCTCGGGCATAGATGTTTGCGCTATCTTTAGTATAAGTTAGTTTATAAGTTGTGTGTAAGTTTAGGGACTGATGACCCCATAGTGAAGTCCCATAAGCTTTACAAAAAAAAAAAAAAAAAATCCCCAGAAACGACACATGGTTCGGATTCCACGTTAAGGTCCCCTATCCCCGGTCGGATAAATGGGGTATGGTAGGGACATGTAAGTCGCAGAAGTGGCGTTCAATTGAAAGACTTGCACCAAGCCAATGATCCACACGAAATTATTTTTATTAGTAAAGTATTTCCAAACGTGTGTTTTGAATTGCAGGTAAGGCATACAATCCAGTTATGCTCGTTAAGTAAGGTCCTACAATATTGTGAACATGTAAAGAAATAGATCGTTTTCAAAATTACTTACTGCATCCTAGTTATCGATTGGATTATAAAAGAAGTTATCACGCTTCTCATTTATTCATCTCCAATACTGTCTATTTATTATGACAAACAAAGAATTAAGAACTTCTTGTATCTTGGGCCCACATTATTACAGATGTAGATTGATGTAATTGTAAAAAGTTTGTCCAAAACACAGTAATGTAATATTTTATTTATTTACTAGATATGTTTCTGCCTAAGTGCCGTCGACAGGTGTCTGGTATTTAGAGACTTTAACTGCTATAACTGGCTATTTATGAGGTGTTCTTTCATATAAAATAAATTTCACTTTCCATAGGCCTATATTTTTGCATTGCGGTGCAACCACGTGCTGCTGTCACGACGCACAGGTGGAAAAACATTGGTATTGACGATACCACTGAGTACATTACGCATCATTTGCGTGCTCTGGGAGGTGGTCGAATAAAATGAGCTAGCTGAATTCGGTCACTCCTACGTGTGGCTCAAATTGATGTTAAGTAATCGAGAAAGAAAATAAATGTATAAAATCAGTATAAACTCTGCTTTACGTTCTTGTGATTATCTACAATGATAGGAGAACTACGAAAAAAAGGTAGAGCGCAGAAAATCAGTATCTATTATAAGGCCAGGTGATATTCTAAACTTTTTGTTTGTTTTCTGTACAATCAGGCAAGCTATTTTACAGACTATGAAACATAAAACAAAGTATGTACCTCGAGACATACAGTATGTTCTACCTTCTGTCGATCTACTCAACTATTCGCCATTTCCTCCTCTCCCTCCACCTCCCTCCCTCCCATCGTCCTCCTCTTCCTTCCTCTTTCCATTCTCATTTTTCACCATCTGTTTTCTGTCTCATCTTATCCTCCCGCCGCTCCATCGTTTCCTTCTCTTCTGCCAATTTCGTTCTTGCCTCGCTGTACCTACACAAATGAAAACATTAAATATTGGAATATTAATTCAGACGTCGTGTTGTTGTTGTTGTCTTCAGTCCGCAGACTGGTTTGATACAGTCTCCACGTTACCGTGTTTTGTGAAAGCCTTGTCATCTGAGAATACGAACGGCAACCTACATCCTTTTGAATCTGCTTACTGTACTTGTCCCTCGGTCTTCCTCTACGATTTTTACCCCACACTTACTTCTAAAGTTGACAGTTCCGTGATGTCTCAGAATGTGTCCCACCAACCTACCCCTTCTCTTACTCAGGATATGCCAAAAACTTCTTTTTTTCCCCAATTCTGTTGAGCACCTCCCTATTAGTTAGGTAATCTACTAATCTAATCATCATCATTCGTCTTTAGCAGCACATTTCGAAAGCTTCTATCGTCTTTTTGTCAGAACTCCTTATCGTCCACGTTTCACTCCCATACAATGCTACACTCCAACACTCCAAAGAAATGCTTTCAGAAGGGACTTCTTAACTAATATTGGATGTCAACACTTCCGCTTCTTCAGAAATGCTTTTCTTCCCAAAGCTATTCTGCATCCCGTATCTTCCTCACTTCGGCCATTAGCTATTGTCTTGTTACCCAAACAACAAAACTCATCTACTACTTTTATTGCCTCAGTAACTAATTCTTTCATCATCGCCTGTTCTTTTAACACTACATTCCGTTACCCTCTTTTTACTCTTGTTAACGTTTATCTTTTACGTTTCCTCTTCCTGGACTTTCATTACCTCTCCCAATTTCCCCTAGCATTCCTTCACAGCTTGCTCAATGTACAGATTGAACAACATTGGACAAAGGCTACAACCCTATATTGCTCCCTTCCCAGCCACTGCGACCCTTTTATGCCCTAAGACTAATAATTGCTGACTGGTTTTTGTACAAGTTGAATATAGCTCTTCGCTCCCTGCTACCTTCAGAAGTCGTAATGGCAAAAAAAAGTTTCGGTATCGCTGATTACGTGTCCGAAATTATAGAAAAACAAAATGGTTGGTCAGATACGTGGAAATATTTTTCAGAAATGTTGGGAGTGGACGATTGGTATGCAGTCTACATCTACTAGGGATACTCTGCAAATCACATTTAAGTGCCTGGCAGAGGATTCATCGAACCAGTTTCATACTATTTATCTGTCATTACATTCTCGAATAGCACGCGGGAAGAAAGAACACCTGAATCTCTCCGTTCGAGCTCTGATTTCTCCTATTATATTCTGATGATCATTTCTACCTATGTAAGTGGCAGTCAACAATATTTTTTCGCATTGTAAAATGCTGGCGATTGGAGTTTCGTAAGTAAACCACGCCGCAGCGATAAGCGCTGTTGTAATGATTTCCATCCCTGATCCTGTATCATTTCCGGAACTCTGCCTCCCCTGTATCGTGACAATGCAAAACGAGCTGCCCTTCTTTGGACTCTTTCGATGTCCTCCGTCAACCCCACCTGATAAGGATCCCGCACTGGGAAGCAATACTCCAAAAAAGGACGGACGAGCGTAGTGTATGCAGTCTCTTTAGTAGTTCTGTTGCATCTTTTAAGGGTACTGCCAATAAAAGGCAGTCTCTGGTTCGCCTTTCTCACGACATTATATACGCGTTCAAGTCTGAAGGAATAGTAATTCCTAGGTATCTTGTGGAGTTAAAAAAAAAAAAAAAAAAAAAAAAAAAAGTTGAAATGTTTGTAATTCTATCGGGCCAAACTGCGTGGTCGTCAGTCCGTATCTTACAACTACTTAAACTAAGGCAATATAACCTAAGGACAAAACAAACACACACACACACACACACACCAGTGCCCCAAGGACGACTCGAACCTCCAACGGCGAGCAATCGCGCGCTCCGCAGCGAGGCGCCTTAGACCGCCCGGCTACTCCACCGCGGCGTTGTGGAGTTTACGGCCTTCACCTTTGATTGATTTATCTTGTATACAAAGTTAAACGGATTTCTTTTCTTACTCATGTAGACGACTTCACACTTTACATTATTTATAGAGTCAATTATCAATTTTTACACCATAGTGATATCTTATTTAAGCCATTATGCAGTTGGTTTTGATCATCAGATGATTTTACTGGACGGTAAATGACGGCGTCATCTGCAAAAAACCTAAGAGAGCTGCTTACATTTTCTTCCAAATCGTTTATGTTCAAAAATGTTCATATGTTTGTATAGCTTATGGGACTTAACTACGGGGTCATCAGTCCCTAAACTGAAATAACTAATACTAAGGACGGCAGAAATATCCATGCCCGAGGGGGG
This sequence comes from Locusta migratoria, assembly GCA_026315105.1. Classification (NCBI taxonomy): domain Eukaryota; kingdom Metazoa; phylum Arthropoda; class Insecta; order Orthoptera; family Acrididae; genus Locusta; species Locusta migratoria. The sequence goes on along the minus strand of CM048750.1, from coordinate 35,806,971 downwards.
GGGGATTCGAAACCCGACCCCAGTAGCCGTGCAGACCGTCACTGGAGCGCATCAGTCCCCTTGGCCACCGCGGCCGGCAATCGTTTATGTAAATAAGGAACAGCAGAGAACGAATAACACTACCCTGTGGAACGCGTTGTGGAAATTTCAAAGAGAATGCGCATCAGGGCATAAAAATTAGCTTCTAGCTAATTTGGTCATGTGTTTTGAAGAAATGTCAAAGCAACAACAAAGCAATTTACATTTAGTTTAATATACGGGTTCGGTAAAAAGCATTTTGATTGATTGTTTATTAATAGGGCCTCCACAATGTCATATATATGTTTTCATTGTCGTACCACTATCCATATCTATAAATGTGAATGTCTGTTCGGTGTACGATTATCACGTCTGAACCACAAGACATAAAGAGCTAAAAATTTGTACAGTTACTAATGTCTACCCGGGGAAGGCCTTAGGCACGGTTTTACGGCGATCGGATAACTGTTTATATATATTGTGAATGTCTGTCCTGTGTACGCTTATCACGTCCGAACGACAAGACGAAGATACTTAAATATTTCTGCAGTTACTAATTTGTACCTGTGGAAGGTTTTAGGCACGGTTTTATAGCGATCTGATATTTCGTAATTTGAAGAATACAACGCGAAATACGGAACAATATTTACTCCTTGAAAATGGTTTTATTGGTTACATTGTTGCTTGAGGGTTGCTAATGATAAAAGGGTGGAGTATATTGGGATGGAAAGTTATCGGCGTATATAAAGTTCTACGTGTGCGTGTGTCTGTGTTAATATTTCGTTCTGCAGCGAAAACTACAGAACGCAAACGAATGGTCTGTGTGTAATTGTTGTCCGAAGTCTCCCGTAGCAGTTCCATGCCGGTAGCTATAAGGGGGTGGAAGATATGGTGGTGTAAAGTCGTCAAATGATAAAAAAAGTCGGACTGAAGGCCAGCGATGACGTTTGCGACTTTATAGCAAGGAGGTTACATACAGCGAAACGTGATGCCACAGACCATATCTTTGGTCTATGCGTGCTGCAATGTTTATTTCTAAAGAAGGTGTTGTATTTGATTTAATTCTTCAAAATCAGTCTCATAGCACACTACTGAAAGATAGCTTATCTATCATAATCAACCAACACACGAGCGGAGCCGCGGGTTTAAGCTAGTAATTCCTGTAAAACAGTTTGTTTCGACTTTTGGCGAGCTTTTTCGGTGTCTCAGACAGCTGCGCCGTCCCGTACTACAGGGCTGCTAAGACCGTTGCAGGTCACGCGGGCTGCAGCGCTACCGAGTACGCATTCCGCACTGTGTACCGAGCGCAACAGCGTGAGAAACGTTTAACAGGAATCTGGTGGGGCTGATGTTTTTCTATTATAAAAGAAATCCGTGTGAAGATGAATGTGTAATAAATTCTTAACTAGATATTCCATGTTGCAAAGGGGTTTTGAAATACATAATTATTGTTGTTATAATTAAGTTTTCTTAGAGCACAATGAAGAAAAAAAAACAACAAAAAACTAATAGCAAAAATTGGGAAATATAAAACTGTCTCGCTATGGGAATGTCTATTAAATTTAAATTGTCAGATTACTGAATTACGTAGACCCTACTACGCTAAACCCATGCATTTAATTCATCATCATAAGTCGTTGTGCTCATTGCTGAGCGTCGTGGCCCCATGAACCAAGCCTCTCTACCCCGAACGGTTATCAGCTTCTCTCAGTGCCTACTGAAGAGGTAGACCGGAGATCTTCTTGGTTTGGTCTATCCATCTGCTCGCTGCTCTTCCTCTTGGTCTTGTACCCTCGATCTTTCCTTGTAAGATTATTTTGCATTTAATTATGGTGCTGAAAATTTCTGCATCGTCATGATTTGACCTCAGCATTTAACACGAGACTTCTCGATTACAACAGGCCTCTACATTGATATTACAATAAAACATGTCACGGATAATCTAGTTCTAAAACAAAAAATGCGTCGTACCATTTAATCATTTATTGTAAATATCACCAAAAGTAAATAGAACGCGGGAGATCCTGCATGGACATCAATTCTGCTTAATCATTTCATTGAGTTAGTAAACTAAATAAATACTAAAGACAATCATTAAATTTGTTCCGAATACTGTAGGCTGCTTACGTACATTTTTATAACGCCGAATAAGCGTTCAGGACATGTTTTTAATTTATAATTGACAAGAATGAATCAAGAACGCTTTCTACATTAATCTGCCAGGCTGCCCTAATGTGTCAAATAGTTAAAATTTTAATGTGAATGCGTCAAAAATTTATTTGACGTATTTCATTGTAATTACTTGTAATGTGGTTTGCTACACAGCTTCATATGAAACTCTATCCACAGTATTAATTTCAAAAACATTATCACTCGTGGTCGAATAAAGCTGTCATCTTCTATTCAAAAATGTTCAAATGTTTGTAAAGTCTATGGGACTTAACTACGGGGTCAATAGTCCCTAAACTTACAAACTTCTTATGAACTACTTACGAACTAGGACGGCACAAATATCCATGCCCGAGGGGGGATTCGAACCCCCGACCGCAGTGGCCGTGCAGACCGTGACTGAAGCGCCTCAGTCTCCTCGGCCACCGCGGCCGGCCATCTTCTATTCCTCAAGACGAGCAGACAATAAAATACAATATACTGAGAGAGTCTACAAAACGAAATTTGATGTCGGAGTTTTATTTTGGCCGTCCTCAGTTGCGAACATCGTAGTTAGATTTTGTGTGTTTGGTTTCAACTTGTTGGAACTTCCTGGAACACCTGACCTTGGCCGGAATAATGTTTACACATGACACATCCGTTATTGTGGAATATATACTCGTAATTGTGGCTAAGGCGCATTACATGTGTGAGAAACTAACTAAGAAATACGCAACCGTTGATTGACAACATCAAATATACCTGTATAAAACCATTCCCAGTTGCTGTTCTCTTGATCCGTCTTGAAGGACTTACACAAAATGGGGAGTGCTAAAATTATACAACCTACTCTTTCATTCACTTTCTCTTGAACTGAAACTGCTGAGAAGAAAGAACATTACTGTTGTCCGTGTACAAAAAAGGGAGTCTCTCGCCTAGAGTGAAACCTGCAGGAGTAAAATTTATCTAGATTTTTTTTAGCGATACTCCGGAGAGTTGAAAATATTGACCCACTTCAATTGCAATAATAGCTCGTATTTTTGTTCACTTATCAATCCTGATTAACGTACTATAGTATTAACGCCAGTGTCAGCCGGAAATTTATAATTTAATTGGTGCTGGTATTTCATGGGATTCGTTTGAGAACATGTTCGGTTCTGTATTGCATAATAAAATGTTTGATCCGCCACGGAAAAAATAATTCTACTTTAACATACAGTTTCGTAAATCATCAGAATGTTGAAGTACCAATGAAACCTTACCAAATGTGCCGTTCTCGAATGTTTTCATGTTACCATTTCAGAACGTTGATGAAGTCGCTCTCACATTCAACCTGGACTGCCAGACAAACCCTTCGCGTAAATTTGGATGGTCTATCAGTAAGAATACAAATGTCACCGGGACTGCTGTAGCTGTTGTTTGTCACACAGCACTCGAAGCACAGGCCTCTTCTGGTCATTCGCAGCTATTTATGTAGTTCATTTCACACATTTCCACTACCATGAATTTTTACCTCTCAGATTAATAGATTTTTTTTCCAGATGGCAGAACTGTGACTATAGGAAAGAAGCTAGCTCATGTTGCTTTTGAAAACGTAACTTTTTCTCGCTATTATTTTCAGCCTGACATTTATTTAAGATACTTCCCTGCCATCAGTTTTTTAATTGTTTCGGAATTGTTGTCTTCCATGACGACCAGAAGTGCTGCAAGTGATATTTGTAGTTTTTTTTTTTTTTTTTTTTTTTTTTTTTCGAGACCACTCTGAAGGACTGTAGGGGAAATCTCCTACAATATCCCAAATATTGTAGTGGCTAACACTTACTGGTCTAATATTACACCTGAGCAGCAGTAGAGAAATTTGTTCGTCCACGAATGTAATGTCATTTCCTTATATTCTATTTATCACCACTGAGAGAACATTTCGAAGAATGCTGAGTACTGCTACTGACCTACTACAACAAGTTCCAACGAGAATCTTTTGACAGCTCCAAGTGCTATGAGAAATGCCAGATTGCGTTGGAGATGTACGTCCTTTCTCCGTAGTAACAAAAATATGAAGATGTAAATTTGTTTTGCTGTCAGTTTCGGCTTCAAATTGAAGACATCTCCAGGCACAAGAACAAATAGATGTTCCATCTCCTCTTAAAATAATAGGAGCCTTTTGAACTGGTGTAGTGGATTCACACTCCACCTGCAACCAACTTTTAGCTCAGTATTAAGAACTGGATTCGGCCAGTAAATTTTGTGTTTAACACTCTGAGCTGAACATATTGACCAAAAGGTTACCATAATTGTATTCACAATTACGAATAATAGTCAGCATCAACTGTGACATATGAATTCGTGCCGATCCGGAGATCGAACCCGTATTTTCGGCTATTCGCGACCGGTCATGTAAACTATTACACTGTCCGTGCACGCCTCCAGCTAAGACGAAACCTCCTTCAATTCATTTCCTACGGTCAATGAGTGTTTGTAAAGTACATGCTGTATCGAAAAAGCGAAACATATTTCTGGACGCGGTCTGTTCTTATGCAAACTTACGTCATGCCTAGGTCGCTTATTTAAACTTTTGCTCGGTTTCAGCGGTTTTGGCGAATATTGCCGCCATCATCATAACTGTGGAAACGTGACTGCCAACTACTATACACTACTTTTGTCTGTTCGGCGTGTTACGGGTTTGTCAGTTAGATAAAAAGTCTGTTTAACAGATGATAAAATGTACACTTTATAGCCCCCACCGATCTATAGTGATAGAAGTTGTGATGGCAATAAAGTGTACATTTTATTATCTGTTCGATTTTCTATCTAACTGACGTACCCGTAACACGCCGAACAGACAAAAGTAGTGTATAATAGTTGGGCAGTGACGTTTCCACAGTTCTGATGATGCCGGTAAGATCCGCCGAAACGGGTCAAACCAAGTAAAAGTTTGAATAAGCGATCTTGACAATAACAAAAGTTTAGATACTGTATGTTCCGCTCAGGGAGAGATGATTAGTACATTAATCACAAGCCTTGTTGCGGCACATAAACACGTTGTGCATACATTTCTATTTGCAGTCCTGTAGGGAAGATACAAAACTTTCACGGCATGGATTTGAATCCGGAACGATTGGAGGTCAGGGTATGCTAAACCAATCTTGCTAGTCTCTGAAACACACATGTATACCGCAAGATGCTTGACATTTGCATTGTTCTGCTTGTATATGTCCTCGTTTCACGGGTAAAAAAGCCTTGTAGCGTTGGCCACGGTTCCCAAGACTACGTAAAAACATGTGCTCAGCCACTATGCCTTCCAGAGTGACGAAGTCATCCAAGGACGCCAAGATGTCCATAAGCGGCTAGAGGCTTTGTTGACCACGCTCAACAGACTGTTGCTCTTGTTGCCCTAGTCTGCAATACCACCAGCGCACCTGAAGCTATTTATGGGATACCCTTGGTACCTTTGCAACGTCTCGGATCCCTAAGTTCGCACGTTCCTGCCAGTCGACAGTTGCCTGACGGTGATTGGGTAACTGAGCAGGTGTCACGAAATTCTGGACAGAAAGCAAAGCCGGGAACCAGCCGTAATGTTGCCCCCTTATGCATGAGTACCCCGATGAGGCAATTGGAAACCATTTTCAGCACATTCGGTAACCGTGGCTGCAAGGAGCAGGTCGTTTTAGACCACAATCTCTGGCAGCGAAGCAGACAGCGAACAACACGCAAGATCTGAACCCAAGAGATACGATACCAGACAAAGGGCCCTATCCACCTCTATTACGAGGCGCGTCCAGAAAGTAAGTTCCGTTTCAATTTATCTCCGCTGCAGCGCTGCGATTGCAGTTCCGCACATGCGCTGTAGACGATGTGTATCAAGGAGAAGAACGTGCGCCATTTGGAGATCGCTGTCAGTTATGAACGCTTGTTTGAAATGTCGGCGTTGATTGAAAATACCGCCGCCTGTGAAATCAGGTCGGTGATTCGGTTTCTGAATGCGAGGAAAGTGAAACCACGTGAAATTTATCGGCAAATTTGCGATGTTTACGGACCAAATGCGATGAGTGATTCGATGGTGAGAAGGTGGATCCGACAATTCAATGGCGGGCGTAGTGATGTGCACGATGAAGAACGAAGTGGGCGTCCACCTTTGGTTACAGAAGAACTGGTTCACGCGATTCACAAGATCCAGGAAAACCATAGGTTTACAATTAGTGCTCTCGCTATGGACTTCCCTCAAATTTCATGGTCACTGATGCATGAAATTGTTAGCAAACAACTGGTTGAAGATACAGGCGCCAGATTTCTATGAAGAAGGTATAGAAAACCTGACGCCACGCTATGACAAATGCCTGCAAAATTTCGGCAGTTATGTGGAAAAGTAGTTTAAGAGCTGTAGAACTTTGTGCAATAAAAATTTCTTCTGTACCTGTGTACAATTTCATTTTGTTACCAAACGGAACTTACTTTCTGGACGCGCCTCGTATATTACATTACTAACTGCTAAATCCGGCATTACCATGGTACATATGCATTTTTCAAGTCTTATATTAGAAACGAAAATAAAAGTTGGAAAAAGATTTCATCTTCATGTGTCCATTCAAATAGCTTAGAACTTATAAAAAGTGAAACAAATAAATATGAATAATGTAAAAATATTAAGAACAGAAAAATAATAATAAAATATAAAAATGTATCACATTAATCCAATTCAAAAGTCGACTTTGAACTATTTTTATTGATACTTGGGAATTTTTTTTTTGACTCATTGTTCACGGCTTTATATCTGTTCAACTATGATGAGTCGTATAGGCAACATGTGTACCAATTTTAGCTGAAATCGGTCCATTACTTTAGGAGGATATGTGGAGAAATAGCGCATGATGTAGCAGTTATTGGAAAAATTTCATTGTTCATGACTTCATATCTCCTGAAATATGTGTCGTACTATGATGTAAATTCGAATGTACATGCAGTGGTATATGGTCTACTGTCTGCAAAATATGTCGTTGAATGGAGGTAGCAGTAAAGACTTAATAAATCGAACCTCATGCGTGATGATGCCGTTTTTCATGAACCAAATTGTGTATAACTTAATGTATCATGAACTATATTTCAAACTGTAATATAGTATCGAAGCAACATTCAGTGGTATATATGTGAATTGTCTCGCGAATATAATTTACCATGTAGAAATAATAACTTGTAACCGCATGCCAAATTTCGTAGATACACATAAGGAAAAGTAATAAGTGATAAACTTTTTTCTTTTTATAATTTTGTTGGGGTTGTTAGTGAGAAAATGTTTCGTAAAGATTTGAAATTATATTCAAAGTTTATTGTAAGTTGCTAAGTGCTCTCATTGTCAAATAGTTGAGAAATAAAATCAAGCCATCACGCGCCGCGAGATGAGGCAGTTTACATTGTTTATGACGTGATATCGTATGAACTGTGTATTGTAGATGGTTTTTGCAACCATAGAAAATGATTGCTGACCTTAAAGAATATTTGTAAACAAATTAGTTGGTTGAAATTAGTTTAGAAGCAGAGGTAGAATATTATCGCATGATGCGGCCGTTTTTCACGACTGTTATTGATTATGACGTATCTCCTTACGTACTTGTCGTGGTGGTTCTTACTCCGACAGCGATTGTTGGTTGATAGTAAGGAACATGTGTACCAAGTTTGGTTGAAATAGTTCCAGTAATGAAGGACGAGATGTGAAACATACGTACATATACACGTATAGCCAATTTTATAAAATGTATAGATTAGTAACTTCAAAGTATTAGATCACTGTAACTAGTTTTTAATGTAATTATGTCTGTTACGGTCCGCAGGAAAAAAATTGAGGAGCAAGTGTGCATAATCATGAAACGAGTGAATGGATCAAATTGTAAAAAAAAAGTATACATAAAACGAAACATATAGCACTTAGATGCATATGACACACCTACGCATGAGTAAAACAATCATCAACGTAACACAGAAATAAGATTCTTTTAATTTTTCCAATAATTCCTCAACAGAGTAGAAATAGTCTGTCTTGAGGAAATTCTTCAGTAACTACTGAGTTGTTAGAATTTATGTGGCAGTTTAGTGGAAATGGATGCATAACTATAGTGCACACCTTCCTGCACAAGGGTCAAAGAGGTGTGATAATGCAGTTTTTTTGTCTTGTATTATCAGAGTGAAGGCTTCTAACGCTGGGGAGTGAAAAAATATTATCAACAAAATCCTACATTAAAGAAAATATTTACTGAGAGGCTAATGTCAGAATTTCCAGCCTACTATACCGAGGTCGACAAGAGGTTCACTTGCTTACACATTAAGCTCCACCAGCCTATTTTTGCACCCTTTTAATCAGAAGAGTAACACCCAAATAATAAGAGCGTACAACACTTAAATGAAAATAAACAAAGTAAACTACTTTCCGTGAATAACCGTCAGTTATTTCGTAAACTTTTCTAACGTTATTCTTTTTCGCCGGATCCTGAAAATGTGCTTTCCACGACAGCTTACTGTATCTGTATGGGCGCACAGAAACGTGTACTGTTCAGTCTCACTTATGTGCCCATTCTATGCTATAAAATTGTCACTTTTTGTTGACGTTCTTGTTACCAACTGTAAGAACTGAGTTACTACTTTGATTTAGCATCAATTTATTTTTCGCAATTAATGAACATAATTCCTGTTTTGATTATTTGGTACTGTGTCATTGTCGCAATCACTCTACTACGAAGTTGATGTCAGAACAATTGTAAATACCTTAGTATCACCTGTTATAGTGAAGGCATATCATTTATATTAATAACAAACAAAAGTAGCCGCTTAACTGGAAGCTGTCGCTCCCCCTACTTTAATGTTCCCCATAGTGAGTGTCTATCATAGTCATTCTCAATACTGCAGACAATTACCTTTATCTGTCAATTAGAGGTGGACCATTTGTGAGCTTCTGCCATTGTTCCATAGTGTTCCAACGTATGCAACAATAATTTATGATATACACTATCAAACATCTAAGTGAAAAGAGACGACAACTGTTTTAGCTGTTAACAACAGTCAAAAAATTTACGTATTGTAATTTGATGTTTCATGATTAATGAGCGGAAAGACATGACGAGAGCTTCAATTTTAAGCATCATTGGTAGCCGTAACTTCTTTTCTGAATTATAAAAAAATCTACTTTTGAACTGTACCCTAATTTGTATATCTTCTTTAAATTTTTCTGCCTTAAAATATTGAAGTTTGTTATTTCGAACTTCCTCGTTACTCCAACGTATTACATACTTTATAATTAATTAATAGTCCGTGTAATATTATTATTATTTATTATTACCAAATAAATTGCTTAGAACGGTGTAGTTGTAAAGCGAAACAACTTATCATACGTAACATTTAAAATGGTAAATTATATGAACTATTTACAATAACAGTTAATAGGATTTGAAATTATGAAAATAAATAATAAATAAAGCACGAAACAAATCTGGGTCCTCCGCATTGCACTGAACTACGTTATCTACTTAGTCAGACTTATTGCTCGCTATTTTACTTATGTGTACTACTGTTCGTAGTGCTTTAATTTCAGCACTTACAAAGAATCCATCGTAATTAATTATAAATCCTTCATGAGAGAAGCATCTCATTATTTTGTAAATTACATGGTAACGGGATGTACTTTGCATTTACTTTTGAATTTGCAAATATTCCCTGAATTAAAACAAATTAACATTAGTAGGCTATTTTAAATTCATTTAATTACTCCTGTCGTAACACGTTTTTGAAAACGGTTAATTACTTAGCACAAATGACTCAAATGAAAAATGTCCCTACCTCTGCCTCATGTGCCATGTCTGAAATATTTTATACAGCATTTTCCAATCGTTAACGTTTGGTAAACATTAATTTAAGGTACTCGTCCGCGCAAGACGAGTAAATTTGTGCTTTAGTTCACATGCCCATACACACAAGTATTGCACGATCTAGCTTATATATAGCACCACCAAAATTGCTCACATAATTAACATCAGTGGTGATTCGAATATTTGATTTTTCCTTGAAGTGTACTAGTCACGTATTCCGTCGGATAACTAATTTTATGTTCTAGAACGTGTTCTATCTCTGAAGAAACAGGTTCGTCTACCTGCATTTAGTAATATTTTTCGGCTCAATCAAATACTTTATGTTAGAGTACTGCCGATCACCATTTTTAGACAATAAAGATTTATTATCCCCATTTCTTCGTAGAGCAGTAATTAACTAATGCTGAGGCTTCACTAGTATCACATTTGGTTACTGCTGTTATTTCACACATTCATCCAGTGACGCGAACTCAAGTGGGTGACACAAGCCTACAGATCTGTCTCCCCGCAACCCGATGCAGTTATCACGTATGACCTTCCACACGTATCCTGGTTGAATGGATTACCGATTCCTGACTGATGGCATTTTTATTTACCCAAAAATTAAACACTGAATTAAAGATTCTTAGTTTTTGGGATTTTGTGATGCAAAACGGTTGGAACGGGCAGTCACGGCTCAAAAGCTCGAGAAAAACGCAGGTAAACTCAATTTATCTTATCGTATCGACAGAAAAAGGGAATTCATGAAATACCTCCTCGTAGTACAGTCTATATGTTAAACATGTTACTTTGGAAATAGTGTCACCAAACTTAAATAATGAGCTCATACTAAGGCAATGTTTTCTGTTTTTATAACTGTGTGACAGGTATGGAAACAAAGACATATGAATTAGAGATGTGTTTACACACGATAATTATGACGTTTATGCAGTATATATTCTTATAATCTTTAAGATTTGCATAATTTTATAAGACACAAAACTTCCATATTTGCTCACTCATGACGTGCTGCTAGCCCTTAATACAATGATTAGTAGTTGCATGTTACTATTCTGAACCGCAGTGAATTGGCCGAGCGCTTTAAGGCACATTACTGCGAACGCGCGTTTGCTCGCCGTCGTGTGTTCGACTCTTCAGGAATGGGTATGTTTGTTGTTCTTTGGCTAGTTTAATTTAGTTTAAGTAGTTTGTAAGCCTAGGGACTTACAACCAAAGCAGTTTGGTCCAATAGGATCACAAACATTTGAACTTTTAAATTTCGAACTTACATTGCACTGGAAATATTTGTCTGTAAATGTTCGCGTTTTGTAATCTTTAAATTTATACATTTATCAAAGATGGTCCCTATGAAATCATTCATAAGGAAAATCGTTTTGAGGTATATGCCATTGAAATGTATTATGCTCTAAATGTTAATAGCGAGTGGTGATGCTAGAATATAAATTATCTTCGGCTGAATGGGCTTTTGAGCCAGTATTCCGTTTAAGGAATCCTACCTACGATGGAGGAGAGCCGCTCAAATAATTTCTCCTGCTTTTTATTCACGGTGGTCGGGATATAATAGACGCATCCGTAGATTATTAGTAAGTACTGACAGAGCCCATACATACACAAATGCGATAAACACTCATTGGTCTAGGCTAGGTGATTCTTTTCACGCCGAGCCTTCGAGGCAGCGGTTTCCGTCAGCGCGAGGAACACAAATTCCGAGTAAGTTAATTGCGATGGACTTAAGAAACATTTGAACATTTTTTACTATTCTGATTCGATTCTCAGTTTGATTGCTTAATATATAACATTCTATTCTAGGTTTGAGGAGTAATTTGCTTTTCTCTGCAGCACATTCAAACTTTATTTTACATACGAATTACTAGTATCTTTTCTGAACTTTTAGTAATCATAAGTCAGTCAGATTTCATTTTGGAGATGTATAAAATGAGTTAACACTTTGTCTATATTAGGCCAAGGAAGTCAGTGTATTCATGTTTGGGGATTGTAACCTACGTGCAACGATTATCTTCGTCCACGGACCTAGAAAAATTAGAAATCGCTGATACCTTTCAGCGATTTCTAATTTGCCTATAAATGAGGTACTCTGTAAATCACAAGTCCCCGGCTGAGGGTGCAGCAAACCACCATTATACTACTGTATACCATCATTAAACAGTGATTATCCTTTCTCCCTATGTAGGCGGGAATCAACAATAGGCTGTAGGAGGAGGAAGTCAGCGATCGAAGTGGGTCTCGCCACAACGATAAACGCCAGTGTTGAAGCGATTCCCAGTCCAAATCATGTATCATCTATGTGACACTCTCTCACTTGTATTGTGATAATACAAAACTAGCTGCCAATCTTTGTACTCTTTTCGATGTCTTTCGTTAATCCCACCCGATAAGGAAGGATCACATATCGTGCAACAATACTCAAAAGAGGACGGACATGCGTAATATGGTAGAATAGTTGCATTTTATAAGTTACCTGCCATTAAAACGCACTCTTTGGTTGGCCTTTCTCACGAAATAAACTGTATGCTTCCCATTATATATCGATCGTAATAGTAATTTCTAGTTATTTATTTAAGCTTGTGGCCTTCAGATTTGAATGATATATTTTGTAATAGTAGTCTAATAGATTCATTTTACTACACATATGAACGAATCAATAGACTTAGTTGTTTGGGGCAATTACCAATTTTCATACCATGTATTTATCTTGCCTATATCGTCGAGAAGATGATTTTTATCTTTAGTTACTGGACGATGTTCAAATGTTTCTTCAGCTTATGGGACTTAAGTGCGGGGTCATCAGTTCCTAAAGTTACAAACTACTTATTAACTAACTTATACTAGAGACAGCACATACATCCATGCCCGAGGGAGGATACGAGCCCCCGACGGGAAACGGCCTCGCGCATTGGAGCATAGCGCATCAACGCGCTCGGCCACTCCGCCGCGGCACTTGCCGATGAATGACAGCCTTAGCTGCAAACAACGAAAGAGGGCTGCTCGAACTTACTCCGGCGTCGTTTATGCAGACACGGAACGGGACAGATCTAACAAATCTTCCCTAGTAACTGCCAGGTATCTTCTTTGTTTTAGTCTATGCGTATTTATCAGTTACTACGGACGATCCAGTTACAAATTTGACGCGATATTCTATGACTGAATTTCATTAAAAAACCTTTTGTGAGGTACTGTGTCATAAACTTGAATTTCTAGAAATATGAAAGTAATTTTAGATCCTTTGTCGATAGCTCTCTTCACTTGATAGGAAATCGCAACTGTGTGGGGAATGTACAAAGGCTTCACAGCGGAACTTCATCAGCGTAGTCCAAAGGGCTCTATTTCGTCGCAGGAGAATGCCCGCCCACACGGGGCGAAGGTTGTTTCGACTGCGCTTCATTTTCTCGCTGGAAAGCACTTCTCCACACATTGACGGTCTGTCTCGTGGGCGTCATTTAATTTTGTGCAGCGTGTTTCTTCCCTAGTAACCATCATGGTTCCGCAAACGGCCGAAAGATTTCCACCATGATCGTTTTTACGTTCTTGTCTTAATATGGGATAAATTCACTAACCGTTAAGGCAATAACATTAGAAATAATGTCAGTTTACTAATTTTCCCCTCATGATACACCTAGATTACGTGGTGCTAAAAAGTCGTTTGATTTTAATTTGTCGAAACGTAGCAATAAATGAGACCATTGAATCTGTTGCGTTTTGAAAGTATGTTGAACAAGTAACGTTACAGTAGTAGTTCCTATTATTTCCTCTGAGTCTCAGTATAAGCTACCAGTTCGCTGTTCATGTTATCTGAAGATTTATGTTGGAACCCTGCGCTTTCACAGTCAGAAATAGTAGCAAGCTCCCCAAGTGATACCGCGGTTGTGTGAATCGTTTTTACTGCCGACAGTGTCTCGAAGGAACTACCAGGTAACTCTGTACTTCTGACAATTTCGTTTTCACCATTGGAAAGCATGACAAATAATGATTCCAGTCGTATTATTAATAGCGAGTAAAGGAGCTGTGTAGCTCTGCCATGTGTATATTGTGTTCACTGAACTGTGTTCATAATGCCAGTCACCAAATGGATCCTAATATCATCTATACGCAAAGTATTGGGAACAACTATTATAATTTTTTAACTAAACCTATCTCACGGTTTTCTCAAACTCATTTCTCATTCCTCATCTACTATCAACTCACCACATTATGTAATCTCACATAAGGGGATGAAAACCGTAACATAATTTAAACCACTGTTTAACAAACTAACTCATGTTCACCAAGAGTCGTTAGAGGAAATAGTTGCAAATTATTTATGTTTGTAGGGGCAGCAAGTAATCTAGTGAGGCATCAAACAGTGGCGCAAATTTGATGAATCCTGCCACCGATCCTAAGAGATATGTGAAGACAGGCTAATATTTCAACTTCTTCTGACAGATTGCTAGCGAAAATTCATTAATATATACCAAAGACGAGCTCGATCTGGACATTGATGACGATTCAGCAGGTACCTCAATCTGTGCATTTTGTAGTAAGAAGTATCATGGCGTTTCTAGAGGAAAAAATGTCTTATGTGCTGTGATTCAACTGCAAGCACAAATTTCATAATGTAACCAGTGAAGAACAGAAAAAAATATGTTTATTGTTTTTAAATGAATAACTAACTTTTGTAATAGTTTTAAACATTTCGGATGAATGTAGTCCAATATATTTGTATAAATATTTTTTTAAATATTTTAAGTACTTTTTATATTTTACTTTAAACACTTCTTCAGAGAACTACTTTCAAATCCACTTACAGAAGCTAAACCAATAAGTACTCATTTTTAAAAAAGATTTCCTAATTTCGTTGAATGGGCGATATTAGAAACTGCAGTACGTTATTGAGGAACCCATTCTCGGAAAATTTCCTTTCAATGCTTCCTAATATTTTTGAATTAATTAAGCCTTTATTTGGCAATGTTGCTCTCAAGCAACATCACAATTGCGCGTGGTTTTCTGAAAAAAAAAAAAAAAAAAAAAAATGCATCAAGTTTAATCGTTAGATGGGCAACAGTGCTTGAAACTAACATTTAAACTCTCCAATAAAGTGATTTTTAGTTGTCTTTTGCGAAAAGTTTAGCAATAAACTGAATCTTTAGGGGACACTCCAAGCATAAGTTACTGAGGTACAGGTGTGTCTCAGTTTCGTGACAATATCTTTCGTGATACATGGAAAACTGCTTATAAAAGGGAAAGAGGAAACCTTAAAGTTCATTTATTATGTAAAATTGTTGACGAGTTCTTATATGGGAGACTGAAAATTGACTTATATTTATTGGGAAGATGAGGTGTGGTAGACCATTACAAAGTGGGCAATAAGTCCAAAAGAAGAACGAAACAGCATCTCCTGTACCAGTCGATGATGTAAAATGAATTTGCAAGTTTTGTCTTCAGGGATACTTAACTGCAAAATGTGGAAAACATGGGATTGTTCTAAACTTTGCACCGAAAACGACTTGTTTTCACACGTTTCACATGAAATAGTCTAAAGTACAATAATTTTTACAGTCATAAGACCAACACTGTGGTATTGGTACTGTACCACCATGCGACGTTTTTGGGCAATATTACAAACCAGAAACTATGTATGGAAAAAAAATCGTGTAATTCTGCCCACCTGGCCCTAAACATTTAATTTAAGTAACATAATAATTTTTCTTCTCGTGATTCCTGTGTGTGCAAAAAAAAAAAAAAAAAAAAAAAAAAAGTAACATAGCTTTAGACGTAATTTGGCCTATCTATACGAAAGACGTATACTTTCTAGTAATGTCAAGCATCGTTTCACGAATAAGGAGGCTGATGAACAAGGAAATATTTATGGTAGCAATATTTGCAGACCTTACTCTATTACAATGATCTTCAATTATTTTCAGATGATATTCACCTTTACGGAGTCACCATTGAACGAAGAACTGAAGCTAGGAGCACGCTACATAAATATCCTTTTTAATCGAAATATTTATAACTCTGCTCTGAGACGTCCGCAAACTCGCCTTCACATTGAATCCTTGAAGGCCAGACGTGAATGACGAAGCGGCTCTAGGAGCCAAGTCAGGGCTTGGACGACGGAGGTTGGAGTTCACGCTTTGGCGTCAGTGTGTGTATTGTCCTTGTGTTAGTTTAAGTGGTTTTTAAGCCTAGCGACGGATGACCACTGTGGTTTGGTCCCATGGACTTACAAACATTTATACACTTTTATTTAATCCTTGAAAGGCCTATGGAACTCTGGACTACGTTAAGAGAAGGTGGAAGCCCGGGACGTGATTCCTCTCTTGCCACATAGCTATGCTTTCAACTGCAATGTAGATGTCTACTTCCATAGGCACTGAAACCACAAGAAGTACCATTATGTCTGAATTACCGCGTATGTACACACTGGGAACTACATGTGTATGTTATCTTGTTGTAGACAGGCATATAAACCTACTCAAGTGTGTATGGAAACAGCAGTGCATTTTCACGACTCATGCAAAGGAGGATTAAAGCGTCCGTCAGTGTTCGTAAAAATAACTTTATACATTTCATGTAACTAGAAGTCCCTTTATGTTTACCTGGTTTAACTTATAGGGTTGTGTCATCGGTTCGTTCGTTCTGCTCGCGCATTCCAACGATAACGCCTGCAAACAGCGCACCTGCCGTGCTCACCAGGTTAACACAGTTGACTAACCGCCCCTACACAGTAGACATTTCGACAATCCGATACGGATTTGTGCGTGGCGTTTAATGAAACAGTGTAGACTATTGAAACAAAGAATATCTTAAGCAGTTTTACAATCGTAAGGCGAAAACCACCTCACAATGGAGGTATAAGATTTCTGCTGTATATAAAGACTATGCAGTAACATCTCGAGCATGTCAAAAGTTCTACATCTACATCTACATAGATAATCTGCAAATCACATTCAAGTGCCTGGCAGAGGGTTCATTAACCACTTTCATAACTTTTCTCTACCGTTCCATTCTCTAATAGCGCTCGGGAAGTAATAACACCTAAATCGTTCCGTTTTCGATCTGATTTCTCTTATTTTATTGGGATGGTCATGTCTCCCTCAGTAGTTTGGTGCTAGCAAAATATTTTCACATTCAGAAGTAAAAGTCGGTGATTGAAACTTCGCAAACAGATCACGCCGCAATGAATAACGTCTTTCTTCTAATGATTTCCACCCCAATTCGTGCAACTTTTCCGTGACGCTTCCCCCCCCCCCCCGTAACGTGATAAAACAAAACGAGCTGCCCTTCTCTGAACCTTCTCAATGTCTTCCGTCAGTCCCACCTGGTGAGGGTCCCACAAGAGGCAACAGTACTCCAGGAGAGGACGCACAAGCGTGATGTAGGCAGTCTCTTTGGTGGAGCTGGTGCATCTTCGAAGCGTTCTGCCAATGAAACGTAACCTTTGGTTCGCCTTCCCCACAATATTTTCTATGTGTTCTCTCCAGTCCAAGTTGTTTGTAATTGTAACTCCTAGGTATTTGGTAGAATCTACGACCTTAAGGTTTGACTGATTTATCGCGTAATTGAAGTTAAGCGGATTTCTTTTAGTGATCATGTGTATTACTTCACACTTTTCTTTATTTAGCATCAATTGCCAATTTTCGCACCATGCAGAAATTTTGTCTAAATCGCTTTGCAGTTGCTTTTGATCCTCTGTTGACTTCACTAACCGATAAACGACAGCATTATCTGTAAACAGTCTAAGGGAGCTATTCAGATTGTCTCCTAAATCGTTTATAAACACGAGGAAGAGTAGGTGATCTATAACGCTTCCCTGTGGATCACCAGATATCACTTCGGTTTTACTCGATGACTTACCGTCAATTACAGCAAACTGTGTCCTTTCTGATAGGAAATCGTGAATCCAATCGCACAATTGGGGAGATATTCCATAAGCACGCAATTTCATTAGAAGCCGCTTGTGGGGTACAGTGTCAAAAGCCTTCCGGAAATCCAGAAATATGGAATCGATTTGAGATCCCTAGTCGATGGCACTTAACACTTCATGTGAATAAAGGGCAAGCTGTGTTTCGCAAGGGTGATACTTTCTGAATCCGTGTTGACTATTGGTTAATAGGTAGTACATAATATTAGAACAAAGTATATGTTCCAAAATCCTACTGCAAATCGACGTCAATGAGATAGGCCTGTAATTTTGGGGATCACTCCTATTGCCTTTCTTGAATATTGGAGTAATTTGGGCAACTTTCCAGTTTTTGGGTACGGATCTTTCGCTGAGTGATCGGTTGCAAATTATAGCTAAATACGGAGCTATTGCATCAGCATACTCTGAGAGGAATCTAGTTGGTATACAATCTGGCCCGGAAGATTTATTTTTGTTTAGTGACTGAAGTTGTTTTACTACTCCAGGAACATCTACACCTAAGTTTTGCATGCTGGCAGCTGTTCTTGGATTGAATACTGGAGTGTTCAATTCGTCTTCTTTGGTGAACGAATTTCGGAAACCTCTGTTTAGTAATTCTGCCTTAGCAGTACTGTCATCGGTAGTATTACCATTGCTATCGCGTAGTGAAGGTATTGTTTGTGTTTTGCCGCTAGTTTACTTCACATATGACCAGAATTTCTTTGGATTTTCTGCAAGATAACGAGACAGGATTTCGTTTGGTTACTACTATAGGCTTCTCGCATTGAAGTCCGCGCTAGGTTGCGAGTTTCAGTAAAAGAGTGCCAGTCTTGTGGATTATATGTCTTTTTAAATTTTGCATACTTTTTTCTTTGTTTCTCCAACAGTGATCTGACCTGTTTTGTGTACCACGGGGGGTCTGAAACAACTGGTAACTGGAGATAAATGGTTTGTGAATTTCCGTTCCCGAAGCATGGCAGAATCCGACAAAGTTTCTGCTGTATATATAGTTAGATTGAAAAAACGTCCGGCAATAGGACATTATTCAGAATGATACTATCATATTCGAGAAATAATGCCAGCGACTGGATCGTCTGATATTCGCAATGGATAAGACACGTTGTTGTGTTTCAGCATGACAACGCCTGGCCACATCCCTCCATGGTCACCCATGAAAAGCTCTCTTCTTTTGAATGCAGTGCGCTGTTAACCGAGTTACCGTCATCGCTTCCCTTCCATCTTACGTGAATTCCAAACCCAGTAGATTTTCTGAATGGCAAACGCCTCACCTCCTTGGGCGATGTAGAATGCACTTCACAGGGTTCCTCAACCTTAAAACATCCAACTTTTGAAAGAATGCAATGGTAAGCCTCTAAAGAAACAAATATATATTGTCGCGTTGAAATGGAAGCAGGCTTGACTTCGAAGGCAACTGAATACAGCACTTATAGTGAAAGCAGGTTTATTACGAACTTAACATACACGTAGCACTAACTGCCTCTCGGGCAGAGTGCTCTGCTATTTATACACAGAGAGAGTGTACCAGAAATTAGAAGAATAGTTAACATAAGAATCAAGTAGAATTTACAAGTGAACATAAGAAAGATGTAGAACATTCTGGAATTGTTAATTAGAAAAAAATAAAGTTTTGGTGGTGGACGGGACTGAACCGGCGACCTTCAGCACCGCCGTTGGTGACGCTATCCCCTTTGCCACGCCGGAAGTCGGTTTACGTGCGGTCGTTGGTTATGGAGTGTGGTGTAATGGGTGCCGTGGTTTCTTTCGATCGAGCGGTTGTAGTGGCGGTAGCGAAGTGGACATAAATGAGGGTCACCAGTCCAGTGATTTTGTACGACCTGCAATACGACGGGCGTTTGAAAAGTCAGTGCAAAGTCCAGAAGATGGCACCACCGACGCGTATAGAAGTCACGTTTAGTTAGTAGCATCATTGGAAAGAACTTACACCAAGTTTTAGACAGATTGGTCTATTCCTTTGCGTTTGGCATTCTTATGAATCAAGGAAGTCGAATGATCGTCAAAGAATTGACGAAAAAGAAATTTCGTGTGGTAATTATGAAAGGCAGAAAAACCGCAGGCGATTAAAGAGAAGCTTGATAAATATGGTGACTCTTCACCTTCGATTAGAACAGTTAATAAGTAATTTCAATATTTTTGTAGTAGCCGTATTGGCACAAGTGACGCTGAACGTTCTGCACGCCCTGTGGAAGTTACGACTCCAGAAATCATTAATGAAATCCATGATATTCTGATGGATGTCAGAAGATTTAAGGTGTGTAAGACTGCTAGTGCTGTGGGCATCTCGAATGAACGCGTACATAATATTTTGCATAAACATTTGGACATGGCAAAGCTATCCTCACGCTTGGCCAAAAGCGGAATCGTGAGAAGTGTTGCAAGGAAGGTTTGCAGCCGTTCAGGAAGAATCCTCAGGACTTTAAGCGTCGTTTCGTCACTGTGGATGAGGCATGGATATATTACTATACTCCTGAGACCAAACAACAATCTAAACAACGGGTTACCAAGGAACAATTTGCACAAAAATGCGAAGATCGGTCCTTCTGCCAGAAAGGTTAGGGCGACGGCCTTTTGGGATTCACAAGGACTAATCCTCATCGAGTATCTGGAAAAGGGGGAAGCTATTACAGGTTCATATTATTCATCGTTATTGGACCGTTTGAAAACCGAGCTGCAAATGGACACCAGCGATTGGCCCACAACAAATCCTTTTCCATCACGACAATGCACCAGCACTTACCTCAGCAGTTCTGGTCGCAGAATTATTGGGAACAGGATTCCAACTCATTTTACAACCCTATTCTCCAGACTTGCTTTCCTCGTACTACTATTTTTCCCCAATTTCAAGAAATGCCTGGCGGGACGAATTTTTTTCATTCAAACGAGGTGATTGCAGGAACTAATAGCTATTCTGCAGGCTTGGGCAATACCTCTTATTCGGAAGGGCTCAACAAATTAGAACAGCGTTGGACGAAGTGTGTTAGTCTGAAACGAGACTATGTCGAAAAATAAAAAAAGATTTTCTTGCAGCTCTTCAATACCAGTTAGATAAGACAAGAGGGAATCTGGATAGGTTAAAGAGTGAGAATGATGAGCTACAGGTAAGGAGGAGCAGGAAAAGGAAAGTAACAGACAGCTTTTCAGAAAGTACACGGTTGGTGTCCAAGACCGTTCCGCTAAAAGTTCTAATGTGCACCATCCTGTGTGGAAAATGTGTAAGCAGTCACCACAGCAATAATCCTGACATTCCTGTGCTGTAGGGAGGTGCGTCTTCAGAAGTTTTTTGCACTGTAACTAAAAGCGAAAGAACACACCAGACAAATCAATACAAGGTAGAGCTGTAGAAAACGAATCTTCTCAGGGTCATTTTTCTGGCCCAAGTCTACAATTCTTATTTTCGTTAGGTGTGAATATAAAACGTCGTAGTCCGTTTAGGTTAAAATTCACTACCTGTACATTACCAGGCGTTGCTATAGCCAATTACAGATTTAAAGGAAAAGAAAGGAAAGAGAAAGCACACTTTTCTAATATGTGTTATTTCATAATGCTTTGTCAATGGGAACTGGATTACATCCAACACTCCATGTTCTCCTATTTGTCCTCATTTATCATTGTTCCTCTCTCTTTTTGCTGATATCCTCATCTCTCATCTCTTTGTGCATTTCCACCTCCTTCCTCTCCCTGTCCATCACGCTATAACTTTTCAATCTCCATTTTCCTATGTTAATTTCGTCCCCCTCCTCTATATTGAACAACTGTGTCTAGCAAGGAGAATTATCTACAAGAGTTCTTTATGGAATGCTTTGAAACTTTGACACATTAGACTGGAACACGAGCTTGTTTCCATAAATCAAATGTTTGATATGGGGGAATGGTGTTATAAAAATTGTAACAGTTGCACATAACATATACTAAAAATGGTTATCTAAAAACCTTCCTGTTTTAAAATTAAACGTTGTGTTACGATTTGTTTTGATACACAAACATTTAAATTTTATTCATAAAGAATTACCGGTAACATCCCTCTCACACTTCTTTGACTCCACGCGGAATGGAAAAGTGGTTCACGTCGTCATAGTACGTGGGAGGACGCTCCCGCCGGAAGGTCGAGTCCTTCCGTGGGCAAGGGTGTGTATTGTCCTTAGTGTAAGTTACTTTAAGTAGTTTGTTAGTGTAGCGAATGTTGACCATAGCAATTTGGTCCAGTATGTTTACAAATATTTGAACAAGAATGTTTAAATGTTTGTTAAGCTTATCGGACTTAACTGCGGGGTCACCAGTCTCTAAACTTACAAACTAATTATCAACTAACTTATAGTAAAGACAGCAGAAACATTCATGCCCGAGGGGGAATTAGAACCCCCGAACGGCCTCGCGCATTGTAGCATAGCGCCTCAATGCGCTCGGCCATTCCGGAGCGGGATATTTGAACATCTTGAACTTCTTTTTACATTCATCGGAAATAAATTGTGTAGTACTTTTATCTATTGTGGAGATGGAATCTGCGACTGTAACTTAAATTAGGCTACAGAAATTACTGAAAACAGTCGCCTTTCTTCCCAATGGAGTTATTTATTAACCATAAATAGAGCTGCATAGCAGCTCATCACCAGATAGTACATACAATACATTTCAGTGCAATTAATTTTATTTATGAGGATTGCTGTTATACAAAAGCGACTCTCATATGAATATACTTATAATAAAACTTAACTATGAGTATGAAGTTGAAGACGAACTAATAAATATTCAGTGTAACATATCACTTGTAGTGTTAACTAGTTCTCGTTTTCTGTCCTGCCAAAGACACATTGTAATCTTCCCAAATAAACTTAATTGCACTGAAATGTATTGTATGTACCATCTGATGATGAGCTGCTAGGTATCTATGGTCAATACATAACTCAATCCGAAAAAGTTGACTGGTTGCAGTAATTTATGAAACTCATAATAACTTCTGTGTCTACGTTAATCTCTCGTTTTCATTCCCGTGGCATATATTGCTAGATATTTCACGATATAAATTTTAACTTTTGTTTATTCGTCTACACCTTCAAGTTACATTGTCTTTTCTCCGAATCAAAACTGGAAACCAGTCACCATTTAATGCTACATGGAATATACGAAGTGTGATTCGAAAGTTTTAAGAATGGATCCGCTACTGCTTACTGGTTTGGCGGGCAGGTACACGGAGGGTGAGGAGTGAGACATTACCTTGTCCTTGAACGTCCTCTGTCAGGAAACTGTGTTTCCGTTATTCAGTTCGTTGTGGTATCTGGTTGAGTGCAGGTCTAATTGGGCTTGTTGCCAGATTTTGTCTGCGTGAAAATGAACGTAAAAACGGAACAATAAGTTTGTGTGAAATTTTGTTTGAAAACCAGGAAATCAACTTCTGATACTTACAGCTTTTGGAGATAGTCGTATGAGCCAATTAAATGTTTTTGTGTGGTGCAACAGATTTAAAAATCGCCGCCACGGTCCTCCAATTCTTCCACCTCAAAAACGAATGAGGATATTGTGAAAGTTCGCGAATTAGTGCGCTCTTACAATTAAGGAGATGGCTGATTAAGTATTTATGTAGTTCAATGAATTTTAACTTATGATCAGAATATGCGTCGAGTGTCCACAAAATTAATTCCAAACCGACTTCGAGTATGTCAAGAACTGATTAATCGGACTAAAACTGTCCAGATTTGTTTAATAGGGCAATTACAGGTGACAAATTGTGGTTATATGGATATGACTGTGGAACCAAAGTTCAAATTTTGCAGATTCACCACCCTCATTAAAAGCACGTCAAAGTCGGTCGAAGATGAAGACAATGTTGGTATTGTTTTCTATTCTAACGGTATTGTGCGTCATGGGTTTACCCCCGGAGGACAGACAATTAACGTGGAATACTACACTTGTGTCCTTGAGCGTTTGCGCGTAAAGGTGTGGAAGAAAAGGTCTATAATTGGAAATACAGGAGTTGGGTGCTACAGCATGACAATACTCCGGCTCATCGTGCCTTGAATTGTTGGATTTTTTTAACAAATTCAAAATTTCTGTGCTTCCATAACCGCCATTTTCTTCTGATTTGGTACCTGGGACTTCTACCTGTTACCTAAACTGAAATTTTCACTGAAAGGGAAGCGATGTGACTCGATTGAAGACATTCAGACACGTCCGTAACGCACTGCAGGAAAAAGTAATTCTGGAATGTTTCCAAAAGTGTAAAAACCGTTGGATTCGGAGTGTTAAATCAGTAGGACACTCTTTGGAAGGAAATTCATCACGGTAGCATGTAAGTACCACCATTGTACAATTATAAGCCCATTTTTGAAACTTTAAAATCACAGCTCGTATGTTCGGATTGTGGAAGCATAGTAAGCAGATGGGAGATTTCCGTATCAAAGTAACCATTGCGCCCTTTATCATGAAATGATTTACAGAAATAACAGGTACCCTATATGAGGTTAATCAGACTAATGTTACTGCTGCAGTACTTCTTTCGATTTACTCTTGTGAACCATAATTTTCAAGACGATCGTAAGTCTACGTGGGAGTCAATATTTCAACGTGATTGTAAGGAAGATGGTATCATCAAAGACAGGCACAATTAAAACAGACACCACAGGCTACAAGTTAATTGCCGTGGGATTCGCGGATTTTCCTTGTGTATGAAATTTCTCGTCCATAATTATACGCAGAGTCTTACCACAGGGCTGTGCTGATTATTTCCGGCAGATGCCGTTTCCTTAGTTGGAGTGCGATTGCATCAGAAATGGAGTCTGCGGCGTACACGAGACAAGAACGCTACGGTATTTCAGCGCAAGCAGAATTGTATTCTTTCTCAAATAAGTGCTAAAATTTTAGCTACTTAGTAAAATTGAACTGAAAGTCATATCTACCTTAAAATGAGAATAAACTCTTTTGTATCCATTAAATACAATGAAAGAATCCCGGAGACGGATTTTCGTCTCAAATATGTCAAAGACATTATTGATAGAGCTGAAGCATTGAATTAAAATTTGTGGTGCGGCCGGGAATCGAACACGGACCTCCATGCTTACTAGGTAGACGTCTTAACCGTTTTTTTTTTTTTTTTTTTTTTTTTTTTTTTTTTTTTTTTTTTTTTTTTTTTTTTTTTAAAGCTCGTCTTCTCGAAAAGTGAGCTGCCTGTGCAGTAGGATTCCTGGTCGTTTTCTCTTGATAATCAATAATATTTCGTTTTTGCTTTATTTTTGTCTTCTCTAAAACTCCGAAGTCACCCGTTGCTGATTTTTTTTTAATAACAACAAAATAATTATTCTCCGTAAATGAGGTCGGTCATGCTACTTTCGATTTACATCAGGAAAGTAATTTCCTTAGAATAATTGATTTCTGCTAGGATGTTGTATTATTTATATATCAAATAATCCAACCAAGATTCCCATGGTGTTGTTAATTTCTTCTTGACGATATAACACAATGCAATTTTCTGTACTAAACAAAATTCTAATTTTAAAGAAATAAAAAGTTCTTACGATTTCAGGAAAATTAAACGAGAAATGAAATCCAGCAGTCTCTACTGTGATGAAACGAAATATCATTGCCATGACCAATCCAAAAATATGATACAACTTCTTGTATAACTGAAATTTTTTTCCTTGTAATATGTTTCAAATGTATATATATATATATATATAGATACCTATATATTTGGATCAATCTCATCATCAATGGGTTCGTCATTTTTTTCCTTCTACTTCGTCTTACATTATCTTCTTCAACCAATTCCCTCCTTCTCGAACAAAATTCCTATCATGTTCCCAAAGTTGTTTTTTATCTTTGGATATTGTCGTACTTGTAAATATGCTGCTGCCATGTATAAGAAAAATTCTACACTGCTGTCACCTCCACATCTGTTGACTACAAAATTGACGTAGTTTCCGAGGAGCCACATCACTGTGTTATTTTTTGTTGATGGATAAAATACGGTGTCGGGCCACAATAATATATCTGTTGAATAAGACGTTTCCGAACGTCGTGTAAGTAGCCCTAACTTTTTCTGAACCCACTTCCAATTTTGTAGATGGTTGCCACAAGTGAATCGGTGTTTTAATGTGTCCACGAGGCCACATTTTGAGCATTTGTCTGTGTTACTCAAACCAATTTTATATAATTTTTCATTTGTTGAAATAAGATTGTTCACGACTTTATACCAGGACGAGACGACATCGGAACAGTGAATGTGAAGGCTAAGATTTTTCCAAACAGTTTTCCAGTCTACCAACGGATACTTTGATTCAATATTGTTAGGACTGTGGGATTGTTGCCATTTTTCAATAACTTCTTTAGTTGTTAAATGTAATTTTTTCATCGTGGCCTCTCCTATGTAGCTAAGTTCAAGGTAAAAATCTTTTATATGTTTCAGTTTATAGTTTAAATTACCGACATTAATGGGCTGTTGCATACTAACAGGACGGACAGCTGTGAAGAGTTTGGCAGTTATGGTATGAGGCTCGTTATTTAAAAGTGTTACTATTCTTCTTATGTAAAGTGCCAAAGCCTTTCTGCAGATGTCAGTTAGACCAAGACCTCCTGCTTTTCTGGACTTGGCCAAATCGCTGGGTTTTAGTTTAAAAATATTTTCGTGCCACACGTACCTGCTTGCAAGTTGCATAATGGTTTTTCCTTGCAATTTCGGCAATGGAAAGATCTGTGCTAGATAGTAAGCTTTCGAAAAAATATACGTATTTATTATTTTAATTTTCTGAGTAAGGTTCACTGAGCGGCATTTGTTGTCCATTAGTGCACCACGAATTCTTCCAGCTGTCTGCTTCCAGTTTATAGCGGACATTTTTATGGGGCACTTATTAATGATAATACCCAGAGTTTTGTGAGTTTCCACGAAACTTGCCCACTCTATATCTAAATGTTCGAGTCCCCTAAGATTTAAAATTTTACTTTTGTCAGTATTGATTTGCGCCCCAGAAGCTTTACAATAGTTATCAATTTCTTCTTTCAGAAGATCTACTTCATCCTCCCGCCGTATAAAGATGTCCACGTCGTCTGCGTAGGCTCTCGCTACAAAATTTGTGCCCGACATTGTCACTCCACTTAGTTTTTCTTCTATCGTGCGAAGTAGCGGTTCAAGTGATAACACATATAGTAACATGGAAAGAGGACTTCCTTGGGGAACACCTCTCCGTATAGTTATTGCTTTTGACAGCTGGCCATTTATGGATACGGATGCCTTAATATCAGTTATCATGTTGCGTACCACCCCAAGAGCTCTTTCTTCTATTCCTATTTGCTGTAGTAGACACTCGATGTATCGATGACTAACTCGATCAAAGGCTTTACTAAAATCTAAAAACAGTAACGCGCACTTAATGTTGGTAACGGCGACTATCGAAACCAGATCTCTGTATTCGGAAGTTGCTGTCATAATAGATCGCCCTGGGAAACAGGTTTGATGTGTGGTGATTGCTTTCCGTATTAATGGTGTCATCCTCTCATTGATCGCTCTAGCAATGGTTTTATAATCGAAGTTCATCAGTGTTATCGGCCGAAACCCGCTGATTTTCTTCCGACCTTTACTTTTCGACACCAAAACAATTTTTCCTTCTTTGAGCTCCGGGGGTATGATTCCTCCTTTCATTATTTCATTTAAAATTGCTGTAAAAGTTGGTCCAATTATATCCCAATAACTCAAATAAAATTCTTTTGGAAGTCCATCCGGGCCTGGTGATTTATTTGAGGGTGATTTGGACACGAGTTCGAAAATTTCTTCCACTGTAAAATCAGTTAAAAATTCAGTGTTATCCTCTGGTGTTATAATTTTATTCAAGGAATTCACTACTTGCGATAACGGAGCGTCATCAATATCGTTTGCTGTATACAGTTTTTCGTAATACTGGAAAATTTCTTGTACAATTTCTGGGTGGGTGGTGAGTAGGTGCCCGTTTTCTGTGACGAGGTCATCAATAAACGTGCGTTTACGGAGAGATTGATGTTTTATCAAATGGTATAATGACGTAGTTTCTTCCTCTGCAAGACATTTAGATTTAGATTTAATTTTCAGACCTTCTAACTGCTTTCTTTTTATACTTAACATTGTAGCTTTTATTTCTTTAATTTGTTGTAAATCTGTGTTTGTTAGTTGCTGCTTCTCGTAGAGATCTCGTAACACACTGTAGTAAAATTCGAAGGTTCGCTTGTTGTCTCTGACTTTTTCACGACTATAGATAATTAAGCTTTGCCTCAACTTCTTTTTGGCTACTTTTGTCCACCACTCGGATTTGGACGGGTACTTACACATTGACCGCAAGCAATAATTCCATGATGTCGTAATCTCGTCACGTAATTTTACATCATTTAATATCGATGTATTGAGGTGCCACTGAGTTCGATACATTTTTGTGGGCTGTCGTGGTAAATTTATTGTTACTGACAACGCGGAATGATCTGAAAAACAGGCCGGGATGACGTCCGCTACTATAACTTTTTCAGTGAGTGGATCAGAGATGTAAATTCTGTCGAGTCTGCTACTCGAAGATGAAGTAAAGTGCGTAAATTTTACTAAAGTTGGATACTTAATTTCCCAGGCATCTTTAAAGTGCATTTTTTGTACTAAGTCATGAAGCTCTTTACAATAATTAAAATTAGGAGTCTGGTCCTTTCGGTTAAGGACACAATTAAAATCGCCTCCAATAATTACATTCTGCGGATTCTTTCGTAGCAGGTAAATAAGTTCATCTCTAAAAAAATTTGCTCTCTGGAGTTTATTACTGTTTCCGGAAGGGGCATACAGGTTAACAAAGGTGACGTCATAAATTTTACATCCTATACCTCGTCCTGATTCTAATTGTTCTAAGTCTTTGATGGGAATACCATCCCTAATCAGGAGCGCTACTCCCGTGCTATGTTCAAAAGCTACATTTAAGATAGTCTGAAAACCAGAAATATGTAGGTTTGTTGTCATAACCTCTTGGAGAAATACTATGTCAGCATCAGAGTCATATA
The DNA here is from genome assembly GCA_026315105.1 of Locusta migratoria. Classification (NCBI taxonomy): domain Eukaryota; kingdom Metazoa; phylum Arthropoda; class Insecta; order Orthoptera; family Acrididae; genus Locusta; species Locusta migratoria. The sequence continues at coordinate 35,778,030 of CM048750.1, read as the reverse complement.
TAAATTGTTGCAAGGATGTTAATTTGAGATCTGACCATATTCTATTGATATTAAGTGTGACTATTTTATAAGCTTGCTGCATTTAGTATTATAAAAAGAGGAGAAAATATTGATGGCATCACCATAAAGTATTCGTAAATGATTGGAAAGTGACGACAATTGTAATCCAATTGTTTAAAACACATTTTGCCCCTCGCTTCTGGACTCCAATGGTATGGTACTGTGCAGTTTTTGCTAACACCATAATCATGCACTCATACTGTCGTACAGGATGAAATTGCAAATACACCTTTAAGAAGCCTAGGTATAAGTGGTTGAATTATACGCTTCTTACTTCATCCGTGTAAAATTAGTAAAAATCCATGTCGCTGGTGTCTTCCCTTTCCGGATCTTGATCTTCTACTTCGTCAGCCCACTCCTTTTGTCCCTCTTGATTGTCATCTCTTAACCGAGATCTTTCTTCTTGTTCTGTAGTTGGTGGGTCAAGGGTCATTTGTTTTTCAGCGCTGGAACTCTTGTGTGAGGTTTGGCTTTGTTTCTCCTTCCGTAAGTTCATAGCAGACTCCTTTTTCTGCGGTCTTGGTCCTTCTTTAATATTCCGCAGCTTTTCCCTTATAGCTGGGGCTATATTCTCAGCTGCCTGATGGGCTATTCTTCTTTTATTACTTTTCTTTGGCGATTTAGTAAGAGATTTTTCTGAAGAAACGTCTGGAGATTTCTCACTCAACTCCTGAGGTAGTATCGGAGAACGTAAATTTTCTGTCCTGGTTGAGGGTTCCCCCTGAGACTCAATGGCTTGCTTCAGCGACGAATCTTTCCCTTGCACACTTAGACTTCTGGAGCATAGTTCACCATCTACATTCTGTGCCTCTTCGGGGCTGACCCTATTAATATTATCGGGCCGAATTATTGCAGAAGTAGCACTGTCACGCTGGGAATCCTCTACTACTGCAACGTTTTGTGCAACATCATTATGGGACAAATTTGTCGTGTCTTCTGCATTTTGCTCAAAAGCCGGTGTACTCTGTCTTTGATATTCATCTCTCAAAGTGTCGGATAGGTGTTCAGAAGGAGTTTCAATTTGACTGCTGATGGTTGCATACGGAACTGCCTTTGTTTCCATCCTTTTGGCTACCGGACTGATTTCGTGTTCTTCTAAGGCTACGATCTGCTGTGTGGACGCCGTGCCTTGGTCCGACAATGCGCGTTCGGGTCGTTTCGGGGAGACTGCGGCGGCAGCGTATGTCAGCTTCATCGCGGTTACCGGTCCAGAAGTTACCTCTTCCGCGGAAGGCAACTGAGCCACTCTTTTTTTCTTGCACTCAGCGCGTACATGGCCAGTAGAGCCACATAACGCGCAAGTGCGAGGCTGACCGTCATATATAATCAAAGCTCGATAGCCACAAATATTTATATAGGATGGTAAATGCCGTAACAGTTCGATTTTTACTTGTCGTACACCGTTAAGGACAGGAAACATATGAGCTTCCGCCCATTTTTCGGCTACATTTGAAATTACACGCCCATAAGGTTTAAAAGCGTCATCAATTGCCTCCGCCGGTACCTCAAAAGGCAGTTCGAACACTCTCACAGTTCGTATTCCTAGTCCTGCATGGCATACTAGTACGTCACTAACATGTCCGTCAGAGTGATTAAATTTTATTCTATCACCAATCCTATCAACAATAATGTTGCACATAGTAGGATCTTTCAATTTAACATACATAGCACATTGAACAAAAGATAAATGTACTCCTTCGATATCGTCTTTAGTAATCCTAACTTTTTCAGATAGCCATAGTTTTATCTCTAAAGGCTTGGGTCTTACATAGCTACGATCAAACGTAAATTTTATCGTATCTTTTCTCAAATAAGATTGAGATTCCATCATGTTTTCCGGCATACAATCATTTCAAATAGGAGTTAAGCGTAAGTGCAGCCAAGACCAACCTGTCAACAGGTAAACAGCCTTTGTTTACACTCGGTGCCTCGCGCTGCCGCCGCAAGTCCGTCGTCCGCCACGGCTGCCTCGAGACTGTCGTTAGACTACCACACCACTAACGATTAAGGCGCCTCGGAATAGTCTATGTACGATTTCCCTCCACAACACAAAATTTAATTCAGCTTTCTTTGTTCCAAAGATAATTGCCACTACTGCCAAGGCTCTCCATGCAGCGGAATAGCACCTCAGCAATGGACATGGTGGAACAATCCTGTTATGGTGATATAAATATCAATTAAATACAATGAAAGAATCCCTGAGACGGATTTTCGTCTCAAATATGTCAAAGACATTATTGATAGAGCTGAAGCATTGAATTAAAATTTGTGGTGCGGCCGGGAATCGAACACGGACCTGCATGCTTAGTAGGCAGATGTCTTAACCGTTAGACTACTACACCACTAACGATTAAGGCGCCTCGGAATAGTCTATGTACGATTTCCCTCCACAACACAAACTTTAATTCAGCTTTCTTTGTTCCAAAGATAATTGCCACTACTGCCAAGGCTCTCCATGCAGCGGAATAGCACCTCAGCAATGGACATGGTGGAACAATCCTGTTATGGTGATATAAATATCAATTAAATACAATGAAAGAATCCCTGAGACGGATTTTCGTCTCAAATATGTCAAAGACATTATTGATAGAGCTGAAGCATTGAATTAAAATTTGTGGTGCGGCCGGGAATCGAACACGGACCTCCATGCTTACTAGGTAGACGTCTTAACCGTTTTTTTTTTTTTTTTTTTTTTTTTTTTTTTTTTTTAAAGCTCGTCTTTGATAATCAATAATATTTCGTTTTTGCTTTATTTTTGTCTTCTCTAAAACTCCGAAGTCACCCGTTGCTGATTTTTTTTTTAATAACAACAAAATAATTATTCTCCGTAAATGAGGTCGGTCATGCTACTTTCGATTTACATCAGGAAAGTAATTTCCTTAGAATAATTGATTTCTGCTAGGATGTTGTATTATTTATATATCAAATAATCCAACCAAGATTCCCATGGTGTTGTTAATTTCTTCTTGACGATATAACACAATGCAAATTTCTGTACTAAACAAAATTCTAATTTTAAAGAAATAAAAAGTTCTTACGATTTCAGGAAAATTAAACGAGAAATGAAATCCAGCAGTCTCTACTGTGATGAAACGAAATATCATTGCCATGACCAATCCAAAAATATGATACAACTTCTTGTATAACTGAAATTTTTTTCCTTGTAATATGTTTCAAATGTATATATATATATATATATAGATACCTATATATTTGGATCAATCTCATCATCAATGGGTTCGTCATTTTTTTCCTTCTACTTCGTCTTACATTATCTTCTTCAACCAATTCCCTCCTTCTCGAACAAAATTCCTATCATGTTCCCAAAGTTGTTTTTTATCTTTGGATATTGTCGTACTTGTAAATATGCTGCTGCCATGTATAAGAAAAATTCTACACTGCTGTCACCTCCACATCTGTTGACTACAAAATTGACGTAGTTTCCGAGGAGCCACATCACTGTGTTATTTTTTGTTGATGGATAAAATACGGTGTCGGGCCACAATAATATATCTGTTGAATAAGACGTTTCCGAACGTCGTGTAAGTAGCCCTAACTTTTTCTGAACCCACTTCCAATTTTGTAGATGGTTGCCACAAGTGAATCGGTGTTTTAATGTGTCCACGAGGCCACATTTTGAGCATTTGTCTGTGTTACTCAAACCAATTTTATATAATTTTTCATTTGTTGAAATAAGATTGTTCACGACTTTATACCAGGACGAGACGACATCGGAACAGTGAATGTGAAGGCTAAGATTTTTCCAAACAGTTTTCCAGTCTACCAACGGATACTTTGATTCAATATTGTTAGGACTGTGGGATTGTTGCCATTTTTCAATAACTTCTTTAGTTGTTAAATGTAATTTTTTCATCGTGGCCTCTCCTATGTAGCTAAGTTCAAGGTAAAAATCTTTTATATGTTTCAGTTTATAGTTTAAATTACCGACATTAATGGGCTGTTGCATACTAACAGGACGGACAGCTGTGAAGAGTTTGGCAGTTATGGTATGAGGCTCGTTATTTAAAAGTGTTACTATTCTTCTTATGTAAAGTGCCAAAGCCTTTCTGCAGATGTCAGTTAGACCAAGACCTCCTGCTTTTCTGGACTTGGCCAAATCGCTGGGTTTTAGTTTAAAAATATTTTCGTGCCACACGTACCTGCTTGCAAGTTGCATAATGGTTTTTCCTTGCAATTTCGGCAATGGAAAGATCTGTGCTAGATAGTAAGCTTTCGAAAAAATATACGTATTTATTATTTTAATTTTCTGAGTAAGGTTCACTGAGCGGCATTTGTTGTCCATTAGTGCACCACGAATTCTTCCAGCTGTCTGCTTCCAGTTTATAGCGGACATTTTTATGGGGCACTTATTAATGATAATACCCAGAGTTTTGTGAGTTTCCACGAAACTTGCCCACTCTATATCTAAATGTTCGAGTCCCCTAAGATTTAAAATTTTACTTTTGTCAGTATTGATTTGCGCCCCAGAAGCTTTACAATAGTTATCAATTTCTTCTTTCAGAAGATCTACTTCATCCTCCCGCCGTATAACGATGCCCACGTCGTCTGCGTAGGCTCTCGCTACAAAATTTGTGCCCGACATTGTCACTCCACTTAGTTTTTCTTCTATCGTGCGAAGTAGCGGTTCAAGTGATAACACATATAGTAACATGGAAAGAGGACTTCCTTGGGGAACACCTCTCCGTATAGTTATTGCTTTTGACAGCTGGCCATTTATGGATACGGATGCCTTAATATCAGTTATCATGTTGCGTACCACCCCAAGAGCTCTTTCTTCTATTCCTATTTGCTGTAGTAGACACTCGATGTATCGATGACTAACTCGATCAAAGGCTTTACTAAAATCTAAAAACAGTAACGCGCACTTAATGTTGGTAACGGCGACTATCGAAACCAGATCTCTGTATTCGGAAGTTGCTGTCATAATAGATCGCCCTGGGAAACAGGTTTGATGTGTGGTGATTGCTTTCCGTATTAATGGTGTCATCCTCTCATTGATCGCTCTAGCAATGGTTTTATAATCGAAGTTCATCAGTGTTATCGGCCGAAACCCGCTGATTTTCTTCCGACCTTTACTTTTCGACACCAAAACAATTTTTCCTTCTTTGAGCTCCGGGGGTATGATTCCTCCTTTCATTATTTCATTTAAAATTGCTGTAAAAGTTGGTCCAATTATATCCCAATAACTCAAATAAAATTCTTTTGGAAGTCCATCCGGGCCTGGTGATTTATTTGAGGGTGATTTGGACACGAGTTCGAAAATTTCTTCCACTGTAAAATCAGTTAAAAATTCAGTGTTATCCTCTGGTGTTATAATTTTATTCAAGGAATTCACTACTTGCGATAACGGAGCGTCATCAATATCGTTTGCTGTATACAGTTTTTCGTAATACTGGAAAATTTCTTGTACAATTTCTGGGTGGGTGGTGAGTAGGTGCCCGTTTTCTGTGACGAGGTCATCAATAAACGTGCGTTTACGGAGAGATTGATGTTTTATCAAATGGTATAATGACGTAGTTTCTTCCTCTGCAAGACATTTAGATTTAGATTTAATTTTCAGACCTTCTAACTGCTTTCTTTTTATACTTAACATTGTAGCTTTTATTTCTTTAATTTGTTGTAAATCTGTGTTTGTTAGTTGCTGCTTCTCGTAGAGATCTCGTAACACACTGTAGTAAAATTCGAAGGTTCGCTTGTTGTCTCTGACTTTTTCACGACTATAGATAATTAAGCTTTGCCTCAACTTCTTTTTGGCTACTTTTGTCCACCACTCGGATTTGGACGGGTACTTACACATTGACCGCAAGCAATAATTCCATGATGTCGTAATCTCGTCACGTAATTTTACATCATTTAATATCGATGTATTGAGGTGCCACTGAGTTCGATACATTTTTGTGGGCTGTCGTGGTAAATTTATTGTTACTGACAACGCGGAATGATCTGAAAAACAGGCCGGGATGACGTCCGCTACTATAACTTTTTCAGTGAGTGGATCAGAGATGTAAATTCTGTCGAGTCTGCTACTCGAAGATGAAGTAAAGTGCGTAAATTTTACTAAAGTTGGATACTTAATTTCCCAGGCATCTTTAAAGTGCATTTTTTGTACTAAGTCATGAAGCTCTTTACAATAATTAAAATTAGGAGTCTGGTCCTTTCGGTTAAGGACACAATTAAAATCGCCTCCAATAATTACATTCTGCGGATTCTTTCGTAGCAGGTAAATAAGTTCATCTCTAAAAAAATTTGCTCTCTGGAGTTTATTACTGTTTCCGGAAGGGGCATACAGGTTAACAAAGGTGACGTCATAAATTTTACATCCTATACCTCGTCCTGATTCTAATTGTTCTAAGTCTTTGATGGGAATACCATCCCTAATCAGGAGCGCTACTCCCGTGCTATGTTCAAAAGCTACATTTAAGATAGTCTGAAAACCAGAAATATGTAGGTTTGTTGTCATAACCTCTTGGAGAAATACTATGTCAGCATCAGAGTCATATATAAATTGTTGCAAGGATGTTAATTTGAGATCTGACCATATTCTATTGATATTAAGTGTGACTATTTTATAAGCTTGCTGCATTTAGTATTATAAAAAGAGGAGAAAATATTGATGGCATCACCATAAAGTATTCGTAAATGATTGGAAAGTGACGACAATTGTAATCCAATTGTTTAAAACACATTTTGCCCCTCGCTTCTGGACTCCAATGGTATGGTACTGTGCAGTTTTTGCTAACACCATAATCATGCACTCATACTGTCGTACAGGATGAAATTGCAAATACACCTTTAAGAAGCCTAGGTATAAGTGGTTGAATTATACGCTTCTTACTTCATCCGTGTAAAATTAGTAAAAATCCATGTCGCTGGTGTCTTCCCTTTCCGGATCTTGATCTTCTACTTCGTCAGCCCACTCCTTTTGTCCCTCTTGATTGTCATCTCTTAACCGAGATCTTTCTTCTTGTTCTGTAGTTGGTGGGTCAAGGGTCATTTGTTTTTCAGCGCTGGAACTCTTGTGTGAGGTTTGGCTTTGTTTCTCCTTCCGTAAGTTCATAGCAGACTCCTTTTTCTGCGGTCTTGGTCCTTCTTTAATATTCCGCAGCTTTTCCCTTATAGCTGGGGCTATATTCTCAGCTGCCTGATGGGCTATTCTTCTTTTATTACTTTTCTTTGGCGATTTAGTAAGAGATTTTTCTGAAGAAACGTCTGGAGATTTCTCACTCAACTCCTGAGGTAGTATCGGAGAACGTAAATTTTCTGTCCTGGTTGAGGGTTCCCCCTGAGACTCAATGGCTTGCTTCAGCGACGAATCTTTCCCTTGCACACTTAGACTTCTGGAGCATAGTTCACCATCTACATTCTGTGCCTCTTCGGGGCTGACCCTATTAATATTATCGGGCCGAATTATTGCAGAAGTAGCACTGTCACGCTGGGAATCCTCTACTACTGCAACGTTTTGTGCAACATCATTATGGGACAAATTTGTCGTGTCTTCTGCATTTTGCTCAAAAGCCGGTGTACTCTGTCTTTGATATTCATCTCTCAAAGTGTCGGATAGGTGTTCAGAAGGAGTTTCAATTTGACTGCTGATGGTTGCATACGGAACTGCCTTTGTTTCCATCCTTTTGGCTACCGGACTGATTTCGTGTTCTTCTAAGGCTACGATCTGCTGTGTGGACGCCGTGCCTTGGTCCGACAATGCGCGTTCGGGTCGTTTCGGGGAGACTGCGGCGGCAGCGTATGTCAGCTTCATCGCGGTTACCGGTCCAGAAGTTACCTCTTCCGCGGAAGGCAACTGAGCCACTCTTTTTTTCTTGCACTCAGCGCGTACATGGCCAGTAGAGCCACATAACGCGCAAGTGCGAGGCTGACCGTCATATATAATCAAAGCTCGATAGCCACAAATATTTATATAGGATGGTAAATGCCGTAACAGTTCGATTTTTACTTGTCGTACACCGTTAAGGACAGGAAACATATGAGCTTCCGCCCATTTTTCGGCTACATTTGAAATTACACGCCCATAAGGTTTAAAAGCGTCATCAATTGCCTCCGCCGGTACCTCAAAAGGCAGTTCGAACACTCTCACAGTTCGTATTCCTAGTCCTGCATGGCATACTAGTACGTCACTAACATGTCCGTCAGAGTGATTAAATTTTATTCTATCACCAATCCTATCAACAATAATGTTGCACATAGTAGGATCTTTCAATTTAACATACATAGCACATTGAACAAAAGATAAATGTACTCCTTCGATATCGTCTTTAGTAATCCTAACTTTTTCAGATAGCCATAGTTTTATCTCTAAAGGCTTGGGTCTTACATAGCTACGATCAAACGTAAATTTTATCGTATCTTTTCTCAAATAAGATTGAGATTCCATCATGTTTTCCGGCATACAATCATTTCAAATAGGAGTTAAGCGTAAGTGCAGCCAAGACCAACCTGTCAACAGGTAAACAGCCTTTGTTTACACTCGGTGCCTCGCGCTGCCGCCGCAAGTCCGTCGTCCGCCACGGCTGCCTCGAGACTGTCGTTAGACTACCACACCACTAACGATTAAGGCGCCTCGGAATAGTCTATGTACGATTTCCCTCCACAACACAAACTTTAATTCAGCTTTCTTTGTTCCAAAGATAATTGCCACTACTGCCAAGGCTCTCCATGCAGCGGAATAGCACCTCAGCAATGGACATGGTGGAACAATCCTGTTATGGTGATATAAATATCAATTAAATACAATGAAAGAATCCCTGAGACGGATTTTCGTCTCAAATATGTCAAAGACATTATTGATAGAGCTGAAGCATTGAATTAAAATTTGTGGTGCTGCCGGGAATCGAACACGGACCTCCATGCTTACTAGGCAGACGTCTTAACCGTTAGACTACCACACCACTAACGATTAAGGCGCCTCGGAATAGTCTATGTACGATTTCCCTCCACAACACAAACCTTAATTCAGCTTTCTTTGTTCCAAAGATAATTGCCACTATTGCCAAGGCTCTCCATGCAGCGGAATAGCACCTCAGCAATGGACATGGTGGAACAATCCTGTTATGGTGATATAAATATCAATTAAATACAATGAAAGAATCCCTGAGACGGATTTTCGTCTCAAATATGTCAAAGACATTATTGATAGAGCTGAAGCATTGAATTAAAATTTGTGGTGCGGCCGGGAATCGAACACGGACCTCCATGCTTACTAGGCAGACGTCTTAACCGTTAGACTACCACACCACTAACGATTAAGGCGCCTCGGAATAGTCTATGTACGATTTCCCTCCACAACACAAACTTTAATTCAGCTTTCTTTGTTCCAAAGATAATTGCCACTACTGCCAAGGCTCTCCATGCAGCGGAATAGCACCTCAGCAATGGACATGGTTTTTTTTTTTTTTTTTTTTTTTTTTTTATCCTCTGCGCCAATTTTTTTTTTTTTTTTTTTTTTTTTTTTTTTCGGCTTCATCGGCCTTTGGCTAAAGTAATGTGCTCTTCTTCTGCACGTTAAGGTAGTGGATCTCTTTCCGTCTTGAAGTCCTCCGCAGGTGTGGAACTTCATCCAGAAGGAAACAAAATATAGCGACAACTTCTGTCACAGGAAAAGGATAATAATGATAAATAATAAAACAAATAAGAATAACTAAAGGAATATGATAAAGAAACTGACACTTCTGTCTTCACACACATGTCATTTTCAACACAGTCTACTACCAGAGTTCGTCTTCTCGTGAATTGGGTTGGGTTGATTTCCGTTTGGGATCTTCTTTTCGTAAAAAAAAATCACTAATCTCCTTCATTTGAAACTGTTTTACGTTGTCCTCTCTTAACTCCGGTAGCGCCACGCGCCGATATGACTATGCGTCATGCTCCTTTGACATCCTCTTTATAATGTTTCACTAGTGTCGTAGGGTTCATCATAAACTAATATCGTTCATTGCCCTTTGTTTTTCATATCTGCGTTAATTCTAACGCCACTGGATAGTTTGCAAATAATGTTTTGTGTCGTGGATTGTTTAGGAGTTTCATAGCCTGATTTATACTATAGAGTCGAAAATCGTGGTAAGTGCCTTCCGCCGGTTTATTAATTATATAATGTAATGTGTGGCCGACTAGCCAGGTCCACATGTTTTGTTTCGTCATTGGGAAATAGTCGAAATCAGGTTGTAACATGGTTCCAATTGCTATTTCTTTGGTGGTCGTTCTGCCTATCAGAGCAAGTTTCCTCCGACACCATTCCCATATCTTCGTGTTCTCTCCGCATACACACCTGTGTTGTAGTGTGTCGATGAGGTCGCAACCCTTACACGTTGGTGTCTTGGCCAGCTTTATTCTGTGAAGTTTTTCCTTCGTGGCTATTGTTTCGTTTACGACTCTGTACCATGTTGATCTGATGTTTGTGTCGAGGATCTTGTTGTTGATGTTTTTCCACACTGTGGGCCACCGTATGTGCGCGTATTTGGTTTCCATCCTGTTCTGTCTCCTGTTGTCATTCATAAACTTGTATATCTCCGCTGTTGTTTTATTTCTGATGGTGTCGCTCTGCCTTCGCAGGTAGCTTGCGTCTAGGAAGAACTGGCGAATATGAACTAGTTCATGTGGTACGGCACTAAGGTCAACCGGAGCCTCTAAACTAAGTGGTCTGTATGCGTCGATGACTGCTCGGAGAACGCTTTGTGGTTGTTCGTCATAAATTTGGAGAGTTCGTCTTATCAGTAGTGCTCTGCATTTGGTACCAACATCCACTACACCAAGTCCTCCTTCCCTGGGCGGAAGTGTCGTTACATCTATTCCGACTTTAAATATACTGCCTCGCCATAGATACCACCCTACCGCCGCCATCACTCTGCCAGCTATTGTTGCATTGACCGGAAGGATTTGGCCTACGTACCAAATTTTCGATAGGATTTTGGTGTTAACAAAGTGAACTCTTTCAAGTAAATTTTGCATACGACCGTAGTTCTGTCGGAGACATGCTCTCGTCATATTTAAAATGTCTCTCCAAGTTGCAGCCGTTGTTCGCAGAGGACAATTATACATGTTTATTCCGAGGAGTTTCAGGAAGTCGGTACGCACGTAGTCTTCTCCCTCATTTTCTGGGAACCCTCTTCCTAATGGCAGTAATTTCGTTTTCCGTATGTTCAGTCTGGATCCTGAAGTGTGTTCAAACTCGCCAACCACCGTGTGCACGTCACGCAGTTCCTGAGCGTTGTTAAGAACAACTCCCACGTCATCCGCGTACGCGATGCATTTGAGAGTGCTGCCGTAGATGGTCATTCCTTGGAGCCGTTGGCTGAGTCTCCTAAGTAGTGGGTCGATAGCAATGACGAAGAGAGTCATTGACAAAGGACAGCCTTGTCGTACGGATTTCTCTATGGGGATTGGTTTCGTGAGATATCCGTTTATCTTTACCCTCGACTTGGCATTGTTAAAGAGATTTTTGAGCATGCAGACGAATTCTTCCCCAAACCCCAGACGGGTCATTATTGCGAAGAGGTACTGATGCCTGATCCTGTCAAAAGCCTTGTTAAGGTCTAAGGATAAGAGTGCTGCTTCTGGACGTGTAAGAGCACAGTAGCTTATGAGCTCCCTATAATCAGTGAGACTTTGAAGGATCGATCGTCCCGGTACTGCTGCCGTCTGACTTAGATGTATGATTTTATGCAACACCAGTTTGATCCTCGCTGCCATGACACGGGCTACTATCTTGTAATCCGAGTTGAGTAAGGATAACGGGCGGATTTTATGCATTTCGTTACAGGGGTATTCCTTGGGAATAAGGACTATGATCCCCTCGTTGAATCCATCCGGTATAATTGTCCCGTCCTTAATTTCGTTGCACATGTCGAGGAAGCAGTTTTCCAGGAGGTACCAAAATCGTTTGTAGAATTCTATTGGCAATCCGTCCGCGCCAGGTGATTTGTTTCCCTGTGCTCTTTTCATTGCTGATCTCAGTTCTTCTACTGTTATGTCCACCAACAGAGATTCCGCCTCTCGTGTATTCAGTCGGTCAGGTAAGCTGTTCATAATCTGCCTGAGCAACTCGTCGTCGACATGCTCCGAAGCGTACAATTCCGTATAATACTCAGTAACGTATTGCTTAATTGCCCGGTGATCTTTCAATAGGTTTCCGTCTCCTCTTCGAAGGCTGTGTATCAGCCCATTCCGCTTGTGACGTTGTTCCTTCGCAAGGTGTTACAGCGAAGGCGCTTCCCCGGACAAGCTGTTGTGGTCTCTCGACCGGATTATGATGCCTTCCATCTGTTTTCTTTTTAGCGCCGTTAATTTTGCTTTCACTTTTTTAATTTGTAATATGGTGTCCGCTGTTCTGTTACGACATTCGTGGAGTTCCCGGAGGCAACGGAAATAAAAGTCAGACACGCTCTTTTCGTCTTGACGCCGTTGAAAGCAATACGTTTTTAAGCAACTGATTATCTTTGGTTTCGCACACTTGCACCACCATTGTATCGTACTTGGGAAGTTTCGGCGTCGTCTTATACAGGTATTCCATACCTCTTCCACACGAAGCCTCAAACTATCTTCTGGAAGGATAGTGACGTTAAGTTTCCAGATGTTCCTTCCCCGAAAAATATCCTGTTTGGTCATTTTCAGTTGACAGTGATACGCCAAATGATCTGAGAAATACACTGGCCATGTTTCAGGTCCAGTGACATTTGCTGTTAAGCACGGTGTTACATAAATCCTATCAATTCTACTAGCTGAGGTGGGGGTATAAAAGGTAAAACATTGACGATCTCCATGAATAACTTCCCAAGTATCGGCAAATCGCATCTCTCGTATTACGCGGTCTAACTCTGCGCTGTAATTAAAGTTGGGATGCTGATCTTTTCTCTTAAGTACACAATTAAAATCACCGGCTAAAACCATTGCTTCTTCAGCTCGTCGTATTAGATACAGGAGGTCCTGTTCATAAAAAAGTGATCTCTCCGCCCTGTGCTGGTTGCCTGAAGGAGCGTAAATGTTTATAAAACGAACGCTATGTATTAAACAAGACAACCCTCGGCCGTTTGCTATCCGTTCTATTTCAGAGACTACGATTCCCTCCTTAATCAGGAATGCCGTCCCAAAGGCTCCATCCAACGTCGTGTTTAAAATCGCATCATAGCCAGTTATATTTAGCTGTAGCTCATAGTCGACCTCTTGTAACATCACGATGTCAATATCGGCGCTGTAGATGTAATCTCGGAGGGCGCCAACCTTCAGCAACGTCGTTATTTTATTGATGTTCAGGGTTGCTATTTTATATGCTTGAAGAAGTGACATCTATGGGTATAGGATCAAATGTTCCCCTGTAACACGAGTGAAATCATGTACAGGCAGGAAAGACAGGTCATCCAACTAGTTGGAAGTTCAGACGCCCTCTGTCCGCCGGAGTTCATCGTGCAAGGATGTCTTGGTGTTGTACATCGTAAATGTAGTAAATTTTAGTAAAAATCCGGGTCGTCATCTCTATCCCGCGGCGGGCCCTCTTGTCCAGGAGGCAGTCCGCCGTGTGGTTCCACCTGCATTGTATCAGCATCGCCGTGGTCCTCGGCATTATCTTCCATGTCCTGGTACCAATCCAGCGTACGGTTGTCGGGGATCGGACGTTCCTTCTCCTGTACCGTGGATACTAACGGTTTATTCTTATTGTCGGAACCTTTTGTGTCTTTTCCCGTGGGGGCAAAAGTTGCCGCTTTTCCGGTTGTTCGGTCCGACATGTCTCCCGTCCGCGATTTCTTATTTGTTTTAGAAGGCTGTGAGCCGCCGGCCGTGTCCTTCGCCGTGATTTTCTGGCGAACTTGCGCCGCCCTTTCCCGCAGCGTCGGCGCATAATTTTCCGCTGCTTCATGAGCGATGCGACGCTTCTTGTGTTCCTGGGGAGATACGTCGCCTACAGTTTCAGTTACCTCCATCATGTCCGTCTCTGATGGAGCGCTGTGTGCTTTGGCCTCCAAAATTGTGGAAGCAATTTCGGACGAGCCGTGGTGTGCCGGTGTCACTGCGGCACAACTCTTATCCGCCACGCGATCGGCAGCAGTCGGCACCGCCGTGTCACAGGAGTCCATATGCACATCGTCTGCCGAAGTGTTTTCGGCGACAGGTGCGTCCGTTGTTATCTTGGAATCTACCACGACACCGTCTGCCGAAGCGTTCACGGTAACAGTCGTGTCTGTCACTACAGCGCTAGATTCTCTGGTTGCACCTTCTACAAACGTGTCCTCGGTGGCAGATGTGAGAGCCGCTACGGTCGGTTGTGTGGCCACGTGTCCGCGGGCTACCGCTGCGTACTTGAGCGGCAGTGAAGTTACGGTGGTCGGCGCTTCCGCCTCGCCTACCGGGGTCTGTGTCACTCGTCGTTGCATACATTGAGAGCGGACATGACCAGTGGAGCCGCACGCCCCGCACGTGCGTGGTTGACCGTCGTACATTACTATTGCCCTATAGCCACAAACTGAAATATAGGACGGAATGTGTTTCAGAAGTTCGATTCTGACTTGTCTAACGCCATTCAGCACCTTGAATTTGTGAGCACCGGACCATATTTCAGCAACATTACTAAGGACGGTGCCATAACTCTTTAAAACAGAGTCGATATCCTCGGCGGTAATTTCAAAAGGCAGTTCGAATATTCTAACCGTCCTGATACCTAGACCCACTTGTGTTATGCGAACCTCTCCTATATTACCGTCGGAGTGCTTAAACTTTGAAATTCCTCCGCAAGATTCGACAACCGCGTCACATTTGGCTGTACTGAGAAGTTTCAAATAAACCGTGCTGCTACAGAGCGACAAATGGTAACCAACGACATCGTCGGTATTCAATTTCAATGATTCTTCTATAAAATCCTCAATCTCAAAAGATGTCGGTCGCACTAATTTCGGGTCAAACGTCAATTTCAATGTGTCTCTTCGTGGTGGTTGCGTCATAGTTAACTCGTTCGAAATATCATTACCAACAAGTAAACACGCTCAGCGGCGTGGCACTTACCACACAAACAGCGCTCTGCCGGCAGCGGCGAGGACGTAAACACCAGGCGTCCGCACTGCTCGCCCGCCGACAGCGGAATGGAACAATCCTGTTATGGTGATATAAATATCAATTAAATACAATGAAAGAGTCCCTGAGACGGATTTTCGTCTCAAATATGTCAAAGACATTATTGATAGAGCTGAAGCATTGAATTAAAATTTGTGGTGCGGCCGGGAATCGAACATGGACCTCCATGCTTACTAGGCAGACGTCTTAACCGTTAGACTACCACACCACTAACGATTAAGGCGCCTCGGAATAGTCTATGTACGATTTCCCTCCACAACACAAACTTTAATTCAGCTTTCTTTGTTCCAAATTTGTTTTAATTCAATGCTCCAGCTCTATCAATAATGTCTTTGACATATTTGAGACGAAAATCCGTCTCAGGGATTCTTTCATTGAATTTAATTGATATTTATATCACCATAACAGGATTGTTCCACCATGTCCATTGCTGAGGTGCTATTCCGCTGCATGGAGAGCCTTGGCAGTAGTGGCAATTATCTTTGGAACAAAGAAAGCTGAATTAAAGTTTGTGTTGTGGAGGGAAATCGTACATAGACTATTCCGAGGCGCCTTAATCGTTAGTGGTGTGGTAGTCTAACGGTTCACATTCCCTCGGCGGCAGCCGTGCGGCTCGGACGCGCGGAGCGGCTGCGCCGCTGTTTACGTCGTCGCTGGCGGCCGTTGGCGGTGTTTACTGGTGAGTGCAAGCTTTCGCATTTGCTGTAGCGCTGAAAATGACAACATGAACGACTTCACGGAGCGGCTTGAACGAAAAGACACTTTGAAATTGACTTTTGATCCGACATTACCACGACCTAAGCCTTTTGAAGTAGAATTGTTTATTAGAGATGTCATGAAGGTAACTTTAGATGACTTGATCGGTATTCATTTGTCGATCATTAGTAGCACTGTCTACCTTAAATTGGTTAGCCCTGAAAAATGCGTTCAAATAGTCGAATCTTGTGGTGGACTCCTAAAATTTAAACACTCAAACGGCCATGTCGGTGAAGTGAGAGTTACACAAGCCGGTCTCGGACTGAGAACCGTCCGAATCTTCGAATTACCCTTTGAGATTACCGCCGAGCAGATTAATGACAAGCTTAAGGATTACGGGACAGTGGTCAGTAATGTCGCCGAAAAGTGGTCTGGACAACACATCTTCCCAGTCCTAAACGGCGTCAGGCAGGTAAAAATGGAACTGGTAAAGCACATCCCGTCCTATATCGTTGTCTGCGGATTTAGAGCCGTAGTTATATACGATGGGCAACCGAGGACTTGTTCGGCGTGTGGCTCGACAGAACATGTACGTGCGCAGTGCATTCAACGGCGTGTCGCGCAGATACCGATAGGCGAGCGGGAGAGGCAGGGCCTGACGTCTACGTTGCCACTGACTTACGTAGCCGCCGCCCGGGTGAACACCGCTCCAGAGCCAAGTTTAGATGTTGCGCTGGCTGCTGTACGTGACCAGATGGAACATTCCGCACCGATGGAGACTGATACGGTACCAGACAGTCCCACAAACACCTCTACGGACGTTGGGGAGGGAACCACGAAGGTGCAAGACCAAAAACCGAATGATGACTTAGTCCTAGAGAACGCGCAAACCGACGGTGGCGCTTTCAGAGAGGACCCACCAGAGACAATCGACAATCAGGAACAGGAGGCTAAGAGCTCATCACCTAAAAAACAAAATAAGCGACGGAGAGCACACCAAGGGGCGGCGAAAAACGCGCAGATTTTGCGCGAGAAAGCAGCCCAGATCCTCAAGAAAATGACGGAGGAGACAGCCGGAACTTCTCCGGAAAATTCTCAAACCTCCAAAAAGTCCCGGACAGACGTAGCTGAGTCTGGCCAAGGGAGGAACAACTTAGAGACGCCCACAATGGACCAGGATGTTGGAAGTGAGCAGCGAGAAAAAACAGGAAAAGACAGACATGACGGTAGTCCACCACTGAACTGGGCAGATGATACTGATGATTGCTCTCCTTGTGAAGACATGTCCGACGTACAGAAAGATACTAGAAGAACGGCTGCTGGAGTCCGGACCGCAGAATCAAACCAGCTACAGACGTCTGCTGCTGCTGCTGCCGCTGCAGTCGACGATGATCCTGACTTCTTCTAATGGTGTTTACTTATAATAATTACAAAAAGCTATAGTATGAAGCATACCTCTAGCAAATGACACCCTTGCAGGCCTATCGTGTTGCGACAATTAACATCAACAAGATTAGCAGCACTTTCAACTTACGGAATCTTCAAGATTTCTTATACGCGGCCGAAATCGACATTGCCATGTTGCAGGAAGTAGTAGCAGGAATTAGTCTCGACCACATCACGGGCTATAATGCTTTGATTAATCCCGGATTTGGCAATGATCTCGGGACTGCCATAATGACGAGAGAAGGCATCGTCGTCACCAATGTGGAACGACTCACCAACAGCAGAGGTATTGCTGGTACTATTAATAACATACGAATGATTAACGTGTACGCACCATCCGGGACAGGGAAAAGGCAACAGAGAGCACAATTTTTTAAAGAAGACATTGTGCCACTCTTCCCAGCCGGTACCGATAAAATAATCTTCGCAGGCGACTTTAACTGTGTAATTAGCCCAAAAGATCAGACTCCCAACTTCAACACTTCTATAGAGCTTCAAACAATAATTAGAGATTTAAACCTAGTAGATACGTGGGAGCTAAAACACGGCGATGCGCCGGGGTTCACTTATGTGACCAATCATTCCGCCAGTCGCATCGACAGAATTTACACGTCGTCGAACCTGGGAACATACGTCCTGCAAGCAGAGAGATGGCCGACGGTGATTTCCGATCATGCGGCGTACATATGTACTGTCAACCTCGATAAACAAGGCACCTTCAGAGCACGAGGATCATGGAAACTGAACGCTTCACATCTAGCGGACCCAGGCTGCCACGCAGTTTTTCGAAACACGTGGGCAGAATGCGAAAGGAAGTTTGAGAGGTTCGATTCAGCCATTAAATGGTGGCTCAAATGTGCCAAACCCGCACTAATAGCAGCCATGAAACAATATTCCCGCGAGAAACGTTCTTGGCAGACAGACACCATTGAGTTTTACTTTCATTGTCTGCGAGATTTATATAGTCAAGATACTACGGTAAGGGAAAATTTTGCTCAAATTAAAAGAATAAAGGCCATAATACTATCACTGAAGCGGAAACAATTAGAAGGCCTCAAAGTTCGAACACGTCTTCATAATGCGGTACATGAGGAGACAACGGCAATGTACCATGTAATACAAGAGCAGAAAAAGAGCAAACGGAAAATACTGACTGAATTGAAAACTACGGACGGACGACTTCTAAAAACTCAACCTGACATACGGGACGAAATTTATAAACATTTCACTGTATTATTAGCTGAAAAACCAGCGGATGAATCAGCGCAACAGGCCATTTTGGCAAAGACGTTGAGGAGATTAACTCCAGAAGAAGTAGAAATCCTTGAGACAGAGATAACAGAAGACGAAGTACTGGACGCAATACGACGCAGCCCGAAAAATAAATCGCCCGGTCCCGACGGACTGTCGGCAGAATTCTACCAAACTTTTCAACAACAGCTCTCCGGTAAGATGACTCTCATATGTAATGAAATCATCGATAACAGGGCTGTCGATATGAAAGAATTCTGTGAAGGAATAGTAGTATTAGTCCCTAAAACCTCAGCAGGCAAATCCGTCGACAATCTGAGACCTATTACATTACTTAACACTGACTACAAAATTTTCGCACGCATCCTCATGCAGAGACTAAACTCGGTGATTAACACTGTCACAGGCGAGTACCAAACGAGCGTTGGTAAAGACCGTACAATCTTTCAAACATTAGCCGAATACAGGGACATAATAGCGACAGCAGCAGCCTGCGACATAAAAAGTGCCATAGTGTCGCTTGACTTTGAAAAGGCATTCGACAGAGTTAACCACTCGTATCTCTTCCGCACCATGGAAACGATGAACTTCCCACAAAAAGTCACCGACACAGTAAAAAGCCTTTTGGCAAACAGCGTATCGAGAATTTGTGTCAATGGGCAACTCAGCAGACCTATCAAAGTAATGAGCTCGGTCCGACAGGGCTGCCCCATGTCTATGTGTTTGTTCGCCATAGCTCTTGAACCGTTCCTGCTATCCCTGACTCACGACCTACCTGGATTAAGCATACACGGCCAGAAGATCCTATGTCAAGCTTATGCTGACGACGTTAGTTTCGTGGTAACAGATGGGGAGCAAATAAAAAGAGCATTGGAGATTATATCGACTTACGAGGCCGCATCAGGGGCGAAACTGAACCGGCACAAATCAGGAATTATGAATATTGGCCGTGGAATAGAACTTAGAGGTGATACGCCGATAAAGAGCATAGACACACTGAATTGCCTCGGTATTGAATATACGCAAAACGTCCGCCGCACGGCTGCCTTAAATTATAAAAAATTACTGACAAAAATACGGGCCGGGATCCAACAACATAGTCTGAGAAACCTAAACGCCATACAAAAAGTGACGCTAGCCAACGTCTATATTACAGCTAAAGTAAATTACGTCGCCCAGGTGCTGCCACTACCGAAGATGATTGCCCAGAAAATGTTATCGGCGCTCGGCCACTTTGTGACTAGAGGTCAAATCTTCAAGGTCGAATACCAAACCTTAACACTGCCAACTGAGAGGGGAGGCCTCAACCTCACAGATGTTTACCTGAAAGCGAAAGCGCTCTTTATCACCAAGATGTACAAACAGTGGAGACGCTCGCCCAACACTCTAACGGCCCACCTCTTAAGTGAAATAGCACCGGACAATATGGAGCCGCCCATCGACGTCCACCACATATCAAATGCGCTTTGTCACCTAAGATACTTCCTGCTGGAGCTCAGCTATCTCCAGAGAAGTACTCCCGAGAAGAACCGCTACACGGTAAAGTTAGTCTATGACAGCCTGACGAAAAACAAACGGGGAAACATAGCAGAACAGAAGTATAAAGGACCTGACTGGCAAAAAATTTGGGAGAATATCCAGGACCCAGACTTAACATCTAATGTGAGGTATAATTGGTACATGGCGGTAAACAGGAAGATCCCAACAAAGACAAAATTACATAAAATTCACTTGTCTGACAACCCATACTGTAGCAGCTGTCATTTAGCCGATACGGAAGAACACAGATTTACGTGTATATCCGTTGAAGATATATGGCAACTTTGTACTCATAAACTAGCAAACATACTACGTACGTCACCTAGGTCAATCACACCAAGTCGATTACTGAACCCGGACGAAGTCCCTTATCCCAATACGAAGAGGAAAGCTGTCAACTGGCTAAAGGGACAGGCAGTAAACTATATTCTATCAGAGAAAGAAAAAAGTAAAGAAGATTTTTGGTTCACATTATTGACAGAACACCAGAAACTTCAACGAAGAAAAAAGTACAGGGAAAAATATGGATTATTCTTAATTAGAATATTAACTTGAGCAGACTAATTACCTTCGAAGGTGTTTTTTTTGTATTTCCATTTATTTTTAACTGTTTAGAAACATACATTATTTTACTGTTTTTTATTTATCCTTCTACATGGAGTGGAGTACTCCGCTTTTGGCTTTAGAGAAGAACTTCACAGCTCGGGCAATACGACGGATTTTGGAGACCAGCGCTTCGAGGTTAATGAGAAGTCAAATTAAGAATTGAGACTCAATACGATGACACGAGAATATCACGGAAACTTTGCGATGGCAAACTTTTTCGAGAAGACGAACTTCGAAGCTGCCGGACCGACGAAATCGATTCAACGTGCACCTACGACTCAACGAAAGAGAGAGAGAGAGAGAGAGAGAGAGAAACAACACAAGAAGCAGCACTGTTATTTTTATTTCTCATCGGAAAAGGAAATTTTGTTTATAATTACCAAAAGAAGACGTACTGTTATTTTTTATTTCTAATTGATGAAGGATAAAAAAAAAAAAAAAAAAAAAAAAAAAAAAAAAAAAAAAAAAACAAAAAAAAAAAAAGGAAAAAAAAAAATAAAAAAAAATAAATAAAAAAAAAAAACGGTTAAGACGTCTGCCTAGTAAGCATGGAGGTCCGTGTACGATTCCCGGCCGCACCACAAATTTTAATTCAATGCTTCAGCTCTATCAATAATGTCTTTTGTATCCATTGTGGGTTGTAAAATAACATCCCCGGGGGTATGGCCGAATGCTTTAAGGCGCCTTGCTGCACGACCAGCACGATATCTGGCCCATCTGAAGCACCAGGTTGAAACTGAATGGCAGACGATTCCCCAAAACTACATTCGGAACGTCTCTGATCGTGTCAATGGGAGAACTGTAGCTTCCATTGCTGTAAAAGTAGGGTATACGCGGTATTAACGTCGACATTTCGCGCGGTCTGTTGACTCTAATGACGTGTGTATGGCTCTGCCTGTGTGATCGTGTGTAGTAAGCATCCTCAAGAATTTGTCAATAAAATTTCCCTCTGCTGGGTCAACGAATTTGAGGTATTCTGTTTTTCATTTTTCTGGAGTGTATATGCATGTAATGGGAAGTTTTGGATTTTTATCACAAACCTATGGTAAATGTTATTACATATAAACTGAAGGATTTGCTAAACATCTTACTTTTAAGGTAACATATACTGTGTGGTCCATCTGAATTTTCGGATTAGATAATCCCGGAAGCTATACATTGGGTAAAAATAGTGGGTAAGACACGTTCGTAAGCTCAAAAGGGGGGACATCAAATGATACTACCTCATTGGGTGAGGTTGATGGCAACTTTTAAATCTTAAATGTAAACACCCATTTTTCCATTGCAGATTCGGATTCTCCGTAAAAAGTAATCAAGATTTGTCTGAAATATGTTTTTAAACCATTGACAAATGGCGTTGAAACCAAGAAAAATTTACTATTGGGGAACAACGTTTATTTAGAATAATCCGAGAAGGACACATCAAACCGATACAAAATGTACACCATTACACCAAGTTAAGCTTTTATTTGTTTTTATCAAAAAATATTTCAGAAAAATCTTGATTACTTTTTTATGGATAATCCGAATCTGTAATAAAAATGAGTGTTTTCACTTAACCTAGATAGCGAGGAATTATTTTTGGTCTTATTTTTATTTCAAAAGGTATAAATTACCTTCGTATGACTGCACAAAAACGTTAAAAGTTAATTTTTTTCTTCACAAAGACACCATTACTTTTGCAAAATAGCCCATCTTTCTGGAAGGACGTCAAAATGAATGTTTTGGAATTTTCATCTGATGAATCATTATTATTAAAACACTGTTTAATATTAGATATATATATATATATAGATGTCGCAAAAATTGAAGAATGTTCAAGAAATACGAACCTAACTACGAGGAAATCTTCAATATCTTCTGTATGAACCTCAACTTTGCAACCGTACCCTACCACTTTGCAATCAGCAATACGAACTAAAATTTATCAAACACTAGCTGAAAACCCGGCTTTTCCCGGATATTCATTTATTTATTCCTGATATTTTAAAGTATATATTCATTTGTATAAGGGCTGTATGTCTGTAAAATATCTTGGGAATACAGTTAATACTCATATCTCATGAACTACATGTCGTACTGTGATACGATGTAGTAGGTACACTTAACTATATGCGTGTATACTGCCTGTAAAATTTCCTGCAGCGACAATTTGTAGCACTGCGAATGCTGTAGTTTTGCTCCATGAACATCGGAAAAGTAGTAAGCGAAAAACTTTTTTTGCTTTCAGTATTTGGATGTGGTTGTCAGCGAGGAAAAGTTTAATAAAGGTTTTAAATTATGTTTAAAGTTTGTCATTCTCATATAGCATATTTTTAAAGTCTAGCCACATTATGTGGTAGTTTTTCGCGATTCCTATTGTTAATGACGTCATATCTTCTGAACCATTCGTCGTACGTGATTCTTAACCATCGAGCAATTGTTACCTCACGGTAAGGAATAAGTGTGTACCAAATTTAGTTGAAATAGGTCCATTGTTTTAGGAGAAAATGAGCGGCATTGTCGCTATATGCAGCAGTTTCTCGCGCATCTCATTGTTTATCACGTCATATCTCGTGATCTATGTATCGTACGTGATTCTTACACTTACTGCAACCGTCCTCATGGATTGCAGCTTACGTGTATAAAATTTGTTGAAGATGGGAAGAAACTGTACGTTTTTACGCAATACGTACAAATATACGGACACTCTGCTTTATATATTAGATGAAAGCAGGAGATTATAAAATTGAAATACGAGACTTTTTCACGAATTTGTAACTACAAATATGAAAAACTAAGCCACCATGTTCGCCCTTCTGGAAAGACGTCAGCGCAATCTGGGTTAAGATTTGAAACTTGCCGCGATGGAGTAGCCGAGCGGTCTAAAGCGTCTCGCCGTGGAGGTTAGAGTCCTGCCTGGGGCATGGGTGTGTGTGTTGTCCTTAGGTTAGTTTATCTAGGTTTAAATAGTTTGTAAGCTACGGACTGATGACCACGCAGTTTGATCCGATAGATTTAGAGACATCTGAACATTTATAAATTCCCTTAACAGAAATTCCCGTAAAGAACGTCGTCGTTTCTCCAGCGATTCTCAATTGAGTTCCCGGAGCATTTCCGTGAAACTCGCGCATTGGTCGAACCTACCAGAAACAAACCTAGCTGCTCGCCTCTGAACTGCTTCTATGTCTTCCTTTAAACTGATCTGCTGCGGGTCCCAAACACTTGAGCAATACTCAAGACGTGGTCGTACAAGCGTTTTATACGTGGTCTCCTATACAGATGAAGTGCATCTTCCCAAAATTCTCCCAACAAACAGAAGCCGGCTACCTCCCACCCCACGCAAGGGGGTTGGGGCTGGGGTCACGTGTAGTATGTCACATTTGATATCCCCCTTTGAGCTTACGAACTTGTCTTACGCACTATTTATTCCCGATATATAGTTTTCGAAACTTCAGAAGGATCACCCTGTAGATTAGGTTCTGCGAGCTCGAACCGTTAAGAGGCACAGTATTACGCCACGAACCGGCTGGTGCTATTCGAGCACCGATGGGGGGGGGGAGGTGCAGGTGTGGGAGGGCTCGCCGGCCAGCTGACGGCAAGTGCGCGCGGCCTCCGCGGGCGTAATGAGATGCGCCGTGCAGCGCGCGCCCGCGCCGGGGGCAAACACTAAGTGCTATTGATCAGGCGCCGCGGTCCAGCAATTACACCGGACGGCCCGTGTCAACACAATTACTCGCTGCGCCGGGACCGCCTCACCGCGCCGCGCCGCGCCGCGCATCGACCCACGGCTTCCGCGACGGCCGCGGCACACCAGCGCCGGGCCGGAAGCCCAGGGGAGCGGCCGCGCGCCGAAGCTGCTGCGCTCACGCAGCACCGCGGGTGGCAGCCGGCAGGCGCTGAGGCGAAGACAGCTGTGATGCGTTGTAGTGTAACAAGGTTCACTACATGTCTCGAGCTCGAATCAAGATAATCTTGTAATTTATGTATGGGGTATTAAGTTCTTCACTGCCAGAAACTGCCCAGGGAACGCTGTCTTTTCACGTTCTGGGCAACCGCAAAGTGTTTGAGCGGCTACGTCTAGGAAACTCTAGGATGCAGAGAAAAACTTATAACTAGAAGCTCCATGGCCGAAAAAAAAAGTGTATGGTTAAAATTTATGTTCTGTAACGGCATTCTGTTTTTATCAATTTTAAATGGGTCTTCATGGCGGAAAGACGATTAATATTCCATACTTAGTGATGTATTGAGATGGAATAAAACTTTGAAATAAATTTAAAATATATGTGAACAAGTAGAAGTATTAACATAATATGATACATTAACTGCATTTTCGGAAGTTTGAAGTCTGAAAATATGAGTTACAGAAACTTCATTACGGAAACAAACTAGCTGGTTCCGTCATTAATAAAAACATGTCGGCTGTCAACTTTAAAGAAGCAATTTCTTCATGAAATACATTAAGTGTGCTGTCTAACTAAATTACACGGTAGAGACTTCACTACGTGAATGACACCCCAAGTAACACACTTACTGTTTTTTTATTTTTTTTATTTTTTTTATTATTATTTTTTTTTATGGGACTAAACAGCAACGGTTATCAGTCCCGATAATCTAGTAATTTATTTATGGGATATTAAATTCTTCACTGACAGAACCGCCCAGGGAACGCTGTCTTTTCAGGTTCTGGGAAAACGCAAAGTGTTTGAGCTGCCAATTCTAGGAAGCTCTAGGATGCAGAGAAGAACTTATACCTGTGGAGTCGCACAAGTATGAAGTGCGCGCCACGTACTTCCGCTGCGCGCTGCCATGCACGCACGGCGCGGCGTTCTTACGACGTCAGCCACGAGCGCCCTCTGCTGCAACTCCGCTCCTGGCCACCATTGGACTGCATCGTTCACTTGGGAATCAGATAGGCACCAGTTAAGACTTGGCTATCGGATAGGCACTAGGATTCATTAGTAGGCAGGCGTCTATCTAATCTATGTATCAGCATTCTGCAGTCAAGAACTATATAAAAGTTAAGTATTACTTAGTCTCTATGAAATATATATCTCGTTCTAATTTACTCTAGTGTTTCTAGTTTCTGCTGTCCCACTGGATGGTCACCTCCATACCGCACAAGCGTGCATCCTTTATTCCTGTGTCGGTCTCTTTCTACTCGGTCACCGACACCAAAGACAACCGGCGAAAACGAGACACAAAATTGGCAACGAGGCGGGATACAAAAATACCTAGAAGATTCATGGCCGTAAAAAACCGCTAAAATGTGAGAGGAACTTATACCTAGAGAAGAACTTATATCTTGTGGTGTCCTATAGTATGCATTGTGCGTGTGTGTGGTTTTTGTCTGTTGCTTATACCAATGTATAAGAATAACAATGTCGTAGTGGTAATAATTAAAAATTCGTGTGGCTCATTAGCCAGGTGCAAGTCTTTCAATTGGAAGCCACTTAGGCGGTGTTGTAAAAGTATTTCTGTACCCGACATGTACCAAACCAATCGTAACTTCATAAAAGTTTTCAGTAATTAATAAAACTATTTTACTAGAAACTCAGTTCATTAAATATTCTCCAATAATTGACTGTGGCATGTAATTAAATATTGCCCACCTAATTTTGATTTTTTACACTGTTCATGGAACATAGAGATTAGGTTCACATAATAAATAACTGAATTATTTCTTTTCAATGGCTAGTGTTGAAATATGATGATCTGGCTCTGAGACTCTTTAGTAATGGTACGGTCTTTAACCTCCACACAACTAGTTTAAACACCACAGGAAGTTTCATGTGTAGATCTGGGCAAATAGTGAATAGCATTTTCTTTTAAAATTCTGCACTGTCTTCCATATAGGCAATTTCACTACCCACGCGGAAGATTTCGTCTACACACCAATACTTACGCAACTGACCATTGCTGTAATAATCTAAAATTGCTATAGAAAATAAATTTCATAACAGTTATTAGTTTTATTCTCGTCTTTCATGCAATTTCATCCGTTCTGCGTTATTTTTGTCCGTCGCTGGTTCCAAGAAAATTAATGGCAGACTTCCGCCAACAATAGATTTTTAACCGCTTCACCAAATATTCTGAAAATGCTCAAAATCTGTGATTAACTTCTAAGTACTTAATTAAACACATAATGTTTTAAATATCACTGTATTTTCAAATAATAACAGAATCAGTTTTTATTACAGACCTTAATTAATTGGCTGCGGAATAATAATCTTTTTGTTTTATCATTACGTACATATCGAGCAACCATTTCTTAAACAGAACAAAGCAAGAAGAACACTCTTCCATCTGGATTATCATCCATGTCTATTAATCTATATTCATCATACATATTTTAATAACCTCTATGGTAAAAAAATAATTATGCAACTAGACATTCTGCGATGTAACTTAGCGGCAACATGTGAATCTCCACTTACACACAACGAAAGTGGCGTCAATAACAGATATTATATTTACAGTTCAGGTAGGACTTTACCACCAAGAAGAACCATGGCCGCAAAAAAACCGCTAAAAATGTGTATGGTTAATAATTTATGTTCTGTAAGGGTTTTCTGTTTTCATCAATTTTTACATTGGTCTTCATGGTGTAAAGACGATTAATATTCCATACTTACTGATGTATTGAGATGTAATAAAACTTTGAAATAAATTTAAAATGTATGTGAAGAAGTAGAAGTATTAATATAATATGATACATTAACTGGATCTTCGAAAGTTTGAAGTCTGAAACAAAGAGTTTCAGAAACTTCATTACGGAAACAAACTAGCTGGTTCTGTAATTAGTAAAAACATTTGGCCTGTTAACTTTTAAGAAGCAATCTCGTCATGATACATTGAGTGTTCTAAATTTCACGGTCGAGACTTCGCTACGTGAATGGCACCCCAAGTAACACACTTATTTACAGCCAAATTCTAATCGTCAAACGAGCAGAAGGCAACCAGATTAGTCTTAGTTCCGTTTATATCACGGTCATTAAAATGGACCCAACGTCCGAACAGATTTATGAAGGAAATTGGCCGTGCTCTTTGAAAGAAACCATCCTGACTTCTGCCTAGAGTAACTTTCGGAAACCATTAATATAATCCAGATTCAAATGGTGATCGTTATTCTATATAATTAATTTTTTGATAGGTTTGTTGCTATTAATATAACAATTATTGGTACTAGAAACCTAATATAAATTCTTGTTATTAATATTATGATTATTTTTCTTGATAAATTCAAGATCCACATTTAAATGGTGGTCTTTTTTCTACATCATTAATCGAATGTTTGATAGGGTTGTTGCTATTAATATAATAATTATTGGTACTAAAATCAAATGGAAATTCTTGTTATTAATATTATAATTATTTTTCTTGATATTTTCCAGCTTTTTGATTGGAATTTGTACAACTGCTCAGTCGCTACAACATTCCCAAGCGCCAGCCAAACATAAAGACTGTTAGAAACTGTTAATGTTTTAATTCGTGTATTTCTATATTTACATTGTGATTTTGCACGTACTATTTAATCTCCACTGAACAGAATTGGCGAGAAAAGGAGTTTTTGGCATACCCTAACTAAAAGAAGGGATCGCTTGGTAGGACACATTCTTAGACATCGAGGAATCGTAAATTTAGCATTGGAGGGAAGTGTGTGGGGTAAAAATCGCAGAGGGAGGCCAAGAGACGCGTATAGTAAGCAGATTCAAATAGATGTGGGTTGTCGTTCTTATGAGGAGATGAAAAGGCTTGCTCAGGATAGAGTAGGGTGGGGAGCTGCATCAAACCAGTCTCCGGACTGAAGACCATAACAACACCAACATATTTAAGCTCCATATTTTAAATAAGGTGACAAAAAATTTGACATGATCAGATAATGGTGGTATAGCCCACTGAAAACGGACGTCATATAATAAATAATTATTTTCTAATCTTGGCGTTTCACTTTTGAAGATTATTACTAAAGACACAAGTTAAGAAATGTGTTGAACAATAGTCTGTATAAAAGGAATGGGAATCCTATATCCTATACATATTATAAATGCGAAAGTATGTATGTTTGTTACCGCATCACGCTAAAACTGCAGCACTGCTTTAGATGAAATTTCATGTAGAGATTTCTTATGTCTTGGATTAGGACATAGGCTACTTTTCAAAATGTTTATTACAAGTTATTTATTTCAAATATATCCATAGAAATACGTAACGGTTGTAAGAAGCTTCTAATACAACAGCAGAGGTGCTATGTAGTGTATGTCATGTTTAGCTACGAGGGTTAACGCGTCATGACATAAACTTCCATTATTTTGGGCAATGGTTCGTGTCCTGCTATAGTGAATTTTTTTTTCTTTGTTACTGTTATCTTTTTTACTTTCGAATATACAAAAAAACTCTGGGATACTGCCAAAACGGCTTAACTGACATATAATTACATACACAAGAAATCTGAATGTTCGTGTTTATGCCACATTCATTTTCATTTATTGTATGTATATAAATTGAAGACTTTAAATAAAATATGCTCTAAGTACCATGGCAAGAAAAAACATTGACTTTTGTGTAGAATGGGATCTAGATACCAAGCCCTATTTTGTGTACAAAGTGTGAACTGCCACGTATAAATAGCGTACGTGAACTGCAACGAAAGTAGTAGCAAATGCACACAACAGATGGCAGGCGGTACGCTGCAGTTAACATATGAAACGTTGTGTATTCCGGCCAACTGCAACGAAAGTAGTAGCAAATGCACTCGACAGATATCAGGCAGTATAACACTCATGAAAATATTTCTCAGGACGTATAATGTGTATTCAATTGTGATATTATCCATGTTCTTAAATATTGTTTTCTTCTTGGTTTTCGATAACGCGTATTGGACTGTCACCTTCAACTATAGATGTTCGAACATTGTGATGTTATCGAAATTCTTTAAAGGTGTATTCTCTTTGGATTTCAAAGAATAATAGTTTCTTTGGTGATTTTGATTATTTATATCATTCGAACGTTTGCTTTTAGTGCTGGTGACTTTGCTGGTTAGATTTCATTGATTCAATCTTTCTCAGATGATTTTGTTGGTTTGTAAGACTTCGTTGGTTTCTTTCCCTGTTATATTTATTGTTACTTTCATTCGTTTAGTCCGTATTTATAGGATCAGGATAGTTTCTTTATTCGTTACATTTGTTGTTTCTTTTGTTGGTTCGCTTTGCATTTGTAGGATCTCAACAGTTCGTTTCTCCGTTAGAATTCTTTTTTATTTCGTTACTTTTCTCCATTAAAGCAGTCAGGGGTGCCATCCCACAAGTTGGAGCTGAAGGTGGGTGTGCCTGTTTTATTGGTGTGTAACTTGGATGCACCACGATTATGCAATGGCACCAGATAACGCTTCACGGACCTGAGAAGG
Source organism: Locusta migratoria (assembly GCA_026315105.1). NCBI lineage: Eukaryota > Metazoa > Arthropoda > Insecta > Orthoptera > Acrididae > Locusta > Locusta migratoria. The sequence goes on along the minus strand of CM048750.1, from coordinate 35,747,957 downwards.
CATATCGTGCAAGCCACCATCATCACCGGTGGAGCCAAGTGAGAGACTGCATTAATACCACGAATTCCCATCATCCCAACAAACTTTCCATTCCACTTTAAACGGTTACAGAAGTGGCCTTCTCGATTACTATAAACAAGAGTCAAGGACAAACATTAAAAGCGGCAGGTATTCATCTGGCCACCCCATGTTTCTTGCACGGACAGCTCCCGTGTATCGAGAGCTACAAATCTCAAAGTATACTCGGAGAAACTCGGAGAACAAGAAGTCTCGAAACTTCGTTTACAGGGACGTATTGCAATAGATTTTTGGCTCTCCATCCTTTCCAAGAGAATTATATATTCCGTGCTAACAATGTCGAAACAGTCATTTATGCCCTTTCTTGGAACTTTAATGTCTGACTATTGAACTGCGGGTAACACCGCGGGAAGCAGCTAGTCATGGTATAAACGTTAAAATATATATGAAATATTTACGCAGCATAAACACATGGTTACAGTAACACATTTCAATGTTGAAAACCAACAATAGAAGTAAGAGTACAGCTTGCATTCTTACAAAATATATTACAACGTGAGAAAATATATACATACGACGAGTCACTAACTATTGCCACCAACAAAAACCACGAAACTATGATACAAGCTCAAAACATGGAACAATATGACTTGGCTTTTTGTTGCTAGATGGGGTCGCTTCAGAGATACGAAAGTCAACTTTATTTTTAAATGGGATGCTACAATTTGTTACTTACTTTCTGATCGACTATCGACACGGATCCAATGACGTGTAACAGTAATATCTTTGAAGGTCAAATAGTTGGCATTAACATAGAAAGTGTTCAAAGTAATGCCCATTAGTATCACTGTAGTGCTGCAATCTTCTTGTCATGGATTGAATACTGTTCCGTATCACTTTGGCACTTAGCACATGCTCTGACAATTCAAGGGAATAATGGTTGTAAATTTTCTCCAAAATTGTTGATCTGTACATTTGGCTAGCAGTGAAGGAAAGCAAGGAGAAATTTGGAGTGGGGATTTAAGTCCAGGGAGAGGGAGTAAAAGCGTTGTGTGCTTCCTGATGACGTTGTCATTTTGTCAAAGACAGAGAAGGACCTGTAAGAGGAATTAAATTGAACGGACAGTGTCTTGCAAGGAAGGTATAAGATGAACAAGAGTAAAAAAAAAAAAAAATGGATTCTGGAATAGTGGCAGAAAATCTGGCGATGCAGAGGGAATTAGATTGGGCGATGAGACAATGAATGTAGTAGATGCGTTCTGTTATTTGGGCAGCAAAAAAACTTCTGATGGCCGGATTAAAGATGATGTAAAATGCAGACTGGCTATGGAAAGAAAAGAGTTTTTGAAGAAGCGAAATTTGTTGACATCCAGTATTAGTTTAAATGTTAGGAAGTCCTTTCTGAAAGGATTTCTATGGAGAGCAGGATTGTGCGAGAGTGAAACGTGGACGATAAGCTTTTGAAATGTGGTACTACAGAAGAATAACTAATGAGGAGGTGCTCAAAAGAATATGAGAGAAAAGCAGTTTCTGGCATATCCTGAATAAGAGAAGGGGTAGGTTGGTGGGATGTTCTGTGACATCATGGATCGTCAATTTAGTGTTAGAAGGAAGTGTGTGGGGTAAAAATCGTAGAGACCGAGGGACGAATACAGTAATAATGTACGTTGCCCTTCTTATTCTCAGATGGAGAGGCTTGAATAGCACCGGGGAGTGTTAACAGCTTCATCAAACCAGTCTGCGGACTGTAGACCACAACACTAACATATCGTGTAAACAGTAAACATTCGTCGAATACGGCGTATCCATCTGTAATGTAAACACCATTCAACGGTTGGGCAATGCAACATTATTATGTTAAAAAAATGTTCAAATGTTTGTTAAGCTTATGGGACTTAACTACGGGGTCATCATTCCCTAAATTTACAAACTACTTACGAACTACCTTATACTAAGGACGGCACAAATATCCATACCCGAGGGGGGATTCGAACCCCCGACTGAAGTGGCCGTGCAGACTGTCACTGGAGCGCCTCAGTCCCCGCGGCCACCGCGGCCGGCACCTACACTATTATGAACGGTAAAAGTAGTATCGTCGAAGCTAATGAATCTGAAAGATGTAGTTCGAAGATCCAGTTATGCTTCTCATTTACGTAGAATGCCATTTAAATTCATAGGTGTGGTTGTATTGAAAACTTTATACCAGAACGCAGCAAGTTGTGTTAAACTGAGGTATTCCATACTGAAATTGATTTGTGGCATGACAGAAGGGAATTTTTTCAGGACGCTGCTTTCACAATTAATAAGTAACGTTGTAGGAAATAATGCTATGGTATAAGGAGAAGCGCAACTCTGGTATATTATGGACAAATTTCATATGCAGGTAGTAAAATGCACTCTCAACCTCAGAAACGAATGTAACATAATGCGATTACATACAAAGTAAAATCCTTTATGATGTAACAACGGAATTCCGTAACAATCATTGAAAGCAGTTTAGTTATTTGGCTGGATCTGAAATGGAATGACCGCATGAAATTAACCGTTGGCAAGGCATTTTGGAAGAAGACCCGGGAAGTGTAGTCCATTAACAAAGAGAGTAGCTTACACGTTCGACCTGTCCTAGAATATTTCTCAGCACTTTGGCATTCGTTAGAAGCACGCCGCCCCGCGGTATCCGCGGGGACTGAGGCGCTCCAGTCACGGTCTGCACGGCCACTACGGTCGGGGGTTCGAATCCCCCCTCGGGCATGGATATTTGTGCCGTCCTTAGTATAAAGTAGTTCGTAAGTAGTTTGTATGTTTAGGGACTGATGACCCCGTAGTTAAATCCCATAAGCTTAACAAACATTTGAACATTTAAGAAGTACGCTTGATGGAGGAGATGGAGATGACACACGGCAGTGCCGCGCATCGTTCCAGCTTCATGTGGTAAGCACCGAAGCATAACTGAGACGATGCGGAAACTCATGTGGCTCGAGAGATTTTCTGCACCACGTTCTCGACTATTGCCAAAGTTCAGGGAGCGTACGTTTCTAGATAAGACGTCCCAATAAAATATTCCTTCTTCCTACCTATGTCATGCAGAGAGACCATGAGGATAAAATGCCCCCAAAGATTTTTCAACGTAACCATATGTGAGTGCAACTGGAATCAACAGCTAGTGATACTGGCAGAAAAAGTACCACCAGCTACACTTTCGTAGTGCCAATCTGCATCTACATAAATACTCTGCAAGTCACATTAAAATGCATGGCAGAGGGTTCCTCGAGCCGCTTTTATGATGTTTACCTACCGTTCCATTCTCTAACAGCTCGCGGAAAAAGGAACACATAATTTTTTTCCGTTTTCGATCTGATTTCTCTTAGTCTATTTTCATGATCATGTCTTCCTATGTAGGTGGGTGCTAAAAAAAATCTGTTAGCATTCGGAAAAGAGAGTTGGTGAAATAAATTTCGAAAATATATCACGCTGTAACGAGTAACGCTTTGTTTGAATGATTTCCACCCTAATTCGTGCATCATTTCCGTGACACTCTCTCCCCTATATCGCGATAATAAGAAACGAGCTGCCCTTCTCTGTGCTTTCTTTAAATCGTCTGTCAATCCTACTTCGTGGGAATTCTCCAATGCGCAAAATACTCCGAAATAGGGCGCAAAAATGTATTGTAGCCAGTTTCTTTAGTAGAACTGTTGCATTTTCTAAGTCTTCTGCCAACAAAACATAGTCTTGGTTGGCACTCCCTAAAATAATTTCTATGTATTTTTTCCAAATTAAGTTGTTTGTAACTATTACTCCTAGTTATTTAGTTGAATTTACGGCCTGTAGATTTGACTGATTGATAATGTAAATGAAGTTTAACAGGCTGCTTTTAGTGCTTATATTGATGACTTCACACTTCTCTTTATTATTAAGGGTTAATTGCCATGTTTTGCAGCATTCAGATATCTTACCTTAATCATTTTGCAGTTGCTTTTGATCTTCTAAATCGTTTATAAAAGTAAGGAACAGTAGGGGTTGAATTACTGCATGACGCGAGCTGCTTGTTATTTCCTGTTTTAAAAATTTCTAAAATGATAGGTGGGTAGCAATTAAGTTCAACAATAATCATAAATGAAGAAAATGAAAGGAAGGGGAATCTAACTACCAACTGAGGACGCAGAACGCAGATTACATATTAGAAGTTATGTATTCATCAAAATATATGAAGTAGAAAAATATTACAGAGTATTAAATTAACATCATGCATTACAATATTGGCGTGCTGCAACATATACTTAACGACTGGCTTCACCAACAGCGTCCTCGCGCTACCTCACCCAACAGCTAACTCTCCGCAACTGACTGCCAACACAGCTCGCAACTGACTGCCCTCTCTCGCAGCCAGAGCGCTTACTCTACAATCGAACTTCCAAAGATTACTGTGCCACTTACAATATACATCTGTGGCCAGTTTACATATGTACAAAATATTACAGAAAACCGAGTTATGTGGGGACCATAGGGCCCTTACAGTAATAATCTTTAGGTTTTATGTCAGCTTTCTAATAATTTTGTATTGAGTAAAATTTTTAAAAGGAAATACCAAAGTCTAAAAACCAAACAAATCAGATCCAATTGCTCTACTAATAATTCTTAAGGCTAAAGCAAAAACAGTAAATATCTCAAAACCTGAAAACAGTTGTTGATGTTAACAAGTTTCGCTTCTTTAGAAACGCTTTTAAAAAAATACAATTTGTACATTCACAACTTTAAATGCAACGCGTCGCTACGAGACACAACAGGCGACTACATAGCAGCAGGCCCAGCTAACAGGCGTTAACAGTTAGCTCGCCAAGAAGGACCACTGAATATTAAGTAAGGCGGGTCTTTAAGGCAGATTTATTAACACGCAGTAGTAATCAGTAACTATCACCGTGAGGCACTGCTGTTAACATAGAGCAAGGACTTCCTTCCGTATTTAAATTGTGTAATACGGCGTAAGGCTCAAAAGAACACTCAAAACAGCTAACCATAGTTGGCTAATATATAACATCGTGCCCCTTTGAAAGATAATACCATCGGTTAGTTATTTACTAATGATAGGCTTTCCAATACACGAGTGAAACCACAATACATTGAATCTATCAATTAGCAGAGAAATTTAGCAATGTCTGTGATGCTACAGGTTATGGCAACGAACAATAAGACAATCAGACAATATGGGGCTACACACTATGGCCTTACTAAATCTCAAATATACAACACGAAATGTTGTTGTTGTTGTCGTCTTCAGTCCGCAGACTGGTTTGATGCAGCTCTCCACGCTACCCTGTCCTGTGCAAGTCTCTTCACCTGAGAATACGTTCGGCAACCTACATCTTCTTGAAACTATATTAGTCTCTCGGTCTACCTCTACGATTTTTAACCCACTCGCTTCCTTCTAATGCTAAGTTGACAATTCCTTGGTGTCTTAGAATGTGTCCAACCAATCTATCCCTTCTCTTAGTCAGTATCTGCCAGAAACTCCTTTTCCCCCCGATTCGGTTAAGCACCTCCTGATTAGTTACGTGATCTACCCATCTAATTTTCATCATTCGTCTGTAGCGCTAAATTTCAAAAGCTTCTATCTTCTTTTTATCTGAACTGTTTATCGTCCACGTTTCACTGCCACACAACGCTACACTCCAGACAAATGCTTTCAGAAATGACTTCCTAACATTTAAATTAATACTGGATGTTAACAAGTTTCGCTTCTTAAGAAACGCTTTTCTCCCCATACCTATTCTGCATATTATATCTGCTTTACTTCGGCCATCAGAAGTTATCTTGCTACGCAAATAACAAAATTCATCTACTACTTTTATTGTCTCATTACCTAATCTAATTCCTTCAGCATCGCCTGATTTTCTGACATTGCATTCCATTATCTTCGTTTTACTCTTGTTAATGTTCATCTTATATCTTCCTTTCAAGACACTGTCCATCTCATTAAATTGCTCTTCCAGATCTTTTGCGGTCTCTGACAGAATTACTATGTCATCGGCAAACCACAATATTTTTGTGATTCTTCAGTTTCTCCCGGCGTATTTGATGATCAAAATATCCACGGGTGTACTGCCGGTCTATAGTGTCCAACGGGCACAATATTTCGGCGATCATACATGTCGCCATCATCAGGTGAACTGACGGACTGAGCGGACACTATAGACCGGCAGTACACCCGAGGATATTTTGATCACAATATTTTTATTTCTTCTTCCTGCACTTTAATGCCCTCTCCATATTTCTCCTTCCATTCCTTCACTGACTGCTCAATGTACAAATTGAACAATATTGGGGAAAGGCTACAACCCTGTCTTACTCCCTTTCCAATCTCTGCGTCTCTTTCTTGCCCTTCGACTGTAATAACCGCAGTCTGGTTTTTCTATAGGTTGAAAATAACTCTTCGCTCCCTATATTTTACCAATGATACCTTCAGAATTTGGAAGAGTGTATTCCAGTCGACACTGTCAAAAGCTTTCTCCAAACCGACAAACGCTAATAACTTAGGTTTTCCTTTCCTTAGCCTATCTTCTAAGATAAGTCGTAATGTATTGACTCTTGTGTTCCTACATTTCTCCTAAATCCAAACTGATCTTCCCCGAGGCTGGATTTCACAAGTTTTTCCATTCGTCTGTAACACGAAATATCGGTAAGATAAATCACTACTGAACAAGATAAGAAAAACATGTATATTATGAATTATTGACGAAATACTCGGAGGATAATCATTAAAACATACACAAATTTTAACTCGAGTCCGAGCCTCAGAATCTCAAGAACTGCAAGATGACCAGGAAGAACTTCACAACAGATGGGCAAGCTATCTGATATTTAGGCAGACAAGTGCAGGCCATCTCGCTCAAAATCTAAAACAGCAACAAATCCTGGCCGCCCATACTGCCAGCGACCGCATCTGACCAAGCGCTGACACTGCCTTCCCAGTATCAGCCTTCCTCCTTCCGGCACCAATCGTCAACAAACCTCTCACAGCCGCAGACCCGCCACCTCTATCCCGACGTTCGTTCAAAGAGCTGCAGGGCTGCTACCGCGCATGCGCAATACGGAAATTCGTGTTCAAAGAGCAATCCTGCAGCATTCTGCAGCCTACCGGCTGTTCAAGGAAGCTCCCGGCTGCAGCGTCCTGCAGTTTCCGGGCTGCATGAAATGCAGGGCAAATTTCCTCCTGCAGCCTGATGACGTCATCGGTACCGCGCATTCGCGGTAGTGCCTGCTTTGCTGCTGCAGGAAGCTGCAGCCCTGCAGCTCTTTGAACGAACCTCTGGTCGCACAGCGAGGATGCTATCTAGGGCGGGAAGGAAGATAGCGGCGGGGAGAGGCGGGAAAACAAAACACGCAAGCCGTGACTCGGCTCACAGTTACTTACTCATATGCAGTTGTATTTATCGAAAGGGGAATGGTTTCAGTTTCCACACAAATCCAATACAGAGTCGCAAGTTCGTATATTTATAGTTTTAACTCACTACGAAAGTAAACGTATAATATCCTCAATAGTCCGCAGACACAGGTCGACCGTCTGCGGGCGTCGGAAACAAGCAGCCGGAAGTAAACAGAAAAGAAACTAGAAGTTAAAGTAAACAATGAAACCAACAGCCGGCACGTGGAGAACACACAAGCCCAACCCACGATGCTCAAAGCCACGCGAAAGAGAACACTGCCATGAGGCTAGGAGTCAGGGTGGCAGTATTGCTTTCTTTGTCAACGATGTTTCTATCCCTGAGGGAACTGATGCTTATATACGGATGCCGCATTCACCAATATGACACCGTGGTGTTCGTGGTTTCGCAGCGAACGAGATAGCAAGGGTTCCAGATTGTAGCGGTGTACTGGCTGTATCTGCCAACTTCATTAACAACAGGTGTACGAGGCGTGGTGAAGCAACTAAATCTTAATATATTTAAAAACTGAATTGTTTGTGGCTATATTTCACTCTGCAGCCAATACTATTTATTGCAAACGAATAGTGTGGTAGTGGGGATCAGTCTCCGATTGGCCGGCCGCAGTGGCCGAGCGGTCTGCGGCGTGCCAGACACGGTCTGCACGGCCGCTGCGGTCGGGGGTTGGAACCCCCCGCGGGCATGCATGTTTGTGCCGTTTTTAGGATAAGCTAGTTCATAAGTAGTTTGTAAGTTTAGGAACTGATGACCCCGTAGTTAAGTACCACAAACTTTTGAACAGTTAGTCTCCGACTGTGCACTTTGATTGTAGAGGGTTGATAACGATAACTTGTGGATGTCAATATTAAGCTCTTCAACAAAAACTACACAATGGAGACGAACGAACTCTTTGTCAGGCATGATTCCATGGTGTAAGTTGTGCTCCAGGACTTTATTTGACTTGTGGAAATTTTTTTCTCAGCACTCAGTCGTAAAAATATGTTTATTTATTCGCAAATCTAGATTTTGACCGCTGTGTGGTCATCATCAATGCTTAAAAACAATTAAAATACTTAAAACATTTCGACTTCCATGTCGGAGGTTGCGTTCGTACTGGTCAGTACGAACGCAACCTTCAACATGGAGGTCTAGATGTTTGAAGGATTTTAATTGTTTTTAAGCATTGATGATGACCACACAGTGGTCGAAATCTAGATTTGGGAATAAATAAATATATTTTTACGACTGATTGCTGAGAAAAAAGTTTCCACGAAGTCTTTGTGTTGTTGTAGTACAAAGTTTCCCGTTGCACACCATAGCAGTTCCGTGTCGATGCTATAAGGGGGTGCAAGATACAGTGGTTGAAATTTGTCAGCTTATATAAAATTCTAACTGAAGACCACGATGACTTTTCACACAATAATAGCAAAGCGCAAAACGTGATTCATATTCTTCAGTTGTTTTTCTGTAACAAGCGTACAAATAAAGAAAAATTAAGTCCACATTGGTGATTGAAAAGTAAAAGACGCCAAAGTGTGAGATAGAAAACAGCGCTAAACAATTAATCTACAGAAGATAGAAACTTGAAATCTGTAGATGTTGTTTATCTTACACTGTAGGCATCAGAGATTTTTCGATATTCCCATCCCTAATGACGTGATATAGGGGATGAACGGTCTTTTGAAAATACGTTTGCTATTCAGGCAATTTTCAAGTAAGAAATACAAAACTTCGTATTTAGATTTTTGATTGCAATTTTAAACACACGGTTTCGCTATTTTTGGAAATTCAACAATCAATCGGGTGAAATAAGACTACTAAGACTGTTTTGATGCTTGAAATGCGAAAATTTGGATTTGGAACCGCGGTTAGAATTTTAAAAAAAAGTGTGTTTTGGAATGTTGAAATGTTTGTTAAGCTTATGGGACCCAACTACGGGGTCATCAGTCCCTAAACTTACAAACTACTTATGAACTACTTACGAACGAGGACGGCACAAATATACATGCCCGAGGGGGGATTCGAACCCCCGACCGTAGTGGCCGTGCTAACCGTGACTGGAGCGCCTCATTCACCTTTTTTTTGTCACCTCGGCCACCGCGGCCGGCGTTTCGGAATGTTTTGAATTCTGCCATAGATGGTTTAATAGAGGGGTAGCAAGTTGTACCAAAGTATTTTTAAAGCTAAAAGCTAAATCTATGAAATTTTATATTTGGAAGTAGGAACAACAAATGCAGACCATCAAGTCTACGCGTGCGAAGCAGCGGGAATTAAGCTAGTCGCTTAATAAAAACAAGTCTTCCAGTCCGGACTGTTTAACGACAAACAGCCATACACTACCGCTCGATCAACGAAGGAGCTGTACCCGAAGACTGGAAAGTTGCAAAGTCACAAAATGCAAGAAAGGCAATAGGAAGGAGGAGGAAGGAAGCTTAGGGTTTAACGTTCCGTCGACAGCTTGGTCATTAGAGGCAGAGCTAACGCTCCAAGTTTCGGATAAGGATGGGGTTGGAAATCGGACCCGCCCTTTGAAATAACCCATCGCGTCATTTGCCTGGAGTGATTTAGGGGAATCACGAAAAACCTAAATTTGGATGGCAGTCCAGTGCGTTGCTATTTCGTCACCTCGCCCAGTAAGAAAGGCAATAGAAGTAAGCTACAAAATTATAGGCCTTTTTTTACTGACACCGATCTGAAGCAGTGTTTTTGAAAAAATACAGTGGTCAAATATTATGAATTACCTAGAACAGAACGAGATACAAGTTATTAAGGATTTCGAAAATATTACTTTTGAGATGAACAACTAGCTCTTTACTCACACAAAGAGATGAGAGCTTCGACAATGTATATCAAATAGTTCAGTATTTGTATACTTGCAGAAGGCATTTGACGGTTTACGTCACAAACGGCTTCTATTAATTTTCGCGGCTATGGATTATCGCCTCAGATGTATTTTGATTGGGGATATCCCGTCAGGGAAGACACAGTTCTTAGTAACTGATGGAAAGACATCGACTAAAAGTCCCCAAGACAGCCTTACCCTTTGCAGTTCCTTATCTACATAAACGAATTGGAAGATAACCTGCGCACTCCTCTTAGGTTCAGGTAATGCTATCTTTTATCACCTAGATAGTAAGCAACTGCACTATCTGTATAGTTGGAAAATTGGTAATTCACCCTAAATAATGAAAATTGTGTTGTCGCACAAATGATTACTAAAATTAATCTGTTGAATTACGCCTACAATATAAATCAGTAAAAGCTGAAGGCCGTAAAGTCAACTAAATTCCATAGAATTGCTATTACAATGGATTTATATTGTACAGAACACATAGATTCCACATGTAAGATGCAACAGCTAATAAAAACAAGCGACCTATTTTGGAGTTAATACTTCCTTCCCGCGGTCGAGTAGCGAGCGGTCTAAAGCGTCTCGCTGCGGAGCGCGCGGTTGGTCGCCGTGGTGGTTCGAGTCCTCCCTGGGGCGTGGGTGTGTGTGTTTGTCCTTAGGTTAGTTTACCTAGGTTTAAGTAGTTTGTAAGCTACGGACTGACGTCCACGCAGTTTGGTCCGATAGATTTACAAACATTTTTAAATACTTCCTTATAACTTAGGATTGTGGGATGACATTCAAAATGGCAGAAAACTTTGTATTATCGCGATGCAGGACAAAAATTAAGTTTTTCGTTGCAAAATTTCTATCTCCAAAATCTCCTCCGAATGTGAAAATATAAGATTGACACATACATTGGGAGAAATGATGATAATAAAATAAATGAGAGCTCGAAATGAGTGATTTAAGCGTTTTGGCAGGCACTTAAGTGTGACTTTTAGTACACATGTAGATACACAGTCGGGTCGTACTCCCTTTTTGAATGAGAGCTTCCTGTATAGTGATTCTGAATGTACCCTAATATGACAACATTTCGGACCATATAACTCAACTAGATTCACTGTAAAACATGACTGTTTTGGTGGTCCAGTCGTGGTGTGTGGAGCCACAATGTTTCATTATCTATTGACTCCTAAACATTCCAATACAGTACACTATGAGTCAAGATTAATACCGTACATTTTTCAGGGGATTCTTTCAATCATAATGTTATATTTATTTACGACAAAAACCTTGGAAATAAAGGAGACTTAAACCGCATGGAGCAGTATTCGTGTTCGCGACAAACCATTCAGCTAGGTATAGGTTAACTCCGTTAATCAACCGTTAAATCGAGTTGAGGATTGCTCGAGTCGACCAGAGTTAATGCCACTCGGATTTCACTGCCTTCGAGTTGATCCGAGTCATCGCGTCAACCGAAGTCGCTCCAGTGAGACCGGCACGACACGCTTCTAACTCGAGGTGGCTCGGGCACGCAGCAGAGGCGACGCTAACTCTACTCGGCCCGGCAAGCAGCAGAGTCACTTCGATCTCGAGTTGGCCCAGCAGGTAGCGCTGCGTCAGCCGAGTTAAGGACGCAGTCTTTTAATGAGCTCAGTTTCGAAAATTTTGTAGAACTTAGTATTTGGAAAAACTGGTGGAAGTTAGGACATTTCTCTGCCTTCTTGAAAAAGTCTTGAAAATGTGTCTTAATTTATTCAGAACTAGCTGAGAACCCGGCGTTGCCCGGGTATTTATTTATTTATTCGAGCCTTGAGTTAGTACTTTTCCTATCCACTCTCTGTCTGTCCATCTCCTTTTTCTAAAACCATGTTACATTTCTCAGAGAATATATAAGAAATAAGAAATCAACGTAAAAATGCACTCGTTACGGAGAATGCAATCACGAAATTCAACAATAATGATTGTAATAATACCACAGATCGATTACTTGATGTAATGCGCGAAACGTCAAATCGATATTTTTAGAGAGATGTATTAAAAGAAATTTCTTTTTTATTGCTTTATTTATTTATTCTTATATTTCCTTATTCGTATGCTTATCCTTACAGTGAAAGAGCTGAAGACATTGTAGCACGCATAGACCAAAGATATGTCTGTGGCATCACGTTTCGCTGTATGTAACCTCCTTGCTATAGAGTCACAAATGTCATTGCTGGCCTTCAGTCCAAATTTTTTTAATAATTTGACGACTTTCAACCACCAAATCTTCCATCCCTTATAGCTATCGGCATGGAACTGCTATGGTGTACAACGGGAGACTTCGGATAACTATTACACACAGACCATTCGTTTCCGTTTTGTAGTTTTCGCTGCAGAGCGAAGTATTAACACTCACACACACACGTAGAATTTTATATAAACCGATAACGTTCCATCCCAAAATACTCCCACCCTTTTATCATTATCAACCCTCAAGCAACAATGCAACTAATAAAACCATTTTCAAAGAGTAAATATAATTTTCAAAGAGTAGTTATTGTTTCGCATTTCGCGTTATATTCTTCAATTTGCTAAATATCTATCGGATCGCTATAAAACCGTGCCTAAAACATTCCTCAGGTATAAATTAGTAACTGTACAAATATTTAAGTCTCTCCGTCTTGTCGTTCGGGCGTGATAAGCGTACACTGAACAGACATTCACATTAATATATATAGATAAATAGCTATCCGATCGCCATAAAACCGTGCTTAAAGCCTTCCCAGGGTAGACATTAGTAACTGTACAAATTTTTAGCTCTTTACGTCTTGTGGTTAAGACGTGATAAACGTACACCGAACAGACATTCACATTTATAGATATAGACTAGCAAACCCGGCAACGCTTCGCAGTAGCTAATGTGTATGGATTATATACCCCAATCTCTCCTCTTCTTCCCCCTATGTCTATCCCTTCCTCCCTCCTCTATTTTCACATCACCTCCTCCCCCTGTCTTTTTCCATCACCTTCACAGCACGCCCTCTTATCCCACACAATATCCATATCCTCCACCTCCTCTCTGCGTCTTTATCATCCCCAATTTTTAAATCCATTTCATTCCCAATCTCAATCTCCTCCTCCACCTCTCTCTGATCGTTATTGGGACCACGATTGGCAATATAAGTCAAAATGGATGGGTAAACCGATTGGAAACGGGTTATCAGAGAAACATTTCGAGTTGCTCTATCTGTGAGGTTAGTAGCTTTAATGGTCTTACTTTTAATTATTTATGATTATACATTTAAGCATAATAGAAGGCTTTCCTGTTTCATGTTAAAAATGACTGGAAAAAGGAAATAAACCGCACATTTTTACACCACAGCTTAGTAAGTTTTTCTTGCAGCGAGCAGAATAGTAATGCTTCTTATAACTTTTTTATACCTTCTTGGGAGCTTGTGAGTTGAAAACTAAGTGATTACACCATGATCATACTTTAATGATAGAAAGTCCTCATGAAACAAAATAATTAACTAAAATACAAATTGTTCTTGTTGCGGTCTTCAATCTGCAGATTGGTTTGATGCAGCTCTACATGGTACCCTGTCCTGTGCAAGTCTCTTCATCCGGGAATACGTTCCTCAACGTACATCCTTTTGAATCTGCTTACTATATTCGTACATCTACGATTTTTACCCCACGCGCTTCCTTCTAATGCTAAGTTGACAACTCCTTGATGTCTCAGAATGCGTCCAACCAATCTGGCCTTATTCTTAGGATAAGCCAGAAACACCTTTTCTCCCCGATTTGGTTAAGCACCTCCTCATTAGTTATGTGATCTACCCATCTAATTTTCATCATTCACCGGCTGCGGTGGCCGAGGGGACTGAGGCGCTCCAGTCACGGCCTGCATGGCAACTAAGGTCGGGGGTACGAATCCCCCCCTCGGGCATGAATATTACTGCCGTCCTTAGTCTTAGTTAGTTCATAAGTATTTGTAAGTTAGGGACTGATGACCCCGTAGTTAAGTCCCATAAGCTGTACAAACATTTGAACATTTTTTTCATCATTCGTCTGTAGCACCACATTTCAAAAGCTTCTATCATCTTTTTATCTGAATTCTTTATCGTCCATGTTTCACTCCCATACAATGCTACACTCCAGAAAAATGCTTTCAGAAAGGACTTCCTAACATTTAAAATAAAATACGTTTCAGAATTTTTTGTGTTGCGTTCATTGGAACGCTTGTTGGTGAACGATATTTTTTGTCTTTTCGTCCAGTGAGGAAACGAACAGTGCAGGTGGTTTACCAACTCTCGAACACTTCACGTAAAAGTGTCCATGTGAAAAACACTGCGATTCAAGATTTAATCTACAAACTTCCAACGACTGGTCATGCACTCTTTAATCGTCATTGCGAATGCGAGGCGAACGGTAAACTGGACACGCTGAAATTGAAACGGCAAGTCGGTTGGAATCAGTGGTATTCTTGGACTCAGAACATCCTCTCCTTTGAACTTTCCTGTGATTATCATTGCTTCAATCACATTGTTCATCAGTTTCTTCACAGAGAGTCTTGTTCCATAATCACTGTTTCGGTTGACTTAGATTGCGTAACATGATTATCACAGACCCAACCTCGATATGCAAATCGTGCGGTGGCATTCCTAGCAAATCCAATGAATTCAGGAATTTTGTTGGATAATTGACGACTTCATCAGTATCGGAAATGGAACCTATCGAAGTAAATGAATGCAAATATCAACAGTAATACATTTCCTTGAGACAATATGAATAAATGTATGTTATTGGCCAGCGATTTGGCTTTGAATTTTTATGTTCAAATAATCTACGTCCGTATTTTTCGCTGCTCAACCTGATAGTATGGTTTTTGTAATTGGCAGCAATATTCGTCTGTTTGTTTCCTAACCTGTAAGTGAATAATTAACTCTTGTTACGAATCTAATTGAAACACGATTACCAACATTGCTATATACCGGTAAAATTTTACTATCCGCGACACAGGCTATGTTGGCAACAGCTGCTGGATCGTGGGAAAGAAGCCGACCAAATCGAGGCAAAGCTTGAGATAGCCAATGAAATTTTAGATGCCAACAGTTGTTTTCTCTTCATAGTAAATAATATTATTTTGATAATCCGCATAATAATTTAGTTTCAGACAGACTAAACTTACTGAGGAAGATGTTTGTCATGTTTGTCATGTATTCTCAGCATTGATAACGCCGTCTCCCTTTAACCTAACCTCCTTGGCGTATTTGTTTGCTCCAATGCAGCGTATTTTGTCGCTAGGCGAGTAACGAATGAATAAGCGGAGTTTCGGAAAATCTAGAAAATGAGCCGAGCTGGAAGCGTACTTTCAGTTTTATGTCACGTAACACGGGAACGCGGTCGAACGGGACAAAAAGTATCCAATGTCCGTCTCCTGCTTCTAAGCTACCTCCCCACCAATTTTGAGCCAGATCGGTTCAGACTTTCTTTAGTTATAAACAGTGTAACTATCACGACTTTCTTTTTTATATATAGATTGAAAAGTGATAAATTAATAAAAGTTTATATTTGGGAACCTTGTGTTGTTACATTAACATGGGCATAGTTTCACTTTAGTAGTACCTTTTATCCCTGCGATATAAGATACCAAGTTTAAAAATATTTTCTGGCCCCCACATTCCTGATGATTTTGCATAAACTTTACTGGCTGAAAATCGCTCAAATTTGTTTTATTATTATTAAGAGAAGGCGTAGTTTTATACACCAAAGGCAAATTTAATTTCTTTGGACAAAATACTTCTCGAGATATAACAGTTCAAATTAGAAATACACTCTCGCTCTGCGCAAAGACCCGCTTCTACAGCTACATAATTATTTACTCCGCAATCCACCGAAAAGTGTCTGGCGGAGGGTACATCCTACCGAAACTAGACAGCACCGCAGAAGCAGCCGCGTGGTCTGGAGCGCCACGTTACGGAACGCGCTGCCTCCCGCGTCGGAGGTTCGAATCCTCCCTCGGGCATGGATGTGTGTGTTGTCCTTAAGTCAGTTTAACTTAGTTTAAGTAGTTTGTAAGTCTAGGGAGTTATGGCTAATAGAATTACAAACATTTGAAATACTAGACATTTCCTTTCCTATCCCCCCCCCCCACCTCAAACAGAACGAGCCCTAATTTCTCTTGTCTTTGTGATCTTTACGCGAAATGTAAGTAGGCTGCAAGAAGATCGTTCTACACTCAGCTTCAAATTCCGATCCTCTAAATTTCCTCAACAGAAATTCACGAAAAGAACGTCGTCTTTCTTCCAGCGATCTCCAATTGAGTTGCCGGAGCATTTTCGTGACACCCGCGCATAGGTCGAACCTACCAGTAACGAACCTAGCAGCTCGCCTCTGAACTGCTTCCATGTCTTCCTTTAAACTGATCTGCCGCGGGTCCCAAACACTTGAGCAATACTCAAGACGTGATGGTACAAGCGTTTTATACGCGGTCTCCTTTACAGATCAAGCACATCTTCCCAAAATTCTTCCAATAAAGCGAAGTCGGCTGACAGCCTTACTCACAAATGTCCTTAAATGTTTGTTCCATTTCATATCGTTCTGCAATGTTACGCCTAGATATTTGATATCGGAATCTGTAATGATTCCGAGCAGGGAAGCCTAGCTGAGTTAACGTGGAATGAGCCATGTGTTCTTGTTCCGCCAATATTTTGTAAAAACTTGAAATTTTTGTTACTAAAGTGAACAACGTGTGGTACACTCTGCAATAATAAACGGTGAATGTTAAGAGTCAAATCTCGGTAAATTATTATTATTATTATTTTTGTTGTTGTTGTTTGGATATTTTAGGGGGACAAAAATACGGAGGTCATAAGTCCCCCAAATTATTATTGTTTGAAGATAAATTAAGTGTATTGCACAAAGTTGGTGCTTATTTTTTTGTATTTTTAATAACTACTTTATTTCTTTCTGTGGTATCGTTTCACTAATCATTGTCCAACAAGACCAGAAACAAGACATGTGAGTGAACGCATATGTTAGTCTAAATATCCGTTCATTTCGAACCGATCCCAAAACTGAGCACACGTGAATGAATCATACTAAATTCGTTTATCGTATGCTTTCAAATTGTTTCTGATAACTCTGTTTCGTTAACTCTATTGGATCGCATCCGTGCAAATGAAGAAACAGAACAAACGAAGTCGAACAGTGTATTACATTTTTAACTCGGATTGACAACTCGGGTTGGCGCAAAACTCTCCATTCAGCACATGTCGAACGTAATGGTTGATGAATTGTACGTCCACCACAGTGGACCACTGCCAATACTGGATCTATCAAAGGAACGAACAGTGTAATCTTCAAAGGGCATTAATAAATTGCATAGAATTGAGTGTAGCTATTCATTTTGAATAAGTCATTCAGTTTGAATAAAGATTTCGTTTACACTGTAATCATATTGCACGTAATATGAAGTAGTTGTTAATAAACATTCGACGTGTTAGGTAGTTTTTGATTGAATTAGTATTGAAGTTAGCAAATCAGGTCGCTGCGAGAGCGAATCCAAGTAACCAGTCAGAGGCGTTTGGCGTCTGGTTACATGAAATCGATAGAAATAATTAAAGCTTCACGTGAGAAGCGAGCAGTTGCCTCCGGTTAAAAAATTGCTGAAGTCCAGTTTGCACGCTGGATTGTCAAACATCATTATCGAACAGATGGGAAACAGCCCACTGTATGAAATGTTTTTCTGCTGTTTTTCAGCACAACCTATCCTGCAACACCGTTACAAGCCTCTCGGATTTGAATAATCTACGTATATGTGGGATAGGTAAAATTCGTGGCGCAGAGGTAAAAATAGAAAACGCCACAATTGGAGAGAACTTCTGAAACAAGTGAGGAAGACGGAATGCGTCATGGCGCCGAAGCCGGAAAATTTAGGGGCCAGGAAGGCTGGCTGAGTCTCAAGTCGTTACCGTGGGCTGCCAGAAAACAATGCCTTATCGCCTCGAGTTGATGACGTCAGGATCCAACTTCCTTCAACTTGAGTTTGATATAGACTGGGTTCGTTAGTCTCATCCTTCTGCCTCAGTCTCAACCCAGCTCCATCCTTCTTTCTTTCTCTGTCTTTCTGTAATATATATATATATATTCGTGTGTGTGTGTGTGTGTGTGTGTGTGTGTGTGTGTGTGTGTGTGTGTGTGTGATTTCAAATTCTTCTGTGCAATTCGAATATGTTTACATGTATATTCGAACATTATGGGATTGTTTTTCATAGTCATGCGTATTAACTTACTTTTTTTGCATTGATAGCCAGCTGCCATTCTTCACACCAACTAGAAATTTTGTCTAAGTCATCCGAAGACACTCTCCTATGCATCATAGCATCAGCAGGAAACAGCCGCAAATTACAAGTTATTCTGTCCATCGATGGTTTATATAGATAAATAATAGCTGTCCTATCACACTTCCCTGGGGCACGCCCGACGATACACTCATCTTTGATGAACACTCGACGTCGAGAACAAGGTACTGCGTTCTATTACTTAGGAAGTCTTCCAGCCAGTCAGAAATCTGTGAACCTATTTCATAAGCTCGTATCTTCGTTAGCAGTCTGCAGTGTGGCACCGCGTCAAAGGCCCTTTTTGAAATCGAGAGAAACACATTCTGCCTGTTGCCCTTCATCCACAGCTCGCAAGATGTCATGTGAGAAAAGGGCAAGCTGAGTTTCACTTGAGCGATGTTTCCTAAACCCGTGCTAATTCATAGAAAGAAGCTTTTCCGTCTCAAGGAAATATACTATACTGGAACTGAGAATATACTCAAAAATTCTACAGGAAACTGATGTCGACGATATTGGCTCGTAATTATGTGGGTCAGTTCTCTTTCCTTTCTTCCTAATGGGAGTCAACTGCGCATTTATCCAATCACTAGTAACTTTGCGCTGAATTAAAGATTCGCGTTTCACGTTCTAGAGTTCACAGTCCCGGCCAATACATCCACAAGTACCTGATTAGAGAGGAGAAAGTAGTGACTAAATACATGTCAGACTGTGAGAAAGGAAGGGATAGTAGTAATAGGGCAGACAAACAATGGGGCATAGACAATGCACAAACAATCAAAGTTGCAAAGACAGTAGTAAAAAACGAATAAAGGACGAACAGAACGACAGTGGTAAAGAGAGTCAAGAGAAAGTTTCAATGTAATAAATAGAGAGCAGTGGGAGAGGCACATATGTACACAGTAGCAGGGGGATAGGGTGTACCGTTTATGTGAACTACATTACAGTGGGAGATCGGATGGAAGAATGTAGTACCAAAAGAATTTTCAGCAGAGCACCATTACTGAAATTTGTTAGGTATTAAGTATTTAATGCACATGCACATGCTCCGAATGCAGTCTACATTAAATGAATTGATTTTGCCGATTTTGCTTTGAGAGAGAGAGAGAGAGAGAGAGAGAGAGAGCGAACGTGTTCGTACGCCAAATTTTTGGTGAGGATGGGGGAATGATAACTGAAGACGTTGGTTCTCCAATTTTCTGTCAAAATCTTTTAATTAGTAACAACCTGTTTTGAGCACCGACAACATCTTTTTTCAGCTGGTGAATGTATGAATGTACAGTGCTTGTCTTTTAAGTTAGTATTAAACATCATTAGGTGGCAGCATTGATATATCACATTAACATAATTGTTATATTTGTACTTTTTCTTCTTGAAAAATTTAATTTATACATTGGTTGATTTTTTACAGTTGATATGGATACGTACCGCGGCAACAATATCTAATGTGTTTATCAAAAATGCAGTTTCCAGACTAAAACATGAGTACGAGTATCTGCAAAGACAAATACGTACAAAGTGACGTGGTATTTCCATAAGCACGACGAAAACTAACTTGGTACGTACGTTGGCAGAGACGACGGGCAAAACAGTCGCGTGGTGTTTATTTGTTCCCCTGGCTGAATTGTTGTCTCTGTTCATCAACGCGTGGGATGCGAAGAGCGGCGACCACAGGGAGCGGTATTTGCGGTATGGACATGCCGAGCAGGCGCAGCGGAGGTTTTGTGCCGGTCACGTAGTCCCAGGAGATACACAATGCGGCTGAAGGGTTCAGCTCGTACACAGGCGTGATCTTAGTCGAAGCATTAGAGAGAGTCGAATGCAAAAATGATTACCTGACGACCAAAAATACGAGCGAGAATTAAAATTCAAGATAGTGTTCATATCCAAAAGAACACCCCTAACTTGGAAAAAGGAAACTATTTTTCATCAATCAGTAAGAACGATAGCTCAAGAGAAAAAGTTAAATAAGCAAGTTTATGGCTTAAAACGAATAACAAATTAACATTACCTGACATAGTCTGCTTTGGAGGCGATCTCATCGTTTTATAGTTTTGAAAATGAAAAGCCAAGATCGCACATTAATTGTTTATTAAATGACGACCGGTTTCGGTGCACTGTGTCACCATCATATGGTCACGTATGTGTTATAAGCTGGTCATCTTGTTAAAAAAATTGGGTATAAAATAACAAGTGCAACATTGCACTTAGTCATTATATAAAAAATACATAAGTTAAAAACATGAGTATTTTGTGAGCTGTCACGTTTTCAACTTGTGTATTTTTTATATAAATTTTTTTTATATAAAATGTATTAGCATTTCTCCTTGAAATTATGATTCGTCAATTCTGACCTCATAAAAAGCATTGATGCAAATGTTTAATTAAGAAATTAATTTTTTTAAGGAACACATTTGTGTCGATTCCGGTTGGTTTTAGGAAAACACTAATTTAATTTATTTCGTGAGGAAACGTTAGCAATTTCACTTTTTTTTAACTTATTTTCCTATAACAAATTAAGATGGGAATTTAAGAAAACACGTTCAACAAAGAAGCAAATTTCTCCAAGTAAATTTGGATCCTCACAATTAATACAATTTAATAAATTATTTGACAGAATGAAAGTACAACCCTTTAAGAAATAAAAAGTCTAAAACCGTTACTTAAAGCCGATTTATTTCATTTCATTTTTTTAGCTTTATTTTTACATTTTAAAATAAGTTAATTGAGTATTCTTCAAAATTAAATGCCAACATCGCTAATTAATTATTTATAATAATGACGACCGACTTCGGTGAACTGTGGGACCATCATCTGGTCATATACATTTTATAAGCTTATCATATTATTAAAGAAATGAATATAAAATAAAAAATGCAAAATAGCACTTAGTCACCATAAAAAAATGCACAAGTTAAAACAAGACAGCTTACAAGATTAAATAATTAATTTGCGATCTTGGCATTTCACATTGAAGAATGTAAAGCTATTAGATCGCCTCCTAAACCGGCAATGTCAAATTCATTTTGGACTCACTGCTGTGCGTATTTGTACAAATTAGCTTGTTTTGGAGCTGAAAAGCTAACGCGTTATGGATAATCCGGTTTTAACGATTTGTAGATTTTAGCGAATTATCTTTTGCTGTTTGAAACAGCAATAGATAATTAGTTTTAAGCATTTCAACTCTCGCTTTTAACACTTTTCGATCGTAGCTATAGGTTTTTACTCACTTAAGAAAAATCGTTTCGTATTTTTTGGCCATGTTCGCCCTGTTGGATCATGTTACATGCACTGAAACTCAGTTTAAAATTGAATTTCCATTCGCTCATAATTTTTTCTAGGTGATAATCTATGCATAATTAACAGTAGGCCGTCAAAGAAAGCTTCGACTGTCTCCACCAGAATACACGAAGCCCAGAAACGGGTGTGAAATCTTGTAGACTGTAGTTCAGGGGCCTTAAAGTGGTCATTCCGCCAACTTTGTAATCAGATAAACTAGACGGTGCAGATAATACTCTATACAGTCAGATTATCGGATATCTATCATCGTCACAATTCCGTAAATAGCAAAGGGAGACAAGTCTGAGGACTACTGCACAATCAGCTTAACAACTAATGGATCGCAGCTTCCAGCAAGAATAATCTGCAAAAGAATGGGAAAGAAAACTGTCGATTTGTTAGACGACAGTTTGGCTTTAGGGAAGGAAAATTGTTCCAGGAAAGCAAATTGCTCCTGCAAATGAAAGAAAGACTGACGAAAGGCTGACATACGTTATAACGATTTGTTGTCACACATAAACCGTTGGCCAATTTAAAATCTCTCAAAATGTTCGAAATTCTGCGAAAATTAGGAGCAGGCTAGAAGAAAGGAGGGATAATAAGAAAATATCTTGTACTCTATCTGGCTGTTTGGTACAGGAAACCATGCAATATAATTTCTATCAAAATATATTCTTGGTCACCGATAATTTATTTTGATCAAAATGTTTACCCATATTGGGAAATTAACCGTTTCATTCCCAGTGTTGTTCATGGACAACAACGTATTAAAAGTTGATTTATACCGTATTTTGTGCATCAGTCCTCAAAGTTGCATTTTTGTTGATGAACAACATGCTTCTAATACGACATTTTGCCGTTTGGTACGGCGTGTAGCCAATTCTGAGGCATTAATATGTCCATCTTGGAGGTTGTGTTGCGTTGCCGTCTATTCGTGGCTAAAAGTGTGAGCGTGAGTGTGGATCCTTTTATTTTATTCCACCAGTGAATTGTCTTGTCAATGGTGCTGTGGCGAAGATTATGCTGTCAATATCGAACTGGCAGTGTTATCTATCAACTAAATTACGAAAAGTAATAAAATACCTCGATACAAATGTCTGTGTTGTGCATGAGAAACATGACATAAAAAATAAATAGCTCTGCCAAAAATTTTAAAACACAAATATTGATATTTACTGCAATGTATTAATACAAAAAACACTCAATTTTAATTTTTCCAAATCTGAATTCAAAATGTGGGAATGAAATGATTAAAGTAAATTACACCAAGCACACATTCATGCCTGAGGGATGACTCGAAACTCCGCTGGGAATCCCCGCCCAATCCGTAACATGACGTGTTAAAACTACGCAGCTGTTCCGCGCGGCTCCAATACACCTGACTGACTGACTTGACAAATGTACTCTTGCTTGAGATATTTGTAAACTGTTACTGAAAACAGTGCATTATGCTACAAAGCAGAGCCTTACCTCGTAAGTGATGAAAAACGTTTGCAGTCTAAAACAAGATGTCCATTCAGACATTATGTTACAAGCAATCCAGGTATGATGGGTATAAAAATCTGGTTACATCTGTATCTAGTAAATGCATACTTAATAGTCTCCCGTACACGAGTGTTGATACTCTTCAACCAACTGATTAATCCGCAAGTGAAAATATTGCTCTTAGTCCTATGTAACCATAGTTAGGCAAAATTGTGCGTATCAGAACTGACACTTCGATACGCCTTGCAAACCATCCGAGGGCGTCATAGACAACTTTAGTAAGCACGGAAGTTCATCGTACTGCAAAAACCGTAAAATATATGACGACGGCACTACCTTAACAGTTTAGAAGAAAATGAAATAAGTTCTTATTCTTTCAGCTATCTCCCACTCCACAAGAGTCAGAAGAAACCTAATTGGGATTCGACAGTGAGGATGAAATGATGCGGATGCACTCCACAGAAGCCGATAGAAGACGTTGGACACTGCATTCTACAACTTCCTTGACATGCTTGCCGTGAATACCTGTGTATTTCATATAGGAGCGATGGCTAAATAGGAAAGAAGTAGATTCACTTAGATAAGAAAAGAACAGATACGTACGATGGCAACTCCGGGAACTGAAGTGAGTATACACATATATAACTAGACTATAAACATCAAAATCGTGAAAATAGTGTTCGATACCTATAGCGTTTTTGTAAGTGTAATTAAAAACTAGCGAAACCGTGCTGGAATATTCTGTTCGTTTGTATTAGGTAACCAGAAAATATTTGGATGCACGCAAAAATTGCAAGTATAAAGTTTCAGTGCAGCTACATATATTTTGATGTTTACTGCATTACACTAGTTCAGAAAACACATAATTTTAATGTTTCTAAATCTGATTTCATAATGTGGGGTTAAACAAAAAGTTATAATAATCTGCACAGTGCTTGGCTCCCATCATTTTGCGGCGACGGCAGTACATAATACTGCAATCACCGCTGACTCAGTCACTTCCACTGCAGCTATCAGACGCTACTGAAGTTCCTTTAAACGCTTCGGAACCCCTCTTAGAGCAAGTCTCTCTCTCACTCTCTCCAGCGCTGCGCCGCTTTGCGATTGGGCGACAGCTACTTAAGACTTTCGCTTTCGTGCCCGGGGCCCGGTTTCCCGCGAACTGAAGATATCGCTCAGCCGCCGGCTATCTGAGAATTTGCCGAGCGAATCCCCGCAGACGGCCGGACGTCAGCACCTTTCGCAAGAAAATGGGCGCAGTTAACTGGGATTGCTCGGCAGAAGAGGAGGGGATGTAGAAGGTGGGAGATGGAAGGAGGGGGAGAGAGAGATGGGGGATAGAGAGAGAGAGAGAGAGGGACAGAGAAAGTGAGTGAGAGAGAGAGCAAACGGAGGCGTATAATTTCATCTAGGGAGCCGCGGACTGCTGAAAGCGGAATTGAGGTGCAGCGAGAAACGGGACGTTTGCCGCGGAGGTCTGGGGCGAAGTTTTGCTGCTGGGGAATGATTCACTCCGGCGCTCGGCCTCCGCAACTCTGTAATTACTTATATAGGCGGAGAGCATTAGCGAGGCAGACGGGCCTAATTCGATAACAGCTGGCGCTGCGCCCCTCAGGGATCCACCCTGGGCCCCGCACAAAGGCCCGCGTCTTCGCAGCTGCGAGCGGCGCCCGGAAAGATTTGTGGCGCGGGGCGCGACGGGCTACCGGGCGTCTGCCGAGGCGCAGCAGGCCCTCCAGTGTGCTGGAAAGCGTCCGTTTTATCCGCGGTATTCGTTTTGTGGAAGGCTCTCCTGCGGTACTCTTTTTTACGTTTACTTCGGGTGAATATCTTCCCTCGGTCTAATACATTCTGAAACGACAGTCTAAAATACAGGCTCAAAACTACCGCTCATTTTTATTATACGCGGCTGCAGCAGCGCTCCAAGCGGCAGGAAGGCTACATTTCTGATAACGGTATCGCACAGTGGCTGCGCGTCCTACGTTTTCACTGGTTCAGTGAACCCCCAGAGTAGAGCTCGTCGTGAAAACAATACATAAATAAATAATTGTAGAAAGATATAAAAAAAAGCCAAGATCGCTGATCATCAATTTTTATTTAAGACGACCGGTTTCGCTGAACTATGTCAGCATCATCTGGTCCAATAAAATCATTTTACAAGGCCATAATCTTGTAATTTCAATAAGTTGCTATATAACATAATTTAAAGTGCATAGGTGCACTATGTCATTATAATAAAACATAATTATGTTTTATTATATACCTTGCCCCTATAGCATTGCCCTTATATAGCTTGCCCCTTAATTATGTTTTATTATAATGACATAGTGCACCTATGCACTGTAAATTATGTTATATAGCAATTGATTGACATTACAAGATTATGACCTTGTAAAATGATTTTATTGGACCAGATGATGGTGACATAGTTCAGCGATACCGGACGTCTTAAATAAAAATTGATGATCAGCGATCTTGGCTTTTTTATATCTTTGTACAATATCATAATTGGATCGCCTCCTAGAACATAAACAAACTATAAACTTGCCCTTATATAGCTTGTCCCTTAATTATGTTTTATTATAATGACATAGTGCACCTATGCACTGTAAATTATGTTATATAGCAACTGATTGACATTACAAGATTATGACCTTGTAAAATGATTTTATTGGACCAGATGATGGTGACACAGTTCAGCGAAACTGGACGTCTTAAATAAAAATTGATGATCAGCGATCTTGGCTTTTTTATATCTTTGTACAATATCATAATTGGATCGCCTCCTAGAACATAAACAAACTATAAATAAATGAAATTAAAAGGGGTTCTAAACTATCATTCTTCGTTTCTTTTATTTCCGAAAAAAGTGCCTGCAGCAATGAATATTTCGTAATACGACATATTTCTTTACTTAAAACTTCCCTTTTATTGCTGCTAAAATGATTTTATTAATCCACTACAGCTGTTTCGCACAGTACGGCATTGTCAAGTGGTCTCCAAAAAAATAAAAATGTTTGTAAATCTATCGAACCAAACTGCGTGGTCATCAGTCCGTAGCTTACAAACTACTTAAACTAATGCAAACTAACCTAAGGACAACACACACACACACACACACACACACACACACCCACCCACACATATGCCCCAGGGAGGACTCGAACCTCCGACGGTGAGGTGCCTTAGACCGCTCGGCTACTCCACTGCGGCTTCCAATATATATATATATATATATATATATATATATATATATATATATATATATATATATTCTTTTTTTTTAAGAAATTACTGCATCCATTCTCAATGAAGATTTATTAAACCATGACCGGTTTCAAGCTGCCTAGCAGCTCATCATCAGATGGTATATATACATTTAGTGCAAATTACATTTGTATAGTTAGGAGTTTCACATTTAGTATCTCCGTGTGCGTTCCGCTTTTGGAAGGTATTTCACAACACTGCCCTTCTATCAGCACCAGGGGCGCCGACTCCCTGGGTGCTGCGGTGCTGGTGCACCCCCCACGAATTTTTTGGGGGTGCTCTGCAACCACACAAAATAAGGAGGAGAATAACGTACCACAAAAATGGGGAAATGTCATAGCTGTCAATTAAGCATTTTGCCATCGCACTGTAGCAATCACGACCTAGCCGCTAGGTTGTTCCCACAGTGCCCCAAGCAGCACTCACTGCAGAGGCTTGGAGCCCTTTCGGAGGGAGGGGAGAGACCACTGACCCTAGCCGCATGACGTCGTAACCGATGCAACAGTCAGAGTTCAGTGACAGCCTTAGTTTGCTGTGGCAGCTCCATTAATTCTGTTTATTAAGATGGATTGACATCCGCACTGTCTTTCACGGCAAAGTATTTAATTCTGCTAACAGGTACAGCATACTAGTATAGTGGCGTTACACACGAATACACGTAAAACATCGCGGGCAGGTAGACGGCGAAGCACCTGCAGGGTTAGTAACCGAGCTTAATAATGACACATATACAGAAATGAACTGAAAAAGTGAACCCAAGAAAGAGGTTTTGACTATTCATTGCTCCATTCACGAAGCGCCATTGTCTTCTGAAGGAGTGCAACCAGGCGCCGTAACAAAAGACGTCACGTGTGTGCAATCTGTGCTTTGTCGCCATATAAGTAACCGCCGTTTCAAAGGTGTCCTGAAAGTTATTCAAGTGGAGCATGGGTATATATCTTGGCACAGTCCAATTCGTTGGCTTAGTTGTCTTTGTTTGTCAGTCATGAGGAAATATGTCTATCTAAATGAAAGGGGCAAACTTCATTGTCGAATAGATTAAAACTGGATATTGAATTTAGGGCTCAACTAAAAGTTGAGGATTAGGCTCTGCCAACTGCTGCAAACCAGTTGACGTAATTCAGATAACACGTTCGTCATTCGACCACATAGCCAGAAAAGACTAAATGAGTTTCTGGACCATCTGAACTTGATACACCCCAACAAGTAGAGAATGATGGTCAGTGCCTACTGTTGGGTGTCCTGGTCACGAGAGAACATTAGTCCACAGTGCGTATTGTGCAACAGGCACTGACATATCTAAAAGTCGGCAGTAGCCATAACCAAGCACAGAAGAGTGGACGTAGATCACCCACAGCGTTTCAAAAGTAACGGGTACTCGACGAGTGACATCCCGACGGGATGATCAGTCTTCTGATTTACTTCAGGATTCTGCTGATTTTACTACGTAGGTAGAAACCCCACATAAATTTTCCTGGCCGGCCGCGGTGGCCGAGGTGACTGAGGCGCTCCAGTCACGGTCAGCACGGCCACTACGGTTGGGGGTTCGAATCCCCCCTCGGGCATGGATATTTGTGGCGTCCTAGTTCGTAAGTAGTTCATAAGTAGTTTGTAACTTTAGGGACTGATGACCCCGTAGTTAAGTCCCATAAGCTTAACAAACATTTGAACATTTGATTTGAAATTTTCCTGAGCTTCTTATTCTTCTGCCGTTGTATCAGGTCGTCTGGTGTCATGAAACCCATTGCGGATGTCACTCGTTGAGTACCCGTTACTTTTGAAAACTCGCTGTGGCTGATCTACGTCCACTGCCTACTGGCCAGGGTCAGAATCATTGTAATCCTATATATAGACAAGGTTGATCTGAGGTAAAGACTTCTTGGTATCTACCATATACCATCTGAATTCTGTCTGTCTTATCTCATACTACCGGAACAGTTGACATAAGATGTCAAGAACACCAAAGACATATCAGGCTACTAAATCAGCAATTGCCTGAAATTTGAGCACGCCATGGAATACGATAAAAACAGGATTCTATCATACACCATTAGCTTCTGGAACAGAGCTTAACTGTATTTCTCGGTAAAATTTCTTCATGTTGGTTGAGGAGCGACCTTAACATTAATTAGAGGAAAACCACATTTGAACATATTATTAAGGAGACTCTATTTCACCAGCAAAGTTTTTCATCATCTGATCTCTTTCCTTCATGTTTATCAAACACAGGCTATGGCCTGCAGAGGAGCCTTCCTATTTGTGCGTCTGAATAAAAAGTTCATGAAAACATCGATAAAATCATTAAGATACTGATGAAGTCATTTATAAAATCAAAATCCCAGTAAAATCATTGACAAAACTACTGTTAAATGTCGTCGCTAAGAGGCAGTGCCAGCAGCTTGTAGTAAGCTTCCTATATACTTACAGAATTCTCCGCTGGCGCTGTCTTTCAGCAATCATTTCGAAGTGTTTTGTCATTGATTTTATCAGTGATTTTTGTCAATAATATTGTGATTTTGTCAACGATCGTATCAGTGTATTTATCGAAGCTTTTATTGAGAGAGGCACGGGCCATGTTAATCATTTTATGAAAGGATCCTATGCAGGCATTAGCCTGTTTTTGGTAAATTAGAAAAAAAAATGTAAAAAATAAGATGATGGCAACTTTGCGGTTCCCGAAACCGGTTTTCATGTATAAATATCCAATATAGCGACCTTGGCTTTTAAGTGAGTTTTCAATCGAATGAATTCATAGTGGTCAAGGTGACAGAGAAAGAAATATATAAATACGATCCCTTTTTCATAAAACCCGCTGAGCAGACACGGGGCAGATTTTAAAGCTGCTTAATTTCTACAAGGTGCGCCGAGTTCACGAGCAACCTCTACAGCAGCCCGATGCGGCAGGAAGCGCACCTCGTAGGCGCAAACCGAACCGACAGTACAACAACGACGACGCCAAAAAGAGAAGGATCTCTAACAGCGTGCTGGCAACGCTCCTGGGGGAAGTGGACCGACTACGGAACGCCGTGCGGCAGCCGCCATCACGAAAGCGGCCGTATTGGGCGCGGACCAACAGTGAAGCACGTGAAGCGTTTGTAATGCTGATTTCGTATGAAAATGGGTGTTGCGTATTAAAGTTGGGGACCGCAAAATGAAATTTTACCAGGTAGTGAAATATTTTTAAATGAAATTACTGAGCAACTTTGTCAAGGAAGGGACTATTTAAACAAAATTATTGGATTCGCCATTAAATGGTAGCGATCGCGATTTCGGTAGCAAATACAACACCAGAAAATATCATTACAGCAGAAGCCGGCGGAATCTAAATTTTATCTTTTTGAGAGCTGGTACTAATATTTCGGTCATATTCTGTAGTGATACTAGCTGAGATGACTGGAATATTACTTCGATAAATTGATGCTGCGATTGTGCATTTCGTTTACTACTGTTCTATGACCGTGTTGAAAATTAATCATGATAGTCGCCAAAAATTGCAAAATTATCGGACTTCATCCACATCGCGAAGATTTTTCTGCAGGCATTAAAATGTAATAAACCATTCATAGACACGGAATAAATAAAAGTTACATAGAGAATGTTCTAGTACAATCGCGGAACAAATCGCAACAATACCCGAGCGTCACTTTATGAAGTACTGGATCTGCTGAAATAAATAACTTTAAAATTAGTGAGAATAGAAGGGATTGCAAGTAAATAAGATATTTCAAATTAACTGTGGGGGCATATTGAAATTAATAAAAAAAGACTAAGCTCACATTTACATTAATTAGGCAAAATCCTGGAACACATCCTAGGAGGAGAAAGTAAGTGACGAACAGTTCCGCTCTCTCCCTTCAGCTTTTTTCAAAAAAGGTGAACGTAATAAATATCGAGTGTTTATCGATACGCTGGCAGAGAGAGGGCGGAAGTCAGCGACAAGCCTCGCTCAAGTTACTTTGATAAAAAAAGAATCATTAATGTATTACTACTACACTCTACAGAAACGAAGGCACCAAGTGCGAACCGCATAGAGAGCACCGGGCGGTGGCTATGCGAAAATATGTGTCACTGTCAGCTTGTCGATAAGTCTGAGAGACCACTTTACGAAGCCGCCGATTTACGATGTCGAAATATCGTGGTGCCAAGACGCCGACTGCCATCAGAACACACCCCACACTTGGAACCAGCACTGTATGTTAGTGTTTCCCATGGTGACAACAGGACAGTACTTGGCCTGAAACATTCATTACAATGATACAATTGAAAGTGTCAGAATCCGTTAATTATGGTGAATTTGGTTTTCGGGCGGGATGCGAACCTGTAAAGGGCTGACCAGGTGGGTCCTTACGGCTGAGAGTACTAAGGACAACCAAGGCACTCAGTCTCCATGTCTCTACACTCAACGCAACAGTCGCAACAATCCATCCAGATTTTGTTACCTAGTCCGACAGAGCGCTCCAAACGGTCACGAAGCAACACTCCTGAACATATCAGACGAGTGCGAATATTATCGTTTATACTGATTCGCAATTTGCTTCTAACAGTAGGGAGCAAGGTAATGCCTCAAAAGTTGACAATAAATGAAAAAGACACCATGTTTGTCTTTATACAGTTTACTAGAGACCCTAAGAGCTACGAAGCGGTACGGTATAGCACAGTATTCCTACAATTTCCTTGTAACATACAATTATTAACCGGAAATGTCATTACTTGTAAGAACAAAAGCATGTTTAGAACACCCAAAAGCTGACATTTTGTAGAAAGACAATATATGTTTGGTTTTTATTATCGACAGCTTAGCTAACTTTTTTTTTTTTTTTTTTTTTTGTAGTAGTAGTAGTAGTAGCAGTTGTTTGCATGAATATTTCCAAATTATCCTTTTGGTGTATTAATTTTTGTTCCGGAAGTTCTGAAATTTATGTCACGATTTGAAACTTTAAAATGGCTACATAAATGACTTTTTTACCTATAGACATTAAATTTGACCACTGTTTGATTTCTTATAAGACTTTTTAAGCTGATTTACTGTATTAATAATGACAATGAATTTGGCTAAACAAAATTCTAAAAACTTCAGACTAGCTTTTCTTTTCCTTTTTAAAGAAAATCTTACTTAGAAACTATAATTTAATGTGTACACCAAAAGTCATGATGGTTTTCGAATGGGAAAATATTGGAGTAAGTTTTGTTTTACTCATTAGTAGTCTGTAGGACTTCATTATTCCTACCGAATTATGTCAACATTATAATGTCTAAACGCATATAATCCTGACAAAGAATTATTATTTTTTCATTTACTGACAATTTATTGCGTTATTGTCTTTTCCGATATGCTCAAGAAAGACTTACTTAACGAAAAAATGGTGTAGTTTTTCCTATTCAGCAACCAGTCTTTTAGGTATTTCACTGACAAATTTTCTGTTCACCTATAACACCAAAATATTATAATGATTCTGTTAAAATCTTATGGGAAAGTAATAATCAATATGAAAAAAAAACTTACTTTCTGAAGCCATCATGTCAGATTATTGATATAACAACATACTCCTTTGCATTATACACGCTGAAGCGTATCTTCATCTGACGGTCCACACATTAATACCGTGGCAGTTGTAGCATGTAAATTAAATAAGCATTAGCATTACAGTAAAGCCCGTTCCCGACGGAGGTTAGAATCCTCCCTAGCGTTAAATCGAGTATAATTTAGGCTGGGCACCGTCCGCATAAATCCATGCAAGAGATGCATTTCTATTGTATTAACAAAATTGGTTACCCATTTTGCTTGTTTTCTATCTGAATAAACAACTCTAAGGTCAGCATAATCCGTAAGTTGCCTATAAATTGTAGTTCTACACCACCTTCCCTGCTTTATTTAATATTGTTTCACAAGTGCTGAGAACAAGCTGAGATGCAATTTTACTTATGTCTAAATCCTGTTGCGCCATAAATGTATTCTTAGCCACCTTTCTAAGATAACTTTAATTGTGGTGGCTTGGTTTTTAATAATGTGTGTAATAACGTGTGAGCTGATATGTATTAACTTCCAGTTATTGAAGTAATTTGAAACGAGTCAGTTCTCAATTTGCTCCAGGGAACAAGGCTTTGTAGCATGGAGGTTCACAAGGACCTCATTTGCTAATTTTAGTGATAAGACGAGGCTCTTATTTCGTACAGTTGTAGACTCTTAACTTACGTCAGAAATAATAACATTTTACCTTTTAAACTAATACTAGATGACCCGTGCCAATATTTCGCACCGTTAGTGGAATGACAAAAAAAAAAGAGAAGAAAAGAAAAATAAAAAAATAAAATAAAATAAAAAATAAAATAAAATAAAAATAAAAAAGGGGAAAAATGGAAGTTGAATGTTCACTCATAGCTTTCTTCAGAATCAATCAATGCAAGTGTTTAAAAGCTCAAATGAAAGAGCTTGACCCGCTGAGTGTTGTGAGGTCAAAAATAACTGCGTACCTTAATTGGGATCGTAAAACAAACCGATTAAAGTATTCAGTGCAAGGACCGAAGGATACCGCGTTTGAATAAAACTAAAGGATGGGGATATTTCATTCTGATACTTGATGACAAATCTGCGAATGAATACCTTCCTTTTAAAGCGAAAATGATGGAAATCGGCCGGATAGAACGGCCTGACAGACTAACTTTACAGCAAGGACGTCCCCATAAGAAATATATAGAAGGAAAGTGTAGAAAAAGTAAGGCGAGAGATATAAATACTGATACCTGATGAGAAATCTGTGGACGAATACCTTTCGTTTAAAACAAAGGTGAAGGATATCAGCCCGGTAGTTTTGTTTGACCGACTGACTTTAGTTTTCGTAGATTCATTTAATATAAGATGACGACCAATTTGGTGACGTATTTTGTAATATGTTGAACATGCGTTTTAGTCATTCTATATATCGACGAGAGACTCTTTATTTGAGATGTGCTCCTATGTGAAGACCTTGTAAAAACATTCTGATGATGGATTGAAATCAGTCAAACCTGTCAAGGAAAATAATATATTCTTATCAGCGATTTTGACGTGAGACGCTAAATAAGGGGTATTTTTATTATTTTATTATGACAGTTACATATTGGATACTGCAGTCCCAAAATGCGTTTCTGAGGATAATATTCCTAATATTAGTAAAATTTAATTACAAAAATTAAGCGTCTAGGTTTCAGAATGAAAATAAAAATTAATAGGATAAAATCAGTAACAATGTTTCTCACGATAAATACCTTAACGCATAAATCATTAAATTCAGGTCTGTAGCCGCAAGTATCCTAATCGTCTACTACACATACGTTAGTGGCATCCCCTCCTAAATGGGACGTTTCAATGACTTTACGACTGGGACGCTAAGAGCTAGAAGCTATATCCGTCCACACGTTCTAGTGGCCCAGTTTTTCCTCAGATCAGAGTTGCCGCTCCCTTAGCTCTTTCGCTACTCCATTCGGGCACACTTGCTCCCTTTCACTCTTTCTCGCTCGACCAGTTGCTGCGATGGTCCTGAATGAAGTCATAAAGTTAGCACGTTCTCGCCGCATTAACTATTCACCAACTTTAACCGAGGCGTTCTAATTTCTGCCGCTCCACACACTAACACACACCACACACACACACACACACACACACACACACACACCTGATTAAGATTTTTATTCGTCCTTCATTCCGACGGCACACTGCTCGATGTGAACGAGTAATTCCGAATGGCGCGGTGATAAACCGGCTGCGCGGAATAAGTTAAGAAAATTGACGAGGGATATAAAAATGTAATTAATTGACAGTGGGGCAGCGGAGAGAGAACGAGAAGTGCAGCCCGTGTGACGTCACAGGTCCTCGTTAGGAACGGGAATTGAATCCCGATTGAGCGTTCGCAGCCGGCTACGCCGAACAGAGGCGCGCTATGGCAGTGACAAGAACGTCCCGCGTAATTCTAAATTAGATTTCTACCTGGAGTGGGACTTTGTCGGGGGCGGAAAATGTTGGTGTTCTCTGGCAGTGAAATGCCACCCACTGGCTGCTCGGGGTTCCTTCCTACTCTTCCTCTACTCTCTCTCCATTTCTTGTATCCAGCGATACTCTCTCCTTCTTTTAATCACTCCTCCGCCCTAAGCGTAATTGCCTCGTTGTCAGCGCGATTCCCCTTTCTCTCTTCTGATGTGGAAAACGCAGAAGTCCGAGAATATTTCGACACATTTTTTTACAGAGAATGTCGATATATTTTTCACCGATCGGCTACAATGACCTGCCGAAATGCATCGAAAATGTAATCTTTGCCTGTTGCCTTGAAGAGGCCGTATCTC
Source organism: Locusta migratoria (assembly GCA_026315105.1). Classification (NCBI taxonomy): domain Eukaryota; kingdom Metazoa; phylum Arthropoda; class Insecta; order Orthoptera; family Acrididae; genus Locusta; species Locusta migratoria. Next base: position 35,713,017 of record CM048750.1, on the reverse strand, counting down.
ACCGTAATTGCATTTTAATATAATTATGTAAATACGCTAAAACGAAAATTGTGGTACAGATTACTAGTTTATTCGTACAAGAAGGCCAATGAACGTTACATATTCGAAAGATTGTTTGTCGTAGATTTCACGAATATAAATATTATGTGTGCATTTAGCCATTAAAAGTGGTAAAAGTAGAAATTTTCCTACCTACAGCTTGGATCAAGTTCTACATTCTCCAACAATCAGCTCACTGTTTGGCCATTCGCCTCGACCGAAGACGCTGTAATGTAGCGCATCTGCAATATTAAAATAATGTATAAAAATAAGTGACTATCGAAACATGGAGTGCTCCCAACTCACTTTATTGTGCCGTTCAAATGATTTATTTTCGCAGTGATTAAGAGAGATTAAAGGAATTATTTTCATATGAATGCCGATATAAAGAATGATGCGCCGGGAGAGGCATCTAGCGGTGCTCGGGTGGAACTACGAAGTCGAGATTGCCGATATAAATGACGAAGCGTCGAGAGAGGCATGTAGCGGTGCACGGGTGGAACTACGAAGTCGACGTTGTCAGCACTGGAATTCTGAATATCGCAGTATCGAAATAACATTATTTCTTGGCGTTGTATAAATATACGAACACCGAAATTGTAGCTCCATTTCAAATATTAGGCTAATGAAAGTTATATAATTCGAAAATGGCATGAGAAGTATGTACTTCCTTTTTTATTTGTCGTTATTGTGTTTCCTTAACACGTAAAAGATACCGATTCATACCTCCCGGTGTCGGTTAAATTTTACCAAATATCCCACCGGCAATACTAGTATAAAAAAATTGAGGTGTTTGTGTCAAAAATCAAAACTACACATCGCAAACGAATAGTATTTGTATGTTTTAGAAGGTATCACTATGGTGGTGGAGGGTTGATAGCGATAAGGTGGTGAAAGATATGGGAGTTGAAAGTTGCCAACTTACAAATTCTACTTATAGGTCAAAATTTTGCTCTTCAGCAAAAAACTACACAATGGAGACGATCTCTTTGTGTTGTTGTAGCAACACCATAGCAGTTCCGTGTCGATAGCTATAAAAGGATGTAAGATGTAAGCTTATACAAATTCGGACTGTAGACCAGCGATGGCTGGTGACACTATAATAGCAAAGAGGTTATATACAGCAAAACGTGATGCACACAAGGAAGTTAGAGTACAGGGAGACGCCCCTACGCTGAAAAGTGAAGCCTGCCTCCGCCATATTGCTAAGTTCATATTGTAGAGCTAATATTTTACGTCACTTAAAACATGAATAAAGCGTCCGACGGATTTGCCGTGATGTACAACGTGTCAAAAGAGTGCAAATTAGCCGTTAAAAAGCAAGTTTTCAAATACATTATGATGTGCATTTATTACTGGTTTGATACAGCTCTCAACGCTACCTGTCCTGTGCAAGTCTCTTCATCTGAGAATACGTTCGGCAACCTACATCCTTTTGAATATGCTTACTGTATTCCTTCTTCGGTCTCCGATTTTTACCCCACACAAGTTGACAATTCCTTGATGTCTCAGAATGTGTCTTACCAACCTATCCCTTCTCTTAGTCAGGGTATGCCAGAAACTCCTTTTCTCCCCGATTCGGTTAAGTACTTCCTCATTAGTTACGTGATCTACCCATCTAATTTTCATCATTCGTCTGTAGCACCACATTTCAAAAGCTTCTATCATCTTTTTATATGAACCCCTTATCGACCACGTTTCACTCCCATACAATGCTACACTCCAGACAAATGCTTTACGAAAGGACTTCCTAACATTTAAATTATGTTGGATGTAACAAGTTTCGCTTCTTTAGAAACGCTTTTCTCCCCATAGCCATTCTGCGTTTTATATCTTCTTTACTTCGGCCATTAAAAGTTATATTGCTACCCAAATAACAAAATTCATCTACTATTTTTATTGTCTCATTACCTAATCTAATTATTCAGCATCGCCAGATTTTCTGACATTACATTCCATTACCTTCGTTTTACTCTTGTTAATGTTCATCTTCTATCTTCCTTTCAACACACTGTCCATTCCATTCAACTGCTCTTCCAGATCCTTAGCAATCTTTGACAAAATTACTATGTCATCGGCAAACCGCAAACTTTTTTTTCTTCTCCCTGAACTTTAATTCCCTTTCCAAATTTCTCCTTCCATTCCTTCACTCTTGCGCAATGTACAGATTTAACAACATTGGCGAAAGGATACAACCCTGTCTTACTCCCTTCCCAACCTCTGCGTCCCTTTCTTGCCCTTCGACTCTAATAACCGCTGTCTAGTTTTTGTATCGGTTGAATATAACTCTTCGCTCCCTATATTTTATCCCTGCTACCTTCAGAGTATGAAAGAGTGTATTCCAGTCGACATTTTCAAAAGCTTTCTCCAAATCTACAAACGCCAAAAACGTAGGTTTGCCCTTCCTTAGCCTATCTTCTAATGTTTTTCTCCCATGTTCCTAAATCCAAAATGATCTTCCCCGAGGTCAGATTCCATAATTTTTCCATTCGTCTGTATATAATTCGTGTTAGTATTTTGCAACCATGACTAATTAAACTGATAGTTCTGTAATTTTCACACTTGTCTGCACTTGATTTCATTGGAATTGGAATTACTATATTCTTCTTGAAGTCGGAGGGTATTTCCCCTGTCTTGCATACCAGGTGATACAATTTTTTCATGACTGGCTCTCCTAACTAAATCAGCAGTTCAGACAGAATATCATCTACTCCAGGGATTCAAGTCCTTCAGCGCTCTGTCAAATTGTTGTCTCAGTATCATATCTCCTTTCTCATCTTCCTCCATTACGTCTTCCCTTTCTAGAATACTGTCTTCAAGTTTATTTCCCTTGTATAGGCCCTCTATATATTTCTTCCACAATGCAGCTTTCCCCTCTTTGCTTAGTACTGGTTTTCCGTCTGAGTTCTTGATATTCATACAGCTACTTTTCCTTTCTCCAAATATCTCTTTTATTTTCTTGTAGGCGGTATCTATGGCCTTCCTCTAGAGAAAAAACAAGTGTTTGTATACCCTAGTTATGCATTCTTTTACGGCCCTGCATTTGTCCTATAGCCACTCCTGCTAAGCCAGTCTGCAATTCCTGTCAACCTCAATTTTTCAGAAGTCTTTACTCCATTTTTCCTGCTTCAATTGCAGATTTTTATATTTTCTCATCAATTAAGTTCAGTATATCCTGTGTTATCCAGGGATTTCTATTAAACCTTGTCCTTCTGCCTATATGATCCTCTGCTGCATTCACTACCCTATCTCTCAGAGGTACCCATTCTTCTTCTACTGTATTACTTTCCCCCGTTTCAGCCAGTCCTTGCCTAATGGTCCCTCTGAAACTCTCAACCACCTCTGATTCCTTCAATTTGTCCAGGTTCCATCTCCTAACCTTTCTACCTTTCTGCAGTCTCTTACATTTTAATCTGCAGTCATAACTAACAAGTTATGGTTAGAGTCCATATCTGCCACTAGATATGTCTTACACTTGAAAACCTGGTTTCTAAATCTATTCCTTACCATTATAAAGTCAATCTGGTACCTTCCAATGTCTCCTGGTCTCTTAGACGTATACAGCCTACTTTCATGATGTTTCAACCAAGTGTTGGTGATCATTAAATTGTACTCTGCGCAAAATTCCACCAAGCGATCTCCTCTTTCATTCCTTTTTCCCAGATCATATTTACGTACTACATTTCCTTCTCTACCCTTTCTTACTACCGAGTTCCACTCCCTTATCACAATAAAGTTTTCGTCTCCCTTAAATTTCTGAATAATTTATTTTATCTCCTCATACATTTCTTCGATATCCTCATCATCGGCCATGCTAGTTGGCATGTAAACTTGCACCACTGTGATCAGTTTTGGCTTCGTGTCTATCTTTGCTACGATAATGCGTTCATTATGCTGTTCATAGTGACTTACCAGCATTCCCATTTTCTTATTCATTATGAGACCTACTCCTGCGTTACCACCAACTGATTTTCTATTTATGACCCTGTACTCACCTGACCAGAAATCCTGTTCATCCTGCCACGTAACTTCACTAATGCCCACTATATCTAACTTCAACCTATTCATTTCCCGTTTTAAAATTTCTAACTTGCCTAAGCGATTAAAGGTTAAAACATTCCACGCTCCGACCCGTAGAATGCCTGTTTTGTTTTTCTTGATGACGACATCCTCCTAAGTAGTCCCCGCCCGGAGATCCGAATGGGGGACTATTTTACCTCCGGAATATTTTACCCAAGAAGACGCCACCATATATCCATACGAGGTAACGGTATATCGCCCCAAATTTGCGACTGGATAGGGGATTTCCTCTCAGAGAGGACACAGTTTGTATTAATCGATGGTAAGGCATCGACTAAAATGGAGGTGATTTCGGGCGATCCACAGGGTAGTGTTATTGGTCCTCTGCTGTTCCTTATGTACATAAAGGATTTAGGGGAAAATGTAAGTAGCTCTCTTAGGTTGTTTGCAGATGACGCCGTCATTTACCGTCTAGTAAAATCATCTGAAGATCAAAACCAACTGCAGAACGATTTGAATAAGATATCAGTATGGTGTAAGAATTGGCAGTTGACTCTAAATAATGAGAAGTGTGAAGTCGTCCACATGAGTACGAAAAGAAATCCGTTAAACTTTGTTTACACGATAAATCAAGTGTGAAGGCCGTGAACTCCACAAAATACCTAGGAATTACAATTACTTCTGACTGAAATTGGAAAGAACACGTAGATAATGTTGTGGGAAAGGCGAACCAGATATTGCGCTTTATTGGCAGAACACTTAAAAGATGCAACAGCACTGCTAAAGAAACTGCATAAACCACGCTTCTCCGTCCTTATTTGGAGTATTGATGCCCAGTGTGGGATCCTTATCAGGCGGGTTTGACGGAGGACATCGAAAGAGTCCAAAGAAGGGCAGCTCGTTTTGCATTGTCACGATACAGGGGAGACAGCGTTACGGAAATAGGATCTGGGATGGGAAACATTACAACAACGGCGCTTATCGTTGCGGCGTGGGCTACTTACGAAACTCCAACCGCCAACATTCTCCTCCGAATGCGAAAATATATTATTGACTCGCACTTACATAGGTAGAAATGATCATCAGAATAAAATACGAGAAATCAGAGCCCGAACGGAGAGATTCAGGTGTTCATTCTTACTGCGCGCTATTCGATAATGGTATGGGAGGTAAAATAGTATAACGGTAGTTCGATGAACCCTCTCCCAGGCACTTAAATGTGATTTGCAGAGTATCCCATGTAGATGTAGATACAGTAGAGCTGCATGTCCTCGGGAAAAGTAACGACTGTAGTTTCCCCTTGCTTTCAGCCGTTCGCAGTAACTGCATGGCAAAGCCGTGTTAGCTGATACCCCTCCGCTGTGGTTGTACCTACGATTCGGCTATCTGTATCGATGAGGCACGCAATCCACCCCACCTCGGCAATGTCTGTGGTTCACGGGGGTGGACTATTTATTCAAGAAATTATATTGTTTGAAAATACGTACGTTGCAGTGACTGTCAGTTCAATGCATTAGCCGTAAGAGGGTTGACTTAACGCATGATTTTAACAGATAAATAGCATTCCAAAACTGACGAAGCTGGCTGACAAGGCCTTCTCCCTTTATTCTAACCTCCTTGGATGCACATTCTTCAGTTGTTTTTTCTGCAACAAGCGTAAAATAAAGAAATGAAAATGCATATTCCAGTTTGAATAATAAGACTACAAAGAAAGATGCCAAAGCGTAAGAAAGGAATTTCGCGTTCTCGATTCCTTTCTAAAAGACAGAAAATTGTCCTGAAAAGTGAATCTACAGACGATAGAAACTTCAAATTTGTAGACGTTGTATATCTTACATTGTAGGCATCAGCGATTTTCGCTATTCCCAACCCTAAGGGGGTGAAATAGGGAATGGATGTTTTTTTTGGAAAATGCGTTCCTATTCAGGCAATTTTGAACCAACAAATACAAAACTTCGGATTTAGATTTTTCATTGGAGTTTTTAAATCACATATTTCAATATTTTTGAAAATCCACCATTAAGCGGGAGAAGTAAGGGAAAATCTCTTAAGGGTGCTACTAATACTATTTTGATGCTAGAAAACGAATATTTGGATTTGGAACCATAGTTAGAATTTTTAAAAGTAATGTGTTTCGGGATATTTTGAATTGTGCCATTAATGGTGCAATATGGGGTGGCAAGTTGAGTAAAAATACTTGATTAGGAAAGCATTTTTAAAGCTAAATCTATGAACATATATATTTTGAAGTACAAACAACCAACGCAGACCATCCACTCGACGCGTGCGAAGCAGCGGGAATTGAACTACTTTTATATATAAAATCAGTCTAGAGCGCAAGATCGTTTGTTTATTATCCACTAGTTTCAGCCCACTGTTGGGCCATTCAGGGTGTTTCTCTGTTACATTGTTTGCATTCATAGGATTGCTAAAAAAGGAACTACATTTGTAATTACATTAAACTGAAATAGAAGGAATCAGAATTGAATGATAATCAAAATATCCACAGGTGTAGTGCACAATATTTCGGCGATTTACATGTCGCCATCATCAGGTGAACTGACGCCTGGAAACGCGCTGGCACGGAGATCCGCACGCTACGGCGGCTCGAAGAGAACTGGGTTCTAGCCCGGTGGCGGGCGATTTAAATACCCTCGGCCCGCGGAGCGACCCCTCCGCGGTCCGCGCCCCGCGCCGCGGCCGCGCAGTGGAACCGAATGCGACGGCGCCTGAGACGACGTCGGTGTGAGGGCTCTGTCCACCGTGGTCGTCGCTACATTACGTTTGCTAGATTTACTCTTAATTAACCCAATCTCGGGTTCCCAAGCTTTGCTAAGATTATAGCCACAGTCACGATTTATGAGGTCGTCACTAGTGCGAATTTCAATGGCCTCTCTAACGACGCAGTCCCAGTATGTCGACGTCTGTACCACTCTGGTTATTTTTTTGATCCGATTGTAGTTACTGAAGACTTATGTAACCAGACAATATGCTCAAGTTACGGGTGAAAACCCAATGAAACTTCGTCAAGTAGTTCTGGAGATAAACGTGTTCAAAGACACAGACAAACATGACGGACGTTGACAAAAAAATTTCAAATTACAATAATCTTTTTTCCGTGAGCCGATTTTTATGAGACGAAGTCTATAGGTTGTTCAGAGTCACGCTTCAGTTACGTCTGAAAACCCCACGCAAATTCGTGAAGTAGTTTTGAAGATGAGAGGTTTTTAATAGTTGAACTAACAGACATCGCATGAACATTCCTCCAGTAGTTTTGAAGACTGAAGTGAACAGCGACAGGTCTCCATTTACAGATATATTATTAGTATATAGATATAGACTGAGACAGGTAATGTAATCTGGGTTCACCATCTTCAACTAGGTGAAGGAATACAGTCGGTGAAACGATTGGTACCGACGCGGTGTACAAGCACTTGTTTTTTCTCTAGAGGAAGGCCATAGAATGCTACGGAGATTACGTGCAAAAATAGGGTCAGTAGATGAAACCTCATTCTTTGACGTGTGTAGTTCTTATTATGTTCAATTATTAGATGTTGAAGGAAGATTGTCCTGCGTTACTTCCTGGTTAATCTCGAAAAGTGTACGCACACATATACGGGGCATTCAGAAAGAAATGAACCGGAGGCATAATACAAAGCTTCTGATACAAAGGATCTTCATGGACTGGACCTTGCCTTTGGAACGCTGTGTGTGTGTGTGTGTGTGTGTGTGTGTGTGTGTGTTGTATTTCAGGGCGATTCCCACTTTACTCGTCGGTGCTGATATACGCTCACGTTGCCTGTAGTCATAAAGCCTGCTCTCCGCACCGTTTCGACCATCGCTATAACATCGATCGCGGTTTCGACACGCTACGTGGGTCTGAGCAGTCACTTCCTAATATGTATGTAGCCGCGACACGAAATTGAACATCACTACAAACCAGGGCAACTAGACACTCTGTTAAGCTTGAATTTAAATATGAGATTCCTTAGGTATAAAATACTTCTATATAGTGTAACCTTTGTGTCATTCCAAATCTTACAATATTTTTCTACAGAGTGGATTCTATGAATCCATTATGGAAGTGACAATCTGGTGTGCTTGCTTAAAATATGGTATGAAATATGCCAACATCTCTTAAATAATATAAATTTAACGTACAAGTCTTTGAATTATAGGCGACTTCGGTGACTTACGGGTCTCCAATCTATTACGGTTAAACAACTGGGCAAAGGGATGCACAGTTTTAACATGGATTCTGAACCACTTGTCGTTATGGTGACTTCTCACATTATTAAGAAGAGAGGACTAGGTTAAAGGGAAGCTGAAAATTTGGTTTTCGACCAGAAATCGGATCTGCAACACATCCTTTTCCGGGCACCAGGTTTAGTGCTAGACAGATAGGCTTCTCTCACCTCTCATTCTGAACCCAGAAACTGCTTTACATCTAAGGAGAGACGAAAGTAAGAGGGTGATAAATCTAGTGAATGAGGGAAATATTTCAAATGTCGTTACATAAGTTATGTAAAACCGTTGTATTGTCGTATTAAAACATTGCTTTATTGTAATATTCAAAAAAGGCAGGGAAACAGTTCTGGTAACTTTACTTGTAATATCCCTTAAAGAGTATACATGCAGTGCAGAGGAAAGTAATCGTTGCTGTTTTTGACTGATTTTCCATTACTTATAAATCGTCCGAAAACAAGAATATTTATGACGCCTCAGTATATGTGTTTTTTTCAAAGTATTCTTATCCCTTACTGAAACTGTTACTCTGAACATAATTTGAATGCACACAGAGCCCACAGACTAGGTCGTCTGTCATTTTTTAATCAACATTCGTACATGTTCAGTCGCTCCTCTCTACGGGGCTACTGGACACTGGTGTCCGCTCTTGACATACGAGGTGCGACAATAAAGTAATGAGTAGGGATGGGATTTCCCGATACAGCAGAGAACTCGATACAGTATCGAACTGTTCGAACACTCAGATAATAAATGACTCGCTCTGCGTATCTGCAAATGATACGCGGGAAAATTTGAAGTTACCGGGCTATCCCTTTGCTCAGAACTAATTTCATAGGAAGTACAAGTATATCTTTTAAAAAAAAGGGCATAACTATCAAAAACTATTTTTATAACAGTGCATACGCGACCCTGCTGGTATCATTGCAATATATGATCCGTTGATAAACAAAATATCTGCTACTATAACAGAACTACCGCAACAGATTACTGAACGCTAACATTCAAAAGAAAAAAAAAATGAGAATCCTTCATAAGTAGAAATTACATTTAATGTGATTATAAGAGATCGGTGGCAAATGACCATTCCATTACCTGTTCCTACGGTACAGTAACAGAGAAAAATGTTACCACCTTTTAATCGCCTTGAAAATCAGATTAAAATAGATGAATTACGGAAAAAAACTAGAAATTTAATGCCCAGTAACGGAAATAAGTCATATAAAAACAAAGTGTGATTGCTACCTCGGAGGAAATGCTGCACGAGCTCCTGTGTACGTCACTAGATCGCAACACTAGAATATTAAATCGCGATTACTCTCGTTTACCACCCTTGAAGCTACTATAATCAGAATTTCACACTATTAATCCCCATAATAAATTATTAGCATCCTACCTCAGTTATAAATCGTATACTGTAAAGCACAGAAAAGATTTTTGAATATCATCGTTGTAAATCGAAGAGATAGTACCTCCTGATATTCCTAGATAGCGTCGTGATCGAATGCTCGAACATTTCCCGAGATTTCCCGAACTGTGGCGTAAATTGTTCGAACAGTTCGAGTCACGTTGAAACACAGCTCTAGTAATAAGACTGATTTTCTTTGCAACCCTGCAAGCTTGCGTAGGCACAAGCGGCACATCGATGCAGCTGCTCAGTCGTCAGTTGTGCTCTAATAACATGTGTTTGTGTCTCTCGACACGGAAATAGAACCGCATAATATTGCGCAACGGTATGCCATTTCTTTTTGCGGTAAATTGGGTGAAAACGTGACGACAACTTACGGTAAGCTTCAGAAGCATTTGGAGAGGAGGTTATATCAATAGCACAAGTTTTTCGTTGGCGTAAAATGTTTAGTGAAGACAGAACGAATGTTGAAGATGAAGACCGCAGTGTACGACCGTCAACCTCACGGACGGATATAAACTTGGCTAAGGGAATTGTTCATAAAGAGTGAGTGCCCTCCTGGACAAACAGTTAAACCAATATTACTACAAAGAAATTTTAGAATGATTTCGTAAAAGAGTTCTTCGTGTCTGTGCAAACATTGTTGATAACTGGATTCTGCATCACGTTAGTGCGCTATCCCATACTGATCTGTCAGTACAGCAGTTTTTAACCTGAAAACAAATTTCAGTACTACCACAGCCACCTTATTCACCAGATATCGCTCCTGTGACTTTTTTCTATTTCCAAGAGTCAAAACGGCGGTCAAGAGACACCATTTTCAAAGTACACATGATGACCAAACAGCTGTGACGATGGTCTTGGAGGATATTGCAGAAGATGAGTTTCACAAATGTTATCATCAAAGGCAGAAGCGCTGGAAAAAGTATGCGTAATCAGAAGGGAACTACTTTGAAGAAGACAACACTAAACTTGACTAAAACGGCAAGCAACATTTTTTTTTCACTTCAGTCTCATTAATTTACTGTCGCACCTCGTATTTTGTACCACAAGTAACCCCTCCGAGGCCGCATAACACAAGTGAGAGTAGTTTGATATAAATGCAACACTCGATTCGGAGCGCTCTCGTTGTGAAAATCGTTTTAACAGAATCTGTAGACAGTTATCACCTTCCGATACAGTACCCTGTTCCACGTCCTTCGATAAGATTTCAGTTGTGGACACTAAGCACATGTTTTAGATTCTAAGCATGGCGTATAGACCAAAGGCACATAAACGGAGCTATAATAAGAACAACATATGGACGTAACGCATGGCTCGGTAGCCCAGTGATAGTGCCAGACTATAAGTCCTAAGGTCGTAGTATTTTCATCAGTCACTTTCCACTTCTTTCACCTTTGGCAATGTTGCAGATGTGAAAAATACCGAGTAGCACCGTGTTTCGGAATCTGCGTTAAACTATAGGTCCCTCTATAACTGGCTAGCTAAGTCCTTTCGAGGATCGGAGGAAGGCAACGGCATACCACCTCCAAACAGGGCCATGCCTAGTAAAGCACTGTGGTGTTCAAACAAATCATAGGATTGTTGACTGCTTTACCTTTTATATTCTTCACACTAGGTTTAATACAAGTTAAACGTAAAATGAAATTAACGGATGGCTTTTATTGACCGGTTTACGCCTTCTCTGAGTCTTCTTTAATAGACGCTAATCGTGCGATTTGCGTGCCGATGGTGATAAAAGTGATGTTGAGAAGAAACACACGACAACCAGTCTCCTACCGGAAATCTACCTCGGGCTCCTTTGCAAGGCTCTCAGAAACTCTGCCAGTTTTATCTTTTTATTCTTTTCTCCGCGGATAAAGAGATTCCTCGCAGATGTGGAGCAGCGATGTTTCTATCGTGTTCGGTGAGTTCTTGGGAGCGCTTTTATTACTAGAGACAGCATCCAGCTCTCTCACAGGGCCACTGTGATACAGAGACGGACGTTAAACGAATAGAAAAATAAAGTCACTAAGTAAACTGTTAACTCTTGGGAATCAGATAGTATTATTAACAAAGGATGATTTTGACGGAAATATTTATTTAGAGGCTAATGTCAGAAATCCGTGGGTACTGAACACGAGTCGGCAAGACGTTGGCGGAATTACACTACATATTGGCCGAACCGGCGGTTTTTGCGTCATAAATCCGACGGGTGTTCAAATGAAAATGTACGAAAAGTCTTAACAACCGAACCGGTTGAAATCTGAATATTGTCGCGTTGTAAACTGCTGGTGGTTCGGAATTCGAAGGCTGGTTATTACTAAAGCACACTTCACAGAACACGTTGATTGCTAACGCAAGGGTACACTCAGTACAGACTGACTCCTGCTTGGAGTGCTCCACTGTTTATTCAAAGTAAGAATTTTGAGAACTTACAAGGACATCAAACATAACAAACAAGTCAATAAGCGATTAAAAATAAGCTAAGTACTTTTTGAGTTGAACTTATTTAAGATACCCCTCTAATGAGTAGATAGCAAAGCATTTAGTTTCTGAATAATATCTTGTACAAGGGCTTTCCACGAATGCATACTGTCTGAATGTGTTGTAGAGCTGTTCATAGTACTAAAAATTTCAGGAAATGCGATTGTCGATATTCGAAAAATATCAAAATTGGCCCACGATATATCGTAGAAAGTATCAAGATATAGGGGAAAATATCGAGTTATCGGCCTATAAAACATCGGCTTTACATTATAAATACAATGCCGGTTTGAGAGCTGTATATTTTATTGATTTAGTGTTAGATATTCTGTGCCTTAACAAGATACATGGCTGCGTATTTGTCTTATAACATGAATTACAAGGTAATAGTTTATGTGAAAATGAATGACGTAATAAGGGGACTATTTTAAGATTAACAACTGTGTACATGGTACAGTGTCGTGCAGTATTTCGTATTAATTATTTTGGCATTGGCTACATTCAAAATAAACCGTTTTTTATCCCGATGTTGGAATATTTAAGATATTTTACCAAACGCAATCATTACATAAAAATTTTTTCGAGTGTTCTGTCGAATATCCTCAAGTTGGAAGCTGGCAGGTAACTTTGCCTTTTCGTCGGAAGTATACTAGGTTTCGAAATCACATCTATCATTTGGTAACTGTCTTATTCTAGACTCTTCTGCGGTTCTTAATTCTTTGTGAGTCAAATTTTAGTTATTTTTTATGTTATTTCAAACCTCACCCTAATGATTTATTGAAAACTGATCTTTCACAGTTAGGGTTGTTGATATTTTTAAAATCTTCCGTGTGACAACATTGTGCAAATGAACGGCCATTTTCAGGAATACACGTCTTGTTACAAGTAGAAAAGAAAACTATTTTGACAATAAGTGTGATTGTTCGTTTATCACATACATACAAGTACGAATCATCACTATTCTTCTGAATCGCTGTTTGCTATATCAAAAAAAAAAAAAAAAAAAAAAAATAAAATAAAATAAAATTGAACTAAGCTCCGTTCACACTACCTTCCGTCTGCGGCGCGCCAGTCACAGCCTGCACGGCCACTACGTTCGGGGGTTCGGGCATGGATATTTGTGCCGTCCTTAGTGTTAGCTAGTTCATAAGTAGTAAAATCAGTTATTGTTGATGTTCCAAATTATTTACCGTATTCTGTTTGTTCAGCATTTTACTTAAATTAATCTTTTATTGCAAACTTTATTTATCATTTATCGATCGTTGTTACCAACCAAAAAGTGCAGAAACGTTCTGGTTAAAAACCCCCACTACATCATCGGCCCCATTAACGATAGCTTTTACCATATAATTAGAATTATTAGGCACACGGGTCATCGTTTCTAATTATTGCAGTGGGGAGGTTATAAACAGCAAAACGTAAGTAAGTTAACACAACTATTTCAGTTATTAGTTGAGTAAAGAATAAGACGACATTCTACTGAGAAAACAAAAATTGCAAAGAAAAGGTAGCCCGAAAAAGGTAATTGATTTAAAATAAAACATTCTTAAGTGCATGTGGCTGGTTGCGTTATTTACCGACGGTTATACACTATAGGCGTATATTGTTTATCAAAGAAATGTTTGTTTCCTTTTGGTTTCAAAACTAATTATAAAATGTACGCTCGTAAAAGCAGTTCTGAAGTCCGTCAATTCCTTTAAATCTCTGTTTCTAAACATTTCCCTCCTATCCATTCTATATGGGACTATCTAGTCTTAATCCTCTCGCCCACTGTGATATGAAGAGAAAACGGTTATCTTACATCTTATAAAATAGGCTGTACGTGTGTGTGTGTGCGTGTGTGTGTGTGTGTGTGTGTGTGTGTGTGTGTGTGTGTGTGCGTGCGTGTGTGTGTATGTATGTTTCACATCTCCTCCTAAACTACTGGACAGATTTCAACCAAACTGTATACTCATGTTCCTGAATATCAGACAACAATCGCTGTCGGGGTAAGATTTACCTACGACATATACGTAAGGAGATATGACGTCATAAACAATGAGATGAGCGAAAGCTACTGCGTCAAACGGCAATGCTGCAAATTTCCTGCTAAACCAATGGACCGATTTCAACCAGATTTGGTACACATATTCCTTACCGTGAAGTAACAATTGCTGTAGGGGTAAGAACCACATACGACACATGGCTCAGGAGGTTTAACGTCATGAACAATAGGAATCGCAAAAAAACTGCTACATATTGCGACGAGTCTTTATAAATATACTATCTGAAAATGACAGTACTTGGCGACTCGCAACATACTTTAAACATAATTTCAAACCTTTATTAAACATTTTCTCGCAGACAACCACATCAAAATAATGAAAGGAAAAGAGTTTCTCGCTTAATACTTTTCCGTTGTTTATTGAGCAAAACTACGGCATTCGGTATAACGTTACAATTTATGATTTCTACACTACCAATTGTACTCGCAGGAAGATCAGTAGTGGTATAAGGCAAAATATAGCGTGTGACACACAAGTCGTTGCCTTTTGAGGCGTCCTTTGTCACAGTAGAGCTGTTAGGGAGTGGCCCTTTAGCCACTTACCTCCATCGAGCATTTCCATCATGAAGCTTTGCTCGCACGTTCCCCTCGCTACAGCCAACGGTATCCGAATGGAAAAAGTAAAATCGAATAAGGCAATATGTACTTACAATGAACTGAATAATAAAGTTTATATAGTGCGATTTATATTTCTATCAGAGTTCACATACCGCTATTGTTTAGATAATTTGTTTTTATATTTTCATCGGAAGGAACCGTTGTTCTGCCATGATTGCAGATACTAATGGGTTTCGTTGTAAACATACGTTATTTGAATTTCAACTAAAGAAGAAAAATATTTGTCACATCCTGAGTTGCTACGAACTGAGAAAGAAATACAAGGAAGTAAAATTTCCAAGTTTTACCTTTGTTATGGATGAAGCTTTTACAGTGCTTGAAAGATTTTTAATGCGTTATACAGAAAACATAATTTGCAAAATAAAATGCATAAATGGGGAACGAGCAATGTTTACCTGCAATTCTAAGGACCGTTGCCTGTAAAGTACATTTTTTTCTTGAAGACTGATACTCATTCTCTGATATGAAATTAACAGATGAGTCATTTGTTTCCAATGGATTAGAATTACTTCACCTCGTTCATTCTTGAGTTGCACTTGATCTGAGAACTGTACTTTTTCTTGAAGACAGATACATCTACTTACTTACTCCGCAATCCATCCAAGGGTGCGTGGCGGAGGATAGTAGTAGAAATACAAGTTTCTTGATTTTCTGTTTCACTCCGATGTAAAATACTTGTACACATTCGTACTAGCTCTAATCTCTCTGACCTTATCTTTGTGGTCTTTGGGCGAAATGTATGTTGGTGGCAGTAGGATCGGTCTACAGTCCACCTCTTATTCCGGCCCTCTAAATTTCTTCATCAGTGCTTCTCGAAAAGAACGTTGTTTCCCCTCCAGCGACTAACATTTGAGTTCCCGAAGGATTTCAGTAACACTCGCGCATTGATCGAAAACCTAGTCGACTGTCTCTGAACCTCTTATGTTCTCCTTTAAACCGATCTGGTGGGGATCCAAATACTTGAGCAATGCTCAAGACGGGATCGTACAAGCGTTTTATATGCGGTCTCCTTTACTGATGTACATCTTCACAAAAGTCTCCCAATGAAGCGGTCAACCATTTGCCTACCCCACGACTGTGCTTATATCGTCTTTCCATTTCATACCGCTACGCAGCGTTTCGCCAAGGTATTTAATTGACGCAACTGTCAAACAGCACACTACTGATGCTGTATTCTACATATGCATACATACTCCGCAATCCACCGTAAGGTGCGTGGCGAAGGGTACACTGTACCACTACTAGGCATTTCCTTTCCTACTCCACTCCTAAATAGAACGACGAAAAAAGAATGCCATATGCCTCCGCACGAGCCCTAATTTCTCTTATCTTGTCATTGTGATCACTACGCGAAATGTAAGTAGGATCGTACTACACTCAGCTTCAAATTCCGGCCCTCTAAATTTCCTCATCAGAAATTCACGAAAAGAACGCCGTCTCTCCTCCGGCGATCCCCAATTGAGTTGCCGGACCACTTCCGTGACACTCGCGCATTGGTCGAACCTACCAGTAACAAACCTAGCTACTCGCCTCTGAACTGCTTCTATGTCTTCCTTTAAACAGATCTGCTGCGGGTCCCAAACACTGTAGCAATACTCAAGACGTGTACCTAAAGCGTTTTATACGCGGTCTCCTTTACAGATGAAGTACATCTTCCCAAAATTCTCCCAATAAACCGAAGTCGGCTGTCCGCGTTACTCACAACTGTCCTTATATGTTCGTTCCATTTCATATGCTGTGAAAAGTTACGCTTAGATATTTGAACGACGCGGCAGCATCAAGAAGCTCACTACGAATGCTGTATTCGAAATTTACGAGATTGTTTCTTCTCCTCATCTGCATCACCTAATATTTTTCTACATTTATCGCTACTTGCAATTCCTCACACTACTTAGACATCTGATCCAAGTCGTCCTGCATCCTCCTACAGTCATTCAATGACGACACCTTCCTGCACACCACAGCATAACCAACGAAAAGCTGCAGCTCTTATATATGGAAAATAACAGCGGTCCTAACACACTTCCCTGGGACACTTCTGACGATACGCTAGTCTCTGATGAACACTCGCCATCCGTGACAACGGAGTTCCTTATATTGCTTATGCGGACTACGAAGTACTCACATATTTGGGTACCAATTCCATATGTTCGTACTTCGTTATCAGTCTGTATTGCGGTACCGTGTCGAACGCCTTTCGAAAAATCGAGAAGTATGCAGTCCGCCTGTTGCCCTTCATCCATAGCACGCAAGATGTCATCAGAAAAACGGGCAAGCTGGGTTTCGCACGATCCATGCTTCCTAAAGCCGTGCTGTTGCATGGTCAGAAGCCTTCCCGTCTCAAGGAAATTTACTCTATTAGAATAGAGAATATATTCAAGAATTATACAGCAAACTGCATGTTTATGACATAGGTATGTAATTTAGTGGTTCTGTTCTTTTGCATTACTTATACACGGGAGCTACCCGTGCTTTTTTCCAGTAGCTTGGAACTTTGCGCTGGATCAAAGATTCGCGATAAATACAAGCTAAGTATGTGGCCAGAGCCGCTGAGTACTCTTTGTAAAACCGGATTGGTAGTTCTGGATCTGGCGTCTTGTTTTAAAATGTTGAAATGTTTGTATATCTATCGGACCAAACTGCGTGGTCATCAGTCCGTAGCTTATAAACTACTTAGACCAAGGTAAACTAAATTAAGGACAACACACGCACACGCACACCCATGCCCCCGGGAGGACTCGAACCTCCGACGGCGAGCAACCGTGCGCTCCGCAGCGAGGTGCCTTAGACCACTCGGCTACTACACCACAGCGACTTGTTTTAAACTCTCTCAGCGGTTGCTCTACACCAGCTATGTCTATTACTTACTCCTCCATTTGGGAGTACATGCGATCATCAAATGAAGGTATGTTTACATGATCGACGTGCGTGAATGATTTCTTAAATGTTAAATTTAAAACTTTGCCCTTGATTTTACAGTTATCTATAAACACCTCAGAGGGAACAACGGGTGACTGGATAATTATTCTCTCATAAGACTCCATAGAAAAGCCACATGTTTCCAAAGTATCGGAATTTTTCACTTAATCCATTATAGAGTTGCCCATTTGATTCTATTTCTATTGTTAATCTCATTACTGCTGCTCACTGAAATTTTTACGTAATATTTTTGTTCTAATTTTTAGCATCAGTTTATTATTGTTTTTGTAAAATTGCAGACTGGTAGAAGTCACTGTCAGAGTTAATTAGAGGAAGAATTCGCCGGCCGCGGTGGTCGAGGGGACTGAGGCGCGCCAGTCACAGTCTGCACGGCCACTACGGTCGGGGGTTCGAATCCCCCCTCGGGCATGGATATTTGTGCCGTCCTTACTGTAAGCTAGTTAATAAGTAGTTTGTAAGTTTAGGGACTGATGGCCCCCTATTTAAGTCCCATAAGCTATACAAACATTTGAACATTTGAAGAATCCCCTTCACTTGCGCACTTGTTTCATTACGCTACATACAACCGGTTTCGGAAATTTTAAATCCCATCGTCAGGTGTGTAGCCAAAACAAGAGCCGCGAGGCCGCAGCACCCTTCCAACGTTGGGAAGTCTGACACCGCCCATAGCGCGAGTAGCAGTTGTTCATTTTGTTATTCACCTCATAATGGGAATTAACATGCTAGAAACCGGTTGTATATAACATAATGACAAGTTTGCAAGTTAAGCGGGTTCTTCCTCTACTATGTTCTTCCTCTACCAACGATTCTGGTTACTGGTGCGCGAGGTATGACAGTGACCTATCTACCCTCTGAATCACTGAGGACAATGGCTTAATGACTTTATTTCGTCTAGTTTCAGTCTTTTAATAGGTAGCGGTACAGAGTTTCAGGTGGCTTATAATCGGTAAAAATATCCACATCCTAATCTTACAAGCGTTAAATACAACTTACATTTTGACGGCTGACCACAGAACGGAATTTTCTTTCTTGCGCGATTTGAATAAGTTTCCACGGACGACAGTCGACAGTAGAAACTTATCTTCCAACTCCCCCACGTATATATTGCGATATGTCACCTGATGTCCTTCAGTTCCACCTAACAAGTACTTGGGCTCGAACAAACATATCTGTATGAACGTTTGCTTACAGGATCTCTACGTACCCCTCAATGTGCTGGTGGGTGTCGTTTTTATGTAAAACTCTTCAATCATGCTCCAGATAGCACTGTAGATGTAATTGTAGACGCCATACGTAACGGAGATCAAATGTTCAAATCAATAAAATTCTTACGGGTATGAGACCGCGTCGTCATTTTACAACTATACCGACGTTTCGGCCACTGTTGCAGGCGGCCTTCATCAGGGTCTGTCTGACTGATGAAGGCCGCCTGCAGCAGTGGCCGAAACGTCGGTATAGTTATAAAATGACGCCGCGGTCTCATATCCGGAAGAATTTTATTGATAGTGACAACAACCGCGGAAGCCTAGGTTTGCAAATGTCAAATGTTCAAATGTTTGTAGAGCTGATGGGACTTAATTACGGGGTCATCAGTCCCTAAACAAACTACTTACGAACTAGCTAATACTAAGGACGACACAAATATTCAAGCCCAAGGGGGATTCGAACCCCCGACCGTAGTGTCCGTGCAGACCATGACTGACGCGTCGCAGACCGCTTGGCCACCGCGCGTAATGCAGATAGCTGAACTATAACTTATGTAATAATCGTCGTACATGTTCTCTAGCGTATTGTCATCAAAAGCCGTGATGATAGTTGCAACTTTCACCTTCTTCTCGGAAGACTGTTGGTATTCACTGCCACTGCTTCCATCGCCTCTTCCCGCACTTACCGTATCACTACCGCTTGCAATGAATTGTTCGTCATTATCATCCCTATTATTATCATTATGTTTTAGTGTTACAATAGTATCTAACTTATGCACATATTTCTGTACCATAAAAGGTACGAGAAAGCATGCAAATGATTCATCTTCTACACTAATACCATCTTCACGAAGAAGGGTTCTTCGTAACTTCATCTCAACTAATCGCAATACATTAGCAGGATTGATTAGCAATCGCCACCCTATCTGACGCTTCATCACACAAATAACATCTCAAAACGCATCATTGGAGGCACACTGCACCGTCCCTAGTGGCGAACCGACAGGTCAAAGTGTAATGTGGCAAGGCACACGCAGAGGCCACTAACAAACGACTGCAGAGTTTTGCAGATGCGGGAGTATCACAAGTGCAATAAGGGATCTTTACATTATCTAACGTACGATTTTGGTGTATATGTGTTTGTTCGAGCCCAAGTACTTTCCCTGTCAGTCTTTGACTTCCATTTACTGGCGGAAATATGCTCCAGATGAATTTTTTTGGGAGACGTTTTTCATTGTTAGCAGGTGAGGAATCGCGCTGCGAAGCCCGAGTCCGCGAATTTAGATTTACACTGTATATCGAATAACAAGGATGCGGAAGTGCCATGCAGTTGTTGAATATTGTACGAAGGAGAATTGGAC
The DNA here is from genome assembly GCA_026315105.1 of Locusta migratoria. Lineage (NCBI taxonomy): Eukaryota > Metazoa > Arthropoda > Insecta > Orthoptera > Acrididae > Locusta > Locusta migratoria. Next base: position 35,692,671 of record CM048750.1, on the reverse strand, counting down.
ACACGTCGTCTATGTCTCCACCCTTGCAAAGGAACCGTAGTCGCTTACAATTAAGAGACCAACGATTCTAGTCACTGGTACGCGAGGTTTGACGCTGACCTATCTTTGTATTTCTGAGGATAATGGCTTTAATGACGTTATTTCATCTAGTTTCAGTCTATTAATGGGTAGCGGTACTGAGATTCAGGTGACTTATAGTCCGTAAAAATATCCTCATCCCAATCTGGCAAGCTTTAAATACAATTTCCATTTTCACAGTGAAAGTAGCAAAATCTCGGGCAGTTGAGATCCACAAATGAAAGTTAAAATGCTCGCTGCTGCCCTAATTACTTTACGAGTGGCCACAGTACCTGCGCAACGGAAATTTATCTAACTGCTCATTCCTTAAAAGAGCAGCCAACGTTTTAACAAACACAAAATCAGTGTTAAAAAATAAATGAATAGATAATAAAACATGGGACGGGGAGCATGAAATCATAAGCAGGTACTTTAAAATCACAATCTATTCAGAAAAATGAACAAGCAACTAAATGTGGGGAGACCAAATTAAGCACACACCCTGTACAAAAGTGAATTAATTCATTTTATATATTTCTGCCCTTTATGAATATGGAGGCAACGTGGGAGGAAATTTTAAAAGACACAATGGGTAGCTGAAAACTCATTCATTCGCAGACAAGCGCATAATGATTAGCGGTACATTACACTCCGGGAACACTTGAAAGAAGCGGCGAAACAAGGCGTCACCGGCGTCTTGACGAGATGGCAGGTGTCTTGCTCACTAATTTTAAGTACGCTGTGCACTAAACGAAATCGTGTGGGAAGGCAGTGGCATACTATTCTTAAGCAGCACGTGGTGTGTGTGACCACGCAGGATTTCATATCATTGACAAACATAAATTAATTTAGAATAAGCGAGTAAAGCACACATGAGAATTCGTATAGAAGAAAGCTTGTGTTAACAAAAGCATGGCTGAAGGTTGAAGTAACGACCGTTACGAAAGCACTTGATGCAATCGGTCATACACGACAGGAAAGATGGAATCAAACAAGAAAATTTAAGAAATATTTAGCATACTCGCGGATACAGACACGACGTGAAAACGCAAAAAACATCAAGGAAATTGAAACACACTAAATTTGCCAAGGCCACACACGTGTATTATAACTTGAGAAAAACCGGACACACTGAAACGAATGAAGAGAATAATAAATTTACACTGAATTTACTCGAGTTCTGTAAATTAAGAAACACTTCGCCTAGCAACAGTGGACTATCACTGAAAAACCAAGACTGCCTGATCACGAAGAAATCAGTTCTAACATTATGCCTTCCCCTCAGCATGATTCTGCGGAGTACGTACTTCCTCAGACTCATCGGAGCCAGAATGACGAGTGAAGACTAAAGCTCTAAGGTCTCGGAAAAACCTCCCCCGGCCTTCCACCGCATGTAGAGCGCGCTAAAAGCGCCATCTTGCCAAGTAACCTTCCTCTGGCTACCCAGCAGACGCTAGTGCAGACGATAAACGAATCCATGCGTTCTTAACTACAGCAAAACGAGGCCTAGAGTGGGAGGCGGCGACTGTAAGTCATTGCGTGGCAGTCAGTCAATATTAAGAGCAACCTTCCACATTCACATGAAAACACAAGTTCAATCACACGGGTGGAAAGATATGTAAATATGGGGTAAACATATATAAACGTGGAGCATTGATCAGTGATAAAAATAATTAAATAATTAACACACAAATAACATTAACGGCGCAGAAACACCTTCGATTAATGAATAAATCAAAATGGAACATGACCACACATTCTGTGGATGTGTTTCAACGGCTCATTACAGAACGGAATTTTATTTCTCGCAATCGATTTGAATAAGTTTCCATGGACGACAGTCGACAGTGGAAACTTATTTTCCAGGTCCCCGTCGTATATTGTGTGTGATATCTCACCTGATGCCCTTCAGTTGCATCTAAGTGTGCTTACGCAGTGCAGAGTCTCAGCGGTAACACAGAGAATGCATCGTAGTCGCCGGTGTCTCCTTACATGTCGTACGCTGTGCTCCCGAGGCCAGTTTTGTCAGCAAATGTCTCCCTCTATATTTCCCTCTCTGTGCGTGTGCTTAGGAGCTGGCCCGCTCGCGGCGCGATCCCCGGCGCGCTGCCTACGATACCCGGGAGCGCAGGCAGGCGCGGCTGAGGTGCCTCCCAGAGGACGCAAGTTGGCCCGACTCGCATACATCAGCGGCGCCGCTGCAGACAATGGCGGCGAGTGCGTGCCGCATCGCGCGGCGCAGGGCGGCGCGGCGCTGCGCCAACTTGAGGACGCTCGCGCCACAGCTCCCCCCAACGGCTCCCGGTAGGCCGCGGTGCGAGCTGCGACTGCCATACGTGCCGGCGAACTCAACCGATCTGCAAAGTAGAGCAAATCTCTCTCTAACTATACAAACTGTTCCCGAACGCGTCAGATATTAAACAAAATCCTAGAATATATATATGTGGCGTCTGTTCCGAAAGAACAGACGTCACTTCTGATCCTGCATTTGTTATTATTCAACATTCATAGAATATATGACATCAACTGCGATTGGGCAAAGCTGAAAATGGTGAAGTTTGAAGCCCTTACTCTTACGGGAATTAGTTCATAACTACGAGTTTGAGTACTGTGGGCAGGGCGAAGCGGGAATTTGTATCTGACACTTCTGATCCTGCAGTTGTTATTATTCAACATTCATAGAATATATGACATCAACTGCGATTGGGCAAAGCTGAAAATGGTGAAGTTTGAAGCCCTTACTCTTACGGGAATTAGTTCATAACTACGAGTTTGAGTACTGTGGGCAGGGCGAAGCGGGAATTTGTATCTGACACTTATGATCCTGCAGTTGTTATTATTCAACATTCATAGAATATATGACATCAACTGCGATTGGGCAAAGCTGAAAATGGTGAAGTTTGAAGCCCTTACTCTTACGGGAATTAGTTCATAACTACGAGTTTGAGTACTGTGGGCAGGGCGAAGCGGGAATTTGTATCTGACACTTATGATCCTGCAGTTGTTATTATTCAACATTCATAGAATATATGACATCAACTGCGATTGGGCAAAGCTGAAAATGGTGAAGTTTGAAGCCCTTACTCTTACGGGAATTAGTTCATAACTACGAGTTTGAGTACTGTGGGCAGGGCGAAGCGGGAATTTGTATCTGACACTTCTGATCCTGCAGTTGTTATTATTCAACATTCATAGAATATATGACATCAACTGCGATTGGGCAAAGCTGAAAATGGTGAAGTTTGAAGCCCTTACTCTTACGGGAATTAGTTCATAACTACGAGTTTGAGTACTGTGGGCAGGGCGAAGCGGGAATTTGTATCTGACGGAAGGCGTGCTTAGGTAGTCCTTGCAGGTGCAGTGATCACTGTGTCCCCAGTGGTGTAGGGGTCAGCGCAACTGCCTAGAAAGCAGGAGACCCGGGTTCGAATCCCGGCTGGGTATAATATGCCGGTGACGGGCAATGATCCTATCGTTAGTGGGGAGGGGTGGGCAAAGTTTGAAGCCCTTACTCTTACGGGAATTAGTTCATAACTACGAGTTTGAGTACTGTGGGCAGGGCGAAGCTGGGAATTTGTATCTGACGGGAGGCGTGCTTAGGTAGTCCTTGCAGGTGCGGTGATCACTGTGTCCCCAGTGGTGTAGGGGTCAGCGCAACTGCCTAGAAAGTAGGAGACCCGGGTTCGAATACCGGCTGGGTACTCATTTTCAGCTTTGCCCAATCGCAGTTGATGTCATATATTCTATGAATGTTGAAAATCCTAGAACCTAACCGCTATGGCCGTAAGCTGGCGGCACTGGGAAAAGAGGTGTGGCTTGTTCTAACAGCTAATGCGCTACGAGCTGAATGCAAGCTTCAGCTCCCAACATTCTCCCAGTACGTGATCTGTAGAGGTCATGTACAAAGGAAATAAATTTTAAGTTAGAATTCCAGACATGGAAGACGAAGTGGAGGAAGAGGAGATAGGAGGTACGATACTTCGAGAGCCGAAACAAGTCCCCTGGAATATATTCCGTTTCAACTGCTGATATCGTTAGGAAGCCAGGCATGAAGAAATTGTTCCACCTGGTATGCAAGGTGTATGAGACAGGGGAAAAGCCCTCCGACTTCAAGAAGAATACAATAATTCCGATACGAAAGAAAGCAATTGCAGGCAAATGTGAAAATTGCAGAACTATCACTTTAATAAGTCATAGCAGCAAAACAGTAACACGAATTATTTACAGACGAATGGAAAAACTTGTGGAATACAATCTTGGTAAAGATCAGTTTGGCTGTTCGAAAAAGTACTTATTATAGGCCTGATCTAGTCCCAAAACCTCAGAATTCAGTTGAAAGTAATAAACGAAGTTTTACTAGCGGCTTCGTTCACGTTGATGTCCTTGCAGGTGTCAAAGACCATCGAAAGAACAATAATTTCTCAACTTTATTCTTCTGCTAGGACCCAAATCATCAACATGAAATAACACTTCCAAATTATCTGGTTTAAATATAAACAGTGCGAAGAATGACGGTAAATATTGATCTCCTTCATCGAAATGAAAATAGGGGTATTATTAAATACGAAAAGAAACTCTAATTGTTACATCGCGACTGAACCGCTGACTGAAACGTGTAAATTATGCAGGATTCACAAGTAGTCGAAATCGGTTCATCGGTTGAAGACGTTGACGTTTTGTGCAAGCCTTGTATTCATCGTATTAGATACAACATAGAAACCATCAAAATTATTTTAATAAATATAATAAATTTTAAAATTCAACTAATATGTAACTTTCCCAAGGAGTCTTCGAACGTCTCAGAAGGTAAAAGAGAAATATTGATGCTCAGCTGTTCCATATTTCGAATTAAGTACTTACGATCAACAAATATCATGTATGACATACTTTCTGAAGTATCAGTGTTCTTCATTAGCCTTAAAGCTGTATCTGTACCAATTTTCATCAAAATTGGTTAAGTGTTTATCGTAAAGCGTAACACATAGACGTATCTTCGCATTTATAACTCAAGTGCGGTCTAGCCAGCAATCATCCACGTCTTAGGCCGGCTCTTTAACAAGCGATTTTCCGATACCTCATCCCTAACGGGCGTGACAGGGAATGAAAGCTTTGTTGAAAATACGTTGCTGTTTAAACTATTTTGAAAGTAGACCTGCAAAAAACGGAGTTTCATTCTTGGCGGACATTCAATCCAACGAATTTGTTTCAGTATTTTTGTAAATTCCTCGAATCTAGAGGTGAAACAGGGCAAGAATTTTATGTTATTTACTTATATTCTAAATAGATTATCTGCCTTATAGCCATTCCCCAGATTTCACGCCAGATGAATAACATATACAACGCTACCTAACGTTCACATTCTCGTGAAAATAATTAGCAATGTGAACTTTGGTGCGGTAGTCGTGATTGGGATGCTGGGTAGGGCAATGCTTGCTTGTTGTTGGTCGCTTGTATACAGAGGGGTGTGTCCATACTGACGTGCGCCTCTGCATTCGGGATCGTCGTTGTTGAGGGCTTGGGAGAATAGTATGTGATACTGGAGGGGGCTTTGCAATATCAGTTTTTTTAAAGTCCCTTAGATTTACAAACATTTAATTTTTCCTATTCTCAAAAACTGAAAACAAGGAAGTGCATACCCTTAAATGCATGGTGCTGAATATCTGCAACATCGCTTGTAATATTGTTTTACCACGTTTACTGAGAATTTGGTGAACTAACACGTGTTTAACAGATGCAGCAGATTTTTTAGAAAGTGTCTGTGGTGTTTGTTGTGTCGTTGTTGGTTTCAGTGTGAATTTCTGTTAACATCTTTGCTTGTGCTTGGAGAAACCACAGATATTGCATATTCTGACGATTTGTTTTCTATATAAAGAACCAGTTTTGGAAGGAGAAAACATCACACTAATTAAGACACGTATGGAGAACCATAATAAGGACAAAAATTTGTTTATATTATCCAACTGCTCTCAGGCAACGTCGTTAAGAAAACACAGCCTCATTTATGCCTTGTCAACGTAAGGCAGGCGATTGGAAGAAAACATACTGCTGTGAACTGTTGTGAACTGACGCATGGTAGCTCTCATATATCAAAGATGTTTGAGCGTGCCGTGCGTTATAAAATACAAGGTATCGTTAAATAACTTCGCACCTGAAGATTTAGTTTAGATAGGGAAAGTCTTGGGAAGAATGTTAACAGGATGAACACCAAATGAACTGTAACTAGAAATGAGAACGGTTACCACTCTGAATAAATATCAAGCTCATATAGTAACTGGAAAGTAAACAGCTAATATTTTAGGCCTACTCTAAGTATTAAAAAATTTGGAAGTTGTTGTGGTGGTATATACTTTCAACATAATCTGACGGAAAGTAGTACTGTTCATTAACTAGACTGCATAAATAATGAGATTGTTTCATAATGTATATTTTTTATGAAACAGTATAACATGTGCCTACACTGCACAGAAAATTTGACTCTAATATAATTTAACACAGTAAAAGCCTACCAGCTTGGATGAATAGCAAAATAGCATTGCAATATCTAGTAACTGGCTTGAATGTAATTTGAACCCTTTTGTAAAGAATGAAGCCAAGAATACTGTGTTTTCATTTAAAATTCAGATACAAAAAGCCAATATTTTGAGCCTTTTCTTCCCACAGAATGCAAATCATTTTGAATACAAACTAACACTGGTACTTTTCATTCAAGTGAGACACTGATATCCACTATCACATTGTAAATTTACTTTAGAATGAGCAAATACTTTAACAAAGCACTTTATGAACCAAAATATATCCAAGTTTCAACTCTTTGGCCACAACATTCATATACGTTACCTTAAAGTTCATGTGAGTGATACAATATTGCTGTTTTTAGCTTTAAAAATCTTTTGGAAACTCTCTGATGAGCTAACGATTGTTCTGAATGTTATTGAATTAAGCGATAATTTCTATCCTTGGCAATCAAGCAAAATCAATGAAACTGACTATAGCGCAAGTACTTTACCAATCAAAAAATTAACTTTTGTTAGTAACTCCCCTGTTACTGATGTCAACTGTACGAGAAATATTGAAACTATAATCACTTTATAACTGACAAGATTTGAACTCTGTACTAACCTTTAGTACACAAAATTCCTATCACTCTTTTAAGAAATTATTCAAAAAGAACAATATTCCTTTGCGTTTTCGTTAATTTTATCACTAGGTATGAATCCTTATTTCGTCAAGAAAATATTACTACAGTTTTAGAACAACATTGCTGTTTAATGACATGCTCAATAATAAGATACTTTACTTTCAGTACCATCAGTGGCAATTTCGAAAATTTTGTGGATTAACGAACTGTGGCGAGTTGGTTTAGGAGTTCAATTGTCCTCTTCTTGGTGATGATGTATCTGGCTCTGCATTGTGAGCTCAGTAAACACAATCACTACATTAGAAAGGAAAAACACCTGAATGTGAGGGTCCTTTTATCCAGAAAAGGTTGCATAAGCCGCCAAAACCCTTTACAGTTCGTTCAACGTGTGTCCATCTCAGACAAACAATCAGCAACGAGAGTCGAGGGACCGCTAGCTCTCTCCCTCTCCCTCCCTCTCTCTCTCTCTCTCCCTCCCCCCCCTCTCTCTCTCTCTCTTTCACACACACACACACACACACACACACACACACACCTCCGCCAAACCAACACCTTTTAGCTTTCCCCAGCCACCTTCCCGTTATGCAGTACAGTACTCAAGGTCTTATGCATGACTTTAAAACTGCTGTAAGCAGGAACCAGCCAAAACATTGCATAATCTGTACAACATGGTTCACAGAATCTTTAATTCAACATTTTTACATTATCAGATGTTCATTACTACAGAGAAAGATGTTGTTTTACAAATTCCAACAAAAGACATACAGACGACAACACCAAAGATGAATGCAAAAGCACTACATTGCTTGAAATATAATTAAGTAATCGATGCACTGAAAGTCAAAGTAAATAAATAATTGATAAACTAATAATTCAGTGACAATTGGTGAAATAAAAGGAAATAGGAAAACCTACACTATGTCCCAAACGTCTAAGAAGATCTCCTTCGGAACGTGCTGTACTTGCACTCCTGGAGAAAGGATGTTGTGGAGACATGGCCTAACTCCATCCCAGCCGCGCAAAGTGTTCGAGCGCTCTAAGGCGCCTTGCTGAAGAGTGGCTGGAAGCACGTCTGCTCCACATCGGAACTTCTTCCTCGGGAATGTGTGCCTGTGTTGTCCTTAGCATTTTACTGTAACTATTTTGTAAGTTGTATAAAATTCTCTCGGGCTTCCAGCCGCGTCTAATGGTTTGATATCCACAAGCTTTCGCCCGAAATCTCCTCGGCCATTGTCAAGTTGTGATCGTAAGTACCATTAGTGCGCCGACTTACAGACTCGCAAAACATATGGCCACCCTTTATCTACATCTACATCTACATACATACTCCGCAATTCACCGTAAGGTGCGTGGCGGAGGGCACACTGTACCACTACTAGGCATTTCCTTTCCTATTCCACTCCCAAATTGAACGAGAAAAGAAAGAATGCCTATATGCCTCCGTACGAGCCCTAATTTCTCTTGTGTTTGTGATCTTTACGTGAAATGTATGTAGGCGGCAGCAAGATCGTACTACACTCAGCTTCAAATTCCGGCCCTCTAAATTTACTTAACAGAAATTCACGAAAATAACGTCGTCTTTCTTCCAGCGATCCCCAATTGAGTTGCCGGAGCATTTCCGCGACATTCGCGCATTGGTCGAACCTACCGGTAACAAATCTAGCTGCTCGCCTCTGAACCGCCTCTATGTCTTCCTTCAAACCGATCTGCTGCGGGTCCCAAATACTTGAGCAATACTCAAGACGTGGTCGTACAAGCGTTTTATACGCGGTCTCCTTTACAGGTCAAGTACATCTTCCCAAAATTCTCCCAATAAACCGAAGTCGGCTGTCTGCCTTACTCACAACTGTCCTTACATGCTCGTTCCATTTCATATCGCTCTGCAATGTTACTCCTAGATATTTGAACGACGCGACAGCATCAAGAAGCTCACTACTAATGCTGTATTCGAACATTATGGGATTGTTTTTTCTACTCATGCGCATCACCTTACATTTTTCTACATTGAGAGCTAGCTGCCAATCTTCGCACAAACTACAAATTTTGTGTAAGTCGTGCTGTATGCTATTACAGTCAGTTACAGACGACACCCTCCTATACACCACAGCATCATCAGCAAACAGCTGCAAATTACAATTTACTCTGTCCATCAGATCATTTATATAGATAGAAAATAATAGCGGTCCTATCACACTCCCCTGGGGCACGCCTGACGATACACTCGTCTCTGATGAACACTCGCCGTCGAGAACAACGTACTGCGTTCTATTACTTAGGAAGTCTTCCAGCCAGTCACAAACCTGTGAACCTATTCCATAAGCTCGTATCTTCGTTAGCAGTCTGCAGTGTGGCACCGCGTCGAACGCCTTTTTGAAGTCGAGAAAAACACAATCCGCCTGTTGTTCTTCGTCCATGGCTCGCAAGATGTCATGTGAGAAAAGGGCAAGCTGAGTTTCACATGAACGATGTTTCGTAACCAGAGGTGATTCATGGAAAGAAGCTTTTCCGTTTCAAGGAAATTTACTATATTCGAACTGAGAATATGCTCCAAAATTCTACATGATACCGATGTCAACGATATTGGCCTGTAATTGTATGGGTCAGTTCTCTTTCCTTTCTTATACACGGGAGTCACCTGCGCCTTTTTCCAATCACTAGCAACTTTGCGCTGAATTAAATATTCGCTATAAATGCAAGCTAAGTAGGGGGCCAATGCCGCAGAATAGTCTTTGTAAAACCGAACTGGTATTCCATCCGGAACGGCAGACTTTTTCGTATTTAGCTCTCTCAGCTGCTTCTCTACACCGGAAATACCTATTGCTATGTCCCCCATTTCGGAATTAGTACGTTGATCCAATGATGGTATATTTGTGCGGTCCTCCTGCGTGAAAGATTTCTTAAAGGTTAAATTTAGAACTTCAGCTTTCCTTTTGCTTTCTTCTATTACTGCCCCGGAATGATCAACTAGTGACTGGACAGTGGGCTTTGACCCGCTTATCGATTTTACGTAGGACCAGAATTTTTTCGGGTTCTCGGAAAGATCTTTTGCTAAGGTATGGTTGTGATAATTATTGTATGCTTCACGCATCGATCTTTTTATAGACGCACGAATCTCTACTAACTTTTGCCTGTCATCATTTGCGTGTTCTTTTTTGAATCGAGAGTGCAACAGCCTTTGCTTTCTCAGCAGCTTTCTAACATTATTATTATACCACGGTGGATATTTTCCATCCTTAATCGTCTTTACTGGCACATATTTCTCTAACCCTTTATTAACAATGCACTTAAATTTAGTCCACAATTCCTCTACATCCATAGTCCCAGAATTAAACGATGCCCATTCATTTTCTAAGTGCGATCGTAACATTTGCTTGTCGGCTCTTCCCAACAAAAACACGCTCCTAGCCTCCTTGACTGGTTTATGAACTTTGGTCACCATCGACGCTATGACGATATCATGATCACTAATTCCTGTCTCTACACAGACATCGTTAATAAGGTCAGGTAGCTGTTTGTGGCTATAAGGTCTAGAATATTTCCATTGCGCGTGGGTTGCTGGTTTAACTGCTCAAGACAGTGTTCGGAGAATGTGTCCAAAAGTAGCTCGCAAGACTGCTTGTCTGTACCGCCTGAAATGTAACTAGCGAGGTCCCAATCTATACTCTTAAGGTTGAAGTCACCTCCGACTAATATTACATGGCCCGGATACCTATGCACTACTTTCAACCTCGATCTCAGTAGAAACAATATCTTTGTCCACAGCGATGAACACTCCTCCTCCAGTTGTATCAGATCTATCTATCCGATATACATTCCACGCTTCGCTAAATATTTCTGAACTTGCCACATCATCATTTAGCCAACTTTCGGTGCCTAAAACTATCTGAAAGCAATAACTTCCACGCAGCGCTGCAAATTCGGGAACTTTGTTTCAAACACTCTGCTAGTTCGCGGCTAATATTTTTATGTTCGAATTTTTGTTCCGAACGTGGACTGAATTCGCTGTTTGAATGCTGACAGGCGAGTGCTCATCAGAGTTAGCGCCTAGCCTAAAAAAAAACCCAAGTGCACTCCACAAGTACTCTGCTACCCGAGTAGCCGCTTCCTTAGTGTAGTGCACCCCTGATCTATCTAAGGGCACCCTACAATTCCCCACCCGATAACGCAGATCCAGAAATCTACAGCCATGACTGTCACAGAGTCGGCGAAGCCTCTGGTTCAGACCCTCCACTCGGCTCCAAACCAAAGGACCGCGATCAACCCTGGGACCAATGCTGCAAATCGACAGCTCTGCTTGCACCCCGCGTGCGAAGGCAGCAGCCTTCACCAATTCCGCCAGCCGCTCGTAGGACCTGAGGATGTCCTCAGAACCCAAGCGACAAGCATCATTGGTGCCGACGTGAGCCACGACTTTCAGTCGACTGCACCCCGCACCCTCGATAGCCGCCGGCAAGGCCGCCTCCACATATCGGATGAGGCCCCCCGGCAGACACACAGAGTGCACGTTGGAATTCCTTCCAGATCTGGACGCTATCTGCCTAAGGGGCTCCATCAGGCGCCTAACATTGGAGCTCCCAATAACCAACATTCCCCTCCCCCCGTGCATCTGCTCGGACCCTGCTGAAGGAGTGGCCACACTTTCACTCACAGGACGAATGGGCGCGGACGGACGTCCAGCCTCCACATTGGCCTTCCGCCTCGAGCGACGCGAACGCCGTACAACCCGCCACTCCCCTTGCGGAGAAGGCGGCTCGACGACGTCCGGTACACCTGAAGGTGCCTCGGTAGCAGGGACAGAGAGCGAAGCGTGGGACACCTGAGGTGTCCCACTCGACGCACCAGACTCCTCACCATCGGTGCACCCCGAGACAGTAGCCTGAGGACGGCTGACCGTAGACAACAGCACACTCAGGTGTTCGCGAACCGCGGCCAACTCCTCCACACATTGGTCACTGTGAACATCGTGTCAAGAATACGACCGACTTCATTAGAAGAGTTAAGTCCTTGGAGAGGAGGACATCATAGCTTAGATGTGGTGTCATTATTAACAAACGTTCCCATCAAAGATTCCTATACTTTTTGACCCAGTTATTCGACGATACTGTTGTGGATTTATTCATACATACTCTGACGTCATCATTGTTTTTTAATATGGTGGAGAATATTTCAACCAGATTGTCGGTGTCGCAATGGAAAGCCTCTTAGCTCCTGTTATTGCCAATCTGTTTATGGAATATTTTGAGAACATCGCCAAAGACTCGGCTCCTGCAAAGCCTAGCTGTTTCTATCGTTATGTTGACGACACGTTCGTTGTCTGGCCGCATGGACGTGAAAAGCTGGGTGAATTATTGGACCACATCAACAGCGTCCACGACAAAATCAATTTCACGATGGAGGCAGAGAAAGACGGTGCCCTGCCGTTCCTTGAGGTACTTGTCAGGCGCAAAACAAATGGATGCCTTAGCCATAGTATCTACCGGAAACCCACCCACACGGACCTGTATCTGCACGCTACGAGCACCACCACCCATCGCAAAAACGATCTGCTCTAATGACGCTGCTGCACAGAGCAGAAGTAGTCTCGGACAGTGAACATCTGCATAAGGAACTGAGCCACTTATGGAAAGTGTTTATGAAAAATGGCTACAGCAACCGCCAGATAACACAAGCCCTCCATCCGAGGACACGCAAGCAGGAGACCGTCGAGGAGGAGACAAAGAATCTCGCATTTTTGCCGTTTTGTGGCTCGGTAACGGGAATAATTAGCCGGCTTATTAAGAGACACGAGATCTACACGGTATTCAGGCAGGCCGTGCAGGTATATAAGGACGGCAGAAGCAATGATAAGACAGTCTCCACTTGACAATGGCCGAGAAGATTTCGACCGAAAGCTCGTAGATATCACAAAATTCGGTCATGATGAGACCTGTCAAAGATGATCTAAGCCTTAGAACTCCAGGCGAGTACAAGATACCGTGTGGGTGTTCTACATCGGACAGACAGTACGCAATATTGAACAGCGCTGTGTTGAATATGAAAGTTGTTTCCGCCTACATTATCCATAAATATCAGCAATTGTGGAGCACGCTCTAGAGAACATACATACAAGTACTTTCTGGGATAGCCAATAAAGGAGGCTAACGAAATATAAATATCTGAAAACTCTCTTAATAAAGACGATGGCTTGCAGCTGAGCACAGCTTGGGACCCGGCCATCGGACTGTTGAAGAGGGCGCGGCAGGTTCCGCGGCCTAAGCATCATCTTATATGGCGAAGCGGCTGAGCACCAGTGACGTCACAGTAAGAAGCGCAGGTATATAAGGACGGCAGCAGGAATGACACGACAGTCACAACTTGACAATGGCGGAGGAGATTGCGGCCGAAAGCTCTTGGGTATGAATATTGATTGTATGTTGATTTTAGACTGAAAGTCTTGATACAGGTTCTCTACCGTCATGATATTTTTTTAAAGATTCTAAAATTGCTTATAGGTTGGCGGAATAATCTCTTAGTTGTTAAAAGAAGATTATACATTGTAAATACACAATATGTTTCGCGATTAGCCTATCATCTGGTGACCGATATAATATATACTGAGCATTGAAACATTTAAATTTGTCGTTGTTATGTAGTGGCATATTAGAATAAACATGAAATGTGGTCAAGATAATTTTTATCTTATACACATTACCTTCTATCAACAACTAAGTAACCAGTAACCTGTAAACAATTGTGGTATCATTAAAAAATTCATTAGAAATAATTTGTAATTCTGGGGTGTGATGACAACTGCAGATTGGTCCCAATGCGCAGCCTTTTCCAGCCGTTTTTAACCCGCGACTCTCTGGCGAGTGAAAATGTCTAGTGACACCCAGGCCCGTAATATTGCTACGTCAGTGATCCCAAAGTATTTCATTTTATTTCTTAGATGCATCTAAGACCTTTGCAACCATTCACTACTGGTGAAACTTGCAGCAGCGGTAACGAATCCAAACTGAAAGAAAAGACTTTATAACTGTATGACTACACGTATTTGATGTATGGTTTTGATGTCATGAATAATAAATCTCAATGTTTAATTTGTTGCTCCGTGTTGTCGTGTGCGAGTATGAAACCATCGAAGCTCATGCATCAATCCTTAATATTTCTATGACCCACATAAACTTTGGATTTCTTCGTAAGGCTATTGAAAACCTTTAAACTCTAGTAAATTATTTTGATCCAGTAATAAAATGGTATTATCACTTGAGTAAAAATGATACTGCAATGAAAACTCCTTACCAGATGCAAACTACATTGATCAAACAGTAAAAATGTATTTCATAAGAGGGTTTCAGCCAAGATCGCTCACTTCTTCAAATTACATAACCGGTTTCGGCGTGCTAGACGGCATCTTCAGACATGTAATTTATTGTTATGTGTTTATTGCAATTAATATTAAGTTAGTGATTAATTGTTTGTCTGACATAACAATATATGAACTTGTGACATACTTACAATAAGATTTTGGCCGTTATAAGCAACTACAGCGGTACTCAACGAACACTATTAAGTCGCCTAGTTAACATCTTGAGGTGGAGAAATGGCAGCATTGTTACGCGTTTCGGTCGGCCCATCATGAGAAATCAAAAGTGCCACTTTTGATGTCAGATTAAGGGCCACAGGAACCGTGTCACAACAAAGCCAGTTTTACTAATGAAGCGACTTTCCCGAAACCCAGTCACTTCTGTGTGGCACTTCTGCCTTAGTAGCTGAAAGTGACGAAACGTAGATTTAGCATCGAACATCATGCTACTGCATCCTCCTAAGTTTGCGAACACCCGAGGAAGTGTATTTGCACTGTTCTAGTAGACAGTCTACTGCGAGGATTTATCATCTATGGTTACAAGTAAACCTGCCGTATCTGATTATTGAATTGTTATTGGTGCAGGATCCCAGTTGTGTCAAAGTCCATATCAGATATATTTTGAACCTCGGCGAGGAAGTACTGTAACCGGGTCTTTGCTTGATAAATGTGAAATGTATCCAAAAACATTAGCAACACGTAAGTTAAAAAAAGAAATGTGTATTAATTACAGGGGGTAGGGAATACATGAAGGCAATTGACTTTACTAACGTAATAAACCAACCCCATGAACCTCAGACATCGGCGAGGTGGGGTGGCTTGCGTGCCTCAATGACACAAATAGGTGCAACCACAGCGGAGGGGTATCTGTGGAGAGGCCAGACAAACGTGTGGTTCCTGAAGAGGGGCAGCAGCCTTTTCAATAGTTACAGGGGGCAACAATCTGGATGACTGACTGAGCTGGCCTTGTAACATCAGCTAATATTGATTTGCTACACAGTTACTGCGACAGCTGAAAGAAAAGGGAAACTACAGCCGTTACTTTTCCCGAAGACATGCAGCTCTACTGTATGAAAATGCTACGGAAGAATGCTGAAGATAAGGTGGGTTGAACGCGTAACTAATCAGGAGATACTGAACAGAACTGGGGAGAAAAGAAATATCTTGAATAAAAGAAGCGATCGATTGGTGGGACACATTCTTAGACATCACGGAATCGTAAATTTAGCATTGGAGGGAAGTTTTCGGGGTAAAAACCGCACATGGAGACCAAAAGATGAATATAGTAAGCAGTATCAAATAGAGGGGAGTTGTGTTCTTATGAGATGAAGACGCTTGCTCAGGACAGAGTAACCAAACCAATCTTCGGACTGAAGACAACAACAACAAAACAAAGTTAAAAAATTGCCTTAACTTTTGTTGATCTTATAGAATTGTGAAAGGTATATACGTACCTGAACCATTTGGTGATGTGACTCAAGTTTCAATCGGCCAGAAAGTTTGCCTCTTCTACCTGTCGCGTAAACGTACGGCTCTGAGCACTTACACCCCTTGCACGCAGAACGCGTTAACTTACATCTATATCTACATGTGATGCTCTGCCAATGACATTCAAGTGCCTGGCAGACCGTTCATCGAACCACCTTAATACTATTCATCTCCCATTCCATTCTAGAATAGCGCTCGGGAAGAAAGAAAATCTGAATCTCTCCTTTCGAGCTCTGATTTCTAGTATTTTATTCTGATGATCATTTCTACCTATGTAAGTGGGAGTCAACAATATATTTCCGCATTCGGAGGAGAATGTTGGCGATTTGAGTTTCGTAAGTAGCCCACGCCGCAGCGATAAGCGCCGTTGTTGTAATGATTCCCATCCCAGATCTGGTATCATTTCCGTAACGCTGTCTCCCCTGTATCGTGGCAATACGAAACGAGCTGCCCTTCTTTGGACTCTTTCGATGTCCTCCGTCAAACCCACCTGATAAGGATCCCACACTGGGCAGCAATACTCCAAAAATGATACGGACGAGCGTAGTGTATGCAGTTTCTTTTGTAGTTCAGTTGCATCTTTTAAGGGTTCTGCCAATAAAACGCAGTCTCTGGTTCGCCTTTCCCACGACATTATCTACGTGTTCTTTCCAATTTGAAGTAATAGTAATTCCTACGTATTTTGTGAAGTTTGCGGCCTTCACGTGTGATTGATTTATCTTGTAAACAAAGTTTAACGGATTTCTTTTCGTAGTCACGTGGACGATTTCACAGTTCTCATTATTTAGAGTCATCTGCCAATTTTTACACCACAGTAATATCTTATTCAGATCGTTCTGCAGTTGGTTTTGATCTTCAGATGATTTTACTAGACGGTAAATGACGGCGTCATCTGCAAACAACCTAAGAGAGCTACTTACATTTTCCCCTACATCGTTTATGTAAATAGGGAACAGCAGAGGACCAATAACACTACCCTGTGGAACGCCCGATATCACCTCTGTTTTTGTCGATGCCTTACCATCGATTAGAATGTAGAAATACGGAATCAGTTTGAGAACCGTTGTCAATAGCACTCATCATTTCGTGTGCGTAAAGAGCTACTTGTCATTCGACATTGAGTGCTTAAAATATCACGGAGGGTGTTTATTTGCTCTGCGCTGGTAGCGAGTCCATTGCGAGGCGGCGTCCGGCAAGTGGTTTCCCTGGAAGGTGTTCTGAGGGCGGCTGACTGACACCCCCGGCGGTATCGGTAAACCGGCGCGCGTCCGATAAACCTGGCACCGTCACTTTATTGGGGGTAGGCGCGCCGGAGGGGTTCATAACCGGACATCCCGCGCTGAATGCCGCCATATTGAAGGTCGCCGGCGGCGGGGCGAGGGTGGCTGGCTACACGGCCTGATATATTGCGACGCCTCGCCCGGCCTGGCCTGTCCGCCCCCTCTGGGACGACGCCGACGCCGCCTCCGCGACGTTTTCGCATTTCACAGCCGTCCGCGCCGGCGGCTGCGAAGCGTGCGAAAGCGGCGCGTGCTTCCAGGAAGAAAGAGAAAAAAAGAGAAAATATTACGGTGCATGTCTCGGGGGTGACAGAGCGTTGATAAGTGTTTGTTCTGCCGCCGCAACGGACGTCGCTTCGTCCGGCCGGAGAAATTGGATGGAGTCAAGCATCAGAGGGTAGGGGGCGGGCAGAGCGATGGAGATTTGGTTGGGACCAGTGGCTGGGGGAGGGGGTTGGGAGGGGGTGGTCGCGTGCCACACCCCCGCAGGCCATAACTCGGCCAGGGCTGCCGATCGCCGGCCGCTGCCCGCAGTGAATACGTGATCAGTCTGCCGTAGCCCTCCGACCAACCCACCCCCTTTTTTTCTTCTCTGTCTCTCCCTCTCACCCTCCATCCCTCTCTTTTTACACGCTCCTCTTTTTGCGCTGGCATCCACAGAAGCTCTTCCGCGTAATCGAAGCTGGGCGGATACTTGCCTGCCGGTATCGACGTTCTTGACATATAGCGCTCTCCCGCCAAGTAGGAGGCCATCGTGCATGCGAGCAGGGCGTGCGGCGCACAAGGGCGTGTGTGTGTGTGTGTGTGTGTGTGTGTTTGTAAACTAGGCGCACCCTGAGAGGAGTCTCGGACAGGCGTAGCGGAACATCGGAAGAGGGCCACTTCAGGCAGATTGCGAAGTCCGCTTGAGTTAGGTGTCACCGGAGATATCGGCCAGACCCTTGTATAGTACTGAAACTGCGCTTTCTGCGAAACATTTCTGGCGCACGAAGTTCATAATGCTACTGGAACAAACTTTTCAGAAACTCAGAGACTGGCAGCTTACCTTGCAGTGGCTGTGGTTGTCAAGGGCGGCAGAAAATAAGAAGCGAAAGAGAGGTTCATTGAACAGGTAGTAAAAGCAAGCAATGAGAAATATGAAAAGGGAAATAAATTTCGGGTAAGGGAAATAAGACCTTTGGGTTTTTCAGTTAACATTGTAATTCTTTCTAACAAGGAAAGTAATTGGGCTCGAACAAGAACATATACATCAAAATCGTATGAGAGATAATGTAAAGGTCCCTTATTACACTACTGATACTCCCGCATCTGCAAATCTCTGCAATCATCCGTTACAGGTCTCTCCGTGTGCCATGCCACATTGCACTTTGACATGTCGGTTCGCCAGTAGGGACGCTGCAGTGTGCCTCCAAAGTTGCGATTTGTGACGTTATTTGTGTGGTGAAGTGTCAGATGGGGTGGCGATTGGTAATCAATCTTGCTAATGTATTGCGATTGATTGAGATGAAGTTACGAATAACCCTTCTTCGTGAAGATGGTATTAGTGTAGAAGATGAATCATTCGCATGCTTTCTCGTATCTGTTATGGTACAGAAATATGAGCATAAGTTAAATACTGCTGTAATGATAATAGGGATGATAACGACGAACAACTCATTGCATGCGGTAATGCTACGGTAAATGCGGGAACAGGCGATGGAAGCAGTGGCAATGAATACCAACAGTCTTCCGGGAAGAAGGTTAAAGTTGAACTATCGTCACGGCTAGAGAACATGTACGATGACTATTACATAAGTTATAGTTAAGATATCTGTTTTACGTATGGCGTCTACAGTTACATCTACAATGCTGTCTGGAGCATGATTGCAGAGTTTTGCATAAAAACGACACCCACCAACATATTGAGGTGTACGTAGAGATCCTGTAAGCAAACGTTCATACAGATATGTTTGTTCTAGCCCATGTACTTTCCTTGTAAGAGGGATTACAATAGGTTAGATTAGTGCTTGTTCCGTTCATAATGAATACGTCACTTCGTAATGATGTGGAACATGTCAGGATAATGAAAGGTGTCTTTACAAATTATTACTTTGTACTAAATATTACATGAAACATTTTTTATATTTTTTTGTTTTTTATTCTTGCAGATTTACTAATTTTTAACTAAAAATTCATGTATAGTGTACAAGGATTTGTCATTCAGAAAATCTTTTACTTTATTTTTAAATTCTAGTTGGGTATCTGTCAGTATTTTAATGCCGTTTAGTAGGTGACCAAAGACTTTTGTGGTAGCATAAGTCACCCCTTTATGTGCCAAATCTAGATTTAACCTCCTAGTGTTGTAGTTATGTACACTGCTATTGCTTTTGAATTCGTTGGGATTGGTAATAACAGGTTTCATAAGTGAATATATATACTGTGAAGATCCCTAGCTCTTTAAATAAGTGTCTGCAGGATGTTCGTGGATGGGCTCCAGCAATTATTCTGATTACACGCTTTTTTGCAAAGAAAACGTTTTCACTCAATGAAGAATTACCCAAGAAAATGATGCCATACTAAAGTAGAGAATGAAAAAAGGCATAGTAAGCTAATTTACTAAGATGTATATCACCAAAATTTGCAATTACTCTAATAGCATAAGTAGCTGAACTCAAACGTTTCAGCAGATCTTCAGCAGATCTTTTTCCAGTTCAATTCCTCATCAATGCATACACATAAAATTTTTGAATATTCTACCTTTGCTACAGATTTCTGATCAAAGTGTATGTTTATTAATGGTGCCATTCCATTTACTGTATGAAACTGTATGTATTGTGTTTTAGCAAAATTGAATGATAGACTATTTGCTGCGAACCACTTACTGATATTCTGAAATACGGCGTTTACAATTTCTTCAGTTAGTTCTTGTCTATCAGGTGTGATAACAATACTTGTATCATCAGCAATAAGAACCAGCTCTGCATCTAGATGAATTTAGAATGGCAGGTCATTAATATATATTAAGAAAAGGAAAAAGCCCCAAGACCGAACATTGTGGCACCCTATTTTTGATTTTTCCCCAGTTTGAGGAATCCGCTGTTTTTTTTTTTTTTTACATATTATGAGAACTACTTATTTCAACTTTCTGCACTCTTCCTGTTAGGTATCATTTAAACAATTTGTACACTGTCCCATTCATACCACAATACAGTTTATCTAGAAGAATTCTAGCCGGTCGCGGTGGCCGAGGGGACTGAGGCGCTCGAGTCACGGTCTGCACGGCCACTACGGTCGGGGGTTCGAATCCCCCCTCGGGCATGGATATTTGTGCCGTCCTTAGTTCATAAGTAGTTCATAAGTAGTTTGTAAGTTTAGGGACTGATGACCCCGTAGTTAAGTCCCATAAGCTTAACAAACATTTGAACATTTTGAAGAATTCTATGATTTACACAATCAAAGGCCTTGGAGAGGGAGACCAGAAAAAATTCCAACGGATGATTCCCAGTTATTCAGAGCATTTAATATTTAATTGGTGAAAGTATATACAGCATTTTCTGTTGAAAAGCCTTACGGAAGTGTCACTCTCCGATTTTGCATGTGTTTTAACCCTCGAGCGGGCGCACTGGGGTATAGAGTACCCCACGTTTGTTTACCGCTTAGTGACAACGCTGCCTCTCGTCAGCGATTACGTGCACGGTACTTATTACGCTCCTGCTGTCGCACAGCTACCTACCGCAGCAATTAGTTTTACTGTGGAGCTCTCTGTGTGCCTGTTTTGTCAGAACGCTGCTGGTGTATACAGTATCTCACGTACCTGCTGATGTAGGTAAATACATTATTCTTATGTACACACAAACGTGCATCGTTATTCAATCAGAACAGTAGTTTGAAAAACTGATTAGCTTCTTACTTATTCAGGAAAATGACGTCTGCGGAAATAGCCAGAAGTCTGCAGGAGTTGTCAGATTACTAAAACGAATCTGATCACGAACTGTGCAGCAGTGAAAGTGTTCAGGAAAAGGAAGTAATTCAAGAAAGTGAGCATGAGAGTGATTCTGGTACTGAAGGTGACAGTTATTCGAGTGCAAATGTAGCGTTTTTTATAGGCAGAAATAACATTATAAAGTGGAGAAAAACTCAATACGTCAAGTGGTGTAAAGTGAGAAGTAAGAATATAGTGAATGTCGTTCCTGGTCCTAGATGCAGTGCAGATGACCTCATTAACGAACTTTCTGCATTTCATAAAATGATAGACGAAAGCATGGTAGATAATATTGTCACCCATACAAATTTATGTATTCAGAAGAAAAGTGAATCAATACAATACTCTCGTGATACAGATGCAAAGGAGACATCGCTGAGTGAAATACTGGCTGTACTGGGATGTTTATATCTAATTGGAGTAAAGCAAGGACACCACACTAACGCACGTGAGCTATGGAATTCAGACGGAACAGGACTGCAAGTCCTAAGAGCATGCATGAGCTACAAAAGATTTTTGTTTTTACTCCGATCTTTACGATTTGTTGACAAGGACACACGAGCTGAAAGAAGAAAAATTGACAAACTGCGTCATACGTACCAAAGAAAAACAAATCCCTGATACTACTGTCAACGATGCATGACCGACCAAAACTGGATGATGAAACAAATACGCCTGAAGTAATAATTGACTACAACGTGACGAAAGTGTGTGTTGAGACCGTTGACCAACTAGGCAATGCCTACAATGTCTCGCGCATCACAAGGCGATGGTCAATGCGCGGCTTTTACTCGATCATGAATGTTGCGAGAATCAATGCACAAATTTTGTATTCCTCCAATCCAAATAACCCGCGTTACGCAAGAAGGAATTTTTTTTGAAGATTTTAGCAATAGCACTGATAAAACCCTGTCTAATCGAAAGATCCAAAATAAAGTCTCTGCCTGGTGATATTTCAGCATTCTTGCGTAAATATCGAGAGCTTCTGGAAAAGGACAACGAATCACCGCAAAAATCTCAAAGGTCAGCAAATAAGAAACGTGGGAGGTGTGTAACGTGTCGCCGAGCAAATGATGTATCAACAACCATTATTTGTAATATATGTAAAAAGTTTATTTGTAAGAAACAAGTTACAATGACTTGCGACAATTGTAACCAGTAAGTCTTTGTTCAATTGTGGCGTATTTGGCGAGTCCTAAAATGTAGTGTAGTGAGCACGTAATAAATTGAAAAGTAAAGTATGTAAACCTCTAAGGAAACACATTTCGTTGCCTTTCCATGAAATATGTAAAATTTACCCTAGAACCATCAAATAAAAACTCAGGTTTACAATGATTATGCTCAGTATGTGTATTCACAAAGTTGACGATAGTTTTCCAAAGTTTGATATCGTATTATGAAATTTATGCTCTGGGGTATGATACCCCACGCACCTTTCCGACACTTGGGAATGCGGCGCGCCCGCTCGAGGGTTAATACATGAAAAACTAAGGGACACTATTTTTATGGTGATAAAACATATTTAAGAGACTAATATCGAAAAAATATGATAACCTAGAGATTATTTGTGCGATTTATTTCTTATTCTCCGCTGTTCACTCGGTCATTAGAAGGCGAGTTTTGAAACACCCTTTCAGAAGCACCTCGTCCCTTGGGTGGGTAGGTAGAGTGTAGACGCGCCTGATGTTTTCCTCATGAGTTTACAGACAGATTGTACTTCCGTCCAAAGCGAGCGAACTCACGCCCGCGCCTGCTGTGAAGGAAGCAGATATCAGGATCGAACAGGCAAGGTACAGACGAACGACGAAATGTGAACGAATCTGAGCCGATTGACTGTTTTTTTTTTTTTTTTTTTTTTTTTTCCTCAATATTCAGCAAAGAAACAGCGCCTCCTTGTAATTTAACAGCTTCCCCAAATACCGTACTGGTTCTAACTTAATCATTATACATCCAGTTTCTGGCCTGTTGATATATTAATTCAGCTGGTATTACATGAACATAATTTACTACACAATAACAACCCAAAATCACTAGTTCTCTGTTCTTAAGATTATCAACTTTCGATAGGCTATGTTGCCATCATTCTGACATCAGTGGTGGACACCAATTATGCTCTTGGCGATATGCTTCGTATTTATTAAATTTTTAATCTGGTGAGAGCACCATGTGAAGACAGATGCTGAAATGGCAGTGTAATATGCCTAAAAGAGGTAGTATTAAGATTTTTTTTACCTTAACTGTTGTAAAATTTTACAGGGACCTATAAGGAATAGCGCTGTAGGTTCCCTTACGATCATGTAAATTTGATTGTAGCTGTCACGCAGTGACGAACTTCGTTTTTCTGAAGTCAACTTAACATGAATTGTAGGTGCCAAACTTCACAATATCATGGTGTTCGTCAACTATTTTTAGAAATAAATGGACACTACCTAATCAGATACCTTGTAATAAGAATTGGTTTTGGCAGGTATAGTTAACTAACTCATTTGCGTTTTCAGTGCTGTGACACGGATAAAAGCAGCATCTGTCTATCACTGTCTGTCTGATTCACAAGCAGCAACCAGGCGTTGCTCCAAGGTTCTACCTTCTATATCTATAAATGTGAATGTCTGTTCGGTGTACGCTAATCACGTCCGAACGACAAGGCACATAGACTTAAATATTTGTACAGTTACTATTGTATACCCGAGGAAGGTTTTATGTACGGTTTTATAGCAATCTGATAAGATACTTAGTAATTTGAAGAATATAACGCGAATTGCGGAACAATAATTACTCTCTGAAAATGGTTTTATTGGTTACATTGTTGCTTAAGGATTGATAATGATAAAAGGGTGGAGTATATTGGGATGGAAAGTTATCGGTGTATATAAAATTTTACGTGTGTGTGTGTTTATATTTCGCTCTGCAGCGAAAACTACAGAACGCAAACGAATGGTCTGTGTGTAATTGTTGTTCGAAGTCTCCCGTTGTACACCATAGCAGTTCCATGCCGATTGCTATAAGGGGGTGGAAGATATGGTGGTTGAAAGGCGTCAAATTATAAAAAAATTCGGACTGAAGGCCAGCGATGACGTTTGTGACTCTATAGCAAGAACGTTTCATACAGCGAAATGTGATGCCACAGACCATATCTTCGGTCTATGCGTGCTACAATGCCTTCAGCTCTTTCTCTGTAAGGATAAGCATACGAATAAGAAAATATAAGAATAAATAAATAAAGCAGCAAAAAAGAAATTTATTTTAATACATTTCTTTAAAAAAATCGATTTGACGTTTCGCGCATTATCTATCATAATCAACCAACACGCGAGTGGAGCCGCTGGTTTAAGCTAGTATCATTATATAAAGACAAGATGTTGTATAATATTGTTACCAAAAATCTCCAAAAGTGCCTGACACTTTTTTTTGCACATACACAGCTCATACGCATTTTAATTTGCATACTATGTAAACAGATATAGGGTAAATTGTCAACAAAACTTTTGATAAGTTGTTTGTTAATATCCTTCAACGTTTACATATTTCAATGAACATTCGAACGCATATGGGCTATATACATTATGAAAGAACAATGTAGGGGTTCTCTGTTAAAACCGACTTTGAGAAAGAAAACGCTGTGCTGCAGTGTGACTATGTGGAGATGTTACTAAACAAATGCAATAAAGGTGCTGCGCAGATAGAAAGTGATTAAACGCCAGTTGATGCGAGCTCCTGTAAACACCCACTTGCATGGTGCGACATTACGTGCCTTCACGTGTTGGCCAAACTAAGCTGTGTTGGCCAAACACAGCATACACGTATTGCGGCATGTACAACTCTGTAGGCTCGATGTAGCACTAGGTTTGAATTATACACGTCTGCTTTCACGCCCAGCAGGTACAATAGCTGCTAACAGTGCCCTGTAACTGTTATCCTGCAGTTAAACACTAGAAGTAAAGGCTAACATTTTGAAACAATGATGAAATACAAAATAAACATAAATGCTTAATTACTAAAAGAGTTTTCATTCTAACGTCTGCAAATGATGTAGGCTACGCCAGATAACTCCATTGAATTATGTTTATTCAAGCAAATCTATTGATACATTGGGAGTGCTCCTACACAAAGTAATAAATTAGAAATAAAGCTTTTGATATTTTCTGAGGCGTTACCTGTGTTATGAGAATTGTAGAGAAATCCGCAACGATGTAAACAATGACGAAGCATAGTGCATTTAGTGATCACAGAACACAAAATAATCCTCAGCTGAAAATAGTTGAAAACATTGTACGACAAATAAGATACAAAAATTACGTAAAATTTCGTTTAGAATCACATGCACTATTCAGTCACCATTTCGTACTGCCACTTATTAGCCCTTGCCAAAGTTAAAGTTTCCAAAAAGCGTCCCTTTAATATTGTGTGCCCACTGTGTCCCCAGTGGTGTAGGGGTCAGCGCAACTGCCTAGAAAGCAGGAGGCCCGGGTTCGAATACCGGCTGGGTCCACATTTTCAGCTTTGCCCAATCGCAGTTGATGTCATATATTCTGTGAATATTAAATAATAACACCTGCAGGATCAGAAGTGACGTCTGTCCTTTCGGAACAGACGCCACATGTATATATAGGCGTCCCTTTGTCGCCCATATTAACACTGCCGCAAACGAGACAAAAAGTCTCCCTGTAGCCCCAAACAGCCATTCTCACAAACAGTCCAACTATTTTATTCGACCGCAGCAGTTTTCTGCCTAGCCACTCTGTCATCTCCTCCAAATGTAGCAGAGTTAATATCATTAAGGATTGCTTTTGGCTTATATTTGAACCCTTCAACAATAACCTGACATTTAGACAGTATTAAATACAAAATTGTAAACAGCTTGGGGATATTTATCAGCAGTACCTATGATATTTGAAATAAATAACTAAGCAACCCACCCTTAATGAGTTTGACTACTCATACTACACAGTAGGAACATGAGGGTACGAGATGCATATTATGCTGCTTGTAACTGCTCACTTACTGTCGAAGATACGATGATACTTCTTTGCATCATACGCAGCTGGCCATTAAAATTGCTACACCACGAAGATGACGTGCTACAGACGCGAAATTTAACCGACAGGAAGAAGATGCTGCGATATGCAAATGATTAGCTTTTCACAGCATTCACACTAGGTTGGCGTCAGTGGCGACAACTACAACGTGTTTCCATCCGATTTCTCATACACAAACAGAAATTGACCGGCGTTGCTTGGTGAAACGTTGTTGTGATGCATCGTGTAAGGAGGAGAAATGTCTACCATCACGTTTCCGACTTTGATAGAGGTCGGATTGTAACCTATCGCTATTGCGGTTTATCGCATCGCGACATTGCTGCTCGAGTTGGTCGCGATCCAATGACAGCTGAATATGGAATCAGTGGCTTCAGGAGGACAATACGGATCTCCATGCTGGATCCCAACGGCCTCGTAGCACTAGCAGTCGAGTTGACAGGCATCTTATCCGAATGGCTATAACGGATCGTGCAGCCAAGTCTCGATCCCTGAGTCAACAGATAGGTACGTTTGCATGACAACAACCATCTGCACGAACAGTTCGACGACGTTTGCAGCAGCATAGACTATCAGCTCAGAGGCCTGGTGTACGAATGGCAAAACGTAATTTTTTAGGATGAATCCATGTTCTGTTTACAGCATCAGCATGGTCGCATCCGTGTTTGGCGACATCGCGGTGAACGCACATTGGAAGCGTCTATTCGTCATCGCCATTCGGGCCGGCCGGCGTGACGGTATGGGGTGCCATTGGTTACACATCTTGGTCACCTCTTGTTTGCATCGACTGCACTTTGAACAGTGGCCGTTAAATTTCAGATTTGTTGCGACCCGTGGCTCCACCCTTCATTCGATCCTTGCGAAACCCTACATTTCAGTAGGATAATCACGACCGCATGTTGCAGGTCCTGTACGGGCCTTTCTGGATACGGAAAATGTTAGACTGCTGCCCTGGGCAGCACATTCTCCAGATCTCTCACCAATTGAAAACATCTGGTCAATGGTGGCCGAGCAACTAGCTCGTCACAATACGCCAGTCACTACTCTTGATAAACTGTGTTATCGTGTTGAAGCTGCATGATCATCTGTACCTGTACACGCCATCCAAGCTCTGTTTGACTATATGCAAAGGCGTATCAAGGCTATTATTACGGCCAGAGGTGGTTGTTCTGGGTACAGATTTCTCAGGATCTATGAACCCAAATTGCGTGAAAATGTAATCACATGTCAGTTCTAGTCTAATATATGTTTCCAATGAATACACGTTTATCATCTGCATTTCTTCTTGGTGCAGTAATTTTAATGGCCAGTAGTGTAATTTCATTTAACCAGTGTAAAAAATCCGTAAAAAAAAATATGTCAAAATGTGTTGTTTTAATGATAACTGGATTAGTCAGCTGTCATTTAAAACGTAGTATTTACAAATCACATTACGCACTCAAAACTTGGTAGCTTGAAGCATTATTTAGCTATATTTTGATATTTTGAAAATTAACTCTTACACTTTTCAAGATACTAGAAATATTCTTGGTTCATGAGATGTGCTTAATATTTCGAAATCGTAGATGCCTTCAGAATTGATGGAAACATATCACTGAGATTTATTATTGTTGATTTATTACTACTGACTTTTTAGTTAAGAGGGTGTCTATCTACCAGATCGTCTAGTTCAGTCTCCTCAAACTAACAACAATTCGCAGTTGGTGGCCTTCATTGTTCAGCTCCCCTTGTAAGCGGTTTCTGGGGGTAAACCCAGCTATCTGATACCTTGCGTGGCCGTACGAAACAGCAAATTGCTCCCGACTGCACAAATATTGTCCTGCCTTCCATACAATTCCTGAATTAGAATTATGTGGCATATGGAGTATGTATCGGTTATGTCAGAAATGCTTATTTCAACGTTTTACCATTCAATTAGAAACCGACTTTTATGTTATTTCGCTTGCAGTTAAGTAGTTGTATTGTGTACTTGAATTACTGACATTCTATTTTACTATAAGTACACGGTCACCATCACAAACCAGATTTAAAGAACACATTGATAGATAATAGTAAGTTATGTAATTATCGCTTTACTGTATGAAGTGAAAAGACGCCCAAAGTTTCTTTTCTACAAAGTAACCTGCTAAATAATGAAATAACGTAGGGTTGAGGAAGCGCGGAAACAAAACCGATAGCAGGCGGGAGTGATGCGGCTGAAATGTAAGACGTAGTTAGCTTGCTTTAAAGGGAAACAAAATGGCGTACAATAATATCGACGAACCGCTGTGCTGTAAGGGCGCCGCAGACCACAAACCCAAGATAGTGTCTCACGTCTGCTGAAGCGTTTATCGACAAGTCTTCGTTGGTTAACGGATGTCATTTGAAAGCGGGAATAACCACTGAAGACCACTCCCGTAAAGGAGTCTACAAACTGAACTTGCCAGACACCAGTGTTAGATGAACGAAAATCTAAATTGCTTGTTGATTGTCGTTTTGGTCAGTGAAGCACCAGTTATCCGTCGGATCTATGGTGATGGTGAATCCTTCCTCTCTCACGACTTCCGTTCTCGAGTACTGTCGATTACGAAGCTTGTCCGCATCCTTCTTGACGCTGTGTTGGGCTGTGGTTGAGCCATTCCTACTGACATTGTCGAATAATGGCATCGCTTTTATTCAAATATGAACCTGCTCATCGATTTGAGGCACAAGGTCCTGGCTGTAAGGAGGATGTTCAAAATCGTTACAGCGAAATTACCGTAAACGTTTTTTGGTCACTTTCGCCTTGTGATGTCGGACACTCATAGCTTTTTGTCCGTAAACGTCGCAAAATTTTCGATGAGTTTCCTTTGGTTTAACTTTCTTTGCATTTAGAAAAGCAATCACAGATCTGATTTCACACGCAGCGGCATTTTCAATGACGGCTGACATTATAAAGAAGCACTACAACGCACACGTTGGCAGCAGCGAACTGGAAATGGCGTACACGTGTTGTCCTTCAGTCAGAGAAACTGCCGCGCATGCTCGCCTCGCTCGTACAGCTGACGCGGATAGAAACAGAAACGGAACTTACTTTGTGGACGACCCTCGTATAAGGAAATGTACTAAACTGAATTTTGTGCTGTGGCTGAGATTCGAACCTGTATTTCACAAGGAACATTGAAATGCAACGAAGTGGTGTGCTTAGGACGTTGGTCCACAGGGCACGTGTCACATCAGACTCGGACAGCCTGTCTGATGAGTTACGCCACCTCCGTAACGTTTCCCTAGAGAACGGATATTCGGAACGGGATATTGGCCTTGCCTTACACCCGGAGCATGTCAGACAGAGTGAGGAACAGAAAGAAACCCAAGAACAAATAGGAATGGTCGTCTTGCCATATGTCGGCGGTGTTTCTTCAAAAGTAGGAAGATTACAGAAGAAACAGAATGTGTGTCTTCCGCCCGCCAATGAAACTAGGAGCTCTTCTGGGCTCTGTAAAGGACGATCTTGGTCTGAGAAGGCTCGGTGTCTACAAGATTCCTTGTAGCTTATATCGGACAAACGTCTCGCACCGTGGAGGTCAAATGCGTTGAACATCGACGACACATCCGTCTCGAGCAGCCAGAGAATTTTGCAGTGGCTGAACACTACCTCAGTACAGGACACAGTATGAATTACAAAAACACCAAAATTATTTCGCCGATGTGCTCGTACTGGGATAATGTTATTATAGAGGCGGGCAAATTCGCAGCTCTTCGAATCCACTCAACAGGGATACCGGTTACCAACTCAGCACAGCATGGGGACCTGCACTGAACCTGTTAAAATCGCGAAGATCACCGAGGGAAACGACTGCGTGTGCAGACGAAGAGGCAACGGTATCGGTATCGGTTGACCATGGCGAGATGGACATAGGCCAGCATTGACACACAGTCTATGGGCATGCGGAGGGCGCGGAGGGAGCTGAAATACATTGTAAATCAATTCTAGAAAGTAATATAAACAATCAGGATGTCTTTCTATGAATTATTGCAGTCCGCCTTAGCTGTTATTAGACACCTTTATTGCGTTACTACCGGTTTCGTACCGTTAAAGTTACATCTTCAAGTATCTTTTAATTTACATAGGGTGGTTTGACTTGTTGCCTGTCCCAACGTTCATGATGGTTTGACGGGTTTTATGGAGGTTTTCTTCAAAGACGTTAATTAATTTTACAAGGGACTCCCTTCAGTAAACGTCTATGTGGCCACCGTTTGAGTATACCAAGTTTACTGCTTAAAATTTAAAAAATTGAACGTAGGGGTGGGTTCAGTATCCCCTGAATCTAAAGTAAAACGAATTGTACCAATGGTTTGCATCATACGCTATTAAAGTATTTAACAAAACCAGAAGCTTTTTGGAGTCGTGGTCCGAGTTATGGTTCTCAAAATTAGAAAATTCCTAGAAACCATTAGGTGCACGTTATGACTTAAACATTTTTTGTTGCCATTCAAATTATGAAAAGTATTCATGTGCACTGATAATACATGACATGTTCAGAAGTGCAATATTTGTGAATTCGTATTGTCGTCGTTCAAGAAATCGTTGTGGAAACCCCCAATACTCGTAATCATAACAGTGTGCTGTGGCGATGAAGAAAGCCTGATGGTATGTGTCCACGCTGCTCTCTTAACCCGGCATCATTAGTGGTTGTCAGTACTCGCTTATTGGCGGTGACTGAGGTCCGTTGGTCGTGTGGCTGTATTCCATTATAAAGCCCAGGAAGAAGACTGGTGCTTCTTCGACACAAGAGAAAATTAGTAATCGGTAAGATAAATTTAGAACAAATGATAGGTGTGGTAACTAACACACGAAAGGAGAACCAGACAGGAGATGTAAAGGCAGTAAATCCGCTCCTCATATAAGGACAGGTGCCCAGATAAAGGACACCTATATTCACTACTAGCTTAAACCCGCGGCTCCGCTCGCATGTTGGTTGATTGTGATAGATAATGCGCGAAACGTCAAATTGATTTTTTTAAAGAAATGTATTAACAGAAATTTCTTTTTTACTGCTTTATTTATTTATTCTTATATTTTCTTATTCGTATGCTTATCCTTACAGAGAAAGAGCTGAATACATTGTAGCACGCATGGACCAAAGATATGGTCGGTGGCATCACGTTTAGGTGTATGTAACCTCCTTCCTATAGGGTCGCAAACGTCATCGCTGGCCTTCAGTCCGAATTTTTTTATAATTTGACGACTTTCAACCACCTTATCTTCCACTCCCTTATAGCTATTGGTATGGAACTGCTATGGTGTACAACGGGAGACTTCAGACAACAAGTACACACAGACCATTCGTTTGCGTACTGTAGTTTTCGCTGCAGAGCGAAATATTAGTACACACACACACGCACACGTACAATTTTATATACACCGACAACTTTCCATCGCAATATACTCCACCCTTTTACCATTATCAACCTTCAAGCAAAAATGCAACCAATAAAGCCATTTTCAAAGAGTAAATATAATTTTCAAAGATTAATTATTGTTCCATTTCGTGTTATATTCTTCAAATTACTAAATATCTGTGAGATGGCTATAAAACCGTGCCTAAAACCTTCCTCAGGTATAAATTAGTAACTATACAAATGTTTAAGTCTCTGCGTCTTGTCGTTCGGACGTGATAAGCGTACACTGAACAGATATTCACACACACGCACACACACACACACACACACACACACACACACACACACACACACACAATATAGCTAACCGATCGCCATAAAACTGTGCCTAAAGCCTTCCCCGGGTAGACATTAGTAACTGTACAATTTTTAGCTCTTTATGTGTTGTGGTTCTGACGTGATAAACGCACACCGAACAGACATTCAAATTTATAGATATAGATAAATTGGATTCAATTATCTGGAGGGGTGTGCTCAACGGCCACAAAATCACTTTTATCCATAACAGGAGCAGCATTAGCCGTAAAATCTTTAACTTTATTTAGGCAAATCGATTTCGGTTTTCCAAGAAACCATCTCCAGTGCTGTCAGCAAGTTCAAAACAGCATATTTGTAAAATGTACAATGACATTTACGTCTAACATATCCATTGACATAGCTAGATACGTGTGATACTATCACATGTATCTGTCGTTGTTATTGTGGTCTTCAGTCCTGAGACTGGTTTGATGCAGCTCTCCACCCTACTCTATCCTGAGCAAGCCTCTTCATCTCCACATAAGAACGGTAACGTACATCTGTCTGAATCTGCTTACTGTATCCATTTCTTGGTCTTCCTCTGCGGTTTTTACCCCACACACTTCCCTCCAACGCTAAATTCACAATTCCTTGATGTCTAAGAATGTGTCCTACCAATTGCGAGGGTGAAGATCGTGGTGAGAGTTTAAATTAGGGAAAGTTTAATTTTTAAAACTCACAACTACCAAATGCGAACCAAATTCCTAAACATGCAAAAACACCGGAACTGTGATCGCTACTGTTTGACTCGTTTTCTAAGGTATGATATGACACGTTAGCAGATTTCCTTCCCTGCATATGATTAATAAAAAAATTCATAATAAAGTCAAGGTCATGAGAGAAGGGTGTACTAACTACTATTTTTGAAAACACGTGAAAGTTCACTTTATGTTGTTTATTACACCATATTAAAACCCTATGGCTGATACGTCTGTACGTCGACACATTTATCAATTAAAGTTACAGCTCGTGAGCCCCCAGACAAAATGAATATTTGTCGCAAATTGTTTTCACACCATGTGCCTGTCTCAAACACCGTTTATGTTCATGCCTATGTGACGACACGTGTCACTTTAATTCAGTGTGGTGCGCACCTTGTTCCACAGGCTAAATATTCACAACACACAGTAGCACTCTATACAACTTGGTGCAGTCTACGACGAGCAACCACACTTGGCAATTGCCACACAAAAATCTAAAGTCTTCACCTGGAGATCCACATGCCGACCGCCTAGAGCGACGCCGCCCGGCCAGCTACACCACTCGCTCCCGACTCGTCACTTCCTGCCCACGCGCGCGCGCGCGCGCCAAAAGCCCAACTGCCGGTTTTTTTTTCCCTACGTCATCAACTTCTCCATGTGAGCTTTTCTAACCGATTTGCCAACGTACAGCGCTCAGCCAATATATTTCTAAAACTTTACTTAAAATCAAAATACTTACACTACACATTAAACAAATTTCTTCTTAGTTTTTTATATTGGTATAAACATCCTTTGTACTATTTATTATAATCGTGCAATTTCTTATATCACAGATAAGTGATTTAACTGAATACTTCAAGATAAAATACACAAGATTAATTGAAAATAAAATGAGAAATAGTTAATATATTATTTTTATAAACAAACATTGCCATGCTGGTTGTGTAACTGTCTTGTATTCATTGGTAATTTATTACTTTTCATTGTCAATTAAACATATTACGCCAGATGTGACTATATCAGCTAATGTATTGTTTATTTATCAACAGGCTATTTTGTAATGAGGGCCTTAAAGGTTCCTAACTGCATCGTATTACTTCAAATGCAAGTAGTATTAGAATACTTTATATCACGCTGTGCACTGCACTGCACCTGGTACTCGCCATTGTCCCTCTCTCCCCTCACCGGAAACGAACCTGGAAAATCCTAAGCTGGAACAAGCCACCAACGTCGACCTGCTCGCTGGCCTTCCGTCAGCTACAAGCACACAGCAAATCTCAACGTGGAGAATTTCTACCTATGGCCTAACTATAAATGTTGTCACCCAAATGCGTACATACATTGCTACCATAATTATTAAGATTAAAATTGTGTAACATTTGGTGCATTGACATGGTCAATGTCTGCAGTGAACTTCATACTGTTTAATTACAAATTCTATTAATTACCAATATTTCTAATGGGCGGTAATCTCACACAATCTATCCCTTCTTTTAGTCAAGGTATGCCAGAAGTTTCTTTTCTCCCCAATTCTGTTCAATACCTCCTCATTAGTTACGCGATCCACCCACCTAATCTTCAGCATTCTTCTGTAGCACCATATTTCAAAAGCCTCAATCCTCTTCCTGTCCGCACTGTTTATTGTCCATGTCTCACTCCCATACAAGGCAACACTCCATACAAGTGCCTTCAGAAAGGACTTCCTTAGGCTTAAATCAGTATTCGATGTTAACAAATTTCTCTTTTCAAGAACGCTTTTCTACCCATTGCCAAACTGCATTTTATATCCTCTGTACTGCGACCATCATTTGTTATTTTACTGCCCAAGTAACAAAACTCATCTACTTCCTTTATTGCTTCGTTACCCAATCTAATTCCTTCAGCATCACCTGATTTTCTTACACTGCACTCCATTACCCTAGTGTTGTTCTTGTTAGTGTTCATCTTATATGCACCTTTCAGCACGCTGTCCATTCCGTTCAATTGCCCTGGCCGGCCGCGGTGGCCGAGGGGACTAAGGCGCTCCAGTCACGGTCTTCACGGCCACTACGGTCGGGGATTCGAATCCCCCGTCGGGCATGGATATTTGTGCCGTCCTAGTTCGTAAGTAGTTCATAAGTAGTTTGTAAGTTTAGGGACTGATGACCCCGTAGTTAATTCCCATAAGCTATACAAACATTTGAAACATTTTGCAACAATTGCTCTTCCAGGTCCTTTGCTGTATCTGACAGAATTATATGTCGTCGGCAAAACGCAATGTTTTTAATTCTTCACCTTCACCTTGAACTTTAATTCCTTCTCCAAATTTCTCCTTGCTTTTCTTTACAGCTCGCTCAATGTACAAATTGAATAACAATGGAGAAAAACTACAACCCTGTCTTACTCCGTTTCTAACCACTGCATCCCTTTCATGCCCTTCAACTCTGACAACCGCTGTCTGGTTTTTGTACAAGTTGTAAATGACCTTAATCTTCCTATGTATCTAGCTATGTCAAATATGCTGTTTTCAACTTTCTGACAGCACTGAAGATGGTTTCTTGGAAAACCGAAATCTATTTGCATAAATAAAGCAAAAGGTTTTACATCTAATGCTGCTCCTTTAATTATTGATATATTCACTATGTTCAAAAATGTTAAAATGTTTGTACAGCTTATGGGACTTAACTACGGGGTCATCAGTCCCTAAACTTACAAACTACTTATGAACTACTTACGAACTAGGACGGTACAAATATCCATGCCCGAGGGGGGATTCGAACCCCCGACCGCAGTGGCCGTGCAGACCGTGACTGAAGCGCCTCAGTCTCCCTTTTTTTATGCAAGATGATTTTTTCCTTTTAAAATGTTAGTTGAAATACATCTATAACAAACTGAATTATTGAAGTATTAACTTTTAAACTTTAGGAATTGTCATAAGTCCCCTGGATGGTTCACATAGTAAAACACTTGGAATAACACACAATACATATTAAAAATCATTCTTCAACACAAATTTTTAATTTAACATTATATGAATTGAGCAAAACATGTAAGGTTCACTAGACTCATTTGACATACCAATCTTTGATGACAGACAGACTTGGTAATGGCATAGTAGCAGACTACATAGAATAATGAAATATTGACATATACTAGTGAATTTCCATTTTTTGAATATACACCTTCCTTTGGCAGGAATTCTAAATTTAAATAGCCAAATACTACTTTAAAATACAAGAATAGCTACTCTGTAATGAAGGTCAACTTTTTAATGTAATTTACCCACGAAAGCATCTATCGAAACTGAACATAATTTAGTCACTCACAAATATTAAATTTCTGAACAATTTCCTTGCAAATGTTTCTTTAACAACTTTTAAAAAGAGAAACTTTTAGACACGTTATCAGTTAAATAGGTCCCATTACTGAAAACAAGCAACTGTAAAGCCTACTTTAATAACATCCTAGAAAGGGTTCTGTGCGATTTTTTCTCATGATAAATTGTATTTTGCGACCCATGTCTTCATTATAAATTGCTTTACACCTTTCATAGTTTACTCTTCTTCTCACTTGATATGGTTTTTCATAAAACTGCATCCTCCTGAATTGATCAAATATGCCTTCCTTTCCCAAAATTCTATTTAACAGCTTACAAGCATCGTCGACGTTTCCGTTCTTCACCATCACAGTTCTAGCTATAAATCTTGCATAATTTGATGTCATAGTGTAAAAGAAAGATACTAGTATTTATCGGTCACTATCTCAGCAGTCAGCAGTAAACACTTTCTGTCTCCTCGGCCACCGCGGCCGGCTATATTCACTATGTAGCGCATGATCGTTTCCCGAGTAGGACACCGGCTACTGACGGCGCGATCAAGACCACGTATTTCCGGAGGACTCCAGTACGGATACTCGCCGTCCTACTGGTAAGCGAGGCCCCTCAGTGACGGCTCCCTCTTCAGACGGACACTGGAGAGCAGTAATGGCGTTGGCGTGTCTTGCAACTCGCCGCCGCGGCCGGTCGGGGCGGATTAAATTCTTGGGAGAGGCGGGCAGCATTTATTGGGCCTGGCCGGGTGCTCGGCGCATTCTGATGCTGCCGTGGCGAGGCGGCAGCGGCTGTGAGGCCGTCTGCAGGGGCTCTCTGAAAGCTGCGCCGAGGAGGCGGGGCCCACCGAAGCGTCGCTCCATAATGTGTTCAGCTTTGAAAACTGTACCACTCAAGCGAAAATGAATGGGCATCGTTTAATTCCGGGACTATGGATGTAGAGGAATTGTGGACTAAATTTAAGTGCATTGTTAATAAAGGGTTAGAGAAATATGTGGCAGTAAAGACGATTAAGGATGGAAAATGTCCACCGTGGTATAATAATAATGTTAGAAAACTGCTGAAAAAGCAAAGGCTGTTGCACTCTCGATTCAAAAAGGAACACGCAAATGATGACAGGCAAAAGTTAGTAGAGATTATTGCGTCTATAAAAAGATAGATGCGCGAAGAATACAATAATTATCACAGCCATACCTTAGCAAAAGATCTTTCCGAGAACCCGAAAAAATTCTGGTCCTATGTAAAATCGATAGGCGGGTCAAAGCCCACTATCCAGTCACTCGTTGATCATTCTGGGGCAGTAATAGAAGAAAGCAAACGGAAAGCTGAAGTTCTAAATTTAACCTTTAAGTAATCTTTCACGCAGGAGGACCGCACAAATATACCATCATTTCATCAACGTACTAATTCCGAAATGGGGGACATAGCAATAGGTATTTCCGGTGTAGAGAAGCAGCTGAGAGAGCTAAATACGAAAAAGTCTGCTGGTCCGGATGGAATACCAGTTCGGTATTACAAAGACTATTCTGCGGCGTTGGCCCCCTACTTAGCTTGCATTTATAGCGAATATTTAATTCAGCGCAAAGTTCCTAGTGATTGGAAAAAAGCGCAGGTGACTTCCGTGTATAACAAAGGAAAGAGAACTAACCCATACAATTACAGGCCAATATCGTTGACATCAGTTTCATGTAGAATTTTGGAGCATATTCTCAGTTCGAATATAGTAAATTTCCTTGAAACGGAAAAGCTTCTTTCCATGAATCAGCACGGGTTTACGAAACATCGTTCATGTGAAACTCAGCTTGCCCTTTTCTCACATGACATCTTGCGAGCCATGGAGGAAGGACAACAGGCGGATTGTGTTTTTCTCGACTTCAAAAAGGCGATCGACGCGGTGCCACACTGCAGACTGCTAACGAAGATACGAGCTTATGGAAAAGGTTCACAGATTTGTGACTGGCTGGAAGACTTCCTAAGTAATAGAACACAGTACGTTGTTCTCGACGGCGAGTGTTCATCAGAGTGTATCGTCAGGCGTGCCCCAGGGGAGTGTGTAGGACCGCTATTATTTTCTATCTATATAAATGATCTGATGGACAGAGTAAATTGTAATTTGCAGCTGTTTGCTGATGATGCTGTGGTGTACGGGAGGGTGTCGTCTGTAACTGACTGTAATAGCATACAGGTTGACTTAGACAAAATTTCTAGTTGGTGCGAAGAATGGCAGCTAGCTCTCAATGTAGAAAAATGTAAGGTGATGCGCATGAGTAGAAAAAACAATCCTATAATGTTCGAATACAGCATTAGTAGTGACCTTCTTGATGCTGTCGCGTCGTTCAAATATCTAGGCGTCACATTGCAGAGCGATATGAAATGGAACGAGCATGTAAGGACAGTTGTGAGTAAGGCATACAGCCGACTTCGGTTTATTGGGAGAATTTTGGGAAGATGTACTTCACCTGTAAAGGAGACCGCGTATAAAACGCTTGTACGACCACGTCTTGAGTATTGCTCAAGTATTTGGGACCCGCAGCAGATCGGTTTGAAGGAAGACATAGAGGCGGTTCAGAGGCGAGCAGCTAGATTTGTTACCGGTAGGTTCGACCAATGCGCGAGTGTCACGGAAATGCTCCGCCAACTCAATTGGGGATCGCTGGAAGAAAGACGACGTTCTTTTCGTGAATTTCTGTTAAGTAAATTTAGAGGGCCGGAATTTGAAGCTGAGTGTAGTACGATCTTGCTGCCGCCTACTTACATTTCGCGTAAAGATCACAAAGACAAGATAAGAGAAATTAGGGCTCGTACGGCATTCTTTTTTTCTTTGTTCAATTTGGGAGTGGAATAGGAAAGGAAATGCCTAGTAGTGGTACAGTGTACCCTTCGCGGAGTATGTATGTAGATGTAGATGTAGAAATGGACCGAGACACAATGCAATTTGAGGGATGCCTTCGCCGATTTTTCTTCTGCGGTAGAGGCCTTTTAAAAAAAAATAATTGGCCCACTTTAGTTTACGGTAGTAACACTAAAAGTGGGCCTTTGCGATCGTCTTGTGACAGCTCGAAATTTAAATGAACATAACGGCTTAAACCTAGAACGGTCGGGCTGGGTCTGTGAGACCCACTAATTTCAATGAATTTATATCCTTATAGTCGATGACCTGACTCGAGCGCTCTTTTAGCTTCCTGAAACATGCAAGAGAAAGCGACAACATCATGAATAATGTTTTAAACTGTTTAGACATCAAACTTCCTGGCAGATTAAAATTGTGTTCCGGAACCGGGACTCGAACCTGGGAACTTCGCCTTTCGCGGGCAAGCGCACTACCGACTGTGCTATCCCGACACGACTCACGATGCCCGCGAAAGGCATAGGTCACAGGTTCGAGTCCCGGTTCCGGCACACAATTTTAATCTGCCCGGAAGTTTCATATCAGCGCACACTCCGCTGCAGAGTGAAAGTTTCATTCTGGAAACATCCCTTAGGCTGTGGCTAAGCCATGTCTCCACCATATCCTTTCTTCCAGGGGTGCTAGTCTTGCATGGTTCGCAGGAGAGCTTCTGTGAAGTTTGGAAAGTAGGAGGCGAGGTACTGGCAGAAGAAAAGTTGTGAGGCGGCATCGTGAGTCGTGTCGGGATAGCACAGTCGGTAGTGCGCTTGCCCGCGAAAGACAAAGGTCCCAGGTTTGAGCCCCGGTTCCGGTACACAATTTCAATCTGCCAGGAAGTTTCATATCAGCGCACACTCCGCTGCAGAGTGAAAGTTTCACTCTGGAAACATCCCTTAGGCTGTGGCTAAGCCATATCTCCACCATATCCTTCCTTCCAGGGCTGCTAGTCTTGCAGGGTTCGCAGGAGAGCTTATGTGAAGTTTGGAAAGTAGGAGGCGAGGTACTGGAGGAAGTAAAGTTGTGAGGCGGCATCGTGAGTCGTGTCGGGATAGCACAGTCGGTAGTGCGCTTGCCCGCGAAAGGCCAAGGTCCCAGGTTCGAGTCCCGGTTCCGGCACACGATTTTAATCTGCCAGGAAGTTTCATATCAGCGCACACTCCGCTGCAGAGTGAAAGTTTCATTCTGTTTAGACATCGTTCGGCAGTTCTTGAAAAAGCGGGCGGGTCTGTCAGATCCAGCCCGAGCGTTTACGTTATTAATTTAGCAGTGCGAGCCGATTTTTATTTGGTGTTTCATCCAATTTCAAATTACTTTGTGAATTATTTTTGATGTCCTAACACCACATTAACATTTAAAATTTAAAGACAAAGCGTTTCATACTGTGAAATTTGCAACATTTTATACGATGATGAGAATGAAATTGACGATTCTGACGCGGACCCAGACTTCAAAATAAACAGTGATCAAGACAGCAATAGTGATATAAGTGGGGATGAAGGGGAAGATGCTACAAGGGGAAGGACAGAAGAACTAAATACTTCTGCAAAATTTGCAAAATGTAGTTATGCTCGGTGCACGCAGAAATGTTTAGTGTCAGCTGTTACGAAAAGTGACGTTTTAGAGGACGATATATATAACAAAAATTCAACGAGTCTGATTCTCAGTTCTACAAATTATTTTCATTTATATTTGTCTTTCAGTTCAATTTACTTGTATGTCCAGTGTGCTTACATTTATTACTACAAAGAAGTATGTTTTTTACTTTTTTACAGTAATTGTGAAATTCAGAACATTATATCAATGATCCTACAGCATTTAGTAGGATCTAAACAATATAAAAACTCGTCATTTGATGTAAATACGCTGTTTGGCACTTGTTTTAAACATTTCAATTATTGGGTCCCACGGACCCAGCCCGAGCGTTCCTGAAACTATTTTTCGGCCGACCGTTTTAGGGTTAACCATTCATCTGACACAAAAATTGAATAACAGAATTTGTAGAGGAGAAAATTCTCTACAACTTTGCTCTTTTATGTTTTTTTTTTTTTCATATCTCGTATCGTTTGAGAGATATTTGCAAAAATAACGGAGTTTTGACACCCTCCATTGACTAATTAATTTTTTCTTATATAGATTATTATTTTGTCCAAAATGTTCGCAAAAACTTAAAAAACTACAAATCTTAAGTGAGCCATAAAACACGTCATTGCGAATTTTTTCAATAATTTTATCTGTTAATAATTTAATTCCAGAAAACTTCTCCATTTCAGGAAATATTAATGGTGCCTCTGGAATAGCTTTCCTTTGTAATTCCAATCCCAGTGACGGTGAATTTAAAGTATCTAGCTTCTTTATTGAGTTGAAAACTTTCAACGACAAATGTCCAATCATTTGTGTGTAAGAAATATGCATATGATCTTATTTCACAAATTTTAACGAACATTTTCCAACTTCTGTTTGATACTTGGTTGAGAGCAATTCCACACTGAGTAAAATTAACTGCACAAAAGCGTGTAATCAGAATAATTGCTGGAGCCCACCCAAGAGCATTCTGCAGACATTCGTTTACGGATCTAGGGATGTTCACTGTAGCTTCACAATATATATATATATTCACTCATGAAATTTGTTATTAACAATCCGACCCAATTCAAAAGTAATAGAAGTGTGCATAGCTACGACACTAGGACAAAGGGTGATATTCACTATTCAAGGTTAAATCTAACTGTGGCTCCGAAAGGGGTGAATTATGCTGCCACAAAAGTCTTTACTCACCAAGTAGCATCAAAAGTCTGTCAGATAGCCATCTAGTATTTAAAAAGAAATTAAAGGAATTTCTCAATGGCAACTCCTTCTACAATGTAGATGTATTATTAGATAAAATTTAAAATAAAAAAAATAAAAAAAAAGATCCTTAAGTTATTGATTGTCAAGTGTAGACAACATTTACTAATCTGACACGTCCCGTATCATTACGAAATGTCGTATATATGATGTATGGAACAAGTATTAATGTAATCTAATCTTAATGGTAGATCTTTTTGTCATAGAGCAACAACATTTGTGCGACG
Organism: Locusta migratoria; assembly: GCA_026315105.1. NCBI lineage: Eukaryota > Metazoa > Arthropoda > Insecta > Orthoptera > Acrididae > Locusta > Locusta migratoria. The sequence continues at coordinate 35,650,685 of CM048750.1, read as the reverse complement.
AAACGTTGATATTCTTCTTTTGCCTTCGTAGAACGACCATACAATGCCTACAGACGCCATGTACTGTTTGTACACGGTGTATGGGCTGAAGATACCAACGTTAGTGTCTCATCTATATTAAACGAATTGGGAATGTTTTTTGATATTGGAGACTAGAGGCAAGTTTACATTTTATGACAGCTCAAAAGGCAGAGTTTTTTCCAACTTTGGCAACTTCGGTTCACGAGGAAATTCCTTGTGGCATACACAGGTGGCTCTACACTTAAGGAGTGAAAAAAGTCTTCTGATCTTGCAATGAGGACCTTAGGTAAATAAATCTTCAGTAATTGATAATAAATATGGTGAAATCTGATGTTGTAGATGCTAAAACTTGCTCGTGAATATAATATTAGCCTTACATGGATTTTGTAGGCTAATAGTTTTGTGGAATATGCGAGGGCATGACAAAAATTATCTACAGTTTTTATTATACCGTTTATTTGCATTTAGTTAGGGCTACACAATGCACATCATTTTCTATGTTGTCTCCTTATTTCCCAATTCTCTTGGCCCAGAAGTCAAAGATATAACTTATTCCTTCCAAATAAAAGGTTTCGGTTGGTCGTAAAGATACTTTTGCACCAAAATTTGCACGTCCATATTTGAGGCAAGTCGGCGACCACGCGAAGCATCTTTGAGTATTAAATAACAGTGTACACTATATATTTGTCCCACAATAATATTTATTTTGTTGTGAACTAGCTTACAGCTTCTTAGGCCATCTTCAGACAACGTAATACTGCAGGTTATCCACATCACACCAGCTGCTGTGTTTCGAGTACAAAGATTTAGCCATAGACTACGTAGCCTTTAAGTATTCGATAAACAGAGACGCCCAACCAATTAAAACAAAACTGTAAGTAAGAAATAACTATACATTAATTTTCAAGAAATAAGCTGAAACAAATACATGACCCAATGAGTGCACTAGTAAGTACAATTATATATTAAATTAACTTATATATACGAACAAATGTAGGAGGGGAACATGTGAGTGAGGAAGACATTAAAATGAAATGTTGATGGGGAACAGTTACATAAATTTGGAGTATGTGAATAAGGAATAAAGGAGCATAGTGAAGTATGTAGCCTACATTAAAATTTACTGGCTTTGAAGAGAGTGGTATGAGTAACACAAGGAAGGGAAAACAAGGGAATACGTTAGAATATGGATGAGAGACAAGCATGGTGGCAGAATTATGTATAATAGCTGTTACTTTAATAATGGTGAATACTTGGGTCTGACATTGAATGTTAGGTCTGATTTCTGAGCCTGGTGTTCGTTGATAGAGAGAATTTCAAACAATGTTAGCTTTCTGCATTTATTTTCTCTGTGAAGTCTCCAACTCCTCTCATGATCAGCCAGTCCAGTAGTTATAGCCCTACCTGATTGACCTACATATACTTTGCCACAAAGAATGCAAGAGATCCTACATATGCCACCCTTTCCAAAGGTGAGATCTTGTCTTTGCTATTGATGAGCTAGTTGGTAATAGTATTTCTATTATAAAAGGCTGGGGTGTTACACCATTCTCGTGAAAACTAGTGAATTTTAATATAGGCTATATACTTCAATATGCTCCTAGACTCAATATTCACATACTCCAAACTTACGTAATTGTCTACCACCAACATTTCATTTTTATGTTCTCCTCACTCACACTTAAATTAATATACAATTATACTTACTAGTACACTCACTAGGATATGTGTTTGTTTCAGCTTATTTGTTGAATTAATGTATAGTTATTTCTTAGTTACAGTTTTGTTTTAATTTGTTTGGCGTCTCTGTTTATAAAATACTTAAAGGCTACATAGTCTATGGCTGACACATATCTTTGTAAAATCTTCGTACTCGAATCACAGCAGCTGGTGTGATGTGGATAATCTTCAGTATTAAGTTGTCTGCAGATGGCCTATGCATCAGAAAGCTGGTTCACAAAGAAATAAATTTTATTGTGAAACAAATATATAGTGTACACAGTTATTTAATTTGTCTGTGTTACATAAAGAACCGACGGAAGAGTCCACAAATATCTTTGAGTAGCCCACGCAAGTGAAAGTCACTTGGAGCAAGGTCTGGGCTGTAGAGTGGGTGTTCCAATAGCTCAGATTTCATGTTGTTGTTGTTTTCAACTGTGTGATGCGTCGTGTCTGGTCTTGCATTATAATGGATGCAACAACAAAACCTTCGTCGACAACGAACCTCGGTTTTTGGTGCGAATTGCTGGCTTTAACTTCTTTTCTAGCAATTCGCTATACCTCGCACTGTTGATAGTCGTTCGCTTTTCCATAAACTCTCAGTATGGGCCCTTGAGTCGCAAAACTGGGTGAACATAACTTTTCTGCAGATGGCCCAGTCTTGAATTTTTTCCTCGTCGGCGATCCAGGGTTTTTCCACTCCATACTCTGACGCTTTCGCTCAGACTCGTACTGATGGATCCATGTAACGTCTCCAGTGACAATTCTGTTAGAAAGTGCATCACTTTCATTGTTGAAGCGAGCGAGTAAGCGTTAACAGACCTTAACACGGGTGTGCTTGTGGTCTTGGGTAAGCAACCTTGGTAACCACCGTGCACAGGCCTTATGGATACCGAGCTCGTCGTGGACAATGTGATGGACGGAGACATAGCCGATTCTTAAATCTGATGCTGCCTCATCGATAGTGATTCGCCTATTATCGAGAGCTCTCTCTCCAGCTTACTGACGTCATCTGCGGTGGAGGTTGATGGCTGTCCCGTTCCCAAGTCATGCGTGACACTTTTCGACCAATTTTTTAAACTTATCGACCCCCAAATCACAGTTTTACGTAATTCCGATGACAGTCTATGATGGTCTGCCAGTTGGACACCCTCCGATCGCTCGTTGTTCCTCATTACCAGGAGAAGCCTCATATAACGAGAAAGGGGAAAGGGTTTGGTGGCGGTAAATTTTAACGGGTGTCTCTCTTATAAAATTTTAAAATTCCTTTTAACGAAAGCTTTATTTTAAACTTGACCAAACCTTTTTTTATCATCACTATTCAACAAGAAAGAAGTAAGTACCAAGACTAAGTTAGCAGTGCACCCCTCTATCTTTCGACCAACTTTGTTGTATGGGAGTGAAAGTTGGGTGGATACATGCTACCTTATTCATAAGGTAGAGGTTACAGATATGAAAGTAGCAAGAATGATTGCAGGTACCAATAGATGGTAACAATGGCAGGAGGGTGTCCATAATGAGGAAATCAAGGAAAAACTGGGAATGAACACCATAGATGAAGCAGTTAGAGCGAACAGACTGAGATGGTGGGGTCATGTTACACGCATGGGAAAAGCAAGGCTACTTAAGAGACTCATGAGCTCGGCATCGGTTAGTAAGAGGAGTCGAGTTAGACCAAGAAGAAAGTTCTTAGTTTCGGTGCAGAATGATTTTGAAGTAAAAGGCATCAATGTTAGCATTGAATAGGGGATCAAATGTTCAAATGTTCAAATGTTTGTTAAGCTTATGGGACTTAACTACGGGGTCATCAGTCCCTAAACTTACAAACTACTTATGAACTACTTACGAACTAGGACGGCACAAATATCCATGTCCGAGGGGGGATTCGAACCCCCGACCGTAGTGGCCGTGCTGACCGTGACTGGAGCGCCTCAGTCACCTTGGCCACCGCGGCCGGCCAATAGAGGATCATGGAGGAATTTTATTAGAGGTACCTTGCTCCAGACAACGCTGAAAGGCATAATCAGTCTCTAATTGTGATGATGATGATATTCAACAGTCTGAATGAAATCCTTGGATGTATTTGCGTACCTGTATGCATTAATATCATCCAATATTTAATTTGTTTATTTTTCTATCACATTTAAGTACGAATAATTAAAGAAAATTTCAGGCAGAAATTTGAAACAAACCCTGAGAATATATGCACAATGTAACTCATAAGATAAATGCACACAACTATTGAACTATGTCTTCTGAATGTATCTACAAACTCTGTTATTCTAAAGTAGGAAAAGTCGATTTTCTAGAATACCACTAAGACAAAAAAAATTCACAACTCGTAAACCCATGAAGTTATGGACTTAAAACTTGGAGATTACATCTATTCATATTAGCACAGACAAATATATATAGACGGGAAACCTCCGTAAGGGCCCGGTCCCACGCTCAGGTGTGCGAGGCGGGGGTGCTGAAGCAATTCCGTAAGATGTCCCATGGCGGTGCTGGGGTCAGAAGCAGCCCTTTAAACTGGCAGAGCAGGCGGCAGGTAGCGGCTGTCCCCACCACCACTTCCCCTCAAACGCCAGCAAGCCGGACACAGCCGTGGCCTCGTGGCAGGCGGCACGAGCTCTCCCCTCAACGCTACCCTCTGACGTGCGAGAGGCACCCTCAGAAGCGCCTCTAGTGTGGTCTACCGGTACTAAGCCAGGGAACCGCCTGACACCTGCTAGCATCTTACGGAACTATGAGGGGAGCGTAGGACAGTGGTTTAGGGGGGCTGCTTCTCTGTATATGTTACTGTGTGATGTTAGACACCACTTAAAAAATTTGTTGCTATCGCCAAAGTAGTTTCTAAAGAAGCGAAATTTGTTGACATAGTGTATTAGTTTAAATGTTAGGAAGTCCTTTCTGAAAAAAAATTTTCTAGAGTGTAGCATTGTATGGGAGTGAAACATGAACGATAAGGAGTTGAGACAAAAAAGATAGAAGCATTCGAAATTACGTGCTACAGACGAATGATTTAGATGGATAGATCACGTAACTAATGAGGTGTTCAATAGAAATGGGGAGATAAGGAGTTTCTGGCATATCCTAAGAAATGTGATAGGTTGGTGGGACTCATACTCATTCTGAGACATCGAGGAATCGTCAATTTAGCATTAGAAGGAAGAGTGTGGAGTAAAAATCGTAGAGGTAGACCGAGGGACGATAGGAAAGGATGTAAGTTGCCGTTCGTATTGTCAGATGAAGAGGCTAGCAAGAACAGGGTAGCGTGGAGAGCCGCATCAAATCAGTGTGCGGACTGAAGATTAAATGTTCAAATGTTTGTTAAGCTTATGGGACTTAACTACGGGGTTATCAGTCCCTAAACTTACAAACTACTTAACAACTAGCTTATCCTAAGGACGGCACAAATATCCATGCCCGAGGGGGGATTCGAACCTCCGACCGTAGAGGCCGTGCAGACCGTGACTGAAGCGCCTCAGTCCCCTCGGCCACCGCGGCCGGCCGGACTGAAGACCACCACAACAAACGCCAAAGTAGAAGATAAATTTTTCGGTGCAGTCTCCTCTTAACCACTTCGCCGTATATATTGCTTGTTCATTTATAAGTCTACAGCGAATCTAATTGTGATGGTTTCTCTGAAGACAACGCATTGTTTGAATGAAGATGCCGCGCGGGAGTAGCCGAGCGGTCTGGAGCACCACGTTGCGGATCGCGAGGTCTTCCGCGTCGGGCATGGATGTTTGTGTCGTCTTTAGTATAAGGTAGTTCATAAGTAGTTAGTAAGTTTAGAAAATGATGACCCCGCAGTTAAGTGCCATAATCTTTACAAACATTTGAACTTTTTGCACGGAGCTGCCATGATATATCTTCTACACTATGGTGGAAATAGGATCAAACTGCATTACCACAATAGTATGACAATGACATGTGCGAGAACAGAAGACAACGTGCCCAATGTAACAAAACGTAATGGCAAAAGTGAGGACTTGACTTGCGATCGTCATTGGAGCTAGTTAACCAAACACTTTCACTTTCCGCCACTGAGCAACATGAAGTCAAGCAATGTGCCTTTTTCTTTCCTCTCATTCTGTCTTTTCAACTGGAGTAAGTAACATTTCACAATGGCTACTTGACGTCTGAGTCCTATCAAGCTTTTGAAACTTCGTTTAAAAGTTCTAGTAAAGACCGCAGACGTTAGGTCCTGGGGTCTTGTCATTTGACGCATTTAATCTTCTTCATTTACTTCTAAAATACGAAATGGATTTCCAGAAGGAATGCAAAATAATTTTCTCCCAACTGTATTATACTTTCAGATGAACGGGAACAAGATTTCTTAGGTCCGGCGTCTGCATTTCTCCTGACGAAAGGAAGTTAGATTAATTCCGGCTGGCGACGTGGGGCGGTTCCCTTTCCCTTCTCTCTCCTTGTATTTCAGGCGTCTGTTTGTGCGGCTAACGAGGCTTAGCTTCTTCCAACCCCTCCCGCTTCTTTTTTTATCGCTTTAAATATAGGTTCTCCTGTTAGAAAAAGGGAGGAATAATTTTCTTTTGTGCAATCAGACTTTTTTTTGTCGACGTTCGGAGTCCCTCGCCGTTCAGCGAGGTGCCGCTGGAAGCAACGCCCTGTGCAGAGTTCAGCCGGCGCAACGGAATATGTTAATAACGTTCTCATTAGGTGCGTTTCGAATGCTGTGTGAAGTGGTTCGCAAACGTAATATGCAAAAAGCGAGAGGCGGCTATTTGCCGCTGCTGTCCACACGCCGGCGAATATGAGTTCCGAACAACCAATTCTGCAGCCCTCGCCCCGCACTATAGCGTACAGCAGCTCGCCGAAAGTGGAGCTCCCGTTTTGGGGCCACATGAAACGAGCTAGAGAGTATGGGGGCGGCGGCGTCGGGGTGCGCAGGAGCGACACTGTAATTTGCCAGACGATATGACCGCCGTATTTCGTGTTCGGCGCCGAACAGTTGCCACGACCGTGAAGCAGAGTAACATTTAAACACTGCTGAGAGAATTGTATATAAAACTCTTCTGGGTGTTGGACCGCATCGTCAAAATATCAAACACTTCACCGACGTTTCGGCCACTATTGCAAGTGGCCATCTTCTGGGTGTTACATTTACTGATGGCCACTTGCAATAGTGGCCGAAACGTCGGTGAAGTGTTTGATATTTTGACGATGCGGTCCAACACCCAGAAGAGTTTTATATACAATGACAACGGCCGCGGAAGCCTTCGTTTACACTGCTGAGAGAACTTGTATTAAACGGGGGCTGGGGCGAAGGGGATGGGGGATGGGGGAGGGGAGAAGGGGGGAGGTGGACGTGAGGGGGGAGTCTCATACACCGATACCAATGTCAAGCGACCACTCCCATCGTATATTACAATAATAAATAAGTTTCCACTACCTGACACGATTTCTACTTTTGTTAAATGTCCTGCGTATGTCGAATTTGAAATTCACTGTTCCGTATACTGTGGATTCATAATGGGCAGAATCTTCCTTCATGTACATACATATTCCGCAAGCCACCCAAACGGGCATGGCACAGGGTACTCTGCAGTAATGGTGCGTCCTATGTGTTCACTGGTTCACTGCTTCACTGAACCCCCAGAAAAAATCTCGTAGTGAAAAAAAAAAGGGTAATAAAAAAAAAGAAAAGTACAATGTCATTATTTAAAGCTCCCGGGCTGAGATGCCATGGTCCATACATAAAACTTTCCCCTGAAGTTTCGCCCTCGTCTTCGGAAGGCATCCTCGGAGGTAAAGCGGCATACTGCAACGAAAGCGCGAGTAAGCGCCGTATATACAGGCAAAACACAGGGCGCCGCTGTTAGTCACGTGGTGTTGGCTGTGCTGTGGTCTCTGATATTGCTAACCTCCTCGATTGAAATTAATCGACTGTCATGGTGTTGCTGCTTTGTTGACATTCATATCTTATAAAGTTTGTTATCAGATTTGTTATATGGACACACGGCGAAGAGGAGCTGGTTGCCTTCCTGTTATATCTGAAGAGCATCAATCTTACAATTCAATTCACTATGGAAAAAGAAACCAATGGTCAACTGAAGTTTTTAGATGTGACGGTTATCAAACGAGAGCACGGATCATTGGGACATAAGGCCTATAGGAAAGACACGCACACTGATCGTTATCTTCAAAAAGATTCTAACCGCCACCCACGACAAAAAAGAGGAGTGATTAAGACATTAGTAGACAGGGCCCACAAAATTTGTGAACCAGCGCACATTTTTAAGAAGAATGGCTATTCAGACAGGGAGATAGATCGTGCACTACGCCCTAGACGGACAACCAGGACGGACGAGGAACGACAACAACCCAAGGGGAAAGTTTTTCTACCATTTATCAGTAAGGTCACTGATCGTATTGGAAAAATTTTAAACAAGTACGATGTGGAACCCGTTTTCAGACCAACCACGAAAATAAAAGAATTTTTAAGATCTGTAAAAGATAAGTGACATCCCCGGGATACACCAGGTGTCTATAAAATCCCCTGCAGTTGGGGACAAGTTTATATAGTTACAACTAAAAGAAGTGTCAACACTCCTCTGGGCGAATACAAAAGGAACAGCCACCACGGACATACTGGTAAATCGGCTGTAGCGGAAAACGTGGGAAAACGTGTATCAAGAAGGTGACCACGAAATAAAATTTAACGAGACGTCCGTCATAGCAAAGACGTCGCATTATTATGCGCGTTTGTACAGAGAGGATATTGAGATTTTTAAACATCGAAATAATTTTAACAAAAACGAGGAAGGTCTCAAACATGATATGGATGTCAACACTGCAGCGACAGCATGACACTCGATTAATTTCAATCGAGGAGGTTGGTAATAGCAGAGACCACAGCACAGCCGACACCACGTGACTGTCAGCGGCGGCCTCTCTTTTGCCTATATATACGACGCTTACTCGCGCTCTCGTTGCAGTACGCCGCTTTACCTCAGAGGATGCCTTCCGCAGACGAGGGCAAACGTCAGGGGAAAGTTTTATGTATGGACCACGGCATTTCAGCCCTGAAACTTTAAGTAATGACGATACCTGCCGTGAAAGCCTTCATACTATCATCAAAAGTAGAAAGTGTTGCAATGCGCATGCGCGACTAAGCAGCCCCCTGGGCGCTAGAGAGCCTATATGGGGAGAGAGTGGCCAAACGGCCGGTGTCCGCCATGTTTTTACCAGACTGCGCGCGGGACGGGCGTTTACATAGCGCTCCTGGCAGAAATGCGACCACTTGCCGATCGAAATAAGGCATCAGTTTCACCTGTGACACCAAAGCACATCTTCTAGCTTACTAATCACCACGTCGTTAAAGTACAAAATGTTTGTAAAGTTTAAGGCACTTAACTACGGGGTCATCAGTCCCTAAACTTACAAACTACTTATGAACTACCTTATACTAAAGACGACACAAACATCCATGCCCCAGGGGGGATTCGAACCTCCGAGGGCGGACGGCCGTGCGCACCACAACATGGCGCACCAGTATGCGCGGCTAATCCGTCGCGGCCGTGGTTTTTACTATGTACTGGCAATTTCGGCAGTTGAGCATTAATGAGAAGTATTTGACGTTATGTATCTCAAAGAAAATAATGCTATTACAGAATTTTCTGTCTGCATATCCATCGATGAAATTAGTGCAGTGTTATCGTTTTCCGGCAGGATATAATGCATAATAAGTGACGATCTTATATCATTTTCTTAAACTAGGAAATACCAAAAACTTCATTCTGTAGATAATTTTATGGACACTGTATCGGAAAATCGGAAAAATATTGTAGATGTTATGTTACTTATTTTGAGTCTGTCTCTGCTGTTTCACTAGAGGTAGTATTATCTCTAGTGAAACAACACACACAGGCTCTAAATAGGTAACACAGCATCTATAATGGATACATTGTTCCCCCAAACCTTTCCTACGTCACGTTCTGTAAGCAATTATAGGATTGTGAATAGCCAATAATACACAGCCAAGGAGGAGGTACCGTAGTCATGTAAAAGCATACTTTGTAGCACGCCATGTCAAAAACCAGCACCATGAAGTAACAAGCAGGTAGAAAAAGCTATTTTTAAAATTTACCGCTTACCATATTCGAATTCGCGACCTTCGCATTATGAATTCAGCTTGCAACCACTACATCACGCGGAAATTTCGGAGGCAGAAGTTCTAATTGCTGAATTTGATCAGTGCCTTTCTTACTTTGGGGGGAGGGGGGAGGGGGGAGGGGAGCAGAAAATATTTACTTTACACAGGAAGGAATAATTCGATGCTTTCTAAAAGCCGCCCTTACAGTTCCCGCTTTCTCAGTTAACTTTCACCGCCAACTGTTTCCGTATTGCCGGCCGCGGTGGACGAGGGGACTGAGGCGTTTCAGTCACGGTCTGCACGGCCACTACGGTCTGGGGTTCGAATCCCCCCTCGGGCATGGATATTTGTGCCGTCCTTAATATTAGCTAGTTCATAAGTAGTTTGCAAGCTTAGGGACTGATGACCCCGTAGTTAAGTCCCATAAGTTCTACAAACATTTGAACATTTTTTTTTGTTCCTGTATTTCCGCATTCCTTGTGAACAGAAGCATCATGTAACAATCTTCAGTTTTTACAGCCAACAGAGGAACAACGAGGCATTTCTCTTAACTGCCCTGAATGATAATCTAATACACATTATTAATTACTCTCATTAAATCAATTCAAACCAAAATATAATTTTAAAAATTGCCCTGAAGTTCTAAGGTTAGCGTCAACGACTAACGAACAACAAATTAATTTACGTCTATAGTACCAAATAGAGACATGCAAAACTGGAGCAGTGCCTACCGTAATAAAACCTGTACGTAACTGTACAGTGAAATCGCGGTCGGAAGCTTTTAAGACACAGCACAGAAATGAACGCTACAGCTATTCACTCACATGTAAATCCCCCCAAATCTGGTAAAAGCATGGCGTCCTTGACTTTCAGCCAATCAGCAACAGTCTCACGCATCGCCACTATCTCCCTATACAGGCTCTCTACTCGAGGCAGCATATGGGCGCTCCTGCGGCAGGGAAGAGCGAAGGGTAGCGCTGCTTTGAACATTGGCGTTGGAGCTGGCAGAGACACCAGCTGCTGTCTACTGGAGCTCTGGCAGTGGTCCCGAAGCAAGACAATGGAGCTACTGCGCACCTCGTCTTGCGTATGCCTAAATTCTCCATGAAGGCAACGTCCGCCCTTCATATTTGTTTTTGACGAATTGAAGATTCATCAGAAACACGACATATTTGTCAAAATATCTTATAAATATAAATTAAAGACGCACCAACAGTAAAAGCCTACTGAAGATCCGATCATGAATAATAATGTAGTCACTACTCTCCACCTAGCAAGAAGAGCCGTATGGCTACCGGCATCGAATATAGAGTGTTCGTGACCGACTACAAACATTTTTTAAACTCAGTCTTATTTTTAACAGATACTGGAACAACAATGAATACTGTATTGTTACTTGCGACATATCTTTGCAAATGGGTCGCAATTTTGAGGGAGAGTGACTTTTATACACTTCGTTGAAACAAATATTTAACTGTTTGAAAAGATGTGGGGAAGAGGAGCGCAAGATTGGCAGGAGACGCAGCTAACAGTGTCACTTGACCAGAAGGTAGCTTGTCTCTTCATCGTAACACATTCAGTCTGTAACAGTGTAATGGGTTACTTGTCGTGTTTTAGTGTTCATGTGCATATTCATATCTTTTTGGAGTTTATTATCAACGTAAAAAGAACAAAATTTAGTATATTTTAGAAACAAATTACTCAGTTTTCAGATTGGAAATGAAATAAAGATGGTTGGTAACGCCTCAGCTCGAATTGAAGCAAACGCAAAGAAGCCGAAGTAAGACATTCTGCAGATCTTTTCCCAGGCTCCATTCGCTTAGGTGCGCCAAATTGTCTCTTTGGACTCCGTGCTCCGTGTGTATGTGCGGGGGGAATGGGGGGGGGGCGCCACTATCAAAGTATGGTACTGCGAGAAGTGAAAATCGAGTCATCTGAACCACCAGCCGCATCTGGTACTAAGCACCACTGCTTGCTACTTGCTTTCCTAATCCACTCCCATATAGAATGAGGTAGAAACGAATGCATATCCGTACGAGTCTCTCCCGCCCCCTTCCCTCACCGCCTCACCCTTACGCAACGGCCACTCGTCCACTCACCCGCTCGCCCACTCTAGCCCAAGGCACTGCACGCTAGCACGCTTCATTTTATCCGTTGATTAGTAACACTAGAAAACAATGAAACAAACCCATGTATTTTCACTTACTACTAGGCCTGTTCAGTATTAAGCTCCATGAAGCACATCGCTGCAAAATGTAAATTACGTCCACTAGATTTTACATCCACTTGATTTTTTTTATGTCAAACTTATAATTAACGAAATCTAAAAATAAATTATTGACTTGTATGATATTACAACTCTTCACGAAAACACAGAATAATCCGTTACTTTAGGTCGATCCCCTGACCATCTCTATCCAATTTTCTAGGAGCCCTTTTTATTCAAAGAAAAAAAAGTCGATATAACTAAAAAATAATTTTTTCGACTGATCTTACTTTGTGGTCTTTACGCGAAATGAAAGTTGGCGGCGGTAGAATCGTTCTGCAGTCCGCTTCAAATTCCGGCCGTCTAAATTTCTTCAACAATATTTATCGAAAAGAACGTCGCCTTCCCTCCAGCTTCTCTCGTTTGAGTTATCGAAGCATTTCAGTAAAAATCGCGCATTGATCGAATCTACCGACTACCTCTATGTCTTCCTTTGAACCAATGTTGTGGGGATACTAAATGAATTGTGACACTTGTTCACAGTGACGCTTGCACGGAGAGAGAGGGTGCTGACACTAGTCCTGGGTCCAGGACACAGGAGGCAGTGGACAAGGTATTCCACAAATATGATACATAGGCCTGTCCTCCGAAAATACCTTTGGGGTCGTTCGCCGTAAGAGTTGTGAAAGGCACGCGCTAAAATGAAATGGTCCGACGTCGTTACGTACCATAGCACGGCCGCCTGGAAACACAGGAAAAGTGCAAACAATGTGCTGTCTTCAGATAAACCATCATAATTATATTCGGTGTAGACTTATAAACAAACATTATCTGACATCGCAGATCTGATAGAATAATTATCTTAAAAAGTAGAAAGTTAAGATCGAAAAATAGTTATATATTATATGCCGACTGCTTTCAATGGATTATGCCACCAGCAACTGGTCATATAAAATCATACACGAAGGCAACCTTTTATAATTTCATGATAATAGTGATCTAGCCCATTGAAACCGGCCGTGATAACATAAATAATTATTTTGCTATCTTGACTTTCTAATTTTGAAGATTATAAGCGAATGTCCAATATGTACCGTACGGCAAATTGTTTGCGGGGAGACTGCACCCAAAAACCTAACTTTTCTTCTACTTTGGCGATAACAACAAAATTTTAAAATCGTGTCTACCGTGTAAAGATGTAATACCCTAGTTTTAAGTCCATAATTTCATGGGTTTATGAGTTCTGAATTTTTTTATGCGTTTTAGTAGTGTTCTGGAAAACCAATTTTTGAACTTTCATGTGACAGTCTTTATAGATTCGTCCAGAAGACATAGTTCAACATTTCTGTGCTTTATTGAGCATATATTTTCAGGGTTTATTTCATATTTCAGGCTGAAGTTTTCTTTAATTACTGGTACTTAAATGTGATCGATAAATAAACAAAATACGTATTGGATAATATTAATGCATGGAGGTATGCAAAGACAAAGACTACTTCTTGCAAATATTTCATTCAGAATGGTTAATACTGATGATAGAAACAAGTTGGGCCAAGATAAAAAAATACTCTCGTTAAAAGAGATTTTAACATTTTAACATAAGAAATGAATGTTACTGCAAGACAATCACCGGTTAAAATTGAACGACACCAAAACCCTTCCCCATCTTCCTTATATGAGGCATCTTCTCGTAATTTCGACACCAGGGTTGACTTTCCCTTGAATTTTCTGAATAAAAATCTACTCACAGTCTTCTTGAGGAGGAGCAGTGATACGGATATCTTATTGTAGGCCTTTACTTGTTTCCTTAGAACCTTTGATTGTACTGAAAAGCGTTCAGTCTAGTCCTTAATTTATATTCACACAGTCAATAGGCAAATTTATTGATGTGTAACTAGCGGCAGCAATTGTTTCGCTTCAATTTTCCTAGCAATCTTGCACCTTGTTCTTCCTGTTTGAATTTATGCTATGCTGTTGGATAGTGATAGAAATCAGGAACTATCTTTGACATATTTAGGTGTAGGGCACTAAAAACCTTGCTGTTGTGCGCCCAAAACATCCTATCCTATCTATCTTTAGGTGTGCCACAGTCCACAGTCTCTGAGACAGCCCGTATTTGAAACATTTCTTACTCACCTTTGTTTTTCTAATGCAGCCAAATGGTTTTGAGATCTAAGAGTGAACTCCTCAGATATGTAAAATAGACTGATTTCTTTTCTTTAAGTGAATCTTTATGGTGAAGTCTTGACGTAAAATCGAGAGTAGCTGTTTTTAAAGCACTGAAACTAGAATGATGGTTGGGATAGACACATCACCACATCTGAACAGGATGACAAATATGTTTCTTCTATGCTTAGTGTTCTGAATAAAATTATTTTAAATGGTATGACTCACGAAAGCTATCATAAAAGTCTCAATAACTTTTCAAACATTTTCATAATGAAAATAGAGTTTTGTTTACAGGAATAACACAACGAATTGATCTGTAGTTCATGAAATTACTATACTGCTCTTCAGGTACAAAGGGTTCTACAGTTTTACTGAGTTTCGTGTTATGTTGACAGTGTGGAAACTTATCTACCACTGAAACTTATACACCTATATCGTGAAGTTCGTGTGTTTAGTTTCACAGACGTCTGTATGCACAATGTAAACATGCAGCTACAATTATGTGGAATCTTAGGCTTGCATGTACATGCCGATTTTTTACGACCAGAGGAAAACGATATGCCGATTTTTTTACGGCCAGAGGAAAACGGAATCCACTCACAGAAACTAACTGGCATCATTCAACTTAAAAGCTTGTCTTCTAATTAGCATTACTGGAAAAGCGGTATCCTTTAGTGGAAAGGAAAATGCCGCGCGGGAGTCGGCGAGTGGTTTGGGGCGCCACGTTTCGGAACGTGCTGCCTCCCGTGTCAGAGGTTCGAATCCTCCGTCGGGCATGGATGTTTGTGTTGTCTTTAGTATAAGTTAGTTCATAAGAAGTTTGTATGTTTAGGGACTGATGACCCCGCAGTTAAGTCCCAGAAGCTTTACAAACATTTGAAAGTAAAATAAATACTATCCACTGACATTGAGTATTGTTCATGATTAAAGTTTAAATCAAATCTATAAATGAATTGCTGTTCGTTAGTTTCGCTAAAATTCGAGCACGGCTGAACCGATTTGGCTAATTTTAGTCTTGAAGTATTCGTGCAAGTTCAGGGAAGGTTTAAACAGTGATAAAATATAGAAACGTTATCCGGAAAAGAGGAAAATCGGGAAAAACTGAAACAACTTTTTCCAGTGAGCTATCAATACCGCTAGCCCAATTGCGATAAAGTTTTGTATATTTCATGTTTAAAGCAAGAGGAGGGTTCGCATCAACAAAAATTTAGGAAAAGTCGTCCGGAAAGTAAAAAAATTTAGGAAAAACCGAAAACAATTTTTTCTATGAATAAAAATCAATTGCTACATGGTTATAACAGTATCATTTCAGTACGGATTGACAGGACAAGGCTTGTATGAAATAAATGTTTTGGAAAATATAGCGGAAAATTGGAAAAGTTGAGATAAATTGAAAGTGTGTTTCTAATTTTTTTTTTTTTTTTTTTTTTTTTTTTTTTTTTTTTTTTTACTGAATTCAGCACTATAAATGACTATTCTTTTTTTGTTTTGTTCATTATGGTCTTGGAAAAGTATTGAGTAAAAAAAAGGGGGGGGGGGACAATTAGAAAGTAAAGTCGCACAATTCAACCCAAGTTACTTTTTCAATGTGTTTCTAAATGTACCTAACATTATAAGTTGAGAACCGTCATCCGACTGCGATAACATTTTGTTCATTCGACGTTGAACGAAAGATGAACGTTCTTATGAACTAAAAATTTGGGAAAGTTACACAGAAAATTTGAAAATTCGCGAAAAACTGAAAGAGCTTTTTCCAATTGCATATTTGACGTTCGAAGCAAGAGGAATGTTTGAGTGTAATAAAAATTTGGAATAGTTGTCCAGAAAAAAGGAAACTTTGTGGAAAACTGAAAGAGCTCTTTTCTTTGAGACATCAATATCATTGCTATAAAATTTTGCACATTTGACGCTCAAAGCAAGAGTACATACATATTATCAATAGCGAAGCATTGCCGGGACGACTAATGATTTATATGTTCAAAATGTTTGTCAAGCTTATGGGACTTAACTACGGGGTCATCAGTCCCTAAACTTACAAACTACTTATGAACTACTTACGAACTAGGACGGCACAAATATCCATGCCCGAGGGGGGATTCGAACCCCCGACCGTAGTGGCCGTGCTGACCGTGACTGGAGCGCCTCAGTCACCTCGGCCACCGCGGCCGACGATGATTTATAAATTTATGAATTTAAATTTCACCCTAAAACGGCAATGAAGTTGTAACTGTCGTACTTGACTGTCTCCAGATTTTAGCATTATCAAAATATTAGAAGATATTATGAATTTCATATTCCGTGCACGTTATGTTGAATTTCATTGTCAGCTCTCAATATTATGTCTTAAATCTCCAACGAAACGCGTTTTTTGATTTTTTGATCTGATTTTCTCAGGGAAGCCAAAACAGTCTTGGTCCAACCCGCCACTGCCCGCACCGAAACTAAATTTATTGTGCGGTATCGCTCCGTATATACCTAGTAAAGCCAACCAATGCCCTTGAACAGTGCAAGGAGTCCCTTTACTAGTTCTTTATTAGACACAATTTCTTCGGGTCTGGTTGTTCTAAATGTTCTGTGCCAATGCAATGCATTCGAATATTAGATGTGATGCAGTTTCATCAACGCCATCACAGATCCTACATTTATGGTCCTCTTCTGTTATTTCCATTGTATGTAGGTGTTTTTTTTAAAATTACCATGGCCTGTCAGCAATCCAACCATGAGTCTAATCTCTCTCCTGTTCAGGCCCAGGATTGCAGAGCTTCTTTAAAAACATGGCTTTGGCATCATTACCTTGCCATGTTTTTGTTGATAGACTTTGGTCCAATATTCTACGTGCTGTCTTCTGAGCCAGTTACGTAGCTCCAATTTGATAAATGCCTTGGTGATTATCAGGAAAGGTTGCGGTCCAATAAATGCAGACTCTGTCCCCATCCTGGCTAATCTGTCGGCATGTTCGTTGCCACTGATCCCCGAGTGGCCAGGGACCCACAATAGGTTTACTCAATTGCTTTCCCCTAGCTCCACCAGAACCCTGTGACAACAATTTTAGACCTAGTTGCAGGAGCTGCCAGTGATCTCAGGGCTGCCTGGCTGTCTGAATAGATATAGATGCTACGGTCTACGCAAATTCTCCTCCACACAAGCCCTGATGGCAATGATTTAGGCCTGGAATACTGACGCCAATTTCCATAGAGAGATGACGCCCTCCAGTCTTGGCTGCACCCCGTATACCCCGGCCTCAACGCCTTGGTCTGATTTTGACCCGTCAGTGAACCAGACAATATCCCCCGTACGGTGTCGAACTATTTTCTCCCACTGCTCCCTACTTCCAATTGTTATACTGAAAGGCTTGTTGAAGCAGTATGTGGTTATAATATAGTCGGCTGGTATTTCCCCAACCTTTCCTATATTTACCTCACTCACTATTTTAGTGTGTGATTCTGGATATCCCAAAGAATTCCAGTTGTTGCCAGTTTTGTGTCTGTATGCACCAGCCGCTGCCTCCATCTTTACCCAAAGGTGTCATGGGGACATATCCAGCATGGTTTCCAACCCAGCAGTTGGTGTGCTGCTAATTCCGCCTGTTATGGCTAAGCAGGATAATCTCTGCACCTTACCAAGCTCCTTAGCAGCAACGTGCTGTACGAAACGCGTTAGTGAGCCAACGTGAAGCGTTGCACGGTTGCCAGCCAGCTCGCAGTAGCGGCTGTGCTGAACTGCTGGCCTTGTTATTCTGACTCTACAGCTGGAAAACCTGTTGGCCTGGCAAGAACCCCGGACTCCATACAAGGGTCACTCCGTGCAAATGTCACTCTATGTACTAGTGTCAGGCCCACCCCAAACACTTGATATTCAAACTTTTGCCTAAGTACTGTTACAAAGGACTAAGAACAACATTTTCACTTACATCTTAGCATACTGGTTGAAGAGTATTAGCACTCGTGTATGGGAAATGATTCAGGATATGTTTACCAGAAACAGAAGTAACGAGATTTGTATACCCAACTTACCTGGAATGCTTGCAACAGAATGTATGACTGATGGTTAAGAATGCAGTTTATGCGGCAGCGGTTAGCCGTCGCGCTCGCTAGGTTTGGGAACGGCAGAGCAGCCAATCAGGAGTCGAGTTATGGCGCCCAACAAGATTGCGTGTTTCATGAAGAGTAAATTAGGCGTCAATTTCGAAGTTTATTACAGGATTTTGGTGCGCCGTTTGTATGATTGATATGATTTTAGAGTTACAAGAGATATTTAGATAATTGTCCTATTACGGTCATAAGTGACCTATTATTAATAACATAGAGCAGGAGAGCAGGTATAGCATGTTTTATTTATTTTATGATCTGTACGAAACAGTGTTCATCTTAAGTGAAAGTTAAGTTAGGTGTAGGTTAAATGAGAAGTCTTTTTTAGTATGTGAGGGCGCGTAGCGCCCGAATCTCCGATTTACAGTTGTACGCTCAATATCATTTCAGTCCAAGCTACCTCGATTGCAAGCATTCTTGGAAATTACCGCAATTACTTTTACTGACCGGACAAGGGTACATACAAGATCCTGTCAACCATAGAACAGGTATAGCATGTTTTATTTATTTTTATGATATGTTCGAAACGGTGATCAAGTGACATCCATACTGATAGCAACCGTAACTTGTTGATCGTCAAAACCTTTTGCATACACTGCTTCGACTTGTTTACATAGTACAATAGTAAAGCTCTTTATTATTGGCTGCGGCATCGCGACTCCTGATTGGCTGCTCTGCCTTTCCTAGGTAGCGAGCGCGACTGCTATCCGCTGACGCTTAAACTGCACATTTACCATGAATGATCATCTTGTTTTAGACTGCAGATGTTTTCAATCAGTTATAAGGTAAGGATCTGCTTCTTAGCACGATGCACTGTTTTCTATAAAGGTTGACGAAAATCTGAAGCAAGCGTAAACCTGTCATGTTTGAGGGAATGATATCTATTGGAATTGCGTGGAATGGTTGTGAAGTTTAAGGTATCTTGCTACGGACTGGGCGACGTTTCTTGCCGGACGTTCGAGTCCTCGCTCAGGCATGGATGTGTGTGTGTTGTCATTCGTGTAATTTAGTTTAAGTACTCTGTAAGTCTAGGGACTGATGACCAAGGCAGGTTGGTCCAATAGGTTTAAAAACATTTGAATATTTTTGAGTTCATGTCAAACAAGATAGGGGCTTACTTCATTGCTCTGATAACTTTGTATCACCCCATAGTTTTTCTGAAAAACACAGGAGGTCATGCTAATGACTACATTTATTTGAGAGGTAGGTTCGTTGTCTCATACACTTCTCTTGCACACACTCCTCATCCCATTGTTAAATATCTATTGTCCAGCCTTCCTACTTTGGTCGACAAACCCCAGTTTCAGTGCAGTGGTTGATCTGGTGCATCATGGACGTACTGAAAATTAGCTGCCACTCAGAAAAAGGAAATAGGTTTCTTATGGAAATATGGCCACAAGTGCTACTAAAACAAACAAGGAAGCAAAGTTAATAAACTTTGTATTAATGACAGAAAGAAAATACACTGAATAAAGAAGTTCTTCCTTATAGCCTAAGGAATGACACTATGTCTAATAGTCAACCACACAGTCCGCACTGGCGGAATTTAGGCATACAAAACCAGCGTTAGTTCATTCAAGAAGGTAGATATTTCATGTTCATTGAAAATCTTATAAACTAGATTTTCTGTAGATAGTCTCATCTTCAAATTGTAAAGTAATTAATTTTTGAAACATTGGAACAAACAGCTATGTATGATAAATTTATTAAAACGAATCAAACTTGATGGCACAGGTGTCAGAAGACACATGTTAAATTGCGACAGGATGTTTTGAGCTATAAAGCAATAGATTCGGCCATCACCTGATGCATGACTATGCCAGGAAATAATGAGGCTCTTCTTACAATAAGGACATATTTAAAAGCATAAAATAACTCTAGTGGATATCAGGTTGTAACGGGTCGTGTTTTCCTGACTTTCATTTCCTACATATTCGGACGTCATCACGCACTGGAATTCAGTTGAGTATCAACTGGATAAGGCACTACCATTCTTAACAATAGCAAGCACATTTAATATGCAAATCACCGAATCATGTCGAAAGTGCAGTGATATATTTAAACTCGAGGCTGTAGCAATTACATTATGACGTACATGGAACGGTACAGCTTTTGTGAACCAGCCATCTGGGGCAGCTAATAGTCCAAGAATTAGGGAGAAGTAGTTGCAAAAATTATTATCTGAAAACAAAAACCAAAAAAACGAGTGTGTAGGAAATTGAATTTCAAATAGAGTTCCTATTTTATGAAACTGGAGCATAAATGGCGAAATTTGCCGAGAAAAATGGTTTTATTATATAAATAAAAAACTATAACTCCGATGGGAAAATGTTAAATAAGAAAGTAGCCCTTAGGATTATCTATCGATTGCCTTTTTGTACGTATCGACTGATTTGATATGTTCCGACATATATCGAAAAATCAATAAAAGTCGTTTAAAAACTCCATTACTTATAACTCGACAACGTTCACGTTACCAAAGTTATTAAATGCCATACGTATGGCACAAAATAAGTAAAAAAAAAAAAAAAAAAAAAAAAAAAAAAACCCTCCTCCGAAAAAATTAATAATATTCACTATATTTAGGTTATATCGATTTTTTTAAAGGCTCCTGGAAAATTGGATAGAGTTGGTGAGGGGATGGAACTAAAGTAACGGGTTAATGTCTGTCTTTTTTTTTGCTGAAGAGTTGTAATATCGTCCTTTTCAATAATTTTTTAAATTTTGTTAATTACAAGTATCACAGAATGACTTTTAAAAACGTGCATTTCTGTTTCCTTTGGGAAACAGCGTCTCTCGTTCTCTTTATTTATTTATTTTATTTTATATATTAATTTTTGTTGTATACAAACAGTCTAGAGCGGACTGCATAGTCCAGGACGACGTCACAAAAATGGCCCTTTGCTTGAAAAAAATTAGGTAGATGACTTTTTTATCTTGTGTCTACGGATCGGATCGTGGAATGTTAGATCCCTTAACCGGGAAGAAAAATTAGAAAATTAAAAAAGGGAAATGGATAGATATAGTGGGGATTCAAATCAAATGTTCAAATGTTTGTTAAGCTTATGGGACTTAACTACGGGGTCATCAGTCCCTAAACTTACAAACTACTTATGAACTACTTACGAACTAGGACGGCACAAATATCCATGCCCGAGGGGGGATTCGAACCCCCGACCGTAGTGGCCGTGCTGACCGTGACTGGAGCGCCTCAGTCACCTCGGCCACAGCGGCCGGCTATAGTGGGGATTAGTGAATTTCGGTGGAAAGACGTACAATATTTCTGGTCAGGTGAGTACAGGATTATAAATACAAAATCAATTGGGGGTATCACAGGAGTAAGATTAATAATGAATAAGAAAATAGGAATGCGGGTAAACTACTATGACCATCACAGTGATCGCATTATCATTGTCAAGATAGATACGAATCCACCAGCGACAACAGTAGTACAGGTTTATATGCCAACTAGCTCTGCCGATGATGAAGAAATCGAAGAAATATATGAGGAGCTAAAGGCAATTATTCAGACAATTAAGGGAGAGGGAAACTTAATTGTTATGGGAGACTGGAATTCGGTAGTAGGACAAGGAAGGGAAGGGAAGATAGTAGGTGAATATGGTCTGGGCAAAAGGAATGAAAGAGGAAGCCGCCTGGTAGAATTTTGCACAGAACATAATTTAGTTATAACAAACACCTGGTTCAAGAATCACAAAAGAAGGTTGTATACGTGGAAGAGACCAGGAGACACCGGAAGATACCAGATAGATTTTATTATGGTAAGACATAGATTTCGGAACCAGGTTCTACAGTGTAAGACTTACCCAGGGGCAGATATAGACTCTGACCATAACTTGTTGGTTATGAACTGTAGGCTGAAACTAAAGAAACTACAAAAATGTAGGAAAATAAGGAGATGGGACCTGGACAAATTGAAGGAACCTGAGGTTCTTAAGAATTTCAGAGTGAGCTTTAGGCAACAATTGACAGAAAGAGGGGAAAATAAAACAGTAGAGGAGGAATGGGTAAAATTGAGAGATGAAATAGTGAAGGTAGCAGAGGACAAAATAGGTAGGAAGGAAAGACCTACAAAAAATCCTTGGATATCACAGGAGATACTAAATTTAATCAATGAAAGGAGAAAATATAAAAATGCAGTAAATGAAACAGGCAAAATGGAGTACAGACGACTAAGAAATGAGATTGACAGGAAGTGCAAAATGGCTAAGCAGGAGTGGCTAGAAGGCAAATGCAAGGATGTAGAAGAATGTATAAATAGGGGGAAAATAGATACAGCCTACAGGAAAATAAAAGGAACATTTGGAGATAAGAAAAACAGCTCTATGAATATCAAGGACACTGATGGAAAACCAGTTCTCAGCAAAGAAGGGAAAGCTGAAAGGTGGAAAGAGTATATAGAGGGGCTCTACAAAGGAAATGAACTTCGAGACAATATTGTAGGAAGGGAAGAGGATGTAGATGAAGATGAAATAGGAGATACTATACTGAGAGAAGAATTCGACCTAAGTCGAAACTAGGCCCCTGGAGTAGATGATATTCCCTCAGAGCTACTGAAGTCTCTGGGAGAACCAGCTATGACAAAATTGTTTCACCTGGTGTGTAAGATGTATGAGACAGGTGAAGTACCCTCAGACTTTAAGAAAAATGTTATCATCCCTATTCCAAAAAAAGCAGGTGCAGACAGGTGTGAAAACTACAGAACCATCAGTTTAATAAGTCATGGCTGCAAAATATTAACGCGAATTATATACAGAAAAGATGGAAAAGCTGGTAGAAACCGACCTCGGGGAAGACCAGTTTGAGTTCAGGAGAAATGTAGGAACACGGCTTATCCTAGAAGATAGATTAAGAAAAGGCAAACCTACATTTCTAGCTTTTGTAGATTTGGAGAAGGCTTTTGACAATGTTGATTGGAATAAACTCTTTCAAGTTCTGAAGCAAGCAGGAGTAAAATATATGGAACGTAAGGTTATTTACAACTTGTACAAAAACCAGACAGCGGTTGTCAGAGTTGAAGGGCATGAAAGGGATGCAGTGGTTGGAAAGGGAGTAAGACGGGGTTGTAGTCATTCTCCAATGTTGTTCAATTTGTACATTGAGCAAGCTATAAAGGAAAGCAAGGAGAAATTTGGAGAAGGAATTAAAGTTCAGGGTGAAGAATTAAAAACATTGCGTTTTGCCGACGACATAGTAATTCTGTCAGATACAGCATAGGACCTGGAAGAGCAATTGAACGGAATGGGCAGTGTGCTGAAAGGTGCATATAAGATGAACATTAACAAGAGCAAAACTAGGGTAATGGAGTGCAGTGTAAGAAAATCAGGTGATGCTGAAGAAATTAGATTGGGAAACGAAGCAATAAAGGAGGTAGATGAGTTTTGTCACTTGGGCAGTAAAATAACAAATGATGGTCGCATTACAGAGGATATAAAATGCAGAATGGCAATGGGCAGAAAGCGTTCTTGAAAAAGAGAAATTTGTTAACATCGATTATTGATTTAAACCTAAGGAAGTCCTTTCTGAAGGCATTTGTATGGAGTGTTGCCTTGTATGGGAGTGAGACATGGACGATAAACAGTGCGGACAGGAAGAGGATTGAGGCTTTTGAAATATGGTGCTACAGAAGAATGCTGAAGATTAGATGGGTGGATCGCGTAACTAATGAGGTGGTACTGAACAGAATTGGGGAGAAAAGGAGTTTCTGGCATACCTTGACTAAAAGAAGGGATAGATTGGTAGGAAACATTCTTAGATATCAAGGAATTGTGAATTTAGCGTTGGAGGGAAGTGTATGGGGAAAAATCGCAGGGGAAGACCAAGAGATGGATACAGTAAGCAGATTCAGACAGATGTAGGTTGTCGTTCTTATGTGGTGATGAAGAAGCTTGCTCAGGATAGGGTAGTGTGGAGAGCTGCATCGAACCAGTCTCCGGACTGAAGACCACAACAACAACAGTCATTTGACCCAAATCAGCTTTCAAATTGAATTTCCATAATATGACAGTTTTCATTTGGTGCAGCCGTTTTGGAGATAAAGACATTTGAGCCGAAATTTTAGGCAAGTTACTAATAATGACAACTTTCAAAACTGATTGCGGTCAAATGGCTGTACCGATTTTGAAATTTGAATAGGTAATTTGACGTAAAATTTATTTCTTTTTTAATTTTGATAAGCATAATATCCTCAGTAGGACGCATAGTTTTCGAGTAAAAGACGAAAATCTGAAGAAAGTAACAAAAATTTCAAGTTTCTTGGCTATAAAAATTAGGGCGCATTGGTTGCACAGTGGCAGAGTGCCAGACTACAAATCTAAAGGTCGTGGGATCGATCCCCACCAGATCCTAGGATTTTTATCTGTCACTTTCCACTTATTTCACCTCTGGCAGTATTGCTTATGTGAAAAATACCGAGTAGCACCGTGGTTCGGAACTCACGTTAAACTGTAGGTCTCCCTATAACTGTCTGGGTAAGTCAGTTCGAAGGTCGCAGGAAGGCAACGGCATACAACCTCCAAACAGGACCATGCCTAGTAAAGCACTGTGGTGTTCAAACCAATCATCGGATTGTTGACTGCTTTACCTTTTTAAAAATTAGTCCTGAGAGTTTTGAAGGACGAATACAAGTATTTCACACACTGTCAACCACATACACAAGATTGAAAAAATAAATCTTCTACCTCATTTTTTTGCAAGCAAAAGGCTTTTGTTTTTCTTTTGTGACGACGTTACTGGACTATGCAGTCCGCTCTAGACTGTTTTATACAAAAATAACTGAAGAAAGAAAGAAAGAAAAAGGAAAATAGAAAAAGGAAATAGAAATGTTTCCGAAAATATGTAAAGGACTTTGCAAGTGCGGACCGATGGGAGTGTTCTCAGAGAGAAGACGCGCCAGTCTCTCCCGCCCCTCCCCTCCCCCTTTCGCAACGGCTACTCGCCCGCTCAGCCGCTCGCCCTCTCTGGCTCAAAGCACTGCCCGCTTGCACGCTTCACTTTACCAATCAGTTAGTAACACTATAAAACAATTATACATATCCAAGTATCCAAAGAAAATTTAGCATTGGTCGTAAATTTGTTTATTTATTATTACAGATCGATTTCGGCTACTGAATAGCCATCTTCAGTGCAACTTGCAGGATCGACTAGAATCATTACTGATCTTTCTAATCCAACCACAAGGCATAGCAACAGGCAGGTACAAATGATGATATCAGAGTCTAAATCATTTGTATTTGCTTGTAACTATGACTTGTGGCTTTATTAGTAAGATCAGTAATGATTCTAGTCGATTGTGCAAGTTGCACTGAAGAGGGCTATTCAGTGGTGCACACTGCTCCTAATGTAGTCTTCATTTCACATCCAAGTATTTTTGCTTACTAGTAGATGTGTTCAATATTAAGCTCCATGAAGCACATCGCTGTAAAATGTAAATTACGTCCACTACTTTCTTTTTAAAGAAAAATATTTATCTCCGCTCCAGAAGGTCGTAGAGCAACATTATTTGTTTTAAAATCTGTCAAAAATTGCCAGCAACATATTTCTTAACCCTTTCATAACATAAAAATATTTAGTTGAAGAAAAGGGGCCCAAAATAGGCCAGGTTTTTAAAAGTCACTCTGTGATACTTATAATTAACAAAATCTAAAAAATTATTGAATAGAATGGCCTTACAACTCTTTGCAAAGTAAACAGACATAAACCCGTTACCCTAGGTCGATCTCCTGACCAACTCTACCCAATATTCTAGGAGCCCTTTCTTCTTTTCTTAAAACAAAAAAGAAATGAAAAAAAAAAGTTTATTTGTGTCTCTGTGTCGTTACTGCTACTTAGTCTCCTTCTGTATGTATTGTTGATAGTTCAAACGTATAAATCGTTAAAATGGTATTTGTGCCTTGTTTATTCATTGTAACAAATAACTTTCATACGGATAAGATTCTCAGAATGTAATACAGATGTCCATTTCTGAGCTCCCTTTTTCCATTATTTCAACATAATGTGTGCTAAATATAATTTTAATATCATACGTGAAAATGGTTTTATATTTCAAAATTATTTACCTAAAACATTGAAATCTTTCTGGTTAAATGCCAATATTGGTTGTTACGGAAAGAGATATTTAAACATCATTTTTAACAGTGGAGCGACTAAAGAAATTAAATAGAGAAGATACGGAAACAGAGAACCACAGCTACGCTCCAGGTGAGGGGCAAGTGAATTTCAAATACGAAAAGATCATATCTTTTAAAACCTGTGCCCTTCATTTCCAGTCGGCGATTTGGATGCCAATATATATCATTTATTCTTAACCGGCTTGACTGTGAGGTAGTAGTAGTGCGTATTACAAAAGTTATTTGACAATTCGCAGTTAAAAACCTAATACTCATTGTACCATAGCTTTCGATGGCAAAATTATTTATTTGTGAGAGCAAATATTGGTGCTTTGACCACTTGGGCCTTATTTAGTGGATTATTTCTGCCACAAAAAATGTTAGATCACCTTTCATGACAGGATACAGAAACTGGTTTCATGTCATTCTGATACAGTTTACTGTTTCTTGTGTGCATTCCACTCTTTCAATTTCATTCTGACTATATTGCTCATATTACGCTATACTTTGTGATGAACATTTAATATAGAGAGCAGAAAATGATTTCAAATTTTTCATATAAAACACTGATTCGACAGGTTCTGTGGCCTCTCTGAAAACTGATCGATTAAAATGAGTTGTAAGTATACTGTTGAGG
This sequence comes from Locusta migratoria, assembly GCA_026315105.1. NCBI lineage: Eukaryota > Metazoa > Arthropoda > Insecta > Orthoptera > Acrididae > Locusta > Locusta migratoria. Next base: position 35,623,600 of record CM048750.1, on the reverse strand, counting down.
TTCTGTTTTACTTTAATTTCGTACATTCTCGCATGTAATGGAGAACTCCATGTTAACGACATTTAATATAACAGATGTTCCACTTCATTACATCTTGTCAAAGAATGAGTAACGGTATGTAACTGTCACTGTATATGCTTTGCAACCTATAACTCAAGCACTGTACGTTACAAATGGAAAAAGAGTGTTCGTTCTTTTTAAGAGGAAGATACTACCCACAGTAGTATTTTGCAAAATAAGTGTGCCTACTGGAATCATCCTTCCACACTAATAACAATTTACACACCACTGAAAGCATAAATACTCACTGCGCGGCAAGATGTAATAAAGTTGAATAACAACAGCTTTTAACACTGAGTCCTCATTAAATGCGAGTTGCGCGAAATTACGAATTACGAAAAACAGATGCGAATGGAAATACGGCAGAACATGAATGATACATTTACAATGCATTTCAATTTTGTGGTTCACACACTGATTCGAATGCTGTAACAAATGCGCACAGAACATTGAGCAGTGAAAGCAGCTTCTGTGTTATATAACATACAAATAAATGTGAAATCTTGTACTCCATCCAATATTACCACTACGAGCAAAAATAAAACAGTGTGCGAATAACATAGTATCATGAACTTTACAGTACAATAAGCACACGAAATCGTGATGAGAAACGCGGTGTTATGACTCAAACTTCACTTCTGGACGAAACGGAAACAAATGTAGAAATAATAAGAAACTGAGAGTACAGACTGATAACCTTACAGCGCTACAAACTAGCGCAGAACAAGGGCGTGTAAACGGAATACGTATATGAGTTTCACACCTGTGGTAGCGACATACATGGTCGGTGTGGTTCGACGCACAAAATACCGTGCGCGATAGAGCTTAAGTGGTTGCTGAATTCTAACCAGTGGGAACGAGCGAGTTTTCTAACCTGTTGGAAATGGGATCATGTGAAGTGGAAGAATAATTTCGGCACGGTAAGCAGAGTCAGTATGGGTAGAAGTAGAACGTTTGCATCTAGAGCTTGTCCCGCAATTAGTCTGTGCTCATCCAAGTGTGCTCGCAAATTTCATATGGAACTACCGCAACACTCCCGTCAGTAGCCGGTTTCAAAGTGGTTTGTAAGCCATTACACAGTAAACGGTGTGAACATTTACTTCTTATTTTTCGTAATAATAATTTTTTAAAGAAAATTCAATTTTTTTACTAGTTATGGCCCTAGACAGAGTCCAATCCGCTTATGCGAAAGTGAACTCGGGTGTTATTCATTAACTGCAGTAATTTCAGTAATTGTAATAACAAGGGACATTTCATTATATTTTGTTTGAGGAATGAATTATTTATTGAGAATTTTCATTGCTCATCATTTCAGTAACTGTTCGTGCGATAATAACACCACGAGGCAAACTCAATTTGAAATACTAGTTTTATTGGGAAGGGTAAGAGCAAGGGCAATACACATGCAATACACAGTGTGCGAAAAATGGGGAAGCACTCAAGACCGTAAGAAGAGATACAAGTAGGTTTCTGAGAACAGAAAAAAGAAAGTTCATGAGCAACATCGATGAGATTGAAGAGGCTAATAAAATATCAGATAGTAGGAAAACCTTCCACACGTTGAAAAATGTGAGGATTGGTCGCAGAACCAATCCTTTATTTTTGATGACTAGCTGGTACCCGGTGCGTTGCTGCCAGAAAAGAGATATTTGTGCAAATTAAATTTTGACACTATTTGCTTGTTTAATTACGAATGTTAGAAATAAAATACCAACACACGAACTAATATATATATATATCGTGTCCGTATTAGTCCATCCCCTCCTTTCCCTTCTCTCTGTTCGACTGCTCCGCTCCCCTTCCCCTCCTCTTCCTTTCTCCGTCTATTTCCTCATTCCCCTCTGCTCATCTCCAATCACCTGTCTGTCACGATCTACCCTCTCTCATTCTCCTACTCTTTCTCTGTCCGTCTCCTCCTCTACCCTCTATTTCCGTTTGTCTCCTCCCTTCCCTTTCTGTCCGTCTCCTCCTCCATCTACTCCTCCCCCTCCTATATATGAAAACATAGGTATATAAGCCAAGTTTCATGGTGACCGGTCCAACGGTGTCAAAGTCGCAAGGTACACTCCACTATGCTAAATTCACTGCCTTGCAGTTCATGAATATTTCCTTCCATGGTCATCAGTGAAACGATTTGGATGTTTCTTGTTACATACCCTCTGCCCTGCACGTATGGATGATTACGAAAGCTGGCCCATGTATTAATTCGGGGTATACGCTATTTACATTTCAAATTTCGTTCGAATCTCTCCATGCGTTTCAGCCAACACCCATTGTAAAGCACCCTCCGCCATGAACCATATTAAATTTTGTGTGCCTATAACCTTCGCGAGTGTGGAAGCAATGTGGTGACGAAATTTTATCCGCGTGGAATGTACGGTATGGCAGTGCATAAAATACGAACAAAAAGAAAAACTAGCAAACATTACTTTTTATGTATTAGATTTATGTATTTATTTTCAAATTTGCATTAAAACCGTATGTTGGTAGCAACAAATTCCTTCTGCTGGAGGTTTTCACCCCAATGATTCGGTACGGTTAGTATGCGTCAAAGCTGACAGCCAAAAAACGTATTCTCTCCACTGAAGCATAATTTTAAAATATTTTCTTACTTTAAATTGCTTACATAAAATTCACATGGTGTGAACAATATTTATGTTTTAAATGTTTCTTTGATGATAATTACCCTGCAAAATGTAACGTAACTTCCAGAGAGAGCTGCTAGAATTTTCAGAAATTTTATTTCATTCGAAACTTCGCCGAAATCTGAAAATTAACTGTTAAGTCACGTTAATTAATTGAAATGATTGTAGGTAATATGGATATATTAATACTGCACTGATAAACTGAATTGTCCAGTCACATTTAAAAATTTCATCAGGATCGGAATACAACTCTAGAATCTGACAAAGTCCATATGTAAAGTATCCTCCGTCATGCACCATACACAATTTTATGCGACATTGACCTTCCTCTTGTTTTTAAGGTCAAGTGACCAAAATGTCATGAAGATTTTAGGATGAATAAAGTGTCACTCACACGTTGCATAATGACATAGAACTTTGAACCATATAATTGTTTATGACGTCAAATCTCCTGAACTATAGGTATTAAGCAGTTCTCACCCGTACGTCAATTGTTTCCTCATGGTAGGAATATGTGTACCAAATTTGGTTGAAATCGGTACAGTGGTATAGAAGCAGACGTAGATGTGCAGCACTTTCCCGCAAATTTCATTGTTTATTACGTCATACCTCCTGAACTATTTGTCGTACAGTCATTTAATGGTGCCCATGACCATTGCGAAAGTGCAAGCAATATCTTGACAAAGTTACATCACAGTCTAATCAGTTTGGAAAACATTGTTTCATTTCTTGGAATAAACAGCGATCTTATTATTTAATGATAAAAATAACAGTCCAGTTAGCAAATTATTTTTGCAATTTATTAATACAGGCGACCGGTTTCGATCTAAGTTCTAGATCATCTTCAGACCTCGCTACAGATATTCAGGCGGTGAGCGTGCGGCGACTGCTCACCGCCTGAATATCTGTAGCGAGGTCTGAAGATGATCTAGAACTTAGATCGAAACCGGTCGCCTGCATTAATAAATTGCAAAAATAATTTGCGAACTGGACTGTTATTTTTATCATTACATCACAATCGGTTGAACGGTACGGCCGCGCATAAATTCGAACACACAAACATTCATCTTTATACATAAAAATGAATGTTTGTCTGTATGACCTCTATGTGCTGATAAACAATTCATTCAATTGCAATGAAACTTTGGGTAACTGTTCAACGTAAGCCCACGAAGGTTCCTGACCAAAAAAACAAAAGAGTACGACACGTAACTCAGGAATATGACGTCATGAACAATAAGAGCCTACCGCGTGAGAATACCCAGATTTAAGCGTCAATTATTGGAAAATAAGACTAGTTAGGGACCTGCAACAAAGTTTGCATGTAATTACAGAAGCTTATGAAGCGTTTTGTAACTGCCCCCCCCCACCTCCCACCCACACACACATACACAAAATAATTAAAAGAAGTTTACCGTTCACAACACTTTCGCTGTAGATGCCGTAAAACTGTCGCATCAGGCATGACCTTGTATCAAATAAAGTTAGCATTACAGATTTGCATGTTACAATTTATTTTTGCCTGCAAGTCTCTGTTAATCTCTATCTATATAAAAGCGAAGGGACCCTCACTCACTGACTAAACACGAAATCTCGAAAATTACTTCACCTATGACGCTGAAATTTGCCAGGTATGTAGTTTATTGGTAGAAAACGTCAGCTAAGAAAGTATTTTGTAATAGGAGCATGGGGGAGAATATTTCTCCTACAGACTCACGAAATCTACAGTTTCATTCCGATCTTAAGGAAATTTCCCATGCTTGACCTTCAAAACAAAAGGAAGGTCACTGTCTACCTTACGCTTCATACAGTGCATGGAGGAGGGTACTTTGCAACGTAAAAAATGTATCCCTAAATACCTTGGTCGCCCCATAACTTGAGAACGTCTCGACCGATTTCACAGATTCTTTTTTTGTTGTTTTCGTTAATCTCAGAACAAAGGTTGTATGATACAAAACTGGAATATTTGAGAACAACAAAGTGCGTTTTTCAATGTGACACTGCGTTTCTATTGCATAGAAATCTATAGTTTCGTTCCAATATTGATTAAATTTTGCACACTCTAAGTTAAACACTAGGGAATGTCACTGTCTGTATAAAATTTCGTTCGGTGCATGGTGGTGGGTAACTAAGTTACGAAATTTTATAAACTGCATTGTTTTGCTCCGATCTTTATGAATATTTGCACACGTTGCCTTTAAACAAAAAGAAAGATCTCTGGGTACATAAATCTTTGTATGATACATGACAGAAGGTATATTGTAGAAAACTTTGCAGAGAGAGGGAAAGGTGGAAACGAAAAGAGATATGGGAAAGAAAGAGATAGAATTTTTATATATTAGATAGGGATGGAAATATGCTAACAGACAAGGAACATATTCTGACTAGATGGAGAGAAAATTTTGAAAAGTTATTAAATGCTGTAGAGCCCGAGAGCGTCTTTGCAGAAGAGGGGAGTACAGAGATGTAGGAGAAGAGACAAAAATTGATGTGAGTCTACAGGATGTAGAAACAGCACTGAGGAAACTAAAGAATAATAAGGCTCCAGGAGAAGATAGGGTAACGGCAGAGATGTTGAAAGCAAGAGGTGAAACTCTTCAGAAACTGCTTTACCATTTCATAAAGAAAATATGGGAAAAGGAGGATATCCCACAGGAACAGAAATCAGAATTATTATCCCACTGCATAAAAAGAACAATAATAATAATTGTAACAACTGCAGAGGCATCCCTCTCTTAAGTATACCATATAAAGTCGTATCAATCAAATGTTTGTATAGCGTATGGGACTTAACTACGGGGTCATCAGTCCCTAAACTTACAAACTACTTATCAACTAGCTTATCCTAAGGACGGCACAAATATCCATGCCCGAGGGGGGGATTCGAACTCCCGACCGCAGTGGCCGTGCAGACCATGACTGGTGCGCCTCAGTCCCCTCGGCTACCGCGAGTCGTATCATTAATCATTCTTGAAAATCTTAAATCATTTGCAGAACATATTGTAGGAGAGTACGAGTCAGGTTTCCGGGCAGGAAGATCAACCATTCATCAAATTTTCACCGTGAGGCAAATCAGGGAAAAGTGTTGGGAATTCAACCATCGGTTTCTGGTGACATTTGTGGATTTCTCAAACCGGCAGTAAATATATCTGCAACCCTTGTAACTGGTGGATGTTTTTCTGGAGCGCATTCTGATAGCCTTCGTGTAGCGCATTTGGCGGGGCCGGGAGGTAGTAGTACGTCCGGCCATCGCTTGAGCCATTTCTTGGCTTAGTAATTTAAGAGTTTCAGTTTAGTTGTAAATTATTTTGACAAATATGTGTTCCCTTTAATTCTTAATTTATAAGCATTGTAATAAGTATAACTCATTTCATAATGAATAATGTTTTGTTAGATTTGTACGTTAATTTACTTTCTCGTTTTGAATGTGTCTAGTACTGTAAGGAATGTGGCATATCGGACTCAAAATAAATAAATAAATACTGGTGGATATTTACTTTTCCAAATTATTCGTTTTAGATCTTAACACTTACTTTTGTTTAATTAGAGTCAACGTTTCCCACTGTACAGATATTTTGATATTGATAATGTAACGCCTATACTACAACCTAATACGACTTGTTAGATTTGTTCTGCACGTCTCTTAAGAATTCCCCCATCAAAACTTCGTGTTCCGTCCCCGAGACTTCCCCGAGTTGGCTTTCTTCGGTGAAGAGACAACTGTCGATAAAGATAATTTATTGTCCGTGCTTTACTAACCGCTTTCCTTCCGCCTCATTCCCCGCCCATCGCGGGCAAAACTTTGCTACCTCTCAATTTTCCCTTTTTCGCGCCGCTCCGCTGCTCGCGCTGCCGGCTGATCGGCCTCCTGGAAGTTATTGCGGTTGTTCTTCGTAATTACGCCTCCCGCGGCCGATATTATTCATCGCGCTGATAGCTCAGGCGCGCTGCTATTGATTGTGAGCCTCATTAAACCCGTCTTCGCGGGGCTGTGGTCGGCCGCGCTCACTTGCGTTTCCCCTGCTGCCGGTCCTCGCCATTAACCCGCCTAATGGAAGGCGGGCTGTTCACTTACCTGCCGTGCGCCCCCGTCGACGGCTCTGCGAATAAGGCGGGTATTTCGCAATATTAACGATGCCGTCAACAACGGCGAATAAATGTCTTTCCCGCAGTAGGAGAAACACAATCAACTTCTTAGGCGAAGCAGGTGGCGCTTGCCGCTACATTGGCGCTAAGCTCGTTAGTCACGGGTTCGATTCCAGCATAGAAAAGAAAAATGATATAACGCGATTTAAATGACGGGAACTGAGGGCCTGTCACTACATTAATTTTAACCTGTCAGCTTATAACAGAGTGTGGCTAGCTTTACGTTTCAGCGATAATACCACTGGAACGACAACATACATTGAAAATGAACTTCAATTAAGACAGGGACAGTAATAGATTTTTTTCGATGATTAATATACTCCTGGAACAGGAAAAAAAGAAAACTATGAATTCGTCAACCAAGCAGAGCGAAATTTTATTCACACGTTCTTGAGGATGTATGCAACACACGATAACGCAGTCAGAACCATACGCACGTCAGTACAGTCACCAGGGAGTGCACAATGTCGACGCTAGTATCGTGTATACCTCACTTTTGCAGCAATGCAAGGTGCAACTTTCTCATGAAGAATGTAGAGGTGCCGAATGAATTCTTACGGTATGGCCTGCAATGCAATTTCGATCTGATGCCTCAGTTGGACCAGATCTCCTGCCGGTCATGTAGACCATGCCAAGATGACGTTTCATCCGGCCCCAGACATGCTCAATGGGGGACAGATCTGGGGATAATGATGGGCAGGGTAGTGGACATACACCTAAAGAGCACGTTGGGTTGTACGGGATATGTGTGGACTTGCATTATCCTGTTGGAAAAGCACATCGCCTTTGTGGTGCATGAACGGTGGCAAGATGGGATGAGTGATGGTTTCACTGTACCGTTCAGTGTTCAACTTTACCACCACCAGAGTAGATCGTCCAGTGTAGGATATGGCTCCCCACACCACGATGCCAGGTGTCGACCCCGTTTGCCTCTATCATGTACACTCCAGATTTTCGCACTTCCTGCATCACACCACATATGTGGTGTACGGCCATCATTGGCACCAAAACAGCGATGATTCTCATCAATGAAAACCACACGTCTCGATTCGTCTCTTCATAAGCGCCTACCATGACACCACTGGAGGCGCGCTGAACGATGTTGGGGCGTGAGCGGAGGACACCCTAATGGCACACATGATCGTGCATCATTGTGAGGGGAGCGATATTCAACACTCGCCATTCTGCTATAGTGATCGTCGAGAGAACATTGAACAGTGTCCAATACGTTTAACCCGTCTTGCTACCTCTCATGCACCATCAAGGTGATATGCTTTTCTAACAGGACAATGCAGATCCACATGTATCCCATATCACCCAACGCTCTCTTCAAGGTGTACGTCATCTACTCTGCTGGCGCTGTGGTCGGCTGCGCTCACTTGGGTTTCCCCTGCTGCCGGTCCTCGCCATTAACCCGCCTAATGGAAGGCGGGCTGTTCACTTACCTGCCGTGCGCTCCCGTCGATGGCTCTGCGAATAAGGCGGGTATTTCGCAATATTAACGATGCCGTCAACAACGGCGAATAAATGTCTTTCCCGCAGTAAGAGAAACACAATCAACTTATTAGGCGAAGCGGGTGGCGCTTGCCGCTACATTGGCGCTAAGCTCGTTAGTCACGGGTTCGATTCCAGCATAGAGGAAAAAAAATGATGTAACGCGAGTGAAGAGGCGGGAACTGAGGGCCCGTCACTACATTAATTTTAACCTGTCAGCTTATAACAGAGTGTGGCCAACTTTACGTTTCAGCGAGAATACCACTGGAACGACAACATACATTGAAAATGGACTTCAATTAAGACAGGGGCAGTAATAGAATTTTTTTCGATGATTAATACACTCCTAGAACAGGAAAAATGAAAACTACGAATTCGTCAACCCAGCAGAGCAAAATTTTGTTCTCACGTTCTTGAGGATGTATACAACACACGATAACGCAGTCAGAACCATACGCACGTCAGTACAGTCACCAGAGAGTGCACAATGTCGACGCTAGTATCAACATGTTCATCTACATCTACATGGGATACTCTGAAAATCACATTTCAGTGCCTGGCAGAGGGTTCATCGGACCACCGTTATACTATTTTATCTCCCATTCCATTCTCGAATAGCGCGCGGGAAAAAAGAACACCTGAATCTCTCCGTTCGGGCTCTGATTTCTCGTATTTTAATCTGATCATCATTTCTACCTATGTAAGTGGGAGTCAACAATATCTTTTCGCATTCGGAGGACAATGCTTGCGGTTGTAGTTTCGTAAGTAGCCCACGCCGCAGCGATAAGCGCCGTTGTTGTAATGAATCCCATCCCAGATCCTGTATCATTTCCGTAACGCTGTCTCCCCTGTATCGTGACAATACGAAACGAGCTGCCCTTCTTTGGACTCTTTCGATGTCGTCCGTCAAACCCACCTGATAAGGATCCCACACTGGGCAACAATACTCCATAAAAGGACGGACAAGAGTAGCGTATGCAGTTTCTTTAGTAGTTCTCTTGTATCTTTTAAGGGTTCTGCCAATAAAACGCAGACTATGGTTCGCTTTTCCCACGACATTATCTAAGTGTTCTTTCCAATTTAAGTCAGGAGTAATTTTTGTGTCCCAGCCTCGTTGCCGCTTTTGTGACTCGTTTCCGTCGTAGGTGGCGGTGGCCGAGCGGAATGAGACCGACACAGGAATAAAGGTAGCACGCTGGTGCAGGTACGGAGGGGAGCAGCCAGAAACTAGAAACACTAGAGAAAATTAGGACGAGATATATATTGCACAGAATTTATACAATACTCAACTTTTACATAGCTGATACATAGTTGAGCTAGAGGCCTGCATAGTGCCTGTCCGATAGCCAAGTCTTCACTGGTGCTTATCTGATTACGAAGGTCCTAACTGGTTGCTATCTCAGTCCCAAGTGGACGATGTCGTTCAGTGGTGGCCACGAGCGGAGTTGCAGCAGAGGGCGCTCGTGGCTGTCGTCGTAAGAACGCCGCGCCATGCGTGCATGGCGGCGCGCGGCGAAAGTAGGTGGCGCGCACTTTGCACTTGTGCGACACCACAGTAATTGTAATTCCTAGGTATTTTGTGGAGTTTACGGCCTTTACATTTGTTTGATTTATCATGTAAACAAAGTTTAACGGATTTCTTTTCGTACTCATGTGGAAGATTTCAGACTTCTCATTATTTAGACTCAACTGCTAATTTTTACACCATTCTGATATCTTATTCAAATCGTTCTGCAGTTGGTTTTGATCTCCATATGATTTTACTAGACGGTAAATGACGGCGGCATTTACAAACTACCTAAGATAGCTACTCAGATTTTCCCCTAAATCGTTTATGTAAATAAGGAACAGCAGAGGACAAATAACACTACCCTGTGGAACGCCCGATATCACCAAATTTGTAGTCGATTCCTTATCATCGATTACTACGAACTGTGTCCTCTCTGAGAGGAAATCCCCTATCCAGTCGCAAATTTGGACCTATATACCGTAATCACGCAATTTGATTAAAGGCCGTTGGTGAGGTACGGTGACAAAAGCCTTCTGGAAATGAAGGAATACGGAATCAATTTGCGAACCCTTGTCGATAGCACACATCGTGTGAATAAAGAGCTAATTGTGTTTCGCATGAACGATATTTTCTAAATCCATGATGACCTTGGTCCAACAGATCATTCTGTTCGAGACAATTTATAATATCGTGTATACCTCCTTTTTGCAGCAATGCAGGGTGCAACATTCTCATGAAGACGAATGTAGAGGTGTCGAATGAAGTCTTACAGTATGGCCTGCCATGCAATTTCGATCTGATGCCTCAGTTGGACCAGATGTCGAGCCGGTCGTGTAGACCGCGCCAAGATGACGTTTCATCCGGCCCCAGACATGCTCAATGTGGGACAGATCTGGGGATAATGATGGGCAGAGTAGTTGACATGCACCTAAAGAGCACGTTGGGCTGTACGGGATATGTGTGGACTTTCATTGTCCTGTTGGTAAAAGCACATCGCCTTTGTGGTGCATGAACGGTGGCAAGATGGGATGAGTGATGGTTTCACTGTACCGTTCAGTGTTCAACTTTACCACCACCAGAGGAGATCGTCCAGTGTATGATATGGCTTCCCACACCACGATGCCAGGTGTCGACCCCGTTTGCCTCTATCGCGTACACTCCAGATTTTCGCACTTCCTGCATCACACCACATATGTGTACGGCCATCATTGGCGCCAAAACAGCGATGATTCTCATCAATGAAAACGACACGTCTCTATTCGTCTCTTCATATGCGCCTACCATGACACCACTGGAGGCGCGCTGAAGGATGTTGGGGCGTGAGCGGAGGACACTCTAACGGCACACATGATCGTGCATCATTGTGAGGGGAGTGATATTCTACACTCGCCATTCTGCTATAGTGATCGTCGAGAGAACATTTAACAGTGTCCGATACAGTGAAACAATCCTTTAACTTGTCTTGCTACTTCTCTTGCACCAACAAGGTGATATGCTTTTTCAATAACACAGTGCAAATCCACATGTATCCCGTACCACCAAACCTGCTCTTCAAGGTGTACATCTACCCTACCCATCACGATCTCCAGATCTCTTCCCCATTGTGCATGCTTGGGACTGCATGAGACGTCATGTTGGGCGGTCTGCATGAGCGGCAACTTCAGCACCACGTGCAAATTGTATGGCGGGCCATTCCACAGAACCAGATTCGGAACCTCTACGATGGTTTCTATGACAGAATTACAGCTTGCTTTGCTGCAAAAGAAGGGTATACACGGTACTATCGCCAACATTGCGGACGCTCTGGTGACTGTACTCATGTGCTTACGGCTCTGCCTCTGTGATCGTGTGTTGTATACAACCTCAAGAATGTGTGAATAACATTTCCCTCTGCTGGGTCGAAGAATTCGTGTTGTTCTTTTTTCATTTTCCAGGAGTGTAGTATAGAATGTGACGCTCTCAGAAATACCTGCGTTTTCGTTAATTATATGCCACTGACACGAATTTCACACATGCAATATTTATAAAACAAATTAAGAACCTTGTTGCACTGATCACTGTAACGTTTCTCGGCCAGCGTTAACTTCACTTAAAATTTCTGGGCTGATAGGTCGATAGGTAAAACTTTCCTCTAACGTTTCGTCTTTGGCTGCGGAAGACATCATCAGAGGCAAAGTGGCGACTGCAATGAGGGCTCGAGGGGGCGCCGCATATATAGACGGTGTAGGTGGCGCCACAATTCATCACGTGACGTCGGCTGAGAAACTATCTCTGGTAATCTTATTACCAAAGTACTGGTGCATCTTTGAAGTCCAAATTTTGTCTTCTTTAACACCTTCCTGTTTTCTATTAAAATTATTTCGTTGTTTGGAAATTTCGATGGCTTTTCTATATGCGCGTGCGTACTAGTGAGATGTTTTTGATAAAACACTGATCACGTTAAATTTAATTTCATGGTCGCGCTCTTGGTAAACATGTTCAGCTACGGCCAACTTCTTTAGTATAAGCTAGTTCGTAAGTTTAGGCACTGATGACCCCGTATTTAAGTCCCATAGGCTTTACAAACATTTTTGAACATGTTGAAATGTTCAAATGTTTGTAATTCTATGGGACCAAACTGTGAAGTCATCAGTCCATGGCTAACAAACTACTAAAAACTAAGGGAAACTAAACTAAGGACAACACACACACACATACCCCAGGGAGGAATAGAACCTCCAACGGCGAGCAACTTTTGAACATGATTAGGCAGGTTGGCTACAAGTTACCTTAAACGTGGCAGCCGCCAATTGGTATAATAGCGTGTTACATCACCAATTATTTTTACACTTGAACAACACCCAAATCCTTTATACCATATGGCCACAGACTCCATCTCATTGATTCTCCGTGGATTCCTGGTCCTTGTAACAAATGGCATGTCTGATGACAAATAACTCTTGCCGTAGTCTTTGTTAACATCACAATACACACTCCACATACGATATGCAATTACAACTCGTGTATTTGCACTCTCAAGTCGAGACAATGCTTTCACTGTAGCTCCATTACACCGCAAAACAGCCACTGTTAACCAACCGTTGCCGGGTTTTGGATTCGTACCTTTTGGAAATATGGAAAAGTTCATAACACATTCTCGGAACACAGACGGACCGTTCAGTATTTTTTTTAGCACTAATATGACTTTCGCTGGTAAGATCCAAATTTGTGGCGAAATTCCGGTAAATTTGTACAATTTGAGGGTAAATTAAACTAAGGACAACACACACTCACATTCCCTCACATTCACCTGAACCTCCGATGGCGAGCAACTTTTGAACGTGAATAGGCAGGTTGGCTACAAGTTACCTTCAACGTGGCTGCCGCCAATCCCTGCTCAGCGGACCGAGTGTGTGCGCCAGTCAGCGGCTCCACTTGATTCGATCTCTGCAGTATAAACAGCGGCCACGGCAGAACTGACGAGCGGCCTGGACGTTCGCAGAAGGAATCACCATCCCCTGGATGGTAGTTGCTGATCGGCTGTTGCCTTCCAATCAGACACAAGATTTTGTCTACCAATCACTTACCGGGTTAGCAAATCTAACACGCTACTGCCAACCAGTCACCATCTTACATGTACGAGATCGGTATTAATAACGGGAAAAATTCACAGTATACAGGGTGAATCACCTAACACTTGCACCGCAAATATTGCGGAAACGGAAAGTGGGATTGATGTGCGGTTTTCATAGAATGAAGTGCAAGTGTTAGGTGATTCACCCTGTATAAGGATATACATTCAGCAGCTTCCAACAACCGCTCTGAAGAGGACCACTGCACAGTGGTCGAAACGTCGGCAATTCATCTGCTAAGTGTTTAAAAATGACGCGGCCTAATACCCAGAACTGCTTTATTCAAGCCGCAGCGGAGCGGCCGCGCGCATTGAGGCACTATGATACGATGCGCGAGGCCGTTCCCCGTTGGGGGTTCGAATTCCCCCTCGGGCATGGATGTTTGTGGCGTCTTTAGTATAATGTAGTTCATAAGTAGTTTGTAAGTTTAGAGACTGATGACACCGCAGTTAAGTCACTTAAGCTTAACGAACAACATTTTTGTTTTATTCAAAATGACACCGGCCTTGGAAGCCAACGACTTATATTGGGTAATTTCCCTTAGGCACCCCACGAGGTCGCAGAAGTACCGCATCAGCACGTGACATGGATTCGACTAATGTGTGAAGAAGTAGTGCTGAAATCTCCATAAATACAAATGAGTGCGAGGGGTTTGAGATATCTTCTGAACAGCACGTTGCAAGGCAGTCCAGATATGCTCAGTAATGCCAGCAGAGGTGCTCAATATTAGAAGTGTGACCCTGGAACTACTCAGTAACAATTCAGGACTTGTGGGGTGTGGAGGTAAACAAAAATAAATAAATAAAATGAAAGAAAGTCTTAAGTGCTGGATTTCCCAGGTACGTCGGAATCCACAATGGACACGAACGGGTGTAGTTTATCAGGAGGATGCGTATGTACGTGTCGCCTGTTGAAGTCGTTTCTAGACATATCTCTAGCGCCGTATTACTCCAACTGCACACGCCACACGTTATTACAGAGCGTCTAACACACTACTTTACAAACTTTCCCTCGTGGCAACACCCTTTTATAACTTACAGTTTTACCAATATAAATACATATGGTAGAATTTAGATGGTTCTAGCGGAGGGGGTGGGGAGGGGGAATGGAAATAAAGTATCGCTTAAATGTAGTTTGTAAACGAAACTGAAACCTTCGTACGCATTGACATGTTTAATGTTGATCCTGACTGCAGCAATTACGTACACTCATCGCAAGAAAAGGAAACATTAGGAACTACGGAGATGTAAAACAGAGTAACACCGCAGACAACAATGCCTAACTCACACAGTAATACTTGCTTCTTCTACATGCGACCCAACTTCCGAAACACAAAAACTGAATTTCGAAAACAGTTTTTCGCCGTCGTATGTACATGTCATGGCCAGATACGGTTTTCCTGGATCGATTGAAAACGTCATCTGAAAATTAGCTGCTTAGATTTCTGATTTAGACAGCACAGTGGTTGTTCCCTTTCAGTTCAATATTATCACATTATTTTCAGAAATAAAGAGAATGTATTTATGACAAGTGATAAATTATTATTTTATTATTAGGTTCTTCCTTCAGCACGACCTCGGAAGTCCCGACATATTCGAAAAAGATGGATAAATATTTGTGACGAGTAAGAATATAAATTTCATTTCTGGTCCCAAAATCTGTTTCATACAGGAAACAGAGAAAAAAATATTACACACACCAGGGTTTGAACCAACAATCACTGCATTTAACATACTATTTTTCCGTTAATCACCCGGCCATACTCCATACTAAACATCACTACTGAATAGCTTTAGTCAGTGCACAATTGTGACTGCTTTTACAATCTGTGACAGCTTTTACAGCCACTGTGTAATTAATTGACCTTTAATTGTAAGAAACGCTAACGAGGTTGACGTGGCTTTGATAAATCCATTAAAAAACGCTCACGTGCAGCTTTTTGAGAAGGAAAGCAGACTACAGTGAAGGTTCGTTCAAGCAGCTGCCATTCCCAGCAAACTACGCATGGGAAGAACTGTTATCGACTATCAGCAGCAGCTCTGCGCATGCGAAGTTTGCTGGAATCTGGCAACTGGCAGCTGCTTGAACGAACCCCGAGTGTCTACTGCTGCTGAAGCAGAGCTGCCTCCTAGCGCCTGAGCACGTAATTAATATACACCAATAATTCCTTTAATACGTGCTCTGTGGTGCACTAAATGAAGAGAAGGATGATTAGCTACAGGCGAGTCTTCGGGGTAGAATGAAGAGAAGGATTTTTTTTTTTTTTTTTTTTTTATGACAAGTTTTTTGTTTAGAGTCTAGATTTGTTAGTCTCGCGACACTCTTGATACTACTACGCGACACCCTAGGGTGTCGCAACACCCAGTTCGGAAAGCTCTGGCTCTACCATCTTGAACAGCAACCTGCTGACATGCACTATGTATTATATACGTACACGTCCACCTGATGGATACAACTGAGACTCGTCAAAGCATGCAACGTGTTTCCAGTCGTCAGCAGTCGATGCTGACAGGCCCAGTGAGCAAGGATACACGACTGGGTCTTCAGCTTCGAAAGCCCATATCCATGATCTTTCGTTCAGTGGTTCGCCCGCTGACACTTTTTCCTGTCCGAAGCTATCTGCTGAAGGGTTGCACTGCTGTCCCGTCGAACGATTCTCTTCGGTCGTCGTCGGTCCGTTCTAGCAGGATCTCTTCCCGACCTCAGATACGTCGAAGATTTGAAGTTTCACCAGATCACCGATATCCATGGTGCACTCACGAAATGATTATTCGGGTAAATCTCCACCTCACCGCTGCATCAGAGATGCTGTGTCCCATCGACAACGCGTATATAAGACCACTGTGTCTGGCGCAGACGTTAAATCGATTTTCACGATTTGAATGAATTTCAACGTCATATTTTAGAAGACGCCATCTATAAGATTATGCGCCGTCTATACCATCACGTTCAAATTGACTTAAATCGTGAAAATCGATCTAACGAATGCGCAAGACATCTGTGGTCTCATATAGGCGTTCCCAACTCGGCGCCATCCGCTGAGTACTTACTTGGATGTGCGTTTGTATTCGAATGCCTTAATCGCTTGCCTTGGTCCCTCAGCGTATGTTGTCTACAGTCTGTGTCTGATTTTTTCGGACTTAAACGCCTTGCAGGATGTTGTGACCAATGCAAGAGGCCCGACTGTTTCAGGGTTGGATGAAAGAACGAGGTACGCTGTAACATCAGTGTCTCATGTGTTTGAATTTAAGGGAAACGTGTTCGCGTGTCATAGGCCTAAGTCAACCTTCGTGACAAAGGGAGAAACCTGATTCGAGTCACTGTTCTCCAAACTCCGTTTTATTCATTGCCCAGTAATAGCCAAAAAGTTAAAGTTCTAATTTGTCAGCATATGAACCGTTTACTATGTTACGTCTGTATAATAGGGCACATTGTAATACTAGTGACAAATGGTAACGTAACATTTTTAGGAAGGCAAACATGCTAAATCATACGTAATGTGTATGTTCTTATCATTCGTGTACTGTTTGTTTCAAATACACGATAAAGAACCTATTGAACCATGAAATCATAAATAGTTCCGCCTTCTATGTCGATTAATTCAGCATTTAATTGTGCATATCGAGAGATTTGAATTCTCTCCTCAGTTCCTGTATGAGCATACATTCTGTAGCGCATGAGAAGTGCAGTTCCCGGAAAAAAGTATTAATGTAAAAATATATAAGAGCTGATAATAATTTCTACTGCAAATGCTCGCGTGTGTATGCGTGTGCGCGTATTCTGGCTAAAATAAGCGTACGTATTAGTAGCGAGCCAAGCAGCGTGAAATGAATATTCCGCAGTTGTCCATGGCGCCTGAAACACCATTTTACAGCCACAAATTCAGCGGCGGAATAATGAGAACGAATGACATCACATCAGAGCAGAAAATAAAAGCAGCGTGGGACGAAGGGAACATATATGTGCCGGAGAGCAGGATACCGCTCGGTTAAAAAACGCAGCGCTGATTAAAGCACAGTACACTGCACTTCAACAAGCCGTACACCACGGGTCTCCCGTCTGCTGAAAAGAAGTCGTATAATGGCCGCCAGCCATCATTTGAATCAGTAAACGACGGCATCGTGTCGTATTCCCCTATAAAATTTACATAAATCCGTTTAATTATATTTTGAAACGACAGACAACAGTAGCTTACCTTTTCAAACGACTTAGGTTTCTGCTTCAGTCATCCATATGGTACTTAAACATTCAGACACAGTATTACGTAATCTGAAAAGTAAACGGAAGACTCACGCATGAGTGTGATAAGTGTTATTGCAGAACTCAAAGGAGACTTGAAGAGTATAATGGAACTGACATGGGGATTGTAATTAGTGCAAGGTTCAATTTTTATTCTGATTTAATTTCGTAAAAGTTTTCTACGTCTAGATCGGAGTCAAAAGTAGTTACAATTTCATAAAAATTATTTCACATACAGGAATTACTAAATAAATGGTGCAATTAGTTCGGATATTTTAAAGATTTTAAAAGCTATTTTGATCAGATGTTGGCGGCAGTTACACTATAAAAAGAGACGGAGTTTACCTTACTGTAATTCATTTATTAGATCAGCTCATTCTGGTGTTGTAGCTTTAATATAATGCATATTTATTAAGGTAAATCGCCGTCATGAAATGGATTTGGGCTGTTTACGGGATCTGTTTCGTGCAGCTGAGGGTGTGATGAAATTCACTTCAGTGACCAATCGTAAGTTACGGAGGAAATCTCAGACTGAGAACTTCGGATGTTTTACATGACAAAGAAAAATCGCGATGGCAGATTGAAAAATTCTGATTAATTTTGAATGGGAAGGATTTTGTTTGAAAGTTAATAAATTTAGCAACAACCACTGCACGAATGGTCGTCAGCTGTAATGGCGTCCGAACCCATTGCACAACTTAACCGGGCTGAATTACTTCGCCAGTTGTAAATTACGCAGACTGAAATGAAAAATGTTGGCAACATTTTGTACGGTTAATTTTACAAATGATCACACTATACTCACATAAAACAGGGATAACAGGAGCCGACACAGTTACCTCTAGTGGAACGCTGTTCTTTCTCTCTTGTCCAGAAAAACAAGAGACTGCAGATCAGGGTTCAGAGATATACGAGAGAGGGAAAGGAAAACTCTCCGGGATAAAATATATCTTCGGTTAATTTTTTAAGTTGTTTTGTTTCAATAGAAAGAGAGGGAGAGAGAGAAAGTGAGTTGAGGAGCCCGTGTTATATATATATATATCCCCTACATTTTTGGTGAAATTATTACACTAATATCTAAGTACAGTCACTTATGACTTTAGAGGCCACATGTAATAGAGAAAGCTTCTTATTCTTGCTGTTCCCTACTATTCTTGTAGCAATGGGACTGAACCAGCCATGGAACATAATATAATGTTTTATAATTTGTACTGTAAATGCAGTTTTATTAAGTGGCGATATCATGGATGTGCGCTATTCAATTTGAAATCTAACGAAAATTGAACTTGTATTTTTTTAAATAATTTAATAATTTATACAGGTACCAATTCATGTAAAGAAAACAACTATTTTTCATATATATAGAACAGTCTAGAGTGCAAAAAATTTATTTTTTCCGACTAGTGTCGGTTTTCCTTTAGACCATCTTCAGGAAATTAAATTGATGTTGTAGAGCTGGCAGGAGACTTGGAGCCTATTTGTGCGTCACTGCTGACGCAATAGAAGGCTCCAAGTTTCCTGCCAGTTCCACATCAATAACAGTGCTGGTGCCCAAAAAAGTAAACAAAAATGTTTCCAAAATTATGCAAATATTTCTCGATTTAAAAATTCAGTGAAGTTTGCGTTGTTTTCCGAATGAGTCACTTTGCGTGATGTGTATGTAACTCAATAACATCATTCCGGATTTCTGTTAACTACGGTACATTTGGAATCTGAATATCTGAAATTGATGTAGGTATATAAAAATAATGTGACAACAATCATTTCCATGTTATAAAACCCTTTTTTCATTTATTACAATATATCCAATTTTCAAAAGTTTCTTTTTATTACACTTTGATTTCATTTTTATGTATTATGGAGTCTCTTATATTTTAACTCACAGTTAAAATAGTATTGACGCCTCTTCTTAAAAGCTAAGATGACTTCACTTATTTAAAAGAAAAATAAAATAATCCAGTATTGTTTATAAATTTTATAGTTCATTATTACTTTTCAAATTCAATATTTTCAATTTTAATATTATTTTATGTCTTTATGCAAATTCAACTTTTAAATGTATCTGTAATTAATTACAATTTGGAAGTTTAAAAAAAATTATAAACCTTCACGCAAACTGTAACCCATGCTTAAAATCTCAGATACAAAATGTAAAATGAAAACACGCAAATTTTGCATTGTCTTATCCCAAAGAGTGTAAACAACGATGTGCCATGAAAGCTCTCCTGGAAGAGTAAGTCACCAATCAAATTTATGACAAATAAGAAAACTCAGCAATATTTACAATTTACACTTAATTATTATTTTTAATTTTTATAGTTTCTCCTCTATATTATTATACTCTGTTACGTAGTTTCAACTTTTAAAAGTACTTGTAATTAGTTAATGAAAGAAATAAAACTGTAAATAAAATATGTACCTGTATCCTGTGGCCCAATAGAGCAATCAGCTCTCTAGTGGCCCGCCTAGTCCCTTCAGGACTACGAATGAAGTTGAAAAAAATAAAAATTTAAAAAAAAGTCACTTAATCAATCAAATTTGGAAGGCCTGGCGATAATGGGTACGAAATTATCGAAACTTTGCGACAGGGCGACGTCACCACATGGCTGATCACCCGATAAAAGTTCTCTGAGTACGCTGTGGAAACGTGCAATCGCTTATTCTAACTACTGCTTCTTGGATGTTTGAGATTATTTCACACGCTTATTGTTTTCTTAACCATTGAGGAAAGTGTCGTATTGTATTTTTCTTATATTTAAGATTACGGATGAATTAGTACAGCGGATCCATCAAAGTCACTATGGGATTTCGAAGGACGTTAGCTGCTCTCTGTCGACGAAATTTACATAGTGCATCAAACAACAGGCAGGATACTCAAGGAAGGAGTTAGGGAAATACCCGTAATATGTGCACTTTACCCCAAAAAGAATTGCAGAGAGTTTCGTCGAATCTCTGAAGCTTAATTCTTTTCAATCCCCTTTCCTAGAAAATCTCATTTAAAGGCCGCTACTTAGAAGAAGCCTGTAAAATAAATGTTGCTGAAAAATCTCCGTTGGACTTCGTGGAGAATTCGAAAATACTTCTTACTGGCCTCAGCAGCTTCTTCTGATAATTAATACTCATGTATTAAAATTTAATTCGTGGACGCCATCTACGACAGCATTAAGAAGTTCTCAATGAATGAGAAGCTGACCAATTTGAAACTCCCCATGTGCTATTTAAGGCCACCAAATAACCAGAGAGGCAGTTGCTCAATGGAGGAAATCGTCAAATATTCGACGTTTCCAGTACAACAAATGAGCAAAGAAGTTTCAGAATGTATTTTACAACATTGCCGTCGCGAAAGATATCGTTCTCATGTCTGAAGAGTGGCTGTTCCGTTAGTGGTTTTTCTGGTTACCTTTTGCTGCGTGAAATGCAAGATACGCATCAGCACGTTAATCAATGTTATGCAGTTCATCTTCTTGCGAATCCTGAGATTCAGGCTAAAACCCCGGAGCTAATTGCATTCTAATGAACTGAATAACTTACCTTAAGAGTACCAGTGCCATAAAAAAGTTTCTTTTGTAGTTTAACTATCTTGTAACTTTAAATAGTATTTCCTTTATTACAGAATAGTCCTATTATAGTTTTTGACTAAGTTGTGGTCTCCGAAAGATGAGCTTGATTACAAGGAAAGCTTTTGCTGTGACTGGCTTTTGAACATTATCCAGCCGCGCTAAGGTACGAGATTATAATTCCGGTCGCGAGATATTACGAGTGACATCTACGGGTGATGTGATTACAACTGTATACGTCACTCTGTTTTGAAATTTCTGTAAACGTATGTGTAACCTATTTGTATTGCACCAAAAGTTCACTAGTAAATTCTAATATCAATTGCTGACCTCTGTGGAATGTTTTCAGCGCTTCAGTAAATTGGTTAATTTCTTAACTTCTTAAAACAAATATATAATTTATTTAGAAACTTATAAAGATCCAGTACTTTACCATTCAAAATCATGTTAATAAACTGTCTATGAAGTCTTTTTACGGCGCTCATTACACGCGATTTTCAATTAAATTTCGTGTCTGTGGTGTATCGTCTCATTTATGCTACTGCATCCGTTATTTCTCAAAAACAGGTGGAAGATGATCGATTGAAACAGATGTGATACCTGGCGTTTCCCAAGGAGCCAGCATAAGGCTACTGTTGGTCCTAATCTACATAAGTCATCTTGAAGATAACTTGAGCATCTGCCTCGGGTTGTTTGCAGATAACGTTGTCTTTTACCATTTGGTAATGTGAGAAGATTAATACCAACTGCAAAACGACGTATAAGATATATGTGAAATGCGATTTTAATTAGTTTTATATCTGCAGAATTACTTGTATATTTGTATAACGAAGACGATATCGCTCTGATATTGCTCCTTAATCTGTAATTCAAAAACTAGGTCAAAGAATTACCGTTGACTAAAGCAACCACTTGAACGAAATTCACCAGCTAAATAGTTCTGTGAGGTTGCTACCATCAGAGCCATTTTTAAAACGGTAAAATATGAGTATGGCGTCAAATGTGCCTATTGAACTTAAAAATATAAATGTGTAACGTAATTAAAAATAAAGCACTTAAAGTAATCAGATAGGATTCAGTTTCTCCATAAACCGTACAAACCTCACTGCTGTCAGTATGTAAGTAGCCTATTTTAAATATTATACATAACTGCGAACTAATTTACTTAGAATGACGACAAAGATAACATTACACAGAAGGTAAACCAAAGACTATGCTTTGTTTTAGGAAAATTATTGTCCCCTACACTACCTGGATGTTCAGCTACGGAAATATTCTGCACATCACAATGAAGTGCATGGCAGAGGGTTCATCTAAACACTTATATCATATTCCTCTACCCCCTCCATTGTCTAATACCCCTCAGGAAATTGAACACCTAAATTTCTCCGTTTCTTACTTCAGTTTTTATTTTTTTATTTTCTTATGATGTTCATTTCTCCTTATGGAGGTGGGTGCTAACAAAATAAGTTCGCATTCGGAAAAAAAAAATTGTAAAAATTATTAAACTCGCCTTTCTGTTAATGATTTCCAACCCAACTTGTCCATAATTTCCGTGACACCCGCTCCCAAATATCGCGATAATACAAAACGAATTGTCCTTTTCTGAAGATTGTCTATATCGTCTGTCAGTCACACTCCCAATTAGGACCAGAATGTAGTGTAGGTCGCTTGTTTGGTAGCGTTATGTGTACAGACAATGAAACGTAGTCTTCGCTTCGCTTCCCCATACAGTATGTTCTAATGTCCATAACAATTTAAGTTGTTGGTAATTGTTATTCCCAGATATTTAATTGAATTTATGGCCTACAGATTTGACTTACTTATAGGGTACATGGATTGCAACGGAGTTTTTTAGTTAGCATATGGAGACTTCACAATAGTCATTATTTAGGATCAATTGCCAATTTTTGCATCGCCCCGAAATATAAGTAATTTTTCATTTGCTTTTGATCTCCTAAATAGTTTGTAAAGATAAACAACATTAGGGGACCTATAACACTTCCCTAGGGAAAGTTAGATTTCATTTCTGTTCGATGACTTTCCGTCAATTACAAAGGACTGATAGGAAATCACGAATCAAATCCCACAACTCCGGCGATATTCTATAAGCACGTAATTTGATTGGAAGTCGCTTGTGAGGTACAGTGTCAAAAGCCTTCCGGAAATAAGGAATGTGGAATGGTTTTGAGATCCCTTGTCAATAACACTCATGAACTCACGTGCGTAAAGAGTTAGCTTTGGTTCACAAGAATGATACTCTCTGAATACTTATCGAGTTTGGGTCCATATGTCGTTATCTTAGAGGTAGCTCATTATGTTTGAGGAACGTATATGTTCTAAAATCCTGCTGCAAACCGAATATAGGAGTGACCTGTGCAACTGCGGATCTTTCGGTGAGCGAGCTAGGTATGCATCAGCATACTCTGAAAGGACCCTAATTGGTACACAATCTGTGCCGGGAGACTTGCTCTTGTTAAATGATTTAAGTTGTTTTAATACTCGAGAGGGATCTGCTTTACGCATGATTGGATCTCATCTTTGTTCTGATTCTGGAGTATTTGCTTTGACTTATTTAGTGAAGGAATTTCGGAAAGCTGTCTTTAACAGTCCTGCTTTAGTGGAAGTTTTGATTGTGTATTGCCGCTAGTATACTTAAGATACGAGTGGAATTTCTTAAGATTTTCTACCGAATTAGGTGACAGGGTTTCGTCGTGGAAAATTTTTAAACTTCTCGCGTTGACGTTCGAGCAAAATTTCGAGTTACTGCAAAAGACAGCCAGCCTTGGGGATTATGTGTCTCTTGACATTTGGCATTCAATTTTCTTTGCTTTTTCATGAAAGATCTAACCTGTTTTGTGTACTGTAGCGGGTCAGCCCACACTTCATTTGGTATAAATCTCCCAATAGCTATTTCTTTTAACCCATTACTGCCCAGAATTATTATTATTATTATTATTTTTTTTTTTTTTTTGTGTGTGTGAGTTAAATGTTTCATTTTACTAGGATTGGTTCAATATGATAAAAGAAGCGTGAATAAATTGATTTTTTATTTTTTTCTATATACACATTACAAAATATGATGTGGTGCACAAACGCACCACCGAGAATATGGAATATCAAACATCCTATTTTACAGAATGAAATGAATAGAAACATTTTTCGTATAATGCTACATTACATTTTGTGCACTTGCGAGTTGTGTGTGATTTACAAAGTGCACATCTTGTTCTTTTGTTTTGAGGAACAATAAAATGACTTTTTTCATCGAAACGGACCGCCAAAGAAACTCTACTAGCAACTGGAGTGACACTTGTTCCTGCTTTTTATATTTTTATTTCCCATATTTTTGCAAGAGTTCTCTTGCTGCACTTCTTCTGAGTGTGAGTAGATCCATTTCTTCATTGGCAGAGTGTCTGTAAAGTAGCCCCGAATTTTGAATTATCACATCTAGACCCCACAAAAAAATTGGCCACCATCATTTCTTGGATCTGATATTTCATCTATAGTAACTCACATTCTGGTCCATTCTGTCTGTTCCACCCATATTATAATTGTAAGACTTGATTAAATCTTGCAGTGAAACAACAATTTTCTTTTTTAGTGCAGCAGATTATCTTTCCACTTTGCAGGTGGGATCCACACGTCAGAGTTTTATTTCTTTCAGGCAACTCAGAAGCCCACCATCTTCTGCCAACTGTTTTTGTCCTTTGTGACATGAGGTACATCTGTTGATGAAGTTGTTGTGTTTTACTGGAACCCAATTCTATTGTCTTCATTAGTAGTTCTTACAGGTACTACTTCACCATATGTAGTCAATTTTTGAGTGTTTGTCCCTTGATGTTTGCGTTCAGTGTCACAGAAATCAATTATTTTATCATCGTTAGCCTTTCGTATAACTGCTTCACATTCTGCTGTCACCTGATGTCAATCCAAATTATTGATGTCACCAGCTAAATCCTCATCTGCGCTGTCTCCATCTGTGTCGTCCCTGACATCAGGGGGAGCAAAGCACAGATCCAAAGAATTTGCCATTTCAAAATCTTCAATATCGGACTCCTCTAGCAAAGGCAAGATCTCTTCCACACTTAGGCCTCTGCAGTCACAATAATAAGCTCTTTGTTGTGTGAAAAGCAACGTATAAATTACGCTATGAGTATAATCATTCATAAAATTTGATCTAGAAAGCTGAGTTGCCATTTCGGCAGATTGTATACCCATGTGACCGGTGGTGCGTTAGTGCACCAACTAAGTTTCAGTAGAAATTAGAGCCACAGCATTTTGCATAACCTTATGCCATCTTACAGAAATATGGTATACAGTCCTCCAAAGGCAATACAAAGAGTAGTTTCCAAAATATATAAGATTTTTTTACAATGAATTTATCTTTTGTTGTAATGATGTGCAGCCATTTCGCTGTCTGAAACTAACCAACAGTTTAAACACTGAACAATACCCCATACTTCAACAATTCAGCAGTACAACAATGCTGTAAATGTAGTGCCAAATTTTTGCTGTACTGAGACAAGAGCAGAAAGATATATCTCCTTTGTTTCCAAGGTGCAAAAGTCAGAGATAGTGCAATGTGGTGCACAAACGCACCACCGAGCGCTAATCGTATATACATATTATAAATGCGAAAGTTTCTATGTTTGTTACCGCATCACGCAAAAACTACAGCACTGATTTAGATGAAATTTCATATAGAGATTTCTTATGTCTTGGATTAGGACATAGGCTACTTTTCAAAATGTTTATTACAAGTTATTTATTTGAAATATATCCATAGAAATACGTAATCGTATATACATATTATAAATGCGAAAGTTTCTATGTTTGTTACCGCATCACGCAAAAACTACAGCACTGATTTAGATGAAATTTCATATAGAGATTTCTTATGTCTTGGATTAGGACATAGGCTACTTTTCAAAATGTTTATTACAAGTTATTTATTTGAAATATATCCATAGAAATACGTAACGGTTGTAAGAAGATTCTAATAAAGCAGCCGAAGAGCCTTGTAGGGTAAGTTATGTTTAGCCGCGACGGTTAACGCGTTATGTAGTAGATATCAGTTATTTTGGACAATGGTTCGGGTCCTGCTATGGTGAAATTTTTTTTCTTTGTTATTGTTATCTTTTTTACTTTCGAATATACAAAAAGATTCTTGGATACTGCTAAAGCGGCTTAACTGATATATAATTACATACAAAAGAAATCTGAATGTTGGCGTTTATGCCGCATTCATTTTCATTTGTTGTAACAAATGAAAGAAGTATGTATATAAATTGAAGACTTTAAATAAAATATGCTCTAAGTACCATGGCAAGAAAAAACATTGACGTTTTGTGTAGAATGGTATCTAGATACCAAGCCCTATTTTGTGTACATAGCGCGAACTGCCACGTATAAATTGCGTACGTAAACTGCAACGAAAGTAGTAGCAAATGCACTCAGCAGATGGCAGGCGGTACGCTGCAGTTAACATATGAAACGTTATAGGTGTTGGAACATTGTGATGTTATCGTAATTTCTTTAAAATTGTATTCTCTTTGGATTTCAATGAATAATAGTTTATATACATATTATAAATGCGAACGTTTCTATGTTTGTTACCGCATCACGCAAAAACTACAGCACTGATTTAGATGAAATTTCATATAGAGATTTCTTATGTCTTGGATTAGGACATAGGCTACTTTTCAAAATGTTTATTACAAGTTATTTATTTGAAATATATCAATAGAAATACGTAACGGTTGTAAGAAGATTCTAATATTTATTTATTTATTTGGTTATTTAACCTGACCAGATTAGGGCCATAGGGCCCTCTCTTACATCTGATCAGGAACAACATAAACAAAGGATTTCATTACAAAAACCACTGCATTAATAATATTAAATAATAACAATATATGATAGTACTAATAATAATAATGATAATAATAACACAAAAATGAAAGTAATACTAATAATAACAAGAGATATTCACATTTGAATTAAGTTTAAAATAAACAGAAGAGAGAAAATGGTTAGTGAAAAAGGAGAAGATTGAAAAATGACAGTGCTAATGGATGTGAGGAAGTGGAGACATATATGAATGGAGATCTCTGCTGGCGAAAGGAAAGGGAAACATTTATGGGGGGAGGAGGAATTGACAACAGTGGGCTACAGACTGGTAAGTGGAGAAAAAGATGGCTATTGTGACAGAAGGTGAACCCTTAGTTGTCTTTTAAAGTTTTGAATTGATTTTATTTCTCTTAACTTTTGAGGAAGATTGTTCCACAGACGTGTTCCCGAAACAGAAAATGATTTGGAGAAGATTTCAGTGTTATGTGAAGGTAGAGAGAGAGTTTTATTTTGGTAAGAGCGTGTGTTTCTGCTGTGCTGTTCAGATAGTAATATAGTCGTTGAGGATAAGTATGAAGGTTTGCAATGATTGAGAAAGCGATGCAGCAAACATAGTGTACGATAGCTTCGACGCTTATCTGCACGTAGCCAAGATAACTGCTGGTATGCGGGACTGACATGGTCGTAGAAACGTAAGTTGCAAATGTATCGGATACAAAAATTCATCGCCAGCTCCAGCCTACGTGAGTTTTCGTGTGATAGTCCTTGCAGAATAGCATCACCATAATCTAGATTGGGAAGTATTAATGTCTCAACGAGCTTTTTTTTTCAGCTGTAAAGGAAATGCTTTTTTATATTTCTGCAGTGAATGAAGTGAGGCATATACCTTCTTACAGACTCTCGTTGTGTGCTCTGTCCAGTCTAAGTGCTGATCAAATATTACTCCTAAGTTCTTTGCTGAATGAGTGAAGCGTATTTGTGTGTCGTTCAGTATTAAAGGTGGAAGAGTTTCTCTGAACTGTGGAGTGATGAGTCTTTTATGGGCCACTAAGATTGCCTGTGTTTTTGATGGATTCAGTATCAATCCCATGCTATGTGCCCATCTTGATAGTGAAAGTAAGTCTGCGTTTACTTGCTGGATGGCTGTGCTTAGGTTTTTAGGACTTTCACTGAGATATAATTGTAAGTCATCAGCGTATAGATGGTATTTACAGTGGGACAGAACAGTGGACACATCATTAACATATAGTGAGAAGAGTAACGGCCCCAGTACAGATCCTTGTGGAACCCCTGATACAACATCCCTCCATTTTGACCTATTTTTTGCTGTTATGACACACTGTTTACGGGTGGTGAGGTATGAGTGGAACCACTCAATAGCACTTGTAGAGAAATTTAGATTTGATAGTTTAGCGAGTAAAATGTCAAAATCGACATTGTCGAAAGCTTTGCTAAAATCTAAAAAACACATAATTGTCGCCTGTTGGTTATCCATAGCATGCTTGAGATCGTCTGTAACTTTTATAAGAGCAGTCGTCGTGCTGCGTTTTTCGCGGAAACCCGATTGAAATTCGTCTAGTAGGTCGTGTGATGTAAATAGCTAGTTATCTGCTCATGGACTATATATTCCAAGGCCTTGGATAGTGATGGTAGGATGCAAATAGGTCTGTAGTCGGAAAGTTTTGTGGCAGATTCCTTTTTTGGTAATGGTTTAATAAGACCTTGCTTCCATAATGTTGGGAAGATACTGGAAGTCAGAGAATTGTTAAAGATGTCAGTTATAATTTGTAGTAGTGGGTCGATGACACTACTAATCATGTGTACATTAATATTATCATGCCCTGCAGCTGCTGAACGAATTCGCAAAATCGATTTCCTGACTGTGTTTGGACTTACCGGCTTGAGAGAAAATTTTTGGTTTGTATCAGCCACCGACATTTTAAGGGAATTAATAGTTTGCGTCTTTGTGCGTTGGTCCATTACAAATGTCGGTGTGGTAAAATGCTCGTTTAGATCTTCTATAGGAATTACAGGTTCGGTAGCAGATTTTGATTTGCCAATTCCTAGACCTCGTAATTTTTTCCATAGGATGGCAGGTCTGTGAAGGTCTTTGGTTAACGAGTGAGCGTGCCTGAGTTTCGCATTTCTCACCGATTGACTAACACGGTTTCGTTGTCTTTTGTAGGCGAGTTGATTTTCAGAGGTCGGGTGCCGTTTGTATTCCCTGTGTGCTGCGTCTCTGACGCTCATCAGGTGTTTGATGTCGTCTGTAAGCCACGGTGCAGGCTTTCTCTTTACTTTTCTTGTTTTAAGGGGAGCATGTTTGTCATACAAGTTGGTTAATTTATTAGTGAAGTCACATACTTGCATATTAACGTTGCGATTGTTTCCTGTTGATATCAGCCACGAAATATCATAGGCATCTGCTGCAAGCTCAGTCATATTCATATGCTTAAGATCTCTAAAAGTCGTCACTTGCGATGTATTCTTAGGGCACTTCAGTGAATAGGACATGAGTATAATACCGTGGGAAGATAATCCAGACGCAGAGATCTGATCTGAGCGGATTACTCTGTTTGGAGACTTGGTTGCAAGGATATCAATAAGTGTTTGAGTGTCTGCTGTATGGTGGGTCGGCCCAAGTGGAACCAATGAAAGGTTTGAAGAGGAAAGTATGCGAGTGAATTTTGACGCAGAAGAACTCTTTTGTAAGAAATTTATGTTTACATCTCCAGCTATAACTACGTGTTCATACGAGGGTGCAAAACTTGACAGTGCAGATTCAAAACTTGAGAGTTGCCCAACCTTTGGTGGATTGTATATTACACAGATCAGACATTTCCTATGGAAAGCCTTAATTTCTACGAACATGTATTCGGGCTGTTTTTCTTCGTTTTTGGACGAGTGGACAATTTTAGGATACAGGTTTGCCCGAATATATGCTGCCACTCCGCCGCCTCGTTTGTTACATCTGTCATGTCTCAGAAAAATGTAATCGTCATGAAGAGCTACAGAGTTAGAAGGTATGCTCGGTTTTAGCCATGTCTCTGATAGAAGTATAACGTGAAAACCGAGGTCTTGGAATATGCAGCGGAATTCAGTCAGGTGCGCTGATAGGGACTGGACATTTGCATGAGCAATCTGTAGCGTTGAGAAGTCGCCTGCGGTTTTCGCTAACAGGCTGGACGTGGAAGGCACAGCTGTCGAGGAGAGAGGCGCCGTGGCGCGCCCGTTGGAATGCGGAAGGGAGTGGGAGGGGGAGGGGGAGGAGAAAGCGGCGGCGGCCAGGGTGGCCGGCAAAGAGGGAGGGAGGGTCAAGGTCGGACACACCTGCCGGCACAAACAGTGCAGGCTGCAGGTGCGGGGGTTCGCCAGAGAGCGCTAAAACACTGGGATGGAGTAGGCACTGTTAATTATTGGAGAAGCGGTGGTAGAAAGAGTGATTCTACTGAAAATAATAATGTAATAGTAGTATGAGGAACAGATTGTACTTGCACAGTAATGAAATAATACTCTGATCAAATAATACTCTGATCAAATAATACTCTGATATAAATAATACTCTGATAAGATAAGAGAAACACAGATACAGTATAACTAAGTTATGACTATTGCTAAACAATAAGATGATGCGATATTGGACTAACAGTAAATCTAGTCAAATAAAATTAATATTAGTAAATAGTTTTCAAGAAATTCACAGTAGGTTATAAGGTTTCTTTGCAAGAAAGTTATTTTTGGCTCGCACAGCTTAAGCTTCTTAGTTCCTTGTCGTTGCACACTGAGTGTTTTCCTGTGGTTGTCTTTATCATTATCCGACCATCCCTGGTCCACACATTATGCAGTCCGAAATCAGAGACCGCACTGTTTAACACCTTCATTCTTTCCGCTGTAAGATCTTCCCGTATGGTTATTCCCGATTTTGCTAGTTTCTTCTTTGCTCCGAAGATTTCAGAGCGTTTGCGGTATGACATTAATTTTATCAGGATTGGTCTCGGCTTTTTGGCATCTGGCAATTTTCGTCCTACTCTGTGGCTACTGTCTAAGTCATATTCTGAAACATTAACGCCTAACTTTTCACGGGCGATTTTGAGGAACACTTCAGTTGTACTTTCTGCAGGCTCTTCTGGGACGCCAAAGACTCTGAGATTGTTACGTCTTTGAATCTGTTCAATTTCGTCCGATCTGTCTATCAATTGATTTTCTAGGGAAAGTATCTTCTCGTTAGCTGCAGCAAGGGACTTCTCAAGCTCACTAACCTTGTTCGCGTTGTGTTGTATGATGGTCTGGATTTTCGCGAGCACCGCGGCTGACACAGTCGTTGATGGCTTGCACGACCAGGTCGAGCGTGTCGGCTCGGTGCAGCGCGGCCGTCACCTGGCTGCGGACGAGCTCGCCGAGGTCCTCCGGGATGCCGGCGGGAGCGGCCGCGGCTGCCGGGGCCGCCGCTGGCTGCGGCCGGGCTCCCGCGCTGCGGAGAGCGCTGCTCCTACACCTGCTGCGCGCTGCTCGCTTATTCACCATTATTTAGAGACGCACACGCAAGTAGCACGAAAACGAAATATATAATGGTTCACAAACACTTAACGCGTGTTTTACAGTGCTACACGACACTACACCTACTAGAAAACACCTTCAAAACTGAAGTTACTGGCGAGCTGTACAAAGCGCTGCTCACTCACTCGGCGCCATCTTATAGGAAAGTCAAAAGCAGCCGAAGAGCATTGAAGGGTAAGTTATGTTTAGCCGCGACGGTTAACGCGTCATGTAATAGATATCAGTTATTTTGGACAATGGTTCGGGTCCTGCTATGGTGAAATTTTTTTTCTTTGTTATTGTTATCTTTTTTACTTTCGAATATACAAAAAGATTCTTGGATACTGCTAAAGCGGCTTAACTGATATATAATTACATACAAAAGAAATCTGAATGTTGGCGTTTATGCCGCATTCATTTTCATTTGTTGTAACAAATGAAAGAAGTATGTATATAAATTGAAGACTTTAAATAAAATATGCTCTAAGTACCATGGCAAGAAAAAACATTGACGTTTTGTGTAGAATGGTATCTAGATACCAAGCCCTATTTTGTGTACATAGCGCGAACTGCCACGTATAAATTGCGTACGTAAACTGCAACGAAAGTAGTAGCAAATGCACTCAGCAGATGGCAGGCGGTACGCTGCAGTTAACATGTTGTTGTTGTGGTCTTCAGTCCAGAGACTGGTTTGATGCAGCTCTCCACCCTACTCTATCCTGAGCAAGCCTTTTCATCTCCTCATAAGAACGACAACCCACATCCACTTGAATCTGCTTACTATACGCGTCTCTTGGTCTCCCTCTGCGATTTTTACCCCACACACTTCCCTCCAACGCTAAATTCACAATTCCTTGATGTCTAAGAATGTGTCCTACCAATCTATCCCTTCTTTTAGTCAAGGTATGCCAGAAATTTCTGTTCTCCCCAATTCGGTTCAGTACCTCCTCATTAGTTACGCGATCCACCCACCTAATCTTCAGCATTCTTCTGTAGCACCACATTTCAAAAGCCTCTATCCTCTTTCTGTCCACACTGCTTATCGTCCATGTTTCACTCCCATACAAGGCTACACTCCATACAAATGCCTTCAGAAAGGACTTCCTTAGGCTTAAATCAATATTCGATGTTAACAAATTTCTCTTTTTCAAAAACGCCTTTCTACCCATTGCCATTCTGTATTTTATATCATCTGTACTGCGACCATCATTTGTTATTTTACTGCCCAAGTAACAAAACTCCTCTACCTCCTTTATTGTTTCGTTACCTAATCTAATTCCTTCAGCATCACCTGATTTTCTTACACTGCACTCCATTACCCTAGTTTTGCTCTTGTTAATATTCATCTTATATGCACCTTTCACCACACTGTCCATTCCGTTCAATTGCTCTTCCAGGTCCTTTGCTGTATCTGACAGAATTACTATGTCGTCGGCAAAACGCAATGTTTTTAATTCTTCGCCCTGAACTTTAATTCCTTCTCCAAATTTCTCCTTGCTTTCCTTTATAGCTTGCTCAATGTACAAATTGAACAACATTGGGGAAAGGCTACAACCCTGCCTTACTCCCTTTCCAACCACTGCATCCCTTTCATGCCCTTCAACTCTGACAACCGCTGTCTGGTTTTTGTACAAGTTGTAAATAACCTTACGCTCCCTATATTTTACTCCTGCTAGCTTCAGAACTTGAAAGAGTTTATTCCAATCAACATTGTCAAAAGCCTTCTCCAAATCTACAAAAGCTAGAAATGTTGGTTTGCCTTTTCTTAATCTATCTTCTAGGATAAGCCGTAAAGTGAGTATTGCCTCCCGTGTTCCTACATTTCTCCTGAACCCAAACTGATCTTCCCCGAGGTCGGCTTCTACCAGCTTTTCCATCCTTCTGTATATAATCCGTGTTAATATTTTGCAACCATGACTTATTAAACTGATGGTTCTGTAGTTTTCACACCTGTCTGCACCTGCTTTCTTTGGAATGGGGATTATAACATTTTTCTTAAAGTCTGAGGGTACTTCACCTGTCTCATACATCTTACACACCAGGTGAAACAATTTTGTCATGGCTGGTTCTCCCAGAGACTTCAGTAGCTCTGAGGGAATATCATCTACTCCAGGGGCCTTGTTTCGACTTAGATCTTTCAGTGCTCTGTCAAATTCATCTCTCAGTATAGTATCTCCTATTTCATCATCATCTACATCATCTTCCCTTCCTACAATAATGTCTCGACGTTCATTTCCTTTGTAGAGCCTCTCTATATACTCTTTCCACCTTTCAGCTTTCCCTTCTTTGCTGAGAACTGGTTTTCCATAAGTGTCCTTGATATTCATAGAGCTGTTTTTCTTATCGCCAAATGTTTCTTTTATTTTCCGGTAGGCTGTATCTATTTTTCCCCTATTTATACATTTTTCTACATCCTTGCATTTGCCTTCTAGCCATTCCTGCTTAGCCATTTTGCACTTCCTGACAATCTCATTTCTTAGTCGTCTGTACTCCATTTTGCCTGTTTCATTTACTGCATTTTTATACTTTCTCCTTTTATCGATTAAATTTAGTATCTCCTGTGATATCCAAGGATTCTTTGTAGGTCTTGCCTTCCTACCTATTTTGTCCTCTGCTACCTTCACTATTTCATCTCTCAATTTTACCCATTCCTCCTCAACTGTTTTATTTTCCCCTGTTTCTATCAATTGTTGCCTGAAGCTCCCTCTGAAATTCTTAAGAACTTCGGGTTCCTTCAATTTATCTAGGTCCCATCTCCTTATTTTCCTACCTTTCTGTAGTTTCTTCAGTTTCAGCCTACAGTTCATAATCAACAAGTTATGGTCAGAGTCTATGTCTGCCCCTGGGTATGTTCTACACTTCAAAACCTGGTTCCGAAATCTATGTCTTACCATTATAAAATCTATCTGGTATCTCCCGGTGTCTCCTGGTCTCTTCCACGTATACAACCTTCTTTTGTGATTCTTAAACCAGGTGTTTGTTATAACTAAATTATGTTCCGTGCAAAATTCTACCAGGCGGCTTCCTCTTTCATTCCTTTTGCCCAGACCATATTCACCTGCTATATTCCCTTCCCTTCCTTGTCCTACTACCGAATTCCAGTCTCCCATAACAATTAAGTTCTCCTCTCCCTTAATTGTCTGAATAATTTCCTTTAGCTCCTCATATATTTCTTCGATCTCCTCATCATCGGCAGAGCTAGTTGGCATATAAACTTGTACTACTGTTGTCGGTGTTGGCTTCGTATCTATCTTGACAATGATAATTCGATCGCTGTGCTGGTCATAGTAGTTTACCCGCATTCCTATTTTATTATTCATTATCAATCCTACTCCTGTGATACCCCCAACTGATTTTGTATTTATAATCCTGTACTCACCTGACCAGAAATCCTGTTCATCCTGCCACCGAACTTCACTAATCCCCACTATATCTAACTTCAACCTATCCATTTCCCTTTTTAAATTTTCTAATTTTCCTACCCGATTAAGGGATCTAACATTCCACGCTCCGACCCGTAGAATGCCAGTATTGTCTTTCCTGATGATCACATCCTCCTGAGTAGTCCCCGCCCGGAGATCCGAATGGGGGACTAATTTACCTCCGGAATATTTTACCCGAGAGGATGCCATCATCATATGTTCATACAGTAGAGCTGCATGTCCTCGGGAAAAATAACGGCTGTAGTTTCCCCTTGCTTTCAGCCGTTCGCAGTAGCTGTGTGGCAAAGCCACATTAGCTGATGTTACAAGGCCAGCTCAGTCAATCATCCAGACTGTTGCCCCTGTACCTACTGAAAAGGCTGCTGCCCCTCTTCAGGAACCACACGTTTGTCTGGCCTCTCCACAGATACCCCTCCGCTGTGGTCGCACCTACGGTACGGCTATCTGTATCGTTGAGGCACGCAAGCCACCCCACCTCGGCAATGTCTGTGGTTCATGGGAGTGGGCAGTTAACATATGAAACGTTATAGGTGTTCGAACATTGTGATGTTATCGTAATTTCTTTAAAATTGTATTCTCTTTGGATTTCAATGAATAATAGTTTCTTTGGTGATTTCGATTATTTATAGCATTCGAACGTTTTGTTGGTTCGCTTTGCATTTGTAGGATCTCAACAGTTCGTTTCTCAGTTAGATGTCTTTTTTATCTCTTTACTTTTCGCCGTTAGGTTTGTTGTTTATTTCGTTACTTTTCTCCGTTAGGTTTGCAGTTTATTTTGTTCCTTTACTTGGCATTTGGTTTCGATTACTGTATTGTTGTTATTGTAGTTACTTACTGTCAGGAGTGCCATCCCACAAGTTGGAGCTGAAGGTGGGTGTGCCTGTTTTATTGATGCGTACCTTGGATGCATCTCGATTATGCAATGGCACCAGGTTACGCATCACGGACCTGAGAAGGCATATCGTGCCACCATCATCACCGGTGGAGCCAAGAGAGAGACTGTATTAATACCACGAATTCCCATCATCCCAACAAACTTGCCATTCCAGGTTAACCGGTTACAGTTCCCATTGAAAGTGGCCTTCTCGATTACTATAAACAAGAGTCAAGGACAAACATTAAAAGTGGCAGGTATTCATGTGGGCACCCCGTATTTCTCGCACGGACAGCTCTACGTAGGCTGCTCCCGTGTATCTCGAGCTAGAAATCTCTACGTATACTCGGAGAACAAGAAGTCTCGAAATGTCGTTTACAGGGACGTATTGCAATAGATTTTTGGCTCTCCATCCGTTCCAAGACAATTATATATTCCGTGCTAACAATGTCGCAAACAGTGATGTAGTTATTTATGCCCTTTCTTGGCACTTTAATGTCTGACTATTGAACCGCGGGTAACAGCGCGGGGAGCAGCTAGTGGGTTAATGTAAGTCATATCCGATCTACAGTCATATTGTTAGTTTCGAAAGACTAGACATTCTCCTTGAGAAAAGCGTTAATTTTGTCTGCTTTTTTGTATCAATAAGATTTTCGTTTAATTTTGGTGGATTTGGGAATAGAGATATTCAGGCTCACTAGGGCAAACCTGTGTTCACTATTCGCTGTGTCTGTTTCGATGCTCTTTATTTGCTCCAAATTGTTTGTTGCTAGGACGTCAACTAGGTTTTCAAAACCATGATTTAATTGCCCGAGTTAATTTTAGGATGTTTTATGCATTTGCTTAAAAATCTAGGGTAACTTAAAGTGACCACCAATTAAAATTGAATGCTGTGTGTACGTTTTTGAAATTGATTCTCTGAACATTTCTGTACCCGTACCAATTCACACGAACAATCTACCTTCAATTTCGGTACAGGATAAACCGCACAGCAATATATATACCACCATATGAGGAGCTACTTTTCAAAACGCACTATGTCCGAAAAAGGAAATTTTTCAAGAGAAGCGAAAAATGTACACCGCAAACAATATTTGCTTAATTACTCCGAATTTTACACCACAAGCTGGGGAAGGGCTAATGATCAAAATATGTTTAATACAAGGAAATTGCTTTTTATACTTTCAAGATATGAGCACTTTAGTGATGGACAAAATGCGTTTTTTTGGGTTCTATTGGACAATCTGCCTTTTGATGTAAACTATTTTGGACATAATGCGTTTTGATTAGTTTTCAGTGATATAGAACTGGTAAAAGTACTTTTTATTCTTTGAAAATACAATTTTTAGCATTCAGTGAAACATTTTAACACCAAACGTAGGAACAAAAACGAAAATGTGCATCATTTTCCACAGATAAGATCATAATAGTTTTGCAAGACTAGGCTCCTCTTCTAAACAATCACAAACATTAACTTGGGCAATAAGTTCGTTATATGGAAGTGAAAAATTCAAGTATTTCTTTTTCTCTCCAGTTGTTTCCAAATATGAGACTTGTGTTTTTCACATCGTCTTCCTTTTTTGGTTTCAGCTTCATCAGTGATGAAACTTTGGAGATATCTGATATTTTGTTAAAGCTGTATCCACGTTTAACCAAAAAGGGCTTTGAAGGATCATCAGAATAGTTACCCTGTCACCTAACATATATTTTTCAAATAGATCCTTTTCAGATCACTGATCTTATCTACAGTCCTCAAAATTGTACTTAGTTCCTTGAAAACAAATATTTCCCAGCCTAACCCGATATTTCACCGTTAAAAATTACGAGTGAAATAATTATACAGGTAGCTACAAATAGATTAATTTGTATAGCTTTGCAATAACTGTATTTTATTCCTCTTTACCATTACCTGTTTTCATACTCTAATTCCCTTTTTGAAGTCTTAATTCGTTTTCTCTTTCCGCAATTTATTTCCCTCCAACAGTCGCTATAATGCTCTCCATCTTAGCACAACAACGTCTTTACGTGTGACTTCTTTAAGTCTAACAGACAGAATGATAAACGTTTATACACAACAATGCCGTAATACTGAAAATGAATATTAACTAGTCATTGTTGGTTAGTTAAATTTTTTCGATTTATTCCACGAGTCTTACATTGCAGCCAACATAGTTTAATAAATACCGGATTTCATATCAAACTCAGTTTTGTGGACATAATGCGTTGTGATAAGTTACTCCTCGTGTATTTTATTCAACCTATACTTTCTGAATTGCATTTGGCCCTTCGAAAAACGTCTGTTGAACTTATCACGGCTATAGCTAGCTTTCGCTATGAGCTTCATTACTTTCTATTACTACTTGATCCATGGTACTTTTCGCACACAGTTTCGACAATTTAAAAGTGATACACCAGTGATTTTTAGATCTGTGTTTATCCTACTTGTGACCTGTACTCTTTGGAACTGAAGTCATTTTCAACTCTCCCATACGCCCCCGAACCTAAGGATGTGTGGCAGTGTCTTGCAAAATTCAAATACGGTTGCAACTGCGCCAGATTGACCATCAAAAAATCTTGGCCACAATTCATAGCGGCCAAAGCTATCGGTGGCAAAGGTAAAGACATACTGATTCCATGCACCACCGATGGTTTCCTTTGATCTGCCGTCTGGTAATGGCCGTGCGATCTGGGGATTACGCGGCTGCTCCCGCCAGAGTTTCCAGTCCTCCCGCGGGCGTGGCTGTATGTGTCATCCTTAGGATAACTTAGTACAAGTAGTGTGTAGTCTAGGGACCAATGACTTTAATAGTTTGGTAGGCTTCCACGGCCGCTGTCATTTTGAATGAATCCAACAGTCAGCCGCCGTGAAGAGGACCACTGCACAGTGGTAAAAACGACGGCAATTCATTTACTAAATGTTGAAAAACGACTCGGCCTAATGCCAGAATTGTTTTATTCAAAATTTTGATATGTTATTTTTAACTATTTACGAATCAAATTCGAGTAGCTTTGAGTCTTGCCTCTCATGTTATCATAAACGATCCACAAGGTCAGTGCTGTCTATTGTTGACTTAAATCAAAAACATTCATGCTTTTCACAACGCCTAATTCTACGTGACTCTCTCCCCAGTTGGCATACAAACGTTTTCACTCCAAATAGAAAAAAGAATTGCCTATCCGCTGGGCTAAACATTAATTAACCCTACAAGCACCAAGCACGGGTAAAAATTGCCCGTACATTTTTCTTTTATTAAAAAATCATACTTAATATCCTTCAATGTTTATGGGCTTTTTTCTATTTGTCTCTAGCCTTATAATGTACTACCCTATACATTTACATGGCTACAATTTTAAAATCTGATAACAAAATATAGCAATTTTATGCCCAAGGGCACATTTTGCCCTGGGTTGGTAGTCCATGCGACCATAAATCTTCATGTCCCCTACAACCTTCAAGCACGGGCAAAAAATGCCCCTACATTTTTCTTATAATAAATTTTGTTTGGCAAAAATTATTGTGAGTTTTTCATGCCTTGTTGAGAGACTGATTGTTGTGTTTGATATTCATTGTCGAGACAAACTATTGCTACTAGCAGTTTGCCACAGTAGAAAAAAAATGTTCGTTTGTAAATCTATCGGACCAAACTGCGTGGTCATCAGTCCGTAGCTTACAAACTACTTAAACCTAGGTAAACTAACCTAAGGACAACACACACACCCATGCCCCAGGGAGGACTCGAACCTCCACGGCGAGCAGCCGCGCGTTCCGCAGCGAGACGCTTTAGACCGCTCGGCTACTCCACCGCGGCTGCCACAGTAGAGCAAACGCGTTTCTTGTAAAGTACATTTTCTAAAATGAGTTGTAAAGGGTTGAACGACGCAGAAATTCTTGCTGAACTTTTAGGAGACGATGAGTTATCAGATTTCAGTGACTCTGAATCGTTTCACACAGAAGTAGAAGAGCGCAAATGAAGAATCAGAGGACGAAGGAGAAACAAACCATGCAGGTAACGCTCAAAATAAATATGTTACTAGTTCTGATAGGGTGTACCTTGCAGAAGCTCCAAGGCATTGCAAAAGGGTTTTTCCCAACATAGTTTGTGAATGTCAGGGACTAAATACTGCTGGGAAAGTAACAAGTATATCTGAATCATTCAAGAAATTTTTCACATCTGAAATAGTACAGAAAATTGTTGAGAATACAAATGAAGAATTTGAAAGAAAAAAAAATGTATCCCCTGTTGATGAACTGAAATATTTGCTTTAATGCGAATTTTGATTCTAATGGGACTTTACCAGGACACTAAGAAGCCTGCAGTAACAATTGTCTCTTACATCGCAAAGGAAAAAAAAATCTATTGATGTTGTCAAGACAACATCATGATGCAGAAGTAGATATTACACCAAAGAAGAACACCCATATAAACCTATACTATAATGACACTAAGGGAGGAGTGGATGCCATAGATCAAATGACTAGGGCGTACTCTACAAAAAGGGGTACGAGAAGATGGCCACTCTCCAAGTTCTACAGCCTACTTGATATAGCTGCAATAACCTCGTACACTCTGTTCAAGATGAATGTGCCTAAGTGAAATGAAGGAAATCAAATGCGAGGAAACTGTATCTCCAAGAATTAGGCCTTGAACTTTTGAAACCACATGTAGAAGAGCGGTCCCGGGACTTGAAAGGACTCCAGTTGCCCATTATTTGTGTGATTGGAGAGATCCTTGGAAAGAAGCTAGAGGTGACAAAAACTGCTGCAGATGAAGAACCAACTAGGAAAGAAGATGCTACATTTGCTTGAAGAATGCAAGTAACCAGAGAGCCAAGGACCTCA
Source organism: Locusta migratoria (assembly GCA_026315105.1). NCBI lineage: Eukaryota > Metazoa > Arthropoda > Insecta > Orthoptera > Acrididae > Locusta > Locusta migratoria. The sequence continues at coordinate 35,582,792 of CM048750.1, read as the reverse complement.
CAGAAACAAAGTTAACATGTGCAAGCTGTGGTCTATATCTGTGTAAGACACATTCAGAATCAACCATTTTGTGTGCAGGAGGTAAATGTCATCTGTAAATGTTAGTATTTTTTCCAAGTGAAGAGAGTTTTTTTGGAAAATTTGCAATGTACATTAAAACATATCTGCAAAAGTGTTTTATTTGGGTTTTTGAAACTTCCTGTCAGTAATTAAACTGATGTTGGATTGGAAACAGAATTACTTAAAATAAATACATTTTTACAGGATTTACAGCTTTTTTGTAACACGGGCAAAATTTGCCCTTGGTTGGTGCTCCGTGTAACCTAAAATACCTTGGTGGTCCTAGGGTTAATAAAAGAAATATAATCCCCATTCATCTACATCTACATAGATTGCAAATCACATTAAAGTGCCTGGCAGAGGGTTCATTAACCACTTTCATAACTTTTCTCTACCGTTCCATTCTATAATAGCGCGCGGGAAGAGAGAACACCTAAATCGTTACTTTTTCGATCTGATTTCTCTTATTTTATTGGGATGGTCATGCCTCCCTAAGTAGGTGGGTGCTAGCAAAATATTTTCACATTCAGAACTAAAAGTCGGTGATTGAAACATCGCAAACAGATCACGCCGCAATGAATAACGTCTTTCTTTTAATGATTTCCACCCAATTCATGCAACATTTCCGTGCCGCTTTCCCCCCCGTAACGTGATAGAACAAAACCAGCTGCTCTTCTCTGAACCTTCTCAACGTCTTCCGTCAGTCCCACCTGGTGAGGGTCCTACAAGGGGCAACAGTACTCCAGGAGACGACGCACAAGTGTGATGTAGGCAATCTCTTTGGTGGAGCTGGTGCATCTTCGAAGCGTTCTGCCGATGAAACGTAACCTTTGGTTCGCCTTCTCCACAATATTTTCTATGTGTTCTCTCCAGTCAAAGTTGTTCGTAATTGTAACTCATAGGCATTTGGTACAATCTACGACCTTAAGGTTTGACTGATTTATCGCATAATTGAAGTTCAGTGGATTTCTTTTAGTGGTCATGTGTATTACTTCACACTTTTCTTTATTTATTGTCAATTGCCAATTTTCGCACAATGCATAAATTTTGTCTAAATCGCTTTGCAGTTGCTTTTGATCCTCTGTTGACTTCACTAACCGATAAACGACAACATCATCCGCGAACAATCTAAGGGAGCTATTCAGATTGTCTCCTAAATCGTTTATAAACACGAGGAAGAGTAGGGGACCTATAACGCTTCCCTGTGGAACGCCAGATATCACTTCTGTTTTACTTGATGACTTACCGTCAATTACAACGAACTGTGTTCTTTCTGATAGGAAATCGCGAATCCAACCGCACAATTGGGGAGATATTCTATAAGCACGCAATTTCATAAGAAGCCGCTTGTGGGGTACAGTGTCAAAAGCCTTAATTGTCTTAAATATCTTTTTCCGGTGGGCGTAGCATGGCACTGTAACCTTTACACGTATCGTCACACGATCTTCGCCGACCATCCACCGGAAATGATCTGGCTATAGGAATCATAGTTGGACCCACGAACGATACGGGTCGCACATGTCCAAGAACAAACGGGAAAAGCATTGTTACCGGTTTCAAGCACAATTATCCGTATACATGAGTTTTAACATCTATATCTACATGTATAATCTGTAAAGTGCATTAAAGTGCATGACAGAAGTTCATTGAACCACTTTTACAATATTTCTCTACAGTTCCATTCTGTAATAGCTCGCGTGGAGAAGGAAAACCAAAATAATTAAAGTTGAATTAAAATTTGTGTTGCGGCCGTGAATCGAATCCGGAACTCCATGCTCAGTAGGCAGACGTCTTAGCTACAAGACCAAGCACAATTGGGATAGTGGTTAAGATGTCTGCCTAGTGAGCATGGAGGTCTGGGTTCGATTTCCCGACCGCAAAAGAAATTTTAATTTGATGCTTCACCTTTAATGTTTTTTGACATTTTCTAGATGCAAAAAAGTGTCTGGGTATATAAATTTATAATTATGATGATGTTTAGAACACCAAAATATATCTGTTTCCGATCTGATTTCTCTTATTTTATTAAGATGATCATGACTCCCTATGTAGGTCGGTGCTAACAATGTATGTTCACATTCTGAACAGGAAGTTGGTGAAAGAAATTTCGCAAATAGATCTCGACGAAACGAATGACGCCTTTCTTTTAATGATTTCCACCCCAACTCGTGCATCAGTTTTGTGACGCTCGATTCCCTATATCGCGATAATACAAAACAAGATGCCTTTCTCTCCATATTTCTCTAAATCATCCGTCAGTCCCACCTGCTGCGGACCATACAATGCGCAACAATACTCCAAACTAGGACGCACAAGTGTAGGCAGTATCTTAAGTAAAACTGTTGCATGTAGTAAGTGTTCTTCCAATGAAACAGTCTTTGGTTCACCTTCCCTGCAACACTTTCTGTGGTCTTTCCAGTTTAAATTGTTGGTACTTGTTACTCCTACGTATTTAGTAGAATTGACGACCTGTAAGTTTATCGTGGTAATATGGATGACCTCACAGTTATGATTTGTAAGAGTCTATTGCCAATATTTGCACCATGCAGATATCTTATCTAAATCATTTTGCAGTTGCTTTTGATCTTCTGGTGACTTTACTAACCGATAAATGACAGCATCATCCACGAACAGTCTAAAAGAGCTATTCAGGTTGTCTCCTAAATCGTTTATAAAAATAAGGAACGGTATGGACCTTATAACACTTCCCTGGGGAACGCCAGATATTACTTCAGTTATACTCGATGACATTCCATCAATTTCACTGTATCCTGTCTGACAGGAAATCACGAAACCAATCGAACAACTATGGCGATATTTCATAAGCACGCAGTTTGATTAGAAGACGCTTGTGAGGTACCGTGTCGAAAGCCTTCCGGAAATCTAGAAATACGGAATCTATTTGACGTCCTTTATCGATAACACTCATCAAATCATGTAAGTAAAGAGCTATATGAGTTTCACAAGAAAGTTAATAGAGCTTGCTCTTCGCACACGAGCACCAAATTGTGATAACAACTTACAACAAATTCAATGAAATGCCAAGATTGAAAATTAATTATTTACTGACGACCGGTTTCGGTGACCATCATCTAGTCATACATATTTTAGAAGCTGGTCATCTTATTTACAAAAAAATGGATATAAAATAATAAGTGCAAGATAGCACTTAGTCATCATATCAAAATACACAAGTTAAAACATGACAGCTTACAAGATACTTGGTTACAGTATTCACAGCAAGGCGCTGAGAGTGCTACTGAACGCTCATTGGCTGTCGGAGAACGCGTGACGTAGGTGTGCAGAAGCCTCCTAAACTCGGCCACCGTCTTCCTGGTTCCAACTATAGATCTACCCTTGCGAAACTGGGGCAGGTCGCTAATTTATAACAGACACTTCAGTCGCCTGTTCACTGTACCTCTGTTATTGAAGTTTGCGCACCGGAGACGTTGTCAGCTTTGACACTTTACAAACTCGTTACGTCGCCTTCGACGCCTATGATGGTGCTTTCTTTGCTCCTTCTTGCCGCGAGGAAATTTAACGACATTAATAGATAGCCGTCACCCCTGTCTTCGATGGCATTATACCGGAAACTCCTTGCGAGCCCCTTTTGGTCAAGACGAAAATGTGTTTCGACACGGAGAAAACTGCTTTGCTTTGATGTCACAAACTCTTAGGTGCAGAGCTGTAAGACAGTAGAAGACGCTCAGCTATCCTGCTCAACGCTCCCTTTCACCAATACCCAATACTAAATACATTAACGTGGTTTTAAATATTGTTTGAACGTTTCTCCAATTTCATTTTTAGAAATTCACTTTTGTAAGTTTACGTGGATGTGACTTGTATTAAACATCATACGTTTTAAGGGTCATTATGCAGTTTCGTCATCTTGTTTTGTTCATATAACATTTGCGGTTAACTTTCTCAGCTCTGCAAGCTTCCACACATCTACACCCTTTTTTTGTCAACATCGGTTGACAGAACAGTGCTGTACATTTCCCGATTTACAATAAATAATGACACTCTTTCAAAGACTTTTTTTATTCCCATTTGAAATCGCCACAGGAATGAAGAAATTCATGTGTTTAATCGGTGGGTAGGGGAAAGGGTTGTACCTTGGGACATTTTTTACATTTTAATTTTTTTACAAGGAATTTCAAAATTTACCCCAGCAGAGGCACCTATTTTAGGTAATGTTGAACGAACAGCAGTTTAGGCTAGTTGCAATATTTAAACAATTACTCATCAATAAAGACTTTTCTGACACTTGTCCCAAGTTACAACCAATGGTTTCACCTTGAGACAGTGGTGGTTTCACATTGGGACACAGTGATGTATTTCAATTCATTAGTTTCATGAATGAAAAAAATCATTTTGAAATTAGGTAGTAAATGTTTGTCAGTCCAAAGACAAAAGTTATTTTACCCCAAAGCAAGAGATGGTGGGAATAAAATATTAAATGAATGAAACCCACGACACACCACTGGAGCTGGTAATTTTTTTACTATATCACTGCGATTAACAGTGCTGATGTTCTCAGTATTAGGAAATACAAAATGGTCCTTTGCTTCCTTAAGAATTTCACAGTTACATCTTGTTCTGTGTTATCTAAAACTACTCCTACATAGTACACATGAGATCTGCCACTGATGTCAATTTTTACCAAGACCCAACTACCTTGAGAACAAGAAAGTGTTACTTTTCTAGATGGAAAGAAAGATGAGAAATTCTCTTCTTCAGATGAAAAATCAAAAATGCTACCTCCAGAGCTACTGCCAAACTCGGGAATTTCTTCATTAGGAGAAGTGGAAGAGGAAAACTCCTTTGTCAGTTCAGTGGCTTCTTTCTTTGGAAAAAGACGTTTTCTCTCCTCTTCAATTCTTTACTTTTCTGGTGTATCAGTGACAACCTTACACCTTCCAGGTGCCCCAAGGTGCAACCAGAGAAGTGCCCCAAGGTAAAACAAAATACACAATAACAGAAAACAGTATCCTAACCTATGTACACATTTATATCATAACTTATGGTATCAATAGCTTACTTAAACAATGCCCTACAACACTGTATTTAAGAAATATCAATAATCAGCTTTAATTTATATCTTCTAAGGATAGTAGCTAAATTTTACTTTCAAACACAAAAACTTGAAAAACTCCACCTCAGTACTCAAACATCATCCAAACACAACATGGCCTCCTATTCCCTCTGAAAATAGGCCTGCAAACATTACTTCATAGTTCTTAAAGTTTCCAGTAGAGTGCACTGCCTGTATTAAAAAGTGTCCTAAGGTACAACCCCTTCCCCTACATATCCGCAAGAACAAAATGTTCAAATGTTTGTTAACGTATTGGACCAAACTGCTTTAGTAATCAGTCCCTAGACTGACAAACTATTTAAAGTAAATTACACTAAGGGCAACACGGCGAGCAATTCCGCAAAAAGCCGGCCACAGTGGCCGAGTGGTCTGCGGCGCGCCAGTCACAGTCTGCACGGCCGCTACGGTCGGGGCCTCGAATCCCCCCTCTCGGGTATGGATGTTTGTGTCGTCTTTAATATCAGGTAGTTCATATGTAGTTTGTAAGTTTAGGGACTGATGACACCGCAGTTAAGTCCCATAAGCTTAACAAACATTTGAACATTTTTGAATTCCGCAAAAACAATTTTCATTCCTTTCCCTTGTTTTTTAATCCAACCTCAGCTAAATGTGGTTGGTTTAAAATTTCTTTATTGTAATGAACACTTCGTATGTATGCGAAAATGGCTGAACGAACTTGAAGGAAATTAGGAATGGACATTCAAAAATGTTCAAACGTTTGTAAATCTAAGGGACTTAACTACGTTGTTCATTAGGCCCTACGCTTACAAACTACTTCACACAAAAGTAACTTATGGTGAGGACAACACAAATTCCGATGCCTGAGGGATGATTCGAACCTCCGACGGCGAGCAACGCCGCGCTCAGCAGCAAGGCGCCTTAGAACTCTCGGGCACTCCACTGCGGTGGGAATTCTCTATACCTCAGATTAACCCTTTGAGGCACAGAACATACAAAATAAATGAATTTCATGTGAAAACTGAAACAGTTCAAATACACTATAAGCAAATGAAAATAACAATTTATTCATTCTTTTGTACATTTTTCCTACAAATTAGTGAGTGGCTCCAATTGAAGCCACTGTGGCAAATAATGGCAATGCTTTCAATACGTATAAAAACACACAACGTACCATGAATAGCCTCAAAATTACTACTTATGGAAACGAATGAAACAATTACTATTAGATGACAAACATGAGCCTACACGACATGTTTTACAGTGCCATCTGGATCCGTCTGACTGGACGAAAGCGGTAATCACGCCAATTTTCAAACATGGAACCAGAAAAGATTGCAACAACTATCGAGGTATCTCTTTAATTAGCGTTGTAGGCAAAATATTCTCAGGTATTGTTGAAAGGAGATTGCGAGTATTAATTGAGGACAAGTTAGATGAAAATCAGTGTGGGTTTAGGCCTCTTAGAGGCTGTCAGGGCCAGATCTTTAGCTTACAGCAAGTAATGGAAAAGTGCTATGAGTGGAACAGGGAATTGTATCTATGTTTCATAGATCAGGAAAAGGCTTATGATCGTGTTCCTAGGAGGAAGCTACTGTCAGTTCTTCAAGATTATGGTATAGGAGGCAAACTTCTGCAGGCAATTAAAGGGCTTTACGTAGACTGTCAGGCAACAGTTATAGTAGATGGCAAATTAAGCTCATGGTTCAGGGTAGTTTCAGGGGTAAGACAAGGCTGTAACCTGTCACCACTGTTGTTCATACTATTCATGGATCATATGTTGAAAACAGTAGACTGGCAGGGCGGGATTAAAGTAGAGATCGTGCCGGCCTCGGTGGCCGAGGAGACTGAGGCGCTTCAGTCACGGTCTGCACGGCCACTACGGTCGGGGGTTCGAATCCACACTCGGGCATGGATATTTGTGCCGTCTTTAGTATAAGGTAGTTCATAAGTAGTTTTTAAGTTTAGGGACTGATGACCCTGTAGTTAAGTCCCATAAGCTTAACAAACATTTGAACATTTTTTGAGAGATCGTGGTGCATTTCTCTACTCTGTCTACTGTCCAAGAAAAGAGCTACACTGAATATGTTTCCGTAATTATTGCCATAAAGGAGGAATTTCTCAAGCGATTTGGGGACGTATCAGATGTATTCCAAGATTTTGAATGGTTTTCAGAGACCATTTGCTGTTTCTCTAGCTGATATTTATGCTGATCTGCAAATGTAACTAATAGATCTACAGCGCAATTCGCGTCTCAAAGACAAGTGCATTTGGGCAAGACGTCTAACAGAATTTTATGAAGACTTTCCACAACAAGAGTTTTCCCGTCTCCAGCGTGAAACGGCGAAGATCACATCATGAACGGTTACGAGCAAACCATGACTGATGAAAATTTGTATAATTGTTTTCGTTTGTCTGTATGTAGAAATCTTGTACCAGAGATTAACTGTATTGTAAACACAACCAGTGATGATTAAATAAAATGAATCATAGGTAATAGGATTCAAACTAGGATTTATTTTCAGCTATCCTATTAACCCTGTTCCTTTATTTAATAAATCAAGCTACGAAAATTAAAAAAAAATGGAAAAAAAATTACAGACATGCGGTGAGCGGACAGGAAAGGGTATGACAGGGAGGGGAAGCAAGAGGAGAAGCGGGTTTGCCGTCTTGCCCCTGTATGCATGCTGCACACAGTTAACTACTCATGTGCAAGTGCGCTTCACACGAGCAGACTTCCTGCCCGCCCCTGGTATACAGCCTTGGTTGGGATGTGGGAATGGATCGCATCAGCAACAGCCTGGAGGAGGAAGGAAGAGGCGTGGCGTGGTCAATGTTGACAGAGGTATGGTGGGGAACGTGGTGGCTTGCGACCGAGGTGTCAATGGAGCAACTGTAGGCATCCCAGTCGGCATGTTGACAGGGGTATGGTGGGGAAGGGGGTGGCTTGCGACCGAGGTGTCAATGGAGCAACGGTAGGCATCCCAGTCGGCATGGAAGTAATCATGGACAAGTTTAGGATTGGGCATAGAATAAGGGGTGTTGTTCAAGGGTGAGTAGGACAGGGGGTGGTCACTGCCTATAAGGCAAGGACAGCTACACTGATGAGTCCACATAGGTTGGGAGATGCCATCTGTGCAGAGGAGGAGGTACGTAGCAGTGCTGATAGGACGACGGCGTTGAAGAAACGTTTCACTGAGGAGGAAGGGATCCATGTGGTGGTGGAGGAGGGTATGCATGAAAAGGTGTTTGTTAGCAGAGAGGGAGCGTACATTGCGATAAAGAAAGGTATAAGAAGAGCTTGCCTTAGGGGTGTACGGGGAAGCGAGAGGAAGGGTGGGGAGGTGAGGAAGAGAGGTTTGGATATGGTTAAATGAGGGTGACCTGCTGGGAGAATGTGGAGTGGGAGTAGGCTCGCGAGGGAGATCTGCTGGAGGATTTGGGGACACTTGAAGAACAGTGGTAATGAGGTGGATTATGTCCTCGATGGTGGGATGGAGCAGAGGGAGTTAATGGGGTGCAAAGAATGGTCGACAGGACAGACAGAGATGGTGGGTTCATGATTAGTGGGAGTGGGGATGGATTTGAACTTATAGTTGGTCAGGTGGGGGCCGCCACAGATGTTGCACACGGGAGGGGAGGCAAGGTTCATGCAGTGCTTGTAGAGATGGGAGGACTAGCAGTGGGACAGGTAGGAGGGTTGTGGCCAATCTGCATCAGATGGTCATTGTAGACGAGACACTTGGTACAGCAGATGGATTGGGGTTCCACCTTGTGGCGGCGGTCATAGATGAGTGCGCCCTCTAGGAGGAGGCGATCGATGGATGATGCAGACTCCTTAAACTTCCGCAACAGATATGTAGGGCCAGTGGCATTGTGGATCCGCTTGGCAGACCGAATGAAGTTGGCCCAACACTCCTCCAGCGATATTACCAGGTTGAGTTTGGTCATCATGGCAGTGAGGGTGGGCGGGCAGTGACGAGGGAGGGGTTGAAATGAAGATGTGTAGTAGGGTATAAGTGTAGCGTGAGGGCCGAGGTGGATGGAGGGGAGGCGCTGGAGGATCTGTGTGGAAGGTGGGGCTGTGGGATTTAATGAGGACAGTGTTCTGACAGGGTATGAGCTGGGCTATGGGAGCAGCTGGGCAGTATTTTCAGACTTCAAGAGAGAGGGTCTGTTTGTCGAGTAATCGGGAGAGGAGGTAGGCTTGGGCTTCGCTTGGGGAGAGATGGGTGCTTTCTCCATGACAACAGGTTGGGATGGAGGAGGATGAGGCAGCAGAAGTGGGATCCGCACTTCCACATTTTACGGTTTTCTTGTGGGCGCCTGTAGAGGTGGAGAAAGATGGGACGAGGTCAACAGTGTTGTGCGGCCTGATGAAGCAGCGACTGCAGAGTGTCAGCCACCATGGCTCGGCGTTGGGTAATGTGAGCAAGGCAGATAGGCGGGAAGTCGATAGGTGAGACCCTAATAGGAGGAGAAAGGAAGACTTGGGAGGCGGCGGTGGTGGAGAAGAGGATGGAGAGGGGGACATCTTGGGAGGGGTGGGTGTAGGAGGTGCTCCATGTGGTTATGGTAGGGGCACTGGTAGGGCTCATGTTTAAAATGGTGGTGGTGGTGGTGGTGGGAACGTTGGCCTAGAGAGGGATCGTATGTTAGTAGGGAAAGTAGAAAGACAAGAAAAAAGGGTGGTACAGTCCAAGAGAAAGCTGATGAGGCGACGACAAGGGCGACGACTGCAGTAAGCAGCCGGCGGGGGCTGGCGGTGAACCTCGGGCCGCTGGATGGCGGCTGGAGATCACCAACAGCTGGGGCGGAGGCAGCGGCGACCTGGGGGCGTAGTGCGACCAGTCCCAGAATGGGGCACGGCGATCTCGATCGCAGGGGCCCCAGGGATCGGGGCGACTCCGTAGCGGCGACGATAGAGGGGTGTCGAGCCTCGGCACGACGAGCGACGAACCTGGGCCGGTGATCCGGTGCTGTGGGCAGTAGGGCCTCTGGGCAGGGCTGGGGGCGCCGACGCCGACAGCGGCAGGGCGTCCGGACGGCAGCGGCAGGCGGCAACGGCAGGTGGCAGCAGCCACGGCGGTAAGCAGGTCCAGCAGGCGACGGGCAGCACGCTCAGGAAGCTTCTCGGCAGCAGGAATGATGACGTCGAACCTGGAAGCAGATCGGTACGGCTAGACGACGTAACGGTGGTGCCTGCTACCAGGATGGAGGTAATACGGATATTGTGCTAACTACGTATATTGTTCTGTGTAGTTACATACTTCGGAGTATATTTTCATAAACAAAAACCTAGGAATATAGCTTATATAAGCTCAAGAAATATTTACTGAATTTAACAGCTGGCACTATAACTGACGCAAACACAAGCATAAGCAACTTTCTTATGACAAAAAAACAGACTCTGTACGTAGTTACGAAAAATTCTCACTGATGGAAGCACTAAGCAGGTGGCTGTAGTTGAAACCACTGCGTCAGTCTGCTGCAGAACAATTAAAGCTATTGTGAATGCAAATGACGCCACTATGCCTCAGAGGGTTAAGACATAGGCTACCTTGGGTAAGACTGTACGATTCATGGTGGCGATTGTGTTACTGTGTAGTTTGACAGCGTTTGAACGATCGCCATGACAGAACATTTTTGTATACAATTAGGGGAAGAGATTAATAACCGCGCAGGAATGGTCGTGAGCTCTAAGGCGCTTCGTTGCAGAGTGTGCGCCTGCTCTCCGTCGGATATTCGACTCCCCTCTCGGACATGATTCTCTATGCTGTCCTAAGCATTAGTTAATTTATGTGGTTTCTTAGTGTTACGGACCGACGTTTTATTTTAATATATAACAGTCAGTTAGGAGTGCGACTGGTAAATCTCTTAGGACACAAGTTTAGTTGGCACGTCTAGAGACTAATGACCACTGCAGTTTGGTCCCATAGTATTACAAACATTTGAAAATTTTTCTTTGAAAAGATTAATACAAGTCACCGTAAACTGGGTGCTGTAGGGTACTTTAGAACGGACTTCCACTGATCACAGTGACAGCAGACATATGTATATTATTCGGGGGGTATCAGTAAGAAAGAAGCACAGAAAGCGCACTAAGAGGAGACACCCAGAGATCGTGGATATGGGCTGATCAGGTGGGAGGAGAAGATGAGCTGAGCGAGAGGAGAAGATGGAGGTCAGAACTTACGATGAAACAATGGAAGACGAGAGTTTTGTTAATGACCGATAAGGAAACTGACCGTCTCCTTTCAAGGCGACCATAGACGAATTTGCCTGGGGTGATTTAAAAGTATTACGGAACAATTAATTCTGCATGGCCGGCGGTGGAGCTGAACAACCATCCTCCAGAATGTATATATCAATATGTTTCTGAGAGCAACACTATCTTTTTGTTTATTTGCTGTTTTTTTATATCTAACGTTCGAATTGAAGGTAACTTGCTCGTGAATCACCTTAAAAATCGATATTTTGTTTTTAATCTTAAATTAAAGCTTAGACCTTTCTGAACACAATGTTGGTTAAAACATTTAAATTGGACTACGGGAAGTTGTTTAATTACCAATTCAAAGATCACTCTGTGTGCAGCCATTGCCTTTTCCTGCTGCTGTCACACGTCAATTGTTGTCAAAAAACGTAAGAACAATTGTTTTTCAAGTTGGCAGCATGTTGAAACACACATCTCGATTCCCTTAAGTTCTCCCTTGTATATCTTTGGTCATCCAGAGTTTTTTATCCGTAGTTTGATTTAGTGCTACCTTGACTTTCTCGAAAGTTGTAATCCCTGCTAAAAAGTGTTTTATTTCTGGAAAACGTAAGTTTTACGGCAGTCAGTTTGGGCTACCTTCTTCCATAAAGCCTCTACTGATGACAATCCACAACATGCGCTTTGTGACACTGGTGTAGACTCTTGGTGTAGGTACAAAAAAGCACTCGAAATGGTCAACTATATGTACACCACAACTTCTAATCGTTTGCAGTATTGGAGGCAATGAAGCCCACATACAGGTATCTAAGTAACAAAAAACTCTAGTAACGATTCAAACACAAAACGTGAACGAATGCTTCAACCATTTGATATGGGAACGCCTGCCAAAAACAGTGTTTCTTGGCTTCATCACCATGAGATCAGGTGTGTTAGACGCTGTGATTTGTTTCAATGGTGGGGCACTATGCAGGTGTGAAGTTTTAGAGTTGCTAGGAATATCTTCTGGGTTCAATATGAAACTATTACTGGTGGCAACTGATAAGTTGAAGAGTGGCAGAAGCGGAAACGGTGGTTCTTAAGGAAACTAAAGAAGCCCGGGCAGCAATGAGAAGCAAGAAAAGAAAGAGAGAAGATGAACTTATAAACCAAGAAGAATAAGAACCTGGAATGCATTAGGAGCAACGCAAGTGAGTTATAGATAAAATATATACTTTACATATAATTTCTCGACAAGTACATTTTCTGACATTTATTTTATGCAAAAATAATCTATTTGAGCTAGAGATCTATAATATTTTTGGAATGTTTGAGGATACTATTTGGAGAATAGTACACTACAGACGCTAACCTACTATCAACAGATGCAAAAATATCTTACTGATTAATTATAAAAATGTAGCATATATTCTGGACATCAAATGTAAATATTTCTAGAATTAAAGCTTGTGAATCAAATTACATAATTGTAGTCTACTTTCTAGATACACATGTTCCTTATATGTACCTAAAGTTTAAAGTGTCTAAGTAAGACGGTTAGTCAGTGCATAGAATCGAAGTAAGAACCGGCAAAAAAGAAATTCATTTACAGGCCTTCACAAAAGAAAAAAAAGAAGCTAAAAATTCAATATGTGAATTTGTGAAGCTACCTGTACATCGAATTGTTCAGAAAGGGAGATGAAACATTGTCCTGCAATTTTATTCTATTAAGAGTTTGGGGTTTTAAGTTATAGCTGTATAAACTTTATGAAAATTTGTCGCATTTTTTCAGGCGCTCACAGGCAAGGATCCAGCTATACTATGTCTATAAAGGAGTTCCAAGTTATCCTTTTTTGTGATTGAACTTTTGTGTCCGAACTGCTTCACATGGAGATAAATATTATTTCATTCTAAATGATTCAACGAAAGTTTTAAATTACTGTAGAGTTTATTGTAACTCTGAACCTTACTAATACATAACTGATCATTACAGTAGGATGATCTGTATATGAATAAGTAATTCTCTAACTAGACAAAAGAACGCTATAATTCATATTGTTAGGTAGATTGAAAGACGGCTGTCTGCCATCTTCCCTAGGTTATTAACTTTGTAATTTCTCTAAATTCACTAAACGGGCCTATCTGCTAAACGAGAACCCCTTTCGTTCGCAGGTATTAGGAATAGCATTTTAATTCATGTTTTTAAATGTTAGTTTCTGTTCTACAGTGTTAATACTGCTGGGATTTTATTATGCTAATAATTTATCATTGTGTCTATGAATGTGGTAAGACGAACGGTTTCTCTGTGACGCCACTGTTCTGTATGTGCATGCATGAGCACCTTCTAGCATGGGAGTCTGAGTATATGAATGAGAATTTTCGTCGTCGGCTGCTGGCTGCTCGCTACTAATGTTTCCCTGGCTTCGTGTCAATAGGTAGTTGTTACCAACCTCTGCTTTTGATGCTACCAAAGAGGTTCCCACACCCATTGGTTACAAGTTGGGTTGGCAATGCCTGGTAGCGAGCCTTGGCAGGATGTGCGAGTCTAGCCTCTCCCCACCACCTCGGTTTTCTGGGTTTTTACCGATTTCCGGTGGTGGTGGGGACTCACTGGCCGACTTCTTCACTCTGTCGCTGGGCTTCGACTTGGTAAGATGTTCTGATTTTCTTTCCTCCCTTGAGATGGTAGCGATTCGTTGTCTGGTTTGTTCCAGTTAGACTTCAGAACTTAGGTTCATTTTTCGGAATATTTTGGGCCGTGGAACAAGATTCTGTTGCAGGAAGTAGTCATTAGTTCACGCGAACCCTTTAACTGGTTCTTACAGCCAGAATTATATGTTTGAAGTAAGCTTTTAACTGGCTCCCTTCAGCTAGAATTAATTTTAGAAATAACGGTTGTCTTACAACATATGGTTGGTCTTCGTTGACACTTGACTGCTCCTTGCCGATATACTTCTGTATGACTGTCAAACACTGTACAGATTTCTCGGGGCAGTAAGTGTCTCCATAAGCTGACAATCCCCACAAGACAAATTCAGGGCTTAAACATACGATTAGAGGGCAGGTATTTTATATGTTACTCCACTAGCAAGTCAGTATAAATTTGAAAACTTAATAAATCACGGAATAATGCAGATAGAGAAGTAAAAATTGACACACATGCTTGGAATGATATGGGGATTTATTAGAACTGAAAAAAAGGAAAAAAAAAGTTTGCTAGAAGAGTGAAAGATCTCTTGCGCGCGTCGTTTGGTTATGGACGTGTGCTGAGCCGCCACTTTCGTCATGCTAAGCCTCCCAGGTCCCCAGACCTCAGTCCGTGCGATTACTGGCTTTGGAGTTACCTGAAGTCGCAAGTGTATCGTGATCGACCGACGTGTGTAGGCATGCTGAAAGTCAACATCCGACACCAATGCCTCATCATAATTCCGGACATTACAACGGGAACAATGTCTACAGGGGGTATGTTAACCGGTCCTTTCCTTCTCCATGTTGCCATGGATGACGTACAACAGTTTGCGTTTGTACCGCAATGACAGTGTACGCGAGGGTTGTATTAACTGCCCACTGCACTGTGTGAAGAGTAGAAACTCTAAAAGTTCACCAACTGACGTCTTCTATAGATGTCCCCACACAGATGATAGCGCACAGATCGGAGTTCTTGAATAAGGCTGAAGTTGCTAAACTATTGGTAGTAACTGATCTAGTTACTGAACAAAACTGAAATCCTCGGGAATCGGGATGCCAACTGATTTTATTTCAAGTCAGCAGAAAACCATTAAACTGCATAATAACATCACCGTGACATACATTTTCTTAGCTGAAAGTAAATATAAAGTTATTTCCCTTGATCTAAGATTATTAAACAGTGTTTTATGTCCACCTACATATACATGTTACTCCACCGAGTGTGCGTACTGAAGTCACATGTTATTCTTCCGAGTGCCTGCTCTGAACTGAAGAGTGGCGGCTCGATGCAAGACTGCCTTCGTTCCGCAATTTGGCGCGTAAACATGGCTACCGTGCATCGTACGTCATATATTAACTGTTTTGTTTATGTTTTTGGTAATTGTTTATATGTTTTTCCTACTCAAGGCATAGCTTAGCTTTGAGGGGTTTTTCTAAATTGATTACGACATTGAATAAATAATTAGTTTAATAAATGTTAATAAAATATGAATGCGTTTTGGGGCGCAACCGCCAGTGCTACAGCCAATCGGCGTTCAGTGCCTGCCGCTCGGGTATTTCCCCTAGAATACGGGGAGATTTGCCAGTGCTCTTTCCCATGAGAACCCGACCTCTTGTACCACCTGTCGTGGTTGTCACCAGATTTTACCATCCGTCGCCTACTGGTCCTAACCGGCTGCACTGAAGCAATACGATGATCTTCATATGATGGCTTTAAGACAGAAGTATTACAACATGCTTTACACTGCTCTTCACAACATTATTCCTCGACCACAGCTATTCTTAAGGAATAATGGTGAACATATTGAGCATATCATCTTTGCTTTGTCTTAATTTTTTGTGCTAATTATTGCTTTTCTGATCAGCTGAAGTGCCATCTGTCGGACATAATCTGAACATTTATTTATTTTGTTCTAATAAAACCCCATGTTATTCCAAGCATGTGTGTCAATTTTTACCTCTCTATCTACATTATTCCGTCATTAATTATATTTTCAAATTTATACTGACTTTTTGATCACTCGGTATATATATACAGGGTGTTTCACTGTGTTTGCCGCTGTAACTTATAAAATAATAGGTGACGGGACATTTTAATGCGGTAGGTCAACACAAGATATGTTAAACTTTCTGCGGAGCTATGAACATAGTTTATTGTATCATTTTCCAAAGAGTTACAGCACAAAGATATAATTTTTTAAGTGGAACAATAGTTTTTTACTATCGTGCATTGGAATCGTTGAAACCAGCTGCGTCCAATTCAGTTTAAACTACATTCCTATCACTGTTAATTTGGGAGGACGAGCGCTAGCCGCGCGTTTCGATTAATTCAAGCGTCAACTTTGAGTCGCAATATGGGGATATAATTGGAATATTGCGATGCAATCAACACCATTGTTTATGTGATTTGTCATGCTATGGATTGCTGAAGAGAAACTATAGGATGTCCATTAAAAAAAAAAAAAAAAAGAAAAAGAAAAGAAACATAAGTTTGTGTTAAAAAACAACATTTGTTTTCGTTTTTGAATGTTTCCAAATATGTACATTCATGGGCCCCAGCCTTACATTGATACCGGTGAAAGTCGTTTTCCAATAGCTGTTATTATTCCAGAGATATTTTGGGTGGACAAGATAGCTGGGACAAAGTGCATTTGCCTCTGTAACTTACAAAATAATAGGTGACGGGAAATTTTAATGTGGTATGTCAACACAAGAAATGTTTAGAGGGCGGAGGCGGAGGCTACGCCAGCGTAGCTGACTGGCTGGTGGTCATGAGACAGTGGGCCGTGCCGCAGGGGATAGCCACTCGGCCAGTCAGCTACGCTATCGCAGCCTGCGCCCCCGGAACTTTGAAGGGTTGTAGCTCCCAAACTGTGATAGGAATGTAGTTTAAATTGAATTGGACGCAGCTGGTTTAAAGGAATCCAATGCACGACAGAAAAAAAACTATTGTTCCAGTTTAAAAATTATATGTTTGTACTGAACTCTTTGGAAAATGATACAATAAACTATGTTCATAGCTCCGCAGAAAGTGTAACATTTCTTGTGTTGACCTACCGCATTAAAATTTCCCGTCACCGATTATTTTATAAGTTACAGAGGCAAACACACTTAGTGTAACACCCTGTATATGTAAACCTATGCTGGTAGCAAGCTATGTCTGGGTTAACTACCTCAGCACAACATATCAGCCTTATTCAATCGATCATTGGTGGTGGAAACTGGACAGCGGCTGGTCAAGAGTCTGAAGGAACTGAGATACCGACAGCCGTATGTATAATAAAATATTTATTGTATCACAACCAGTTTCGGCATTCCAGTATGCTATCTTCAGGTCCCTACATCGGAGAATAATATCTAAAAGTAGGGATACTAAAACTGGATTCGTGGACTTCTGTCTCTTAGTGGGACAACAAGGACTGGTTGTGCTTTAAAAGATGTATTTTGGAACCACAACCAGTCCTTGTTGTCAGTTGTTGTTGTTGTTGCCCATAAAGAGACAGAAGTCCACGAATACAGTTTTAGTATCCCTACTTTTGGATATTATGCTCCGATGTAGGGGCCTGAAGATAGCATAGTGGAATGCCGAAACTGGTTGTGATAGAATAAATATTTTATTATACATCTACATCTACATACATACTCCGCAATTCACCGTAAGGTGCGTGGCGGAGGGTACACTGTACCACTAATAGGCATTTACTTTCCTATTCCACTTCCAAATTGAACGAGGAAGAAAAGAATGCCTATATGCCTCCGTCTGAGCCCTAATTTCTGTTATCTTGTCTTTGTGATCTTTACGCGAAATGTAAGTAGGCGGCAGCAAGATCGTACTACACTCAGCTTCAAATTCCGGCCTTCTAAATTTACTTAACAGAAATTCACGAAAAGAACGTCATCTTTCTTCCAGCGATCCCCAATTGAGTTGCCGGAGCATTTCCGTGACACTCGCGCAATGGTCGAACCTACCGCTAACAAATCTAGCTGCTCGTCTCTGAACCGCCTCTATTTATTCCTTTAAACTGATCTGCTGCGGGTCCCAAACACTTGAGCAATACTCAAGACGTGGTCGTACAAACATTTTATACGCGGTTTCCTTTACATGTGAAGTACATCTTCCCAAAATTCTCCCAATAAACGGAAGTCGGCTATCCGCCTTACTCACAACTGTCCTTACATGCTCGTTCCATTTCATATCGCTCTGCAATGTTACGCCTAGATATTTGAACGACGCGACAGCATCAAGAAGCTCACTACTAATGCTGTATTCGAACATGATGGGATTGTTTTTTCTACTCATGCGCATCACCTTACATTTTTCTACATTGAGAGCTAGCTGCCATTCTTCGCAGCAACTAGAAATTTTGTCTAAGTCATCCTGTATGCTATTGCAGTCAGTTACAGACGACACCCTCCCATACACCACAGCATCATCAGCAAACAGCCGCAAATTACAACTTACTCTGTCCATCAGATCATTCATATAGATAGAAAATAATAGCTGTCCTATCACACTCCCCTGGGGCACGCCTGACGATACACTCGTCTCTGATGAACACTCGCCGTTGAGAAGAACGTACTGCGTTATATTACGTAGGAAGTCTTCCAGCCAGTCACAAATCTGTGAACCTATTCCATAAGCTCGTATCTTCGTTAGCAGTCTGCAGTGTGTCACCGCGTCGAACGCCTTTTTGAAGTCGAGAAAAACACAATCCGCCTGTTGCCCTTCGTCCATGGCTCGCAAGATGTCATGTGAGAAAAGGGCAAGCTGAGTTTCACATGAACGATGTCACCTAAGCCCGTGCTGATTCATGGAAAGAAGCTTTTCCGTCTCAAGTAAATTTACTATATTCGAAGTGAGAATATGCTCTAAAATTCTACACGAAACTGATGTCAACGATGTTGGCCTGTAATTGTGTGGGTCAGTTCTCTTTCCTTTCTTATAGACGGGAGTCACCTGCGCTTTTTTCCAATCACTAGGAACTTTGCGCTGAATTAAAGATTTGTGATAAATGCAAGCTAAGTAGGGGGCCAACGTTGCAGAATTGTCTTTGTAAAACCGGACTGGTATTCCATCCGGACCAGCAGACTTTTTCGTATTTAGCTCTCTCAGATGCTTCTCTACACCAGAAATACCTATTGCTATGTCCCCCATTTCGGAATTAGTACGTTGATCAAATGATGGTATATTTGTGCGGTCCTCCTGCGTGAAAGATTTCTTAAAGGTTAAAATTAGAACTTTAGCTTTCCGTTTGCTTTCTTCTACTACTGCCCCGGAATGATCAACTAGTGACTGCGTGACTGCGTGAAATGCGGCTGTTGGTATCTCAGTTCCTTCAGACAGTATATCAGGTGGTTACAGTAGGCACCTGATGAGAAGTGGCAGCCTCTTCCGTGGGTCTGCCTGTTCTCTTCCTAGTCCGATGCAGGCACTGTGTTCCCACTGGAGCAGTTGCCCCTAGGCGGCGTCGGCTCCCGTGCGTCAGCGCCTCCTGGCCGCCGGCCGTGACGCAGGGCTGGATAATTGAGGCGCTCTGGCGCGCCGTTCGCCACCTGCCGCGGCCGGCGTGTAGTCATCACTTATCGACTGCCCGCCGCGTCGCCCGTCACCGCGCCGGCGAAGCACTTCGCGCTGCGGCCGACAGCTTCACCAGATAGCTACACACACTCTTCACTGCTCCCATATGTACAGAGTAGCTGAAGCTCTGCGTGCCCTTGACGTTTACATAGACTTCAGTATGACGCTCTAGTCAGTAAACTAGTGATAGGTCACACTCTACATCTACATAGATACTCTGCAAATCACATTTAAGTGCCTGGCAGAGGGTTCATTAACCACCTTCATAACTTTTCTCTACCGTTCCATTCTCTAATAGCGCGCGGGAAGAAAGAACACCTAAATCGTTCCGTTTTCGATCTGATTTCTCTTATTTTATTGGGATGGTCATGTCTCCCTAAGTAGGTGGGTGCTAGCAAAATATTTTCACATTCAGAACTAAAAGTCGGTGATTGAAACTTCGCAAACAGATCACGCCGCAATGAATAACGTCTTTCTTTTAATGATTTCCACCTCAATTCATGCAACATTTCCGTGACGATCCCCCCCCCCCAACCATAACGTGATAGAACAAAACGAGCTGCCCTTCTCTGATCCTTCTCAATGTCTTCCGTCAGTCCCACCTGGTGAGGGTCCCACAAGGGGCAACAGTACTCCAGGAGAGGACGCACAAGTGTGATGTAGGCAGTCTCTTTGGTGGAGCTGGTGCATCGTCTAAGCGTTCTGCCAATGAAACGTAATCTTTGGTTCGCCCTCCCCACAATATTTTCTATATGTTCTCTCCAGTCAAAGTTGTTCGTAATTGTAACTCCTAGGTATTTGGTAGAATTTACGACCTTAAGGTTTGACTGATTTATCGCGTAATTGAAGTTCAGCGGATTTCTATTAGTGGTCATGTGTATTACTTCACACTTTTCTTTATTTAGTGTCAATTGCCAATTTTCGCACCAAGTAGAAATTTTGTCTAAATCGCTTTGCAGTTGTTTTTGATCCTCTCTTGACTTCACTAACCGATAAACGACTCTAAGCGCTATATCGTTTCTTGCCGATATAGATCGCCTATTACAGAAATGAAATTTGGATAAAAATTTTAATCTAGAACTATTGTTCTGGATGAAATTCATTGAAAGTAAACAATTTTGAAAAATTAATTGGTGGTAAAAATAAGACGCTAACTGACATGGAATATTTTCTACTACATTTATGGATGAAAGTCGGATGGCAAGTAACACTATAGCCAGCGCAAACTCCGCTGCAGAGTCAAAGTTTCATTCTGGAAACATCGCTTAGGCGGTGGCTAAGCCATGTCTCCACCATATCCTTTCTTCCAGGAGTGCTAGTCTTGGATGGTTCGCAGGAGAGCTTCGGTGAAGTTTGGAAAGTAGGAGGCGAGGTAGTGGCGGAAGTAAAGTTGTGAGGTGGATCGTGAGTCGTGTCATGGTAGCTCAGTGGTAGAGCGCTTGCCTGCGAAAGGCAAAGGTCCCAGGTTCGATCCCGGTTTCGGTACACAATTTTAATCTGCCAGGAAGTTTCAATTTTTTCCTTGTTTATTCGATTATGACAGTTGTCAACGGAGTCCCTTAACGAGATCTCCTCATGCTGCGTAGCTATCGATTCGAGACCTTCCAGTGTCGGAGTTTATATAGCGTGTGTGGAGCGACTGATAAATACCCTACGCACTAGTGATGACCACATCGGCCCTGTCAGCCGCGGTGGAATAGCCGAGCGATCTAAAGCGTCTCGTTGCCTAGCGCGCGATTCCTCACCGTGTAGGTCCGAGTCCTCCCTGGAGCATTTTGTTCTTGTTCTTTTGGTCCATATTACGTCCTTCTAAAATATGAAGGTATGCATTTTAGAGCCCATTGTTGTCAACATTTTGTTCTTGTTTTGGTCCATATTACGCCCTTCTAAAATATGAAAAGCAAAGAGCTTACGGTACTACAAATTTATTTCACACTGTCGAAAATTAAAGAAATGCTCATAGCACGAATGAATGACTTTCCCGGACGAGAGTTCCTTATCAAATTGTTATGTATTCATTACCCTGTGTAAATGCTCAAAGCTTCTAACAGGAATTTCCTAACATCCTGTATCTAAGGGAAGAGAAGCTACCATAAATCCTGAAAATTTCTTCGTCGATCTAGTTCGAATTTTTACTTGATACTTTACTCAACAGTGAGTCAGAAATAAACACAGGGGTAGGAGATTATGCACAGTGAAGTGAGAAAAGAAATTTGGATAAACATTACTTTTTAATCAAGAACTATTGTTCTGGATGAAATTCATTGAAAGTAACTGCCTGGCAGTTCGAAACCAGTAATGGCAAATAAATATCAAGAAAGGTGTCTGGTTGCTGTTATTTTCTGATTTCTTTACTTCATAGTGAGTCGGTCAGATGAATCGACGGCTTACATTTCGTAGCACTCGATTTCCTGACATGTTCTAACGTCGGTACAAGTCTGTCATAGAACTCCAGTACTCTTCTACATCAGCTGACAACCGGTGAGATGTCGACTCCGCTTAGCTCCGAATTCGACTCCTGCTCTACACCCAACTACGGACGCAGAGGAAGCGTCTAGGAGGACTTACACGTCCTGCACACCGGAACTCCAGCGTTCGTAGGGAAGACGCCTACTTGCCGGTAGGCCAGGAGTCAGCACACATCACGACCACACGACAACAGAACCGTCAACGCGGTCCAGTATGAAGATGATGCGAGACAGCAGGGTGGGGACCGAGAACCACCAGACCGGACGGGTGAATCTCTCATTCGCACGTTCCACCGTACCTCCGTAAGCTTCCACAACGAACGGCGCGGCAGAGGGGTCGCCTACCCCCGCACGCAGAGCTAGTGCGGACGCAGCCTCACTGTCAGCGCACAGTACGGCAGGAGGCTGCTGACGTCATCGACCCGGACGCCTGGAGTACGCAGCAATGTGCACCACTTCAGAATAAATGTTTTATCGAACAATATTCTGTCTACGACAACGGCGGCGCCTGGAGCGCCCCTACCTCTTCCTACAGGGCATACCGTGGTGGTTTGGAGTCTGGCGTCTTGGCGAATTACTAACTCTCCTACGTCATCTAAGTGCGCACCCACCAAGGTTGCTCCAGCAACCGCTCGACCCCCTGCGATAGTAAAGGTTCGCTCAGAGGTGTCTCCTTTGTTCCACGTAACAGTACCGATAACCCATGAGAAGCGTCCTTGTAAAGGACGACTGGCTTCTCACGGACGAAAAGCATGGGTCACCAATAAGAAGTGCATTGACTTTAGTTGAGTACACGTTCCTGGCTAAGTTGACGAACCAGATGGGCGACTAGAGCAAGGCTAAACTACTTTAGAAACATTCTTCAGTGATGTTAACTGATGAATGGCACTCAGATGCTTTTGTGCAGGTTTGTAAGTATCCCCTTCTAATCGCCTAATTTATTGTATTCTAGACCGTGATGATGTTTACCTAAGGGAAATAAATGATATTTTGAAACAACGCGATCGTTTCCAAGGGAAAATTTTTGCCAGATTGCATGGGGAGCGATGTACAACAAACTGTCAATAGGACAACTATCGCTATCTCTTACGAACTGTGCCTTCCATAAAAGAGGAACACAAGTTACTAACACTGAAGGGTACACTGAAATTCATTTACTTATGGCTACCAAATACAGTCGCCTATTCAATTGGACAAATTTTTTTTCGATTCTTAGTTATGAATAACGAATGGCAATTAAAATGTAATTGCTCTATAACAAGCAGGTCGACAGAACGTCGACGTACATACACAAAAATTGAACGAATCACTAAATACAGGAACGTTGAGTAAATAAATTGCATCTTCACTGATTGGCAAAATAAGTCAGAGGAAATGGGAATCTCTTTAAACAGTTCTCTGACCATTAATTACGTATTCAATCAGCTGGAGAAATTTACTATAATCCCGAATACATCTGTATAGCCAGAAAAATTTTTTTCCGACTTGTTGAAGATAGGAATTTAATCATAAAGTTATTGAAAATGTATTTGATTATCCACAAACTGCGTTATGTGAAAAACCATTAATGAATTTCAACCCTTTAACAACGTTAGTCACCGACGACTATAATCAGTCCACTCAATAACAATGTAAGACAATGAACGGGAATCAAAATTCATTTTAAACTGGTTCGAAAATAATTTAGATTTGAAATTTTCATTTTACTTTACTAATTGACCAGTGCTGCCTCAGAATCACACAATTACTAAGTGACGATCAATGACCAGTTTATTAATAATCATTATATGTATATATATGCCAACGGCCGACCCCTTCCCGCTAAATCACCGAATTTAAGCACTGTTGGGATTGTCTGGCACTTGGCTGGGAAACCATGTGAGTCTGCCGTGTGCTGTTTGCTAGCGGGGTGCACTCAACCCTTCTGAGGCCGACTGCGTAGCTACCTGACTCAGAAGTAGCGTTTCAGGTCACGAAGACTGACATAACGGCCGGGAGTGCGGGGCGCTGATTACGCCACTCTCCATAACGCATCCGCGGACGCCTTCGGGCAGAGGATGACACGGCGGTCGGTCAGTACCCAGTGGGCGTCTCCAGGCCTGTCGGACGGAATTTATATATACAGGGTGTTTCACTAAGTGTGTTTGCCTCTGTAACTTACAAAATAATAGGTGACGGGAGATTTTGATGCGGTAGGTCAACACAAGAAATGTTACACTTTCTGCGGAGCTAAGAACATAGTTTATTGTATCATTTTCCAAAGAGTTACAGCACAAACATATAATTTTTAAAATGGAACAATAGTTTTTTTTCTATCATGTATTGGATTCGTTTAAACCATCTGCGTTCAAATCAATTTAAACTACATTCCTATCACTGTTAGTTTGGGAGCTACAACCCTTCAAAATTCGGGGGCGGAGGCTGCGATAGCGTAGCTAACTGGCCGAGTGGCTATCCCCTGGGGCACGGCCCACTGTCTCATGACCACCAGCCAGTCAGCTACGCTGTCGTAGCCTCCGCTCCCTAAACTTTGAAGGGTTGTAGCTCCCAAACTAACAGGAATGTCGTTTAAATTTATATGGACGCAGCTGGTTTCAACGAATCCAATGCATGATAGAAAAAAACTATTGTTCCATTTAAAAAAATTATATCTTTGTGGTGTAACTCTTTGGAAAATGATACAATAATCTATGTTCATAGCTCCGCAGAAAGAGTAACATTTCATGTGTTGACCCACTTCATTAAAATTTCTCGTCACTTATTATTTTACAAGTAACAGAGGCAAACACACTTAGTGAAACACCCTATATATATATATATATATATATATATATATATATATATATATATATATATATATATATATATATATTACCATTTGTTCCTCAAATTTACATTTATAAAACGCTTCCAAAATAACAGTTAACCAACTGAAATTACGTCGTAGACAAATCTAAGCGCAAACTTCGTGCAATTCTGCAATCTCCTACTCATAAACTCACGACCTCCAATGCACCTGTACGTTCATACTTCACATACTACTTAATCCATGCAAATAGTTTAAGGTACTGTAATTAAACCCTAGGAAATCCTTACAAACTCAGATAACACTTCCTACATCATACGAATTACTTTATGTCTGCTGACTTCCACATACTCTCTATGTGCGTCCAATTCACACATTTCCATTATTCAGTCACTCATGTTCTCAGTTCGAATATAGTAAATTTCATCGATAAGCTTCGTTCTGTGAAACAGCACGGTTTAAAGGAACAACGTTCGTGTGAAACTCAGAAACAGGCAGATTGTGTATTTCTCGATTTCAAAAAGGCATTTGACGCGGGACCAGACTGCAGACTGCTAACGAAGATACGAGCATACGGAATAGATTCACAGTTTTGTGACTGGCTGGAAGACTTCCTATGTAATAGAACACAAGACTTTGTTCTCGACGGTGAGCGATCATCAGTGACGGGTGTATCGTCAGGCTTGCCCCAGGGTAGTGTGATAGGACCGCTATTATTTTCTATCTATATAAATGATCTGATGGACAGAATAAGTTGTAATTTGCTGTTGTTTGCTGATAATGCTTTGGTGTATGGAAGGATGTCGTCTTTAATTAACTGTTTTATTAGCATACAGGATGACTAGAATAAAAATTCTTCTTGGTGTGAGGAATGGTAGCTAAGCTCTAAGTATAGAAAGATATAAGGTGATACACGTGAGTAGAAGAAACAATCTCATAATTTCCGAATACAGCATTAGTAGTGAGCTTCTTGCTGCAGTCGCGTCGTTCAAATATCTAGGCGTAACATTGCAGAGCGACATGAAGTGGAACGAACATGTAAGGACAGTTGGGAATAAGGCGGACAGCCGACTTTGGGAGAATTTTTGGAAGATGTACGTCATCTATAAAGGAGAGCACGTATAAAACAGTTGTACGACCACGTCTTGCGTATTGCTCAAGTTTTTGGGACCCGCAGCATATCAGTTTAAAGAAAGGCATAGAAGTAGTTCAGAGGCGAACAGCTAGGTTCGTTACTGGTAGGCTCCACCAATTATCAAGTGTCACGGATATGCTCCGGTAGCTGGAGCGACGTTCTTTTCGTGAATTTCTGTTGAGGAAATTTAGAGCCCTGGAATTTAAAGCTGAATGTAGAACGGTCTTCCTGCCGCCTACTTACATTTCACATAAACATCACAAAGACAAGGTAAGAGAAATTACGATTCTTACAGAGGCGTATAAACTTTCATTTTTCAAATTCAAAATGTTCAAATGTTTGTAGTGCTTATTGGACTTCATCTACATCTACATCTACATAGATACTCTGCAAATCACATTTAAGTGCCTGGCAGAGGGTTCATTAACCACCTTCATAACTTTTCTCTACCGTTCCATTCTCTAATAGCGCGCGGGAAGAAAGAACACCTAAATCGTTCCGTTTTCGATCTGATTTCTCTTATTTTATTGGGATGGTCATGTCTCCCTAAGTAGGTGGGTGCTAGCAAAATATTTTCACATTCAGAACTAAAAGTCGGTGATTGAAACTTCGCAAACAGATCACGCCGCAATGAATAACGTCTTTCTTTTAAT
This sequence comes from Locusta migratoria, assembly GCA_026315105.1. Taxonomy (NCBI): domain Eukaryota; kingdom Metazoa; phylum Arthropoda; class Insecta; order Orthoptera; family Acrididae; genus Locusta; species Locusta migratoria. The sequence goes on along the minus strand of CM048750.1, from coordinate 35,556,161 downwards.
GATTTCCACCTCAATTCATGCAACATTTCCGTGACGATCCCCCCCCCCCAACCATAACGTGATAGAACAAAACGAGCTGCCCTTCTCTGATCCTTCTCAATGTCTTCCGTCAGTCCCACCTGGTGAGGGTCCCACAAGGGGCAACAGTACTCCAGGAGAGGACGCACAAGTGTGATGTAGGCAGTCTCTTTGGTGGAGCTGGTGCATCGTCTAAGCGTTCTGCCAATGAAACGTAACCTTTGGTTCGCCTTCCCCACAATATTTTCTATGTGTTCTCTCCAGTCAAAGTTGTTCGTAATTGTAACTCCTAGGTATTTGGTAGAATTTACGACCTTAAGGTTTGACTGATTTATCGCGTAATTGAAGTTCAGCGGATTTCTTTTAGTGGTCATGTGTATTACTTCACACTTTTCTTTATTTAGTGTCAATTGCCAATTTTCGCACCAAGTAGAAATATTGTCTAAATCGCTTTGTAGTTGATTTTGATCCTCTGTTGACTTCACTAACCGAACACCAGATATCACTTCTGTTTTACTCGATGACTTACCGTCAATTACAACGAACTGTGTCCTTTCTGACAGGAAATCGTGAATCCAATCGCACAATTGGGGAGATATTCCATAAGCACGCAATTTCATTAGAAGCCGCTTGTGGGGTACAGTATCAAAAGCCTTCCGGAAATCCAGAAATATGGAATCGATTTGAGATCCCTTGTCGATGGCACTTAACACCTCATGTGAATAAAGGGCAAGCTGTGTTTCGCAAGAGCGATACTTTCTGAATCCGTGCTGACTATTGGTTAATAGGTCGTTCTCTTCGAGGTAGTACATAATATTAGAACAAAGTATATGTTCCAAAATCCTACTGCAAATCGACGTCAATGAGATAGGCCTGTAATTTTGGGGATCACTCCTATTGCCTTTCTTGAATATTGGAGTAATTTGGGCAACTTTCCAGTCTTTGGGTACGGATCTTTCGCTGAGTGATCGGTTGTAAATTATAGCTAAGTACGGAGCTATTGCATCAGCATACTCTGAGAGGAATCTAGTTGGTATACAATCTGGCCCGGAAGATTTGTTTTTGTTTAGTGACTTAAGTTGTTTTACTACTCCAGGAACATCTACTTCCAAGTTTCGCATGCTGGCAGCTGTTCTTGGATTGAATACTGGAGTGTTCACTTCGTCTTCTTTGGTGAAAGAATTTCGGAAAGCTGTGTTTAGTAATTCTGTCTTAGCAGTACTGTCGTCGGTAGTATTACCATTGCTATCGCGTAGTGAAGGTATTGTTTGTGTTTTGCCGCTGGTGAACTTCACATATGACCAGAATTTCTTTGGATTTTCTGCAAGATTACGAGACAGGATTTCGTTGTGGAAACAACTATAAGATTCTCGCATTGTAGTCCGCGCTAGGTTGCGAGTTTCAGTAAAAGATTGCCAGTCTTGCGGATTCTGTGTCTTTTTAAATTTTGCATGCGTTTTTCTTTGTTTCTGCAACAGTGATCTGACCTGTTTTGTGTACCACGGGGGGTCAGCCCCCTCTTTTATTAATTTATTTGGTATAAATCTCTCGATTGCTATTGATATTATGTCTTTGAAAGTAAGCCACAACTACTGGGTAATCAGTCCCTAAACCTACAAACTACTTATGAACTAGCTTATACTAAAGACGGCACAAACATCCATGCCCGAGGGGGGGATTCGAACCCCCGACCGCTACGGCCGTGCAGATTGTGACTGGTACGCCGCAGACCGCTCGGCCACCGCGGCCGGCATTCATTTTTCCCTAGTTCTATTTTGGAGTGGAATAGGAATGGAAGTGCCTAGTAGTGGTAAAGTGTTCTCTCCGCTATGCACTTTACAGTGGTTTGCGGAGTATATATGTAAACGCAGAAGACCACCCTTATCGCAGTCGTCATCAATTACTGCTTAATCACAATTTGAATAAATGGTTACACATTTGCGATGTCTGCGATAAGCAGTTGGTACCACTCTCGCCCAATTAAGTAATAACAACTATAAGAAAGGGAGAAACTACGTTTATTTCGAGAGTACTTAACATGAAGTTGTCAACAATTCGACATCGTTTAGGTTTCCCGAACACCATTTTTAAACTTGTAAGTTCTTGTATAGAAACATAAACACGTATCAGCTGAACTGGCGTTAACTTGTTCTTGCCAAATTTAGAGTCTTGAGAAGCGGCCCTTCGCTACGTAAATCTTAACATTTTCCCCAATAGAATCACTCATACCATCCAGGAGGGTCCTTTCCTTCTTCTGCCAAGACTAGACATGGAGTTCTGATTTTCCATGCAACCCTTCGCTCACCTCCTCCCTTTCAAACACACACCTGTGCCTTAGCCGCTTTCCCATTGGCCGATAGCCATCCCTTCCAAAATCGTATACGTCTTAACATGAGATACTTCTTTAAGTAAAAACTTACAATCTGAAACCACTACCTTAATAATATATTTAAACCAGACTTTTTTCGAAATTGCAAGTTGTTGTGGACTCCAGTTCGCAGACTGGTTTGGTGCAGCTCTCCACGCTATCCTGTCCTGTGCAAGCCTCTGCACCTGAGAATATGTACGAAAATCTACATCCTTTTGATTCTTCTTACTGTATTCGTCCCTAGATCTCCCTCTACGTTTTTTACCCAACACACTTTCTTCTAATGCTAAGTTGACAATTCCTTGATGTCTCAGAATGTGTCCTATCAATCCATTCCTTCTCTTAGTCACGATATCCCAGAATCTTCTTTTCGTCACAATTCTGTTGAGCACCTCCTCATTAGTTACGTGATATACCCATCTAATCTTCATCATGTGTCTGAAGCACCACATTTCGAAAGCTTCTATCACCTTGCAAGACACATTCAAAACTTGATAATTTTTAGGTTGATTTTTCTACATTTGGATATAGCAGTCTTGAACATTTGTAATTTTTTTTTTTTTTTTTTTAGATATTGGAATTATTTTAGAATCACGAGATGCACTTTGTTATTCCAACATCACCCCTCGGGCATGGATGTTTGTGCCGTCTTTAGTATAAGCTAGTTCATAAGTAGTTTGTAAGTTTCGGGACCGATGACCCTGCAGTTAAGTCCCATAAGCTTTACACACATTTGAACATGTTGAGCTAATTTGCAACCTAATAGCCCACAAACATCACAATGTTGAAGATAAATAATTTTATAGATTATACTATTTTATTCTGAATTACTTACAGCTGTCCTTCCAAAAACACCCTTAAGAAACGCTTGGATAACAGCCTTCATTAGTTTTGAGTACAAATCTTGGGCCTTTTACCAACTATTTGAACAAACCCCCGACCGGCTGCTCGGTTTTACCCGCTTCTATCTGGCTTGTCTGGCGGCTACTGCAAATGCTTGCCTTGGTCCACAACACCATTACTCATACTAACTGCCCGACTCTACGGACATTACTACCGAAAAGTCACAATACCTCCACTTTCTGCATCAAGTTGCTGGTTTGGCACAGTAAGTCGCATACTGTAGTTATAGTTAACATGAATTACAAACAGAATTTTTGAATTATGTTGTGGTGGTATATGCAGAAACATGAACCTTCTAAGGAGTAAGAATGTAACTAATTGAAAAGTACCACTAACTTTAAAATCTAGCGTATCAATTAGACGCCCATTATCAGTTTACGAATCGGTTTTGTGTCCGGTGAACTCAATTTTCGTGGCACTTTAAAGCACAATAACACAACATATAGTCATGCAGTCATGCAGTCCAGTTCCCTGCTGATCTCACGACTAACTTCCGTACGATGCCGAAAACATGTATCAATCGGCAGTTCATTCAAGAAGAGTGTTGGAGTGTGGAAACTGTTGAAATTACAATCGTGAATTCCTTGGCCAGTGGAATTAGTACATTCGCAACAGAATGGAAATGCGAGGACCGATGTAGTGCTTCTGCAAATGACATTTCTCATTCAACAGAACTATAAACACTGTTCATGTTCCTATTTCAAACATGTCACACGTGCTATGAAATACTTCAGTCACTTTAGTTATTTCCTGTATCCCTGCTATATTTTAACACACTTTCTCTCTGAATGAGTTTTCCATCAGATCGACTGTACTTTTAAAGTAATAAATTATTCGTAATTAACTTTGAGGCCAAAAAAGACCAATGTCTTATTTTGGTTTTTAGCTAGGTTTTTTTACTTTCTGTGGTCATGTAGGACCCTTCCTACATAATGGTAGCTTTGTCATCTGCAACCATATAATCCGTTTGAGTATTGTGGAGATTTGAAACGCCATATACTGTGAAAATATAAATTTGGTAAGAGGATATTTCGATCATAAACCTATTCTCTATTACTCACGGTATCTTTAGGCGTACACTTTCACTTCTGCGTTTTTGTTCACAACACACAATAAAACACATATTTTTCGGACTTATTTCTTCACGATTACTTCCCACTTTAGTACGTACACTTCGTTAGTATGAGTACCTATTACTTTGCCTTCACTTGGTCTAAAGTGGAATGGCAGTGAAATTGAATTTTATTTACTTTCTCTCTGTGCCTGTGTGTTAGTGTGTGTGTGTGAGTGTGTGTGTGTGTGTTTTAACTATCTGTGTCTTCCTTTCTGTATAGCTCATTTAATGGATTAAATAATGTAATTTTCTAATTTGCATCATGCGGTATATACATTCATGACTGATATTCCTTCCGCTAATGGTTTTTGTATTTGATAATTTTCTTCTACTGTGAGTTTGTGGTGTAGGTTGTGGCTTTATTATAATATATCTAAGATATTTTACTTTTATTTTTTATTTATTTATTTTCTGTGACGTTTTGTGCTCAAAATGTTCAAATGTTTGTAAATCTTATGGGACTTAAATGCGGGGTCATCAGTCCCTAAACTTACAAACTACTTATGAACTAGATTATACTAAAGACAGCACCATGCCCGAGGGGGGATTCGAACCCCCGACGAGAAACGGCCTCGCGCATCGTACCGTAGCACCTCAATGCGGTCGGCCGCTCCGCCGCGGCGCAAATGTGCTATGAGAACTATGACTTTTTACTACTCTGAGGTGTTATGAATATCTGCTTTTGAAAATCCTTCAAGTTAGTTCAATGTATAGTGATTGACATGTTGTGCATGTGAGTTCATATATGCCTGATCTGTTGAATTTATCTGTTGGTGTTATCTGTGTTCTTATTTTTTCAGTACCATATCCTTTTTGTCTGTCCTATATCCTATTTGGAGCCCATGTATCTTTAATATGTTGTCTATCCTGTGAAATATTTTGTTGTTGTAGGTGAGTATGTGGCATTTCTTATCTTTGGTGTGTTGTGCTGTTGTGTGTTGTATGCGATTCTTGTCACTGTGTTCTGTTCTCCTGTATTGTGTGTGGTTTAGTGAGTATGTGGCCTATTATTTCTCTTTTGGCTTATTTTTTTTTATTTATTCTGTCTATTATAAGAGTGTCATAACCATTCTCCATCCCCACCTTAGGCCACAAGGTCAATACTCGTTCACGTTCTTTGCTGGGGTGCTATTCATATATCGTATCACTAGCAGTCGAGATTACAGGCTTCTTATCCGCATGGCTGTAACGGATCGTGCAGCCACATCTCGATCCCTAAGTAAACAGATGGGAACTTGGCAAGACATCAACCATCTGCTCGAACCGACGACATTTACAGCAGCATGGACTATCAGCTCGGAGACCATGGCTGCGTTTACCCTTCACGCTGTATCACAGAAAGGAGCGCCTGCGATAGTGTACGCAACTACGAACCTGGGTGCATGAATGACACAACTTAATTTATTCGGAGGAATCTCGGTTCTGTTTACAGCATCATGATGGTCGCATCCATGTCTGGCGACATCGCGGTGAACGCACATTGGAAGCGGGTATTCGTCATTGCCATACTGGCGTATCACCCGGCTAGGTGGTATTGTGTGCCATTGTTTACATGTCTCGGTCACCTCTTGTTCGCCTCGACGGCACTTTGAACAGTGGCCGTTACATTTCAAATGTGTTGCGACCCGTGGCTCTACCATTCTTTCGATCCCCTGCAGGATAATGCACGACCGCATGTTGCAGGTCCTGTACGGGGCTTTCTGGAAACGGAAAATGTTCGAATGCTGCCATAGCCACCACATTATCCAGATATTTCACCAATTGAAAAGTCTGGTCTCGTCACAATACGCCTGTCACTACTCTTGATGAACTGTGGTATCGTGTTGAAGCTGCATGGGCATCTGTACCTGTACACGCCATCCAAGCTCTGTTCGACTCAATGCCCAGGCGTATCAAGGCCGTTATTACGCCCAGAGGTGGTAATAAATTCGGTAGGATGGAAGCATAAGAAGCGACTAGATTTCTAATTGTCAGGGATGTCATTTATTACGTCTAGATTCAGAATAATAAAATATAAACAGCTATTGTTAATCCGACTCGGCCTATGCTGCCCGTAGTTCATGTTGAGACCTCGATTGTTATCACAATTACGCAAATCTTTACTCATGACCGGCGCGGTCCGGCGCGTATAGTGGTCAGCTCAAGACTGAAACAGTGGCGCGTTGCGAGACTAGAGGGCACCTGAGGCTCTATTTAGCGCCAAAACAGGGCCGTCGCACGCCTTCTGTAAAATCGCTCTTCTCTTATTAGAATAAGAGAAGACACCTTAAACTTTTTAAACTGTTAAAACCTAGTCTGTCCCTGAGAGATATTTATCACAAATTCTCGGCTCTGAATAATTAATATTTAGTATGTAATAAACAAAACTAATTTAAAAAGAAATCACGTGAGTTGAATTGCAGCAGCCAATGCGCGGAGAGTACCAGTAACATAGGCGGACTTTCCCATGGGAACCAGCACCTACTGTGCCATATGCTACTGCTCTCCGCCCCACATTTCAACATATGCTGCACTTCTGTCTTTCTTCCGCGTTTAAGACACGTACGATGCTAGATGCTAGCAAAGAAACGACCAGCGGCCAGAAATATGAAGTGGCCATAGGCCAGGAATATCACAATATCAGGATGAAAGGTAAGATGCAGATGAATGAAGAGTTTTTACGTATAAAGCGGATACTTCCTGTGGCTGTTTGAGATTGCAAGTCACTGAAAATACCCGCACGAAAAATGCTTTCATATGAAGAAAGCAGGCTAATTTGAAAACTTGAGTCGTATTCCCATTTGTTTAAGGCAGCTTGAGGCTCGCAGTTCGTTTGACATTGAAACTCCATCTGCGCTGCATTATTCCAGCAACTTTAGAAACAAAAAATGGCGCTCTCTCCGAGTGGGACAGTTCCAACGTCGCCGGCGACCGGCAAGATTGACGCTCCACAGCCCGTTAAGGCGGCGGCTGCATTAAAACTTCGCCCTCATTCCCAGTTCGACCTCGAGCGCGGCATTTCAGTCCTTCCCTCCGCCCACGACTCTGCTTTGTAACCGCCCGCCATTGTTTCGACGATACCGGCCCTCCGCAAAGTGAAAAGTGACGTTGCAAGAGCGGGCGGCTAAAACTTTGAATGGGGCTAGTAGCTATGCTCTTACAGCGTGACCTAGTTTTCCGACTCTAGAAGGGTAATTCCTTTCAGTACATTTGTTAACGTGTATTTTCGTATTATTACCTCCTTTCTCTCCATTTATCCTCACCACCGCTCTAAATATTTCGTGACTGGCAGTTGTTTTGATCTCATAAAAGGAAATTCCGCAACTCTCGACAAACGAAATTCATTTTTGTCTCCCATACTGCAAGTTCACTTAGTCACTGCAGTTGTGGACATGGTCTCTCCTTGAAACCGTGAGCGTACATTGCACTTGGCGATCAAGTGTTACGCTTTGAAGCATATCATACCACTTTAAAACTTGGTGTGCTCGCGACTGTACATGCGTTAGACATCATGAAATGTAATTTTGCTACTGAATTCTGTAAGCAGCAGAATCGATATATACTGTAATTGAAGCCACCAGGTGTAAACATTTTCATATATGGGTTTCTCCCCTGAAGTGAACTGATGAAAAATATTTGCCTCGGCCGCAGAAATGGAAATGAGCGTATGGCTTTCTTGGCCGGGAGAACCCTTGCGGGTTTGTTCCGCCGCCTGAGTGTAAGTCTTTTTATTTGACGCCACGAGGTGCCAATTATGATGAGATGATGATGATTAGGACAATACACAACGCCCAGTCCCCTGCCGGGAATCGAACCCGGCCCTCCTGCGTGGTAGTCAGCGACGCGACCGCTGAGCTACGGAGGCGGAGTCGACCGCAGAAAATGAACATGGTGGACTTATCTATACAATTACAAACTTTTCGTTGGACTGTACCCAAAGAACTATTCCTTTTGTAGTTATTAATGGAATTTACGTTCAAAACATAAGTAAAACCCATACCTGAAATTTAAGGATAATGGCGAAAGCATTTTTTATTAGATGCTGGATTATTTTTTATGCTTTATTTTCTTTTTTTACTATTGTGCTTGCAGGAAAGCCGCAGGTGGCGATAATACTTCCTGGATTCCCGTCATGGCTGTGTGCATCACGAAGACAATAACGCGTATCTAATATGATTCTTTGGACTACATTGCAGAGTTTATCAACCTCTGGTTTGCGAGCCCCACATTGGGCGGGGGGGGAAGGGCTTTGCTAAGTCTTGTTCGGTTAGTCACCCCTCAGGAGGAATAAGTTCTGAGATTTTATTAAACCAGAAAAGCAGATTGAGGAGTAGGCATACCGGGAAACCACACACACACACACACACACACACACACACACACACACACACACACACACATATATATATATATATATATATATATATATATATATATATATATATATATATATCGCTGAGTACAATACCTCATAGATAGCGAGTAAGCGTGTGCATTCAGTTCATATTTTTTCTGTATAGCCATTTTTTATTTATTTTTTCTGTTTGGAACTTGCTTATCAATCTTCCTTTGAACCCCCTGGAAAAACCTATATTGACCATCATGTGCAAACACAACCCATGAGCAGTGCTGTGCAAGTGGTTCAACACTTGCGTCACATCCTCCCAGCAATGTGTAGTGATTGGAACAAATAGATCACAGTGGAGGGATGAATTATCAGGGGTCCCACAAGGATCAGTGCTGGGACCATTAGTTTTATCATGTTTATAGCGTGTCTACAGTTTTCTCCCACTGCAGATACCACCATTACGCAGATGACCTTCAATTATATCAAACCGTCAGCCCAAGAGATCTGTACACAAATTCACAAGTAAATGCTGACCTGCTTGCCTTACCAAAGTGGGCACAAAATATAGGTTTGAAATTAAATCCATCTAAAACGCAAGCGATTTTAGTTGCTCACAAGAGACTCATTACAGGAAATCTCTTCCACCGCTAATCCTGTACGACACAGCTATACCCTTCTCTTCCTCGGCAAAGAGCTTAGGAATAATTATGGAACAACACCTGGACTGAGCACACAACGGCAGTCTGTAAGAAGGTGTCAGCGTCATTCCACTCTGCAGAGGCACAGAAAAGAGTTTCCTTTTCAGCTAAAACAGAATTTCGGGGAGACACTGACACTCCCGATACTCGACTAAGGTGATGTTATTATTCAAGGAATTTCGTACGAGAGCTCACCTAGAATAGAATTGTGGATGAATGCTTGTGTGCGATTCATTTGCGACGTACACCATTTCGACCACATCACTCCAGCCTACAAGCAGTTGTCATGGCTTCGGGCTGATAACGGTCGAGATTATCATACGCTATGCCTAGTCTATCGTTTTCTTAATATTATGCTCCCTATTATTTATCGTCAACTCTTAATCTGCTATCTGAGCAGCACAATAGAACGTCAAGATGCAGAGAGTTAAATATTTGTACAGTTTCTAACGTCCATCACCTCTTTTCGGAATGACTCAAACTGAGCCCTAATATATTCCTGAATCACGGAAATGTTTATTAGTTCTCAGTCTATAACGAAATCATTCCACTGTAGGTGAAGTTGAACTTATCTTATATGCTGGCTGAAGTCCATTGCGTTGTGAGTTGTCTTCGGCATTCACTAAAGAAATTGATTTTACAGGATCTTTTTGTAAAGTAAAAGCATCTTAGTTGATATGGAAACGATTTTATTTCCACTTAAACATTGCACAATCAAGAAATGCAGCAGCAAGCCAACAGAGCTGCTTACAGGTTTCTGGCCACTCAACTAGTGAATAAAACATGGTTTCTCTCAAACATCTTTCTACATGACTGCGTAATAAGATTGATGACAAAGTTTTGTAATTCACTATTAAACAATATTCTTTTCCATTAAATATGCCAAAATACAGAAATTTAAACATTACATTTAAGCTACGACTATTTATGTCAATGTATGTATTTGTTTCACGAAATTTGTATTTAAATGTAGTGCACAAATTTAACGTCATCCTTTTGACTAGTGTTTACAGTCGTCAAATTATTTACATTATGTGTGTTTTCGAAATGCACATATATTTGTTTTGCCAATATTGTGTAGGCGTACTATTATTTTGACATGGTATTTTAATGAGTTTCAGTTTGCGGTCAAATTATTTATTAATACGGATTTGTATATGGTTGTCGTAGTTTTGTTAATTTCTAAGATAGTTTCTTAGTACCAAACGGATTATTAATTTTAGTGCATGAATAATTATCAGTATTTAATTTAGGATCTAGTGATATATAAAACATGGTCTGCCCTAATTTATTTAAACAAAAGGTATATATGAAATCATGTTGTGCAATAGTTTATAACATGTAGCATTGTTGTTTTTATACAAATTAGTATCTATATAGGTTCAGCAATTTCCGAAACTAAGTGTAATGCATTTTTAGTGTTTGCAGCTATTATTTACGAAAGTATTAAGAACAGAAAATTACGTAAAAGGTCATCCAAAGTTATATTTAAATCAACGTACTATTTGTTAAAAGCGTTTTACTAATAGTGTTAATAGAATTCCAAACAGAAGGCGAAAATGTAAATATCACATGTCCGGTAATGAAGTTTTACTTTAGGTGTCAGCTATTTCGTGTTTCAATGTTGGCAACTGATTTTTAGGAGTTTGCAACATAGCAGAAACGTTACACACCCCCCTACATAGTGTACCTGAAATGCAATGTAAGGTTCACTGTGTACTATCGTTTCAATATGTTGTTATTTAAGTGTTCATAGTGAGTCTGTATTAGTTTAGGCTAAAATAAAAAATGTATGTTGATTGTAGTCTTGCGAATGCTGGTGGTTGTTGATGTTGCATGATGCGCCGACAGTGGTGTATCTGCAAACTGCTGTTGGTGACGTAGTGGCTCACATCTTCAGCTGACTGTAGTTACAGGCGTTCAAGATGGTTCCTATAACATGGTTGTATCTTTCTCAGAACCACATACTATTTTTCCCTAACTACATACATAAATAAGCATACTGTTATGAGGCTATTGGAAAGAGTAATCAATTTTCTCAAAACGGTATTGTAAACAAAAATCAAATTATGGGTTCAAATTAACCCTTAAATGTTACTGAAAATTAACGAGAAATATCTCTAATTTACTTTAGTTTGAATAATGAAATAGCAAGCTTTTACAATTTTTTTTTCAAAGAGCATTGATATTCGTATTGTCAACAGTTATGTTTGGTATTAATTCATATAAAAAAGTATTTTACTCCTAATAATTTTTTCTTTATGTGTACATGTATGTAAATGCCATTATGTGAGTCTAAACTCCTAATTCCTCTAGAAAGGGTGTTGTACATTGTAATAACTTCACAATTTATAGTCAATTTACTAAGTGAAAGAATGACATAATTAAATAGTAAAATAATGGATAGAAACAAGCTCTCAGTGAGCACATCAAACATTTATCATTCAAAATTATGGTATAGTTCAAAATTAAAAAACCATATGCATTAATAAAGATTCAAAACCTAACCCCCCTGCGAGTAGTTAGCAGTGGCAATGGTTAATCTCATAGCTCAAAAGAAGCACGGACATTAAAGTAATAAGTGTCAGTTCTCAACTGATCCACCAAAGTGTCAAATTTTTCACAACTTGGAAAAATTTAAAGAAAAATGAAAAAATTTTTTAAACTGCCAAAATACACCCACTCTCAAGGCAGTAATTAATAAAAAATGAAAATTAAACCTTGCATCAGCCAAAACTGTCATATGTATAATATTATTGTCATCTTAAACCAGTATTAAATATTTTCCTATTAAGCTGTAAGTTCAAGGATAGAAATTGAATTTTACATTGGTCAACACTTGTGTGGTCTATGTGTCCTCCCATGCTTTTAGTCACTTTTGTACTAATTGTTAGCAAGTCCCTCTTGACACATCAAAGTACAACACAAAATTCAACCAACAACAAAAAATACTAATGAATGACTAACAAGAGTGAAAAGAATTAAAGACTTTGAATTGTAATGCACTGTGGACGTGATTAATAGAAAGATCACAGTACATAACTGAGGTAAGAATTTTCTCGTATATACAATGACATTTCAAGCCATAAACAAATAATGAATACTTCAACATACCTTTGACTATGCATATGAGGTTAAGAAATTAATTATTGTGTGCCAATCTGTACATGCAGATATGGTATATGCACTATCTGTGTACCATATTCATAATAGGTATCAACAAATATCTTCCTTTTAGGTTTCAGAGTAAGAGCAAGGTAAACTTCACAAAACATTGCTTAACTTTTCTGTGGGTTGGATTTAAAAGCATTAATCTATCTGAAACCGATCAACTTTATGGATCGTGGATAAACAAAACTATAAGTATACAGCTAAGGGTTTCAGTTAGCTTCAATAGGCTCAATCTATACCTGTAGAAAAACTTCTACTCTGATCTTAACAAATGGACTACACACACAGTGAAATAGTACTTGTTTTTCAGATTCAGTTACTAGATTTTTTTTTTTTAAACTTCCTCAAAATTATTCATGTTACTAGAATCACAACTTAAGTTGACATTGACAGAAGGTATACTTTCATATTTACTTTCACTTATTTCTTTAACATTTCAGTAGATGACTTAACATTTATATCAGGGTTTGGAGCTAACATTTTCAGTACACTTAACACTATCATTTTGAGATTTCCTCAGCAGTATCAAGCAATTCTAACATCTTAGACTTCCAGTAAAGCATCTGTTCAGAGACTACACTAATCTTAAATACTACATCATCATCATTTTTCATTTAAATATTCATTATTTTCATATTCATTTTCTTTATCCCTTATTAATTCTTTCTTTTCAATATATGGAGCATTTTTTTCACTTCCATTTCAGTATCTTAATAACTATTTGTTCAGTATCTTCACTGACAATTCTTAACCTAACTTAAATTTCTCATGAACAGCTGTTAACATTTGTCTAACCTGTCATATCTTTTGATGACTACACAAAGACTTCCACATTAGCTAGTGGTTCATAAACATCATAACATAAGTCTCCAAAATTCCTGTCAAACATATTAAATAAACCCCCATCATCTACCTATTTTCTTTTTCTGTACTTAAATTCACATAGTATTTTTATTCATAAATCCTTCAACATTTATTATTCATTGTAACTGTATTAACTGTAAACATGAATTCACTATTCAGTTGAAACTGTATTTCAGTATCTTTACTTTTTAGCTCTTAAGTCCATTGGCCTATACACTGGCATAAGTAAAAAAAATTCTTATTGAAAACCCCCAACTAGTATATCATATTAGGTACAGTATTACTATTTGGTATAAAGTTCTTCTGAATTGATGGTTAACATCCACCTACACATTTTTTGTTCATATTTTCTCAAAAATTCCTACTGGTAATAAAGTTTAGGCTTAACATATTTTAAGTTTCAATAGGCATATAGCAAAAATGTATATATCAAAAGGTATGTCTCAGCTGTTTTCATTTGTCAGTGATAATTAAAACATTTTGTCAAATAATCATAAATATTTACACTGAAGGAAAACTTAAAGACTACAATTTTCTCTGTACTGTGAAAATGATTAATAGAAGTACACTGCACACGACTGGGGACCTGAACTGGTGTCAGCAGTTTCATAACTAAAGAGTAATTATGCCCCTAAGGTATTACATCAGTACATAGCCTGATGCATCTCATTTTGTCTATCATCAGGTAGAATAGGTAGTAGTAGATTACAATTAGGTCCAAAATTAAATGCAAACAGTTGGGTCTGGTTTGCCCAAGAACCTACTTTACACCTTAGACTTTCCTTAAGCAACATAATTTCTGAAGTGTCATTCAAATCAGATGAAAAACAATCATTGTCCTGTGGCATAAAATAAATAGGACGAAATGTCTTTTTAGGCCTACCAGGTAACTTCACTACTGGTAAACTAATTACACTATTACATCTAGGAATACTCAAAATTTCAGTATGTGACTTTTCTGGAATTTCGTCTACACACTGTGGTAATTCTGTGACTGTACATTTACTTTCGACTTCTTGCTCAGGGTTATCTACAACAACGTTACATTCAGTTTCTACTTTCAAATCAGAATAATTAAGTTTGCTATTACATTGTTCAAAATCACGAATCTTTCCAGTTAACTCTGTTTTAGTATCCTGGCTCTGAGAATTTACATAACTTGAACTGTCATCTATTTCTTCAACATTGTCACTCGTCTGAGAAACTTCTGAAGTAGCAGCTACCACAACAGTTTTTTCTACACTATTGAATCTAGTACTAAACTTTGTCACTAGACTTCCAATGTATTGTTTTAAATCGGTCATTGAGTCATTTGTTTTACTAATTTCAAATTTAATTGAATTTGTTAGTTCAGTTTTCATAGTTTCCATTTGTAATGAATGTTCGGTTTTCATAGTTTCCATAGTTTCCATTTGTAATGAAAGTTTGGAGTTCATGGTTTCCATTTGTAATGAAAGTTTGGAGTTCATGGTTTCCATTTTTAATAAAAGTTCCAAAATTGATTTATTTTCTATTTCTGTGTTTGCTGCCATATTACTAATCTGTTGTCCAGTCTCTTGTAAATCACTAGAAAATGGGACCTGCTGCTTTCTTGTAATCGGTGTAGAACTCGCGATACCAGAACCTTCTACCCCACTGTCAAAGTCCGAAACTTGAGTACTATCATCTCCCTCCTTTCTTACTGTATCCATTTTAAAATAAGTTTTCAGTCCACATAAAACCCCTATCACACAAACAGTCACTACAAACGTTAAAAAAAAAAAAATAAGTACTTAGCTCGTCACAAGGATGCGGCGATACAGGAATCTAGTAGTCCAAATTACTGCCATCTTCCTCCATTAAATTTCGACATCGTAGGTGTGGATAGTATTGTAGTCGAATTCTGCACTTTTATGATGGTTTTACTGCACATCCATCATATACATTATTTTCCTTGTATCCTGAAACACATTCTTATATTATCGAATACTCATTAAAATCGTTTAATCACGTCACCACTTTTAACACTTTACATTAGTGAATACGCTTTTAAAATCCTGGTCACACGGCACCACATCTAACGTCCATCACCTCTTTTCGGAATGACTCAAACTGAGCCCTAATATATTCCTGAATCACGGAAATGTTTATTAGTTCTCAGTCTATAACGAAATCATTCCACTGTAGGTGAAGTTGAACTTATCTTATATGCTGGCTGAAGTCCATTGCGTTGTGAGTTGTCTTCGGCATTCACTAAAGAAATTGATTTTACAGGATCTTTTTGTAAAGTAAAAGCATCTTAGTTGATATGGAAACGATTTTATTTCCACTTAAACATTGCACAATCAAGAAATGCAGCAGCAAGCCAACAGAGCTGCTTACAGGTTTCTGGCCACTCAACTAGTGAATAAAACATGGTTTCTCTCAAACATCTTTCTACATGACTGCGTAATAAGATTGATGACAAAGTTTTGTAATTCACTATTAAACAATATTCTTTTCCATTAAATATGCCAAAATACAGAAATTTAAACATTACATTTAAGCTACGACTATTTATGTCAATGTATGTATTTGTTTCACGAAATTTGTATTTAAATGTAGTGCACAAATTTAACGTCATCCTTTTGACTAGTGTTTACAGTCGTCAAATTATTTACATTATGTGTGTTTTCGAAATGCACATATATTTGTTTTGCCAATATTGTGTAGGCGTACTATTATTTTGACATGGTATTTTAATGAGTTTCAGTTTGCGGTCAAATTATTTATTAATACGGATTTGTATATGGTTGTCGTAGTTTTGTTAATTTCTAAGATAGTTTCTTAGTACCAAACGGATTATTAATTTTAGTGCATGAATAATTATCAGTATTTAATTTAGGATCTAGTGATATATAAAACATGGTCTGCCCTAATTTATTTAAACAAAAGGTATATATGAAATCATGTTGTGCAATAGTTTATAACATGTAGCATTGTTGTTTTTATACAAATTAGTATCTATATAGGTTCAGCAATTTCCGAAACTAAGTGTAATGCATTTTTAGTGTTTGCAGCTATTATTTACGAAAGTATTAAGAACAGAAAATTACGTAAAAGGTCATCCAAAGTTATATTTAAATCAACGTACTATTTGTTAAAAGCGTTTTACTAATAGTGTTAATAGAATTCCAAACAGAAGGCGAAAATGTAAATATCACATGTCCGGTAATGAAGTTTTACTTTAGGTGTCAGCTATTTCGTGTTTCAATGTTGGCAACTGATTTTTAGGAGTTTGCAACATAGCAGAAACGTTACAAGTTACTAATGTAGGCACGGTTTTATAGCGATCTGATAGATATTTAGTAATTTGAAGAATAAGACGCGAAATGCGGAACAATAATTACTCTTTGGAAATTATATTTACTCTTTGAAAATGGTTTTATTGTTTGCATTGTTACTTGAGGTTTGATAATGATAAAGGAGTGGAGTATATTGGGATGGAAAGTTATTGGTGTGTTTGTGTTAATATTTCGTTCTGCAGCGGATACTACAGAACGCAAACGAATGGCCTGTGTGTAACTGCTGTCCGAAGTCTCCCGCTATACACCATAGCAGTTCCATGTCGATAGCTATAAGGGGGTCGAAGATATGGTGATTGAAAGTCGTCAAATTATAAAAAACATTCGGACTGAAAGCCAGCGATGACGTTTGCGACTCTATAACAAGGGTTTTACATACAGCGGAAGGTGATGCCACAGACAATATCTTTGGTGTATGCGTGCTACAATGTCTTCAGCTATTTCTCTGAAAGGATAAGCATACGAATAAGGAGATATAAGAATAAATAAATAAAGCTGTAAAAAAGAAATTTCCTTTAAAAAAACTCTTGAAAAAAATCGATTTGACGTTTCGCGCATTGCATAAACTGGTCGATCTGTGATATTATTACAATCATTATTGTTGAATTTCGTGATTAGATTCATCGAAACGTGTGCATTTTTAGGTGTGATTTGATCTGTACTACGTACTTTCCTGATAACCGGTAGTGCATAGACTTCTGCAATATGATAGGAATATTTTTATGTTCCTTCAAAACCAGTCTCATAGCACATAACTGAAAGATAGCTTATCTATGACAATCAAACAACACGCGAGCGGAGCCGCGGGTTTAACCTAGTAAATAAATAAACATCAGTGTATGTGCACATACATGTACACCAGAGTCGAGTGGTGCGTACTTCTAGAATAGCTTCGTGCGACTACCAGTGCGTCAGGACAATTAGCGGACTTCAGTGTCGGGACGCAGTCCTCGGACAGCAGTGTGCGCCCCGCTAAATACGTCTGGGAGCGTTGCGGGCCCCGCTGCACCTCTGACCTTTTGTACTGGCCGACTCTGCAGGCAGCTGCTGGCCTGCATAATTGACGGCGACACGAGAGAGCGCCAGTCGATGAATATTTTTGCGCGTGGAACAACGTCCAGCGAGACTCACTGGCGGCGCCGGGCCAAGAATTTAATAAGGAAGGGGCTCCGGGGCCCTCCAATCGCTCTGAAGGGCGGAAGGCGTCTTAAAATGCGACGGTACTCTCAGTTCCGGAACATGACGTGCTAAAAAATTACTCTGGTCGACTCCGTCGTTCGCTTATCTCACGTGTTGGTGGAAGGGAGAATTTGCGTAATTGGCCGTGCAACCTGTGTACTAGGAGTAGAGGAGATGTGTGTGGTGGTCTTCAGTCCGGAGACTGGTTTGATGCAGCTCTCCACCCTACTCTATCCTGAGCAAGCCTCTTAATCTCCTCATAATAACGCCAACCTACATCCATTTGGTTTGATGCAGCTCTCCAACCTACTGTATCCTGAGCAAGCCTCTTCATCATAAGAACGTCAGCCTACATCCATTTGTTTTGATGCAGCTCTCCACCCTACTGTATCATGAGCAAGCCTCTTCATCATAAGAACGGCAACCTATATCCATTTGGTTTGATGCAGCTCTCCACCCTACTCTATCCTGAACAAGCCTCTTAATCTCATAAGAACGGCAGTCTACATCCATTTGGTTTGATGCAGCTCTCCACCCTACTGTATCCTGAGCAAGCCTCTTCATCATAAGAACGGCAACCTATATCCATTTGGTTTGATGCAGCTCTCCACCCTACTCTATCCTGAACAAGCCTCTTAATCTCATAAGAACGGCAGTCTACATCCATTTGGTTTGATGCAGCTCTCCACCCTACTGTATCCTGAGCAAGCCTCTTCATCATAAGAACGGCAACCTACTTCATTTGATTTGATGCAGCTCTCCACCCTACTGTAACCTGAGCAAGCCTCTTCATCATAAGAACGGCAGCCTACATTCATTTGGTTTGATGCAGCCCTCCACCCTACTCTGTCCTGAGCAAGCCTCTTCATCTCCTCATAAGAACGCTAACCTACATCCATTTGGTTTGATGCTGCTCTCCACCCTACTGTATCCTGAGCAAGCCTCTTCATCATAAGAACGGCAGCCTACATTCATTTGGTTTGATGCAGCCCTCCACCCTACTCAGTCCTGAGCAAGCCTCTTCATCTCCTCATAAGAACGCTAACCTACATCCATTTGGTTTGATGCTGCTCTCCACCCTACTGTATCCTGAGCAAGCCTCTTCATCATAAGAACGGCAACCTACTTCATTTGATTTGATGCAGCTCTCCACCCTACTGTAACCTGAGCAAGCCTCTTCATCATAAGAACGGCAGCCTACATTCATTTGGTTTGATGCAGCCCTCCACCCTACTCAGTCCTGAGCAAGCCTCTTCATCTCCTCATAAGAACGCTAACCTACATCCATTTGGTTTGATGCTGCTCTCCACCCTACTGTATCCTGAGCAAGCCTCTTCATCATAAGAACGGCAACCTACTTCATTTGATTTGATGCAGCTCTCCACTCTACTGTATCCTGAGCAAGCCTCTTCATCATAAGAACGGCAGCCTACATTCATTTGGTTTGATGCAGCCCTCCACCCTACTCTGTCCTGAGCAAGCCTCTTCATCTCCTCATAAGAACGCTAACCTACATCCATTTGGTTTGATGCTGCTCTCCACCCTACTGTATCCTGAGCAAGCCTCTTCATCATAAGAACGGCAACCTACTTCATTTGATTTGATGCAGCTCTCCACCCTACTGTATCCTGAGCAAGCCTCTTCATCATAAGAACGGCAGCCTACATTCATTTGGTTTGATGCAGCCCTCCACCCTACTCTGTCCTGAGCAAGCCTCTTCATCTCCTCATAAGAACGCTAACCTACATCCATTTGGTTTGATGCAGCTCTCCACCCTACTGTATCCTGAGCAAGCCTCTTCATCATAAGAACGGCAACCTACTTCATTTGATTTGATGCAGCTCTCCACCCTACTGTAACCTGAGCAAGCCTCTTCATCATAAGAACGGCAGCCTACATTCATTTGGTTTGATGCAGCCCTCCACCCTACTCAGTCCTGAGCAAGCCTCTTCATCTTCTCATAAGAACGCTAACCTACATCCATTTGGTTTGATGCTGCTCTCCACCCTACTCTATCCTGAGAAAGACTCTTCATCTCCTCATAAGAACGGCAACCTACATCCATTTGGTTTGATGCAGCTCTCCACCCTACTCTATCCTGAGAAAGCCTCTTCATCTCCTCATAAGAACGGAAACCTACATCCATTTGAATTTGCTTACTATATGTTGTGGTCTTCAGTCCGCAGGCTGGTTTGACGTAGCTCTCCGCACTACCCTGTCCTGTGCAAGTCTCTTTATCTGAGAATACTTTCCGCAACCTACATCCTTTTGAATATGCTTACTATATTCGTCCCTCGGTCTCCCTCTACGATTTTTACCCCACACGCTTCCTTCTGATGCTAAATTGACAATTCCTTGATGTATCAGAATCTGTCCTACCAACCTATCCCTTCTTTTGTATCCCATCCTCGTCGCCACTTTTGAATAACATTCTCGTCGCCACTTTTGTGTCTCGTTTCCGCCGGTTGTCCTGGGTGTAGGCGGTCGAGTAGAGAGAGACCGACAGGGGGAAATAGGATGCACGCGTGTGCGGGAACAGAGTCTGAGGTGACCAGCCAGCGGGACATCAGAGACTAGAAACACTAAGCTAGATTAGAACAAGTTGTATATTTTGTAGAAATATGATACTTCACTTTTACAGAGTTCACGGCTGCCAACTAAGTGTACTGTTGAGACATAGTTGAACTAGGTAATTGCCTGACTACTGATGAGTCCTAGTGCCTGTCCTAATTCCATGTGGACGATGTAGTTCAGTCGTGGCCACGAGCGGAATTGCAGCAGAGGGCGCTCGTGGCTGACGTCGTAAGAACGCCGCGCCGTGCGTGCATAGCGGCGCGCGGCGAAAGTACGTGGCGCGCGCGACACCACACCTTCTCTTAGACAGGATGTGCCTGAAACTCCTTTTCTCCACAATTCGGTTAAGCACCTCCTCATTAGTCAAGTGATCTACCCATCTAATCTCCATCATTCGTCTGTAGCACCACATTGCAAAAGCTTCTATAATCTTTTTGTCTGAACTCCTTATTGTCCACGTTTCACTGCCATAAAATACTACACTCCAGACAAATGCTTTCAGAAAGGACTTCATAACATTTAAATTAATATTGGATGTTAATAAGTTTCGCTTCTTTAGAAACGTTTTTCTCCCCATAGCCATTGTGCATTTTATATCTTCTCTACTTCAGCCATCAGAAGTCATCTTGGTACCCAAATAACAAAATTCATCCAATACCCTTATTGTCTCATTACCCAATTCAATTCCTTCAGCATCGCCTGATTTTCTGACATTACATTCCATTACCTCCGTTTTACTCCTGTTGGTGTTCATCTTGTACCCTCCTTTCAAGACACTGTCCATTACATTTAATTGCTCATCCAGATCCTTTGCAGCCTCTGACAAAATTACTATGTCATCGGCAAACCGAAAACTTTTTATTTCTTCTCCCTGAACTTTAATTCCCTCTCCCAATTTCTCCTTCCATTCCTTCACTGCCTGCTCAATGTACAGATTGAACAACACTGGGGAAAAGTTACAACCCTGTCTTACTCCCTTCCCAACCTCTGCGTCCCTTTCTTGCCCTTCGACTCTAATAACCGCTGTCTGGTTTCGTACATGTTGAATATAACTCTTTGCTCCCTATGTTTTACGCCGGCTACGTTCAGAATTTGGAAGAGTGTATTCCAGTCGACATTGTCAAAAGCTTTCTCTAAATCTACAAACGCCAAAAAGGTAGGTTTGCCCTTGCTTATCTTATCTTCTAAGATAAGTCGTAATGTATCACCTCCCGTGTTCCTACATTTCTCCTAAATCCAAAGTGATCTTCCCTGAGGTCAGATTCCACAAGTTTTTCCATTCGCCTATAAATAATTCGTGTTAGTATTTTGCAACCATGACTTATTAAATTGATAGTTCTGTAATTTTCACACTTCTCTGCACTTGCTTTCTTTGAAATACGATATTCTTCTTGAAGTCAGAGGGTATTTCCCCTGTCTCACACATGCTGCATACCAGGTTGAACAGTTTTTTCATGACTGGCTCTTCTAACGAAATCAGCAGTTCATACGGAATATCATCTCCTCCAGGGGCCTTGTTTCGACTCCAGTCCTTCAGGACTCTGTCAAATTCTTCTTGCAGTATCATATCACGTATCTCATCTAGTTACTCTTCGGCGTTTTACAACTGCACCTGAAGGGCATCTCAAACGCTGCGTGGCGAAGGGTACGTAGTTCAACCACTACTTACTTGCTGTCCTGTTCCACTCCCATGTACACTCCTAGCTGTTAAAATTGCTGCACCACGAAGATGACGTGCTACAGACGCGAAATTTAACCGACAGGAAGAAGATGCTGTGATATGCAAATGATTAGTTTTTCAGAGCATTCACCGGTGGCGATACATACAACGTGCTGTCATGAGGAAAGTTTCCAACCGATTTCTCATAAACAAACAGCAGTTGACCGGCGTTGCCTGGTGAACGTTGTTGTGATGCTTCGTGTAAGGAGGAGAAATGCATACCATCACGTTTCCGACTTTGATAAAATCGGAATGTAGCCAATCGCGATTGCAATTGATCGTATCGCGACCTTGCTGCTCGCGTTGGTCACCATCCAATGACTGTTAGCAGAAAATGGATTCGGTGGGTTCAGGAGGGCAATATGGAAAGCCGTGCGGCGTCGTATCATTAGCAGTCGAGATGACAGGCATCTTATCCTCATTGCTGTAACGGATCGTGCAGCCACGTCTCGATCCCTGAGTCAACAGATGGCGACGTTTGCAAGACAACAACCATGTGCACGAACAGTTCGTGTTTGGCGACATCGCGGTGAACGCACATTGGATGCGTGTACTCGTCACCGCTATACTGGCGTATCTCCCGGTATCTGCCATTGGTTGCACGTCTCGGTCACCTCTTGTTCTCATCGACTTCACTTTGAACAGTAGCCGTTACGTTTCAGATGTGTTACGACCCGTGGCTCTACTCTTCATTCGATCTTTGCGAAATCCTACATTTCAGCAAGATAATGCACGACCGCATGTTGCAGATCCTATACTGGCCTTTCTGGATACGGAAAATGTTCGACTGCTGCCCTGGCCAGCACATTCTCCAGATATCTCACCAAATATAGACGTCTGGTCAATGGTGGCCGAGCAATTGGCTCGTCACAATACGCCAGTCACTACTCTTGATAAAGTGTGGTATCGTGTTGAAGCTGCATGGGCATCTGTACTTGTACACGCCATCCAAGCACTGTTTGTCTGAATGCCCAGGCGTATCACGGCCGTTATTACGACCAGAGGTGGTTTTCCTGGGTGCTGATTTCTCAGGATCTATGCTCCCAAATTGCGTGAAATTGTAATCACACGGCAGTTCTAGTATAATCCATTTGTCCAATGAATACCCGTTTATTATATGCATTTCTCCTTGGTCTAGCAATTGCAAGGGCCAATAGTCTAGAATGAGGGAAAAGCGAAAGGTTTTATGCATCTGTACGAGCGCTAATCTCTCTGATCTTTTCTTTATGCTCCTTACGCGATATGTAGGTTGGCGTCAGTAGAATCTTTCTACAGTCAGCTTCAAATTACAGCTCTAAAATTCTTCAACAGTGTTTCTCGAAAAGAATGTTCCCTTTCCTCCAACGACTCTCATTTGAGGAACACTCGCACGTTGATCGAACCTAACCAGTTAGAATTCTAGCCACCCTGATTTTTTTCTGTATCTTTGTTTAAACCGATCTGTTTGTTATCCCAAACACTCGAGCAGTACTCAAGACGGTGTTGTACAAGCGTTTTACATGCTGTGTCCTCTACAGACGAATAACATGTTCCGAAAATTCGCCTAATAAACCGAAGTCGACCATCCGCCATCCTCACGAATGACCTTAAATCGCTGTGCAGCGTTACGCCTAGGTATTTAGTGGGTGCGACCGTGTCAAGCAGCACACTACTAATGCTGTATTCGAACATTACGCGATTGTTTCTCCTACTCACGTACATAACCTTACATTTACTACATTTAGAGCTAGGTGACAATACTTTCACTACCTAGAAATTTGTTCCAAGTCATCGTGCATCCTAATACAGTCACTAAATGACACCTTCGTGTACACCACATCATTATCAGCAAACAGTCGCAGATTTGAACTCATTCTGTCCAAGAGATCATTCACACACACACACACACACACACACACACACACACACACACACACATATATATATATATATATATATATATATATATATATATATATATATATATATATATATAAAATAACGGTTCTTTCACACTTCCCTGTGAGACACCTGACGATATCTGATGAACACTCGCCATCGAGGAATCGAGGAGAACCTAATGGGTTCCATTACTCAAGTAGTCTTCGACTCACACACATATTTCTGTACCTGTCCCATATGTTTGCACGTCGCGCTGCAGGGGATGAACGGGGCTCACACTTCATAAGTCGAAGCTCTCTCTCTTATCCTCTTTATATTAATACCTTTACTTCTGATATCCCCAGTGTGGCATCTTATGTCATAGGGTGAAACTCGATGTCGTCATTAGAGGCGTACCATTGGTCCACATTAGTTTACCGTAGTAACAATAAAAGTGATCCTTCGCGATCGCCTTTTGACAGCTCGAGATTTAAATAAAAATATCGGCTTAACCGTCCATTTGACACGAAAACTGAATAAAGGAATTTATAGACGAGGAAATTTCTACTACTTTGATATGTCTTTCTTTTCATATCCTGCAATTTTCAAACATATTTGAAAAAATAACGGCGTTTTAAACACTGTCTATCTGTCTGTAATGTGTTCCCAATTTTTGGATCATGCCGTTCAACAATCGGCAACAAATTTTATAGACTTATTTGCTGGCCGACAGTAACCAAAAATCCCATTTTCGAATAGATCGGACAAAAAATAGGTCAGTAACACTAAAACCAGGCCGTTTGATATGACCTTTTTATAGCAGGAAATTTAATAGCAAATAACGCCTTAACTGTTAATTTGGGACGAAAATTGAATAAACGTGTTTATAGAGCAGACAATTGTCCAAAAAAAATTCTAATGTTTGTAAGTCTATGGGCCTTCTCTGGTTATCAGTCCGTAGGCTTACAAACAAACAAAGGACAGTAAATACACCCTTCCCGAGGAAGGACTCGACCCTCCGACGGCGAGTAGCAGCGCGCTCCGCAGCGAGGCGCCTTGGAACGATCTGGCACTCCAGCGCGGCGCAATTCTCAAAAACTTTCCTCTCTTATGTTATTCCCATAACTCACACAATTTCAGAGGAATGTGCTGAACTAACGGCGATTTTACGCTATCACTTTAGCCGCGACGGAGTGTTCGAGCGCATTGAGCCACTATGTCCGATGCACAAGGCCGTTCCCCTTCGGAGGTTCGAATCTTCCATCAGGCATGGATGTTTGGGTTGTCTTTAGTAGAAGTTTGTTTATAAATAGTTTGTAAGTTTAGGGACTGATTACCCCGAAGTTAAGTCCCGTAATCTTAACAAAATTTGAACATTTGAAGTATAACATTATATTACGTAAACCAGTACAGCCAGTTATTTCCATAACTCACACCGTTTCAAAGATATTTTCTAAAATGGCGGTGACTTGGCACTATCACTTTATTTTAGGTAAACCAGTACAGCCAATGAAAATAGTCATGAAAAGAGAACATACTATCACCAAAGGCGGTAATAATATTTCAACGAAAAAAAGAATGTGTTTTTCAAAGATAATGTAAACATCAAATTACTTTCGCTATTTATTAAAACACGGTCAAAAAGAAGATTTCGTGTTGCGTGCATTGATATTATTACAGTAGTAGAGTCGTAGTCGTAATGTCCATAATAATTATTATTATTTCTATTCTTAGTATTTTTCATATTTTTGGAAACAAGTTTGCTTCATTTATTGGGCAACAGCACTCTTATTTAAATTTAAATATAAAAAAAAAATTCCTCTAGTTTCGGTCTTCTTTTAGACCATCTTCAGGAAATATAGCTCTGAAATATATCGGTTACGTTTAGAGGACTTTCAGCGATATACATTAGTGTCAAAGTTAAACTAAATTAATAAAGGGAAATAAAACGATATTATACCCATAGATGTTGTGGAGCTGGTAGGCACTCTAGACTGTTCTTTATATACTTACTATTTTTGTCTACATGTTTGCAAAGAAAATCACAAGACTACTGTAAAACTTACAGTACATCTTAAAACACACCAGTGCGACTTCTTTTATTTTATTTTCCTGCTGGGCACATGGAATGGCAACCCCAGGATGAAGTTAGGCGCACTGCGAGAAACAGGCTATATCTTAGGTAAGTGAAGGAAGATGGTAGTATAACCGTGTATGGTTTTTCTAGTGTCAAACACCACAGAAACAGTATGTCAACTTACACAAACATGTTCTGTGTTGTAATAATTCCTTAAATGGAAGGCCCATTTAGGCTGTTCCTCCTGTAGACTCAATTTTTACTTTCTTGGCATCGCACTGTTCGTATCCAAAGTCGTTCAGTGCCAATTAAAAAGGAGAAGTCTTGATATTATTATTAATCAACTGGTTAAACTGAATAATTCTTAGTTACGCTGTTTAAACTCAAACAAAACACGACATTTATTATACTTCAGTACAAAGCAAGGCTTTCAGCTAGATATAATACGACATAATCAATTCGAGATCTCACCCACATACAACAATGTCAATAACCTATTTGTGACTGGTGGGAAGATTTCCTGAGTAACAGAACGTAGTACGTTGTTCTCGACGGAGAGTGTTCATCAGAGACGAGTGTATAGTCAGGCGTGCCCCAGGGGAGTGTGATAGGACCGCTATTATTTTCTATCTATATAAATGATCTGATGGACTGAGTAAAATGTAAGGTGATGCGCATGAGTAAGAAAAACAATCCCATAATGTTCGAATACAGCATTAGTAGTGAGCTTCTTGATGCTGTCGTGTCGTGCAAATATCTAGGGGTAACATTGCAGAGCGATATGGAACGAACATGTAAGGACAGTTGTGAGTAAGGCGAACAGCCGACTTCGGTTTATTGGGAGAATTTTGGGAAGACGTACTTCATCTGTAAAGGAGACCGCGTATAAAACGCTTGTACGACCACGTCTTGAGTATTGCT
The DNA here is from genome assembly GCA_026315105.1 of Locusta migratoria. NCBI lineage: Eukaryota > Metazoa > Arthropoda > Insecta > Orthoptera > Acrididae > Locusta > Locusta migratoria. The sequence continues at coordinate 35,529,044 of CM048750.1, read as the reverse complement.
CAAGTGTTTGGGACCCACAGCAGATCAGTTTAAAGGAAGACATAGAGGCGGTTCAGAGGCGAGCAGCTAGATTTGTTACTGGTAGGTTCGACCAGTGCGCGAGTGTCACGGAAATGCTTCGGCATCTCAATTGGGGATCGCTGGAGGAAAGACGACGTTCTTTTCGTGAATTTCTGTTGAGTAATTTTTTTTTTATTTTTTTTTTTTTTTTATTTTTTATTTTTTTTTAAGTCGGACTTAACTACGGGGTCATCAGTCCCTAAACTTACAGACTACTTATGAACTATCTTATCCTAAGGACGGCACAAACATCCATGCCCGAGGGGGGATTCGAACCCCCGACCGTAGTGGCCGTGCAGACCGTGACTGGAGCGCCTCAGTCCCCTCGGCCACCGCGGCCGGCAAGCTGAGTGTAGTAGGATCTTGATGCCGCCTACTTACATTTCGCGTGGTGATCAGAAAGACAAGATAAGAGAAATTAGGGCTCGTACGGAGTCATATAGGCATTCTTTTTTTCCTCGTTCTATTTGGGAGTAGAATAGGAAAGAAAATGCCTAGTAGTGGTACAGTGTACTCTCCGCCACGCACCTTACGGTGAATTGCGGAGTATATATGTAGATGTAGATGTAGACATCGCACAGAGTTGATGGTCATAACATCTCCATGGATCTTCTTCCATGCAGTTAAGTTCTCTATGAGTAGGCACCGTGTTATTTATATATTTGCTCACAGAAAGTGTCTACAAGTTAACCGATTACGCAGCAGTATCTGCGCTTCTACATTACTCAGTCACTGCCATGCACAGCAGTAGCAGAGTAGCAGACCCGCGCCTGTTTCCATTAAACGCGGCGCGCTCGGCGGCTCGGTGGCTGCCGCGTGGAGTGTGGAGTGTTGCCCGCGGCGACATCAGCCCCGCTCACTGCGCCGCGCTGGCAAATTGCCCGCTTAACTCATTTGGCCGCGCGGATGCGCCGGCAAACAAACGCCTCTCTGCGCCCCGCTGACCCGCGAGCACGCCTCCCGCGACGCGCGGCCGCCAGGGAGGTTGCCGCCCCGCCAGGCGCCACAGCAGACTTCATTAACGACTGAGTTATAGCCCGCTGAGCGCAACTTCTGTTTGCTCAACGCGCGAGCGCCTACACCAGTGGTCGTTAACTTTTGACTAACTCACTTGTGGTCCGTATCGCGATACTTAAATCCAGGCGATAGGCAAAATAAAGGAGGCACCGACAATCTAAATCGCATGCGAGAAACCAATCAGGATGCCGTGACCGTTTCATCCCCTTCTGAAACATAATATATAAACACTGATGAGAGTTGTTTCTTACGTTTTCACGATGAAACCGCTGCGCCGATTTCTATGAAACTTCGTAACTTGATACACTGAAGCCCGAGGAAGAACAGAGACAACTTGCGAAGGTTTGTAGTACAGAGCATTTATTGATTTGAGGCATTAATACGAAATATGGGAACACATCTACAACCATGGCAAAGCTCTTTAATGTTTATTCTTTGAAATTGATAACATTTGTCAAAAGCATTATATGAATACGCTAACTCGAAAATGAGGGTACAGATTTTTAATATTAATCATGCAAGAAGGCCAATAAAACATACATAATTCGAAAGGTGGTTTGTCGTAGACGTTGCGAATATAAAAATTGTGTGTGCACAGAGAGTGGTAAAGAAAAGAGATTTTAGGATGATACCCCAAATTCTCCAAACGTTTTATCACTATATTATAACACGTCGTAGGGATGATACTGATGCAGGCAAAATTAGCTCAGTCAGTTAGCGCTAGGGGTTTCAATCGTAAGGTCATGGCTTCCATACCATTACCCCCATTTTTCCATAATGTTCAATTCTTAACTTTTAAATATAGTTTTTAAATATAATTAACCACTTCAGTTTATGAATGCAGTATTTTAATGAGTCTAAAGGACAAACATTTGAAAAACTTGCGATTCTATTAAGATAACCAGTTTTCACACATGGTCAGCTATATGTTGCAGGAAGTAGTTCGATCCTTTGATGATTTGAATTTTATATTTGTGAACATAGAGAACAAAGACATTTAGCGAATGATGAAAGGATTTATACGAAAAATGTTGCTTTTACTGAAGTTTTGAAATGCTAAATTATGAAATAAAGCAGTTAATTCTCTCATTTGTGTGTTTCATTCTCTCGTGTTTCCTCTCTGCCATTTCTTTCACCCATTCACATAAAACCTATAAATATACAGCGCTCAATGAATTCCATTTTAATTTCTTTTCATTTTCATGACTTTGCAAACACAACTGGTCGAATTTCGACACAGGCAATACGTTGAATGCAGAATGATTCACTATAAAGAATAGTGTCGTGACAGGCCTTAGCGTGTTCAATAAGCATTTCCATACTAATGCATAACAAATATTGTCATGATACTGCGTGAGAGTTCCTACCAGGTGTCATATGCACCTAGCGGAGGTAAGGTCTATCGTAAAATTGTTTGTTTTTAATTATAATTCTACGTAATTACATCTCCAATAAAACAGGCACTTTATTTTGCTTTATTTTAATGAATACATTATTAAGAGACGTGTATGATCGTAAAGTACATGAGAAGTGACCGAATCTCACCGGTTTAATACCATAAACTATAAAAGTTTGCGAATAAATAGAACATGTGAAAAATTAATATTTATTGCAGTGAAATCTATATAATCTGAACCCAGTACTTCAGGAATGATAAGGGTATATTTCTGTAAACAAAGCTTCCTTTCAATCATAAGACGACTAGTTTTACGTCTGGAAGATACGTTTGTGGCTCCCAGGTAGCAATAAGTGCAAAATCAATTTCTTAGGTATTTATGTTGAAAAAAGAATCGTAAAAGGGTATTTCATTTAACCGGTTTCGACCTTATCTTCAGTCATCTTCAGAATATACATAATCTAAGATAAGGTCAACGTCGGTTAAATGAAATAACTTTCTGCGAGAAAGACTCTTTTTTCAATATAAATACCTGTAGATAAAGGTCGTTATTCCTCCATCGATAATATTGTCAAAATTAATGAATTTCTTATTTAGTGAGAAAATGTTATTGCTTTCCACGGTTTTTTTTCTCACGCACAGGTACAGCTATAGTGCCTTATTTGTTGGGGTACGTAATACAGTATTCCACTGTATAAAATTTATTAGGTTCTGCACTCGCGGATTAAGCTGGAAGCGCACTGAACGAAATGTCTCCGTGTTGGCTGGATATATGACGCCTTTCAACAAAAGGTCACGTTTTGATGTTTACTAGCAATTTTTGTTTACCCTTAGGGGGAAAAATTTGTTTTATTAAATATGTGTATGTTACAAAAGATCCGCATATAAAGTTTCATGTCATCCTAATCAGAATCCATACGAAACTACAGGAAGACAAATGTTGTGCTAGATTTTAGTAGTTGATGTTTTTATGCCGTTCCATATCGTGTAAACAGAAAGTTGAAGATATTAACTGCAGTCATGGAGTACGGTATTCTAATGTGTACCTCACTGTCGACTTGAATCTATATCAGCGCTCTGTATAACAAAATTTCAGTGGTAGACTTCGTTAATATTACGAAATGGGATAAGGAACCCTTTCTGATATACTCAATAAAATTCTAAAACGTATTAGTCCACATTATTAATGTTTAAAATTGTCCTTCGTTTCGACCAGCAACTGGTCTTCCTCAGGGTATATGTCTGATTGCGACAGTAACTTCGGTCGCAGAATCCCACGCTCGATCCTGTCTGTTATGTTTTCACTTCTGAACCACAGAACCGTTTTACATAATGCATGCTTCGTATTAGGTACAGTTTAGTGGCCAAAAACTAACAAGCAGAAATGATTTCGCATTTAATAATTACATTCGTCTTGATAATTAAGGGCAATGTGAAAGGAGTATCTAAATTGGAAACGTTTGTTTTATCCCGATAATATACGTTTGATGGTCTTTGACACGAAAGTAAGGGTTTTAAAGAGATCGAAACCTCGAGGAAAACTAGTTGCGTAATCATTATGGCTGGGTGTTAACTCTGATTGGCTAACACTACGTGACCGATACATTTATTAGCTGTCCGGAGGTAGGCAGCTGTCCTCTGCATGGCCGATTACTGTTCCTTAGAGTTAATGGAGAGCAGGACAGTACTTGAGAAAACAAATCGCTTGCTTCAAACATGCTTCAATGACAATAGTCCTACGACCTGTATTGAACAACACATTGTTGAAGAACTCTTGAGCACCACTGTACCAACATACACTGCAGGCCATTGAAAATACAAAAGGTTAGTCCAGATCTCAGTCCAGTGGAGGACTAAGGCTGTCGGATGCCCGGAGCGGCGGCAAAACAAAATTAGGCCCCGTTTCGAATTGGCAATCAATGTATTACTTTAAAAAAGTAACTCTCGAGATTTGGAGTACTGCTCCGCCTCCACAGGACGAGAGGCACGACACATCCTAAAAAAATAGACTTCGAGACCTGGAGGACCCAGAAGCCACGGGTGCCAAAAAAAAAAAAAAAAAAAAAAAAAAAAAAAAAAAAAAAAAAAAAAAAAAACAGCCAGTCGTGCCTAGCAATTATGCAGTTTACGCGAATCCTATTTCTTAGTCGTCTGTACTGCATTTTACCTGCTACATTCACTGTATTTTTATGCCTCCAACTTTCATAAAATAATTGAATAATTCCTGTGATATCCAAGCATGTTTCGAAGGGTTTGTCTCATTGATCATAGAACGAAGGCTTTCACGACAGGTGTCGTCATTACTTAAAGCTTCCGGGCTGAGATGCCGTGGTCCATGCATAAAACTTTCCCCTGACGTTTTGCCCTCGGCTGCGGAAGGCATTCTCGGAGGATGCCTACCGCAGACGAGGGCGAAACGTCAGGGGAAAGTTTTATGCATGGACCACGGCATCTCAGCCCGGAAGCTTTAAGTAATGGTTTGTCTCATTATTTTGAAACTGATGTAGTTGTCAACTGTCACATATATCATTAATGTAATACTGCACCATCTTGCGGCCGCCGCCCGAATCTCCCGCGTTTCTTTTGTTCGACTGCAGTGCGTTCATATTTCAACCTGCTTTGAACTATTGCTTAAATTGTTGTGAACATTGTGTACTGGAGCCGTTCGTCTGATTGAAATGCAGAAAACAGGGATGTACGACTGAAGGTTAACATGTTGGCTTCATTGTGGCGTAATTTGACGTTAATTGTATTGTTCTTTTAAGCGAAATAATCATACTACCTGCAAGTAGCCGGCTTTGCCCAGTTTTAAAATAAGGCAAATGTACAAAATTTCAACAAGATCGGAGCAAAACCTTAGATTTTGGCGAAATTCATAAGTACCCTTCACCATGCACCGAACGAAATTTTATGTAGACACTACCCTTCCTCTTGTTTTGAAGGTCAGTTGTGCAAAATTTCACCAAGATCAGTGTGAAGATATAGATTTACACGGACACATTGAAAATGCACTTTCACTTTTTCTCAAAATTTCCGGTTGATTTTCCAAACAATGGAACGAAACCTGTTTAAGAAACTTCCCCATGTTATTTTGTGTACATGTACCATATTTCACGTTATTTGGTTGTCTGGATCTTGAGTTATAAGAGAACAGACAGACAGAAAGCAAATGCATCTTGTAAGTATAGAAATAACCATAAAATCATCATTTTAAGCGGCTATTTTTTGACAGTGTCGGGGTGTCCTAAAGTAAGCCCATCGTGTTGTAAAGTGTAAATGTTAAATTTTTTTGATAGCGTCGGAAGCTTTCTATGACATTAGATTAGGTGAGCCATGAGATAGACACACACCTTCGACTAAGATACATCAACATACAAGAAACGTTCACCACTTGAAGACTACTGAATTCACATTGAAACTTGATGACTTTGCAGTCGTGAACTTTGAAGGGGAAATGTTCCTCGGAATAGTGACTGATGTCAAGGCAGGAGGCTCCGTGGTAATCATCATGGAGAGGTCAAAATATACTGGAAGTGGCCAGAACGAGATGACTGCATTTATTATTCTAAGGAGGATGTTCTTTACAAGATAGCACCTCCAACAACTGTAGGTGAGCGAGGTCTTTTTAATGCGATATGTTCAAATTTAGATTAAGTGCCTTTGTGAATTTTTTATTTTGCTAAACTATAAACCAATATTTTTATATCGATTTAAATAAACATTTTATGGGGTAATTTTGTGCCATTGTTGGTTTTCCATGTATTTCAAAGCGAAAACAAAGCTGGTGGGACAACTTTGTGAAAATTTTTAATACTTGTATAACGTTTCCCGTTGAACATATTGTTTTGTATAACGTACTAGCTGAAAACCCGGATTGCCTGCTATTTATATATTCCTGCCTTCAGTTAGTACGCCGCGGTGGAGTAGCCGAACGGTCTAAGGCGTCTCTCTGCCGAGTGCGCGGTTGCTCACCGTCGGAGGTTCGAGTCCTCCCTGGGGCATGGGTGTGTGTGTGTTGTCCTTAGGTTACTTTACCTTAGTTTAAGTAGCTTGTAAACTACGGACTGATGACCATGCAGTTTGGTCCGACAGATTTACAAATATTTGATTTGATTTAAGTTAGTACTTTTCCTATCCCTTCTCGCTTTCTGTCCATCTACTTTTCTCTAAGAATATGCTATATTCATCGGATAATAAATAAGAAATAAGGGTGTCTCATGTAATGTACAAAATTCTAAGTGCAGTATCCAAAAAATAAACGCAACAGTAATCAAAATACAAATAACATATAAAATGCGTACGATCTCATAGTTATTGACTTATATGTTGTACATTTGTATAATTTTTCAGGTATGTATTCATTTGTATTAGTGCGGTATATCTGTTACTAATTCAATTAGTAGTAAAGGAGTAATGGATTAACACTGTGAGCGTGATGGGGCGATTTTCCATAAACGTCACTGTTTATGTGCTCATATCTCATGAACTACGTTTCGTACTGTGATATAGTTTCGAAGGTACGTCCAGCTGTAAGTGTCTATACTTTCTGTAAAATTACCTGAAGCTACAATTTGTAGTGTAGAAATTATAAATTGAAACGTCATACCGAATACCGAAGTTTTAGTCTATGAACAGCGGATAAGCGAGAAACTTTTTTCCTTTCATTACTTCGATGTGGTTGGCAGTGAGAAAAGTTTAATAAATGTTTGTAATTGCGTTTAAAGTTTGTTGCAAGTCGCTAAGTACTGTGATATAGTGTATTTATAATGTTTGGTCACTTTATGTGGTAATTTCTTGCAACTCTTATTGTTTATGACGTTATATCTTATGAACTATGTGTCGTTTGTGGTTCGTAATCCTACAGCAATTGTTGTATCACGTAAGGAATATGTGTACCAAATTTGTTTGAAATCAGTCCAGTGTTTTTGGAAAAAATGAGCAGCATTGTCGCTTAAGGCAGCAGTTTTCCTCGCATCTCATTGTATATAATATTGTATCTCGTGAACTATGTGTTGTACGTAATTCTTACTCCTACGGGGACCGTCCTCATAGAATGAAGCTGACGTGGACAAAATTGTTAAACGATAGGAGCAAAACTGTGACTTGTATGCAATACGTACAGAAAAACATGCGGACACTATATATAAAGACTAGTTGAAAACCCGGCGTTGCCCGGGTATTTATTTATTTATTTCTGCCATTTTTCAGGTATATATTTATTTGTATGAGGGCTGGATGTCTTTATAATATTTATTTATTTATTTCTGGCATTTTCAGGTATATATTTATTTTATAAGGGCTGTATGTCTGTACAATCTGTTGGGAATACAATTATTAGTAAAGAAGTAACATATTAAAACTGGGTGTGTGATGGCGCGGTATCCATGAACGCTTCTGTTTATGTGCTGATATCTCATGATATACGTATCGTACTGTAATACAATTTAGAAGTTTCAACTATATGTGTGTATACTGTCTGTAAAATTTCCTGTGGCTACAATTTGTAGTATACAAATTATAAATTGTAACGTCATACAGAATGCCGTACTTTTACTCCATTAACAGCGCAAAAGTAGTAACCGAGAAAGTTTTTCCTTTCATCATTTTGCTATGGTTGTCTGCGAGAAAAAGTTTAATAAAGGTTTGAAATTATGTATAAAGTTTGTTGCAAGTCGCTAAGTACTGTCATTCTCTTACAGTGTGTTTCGAAAGTCTCGCCGCATTATGTGGCATTTTTTACGATTCCTATTGTTTATCACGTCATATCTTCTGAACCATGTGTCGTATGTGATTCTTACCCGTACAGCAATTGTTACTTCACGGTAAGGAATGTGTGTACCAAATTTGGTGTAATCGGTCCTGTGGTTTAGCAGAAAATGAGCAGCATTGTTGCAAAATGCAGCAGTTTTTCGCGCATCTCATTGTTTATGACGTCATATATCGTGAACTATATATCGTATGTGATTCTTACACTTACGGCAACCGTCCTCATGGATTGAAGTTTACGTGTACAAAATGTGAGAAAGATTGGATCAAAACTGTAGATTTGCACGGAACACGTACAAACATACGGACACTCTGCTTTATATATTAGATCGTCGCATAGTGATAGGTTGTAGCAGGTTCTTGGTATTAGCTATTCATTCTAGTTCATAACTGACACTCTTCAGCGCATGCGAGAAAAACCTCAAAAACTGTCACGATGTGACCCCATCTTACGCTGCGTATATTTAAACGTGACAAGAGTTCAGTGCATTTGGAATTAATTGTGCAGTGATCATCGCAACTAGCGGAGGAAACTACCCAGGCGAGTAAGTAACGAACAACCGCTGCAAGTATCCTCGCTGACTAGTGGAACCACACAGCAGACGTAAGCGTCCTATGTACCGCACATATTTATTCTTGAAGGTGTGACCCGTCTGTACAACTACATCGACAGCTGTTAGTTTTGTCATGTATGCGTTTCGTTTCTTTTGTCGCGAATATAGATCTCCAACAGAGTAGATACAGCTAGGGATGGACGGACAATTTAAAAGAGAGACACAAATTAATTGTTCTGTATGGACGAGAGCAGAGTGCGCTAAGTGTAGCGGAGACAAAGCGGAGCGGACTGTCCCGGGAGTGCAAACAGCGCGCTGTGTGCAGAGCCAGTCGCTCTGGCTGCGACAGGGCTTAACGGCGCAGCGCCTGCCTGCACTTCACAGGAGTCTCTCATTCCCAGCTGACGGCTAGCAAAGTATTTTACGGGTCGAGCTGAATAATGAAATAATCCTGTAGAGTGGACGCGAATTATTAACACTCGCTGAGCTTTTGTTACTCTGTTCACAAAGTACCTGGACTTCATTTCCATCAAGTAGCGAGTAGATTGTGACGAGATCTACTCAGGAAACCTCTGATGTGAGCTAAAAGAAAAAAAAGTATGTACTATTTTTACAAACAAACAGGATATCGTCGTGAAGCTTTCTCTAAATGAATCTAGGCTCATATCGAGATGTAGATTTGAAACGTCAAAAATGTGCAGTTGTCATACTTGGCATGGTATGAGTTATCCATATTAATAACATTAATAACATCTTTAGTTAAACACATGCATTGATAATGGCCAGTTACTGACATTTTGTAATGATGTCGAAAGTGTCAGTTTAGTAAATTGTGTCTATACATGACAATCAATGTTTTAAGGATTCTTTAGTATCATTTTAATTTATTTATTTATTAAAGTTCTATCCAAAAATTCATCTAAAGTGTAGTATCAGTTGTCTTTCATAAATTCCTTTTATTTCTTTTCAAATACCAGTTGGCTATCTGTCAGACTTTTAATGCTACTTGGTAAGTGACCCAAGACTTTTTGTGGCAGCATAATTCACCCCTTTCTGTGCCAAAGTTAGATTTGAATTGTGAATATCACCCATTCTCCTAGTGTTGTAGCTATGAACACTGCTTTTAACATGAATTCCGTCGGATTGTTAATAACAAATGTCATGAGTGAATATATATATCTCCGCAGGATGATCATGGGTAGGCACCAGCAATTACTTTGATTACACCCGTTTGTACAAACATTAATTTCACCAGGATATGATCCCATATGAAAGCAGTGAATGAAAATAGGCATAGTAAGTTAATTTACTGAGATGTATATCACCAAATTTTGCAATGACCCTGATAGCATAAGTAGCTGACCTCACACGTTTCAGCAGACCTTCAATGTGTTTCTTCCAATTCAATTCCTTGTCAGTGCAAACACCTAAAAATTTGAATATTCCACCTTAGCTACAGATTTATGTCCAAAGTTTAAATTTATTAATGGTGTCACGCTATTTACTGTATGTAACTGTATATACTGGGTTTTATCAATATTTAATGAGAGTCCATTTTTAGAAACCCACTTAATAACTTTCTGAAACATATCCTTTACAATTTCATCGGTTAATTCCTGTTTGTCAGGTGTGTTAGCTATACTTGTATCACCAGGAAGAAGAACTAGCTTAGCATCTTCGTGAACATAGAATGGCAAGTCATTAATATATATATATATATATATATATATATATATATATATATATATATATATATATATATATATATATATATATTACCAACAGCAAAGGATTCAAGACCGAACCTTGTGGGACCCCTTTTTTGATAACTTCCAGTTAGAGGAATTAATTTTTTTCTATATCATGTGAATTGCTTATTTCAACTTTCTGCACTCTTCCAGTGAAGTATTGTGCACTGTCCCATTTATACCCCAATACTTAAGCTTATTAGAAGAATCCCATGTTTTACACTATCAAAATCGATTGAGAGATCACAAAAATTTCCAACTCTTGATGTCCAGTTATTCAAAACATATATTTCATCAGTGAAGGTAAATATAGCATTTCCTGTTGAAAGCTTTTTTGAAAACCAAACTGACACTTTGTTAGAACTTTATTTTTACTTTTTAAACATTTTTGGATAAATCTGTCAGAATTGAGGTGGGGCGGTAGCTGTTGACATCAGACGTATCCCATTTTTAATACAAAGGTTTAAAGGTAGCATATTTCAGTTTATCCGAGAAAATAGCCTGCTTTAAAGAGCTATTACATATATGACTAAAATCCTACGTACGTCTTGGCAACAAGCTTCTGCTCCCCTGCTGGAAATGTCATCAATTCCAAGTGCCCGTTTATTCTTGAGAGAGTTTATTAGCTTCCTAATTTCTGAAGAACAGGTGAGTGGAATTTTAATTATGTCAAATTGTGTAGGTATGGCCTCTTCCATTAACAGCCGTACTGCTTCTAATGATCACTTAGATCCTATTTTCTCTTCAATATTTAAAAAGCAATCATTAGAAATGTTTTCATCTTCTGACTTTCTGTTACTGAAGTTTTCATTTTTTATGGTAATACCCTCTTCTTGTGTTCATGGTTTCCCTGTCTCGCTTTCAATAATATTACAAATTGTTTTAATTTTATTATCAGAGGAACTGATCTAAGACAGGGTACACATGCTTCTGGATTTTTAATAACTTTTCTTAATGTAGCAGAGTTGTTTTTATTATATTTCTTTGTCTCTGGGTTATTACACTTTCTTGTGGATAGATATAGTTCCCTATTTCGGTTACCAGATACAAGAGAGTTTTTAAATGTAACCAGAAACTACATATTTTGACTTCTCTTGACCAGTGTCAGCAAGTACTCCTTTCCGATTACTGTCATCTTCAACTATCGTGTCTCCCTTCATTCTACATTAATTTAGTTGTTTATTTATTTCAAGATAATAAATTCAAGCCACCTGGGAATGGCCGTACGCGTCATGTTACAGACGGCACAGTCGCTCGCGTGGGAGGTTCGAGTCCTCCCTCGGACTTGGGAGTTTACAAATGTTTGTTAAGCTTATGGGACTTAACTACGTGGTCATCAGTCCCTCCAACTGCGACAGGGGAGGGTAGTTGCACTGGAGGACAGCAGACGGCAGCACTTGTGAGCTGTCGATAGCGCCGCCGCTAACAACACTAATTTGACCTATCGCACTGCTCCATCTTAATTTTATTTGACGTGTCATTACAGCAAATTACAGGTTGGCTGGCGCTTTCACTGATAAATCATGACATATCTCTCGTGTATTCCATCGCCAGAGCTGTGACAGATAGCTGCGTGTGTTGTGTTTTTGTTTGGCTGTGGTTTTGATACATCGCGTGAAACACATCAACGTTTGCTGATCAAACTCTTCTTCGAACAACAAATTATTCTAACCGATATTCTTGAGTAAACACCTGGTGACATCTTCCGTGTAGAAAGAAAATAACGGCAATCTCTTTAAAGAATTAAAGCTACACTTAACTTTTTTTCTTCACACTCTATTCGTTTGTGACATAACTGAAACATTTAATGGTTAATCAACCTTCACCAACCGCTATGAATATTTCATGACATGCAAGCATATGTAGACCTATACTTTTTCCAGTCATCACACTAATGACTAGTTTCATAGGAGTGGCACGATTTAATGTCTTCCGTAATGTACTTCGTTTCGTTGTTTACTGTATGTAATCCGGTCTTCATTCACAGGAAAATCTTCTACAGCTCTCTACAGCATTGTGGAAATTATATCTTGATGCCTTAACAGATTTCTTCTACTTGTCAATGTTTTCCATGCTTTCTTTTCTCCCGGACAATTTTCTCATTCTCAGTCTTACCAGTTCATCCAAATTTCAACATTCTTCTCTAACACAACATTTTAGACGCTTAGGTTATCTTCTTACCTGTTTTCCTGCTTCCAGTTTTCCAACTTCATAACAAAGCTGTTTTTTAAAAATACATTTTCAGAAGTTTATTCCTCACATTGATACAAACGTTTGACCTCTGCAGACTGTAAAAAACCATGAATTACCTGCGTTCTTATGTAAGTCTTCTTCGTGAGTCCTGCATATCATAGGATAATTTAACTTTCTGATTGAAGGCTTCTTTAATTTGTTCTACTTCATCACCACTAATATTAAATTTCTCGACATTCTCATTTGTTGTTCATCTCGTTACTTATTTATTTATTTATTTATTTGCATACTCTGAGTCCACATACAGTACCTAGTAGACTATTCATTCAGTCACTCACATCCTGTAATTCTTTTTCATTTAACTAAGAATGGAAATGACATCACCAAGTATTACAGTAGATATCCTTTTACCTTGACTTTTTATCCCATAACTTGAATGTTTTCTTATACTCTCCTTGCGTTTAGCATCAGCAAATATCTGTACACAGCTCGACCCACTTTGCTTGGCTTAGCAAAAATACCTTACTAGTGCTGAGATAAAAAAACATCTGTCCAATACAGCCAGAAAGATACGATGGTTACTTAGGGCACATAATGAGAATTACACGTATTAAAGAATGAAGTTCCATCTTCACACCTTATTTTTCCGCATCATCTATGATCCGTTCTATATGCTTCCTCCAGTATGAAACCATGGCTTCTAGGTCTTATCGACGTTCCCAGATTGTTACCTAAAATACTCCTCCTTATTACTGACAAGGGGGAAACCGAATCGATATTTATATCACTAAAGACAAAGAACTCTTATGGATTAACATGCAGAAAATTACTATTCTGCATCTGTTAGCCCAGTACTTATCTATAATTCTAATTCTTCTTTTCGAAATGGTCAGTTACCTGTCGAACTGAAGTTTTAACTACTAAAGCACATACATAAAAGTTGAAAGACGTAAACCTAAGAAACACTTAGGTGTATTTCTTTGACACCGGTATTTGCTAACTTATTGGAATGTATGTATGTTCAAGGTAAATTTATAATTTGAATTCAATGTAATTTGCTGTCAAATGTACAGTTTGGTTTTCAAAAGTGGTTTAGGAACTTGACATTCTATATTGTCTTTTCTCTGTGAGATACTGAATGCATTAAACAGAATTGTGAGCGTGCTAGGCGTCTTCTTTAGTTTATAATTGGCGATTGATTTTGTAGAGCACAAACTATTGCAGTAGACATTGGAACATTAGTATGGTTGGTTCAATTCTTAATAGTATTGGACCATGGAACGTAATTCTCTGAAGTGTTGAAAATGGCTATAATATGCATTCACTATTGGGCACAGTTAAGTGGTGGGTGCTCCAGGGATCTGATCGGGCGTCGCTTTTGTTTCTTATTCATGTAAATGGGAGAGGATGTGATCAAATGTATCCGAACAGCTGGTTGAAACTGTGTTACAACCTTCGTGGCACTCTCCATTGATGATGTTGAAACTCAATAACGTGTTGGCCCACCCTTAGCTTTGATGACAGCTTCCTCTGCCGTAAGGATACGTTCAATCTGTTGCTTGAAGGTTTCTTGGGGAAAGGCAGTGTGACTAGGCGGCGACATGGTTTGGTTTGTGACTGGGGCGTGACTGTGATGACTTCGTTTTATATTTTGGTTTAGCTTGCGACTTTTAAGCTGTAGATTACGTCTTGATTTTCACAGTTGTATTGGATGTATAGGTTCAAAATTCTATTTGTCACCTTAATATGAAATTTAAGGTGGTAGACCTGGTACTTCTTCGCAGTTAATAAAATTTCTTATCTTTGTTGAAATTTTCACTGTAAATATTGGTTCTGGATTTTAGTTAAACTTAGACTTTTAATGTTTGAGCATGAAAATCCGTTTCTCTGGGGCTGATATTTAATAAACCAAAGAATAAAAATTTGAATCATTGAGTCCCGGTAGTTCAGATAATTTGACGCCCGTCACAAAGATACTGGTTTTGCCTGATCCTTTTCCTTTATAGAATTATCCTTTAGAAAATTTCACCATAAGTTTCTCCTGACCAAAACTGTTAGGTGTATTCCTTCACTTTTAGAATATGCTGGGACAATATTAGGAACCTAATTACTCGAATAACTTTTGAAGACTTTTAAAGGTTCATAGATTCTCTATTTTAAAATCAATAGTTACATTCACTACACTTTCACAGTACACACTTTATAAGTTCACAATTCGTAATTATTTTCGTCAAAGTTTGATTGTGTTAATCTCTCTGGTTCCTATACATTGATTACGAATTTTAATTTTCCGAGATACGTCTTTGAAAAGTTATTGCATTAAACTAGCCAAGTAGTTCAAATTTCAATCTCACGAATGTTCATCACTTTATTACGGGAGGCAGACGTTTCTAATTCTTCCGTTCTAGCCTATCCCGATCACTAATATAATGTTCGCTTTCGCGTATGATCACGATATGAAAGTTTACATCAAAGTTTAAATACATTTTTATCTATCTTGGAATTTAACCGCGTATAATATTTTAGTTATGCACTGAGAGCTCAACACATAGAGAGCTGAAAAAAAGGAAAAAAAAAAAAAAAAAAAAAAAAAAAAAACTTATTCTTTTCATTCTCCACTCCGAGGAGTGGAGCGGGCTGTTTGAGATCCGGCCCATAATGAGTCGCGGTTCTATTCAGCCAATTATCAGACAAGCTGATAGTGGGGCAAAGGGAGAATCCCAATTGGGAATAAGTGGGAGGGGCTTACCAGCTCCAGCATACGCCTTACAACCAAGGAAAACCTCCCGAAAACCTTGGTCAGAGCCGGGGGATTGGGACCAATTTAGTTTATCTCCGGAACTTGTCCCGGACTAAAAATGGATTATCGAGAGAACACGAGTGCACTCACGACAATCAAGGATCGGACGCCCGAGTTACTCTCGTAATCTCGTAGAGATCAGCTCGACCAACATATGGACAAGCATCCCCCTACAGGAACCGCACCCGTGGGCACGGTATCCTGTGCGTCCGTAGAGAGAGAGCTGAGCACATAGTGAGCTAAACACATAGAGAGAGAGAGTAACTCAACTGCGGGTACTGTTTATAATAGCAATCTGACAAATGACCTCTGATATGTTTTGACCTAAGTATTCGCTGGATACTGTTGTTGTTGTTGTGGTCTTCAGTCCGGAGACTGGTTTGATGCAGCTCTCCACAATACCCTATCCTGAGCAAGCCTCTTCATCTCTACATAAGAACGGCAACCTACATCTGTCTGAATCTGCTTACTGTATCCATCTCTTGGTCTTCCTCTGCGATTTTTACCCCACACACTTCCCTCTAATGCTAAATTCACAATTCCTTGATGTCTAAGAATGTGTCCCACCAATCTATCCCTTCTTTTAGTCAAGGTATGCCAGAAATTTCTTTTCCCCCCAATTCTGTTCAGTACCTCCTCATTAGTTACGCGATCCACCCACCTAATCTTCAGCATTCTTCTGTAGCACCATATTTCAAAAGCCTCAATTCTCTTCCTGTCCGCACTGTTTATCGTCCATGTCTCACTCCCATACAAGGCAACACTCCATACAAATGCCCTCAGAAAGGACTTCCTTAGGCTTAAATCAATATTCGATGTTAACAAATTTCTCTTTTTCAAAAACGCTTTTCTACCCATTGCCATTCTGCATTTTATATCCTCTGTACTGCGACCATCATTTGTTATTTTACTGCCCAAGTAACAAAACTCATCTACCTCCTTTATTGCTTCGTTTCCCAATCTAATACCTTCAGCATCACCTGATTTTCTTACACTGCACTCCATTACCCTAGTTTTGCTCTTGTTAATGTTCATCTTATATGCACCTTTCAGCACACTGTCCATTCCGTTCAATTGCTCTTCCAGGTCCTTTGCTGTATCTGACAGAATTACTATGTCGTCGGCAAAACGCAATGTTTTTAATTCTTCCCCCTGAACTTTTATTCCTTCACCAAATTTCTCCTTGCTTTCCTTTATAGCTTGTTCAATGTACAAATTGAATAACATTGGAGAAAGGCTACAACCCTGTCTCACTCCCTTCCCAACCACTGCATCCCTTTCATGCCCTTCAACTCTGACAACCGCTCTCTGGTTTTTGTACAAGTTGTAAATAACCTTACGCTCCCTATATTTTACTCCTGCTTGCTTCAGAACTTTAAAGAGTTTATTCCAATCAACATTGTCAAAAGCCTTCTCCAAATCTACAAAAGCTAGAAATGTAGGTTTGCCTTTTCTTAATCTATCTTCTAGGATAAGCCGTAAAGTAAGTATTGCCTCCCGAGTTCCTACATTTCTCCTGAACCCAAACTGATCTTCCCCGAGGTCGGCTTCTACCAGCTTTTCCATCCGTCTGTATATAATTCGTGTTAATATTTTGCAACCATGACTTATTAAACTGATGGTTCTGTAGTTTTCACACTTGTCTGCACCTGCTTTCTTTGGAATGGGGATTATAACATTTTTCTTGAAGTCTGAGGGTACGTCACCTGTTTCATATATCTTACACACCAGGTGAAACAGGTTTGTCATGGCTGGTTCTCCCAGAGACTTCAGTAGCTCTGAGGGAATATCATCTACTCCAGGGGCCTTGTTTCGACTTAGGTTTTTCAGGGCTCTGTCAAATTCTTCTCTCAGTACAGTATCTCCTATTTCATCTTCATCTACATCCTCCTCCCTTCCTACAATATTGTCTCTGAGTTCATTTCCTTTGTAGAGCCCCTCTATATACTCTTTCCACCTTTCAGCTTTCCCTTCTTTGCTGAGAACTGGTTTCCCATCTGAGTTCTTGATATTAGTTGTGTTGCTTTTCTTGTCCCCAAATGTTTCTTTTATTTTCCTGTATGCAGTATCTATTTTTCCCCTATTTATACATTCTTCTACATCCTTGCATTTGCCTTCTAGCCACTCCTGCTTAGCCATTTTGCACTTCCTGTCAATCTCATTTCTTAGTCGTCTGTACTCCATTTTGCCTGTTTCATTTACTGCATTTTTATATTTTCTCCTTTCATCGATTAAATTTAGTATCTCCTGTGATATCCAATTACTATTACTAATACTATTACTCTGAATTACGGTGATATAATTTGAATTTACTAAAAAAAATTTAAAAATGAGAAAATTCTGTCTCGTAACAAATTATTAAAATTACGTAACGATGAAAAATGTCGGAATACCGTGATTGTAATGCAATGGTCGCGATGTGGTGTTACAGCAGCCAATTATTCACGGACTGCTGCACTGAGGAGAGGTATCGGTGTAGGTCGATGGGGCCTAAAACGAAGGTGGCGATACAAAACATCACAAGGGCGTTATATAGGAATCGAGTCGGGACTCTGTGCATGCCAGTCCATAACAGGAATGATGTTATCATTTAACCACCCCGCTATAGGTGCTCGATTGCGCTGAAAGTTGCAATCGCCATCCGCGAATTGCAGTTCAACAGGCGCTTAAAACATCAATGTAGACCTACGCTGTGACAGAGCCACGCAAAACAGCAACGGGTGAAAGCTCTCTCCATGAAAAAAAAAACACGACCACACCATAATACCAACACCTGCGAAACTTACTGTTGATACTACACACGCTGGCAGATGACGTTCACCGCGCATTCGCCATACCCACACCATCGGATCGCTACATTATGTACAGTGATTTTTCACTCCAAACAGCGTTTTCCACTGTTCAGTCGTCCAATGTTTACAGTTCTTAGACCTTACACTGTACGCCCCTCTTCAACTGTCGGCGGTCTCTGTCAGTCAACAGACGAGTTCTGCCTCTATGCTCTCGTGCTGTACCTGCCCCTTCATGTTTCCACTTTACTGTCACCTATAAGGTAAAGGAGCCAAATTTCGTTCACGTTCCTAATTTCGCCCTCCCTGATTTTCTCCGTTCTGCTGGTAAGGGCGCCATCGGTGATATTTTTCGTTGGTTGTGCTCAAGGCCACCAGTTAGCTGTGGAGCAGCTAATGCGTCCAGCCCTCTTCGTGGCCGTTTGAGAAAACATATTCTCATTTGTCAGAAGGTGAGTTCTCGAAATACTATTTCTAAATGCTCTTTTCGAATTATAATAATGTGTTTATGTAGTTGTATTTGACATATCTGTTTCGGGTAAGATATAAACTGAATGATATGAGGGTTTTGTCATGTTTTATTTATTTCACGTAGTGTAGGAAGTCACCATATTGGCAAGTGGGATGTTCCTATTTTCGTTCCCCCATCTGTTCCTAAATTCGTCCGGGGGACGAAATTTACATCGCGCCTAGGAAGAAGTGGGACAGAGAGACGATGAAATCGGCAATAACTGCGGTGAGAAACAAGGAAATGGGATATAAAGCTGCGAGTAAGACATTTAGTGTGCCTAGGTCAACTGTCAAGGACTATATGAAGAAAGGAGAAGGTAAAAATCGAACAATTTTATTATCTGGAAAATCTTTATAATATACATCAGAGTATGCGATTGTTTGTTTATTTATTTGTTTGTGTGTACGTATTGCATAGAAATCTACAGTTTTGTTCCAATATTTATGAAATTTTGCACAAGTAAACTTCATTTATAAGGACGGTCGTAGTAAGTGTAAGGATCACGAGATATGACGTCATAAACAATGAGATGCGAGGAAAACTGCTGCATTACGTGACAATGTTACACATTTCTTCCTGAACCACTGGACCGATTTCTACCAAATTTGGTACACATCTTCCTTACCGTGCGGTCAATTCTGTAATGGTAAGTACCACATTCGACATCTGTTTCAAGAGCTATAACATCATAAGTAATAGTAATTGTATTAATACAACATATGAGAATGAAATTACTTAGCGACTAGCAACAAGCTTTAAACATAATTTTAAACCTTTATTGAACTATTTCTTGCCGACAACCATAGCAAATTTATGAAAGAAACTAGTTTCTCACTTACTATATTTTCGCTATTCATGGACTAAACCTACGGGATTAGAAATGACGTAACAATTTATAATTTCTACACTACAAATTGTAGCTGCAGGAAATTTTACAGGCATTATACATGCATATAGTTGAATGTGCCTTGTAAATTGTATCACAGTAAGACACGTAGTCCATGAGACATGAGCACAAAAACAGTAACGTTAATGGAAAATCCACCCATCATACACCAAGTTTTAATCTGTTACTTCTAATTGTATTCCCGAGAGATTTTAGAGACATACTGCACTTATACAAAAGACTATATACCTGAAAAATTATACAATTGAACAACATATAATTCAGTAAATATGAGATCGCATGAATTTTATATGTCATTTGTATTGTGATTGCTATCTTTCTCTGTTCTTATACTCCACTTACAATTTTGTACACTATGCAAGACAGCGTTATCTATCTATCTATCTAATATATTGATCATTTGAGGTTCAATGAAAGATGAACGTTATTATGAAATAAGAATTTGGGAAATTACCCGGAAGATTTGATATTTCGAGACAAACTGAAAAAGTCTTTTTCAATAGTATATCAATATCATTCGTCTGATTGAGATAAAATTTTGCATATTTGACGTTCAAAGCAAGAGTAATGTTCTTATGGATTAAAAATTTGGAAAAGCTTCCCGGAAAATTGAAAAATTCAGAAAAAATAGAAAGAGATTTTTCTATGAAATATCGATACCATTCATCTGATAGCAATAAAGTTTTGCACATTCGACATTCAAAGCGAGATGAAGGTTTGAATGAAATAAAAGTTTGGAATAGTTGGCCAGAAGATAGGAAAATTTGTAGAAAACTGAAAGAGCTCTTTTGTTTGGGATATCAATATCATTCGTACGATTGCGATAAAATTTTGCACATTTGACGTTCACCGATACTTAGAGTTTCTGATTATGCCCTTATAAAGCTACTGTGTCTAAAATACATATAATTTAAATCAATATGGTGTATATTAAGAGGTAAGTGATACGAAGTTCACCGGGTCAACTAGTTTCGTATATATTCTCCGATAAATGAAGAGCGGAAGACCTAAAGAATGTAAGTGCCATTTTTTGACTTTCGGTGTTTTTCACTGCTGACCGATCTATGCCTTCGCGCCAATACTCTGCTAAGAGATTTATGTGCTCCAGTTATTCCTTGTAGTTGCTACTGACCCCAAGAGATTGCACTAGTTCTTTGTCCAGATGGGCCTGCGCTGCTAATGGATCTATGTGCCACAGGCATCTGGCGCTAGCCGAACAGCAGTCTGTAGTCAAGGTTATGCCAAAACGCTATTGTTTAGTTACTGAAGCTGTTGATTGCTATCTAAAATGATGTACCTGTTAATAATGGTAATATGAACGCCAGTGATTTTAGTGGTGATGGAAGTGTTGAGAACGTTACGTTCAAGAATAAACAGGATAAGGAAAGATTAAGCGGAATGTCGTACCTCACGCAGAAGAAGCAGAACAAAGGGGGGGAATTGCTGCCAAACAACCGCCATCTTTACAGTATACTTATAATATGAAATAAGCCTACATTATCCAGTTGTAGCAGGTTGATCTACATATTTTTCGTTTGTTTTGTGTTAAGGTGTTTTGCAAGTGTAAGTACAGTTGATATGAAAAATCAGCTCCCAGCTCTTTGAAGAATACCATCAACTTGACCTGAACCTAGAAGGCAATCACCTGATGGGGTTTATAGAGATTTTTCTTACTGAAAGGCGACGCCATGGGACATAATGAAGACGCAGAGAGGTAAAAGGTAGTCAACTCTCTGCTACAGACTTCCTGATGCTACAGGAGACCTCCAAAGAGCATGCAAAGCTACATTTTTAAATACCTTTAATATTTCTGCTAAAAAAATTAACCAATTGTTACGAAGAAAAAATCAGGTTCTGAAGTTATTAAAGTCACATCATTCTTTGATCAAAATAAGCAATCAACAGCCTGATATTATGTCCTGCAAAAGAAGCTTTTCCGATCAGTGTGATTGGGAGAATTTTCATGTACTGAAGAAAGACAAGGCAATGAAATACACTGCAGCTGTGGAATTGATAAAACTTCCAGCTATTGTTCCACTGGCACCAAAAAAGAAAACGATTTTTCCACTATTATTGATTACGTGGACGAAAACAACAAGGACTTTTTCCGACAGCTGTTACTTCCATAAAGTCAATGTTGTCTCGTGGCACTTAGATGTTTTGTGTCCCAGCCTCGTCGCCGCTTTTGTGTCTCGTTTCCGTCGTAGGTGTCGGTGGCCGAGTAGAAAAGTACCGACACAGGAATAAAGGATGCACGCTGGCGCAGGTACAAAGGTGAGCAGCCAGTGGGACAGCAGAAACTAGAAACACTAGAGTAAATTAGAACGAGATGTATATTGCACAGAATTTATACAATACTTAACTTTTACATAGTTCAGTACTGCAGAAAGCTGATACATAGTTGAGGCCTGCCTAGTGCCTATCCGATAGCCAAGTCTTCACTGGTGCCTATCTGATTCCGAAGTGTAAACTGGTTCCTATCTCAGTCCCAAATGAACGATGTCGTTCAGTGGTGGCCACGAGCGGAGTTGTAGCAGAGGGCGCTCGTGGCTGACGTCGTAAGAATGCCGCGCCGTGCGTGCATGGCGGCGCGCGGCGAAGGTAGGTGACGCGCACTTTAGACTTGTGCGACACCACAAGATGTATTAGCTATGACAAAACTTATTGCACTTACACCTTTCTTCATAAAACGCTACGTACCTTTTTGATTTTTCAACATCAGTTGAAAAACCTTTGTCAACATTTGTATAACCATGTAAAGAGTTAACATGTGTTTTGTTAGAAATAAATATCCATTTCTCACAGAGATGTGCAGTTTTCTTCTTTTCCTCAACAATTTCATTTTCGGCAATTCCACTCTTCAAATATGATTTTAGAAAAATGGAGGTGAACAGGTAGAGAGAAGGGATAGGAGAGGTACTAACTTAAGGCAGGAATGAATAAATAAATACCTGGACAAAACCGGGTTTTCAGCTAGTATTACATAAAATTCGGTGGGCAACGTCGGGTTTTTAGATTGTATGCAATATTTGCTGATTCGTTAGGGAGACTAGTGCTTTAAATTGTGTTTGAGGGAACGCCAGTGCAACGTGGTCGAGCAGCGCGGCACCTGCTAAGGTCAGGAGGGCTGCGGAGTTGCCTCAAGTTTAGCCTCCCCCTCTCCCCTCCCACTCCACCACCTCCTCCAGCGCCCAACTGTTCAGATCTTCATCGGGCTGTGCTCCTGCGAGAACTCTCAGGTGCAGGCTCTAGTTTGCCAGGGAGTTGGGCACGGTGCGCTATCAACCTGCGCCCCTGTTAGCAGACCTGCCCGGCGAACAAATTAGTGGATCGTCAGTGTTCCACCCATAGACCTTATAAAAATAACCAAACTCCCTAACGGCACTGCTGTCGAGGGTTAATTTGAACGTTCGCCCGGCCGCCATGGTAGTGGCAAGTGTCAGATAAATACGAGTGTTGTTAGCAGGTAAATCGTGTATTAAATAGCTACTGCGGGATATACAGGGTGTTTCACTAAGTGTGTTTGCCTCTGTAACTTATAAAATAATAGGTGACGGGAAATTTTAATGCGGTAAGTGAACACAAGAAATGTTACTCTTTCTGCGGAGCTATGAACATAGTTTATTGTATCATTTTCAAAAGAGTTACAGCACAGAGATATAATTTTTTAAATGGAACAATAGTTTTTTCTATCGTTCATTGGATTCGTTGAAACCAGCTGCGTCCAAATCAATTTAAACTACATTCCTATCACTGTTAGTTTGGGAGCTACAACCCTTCAAAGTTTAGAGGGCGGAGGCTACGACAGTGTAGCTAACTGGCTGTTGGTCATGAGACAGTGGGCCGTGCCCCAGGGGATAGCCACTCGGCCAGTTAGCTACGCTATCGCAGCCTCCGGCCCCGGAACTTTGAAGGGTTGTAGCTCCCAAACTAACAGTGATAGGAATGTAGTTTAAACTGATTTGGACGCAGCTGGTTTAAACGAACCCAATACACGATAGAAAAAACTATTGTTCCATTTAAAAAATTATATCTTTGTAGTGTAACTCTTTGAAAATGATACAATAAACTATGTTCATAGCTCCGCAAAAAGTGTAACATTTCTTATATTGACCTACCGCATTAAAATTTCCCTTCACCTATTTTTTTATAAGTTACAGAGGCAAACACACTTAGTGAAACACCCTGTATACACAACTGATAGTCACGTTGGTATTGTTATCTATTGAAGTGTACATGAAGCACGATGGTGAAGAGCTGATCAGCGTTTAAATACATAAATCAATTTAAGAAATGAATACTGTCTTCCCATTTATATTTCTCAGGAATACTTGTGGTCAGAGATAGTTACTCTGTCTTAACAGACTGTTAGTCAAGACAGTATCAGGTTGAATGAAATAAATAACAGGCTTTTACAATACTGGTAGCTGTCAAAAGGGAGCTACTTTAGGCAGTACTGGTGGGCAGGAAGTTCAAATAGTTTCATTTTATGATTGTGTAAAATAACTATTGGAGTTACGAAATTATTTGCCTCAATGCAGTTCGAATTTTTGTTTATGAAATTAATATTAGCAACTTGTAACGCAGAATTTAAACGTAATCTGCTTTACATATAGGTACAACAACTGAAAGGGGTTTTCAGAACTGTGTATAGTTTCATATATACATGACACATAGCCACACTGGATACATTTTGTGAAGCTGAACCCTATGACAATAGTTGTTGACTTTTGAGCAGTTCAGGCTACTGTAAGGTATTTGGCTTCCAGCATTAAACGTGCTAAATTCTTGCTAGATACTCTAATTCTAATGTTAGATGCATTACCTAAGAAAAAATTATAGTATTCTTCGTGTTCTTAAAAGAATTTGGTAATGGCTGGTTGCTGTATTAACAAGGTAGAGACGCTACTTTTCACTTTCACAATCGTTTTTTAATATTAGCTGACCAGGCAGCCGTGTTTGATTTTTTGATGCAATGAAATATCTAAATGTTGGAGAATACAGCGCTAAAGCAAAGCCGTAAAGTGTGAAACTCTTCCGAAGTTAATGTTTGTACAAAAGTTTCACAAACGTAGAATATACTGAGAAAGTGCCAAAAAATGGTGTCTGTCGATAAATTCCGTTCATATGCTGCACTTACCACGCTAAAAAACTACATGTTATAGCTGGGTTTCCTTAAGAAGAGGAAACGCTGTTGGCGAATATCTACACCGTATGAGTAATACATTTACACACAACCGATAGTTGCTGTATATTCAAGTAGTCTGAAGCTGTCTTGTAGTTATATATTTCAATTAGACATGGTTTTCGCAACTTAACTCAAATGAATACCCTCTCTAATCGAAAGAAACCTCCGCACATTTGAAGTTGGCGCGGAAGTTTGCCACCACAATGGCCGCCGAGGCGCTCTTCAATTTGTCCGCTGTTCGCAATCGGCCGCTTAGGCGATTGAGGGGGCTTGGTTCCACCATACCTGTGTAGTAGTGACGAAGTTGTGTGTGGCGCTGGAGGATTTGACTTATAGTGCTGCAAGGGGGTGGAAAGGGGGGGGGGGCGTGACAGTATGGAAAGGTTGGATAACTGAGGACATACAGAATAGCTTCCAGTTAACTTGCAGTGGTTAATTACAGGTTATGTGTGGTTTTCATGGGGGTCTTACATATCATTATTCTAAAGTAGTGGCAAGATCAGGTAGTGTAGATTTACTATTCTACATCTACATTTATACTCCGCAATCACCGTAAAGTGCGTGGCGGAGGGTACACTGTACCACTACTAGGCATATCCTTCCCTACTACACTCTCAAATAGACCGAGGGGAAAAATAATGTTTATATGCGTCTGTACGAGTCCTAATTCCTCTTGTATTTGTGATCATTACGCAAAATGTAAGTAGGCGGTAGCAAGATCGAACTACACTCAGCTTCAAATTCCGACCCCCTAAATTTCCTCAACAGAATTTCTCGCATAGAACGTCGTCTTTCCTCCAGCGATACCCCTTTGAGTTCCCGGAGCATTTCCGTGACATTCACGCATTGGTAGAAACTACCAGTAACGAACGTAGCTACTCGCCTCTGAACTGCTTCCACGTATTCTTTTAAACTGATCAGCTGCGGGTCCCAAACATTTGAGCAATACTCAAGACGTGGTCGTAAAAGCGTTTTATACGCAATCTCCTTTACCGGCGAAGTACATTACTAAAAATTTCCGGGTTATTATGCCGCGGTCTTATGGATTTATTATGGAAACCCAATGTTTCGTCCCCGCTTGCGGAGAACATTTTCAAGGGGGATCGTGGCACTTTTGAATGTCCGATAGACACCTTGGCTCGCTACTGACTGAGGCCAAACTCCGTTTACGAGGGCTCGCGCGCAGAGGTGTGACGTCAGATGTTTTTTGATATGCGCGCGCAATTCGTCGTTGCCGATTGCTGTCGTCCGTTAGTATCGTCCCATGGTGGGACTGTTACATTTCTTCTTTACATTTTACAGGTGAAGTACATGTTTCCAAAATTCTCCCAATGACCCGAAGTCGGCTGTCCGCCTTACTCACATCTGTCCTTACATGTTCGTTCCATTTCATATCGCTCTGCAATGTTACGCCTAGATATTTGAACGACGCGACTGCATCAAGACACTCACTACCAAAGCTGTATTCTAACATTATGGGATTGTTTTTTCTACTCATTTGCATCACCTTACATTTTTCTATATTTAGATCAGGCTGCCATTCTTCACACCAATTAGAAAAGTCATTCTGTATGCTATTACAGTCAATTAAAGACGACATCCTGGCATACATCACAGCATCATCAGTAAACAGCCGCAAATTACCAGTCACTCTGTCCATCAAATCATTCATATAGACAGAAAATAATAACGTTCGTATCACACTCTCCTGGAGCACGCCTGACGATACACTCGTCTCTGATGAACACTCGCCGTCGAGAACAACGTACTGCGTTCTATTACTTAGGAAGTCTTCCAGCCAGTCACAAATCTGTGACTTTCAATTCATTTACGTATCGTGTTTCTAATGCCTGTTAACTCGATATTAATAATCATCTGTTTTCCCTATAGAAATAATATCGTGCATTTCGAAAGCAATGTAGAAATCTTTCTGCAAAACATAGGCTAAGAATTTAATTCGTATCCAGAGATTTTTATTGAAACTGAACTATCTATGAAACATATGAGTGGGGAAAAGTCACAACTGTTACACTCTTCTTGCTATCAGTCTGTCGTCTTCCTCCATAATTAGTAAACGATGATGTAAGTGATTCTGAGTGTGGTAAAAGTACTATGGGTATTCAAATGAAAAGGTACGAAACGACATAGTGAGTATAATTCAAAAGGGATCACCAGAGGCCTGAACACAACTGTCACACA
The DNA here is from genome assembly GCA_026315105.1 of Locusta migratoria. Classification (NCBI taxonomy): domain Eukaryota; kingdom Metazoa; phylum Arthropoda; class Insecta; order Orthoptera; family Acrididae; genus Locusta; species Locusta migratoria. Next base: position 35,501,916 of record CM048750.1, on the reverse strand, counting down.
GTTTAACGAGCCGAAGGATTCCGTGTTCCTAGAATTTCAAAAATGTTCAAATATATGTAAAGCTTATGGGACTTAACTACGGGGTCATCAATCCCTAAACTTACAAATTACTTACGCACTAGCTAACACTAAGGACGGCACAAATATCCATGCCCGAGGGGGATTTGAACCCTCGACCGTAGTGGCCGTGCAGACCGTGACTGGAGCGCCTCAGTCCCCTCGGCCACCGCGGCCGGCCCGAGAATTTCTATGACATGAGTAACTCCTCTACTGTGTCGTCCAGTTCGTCGTCCGACTTTAAGTGCTTCCCTTCGAGACGTTTCTTTAGCGGACCAAATAGATGGAAGTTGCAGGGCGACATGTCCGGACTGTAAGGCCGATGCTCAAGCTGATACCACTTGAACTTGGCCAGTGCTCTTTGTGTACCCTGGAGACTTGTGGACGCATGTTGTCATGGAGCAGAATCACTTCCACCGAGAGCATCCCAGACCGTTTGCTGGCTACGAAGTGTCTCACATAAGGCTCCTATAAACCCGAGCTGAACTGTCCGCCATTTTTTCCCCAAGCTGTAGGAGTTACCACGTTCCCGACGAAGCTCACGCGTTACCTCGTGTTTCATTCAACTCGCTAACACTCGCAAACTACTCACTGTATCAACGTGAAACTTTCATCAATGTGTTCGTTAAGAACTACACTACATTTTAATTTTAGTTTTATTTATGGCAAATCTTTATAAACAGCATATACTGATAGTTTGCGACCACGCACTTCCTGACGACGTCACAGTATTTTCGACATGCGATGAACATTTTTTCTGTTGAAGTTAGGTGAAAACATTAAGTGAATAAAATGTTCAAAATGCATCAAATTTTCATCCTCTCCAAACAGAAAATCTGTGAGAAACGTATAACTAATGCCAGTTAAATGTAACGCGCTGGAATCCGCCCGCCCGTCTATTAGTAACACGTCTTCCGTATTTGAGCTCCTAATAATTAGGCACATGTTGTTACTGCATAACATCCATACTTGAAGATAGTGGTACTGACTGCTTTTAACCCATTAAATTTAATAGTTGCACACTACAAAAGTGCTGTGTCTCTATGTAATATGCAATTTAAATATTTTAGTTAAATGAAAAGGATATTCTAAATATCTCAATACAGAGTGCTTTATTATGTGAGGAAATGAGAAAAAGTCAGTTCGTTAGCTAGTGAAGAGATCCTTGCTATCTGTGATTTTCAAGTATTCTCACATGAAATCCTCATTAGATCTAGTAACTTCCGTTCTGTTACTGCTAGGCTTTAAACTGAAGGAAATGTAACTCCTATTAGGTTTTGGAAACTGAGTAGTAGCTCTGAAACTCAATGGACGAAAAGCAAAGAAATAAACATTTGTGAGTGACGGAGGAATATCTGCAAATCGAATAATAAATCATTAACTTTACTCTTTTTCATTCTACAACTACGTATTTCCTTGAATAACGCGACAACTAATGAAGTTTTGCGTAGTAACCATGTGGCAAAATACTCCCCTCTTTGCATGTTATCATTTGTCAAAATATCATTTTGATATCTCTAACCGTGTATGAGATACGCAACGATTTATTCTGGCCTTATCGCCATCCGAAATGAGTGCGCTAAATCATAGCGGTATGAGTGAAAGGTAAAGATCTCCTCGTAAGTCGAAAATAAAATTCAATCCATTAGGAAAGGTTCATCCGCAGCAACATATAGTGCAACAAGCACCAAACGGAATATAATAGCAGCCTCTATTTTTTACTGCAAACTTTTCCTAACGTAGCGCAGTCTCTTCTTTCGAAGCCATTAACGAAATGATGAGCATTTCGACACAATGTTGACATATAAAGATTTAAGTAGGGGAAAAATTAAATATTTCTACCAATTTGTTTTTGCGAAATCGTTCGTGAAAGATGGAAGGGCATGCGGCTCTACGCTGTTAGTGCAGCGCGATTCCAACCATGTTGGGGAAAACATAGCGGACGATTCAGTCTGGGTTTTTAGGAGCTCTAGTCTCACAGTATACGTCACTATTAACGGTTTTTCGTGCTCGAGGAATTCCATATCGTACCTCGGACGTCGAAGAGACGGTATCACCTTGCTTGCTGAGAGCACAGCCTTGTATTTTTTTTAAAGGAAAGTGACGAGGTATGCTTCGCGTCCCTTGATGTCGCACTACGTTATGCCATACCGGAATATTCAAATACCCTACCGAATTGGTTGTTACGACGTTTCCTACCATTTCATTTGAACACCCCTTGTACATATCACTCTTTATTTTTTGTGCTTTATATTTTTTTATATTCTCACGTAACCTTCATTCTGTGACAACCATGTTGTTGTCAAAATTGTTGTTGTAGATATTTACTTATGACAGCAGCTTTGGTGTGATTCAAGGTAAGCAGCAGAACATGTAGCGAGTGGTGTTATACCAGTCAATTGCCTATTACAGTCTCTGAATATCTTTTTGTCAGTGATCGCGCTGTTAGATGCTCAGAGCTTATAAATTCAGTGCCAACCAGAGTTTGCTGCATAAGTAACTGTAGAATCAGAGGTACAAAATGCTAAATGCAGCGACCATCAGTTGCTGGGCATTAAAGCAAACATGTGTAGTTCGACACAAACTGCATCGAACCATACTTCTTTAACTTATCTGTCCATAGTCCATTACGTTAATGTTGTGTTGGACTAGTACCGCTTAGCTTCGGCAACACATACAGATTACCGAAATTCGTAAGATGCGCGAACACACATCTGTATAAATCTGATTTGTATAAAACAATAATCGGTTGGTCTTTGTCCAGTTTCTAAATGGTGGAGAGACTGAAAATTTGTTCTAAGCTGACGCTGAAAACCAAACTCATATTTCACCATAGAAGTGTATATACAGATCTAAAGACACACAAAAAAAAATAATAATGACATATTTTTCAGATGATTGAAATACTTGTTGATGAAGTTTATGGATAACAGCGATCTTACAAGTAATTATTAATTGAAATACCAAAACAGTCTAGATGGCAATTTCTTTTATGTCACTGGTAACCAGTTTCGGTCACTTACATGACTATCATGACTACAACTGTAATGTTGGCCACCGTTTGTGGTATGATGATGCCTTGTTACTTGAATTAATAATTTCGTAATTTACTCATGCTCCGAGATGTCGGTTTAAAAGAGAAGCTATTTTTTAAAGAACGCTGTACAGCACTTAATCTGTTTTGTCCTCGTCGGCCTAACTTTCGAGAGAAGATCTGCTCAGGACTCGTGGGATGCGTGGACAGCTAAAACAGCTACACAGAATAGTAATAGAAGGTTTGTTTAATAAGGAATACAAAATACTCAACTTGGGTCTGTTCTCGCGGTGCGGTCTTCTTGCACGACGCTAGCTGCTCTGAATCATAGTAACTGCCTAGTTCGGAGTGCCCTTGCAGACTCATGTCGGCTTAGATAAAGCTGCCTGTAGAGCGTGCGTCTCTCGGTTGTTCCCTGCTGGATGCGCGGTTGCGGCGTGTGATTGGCTGCCGGTCATCCGCTGCATTCTTAACCATTGTTTTCGTGCGTCTGACGTGTGGCACTGACTTTACGCCACAACATCCCTCCCCCCCCCCCCAAAGCGCAGGACGGTTGTCGTGTAAGGAGCTCGACAACGGGGGAGGAGGCAGGCTCATGGACGTAGTGACGGAGTCTGTAACTGCGGAGGGCGGCAAACTACAGGCCGGGCCCCGCCATTCGGCCTGAGCTCGCGAGGGAACGCCCTCCGAGAAAACCTCCGAAGGGGCCCACGTCCACAGTCTGGGGCGCTGATGATGACGTAGACGATGACTTCGACGTCGGCTTCGGATGCTGCGTGGCTTGCTGGTCCAGGTCCATGGGGTTGTCGAGGGGAGACGGAAGCGGCGAGGGCTCTGTCTCTGTAAAGTCTGGCCGTGGTTGCCATGGCGATCTGCTGCGGGGGCGGCTGCCGAGGTCGTGCGGGCGGCGGAGGCCACGCGGTCGGCGTGTTGCGAGGATCTGCTGAGAGAAACGCAGAAGGATCACGGGGTACACAGCAAGTGCGAAATTCGTTGCGGTGCCTGCGTACAACTCCGTCACGTCCAGGAATTTCAAACATGGAAGCACCGAAATATTTGACAATCTCACCCAACTCCCATCGTCTGCGACCGCAAAAACTCTGTAAAAGACTGGGTTACGCAGAGCGAAGCGATAGTTGTTTTGCTACGGGCGGCGCGGGGGGTTGAAGCACATGGAACAGGTTGCGGTGGCGGCGGCCGTGCAGAAGCTCGGCCGGCGATGACCCTTCTCGTGGAAGCGAGCGGTAGGATACGAGGAACAGTTGCAGAGTTGCCTCTCGTGAGCGCTCCGAACCAAGTTTGTACATCTGCTGCTTAAATGTCCGGACGAAGCGTTCCGCAGCGCCGTTTGACTGTGGATGAAACGGTGCACCGGTGAGATGCTTAATGCATTGCGTTCACATAAAGAGCGAAATTTTTGCGATATGAACTGATGGCCGTTGTCAGAGACTATCAGTTCAGGGAGACCTTCCAGAAAAAAAAAAAAAAAAAAAAAAAAAAAAAAAAAAAAAAAAAAAAAAAAAAAAGAAAGAAAGAAAAGAAAAACGGAAGACAATGCCCTAATCGTGCTACTAGAAGTTTTTGAAGACGTTGTCACTGCAAATGGGTAACCACTAAAAGCATCAACCACAATAAGCCACTTAGCGTTCCAGGAGGGACCAGCATGATCAGTATGCACACGTTTCCATGGTGAATCTGGTCCACGCAAAAAATTTCTGCGGTATGACGGACTTGTTGGTAGCGCAAACTGAACTCTGTGATGTCATCTGTTCAATATGGGCGTCCACATCCTGTCAAGTACTTCTTGCGAGCCATTCCCCAATGTTATTGGTGAGATAAGTTCTTCTTTTTGCAAAGGTCGCGGGATCACCGTCATTTGAAACTAGAATGACACCTCTATGGACTGAAAATTCATTTCTTCTAGCAAAATAGCGAGGCCCCAGTGAATTTTGAATGTCACGTTGTGAGTGACGCCATTCTGTGCGAATGTAGCGCAGCAAAATTCGTAAATCGGGGTCTGTTTCAGTGACCCGAGTAATTTTCCTATAGTCCAATGGCAAGGATAGCTACAAACTACCTTCCTGTGCATCTGTCTGACAACAAGACGTCGCAGAAGCGTCAAAGTCTTTATAAGAGCCAATCGGAAGATGGGAAAGTGCGTCGGCATTCCCATGGCGAGTTGTGGGTCTGTACACAATCTTGTACTGATATTCTGATAAGAGCAATTCCCAGTGTTGCAATTTGTGTGCCGTGCGAGTAGGAAACGGCTTGTCTGGATGAAACAATGACTGCAAAGGCTTTTGATCAATTACTAAATTAAAATTGCTCCCATACAAATAGCGATGGAATTTCGTGACACCATACACTATTCCTAAAGCTTCCTTCTCAATTTGAGAATAACGGCACTGTTTGTTTGTGAAAAGTTTGGAGGGAAACGCTAATGGACGGTACGTATCCGCAAGTCTGTGTGACATCACCGCACCTAGGCCATACGATGATGCGTCATCTTGCAAAACAACTGGTTTTTCCGGATCAAAGTGCACCAGACATCAATCACTGAGGAATGCATCTTTTAACTGTTGAAATGCGCATTGGCATTCTTCTGTCCAAACAAAACGAACGTTTTTATGGCGTAGCCGATGCTCAGGGGCTGCAATTTCTGTTGTGTTAGGCTGCGTCAAAGAACTTCCAGACTGTGAATGACTCAGTTTTGAGATTAACAACAATAACAACCGTTCTCAACGAGTAGCACAGTCCGGGTGGCAGGTGACTACCCAGCCATGGCTGACTGCCGAACCTATCTTTTCTGCCTGTATTTATACGACGACGTTGACCACGTTGGCCTATGTTTCACAAGTGTGGCATAACTGATCGTTGCTTCACATGACTAGTTTCCTACTTCCGATCACGTACATCCCAGGCACTTGTTCCTGTAAGCAATATTTGTTTGGCTGTTACGCAGTACAGCATCCTCGTCGATCCACTTGCGTCACCCGCAGCTCGCTGAGCCGCCCCACTTTACTTGCTGAAATCATAAACATGCTTCTCGCACTCTACGTTAAGTCGCACGCCTGCTTTCAACACAGCACCGCTTCCATGTTCAACTTCTGCGTCAAAGTTCTCTCGCCATTTGCCAACTTTTCTTATATAAAAGTCTATATTCTCTCTACCTCCTACAGCAGATGGGTGCACTTTACTTGCGAGTATTTGGTATCAAATGCTGTACTTCCCACTAAGTTACTAGCAGTGAAATCACTGGCAATCACATTACTATAAATCATCATTGTTAATAAAGATACAGATAGTGTCTGTGAGCTTATTAAACATCAATCTGACCGCATCACATGAGTTTTTCCCCTTTTAAACAGCACATTAAACTGGGCATTCCTGTGAGTGAAGTAAAAGATGTATCTGTCTGCATCCCATTAAAATTTATTTATTATTATTTTAATAAACTGAAACATGAAGACTCACTTTGTACTTAGACTCACTTTGATTTTTGGAATCACTTTCTTCTCTAAACAGACTCCGTTCTCTCGGCTTCATTGGTTAACAAAAGAACATCGCAAAACGTAACTCCACTTTTACACTTCGCTAGACTCTCTCGCGCCGTATTTCACCAGTTTCGTAATAGTACTTAATTATTACGAAAAAAATAGCTATCCATCGTATTCCAGAAATGCAATAAACCAACTGTTCTCAGAGTGATTTTATGTCCTACATTGTCCGGAAGTGCTATTTACATACATTTAAACGTTATTGTTGCATGTTTTGTTCGATGTTTCGTTTTTATTTCAATATTGGTATTTATATTGTTTTTCTATGCAGAATCTCCCCGAGCAAAACATCTTAATTCCCGCGGTAGTCCCGTTAAATTCCTTAACTTATTTTGGCCCACTTTAGGTTACGGTAGTAACACTAAAAGTGGACCTTTGAGATCGTCTTTTTTAAATGAAAATAACGGCTTAACCATTCATCTGTCCGTATGGCCCTAAGGTGTTCCCTGTTTGTAAGATGAACCGTTCAAACGATCAGCACAAAATTTTACAGACATGATTGTGGGCCGCCAGAGACCAGAACCTCCCCTTTTCAAATTTTTCAGACAAAATACGGTAGTAATACCAAAAAAAGCCGTTTAGATTTGACGATGTCTGTCTGTCTGTAACGTATTCCCACTTTTTAGGTCGAACTGTTCAACCGATCAGCACCAAATTTTACAGACATAATTGTTGGCTACCAGAGACCAGAACCTCGCTTTTTCAAATATTTCGGGCAAGACATACGTTAGTAATACCAAAAAAAGCCATTAGTAATGTAATTTCAATTGCAAATAAATCGTTCGTCTGACGCGAAAATTCTCAACAACTTTGTTCCCTAATGTTTCTTTTCATATCTCGAATCGTTTGAGAGATATTTACCAAAATAACGGAGTTTTGGCACCCTCCATTGAAAACGAAATACAGCCGTTCGCAGATGTCATGTGACATTCCTCGGGCAGAACTCTCTGGCATACGCCATCTTGCATTGCGTATTTGATGATTTTCTTATTGTAACTTACACGTTGTCGTTTCAAAGCAATGGCGCACTGAAGATTTAACAAAAACACGTCGTTCTTCGTACGATAACTGATAATCTAATGTCTAAAAATGCCATATTAGCAACAGTTAACAACAGCCATCAATAGTATGAGATTAAAGAACGTAAATCCTTATTGTTAGCTGTAGCGTAGTGGGTAATGTATTGGACTGTGACGCTGAAGGTCAGTGGTTCGGAACCCGCAAGTACATAACTTTTTTTTTTCTTAAAAGGGTCTCAGACACTCTTATTAATTGATTTATTATTATTTTGGTTCAAAATGTTTGCTTGTATTTGTGTAGTTGTTTATGTCATGTCATATCGACGCCACGTTACATTCGCATTGAAATATGAATGTCGGTCATCGTCATGACGTTGTGCCTGTGTCTTGGGTCAAAGTAGACGGCTTGATCGGAACATCAAGTATTGCCATTATAACATTGCCCTTGCTTCGTATGATGCCATAATTGTTAAAGTAGATTCCGCGATTTTTGGACAAGGATTTGATGGTACCGAATTTTTGAATTTCAAATAATTTAGTTAAAGTACAGCACAAAATGAACGTTAAAGCAAATGAACCGCGGGTTGCGTATTAAAGTCGGGTACCATACAGCACCTTATAAGACTTACGGAAAGCATCTAGCTGGATCCTGCGCTTCGTATTGTAGAATCTGGAAATGTTAACTTTTACTTATTTAATACGTGAAAGTTCGAGATACTTTCCGTAGGGGATCAATGTTCTGACTGTTCACTTCGCTTTTCATTGTTGTGTGGCCGTGAGTGGAACCTGAAGTTACTGGTAATGATAGAATAATAAAAAAATGATCGGACTGCATGAAATTACAAAAGAAATGACTGCAGGTTCTAAAATCAAGCTATGTATTGTATAAGGATAATTGATTGATTGATTGAAATTTTGCAGACAATGTGAAGCGATTGTAATGGCGTCTGAACATTAAACTATTACGGATGTCGACTAGCTGAAAACATTAAGAAATTAAATATTTGACGTGGAGGAGTTTGATTTAAATGAAAACCAAAGAGAAGGAATGCTTTTAAATTTAAATAATAGATTTTCAGCAACAGCTTGCATTATTCTTACTTACATGAGTGGATACAGGTATGAAAGACGTCTTTACAGATCGGATACAGACAAGAGAGTGAGTAAAACTACTATACGGTTCCGTCTTCTCGCTTGTTCGGAAGTAGGCGGCCGCGGTGGCCGAGGGGACTGAGGCGCTCCAGTCACGGGCCGCGGTGGAGTAGCCGAGCGGTCTAAAGCGTCTCGCTGCGGAGCGCGCGGTTGCTTGCCGTGGAGGTTCGAGTCCTCCCAGTGGCATGGGTGTGTGTGTCGTCCTTAGGTTAGTAAGTTTGTAAGCTACGGATTGATAACCACGCAGTTTGGTCCGATAGATTTACAAACATTTGAACATTTTTGATCCAGTCACGGTGTGCAGGGCCACTATGGTCAGGGATTCGAATTCCCCCTCGGGCATGGGTATTTGTGCCGTCCTCAGTATTAGCTCATAAGTAGTTTGTAAGTTTAGGGACTGATGACCCCGTAGTTAAGTCCCATAAACAACACAAACATTTGAACTTTTTTTTCTTGTTCGTAAGTAAAAAATGACGAACGAAATTAAATTAGTTGCATTGCGAGTCAGAGGGAACCTGAGGCGATAAGCATCGCTGATCAAAGATAAAAAAATTATTGTATCGTTACACCACAGTCTAACATATACAGTCACAACACTCACTGCTGTAAAATTTGTTACCAACTGACAGTTGCTGGTACACTAGCGCTCCCAGCGGTGGGCAAGCTGCAGAAGTAGTGACGTTTGTTTATAATCGCTTTTGTACGTAATTAACGAAATACTTACTATAATTTTTGCGTTACAAGCATTATTAAAATATCTAGAGACAAACATAATACGGAAATTAATATAAAAACAGCCTAATTTAAATGATTCAATGGTATAAATTACAACTCCGTCATGAACAAATACTTATGTGTATATTTGCAGCTTATTCTGCTGAAAGTAAGTTGCATATAAACATAATGATATAATAGATTTCTATTATGGGCTGTTCTTACTATGACAGCCAGTTTTTGACGTGTATCAATTCGGTATGAAGTCTATTGATTCTCACATTTTTACTCGTCACTTGTCTTTCTTATACGTGCATATTCTTTTAAGTGTAATTACTTTAGCTTTAAAAAACCAATGTTTTGATTATTCTTGCCGTTTATGGTTCATTTATAGCAACAATTGTGAAATTGGGTTCTTCTTTGTTGGAAAACAGTTTGGTTGCTTTTATCGTTTTATTGCCACGTCTGTGACATTTTTCCTTCAGCTACACCTGTGATGGTTGATTTGGTAGGTTAAATGCCGTATTTATTGCATTCTATATACGTTTCCTATGTTCCACCATCACCGATTTTACTATAATTGTAATGAAGAATACTTAACATTCCTGCGTAGAAACTGACGACTCTCTGCTAAATGGCATGTCTCCTGGTGTTTCCTAGGCAGTCTTTTTTTTTTATTTGAAAATGAAATTATACATTTAAAACCTGTATGTTACAGGATAATTGTAAATTAACTGTCCTGTGATGTACCGTTTCGTATCATGTCAGGGACCTTACGAAACCTAAAAAAGACAAATGGGAAGCTATTTTTTAATTATTACCTATTTATAAGGCACTACATACGTTCCCTAACGTAAAAAGTATGCTGAAGTAAGTCTAAACGATAGTATTCGCACTCATCAACTATTGTATTCAGAAACGTAGCTTTACGGCTGCTTGGAGCGCTGCTATCGCAGCGTGTAACAAAAATCTGTGGGAGTGTCGTGACTGTATTTGTTAGACTGTGGTTACACCATTAAAGCAAGCAGAAAAAGAAATCGGAGATGTATATACATGTGGTGTCTGTTCCGAAAGAACAGAAGTCACTTCTGATCCTGCAGTTGTTATTATTTAATATTCACAGAATATATGACATCAACTGCGATTGGGCAAAGCTGAAAATGTTCGGGGTTCGAACCCGGGTCTCCTGCTTTCCAGGCAATTGCGCTGACCCCTACACCACATTTTTTTTCTTACACCACTGGGGACACACCTGCAAGGACTACCTAAGCACGCCTCCCGTCAGATACAAATTCCCAGCTTCGCCCTGCGCACAGTACTCAAACTCGTAGTTATGAACTAATTCTCGTAAGAGTAAGGGCTTCAAACTTGCCCACCACTCCCCACTAACGATAGGATCATTGTCCGTCACCGGAATATTATATATATACATGTGGCGCCTGTTCCGAAAGAACAGATGTCACTTCTGATCCTGCAGTTGTTATTATTTAATATTCACAGAATATATGACATCAACTGTGATTGGGCAAAGCTGAAAATGTGTACCCAGATTCCATATATATATATATATATATATATATATATATATATATATATATATATATACCGGTGACGGGAAATGATCATATCGTTAGTGGAGAGGGGTGGGCAAGTTTGAAGCCCTTACTCTTACGGGAATTAGTTTCATAACTACGAGTTTGAGTACTGTGCGCAGGGCGAAGCTGGGAATTTGTATCTGACGGGAGGCGTGCTTAGGTAGTCCTTACAGGTGCGGTGATCACTGTGTCCCCAGTAGTGTAGGGGTCAGCGCAACTGCCTAGAAAGTAGGAGACTAGGGTTTAAATCCCGGCTGGGTACACATTTTCAGCTTTGCACAATGCAGTTGATGTCATATATTCTGTGAATATTAAATCGGAGGTGTAATGCGTTTTGCAGCTAGGAGGTTGGAGGGTTGTGGGAAGCAGCCTCCAGAAGCAGTGCTTGGGCTGGGAGCGCGGCTGAGGGGCGGGCTGTGGCGTCTCCGTGGCAACCGACTTGTTTCCCGGGCGACTGTGTTTGCGCCACGCCGGCTGTAATGATGTTTGCGCGCGCGGCTTCGGCATGCGTGTTTTCCGCGCCGCGGACGCCGGCGCCGCCAGGGGACAAGAGCGCACTGGTTTGCGAGCCACCGGCGTAGCCAATCTCGAAACAACAACAACTACAGGAGCTAGCGGAAACTGCAACTCCGAAAAGCTGTTGAGACGTGCGGCATGTCACAGCGTGAAATACGACTAGTGGCGGCACAAGCTGGAACTACGTGGCAGTGGCGGCTGGTGGTAATGTGCTAATGTGCTGCAGCACACTGTAAATATATTACTAAAATTATGCCATTTCTCTTCGAATGCAAGTTAGAAATCGCTGTAAAATTACATCCTTTCTCTTGTAATGCGATCCAGACATCACAATAAAATTATGCCAATTCCCTTCCAATACGTATTAGAATGCTAGTAATAAGGATGAAAACGCATTTTGGAGCTCTCGTTGCGATAGCTGGAAACCAGCTCCGTGTGATGAAGTGGGATTCAGCCGCGCTGGTACGTGTTCAAATGTTCAAATATTTGTAAAGCTTAAGGGACTTAACTACGGGGTCATCAATCCCTAAACTTACAGACTACTTATGAACAAGTTAATCCTAAAGACGGCACAAATATCCATGCCCGAAGGAGGATTCGAACCCTCGACAGTAGTGGCCGTGCAGACCTTGACTGGAGCGCCTCAGTCCCCTCGGCCACCGCAGCCGGCGCTGGTACGTGCGCAGAGAGGCGACGCAGTCGTCTGTTCGCTAGTGCGCATGCGCAGACGTGACGTCAGGCCTGGCGACTCATGTGTGCTGAGATCGACTGCAGCACCAGACCAATATTTCTCTTCGCACTGCGTATAACGGTTGCGGTAGAATAGTATATGGCGAATATTGCGGCATACAGAGTCAGATAGCGCGCTGGATCAGGCGTCTTGCGCGTTGTCTCTCAAACCTACTTGTGTGAGGCTCGTAGTCAAATACCTCTGAGTGCAAATCTTTAATTTCTGTAAATAAAACTTCAATTACAAACAACATTAGTAATGTATAGCCAACATGCGAGTGAAACTGCGTTTTTCAGCCAAGCAGTTTCATTGGTCACCTATGTAGAACGCAGATAACGTGGTGGGGATATTGCTAAGCTCCGTTACTTCCATTGTCAGTCACGCTTTTTATTTTATTATATTTTGTTTCCTGTTTATTTTTGTAATATTGTAGCACACTGGTCAAATTTAGTACGAGCCGCCACTGCTACGTGGTAGCATATGGCGTTGAATAATCTATATCTATAAATGTGAATGTCTGTTAGGTGTACGTTTATCACGTCTGAACCACAAGACATAAAGAGCTAAAAATTTGTACAGTTACTAATGTCTACCGGGGGAAGGCTTTAGGCACGGTTTTATGGCGATCGGATAGCTATGCCGGCCGCGGTGGCCGAGGAGACTGAGGCGCTCCAGTCACGGTCTGCACGGCCACTAAGGTCGGGGGTTCGATTCCCCCCTCGGGCATGGATATTTGTGCCGTCCTTAGTCTTAGCTAGTTCATAAGTTTGTAAGCTTAGGGACTGATAACCCCGTAGTTAAGTCCCATAAGTTCTAAAAACATTTGAACATTTTTTCGGATAGCTATTTTTCTATGTATATTAATGTGAATGTCTGTTCGATGTAGGCTTATCACGTCCGAACGACAAGACGCAGAGACTTAAATATTTGTGCAGTTACTAATTTATACCCGAGGAAGGTTTTAGGCACGGTTTTATAGCGATCTGATTGATATTTAGTAATTTGAACAATATAACGTAAAATGCGGAACAATAAATACTCTTTGTAAATTATATTTACTCTTTGAAAATGGTTTTATTGGTTGCATTGTTGCTTGAGGGTTGATAATGATAAAAGGGTGGAGTATATTGGGGTGGAAATTTATCGGTGTATATAAAATTCTGCATGTGTGTTTGTGTGTTATTATTTCGCTCTGCAGAGAAAACTACAGAACGCAGACGAATCAAAAATGTTCAAATGTTTGTCAAGCTTATGGGACTTAACAACGGGGTCATCAGTCCCTAAACTTACAAACTACTTATGAACTACTTACGAACTAAGACGGCACAAATATCCATGCCCGAGGGGGGATTCGAACCCCCGACCGTAGTGGCCGTGCAGACCGTGACTGAAGCGCCTCAGTCCCCGCAGCCACCGCGGCCGGCGCAGACGAATCGTCTGTGTGTAATTATTGTCCGAAGTCTCCCGTTGTACACCATAGCAGTTCCATGCCGATAGCTACAAGGAGGGTGAAAGATATGGTTGTTGAAAGTCGTCAAATTATAAAGAAAATCGGACTGAAGGCCAGCGATGACGTTTGCGACTCTATAGCAAGGAGTTTACATACAGCGAAACGTGATGCCACAGACCATATCTTTGGTCTATGCGTGCTACAATGTCTTCAGCTCTTTCTCTGTAACGATAAACATACGAATAAGAAAATATAAGAATAAATAAATAAAGCAGTAAAAAAGAAATTTCTTTTAATACACCTATTTAAAAAAGTCGATTTGACGTTCCGCGCATTACATGAAGTGATCGATCTGTGATATTATTACAATCAGTAATGTTGAATTTCTTGATTGGGTTCTTCGAAACGAGTGCATTTTTAAGTGTGATTTGATCTAAACTACTTACTTTCCTGATAAACGGTAAGTGCATAGATTTCTGCAATCTGATAGGAATATTTTTCAGTTCCGCATTATCATCGACATTTCCTAAAAATGAATGAAATTAATTTCATTAATTTAATTGTTATTTAAACTTCGTTTCTTATATATTCTCCTATAATGTTTTCAGAAAGAAGGAAATGGACCGAGAGAAGGCATACAAGAAGTACTAACCGAAGGCAGGAACAAATAAATAAATACCCGGGTAACGCCGGGTTTTCAGCTAGTATTAAAATAAACCGTAAGCTTCTCTTATTGAATCCATCATTGGTGGGAACGGGACAGCGGCTGGTCAAGAGTCTGAAGGAACTGAGATACCAACAGCCTTATGTATAATAAAATATTTATTCTATCACAACCAGTTTCGGCATTCCACTATGCCATCTTCAGGTCCCTGTGTATTAAACAAACCTAAGCAAGTGACTAAGGTAAAAATATAAAAAACAAAAAAGTATTGTATGGTAGCACACTGAAAACACAATATTACAATATAGGAATGAAACTACTATTCAACACCACATAAATAATATGTACAAATGTAGTCAACAATAACATTCATTTCCTTTTTTGAATAATCATATAATAGAGACGTTGCAACGCCAAAGCTGACAAAGGGAATGATAGTGAACGACTAACGAGTCGTTTTTGGCAATAAAACATTAACATGCTTGTCGGCATAGGCACATAGCACTAAAAAGCTAGGACAGCTGCGAGGGTGAAGGTCGGGGTGAGAGTTTATAATAGGAAAAGATTAATTTCTAAAACTCACAACCACCAGCTGCGAACCAAATTCCTAAACATGCAAAAACACTGGAACTGTGATTGCGACTGTTTGACTCGTTTTCTAGGGGACGATATCACACGTTCGCAGCTTCCCTTCCCTGCATATGATTAACAAAACAAATTCATAATAAATTCAAGTTCATGAGAGAAAAGGGTGTACTAACTACTATTTTTGAAAACACGTGAAAGTTCACTTTATGTTGTTTATTTCACAATCTCAGAACCCTGTGGCTGATACGTCTGTACGTCGGCACATTTATCAAATAAAGTTATGGCTCGAGAGCCCCCAGACAAAATGAATATTTGTCGTGAATTGTTTTCACACCACGTGGCTGTCTCAATCACCGTTTATGTTCATGCCTATGCGACGACACGTGTTACATTAACAAATCACAGTCACTTTAATTCAATGCGATGCACACCTTGTTCCACCGGCTAAATATTCACAAACACACAGTAGCATTCCGCATGTGAGCTGTTCTAACCGATTTGCCAACGTACAGCGCTCAGCCAATACATTTCTAAAACTTTACTTAAAATCAAAATAATTACACTACACATTAAATAAATTGTCTTCTTAGGTTTTTATATTGGTATAAACATACTTTGTACTATTTATCATAATCGTGCAATTTCTTATGTCACAGATAAGTTATTTAACTGAATACTTTAAGATAAAATACACAAGATTAATTGAAAATAAAATGAGAAATAGTTAATATATTATTTTTATAAACAAACATTGCCATGCTAGTTGTGAAACTGTCTTGTATTTATTAGTAATTTATTACTTTTCATTGTCAATTAAACACATTTCGTTAGATGTGACTATATCAGCTAATGTATTGTTTATTTATCAACAGGCTATTTTGTAATGAGGGCCTTAAAGGTTCCTAACTGCATCGTATTACTTCAAATGCCAGTAGTATTACAATATTTGTGCATTGCACTGTGCCTGGCATTCGGCATTGTCCCTCTCTCCCCTCACCGGAAACGAACTGGAAAATCGTAAGTTGGAACAAACCACCAACGTCGGCCTGCTCGCTGGCCTCCCGTCAGCTACAAGCACACAGCAAATCTCAACGTGGAGAATTTCTACCTATGGCCTAACTATAAATGTTGTCACTCAATTGTGTACATACATTGCTACCATAATTAATAAGATTAAAATTGTGTAACATTTAGTGCATTGGCATGGTAAATGTTTGCAGTGAACTTCACACTGTTTAATTATCAAATGCTACTGATCACCGGTATTTCTATTAGGCGGTAATCTCATACAGCCCAAAAAATATCTGAGGTTACAGAAAACATCCCACTAAAATATCACAGAAAATGACGAGTAAAGGTAAAAGAAAAGGACAAACTGAACTATAAACATTATTGGCAAGTGCATGGTACATATTTCGCCTGACGTAAATGTAGTGATGAACTACTTATAGAAGCAAAGTACTATTCTAAATTTCGACAGCGAAAGACAATTATGTGTAATTGAACCAGGAGAAAAATGCAACAAGTGACCCTAAAATTACAACCATGTATAGAAATATACGTGGGCTGTGCAAATACTAAAAGTAATATGTTGGTACTATAATCACAGTCACCAACCAAAATTGTGATAACGAGTAACGGCCATCATATAAGGTGTAAATGTACATAAACAAGCCGGAGGAGAAATAATACTGTCATCACAATAACCGTGATCAGGTGGAAGACCATGTCATAAACTCAAACATCACTGTAATATAGAAAGTAAATAGTTGACTAACACAGGAGAAAATGCCACAAACGACCATAAAAATACAATCATGTATATAAATATACCTGGACTGTGTAAATACTAAAAGTAATATGTTGGTACTATAATCACAGTCAACAAATAAAATTGTGAAGACAAGTAACGGCTACCATGTAAAGTGTAAATGTATAAAAGCATATGGGAGGACAAATAATACTGTCATCATACTAACAGTGACAAGGAATAAGACCATGACATTAAACTTAAACATCACTGCAACACAGAAAGTAAATCGTTGTATGACGTATTCATGTCATACTGGGCGCTGAAGCCAGCGTTATACTGATATAACAACTGCATTATCCACCCCATTGTCAGGGCTACCTCAGACAACGAAAGGTAAAAAAAATAAAAATTTGCTGTAACAGACAAGAGTTGGACAGAACTTAGTCACTTGATTAGGTTTGTTTAATACACAGGGACCTGAAGATGGCATAGTGGAATGCCGAAACTGGTTGTGATAGAATAAATATTTTATTATACATACGGCTATTGGTATCTCAGTCCCTTCAGAGTAAACTTCTCTTTCTCTTCCAAGATTGACATCACGACAAAAGAAAGAGTCACCTTTGACAGATTAACAACGAGACCCCCTTGCTGTCTGATATTTGTATTCTTAACACGCTGTCAGAAAAAGATATTAGTACAAACTTTTGCTAGTATTCCATTTCAATAACGAATTAAGACTGATGTACTGCACATGAAACGTGTTTTGATCTTTTTCTGGCTGCGGTTATTTACATCAACCAAATGTCTACCAAAAGTATTAGAAAAAGTAAATTAAATTAAAAAAAAAAGTTTGTGTGTGTTCTACAAGTTTATTTTTGTTTACTTAAGCGGTTTTCGGCTTATTAGGCCATCTTCATAGTATTTACTGCTGTGTCAAAGACGGTACTATGTTTAGATACAGTATGGGAAGAGATGACAAATGTCTCCACTTAGATCAACATACATAGTATAACACTTCTTTGACATTGTGTTATTACAGTTATCAACTTAAAAACTAAACAGTAATAAATGAATCTACAATGTGTGAAGGATAAAACAAGGAATAAATTTGAATATAACCTGGGAACTGAAACTACCTACTATTACAAACAAACTGATAATGCTGATAAATAAATACATATATAAGTGCCTTGTTAATACTTCTGCGCGATAATTATAGATGGCGTTACATATGACAGTCGTAACGCCAGATTGGGAGTGGCATCAAGAACTTAGAATGAATAGTTACTGCATTAGATTAATCTAAAACAAATATGTCTAAAGAAATTAATATTCTAAAAATTCAGATAGATGATAATGAATATTATGTTGTAAGCTACACTGTTTCAGAATTTTCAAAACTTAAAAATAAATCATAATTAATAAATACACAGGAGTTCGGTTTTCTAATTTTATTAAATTTATTTGTTTATGTTCTACCAAGAAGCGACGGAAGAATCAGTCAAAATGAAAAAGTAAGTTCTTGTAAGAACGTAGGCTTTCACGGTCATTATTTTTTTACTCTGAAAATCTTCTGAGCTATTTGTCGCGTCATGATGATATATTTCTCCAACGTTTCGTATCCGTTACAGGAGCCTTCTCCAGGGAATACTGATTCAAGCTCATATAGCGGATCCGAAACGTCGAAGAAATATGTCGTCATGACGCGGCAAAGAATACACTATTCCCTAAAGAAGGCTCCTGTAACGGATTCGAAACGTAAGAGAAATATATTATCACGACGCGGCAAATAGTTCACAAGAATTTCAGTTTTAATTAGAATCTTGTTGTCTTGGTCTTCAGTCCAGTGACTGCTTTGATGCAGCTCTCCACTCTATCCTCAGCAAGCCTCTCCTCATAAGAACGGCAACTTACGTCAGTTTCAATCTGCTTACTGTATTCGTCTCTTGGACTCTCTCTGCGATTTTCACCCACACACTTCCCTCCAATGCTAACTTTTCCTTCATGTATAAGAAGGTGTCCTACGAATGGATCCCTTCTATTAGTCAAGCTATGGCAAATGTTCCTTTTTTTCCCCAATTCTGTTCCGAATTCTTCGCTGTGATAGTTATTCAGGGAGGGGTTTGATTTACCACAATACCTAATATCATCTATGTGGTATGTGTCATCACCAGACCATAGTCAGCGTCCGTTTTCCAGGTGTACTAACATTTTTTTCGGCAGTTTATACATTCCTCGCCATTAAAATTGCTACACCATGAATATGACGTGCTACAGACGCGAAAGATGAAGATGCTGTGATATGTAAATGGTTAGCTTTTCAGAGCATTAACACAAGGTAGGCGCCGGTGGCGACACCTACAACGTGGTGACATGAGGAAAGTTTCCAACCAATTTCTCAAGGTGCTGACCAATTTCTCATACACAAACAGCAGTTGACCGGCTTAGTCTGGTGAAACGTTGTTGTGATGCCACGTGTAAGGAGGAGAAATGCGTAACATCACGTTTCCGACTTTGTTAAAGGGCGGATTTTAGCCTATCGCGATTGCGGTTTATCGTATCGCGATATTGGCCGTGATCCAATGGGTGGGCATGGCTGTAACGGATCGTGCAGCCACGTCTCGATCCCTGAGTCAGCAAGTCAACAGATGGGGACGTTTACAAGACAGCAGCCATCTGCACGAACAGTTCGACGACGTTTTCAGCAGCATGGACTATCAGCTCGGAGACCATGGCTGTGGTTATCATTGACACTGCATCACAGGAGAATCTGTGATGGTGTACGTAACGAAGAACTTGGGTGCACGAATGGCAAAACGTTATTCTTTCGGATGAATTCAGGTCCTGTTTACAGCATCATGATGGTCGGATCCGTGTTTGGCGACATCGCGGTGAACGCACATTGGAAGCGTGTATTCGTCATCGCCATACTGGCGTTTCACCCGGCGTGATGGTATGGGGTGCCATTGGCTACACGTCTCGGTCACCTCTTGTTCGCATCGATGGCACTTTGAACAGTGGCCGTTACATTTCAGATGTGTTACGACCCATGGCTCTACCCTTTCCCTGCGAAACCCTACATTTCAGCAGTATAATGCACGAACGCATGTTGCAGGTCCTGTACGGGCCTTACTGTATACGGAAAATGTTCGATTGTTGCCCTGGTTAGCACATTCTCCAGATGTCTCATCAATTGAAAACGTCTGGTCAATGGTGGCCGAGCAACTGGCTTGTCACAATACGCCAGTAACTACTATTGATGAACTGCATGGGCATCTGTAACTGTACACGCCATCCAAGCTCTGTTTGACTCAATGCCCAAGCATATCAAGGCTGTTATTACGGCCAGAGGTGGTTGTTCTGGGTACTGATCTCTCAGGATCTATGCACCCAAATTGCGTGAAAAAGTGATGACATGTCTGTTCTAGTATATTTATCCAATGAATACCTGTTGATCATCTGCATTTCTTCTTGGTATAGAAATTTTAATGGCCAGTAGTGTATATGGTATGTGAACTTCTAAACTTAAACGGCAAAAAGCCAAGAGCACACGACGCAATTCTAAAAATTCTCGAAATAATCTGAGGACATAATTAGGCCTATCTGTACTGAAGGCCACATTCTTGACCGTCGACGTACGTCTTCCGTTATCGTTTTACATTGATAATCATGTAACTGTGGGATTGGTGATTCGAATCCCGACACAGGCATTTATTATTGAGTTCGAATACCTACAGCACTGAAATATAAAATTCATCAAATATGCGGTAACTAACATATATCCAATTACAATTTTCTATGAAAAATTCACGCCTAGTTGTGCCTTCTTCACTTTTATTATGTCATAGTGTATTAATAAATCTGGTTACTGTTTGAGGGACACCACATACAACATTTTGGGGCAGTACTAAAAATCAGATACTCTTTTATTCCCACCGTGTTGATTGCTTCACACCATCAATATAGTCTCACACATGCTAGTCTGTGTGTGTGTGTGTCATGATGAACATTGAAAAAAGTAATTTTCACAGCAAGGAGAATGATCCTACAGATTCTGCGTTTTACACTCAAATTGTCTTCTATTGCATTACCAGAAAATAGAACCTTATTTACATTTTTGGCACTATTTGGGTTGCAAAAAGCATTTGCAGCCATGTAACAATTTTCTGCTGACAGTATTAGCAAGGATAGTTCCAACCTGTTCTTTCACCCTACAGTTCATCTGGTGAAAATTAATTTACAGACTTGTATTTTCTGATGGATACGGATAGACAGAATCGATGTCATACCTGTAAGGTATAATAATACAAATTACGCCCTGACGGACACATTACTCAGAGCAGAGTTTTATGTTCTTCGTTAAATATTTTATTCTGCGTGTATTTCCCGCAGCAACGTACACTTGTGATTTCCTTCTGTTATCGCATTCCACGATTTTTATGCATCGTCTTGCATCCTTTAAGTAGATCACAGATTTAATTAACTCTTTGTAGTTAAGCCAGTGGTTACGGTAATTATTTTATACTAGCAAACGTGGCAACGCTTCGCAGTAGCTAATGTGCATGGGACATACACCCTAATCTCTTCTTCTTCCTATGTCTATCCTTTACACCCTCCTCTCTTTGCCCTTATCCTCCTCCCCGCTACCTTCACACCTCTCCCTCTTATCCCACATCCTATATCCCTTTTTGAAATACATTTCTTTTCCGAAAATAACTTTCCTGTTTTATGTTAAAAATGACGGGTAAAAGGAAAACAAAACCGCACATATTTAAAGTACAGCTAGGCATGCTTTCCTCTTATCGAGCAGAATAGCAATGCATTTTATGAAATGTTTATTTCTCCTTGAGAGTTTTTGAATTGAAAACAAAATAATTGTAGCATGATCAAAGTTTAATTCCATATGAAACAAAACATATAAATATGACATATGAAACAAAGCAATGGAAATACAACGTATCGAAAGTCTTTGTCTTGCTTTCATTGTTACGTTTGTTTGATGAACGATATATTTTTGTCTTTCCGTCCGGAGAGAAAACGAACATTGCAGATGGTTTACCAACTCTGGAACACTCCACGTACAACTGCCCATGGCAATTCAAGATTTATTCCACAAACATCCAACAACTGGCCTTGCACTTTATCAATCATTGCGTTGCACGTACATCGACCGATATTACGACGTCGCAATTGAAGATTGTACTAAGAAAATAACCCACGATCTTTACTCAATTATTTTGTAACTAAAAATTCCACGAACTAACATCAATTTTATCTTTACAACACTCTAAAGATATGATCACACTGAAAACACCATGGATGTGAGAATAATGCGGACGGGCATGTGCGAACTGTTGCAAGGAAGTTTTACAGCTTTTCGGGAAGAATCCGCAGGGCGTTAAGCGCCTTTTCGTCACTGTGGCTGAAACATGGATACACTAGTATACTCCTGAGATCAAGGAACGATCTAAACAATGATCTAAACAATGGGTTACCAAGGGGGAATCTACACCAAAAACGGTGAAGACCGGTCCTTTGGCCGGAAAGGTTATGGCGACGGTCTTCTGAGATTCGCAAGAGATAATCCTCATCAACTACCTGGAACAGGGTAAAACTATTACAGGTGCATATTATTCATCGATACTGGACCATTTGAAAACCGACTTGCAAGAAAAATGCCGGCGATTGGCCCACAAAAATGTCCTTTCCCATCACGATAGTGCACCAGCTTATACCTCAGCAGTTGTGGTCGCAAAATTATTGGAAATAGGATACCAACTCGTTTCACATCCATCCTATTCTCCTGACGTGGCTCCCTCGGACTACTGTTTGTTTCCGAATTTGTGTAAAGGGATGACGAGACGATGATGTTATTCAAACGAGGAGGTGATTGCAGACATTAATAGCTATTTTTCAGGTTTGGAAAATTCCAATTATTCGGAACGGATCGACAAATTAGAGCAGCGTTGGAGGAAGTCTAAAAACACTATGTCGAAAACTAAAAATGGTTTTCCCCAAACACTTTAGTAGTTTTTATTTTTGCACAGACCTTTCAGACGCCCCTCGTATACCCTGCCTGCAAGTAGGTAAAGAAGAAGATGCCTTTCCACGGGCTGCAAGCGCTCGGAGTCTACAAGCGGGACCTAACGGAAAGAAGCATTAAAGACCTCACGACAGGTGGATGCACAAGGTGTAGACGAAGAAGCAGCAACATATAATTACGTGTCGTACTGCTCGACGAGGTCGCGCTAGCAGTTTGTAACCTCTGGATTTCAGCCGGGACACTGGAAAATAAAGAGTATTCTACATCCTGTGTATTCACTAAGTCATCGGGAAACCGATTAGTGTTGTGTGAGCAATGGATTTCACTGTTTGTAAATACATAACAATATTACTGCAAATATTGAAATGCAACAATTGTAAATAATATAATTCTCACTGCAATTCCTTGCAATTCGTAGTATGAGATTATAATTAGGTGCGAGGTTATATAAATGTAGTTGCACGTTTTGACGTTTATAAATATGGTTTCATTTCCTTTTGTGTTTGTGAAAATTTGGTGCATGCTAGTAGCTACCATCCATATCAAGAAGAACCCAACTAAATGTTGGGCAAACCACGGAGGGGGCGCAGAAAGAGACCTGAATACGGTCTATGTATCTCTCTAGTGTGAGATGTACCCGCCAGAGGATCTTTTGTGGTTTAGCTCCAAGACAGGAGAAATGCAGAAGCAATACTATGAGTTTTGATAGATTCAACGAAAATTATTTGATCAAATGAGGTAGGACAGTAGCTTGCACAATAGTTGCAGTGGTTTTATTTATTATTCTTGCACGATGGACTAAGGAACGTGTGTTGTCATGCTAGAATGCGCATCCAATTCGTTTCCGCCACTGATAAAAAATCAGGGAAGTTCAGAAATTATTTTTTCGGAGATGAAAGTTAAAAATTTTGGAAGTACAAAGCTCAGTTATTTATTTCAGAACTAGGGGATCAAAAATGAAGCAATCTCTAATAATCAATTTATTCTTCATTCCTACTCAGTTTTTAGCAAGTCTGGCTCACAATCCGCGTTGCATTTTGAGTTTAACTGACCGCGTTTTCCGTATCTTTGCCGGTCCTTCCGCCCAGGCAATACTGTAGTAGTCATTGTTAAGGAAATATTTCGTCGTGATCACAGCAAGGGAGAAGGGCTATGGGGATTGACTCTAATTACTTCTAATTTTTCTAAAATAATAATTTCGTGGTTTTCCTTAGAAAAATGTTGTAACTGGCAGTAGATCGTCAACTGGGTTGGAAATATATATTGCATCGGAAAGGTAATATTTCATTTCAGGAAAGCTATTTGTCTAGTTTCCTCACATTTGTGAACATTTATCGATTGTGAAACTTAGCGCCTCGGACAGTGCTATTTCTTGTGTGTGAATGCGACAGGCCCGCAGTTATTATTTAAAGATAACCAGTAGTGGATCCTTTCGCCGAAGCGCAAGAATTATGCATAGACAGCCATTGCACGCTCAGTTGGCTGAAGGACGAAGTTTTCACCTGTATGAGCTACAGATAAAGTTTCAGGGACTCCACACGACATGATGGAGTCTTCATTTTATCAGCGACAATACGCCGAGCTGCCACATTGCTGAAAGAATTTATACTTGTCAGGTCTTAATAATTTTCATAAATTATTAATGTTTTCTTTGACCGAAAGACATTTACATCATCTGGAGCTGAATTTCGTAACTAAGTACATTACGAACAGTTTCACGTGTAAAGTCTTACTAGCAAACAGTGAACACGAACAGGATGAGTTAATTTTCAACTGGAATTTAAGATACACAGTCAAATACTTTAATAGACTTAGAATATCCTCCCACCCCCCACCATCTGCAAACGAAAAATATTAAAATACACACCAGTTTCGACACGATCTTCACCCTGGCCAGCCATATATTCTTTGGGTCATATCTAGTCTCCGATACCGCTTTGACCAATGAAGTCATGTTTTAAAAATCTGCCACGAAGTTTCATATCAGCGCACACTCCGCTGCAGAGTGAAAGTTTCATTCTGGAAACATCCCCTAGGCTGTGGCTAAGACATGTCTCCACCATATCCTTTCTTCCAGGAGCGCTAGTCTTGCAAGTTTCGCAGGAGAACTTCTGTGAAGTTTGGAAAGTAGGAGGCGAGGTACTGGCGGAAGTAAAGTTGTGGGGCGGCTTCGTGAGTCGTGTCGGGGTAGCTCAGTGGTAGAGCGCTTGCCCGCGAAAGGCAAAGGTCCCAGGTTCGAGTCCCGGTTCCGGCACGCAATTTTAATCTGCCAGGAAGTTTCATATCAGCGCACACTCCGCTGCAGAGTGAAAGTTTCATTCTGGAAACATCCCCTAGGCTGTGGCTAAGCCATGTCTCCACCATATCCTTTCTTCCAGGAGTGCTAGTCTTGCAAGTTTTGCAGGAGAACTTCTGTGAAGTTTGGAAAGTAGGAGGCGAGGTACTGGCGGAAGTAAAGTTGTGGGGCGGCATCGTGAGTCGTGTCGGGGTAGCTCAGTGGTAGAGCGCTTGCCCGCGAAAGGCAAAGGTCCCAGGTTCGAGTCCCGGTTCCGGCACGCAATTTTAATCTGCCAGGAAGTTTCATATCAGCGCACACTCCGCTGCAGAGTGAAAGTTTCATTCTGGAAACATCCCCTAGGCTGTGGCTAAGCCATGTCTCCACCATATCCTTTCTTCCAGGAGTGCTAGTCTTGCAAGTTTCGCAGGAGAACTTCTGTGAAGTTTGGAAAGTAGGAGGCGAGGTACTGGCGGAAGTAAAGTTGTGGGGCGGCATCGTGAGTCGTGTCGGGGTAGCTCAGTGGTGGAGCGCTTGCCCGCGAAAGGCAAAGGTCCCAGGTTCGAGTCCCGGTCCCGGCACGCAATTTTAATCTGCCAGGAAGTTTCATATCAGCGCACACTCCGCTGCAGAGTGAAAGTTTCATTCTGGAAACATCCCCTAGGCTGTGGCTAAGCCATGTCTCCACCATATCCTTTCTTCCAGGAGTGCTAGTCTTGCAAGTTTCGCAGGAGAACTTCTGTGAAGTTTGGAAAGTAGGAGGCGAGGTACTGGCGGAAGTAAAGTTGTGGGGCGGCATCGTGAGTCGTGTCGGGGTAGCTCAGTGGTAGAGCGCTTGCCCGCGAAAGGCAAAGGTCCCAGGTTCGAGTCCCGGTTCCGGCACGCAATTTTAATCTGCCAGGAAGTTTCATATCAGCGCACACTCCGCTGCAGAGTGAAAGTTTCATTCTGGAAACATCCCCTAGGCTGTGGCTAAGCCATGTCTCCACCATATCCTTTCTTCCAGGAGTGCTAGTCTTGCAAGTTTCGCAGGAGAACTTCTGTGAAGTTTGGAAAGTAGGAGGCGAGGTACTGGCAGAAGTAAAGTTGTCGGGCGGCATCGTGAGTCGTGTCGGGGTAGCTCAGTGGTAGAGCGCTTGCCCGCGAAAGGCAAAGGTCCCAGGTTCGAGTCCCGGTTCCGGCACGCAATTTTAATCTGCCAGGAAGTTTCATATCAGCGCACACTCCGCTGCAGAGTGAAAGTTTCATTCTGGAAACATCCCCTAGGCTGTGGCTAAGCCATGTCTCCACCATATCCTTTCTTCCAGGAGTGCTAGTCTTGCAAGTTTCGCAGGAGAACTTCTGTGAAGTTTGGAAAGTAGGAGGCGAGGTACTGGCGGAAGTAAAGTTGTGGGGCGGCATCGTGAGTCGTGTCGGGGTAGCTCAGTGGTAGAGCGCTTGCCCGCGAAAGGCAAAGGTCCCAGGTTCGAGTCCCGGTTCCGGCACGCAATTTTAATCTGCCAGGAAGTTTCATATCAGCGCACACTCCGCTGCAGAGTGAAAGTTTCATTCTGGAAACATCCCCTAGGCTGTGGCTAAGCCATGTCTCCACCATATCCTTTCTTCCAGGAGTGCTAGTCTTGCCAAGTTTCGCAGGAGAACTTCTGTGAAGTTTGGAAAGTAGGAGGCGAGGTACTGGCGGAAGTAAAGTTGTGGGGCGGCATCGTGAGTCGTGTCGGGGTAGCTCAGTGGTAGAGCGCTTGCCCGCGAAAGGCAAAGGTCCCAGGTTCGAGTCCCGGTCCCGGCACGCAATTTTAATCTGCCAGGAAGTTTCATATCAGCGCACACTCCGCTGCAGAGTGAAAGTTTCATTCTGGAAACATCCCCTAGGCTGTGGCTAAGCCATGTCTCCACCATATCCTTTCTTGCAGGAGTGCTAGTCTTGCAAGTTTCGCAGGAGAACTTCTGTGAAGTTTGGAAAGTAGGAGGCGAGGTACTGGCGGAAGTAAAGTTGTGGGGCGGCATCGTGAGTCGAGTCGGGGTAGCTCAGTGGTAGAGCGCTTGCCCGCGAAAGGCAAAGGTCCCAGGTTCGAGTCCCGGTTCCGGCACGCAATTTTAATCTGCCAGGAAGTTTCATATCAGCGCACACTCCGCTGCAGAGTGAAAGTTTCATTCTGGAAACATCCCCTAGGCTGTGGCTAAGCCATGTCTCCACCATATCCTTTCTTCCAGGAGTGCTAGTCTTGCAAGTTTCGCAGGAGAACTTCTGTGAAGTTTGGAAAGTAGGAGGCGAGGTACTGGCGGAAGTAAAGTTGTGGGGCCGCATCGTGAGTCGTGTCGGGGTAGCTCAGTGGTAGAGAGCTTGCCCGCGAAAGGCAAAGGTCCCAGGTTCGAGTCCCGGTTCCGGCACGCAATTTTAATCTGCCAGGAAGTTTCATATCAGCGCACACTCCGCTGCAGAGTGAAAGTTTCATTCTGGAAACATCCCCTAGGCTGTGGCTAAGCCATGTCTCCACCATATCCTTTCTTCCAGGAGTGCTAGTCTTGCAAGTTTCGCAGGAGAACTTCTGTGAAGTTTGGAAAGTAGGAGGCGAGGTACTGGCGGAAGTAAAGTTGTGGGGCGGCATCGTGAGTCGTGTCGGGGTAGCTCAGTGGTAGAGCGCTTGCCCGCGAAAGGCAAAGGTCCCAGGTTCGAGTCCCGGTTGTGGCACGCAATTTTAATATGCCAGGAAGTTTCATATCAGCGCACACTCCGCTGCAGAGTGAAAGTTTCATTCTGGAAACACCCCTAGGCTGTGGCTAAGCCATGTCTCCACCATATCCTTTCTTCCAGGAGTGCTAGTCTTGCAAGTTTCGCAGGAGAACTTCTGTGAAGTTTGGAAAGTAGGAGGCGAGGTACTGGCGGAAGTAAAGTTGTGGGGCGGCTTCGTGAGTCGTGTCGGGGTAGCTCAGTGGTAGAGCGCTTGCCCGCGAAAGGCAAAGGTCCCAGGTTCGAGTCCCGGTTCCGGCACGCAATTTTAATATGCCAGGAAGTTTCATATCAGCGCACACTCCGCTGCAGAGTGAAAGTTTCATTCTGGAAACATCCCCTAGGCTGTGGCTAAGCCATGTCTCCACCATATCCTTTCTTCCAGGAGTGCTAGTCTTGCAAGTTTCGCAGGAGAACTTCTGTGAAGTTTGGAAAGTAGGAGGCGAGGTACTGGCGGAAGTAAAGTTGTGGGGCGGCATCGTGAGTCGTGTCGGGGTAGCTCAGTGGTAGAGCGCTTGCCCGCGAAAGGCAAAGGTCCCAGGTTCGAGTCCCGGTTCCGGCACGCAATTTTAATCTGCCAGGAAGTTTCATATCAGCGCACACTCCGCTGCAGAGTGAAAGTTTCATTCTGGAAACATCCCCTAGGCTGTGGCTAAGCCATGTCTCCACCATATCCTTTCTTCCAGGAGTGCTAGTCTTGCAAGTTTCGCAGGAGAACTTCTGTGAAGTTTGGAAAGTAGGAGGCGAGGTACTGGCGGAAGTAAAGTTGTGGGGCGGCATCGTGAGTCGTGTCGGGGTAGCTCAGTGGTAGAGCGCTTGCCCGCGAAAGGCAAAGGTCCCAGGTTCGAGTCCCGGTTCCGGCACGATATTTTAATCTGCCAGGAAGTTTCATATCAGCGCACACTCCACTGCAGAGTGAAAGTTTCATTCTGGAAACATCCCCTAGGCTGTGGCTAAGCCATGTCTCCACCATATCCTTTCTTGCAGGAGTGCTAGTCTTGCAAGATTCGCAGGAGAACTTTTGTGAAGTTTGGCAAGTAGGAGGCGAGGTACTGGCGGAAGTAAAGTTGTGGGGCGGCTTCGTGAGTCGTGTCGGGGTAGCTCAGTGGTAGAGCGCTTGCCCGCGAAAGGCAAAGGTCCCAGGTTCGAGTCCCGGTTCCGGCACGCAATTTTAATCTGCCAGGAAGTTTCATATCAGCGCACACTCCGCTGCAGAGTGAAAGTTTCATTCTGGAAACATCCCCTAGGCTGTGGCTAAGCCATGTCTCCACCATATCCTTTCTTCCAGGAGTGCTAGTCTTGCAAGTTTCGCAGGAGAACTTCTGTGAAGTTTGGAAAGTAGGAGGCGAGGTACTGGCGGAAGTAAAGTTGTGGGGCGGCATCGTGAGTCGTGTCGGGGTAGCTCAGTGGTAGAGCGCTTGCCCGCGAAAGGCAAAGGTCCCAGATTCGAGTCCCGGTTCCGGCACGCAATTTTAATCTGCCAGGAAGTTTCATATCAGCGCACACTCCGCTGCAGAGTGAAAGTTTCATTCTGGAAACATTCCCTAGGCTGTGGCTAAGCCATGTCTCCACCATATCCTTTCTTCCAGGAGTGCTAGTCTTGCAAGTTTCGCAGGAGAACTTCTGTGAAGTTTGGAAAGTAGGAGGCGAGGTACTGGCGGAAGTAAAGTTGTAGGGCGGCTTCGTGAGTCGTGTCGGGGTAGCTCAGTGGTAGAGCGCTTGCCCGCGAAAGGCAAAGGTCCCAGGTTCGAGTCCCGGTTCCGGCACGCAATTTTAATCTGCCAGGAAGTTTCATATCAGCGCACACTCCGCTGCAGAGTGAAAGTTTCATTCTGGAAACATCCCCTAGGCTGTGGCTAAGCCATGTCTCCACCATATCCTTTCTTCCAGGAGTGCTAGTCTTGCAAGTTTCGCAGGAGAACTTCTGTGAAGTTTGGAAAGTAGGAGGCGAGGTACTGGCGGAAGTAAAGTTGTGGGGCGGCTTCGTGAGTCGTGTCGGGGTAGCTCAGTGGTAGAGCGCTTGCCCGCGAAAGGCAAAGGTCCCAGGTTCGAGTCCCGGTTCCGGCACGCAATTTTAATCTGCCAGGAAGTTTCATATCAGCGCACACTCCGCTGCAGAGTGAAAGTTTCATTCTGGAAACATCCCCTAGGCTGTGGCTAAGCCATGTCTCCACCATATCCTTTCTTCCAGGAGTGCTAGTCTTGCAAGTTTCGCAGGAGAACTTCTGTGAAGTTTGGAAAGTAGGAGGCGAGGTACTGGCGGAAGTAAAGTTGTGGGGCGGCATCGTGAGTCGTGTCGGGGTAGCTCAGTGGTAGAGCGCTTGCCCGCGAATTTCAAAGGTCCCAGGTTCGAGTCCCGGTTCCGGCACGCAATTTTAATCTGCCAGGAAGTTTCATATCAGCGCACACTCCGCTGCAGAGTGAAAGTTTCATTCTGGAAACATCCCCTAGGCTGTGGCTAAGCCATGTCTCCACCATATCCTTTCTTCCAGGAGTGCTAGTCTTGCAAGTTTCGCAGGAGAACTTCTGTGAAGTTTGGAAAGTAGGAGGCGAGGTACTGGCGGAAGTAAAGTTGTGGGGCGGCATCGTGAGTCGTGTCGGGGTAGCTCAGTGGTAGAGCGCTTGCCCGCGAAAGGCAAAGGTCCCAGGTTCGAGTCCCGGTTCCGGCACGCAATTTTAATCTGCCAGGAAGTTTCATATCAGCGCACACTCCGCTGCAGAGTGAAAGTTTCATTCTGGAAACATCCCCTAGGCTGTGGCTAAGCCATGTCTCCACCATAACCTTTCTTCCAGGAGTGCTAGTCTTGCAAGTTTCGCAGGAGAACTTCTGTGAAGTTTGGAAAGTAGGAGGCGAGGTACTGGCGGAAGTAAAGTTGTGGGGCGGCATCGTGAGTCGTGTCGGGGTAGCTCAGTGGTAGAGCACTTGCCCGTGAAAGGCAAAGGTCCCAGGTTCGAGTCCCGGTTCCGGCACGCAATTTTAATCTGCCAGGAAGTTTCATATCAGCGCACACTCCGCTGTAGAGTGAAAGTTTCATTCTGGAAACATCCCCTAGGCTGTGGCTAAGCCATGTCTCCACCATATCCTTTCTTCCAGGAGTGCTAGTCTTGCAAGTTTCGCAGGAGAACTTCTGTGAAGTTTGGAAAGTAGGAGGCGAGGTACTGGCAGAAGTAAAGTTGTGGGGCGGCTTCGTGAGTCGTGTCGGGGTAGCTCAGTGGTAGAGCGCTTGCCCGCGAAAGGCAAAGGTCCCAGGTTCGAGTCCCGGTTCCGGCACGCAATTTTAATCTGCCAGGAAGTTTCATATCAGCGCACACTCCACTGCAGAGTGAAAGTTTCATTCTGAAAACATCCCTAGGCTGTGGCTAAGCCATGTCTCCACCATATCCTTTCTTCCAGGAGTGCTAGTCTTGCAAGTTTCGCAGGAGAACTTCTGTGAAGTTTGGAAAGTAGGAGGCGAGGTACTGGCGGAAGTAAAGTTGTGGGGCGGCTTCGTGAGTCGTGTCGGGGTAGCTCAGTGGTAGAGCGCTTGCCCGCGAAAGGCAAAGGTCCCAGGTTCGAGTCCCGGTTCCGGCACGCAATTTTAATCTGCCAGGAAGTTTCATATCAGCGCACACTCCGCTGCAGAGTGAAAGTTTCATTCTGGAAACACCCCTAGGCTGTGGCTAAGCCATGTCTCCACCATATCCTTTCTTCCAGGAGTGCTAGTCTTGCAAGTTTCGCAGGAGAACTTCTGTGAAGTTTGGAAAGTAGGAGGCGAGGTACTGGCGGAAGTAAAGTTGTGGGGCGGCTTCGTGAGTCGTGTCGGGGTAGCTCAGTGGTAGAGCGCTTGCCCGCGAAAGGCAAAGGTCCCAGGTTCGAGTCCCGGTTCCGGCACGCAATTTTAATCTGCCAGGAAGTTTCATATCAGCGCACACTCCGCTGCAGAGTGAAAGTTTCATTCTGGAAACATCCCCTAGGCTGTGGCTAAGCAATGTCTCCACCATATCCTTTCTTCCAGGAGTGCTAGTCTTGCAAGTTTCGCAGGAGAACTTCTGTGAAGTTTGGAAAGTAGGAGGCGAGGTACTGGCGGAAGTAAAGTTGTGGGGCGGCATCGTGAGTCGTGTCGGGGTAGCTCAGTGGTAGAGCGCTTGCCCGCGAAAGGCAAAGGTCCCAGGTTCGAGTCCCGGTTCCGGCACGCAATTTTAATCTGCCAGGAAGTTTCATATCAGCGCACACTCCACTGCAGAGTGAAAGTTTCATTCTGGAAACATCCCCTAGGCTGTGGCTAAGCCATGTCTCCACCATATCCTTTCTTCCAGGAGTGCTAGTCTTGCAAGTTTCGCAGGAGAACTTCTGTGAAGTTTGGAAAGTAGTAGGCGAGGTACTGGCGGAAGTAAAGTTGTGGGGCGGCATCGTGAGTCGTGTCGGGGTAGCTCAGTGGTAGAGCGCTTGCCCGCGAAAGGCAAAGGTCCCAGGTTCGAGTCCCGGTTCCGGCACGCAATTTTAATCTGCCAGGAAGTTTCATATCAGCGCACACTCCGCTGCAGAGTGAAAGTTTCATTCTGGAAACATCCCCTAGGCTGTGGCTAAGCCATGTCTCCACCATATCCTTTCTTCCAGGAGTGCTAGTCTTGCAAGTTTCGCAGGAGAACTTCTGTGAAGTTTGGAAAGTAGGAGGCGAGGTACTGGCGGAAGTAAAGTTGTGGGGCGGCATCGTGAGTCGTGTCGGGGTAGCTCAGTGGTAGAGCGCTTGCCCGCGAAAGGCAAAGGTCCCAGGTTCGAGTCCCGGTTCCGGCACGATATTTTAATCTGCCAGGAAGTTTCATATCAGCGCACACTCCACTGCAGAGTGAAAGTTTCATTCTGGAAACATCCCCTAGGCTGTGGCTAAGCCATGTCTCCACCATATCCTTTCTTGCAGGAGTGCTAGTCTTGCAAGATTCGCAGGAGAACTTCTGTGAAGTTTGGAAAGTAGGAGGCGAGGTACTGGCGGAAGTAAAGTTGTGGGGCGGCTTCGTGAGTCGTGTCGGGGTAGCTCAGTGGTAGAGCGCTTGCCCGCGAAAGGCAAAGGTCCCAGGTTCGAGTCCCGGTTCCGGCACGCAATTTTAATCTGCCAGGAAGTTTCATATCAGCGCACACTCCGCTGCAGAGTGAAAGTTTCATTCTGGAAACATCCCCTAGGCTGTGGCTAAGCCATGTCTCCACCATATCCTTTCTTCCAGGAGTGCTAGTCTTGCAAGTTTCGCAGGAGAACTTCTGTGAAGTTTGGAAAGTAGGAGGCGAGGTACTGGCGGAAGTAAAGTTGTGGGGCGGCTTCGTGAGTCGTGTCGGGGTAGCTCAGTGGTAGAGCGCTTGCCCGCGAAAGGCAAAGGTCCCAGGTTCGAGTCCCGGTTCCGGCACGCAATTTTAATCTGCCAGGAAGTTTCATATCAGCGCACACTCCGCTGCAGAGTGAAAGTTTCATTCTGGAAACATCCCCTAGTCTGTGGCTAAGCCATGTCTCCACCATATCCTTTCTTCCAGGAGTGCTAGTCTTGCAAGTTTCGCAGGAGAACTTCTGTGAAGTTTGGAAAGTAGGAGGCGAGGTACTGGCGGAAGTAAAGTTGTGGGGCGGCATCGTGAGTCGTGTCGGGGTAGCTCAGTGGTAGAGCGCTTGCCCGCGAAAGGCAAAGGTCCCAGGTTCGAGTCCCGGTTCCGGCACGCAATTTTAATCTGCCAGGAAGTTTCATATCAGCGCACACTCCGCTGCAGAGTGAAAGTTTCATTCTGGAAACATCCCCTAGGCTGTGGCTAAGCCATGTCTCCACCATATCCTTTCTTCCAGGAGTGCTAGTCTTGCAAGTTTCGCAGGAGAACTTCTGTGAAGTTTGGAAAGTAGGAGGCGAGGTACTGGCGGAAGTAAAGTTGTGGGGCGGCATCGTGAGTCGTGTCGGGGTAGCTCAGTGGTAGAGCGCTTGCCCGCGAAAGGCAAAGGTCCCAGGTTCGAGTCCCGGTTCCGGCACGCAATTTTAATCTGCCAGGAAGTTTCATATCAGCGCACACTCTGCTGCAGAGTGAAAGTTTCATTCTGGAAACATCCCCTAGGCTGTGGCTAAGCCATGTCTCCACCATATCCTTTCTTCCAGGAGTGCTAGTCTTGCAAGTTTCGCAGGAGAACTTCTGTGAAGTTTGGAAAGTAGGAGGCGAGGTACTGGCGGAAGTAAAGCTGTGGGGCGGCATCGTGAGTCGTGTCGGGGTAGCTCAGTGGTAGAGCACTTGCCCGTGAAAGGCAAAGGTCCCAGGTTCGAGTCCCGGTTCCGGCACGCAATTTTAATCTGCCAGGAAGTTTCATATCAGCGCACACTCCACTGCAGAGTGAAAGTTTCATTCTGGAAACATCCCCTAGGCTGTGGCTAAGCCATGTCTCCATCATATCCTTTCTTCCAGGAGTGCTAGTCTTGCAAGTTTCGAAGGAGAACTTCTGTGAAGTTTGGAAAGTAGGAGGCGAGGTACTGGCGGAAGTAAAGTTGTGGGGCGGCATCGTGAGTCGTGTCGGGGTAGCTCAGTGGTAGAGCGCTTGCCCGCGAAAGGCAAAGGTCCCAGGTTCGAGTCCCGGTTCCGGCACGCAATTTTAATCTGCCAGGAAGTTTCATATCAGCGCACACTCCACTGCAGAGTGAAAGTTTCATTCTGGAAACATCCCTAGGCTGTGGCTAAGCCATGTCTCCACCATATCCTTTCTTCCAGGAGTGCTAGTCTTGCAAGTTTCGCAGGAGAACTTCTGTGAAGTTTGGAAAGTAGGAGGCGAGGTACTGGCGGAAGTAAAGTTGTGGGGCGGCATCGTGAGTCGTGTCGGGGTAGCTCAGTGGTAGAGCGCTTGCCCGCGAAAGGCAAAGGTCCCAGGTTCGAGTCCCGGTTCCGGCACGCAATTTTAATATGCCAGAAAGTTTCATATCAGCGCACACTCCGCTGCAGAGTGAAAGTTTCATTCTGGAAACATCCCCTAGGCTGTGGCTAAGCCATGTCTCCACCATATCCTTTCTTCCAGGAGTGCTAGTCTTGCAAGTTTCGTAGGAGAACTTCTGTGAAGTTTGGAAAGTAGGAGGCGAGGTACTGGCGGAAGTAAAGTTGTGGGGCGGCATCGTGAGTCGTGTCGGGGTAGCTCAGTGGTAGAGCGCTTGCCCGCGAAAGGCAAAGGTCCCAGGTTCGAGTCCCGGTTCCGGCACGCAATTTTAATCTGCCAGGAAGTTTCATATCAGCGCACACTCCGCTGCAGAGTGAAAGTTTCATTCTGGAAACATCCCCTAGGCTGTGGCTAAGCCATGTCTCCACCATATCCTTTCTTCCAGGAGTGCTAGTCTTGCAAGTTTTGCAGGAGAACTTCTGTGAAGTTTGGAAAGTAGGAGGCGAGGTACTGGCGGAAGTAAAGTTGTGGGGCGGCATCGTGAGTCGTGTCGGGGTAGCTCAGTGGTAGAGCGCTTGCCCGCGAAAGGCAAAGGTCCCAGGTTCGAGTCCCGGTTCCGGCACGCAATTTTAATCTGCCAGGAAGTTTCATATCAGCGCACACTCCGCTGCAGAGTGAAAGTTTCATTCTGGAAACATTCCCTAGGCTGTGGCTAAGCCATGTCTCCACCATATCCTTTCTTCCAGGAGTGCTAGTCTTGCAAGTTTCGCAGCAGAACTTCTGTGAAGTTTGGAAAGTAGGAGGCGAGGTACTGGCGGAAGTAAAGCTGTGGGGCGGCATCGTGAGTCGTGTCGGGGTAGCTCAGTGGTAGAGCACTTGCCCGTGAAAGGCAAAGGTCCCAGGTTCGAGTCCCGGTTCCGGCACGCAATTTTAATCTGCCAGGAAGTTTCATATCAGCGCACACTCCACTGCAGAGTGAAAGTTTCATTCTGGAAACATCCCCTAGGCTGTGGCTAAGCCATGTCTCCACCATATCCTTTCTTCCAGGAGTGCTAGTCTTGCAAGTTTCGCAGCAGAACTTCTGTGAAGTTTGGAAAGTAGGAGGCGAGGTACTGGCGGAAGTAAAGTTGTGGGGCGGCATCGTGAGTCGTGTCGGGGTAGCTCAGTGGTAGAGCGCTTGCCCGCGAAAGGCAAAGGTCCCAGGTTCGAGTCCCGGTTCCGGCACGCAATTTTAATCTGCCAGGAAGTTTCATATCAGCGCACACTCTGCTGCAGAGTGAAAGTTTCATTCTGGAAACATCCCCTAGGCTGTGGCTAAGCCATGTCTCCACCATATCCTTTCTTCCAGGAGTGCTAGTCTTGCAAGATCGCAGGAGAACTTCTGTGAAGTTTGGAAAGTAGGAGGCGAGGTACTGGCGGAAGTAAAGCTGTGGGGCGGCATCGTGAGTCGTGTCGGGGTAGCTCAGTGGTAGAGCGCTTGCCCGCGAAAGGCAAAGGTCCCAGGTTCGAGTCCCGGTTCCGGCACGCAATTTTAATATGCCAGAAAGTTTCATATCAGCGCACACTCCGCTGCAGAGTGAAAGTTTCATTCTGGAAACATCCCCTAGGCTGTGGCTAAGCCATGTCTCCACCATATCCTTTCTTGCAGGAGTGCTAGTCTTGCAAGACTCGCAGGAGAACTTCTGTGAAGTTTGGAAAGTAGGAGGCGAGGTACTGGCGGAAGTAAAGTTGTGGGGCGGCATCGTGAGTCGTGTCGGGGTAGCTCAGTGGTAGAGCGCTTGCCCGCGAAAGGCAAAGGTCCCAGGTTCGAGTCCCGGTTCCGGCACGCAATTTTAATATGCCAGGAAGTTTCATATCAGCGCACACTCCGCTGCAGAGTGAAAGTTTCATTCTGGAAACATTCCCTAGGCTGTGGCTAAGCCATGTCTCCACCATATCCTTTCTTCCAGGAGTGCTAGTCTTGCAAGTTTCGCAGCAGAACTTCTGTGAAGTTTGGAAAGTAGGAGGCGAGGTACTGGCGGAAGTAAAGTTGTGGGGCGGCTTCGTGAGTCGTGTCGGGGTAGCTCAGTGGTAGAGCGCTTGCCCGCGAAAGGCAAAGGTCCCAGGTTCGAGTCCCGGTTCCGGTACGCAATTTTAATCTGCCAGGAAGTTTCATATCAGCGCACACTCCACTGCAGAGTGAAAGTTTCATTCTGGAAACATCCCCTAGGCTGTGGCTAAGCCATGTCTCCACCATATCCTTTCTTCCAGGAGTGCTAGTCTTGCAAGATTCGCAGGAGAACTTCTGTGAAGTTTGGAAAGTAGGAGGCGAGGTACTGGCAGAAGTAAAGTTGTCGGGCGGTATCGTGAGTCGTGTCGGGGTAGCTCAGTGGTAGAGCGCTTGCCCGCGAAAGGCAAAGGTCCCAGGTTCGAGTCCCGGTTCCGGCACCCAATTTTAATCTGCCAGGAAGTTTCATATCAGCGCACACTCCGCTGCAGAGTGAAAGTTTCATTCTGGAAACATCCCCTAGGCTGTGGCTAAGCCATGTCTCCACCATATCCTTTCTTCCAGGAGTGCTAGTCTTGCAAGTTTTGCAGGAGAACTTCTGTGAAGTTTGGAAAGTAGGAGGCGAGGTACTGGCGGAAGTAAAGTTGTGGGGCGGCATCGTGAGTCGTGTCGGGGTAGCTCAGTGGTAGAGCGCTTGCCCGCGAAAGGCAAAGGTCCCAGGTTCGAGTCCCGGTTCCGGCACGCAATTTTAATATGCCAGGAAGTTTCATATCAGCGCACACTCCGCTGCAGAGTGAAAGTTTCATTCTGGAAACATTCCCTAGGCTGTGGCTAAGCCATGTCTCCACCATATCCTTTCTTCCAGGAGTGCTAGTCTTGCAAGTTTCGCAGCAGAACTTCTGTGAAGTTTGGAAAGTAGGAGGCGAGGTACTGGCGGAAGTAAAGTTGTGGGGCGGCTTCGTGAGTCGTGTCGGGGTAGCTCAGTGGTAGAGCGCTTGCCCGCGAAAGGCAAAGGTCCCAGGTTCGAGTCCCGGTTCCGGTACGCAATTTTAATCTGCCAGGAAGTTTCATATCAGCGCACACTCCACTGCAGAGTGAAAGTTTCATTCTGGAAACATCCCCTAGGCTGTGGCTAAGCCATGTCTCCACCATATCCTTTCTTCCAGGAGTGCTAGTCTTGCAAGATTCGCAGGAGAACTTCTGTGAAGTTTGGAAAGTAGGAGGCGAGGTACTGGCAGAAGTAAAGTTGTCGGGCGGTATCGTGAGTCGTGTCGGGGTAGCTCAGTGGTAGAGCGCTTGCCCGCGAAAGGCAAAGGTCCCAGGTTCGAGTCCCGGTTCCGGCACCCAATTTTAATCTGCCAGGAAGTTTCATATCAGCGCACACTCCGCTGCAGAGTGAAAGTTTCATTCTGGAAACATCCCTAGGCTGTGGCTAAGCCATGTCTCCACCATATCCTTTCTTCCAGGAGTGCTAGTCTTGCAAGTTTCGCAGGAGAACTTCTGTGAAGTTTGGAAAGTAGGAGGCGAGGTACTGGCGGAAGTAAAGTTGTGGGGCGGCATCGTGAGTCGTGTCGGGGTAGCTCAGTGGTAGAGCGCTTGCCCGCGAAAAGCAAAGGTCCCAGGTTCGAGTTCCGGTTCCGGCACGCAATTTTAATATGCCAGAAAGTTTCATATCAGCGCACACTCCGCTGCAGAGTGAAAGTTTCATTCTGGAAACATCCCCTAGGCTGTGGCTAAGCCATGTCTCCACCATATCCTTTCTTCCAGGAGTGCTAGTCTTGCAAGTTTCGTAGGAGAACTTCTGTGAAGTTTGGAAAGTAGGAGGCGAGGTACTGGCAGAAGTAAAGTTGTGGGGCGGCATCGTGAGTCGTGTCGGGGTAGCTCAGTGGTAGAGCGCTTGCCCGCGAAAGGCAAAGATCCCAGGTTCGAGTCCCGGTTCCGGCACCCAATTTTAATCTGCCAGGAAGTTTCATATCAGCGCACACTCCGCTGCAGAGTGAAAGTTTCATTCTGGAAACATCCCCTAGGCTGTGGCTAAGCCATGTCTCCACCATATCCTTTCTTGCAGGAGTGCTAGTCTTGCAAGATTCGCAGGAGAACTTCTGTGAAGTTTGGAAAGTAGGAGGCGAGGTACTGGCGGAAGTAAAGTTGTGGGGCGGCTTCGTGAGTCGTGTCGGGGTAGCTCAGTGGTAGAGCGCTTGCCCGCGAAAGGCAAAGGTCCCAGGTTCGAGTCCCGGTCCCGGCACGCAATTTTAATCTGCCAGGAAGTTTCATATCAGCGCACACTCCGCTGCAGAGTGAAAGTGTCATTCTGGAAACATCCCCTAGGCTGTGGCTAAGCCATGTCTCCACCATATCCTTTCTTCCAGGAGTGCTAGTCTTGCAAGTTTCGCAGGAGAACTTCTGTGAAGTTTGGAAAGTAGGAGGCGAGGTACTGGCGGAAGTAAAGTTGTGGGGCGGCATCGTGAGTCGTGTCGGGGTAGCTCAGTGGTAGAGCGCTTGCCCGCGAAAGGCAAAGGTCCCAGGTTCGAGTCCCGGTTCCGGCACGCAATTTTAATATGCCAGGAAGTTTCATATCAGCGCACACTCCGCTGCAGAGTGAAAGTTTCATTCTGGAAACATCCCCTAGGCTGTGGCTAAGCCATGTCTCCACCATATCCTTTCTTCCAGGAATGCTAGTCTTGCAAGTTTCGCAGGAGAACTTCTGTGAAGTTTGGAAAGTAGGAGGCGAGGTACTGGCGGAAGTAAAGTTGTGGGGCGGCTTCGTGAGTCGTGTCGGGGTAGCTCAGTGGTAGAGCGCTTGCCCGCGAAAGGCAAAGGTCCCAGGTTCGAGTCCCGGTTCCGGCACGCAATTTTAATCTGCCAGGAAGTTTCATATCAGCGCACACTCCACTGCAGAGTGAAAGTTTCATTCTGGAAACATCCCCTAGGCTGTGGCTAAGCCATGTCTCCACCATATCCTTTCTTGCAGGAGTGCTAGTCTTGCAAGATTCGCAGGAGAACTTCTGTGAAGTTTGGAAAGTAGGAGGCGAGGTACTGGCAGAAGTAAAGTTGTCGGGCGGCATCGTGAGTCGTGTCGGGGTAGCTCAGTGGTAGAGCGC
Source organism: Locusta migratoria (assembly GCA_026315105.1). Taxonomy (NCBI): domain Eukaryota; kingdom Metazoa; phylum Arthropoda; class Insecta; order Orthoptera; family Acrididae; genus Locusta; species Locusta migratoria. Next base: position 35,462,090 of record CM048750.1, on the reverse strand, counting down.
TTGCCCGCGAAAGGCAAAGGTCCCAGGTTCGAGTCCCGGTTCCGGCACGCAATTTTAATCTGCCAGGAAGTTTCATATCAGCGCACACTCCGCTGCAGAGTGAAAGTTTCATTCTGGAAACATCCCCTAGGCTGTGGCTAAGCCATGTCTCCACCATATCCTTTCTTCCAGGAGTGCTAGTCTTGCAAGTTTCGCAGGAGAACTTCTGTGAAGTTTGGAAAGTAGGAGGCGAGGTACTGGTGGAAGTAAAGTTGTGGGGCGGCATCGTGAGTCGTGTCGGGGTAGCTCAGTGGTAGAGCGCTTGCCCGCGAAAGGCAAAGGTCCCAGGTTCGAGTCCCGGTTCCGGCACGCAATTTTAATATGCCAGAAAGTTTCATATCAGCGCACACTCCGCTGCAGAGTGAAAGTTTCATTCTGGAAACATCCCCTAGGCTGTGGCTAAGCCATGTCTCCACCATATCCTTTCTTGCAGGAGTGCTAGTCTTGCAAGACTCGCAGGAGAACTTCTGTGAAGTTTGGAAAGTAGGAGGCGAGGTACTGGCGGAAGTAAAGTTGTGGGGCGGCATCGTGAGTCGTGTCGGGGTAGCTCAGTGGTAGAGCGCTTGCCCGCGAAAGGCAAAGGTCCCAGGTTCGAGTCCCGGTTCCGGCACGCAATTTTAATCTGCCAGGAAGTTTCATATCAGCGCACACTCCGCTGCAGAGTGAGAGTTTCATTCTGGAAACATCCCCTAGGCTGTGGCTAAGCCATGTCTCCACCATATCCTTTCTTCCAGAAGTGCTAGTCTTGCAAGTTTCGCAGGAGAACTTCTGTGAAGTTTGGAAAGTAGGAGGCGAGGTACTGGCGGAAGTAAAGTTGTGGGGCGGCATCGAGAGTCGTGTCGGGGTAGCTCAGTGGTAGAGCGCTTGCTCGCGAAAGGCAAAGGTCCCAGGTTCGAGTCCCGGTTCCGGCACGCAATTTTAATCTGCCAGGAAGTTTCATATCAGCGCACACTCCGCTGCAGAGTGAAAGTTTCATTCTGGAAACATCCCCTAGGCTGTGGCTAAGCCATGTCTCCACCATATCCTTTCTTCCAGGAGTGCTAGTCTTGCAAGTTTCGCAGGAGAACTTCTGTGAAGTTTGGAAAGTAGGAGGCGAGGTACTGGCGGAAGTAAAGTTGTGGGGCGGCATCGTGAGTCGTGTCGGGGTAGCTCAGTGGTAGAGCGCTTGCCCGCGAAAGGCAAAGGTCCCAGGTTCGAGTCCCGGTTCCGGCACGCAATTTTAATCTGCCAGGAAGTTTCATATCAGCGCACACTCCACTGCAGAGTGAAAGTTTCATTCTGGAAACATCCCCTAGGCTGTGGCTAAGCCATGTCTCCACCATATCCTTTCTTCCAGGAGTGCTAGTCTTGCAAGATTCGCAGGAGAACTTCTGTGAAGTTTGGAAAGTAGGAGGCGAGGTACTGGCGGAAGTAAAGTTGTGGGGCGGCTTCGTGAGTCGTGTCGGGGTAGCTCAGTGGTAGAGCGCTTGCCCGCGAAAGGCAAAGGTCCCAGGTTCGAGTCCCGGTTCCGGCACGCAATTTTAATCTGCCAGGAAGTTTCATATCAGCGCACACTCCGCTGCAGAGTGAAAGTTTCATTCTGGAAACATCCCCTAGGCTGTGGCTAAGCCATGTCTCCACCATATCCTTTCTTCCAGGAGTGCTAGTCTTGCAAGTTACGCAGGAGAACTTCTGTGAAGTTTGGAAAGTAGGAGGCGAGGTACTGGCGGAAGTAAAGTTGTGGGGCGGCATCGTGAGTCGTGTCGGGGTAGCTCAGTGGTAGAGCGCTTGCCCGCGAAAGGCAAAGGTCCCAGGTTCGAGTCCCGGTTCCGGCACGCAATTTTAATCTGCCAGGAAGTTTCATATCAGCGCACACTCCGCTGCAGAGTGAAAGTTTCATTCTGGAAACATCCCCTAGGCTGTGGCTAAGCCATGTCTCCACCATATCCTTTCTTCCAGGAGTGCTAGTCTTGCAAGTTTCGCAGGAGAACTTCTGTGAAGTTTGGAAAGTAGGAGGCGAGGTACTGGCGGAAGTAAAGTTGTGGGGCGGCTTCGTGAGTCGTGTCGGGGTAGCTCAGTGGTAGAGCGCTTGCCCGCGAAAGGCAAAGGTCCCAGGTTCGAGTCCCGGTTCCGGTACGCAATTTTAATCTGCCAGGAAGTTTCATATCAGCGCACACTCCACTGCAGAGTGAAAGTTTCATTCTGGAAACATCCCTAGGCTGTGGCTAAGCCATGTCTCCACCATATCCTTTCTTGCAGGAGTGCTAGTCTTGCAAGATTCGCAGGAGAACTTCTGTGAAGTTTGGAAAGTAGGAGGCGAGGTACTGGCAGAAGTAAAGTTGTCGGGCGGCATCGTGAGTCGTGTCGGGGTAGCTCAGTGGTAGAGCGCTTGCCCGCGAAAGGCAAAGGTCCCAGGTTCGAGTCCCGGTTCCGGCACGCAATTTTAATCTGCCAGGAAGTTTCATATCAGCGCACACTCCGCTGCAGAGTGAAAGTTTCATTCTGGAAACATCCCCTAGGCTGTGGCTAAGCCATGTCTCCACCACATCCTTTCTTCCAGGAGTGCTAGTCTTGCAAGTTTCGCAGGAGAACTTCTGTGAAGTTTGGAAAGTAGGAGGCGAGGTACTGGCGGAAGTAAAGTTGTGGGGCGGCATCGTGAGTCGTGTCGGGGTAGCTCAGTGGTAGAGCGCTTGCCCGCGAAAGGCAAAGGTCCCAGGTTCGAGTCCCGGTTCCGGCACGCAATTTTAATCTGCCAGAAAGTTTCATATCAGCGCACACTCCGCTGCAGAGTGAAAGTTTCATTCTGGAAACATCCCCTAGGCTGTGGCTAAGCCATGTCTCCACCATATCCTTTCTTCCAGGAGTGCTAGTCTTGCAAGTTTCGCAGGAGAACTTCTGTGAAGTTTGGAAAGTAGGAGGCGAGGTACTGGCGGAAGTAAAGTTGTGGGGCGGCATCGTGAGTCGTGTCGGGGTAGCTCAGTGGTAGAGCGCTTGCCCGCGAAAGGCAAAGGTCCCAGGTTCGAGTCCCGGTTCTGGCACGCAATTTTAATCTGCCAGGAAGTTTCATATCAGCGCACACTCCACTGCAGAGTGAAAGTTTCATTCTGGAAACATCCCCTAGGCTGTGGCTAAGCCATGTCTCCACCATATCCTTTCTTGCAGGAGTGCTAGTCTTGCAAGATTCGCAGGAGAACTTCTGTGAAGTTTGGAAAGTAGGAGGCGAGGTACTGGCGGAAGTAAAGTTGTGGGGCAGCATCGTGAGTCGTGTCGGGGTAGCTCAGTGGTAGAGCGCTTGCCCGCGAAAGGCAAAGGTCCCAGGTTCGAGTCCCGGTTCCGGCACGCAATTTTAATCTGCCAGGAAGTTTCATATCAGCGCACACGCCGCTGCAGAGTGAAAGTTTCATTCTGGAAACATCCCTTAGGCTGTGGCTAAGCCATGTCTCCACCATATCCTTTCTTCCAGGAGTGCTAGTCTTGCAAGTTTCGCAGGAGAACTTCTGTGAAGTTTGGAAAGTAGGAGGCGAGGTACTGGCGGAAGTAAAGTTGTGGGGCGGCATCGTGAGTCGTGTCGGGGTAGCTCAGTGGTAGAGCGCTTGCCCGCGAAAGGCAAAGGTCCCAGGTTCGAGTCCCGGTTCCGGCACGCAATTTTAATCTGCCAGGAAGTTTCATATCAGCGCACACTCCACTGCAGAGTGAAAGTTTCATTCTGGAAACATCCCCTAGGCTGTGGCTAAGCCATGTCTCCACTATATCCTTTCTTCCAGGAGTGCTAGTCTTGCAAGTTTCGCAGGAGAACTTCTGTGAAGTTTGGAAAGTAGGAGGCGAGGTACTGGCGGAAGTAAAGTTGTGGGGCGGCATCGTGAGTCGTGTCGGGGTAGCTCAGTGGTAGAGCGCTTGCCCGCGAAAGGCAAAGGTCCCAGGTTCGAGTCCCGGTTCCGGCACGCAATTTTAATCTGCCAGGAAGTTTCATATCAGCGCACACGCCGCTGCAGAGTGAAAGTTTCATTCTGGAAACATCCCCTAGGCTGTGGCTAAGCCATGTCTCCACCATATCCTTTCTTCCAGGAGTGCTAGTCTTGCAAGTTTCGCAGGAGAACTTCTGTGAAGTTTGGAAAGTAGGAGGCGAGGTACTGGCGGAAGTAAAGTTGTGGGGCGGCATCGTGAGTCGTGTCGGGGTAGCTCAGTGGTAGAGCGCTTGCCCGCGAAAGGCAAAGGTCCCAGGTTCGAGTCCCGGTTCCGGCACGCAATTTTAATCTGCCAGGAAGTTTCATATCAGCGCACACTCCGCTGCAGAGTGAAAGTTTCATTCTGGAAACATCCCCTAGGCTGTGGCTAAGCCATGTCTCCACCATATCCTTTCTTCCAGGAGTGCTAGTCTTGCAAGTTTCGCAGGAGAACTTCTGTGAAGTTTGGAAAGTAGGAGGCGAGGTACTGGCGGAAGTAAAGTTGTGGGGCGGCATCGTGAGTCGTGTCGGGGTAGCTCAGTGGTAGAGCGTTTGCCCGCGAAAGGCAAAGGACCCAGGTTCGAGTCCCGGTTCCGGCACGCAATTTTAATCTGCCAGGAAGTTTCATATGAGCGCTCACTCCGCTGCAGAGTGAAAGTTTCATTCTGGAAACATCCCCTAGGCTGTGGCTAAGCCATGTCTCCACCATATCCTTTCTTCCAGGAGTGCTAGTCTTGCAAGTTTCGCAGGAGAACTTCTGTGAAGTTTGGAAAGTAGGAGGCGAGGTACTGGCGGAAGTAAAGTTGTGGGGCGGCATCGTGAGTCGTGTCGGGGTAGCTCAGTGGTAGAGCGCTTGCCCGCGAAAGGCAAAGGTCCCAGGTTCGAGTCCCGGTTCCGGCACGCAATTTTAATCTGCCAGGAAGTTTCATATCAGCGCACACTCCGCTGCAGAGTGAAAGTTTCATTCTGGAAACATCCCCTAGGCTGTGGCTAAGCCATGTCTCCACCATATCTTTTCTTCCAGGAGTGCTAGTCTTGCAAATTTCGCAGGAGAACTTCTGTGAAGTTTGGAAAGTAGGAGGCGAGGTACTGGCGGAAGTAAAGTTGTGGGGCGGCATCGTGAGTCGTGTCGGGGTAGCTCAGTGGTAGAGCGCTTGCCCGCGAAAGGCAAAGGTCCCAGGTTCGAGTCCCGGTTCCGGCACGCAATTTTAATCTGCCAGGAAGTTTCATATCAGCGCACACTCCGCTGCAGAGTGAAAGTTTCATTCTGGAAACATCCCCTAGGCTGTGGCTAAGCCATGTCTCCACCATATCCTTTCTTCCAGGAGTGCTAGTCTTGCAAGTTTCGCAGGAGAACTTCTGTGAAGTTTGGAAAGTAGGAGGCGAGGTACTGGCGGAAGTAAAGTTGTGGGGCAGCATCGTGAGTCGTGTCGGGGTAGCTCAGTGGTAGAGCGCTTGCCCGCGAAAGGCAAAGGTCCCAGGTTCGAGTCCCGGTTCCGGCACGCAATTTTAATCTGCCAGGAAGTTTCATATCAGCGCACACTCCGCTGCAGAGTGAAAGTTTCATTCTGGAAACATCCCCTAGGCTGTGGCTAAGCCATGTCTCCACCATATCCTTTCTTCCAGGAGTGCTAGTCTTGCAAGTTTCGCAGGAGAACTTCTGTGAAGTTTGGAAAGTAGGAGGCGAGGTACTGGCGGAAGTAAAGTTGTGGGGCGGCATCGTGAGTCGTGTCGGGGTAGCTCAGTGGTAGAGCGCTTGCCCGCGAAAGGCAAAGGTCCCAGGTTCGAGTCCCGGTTCCGGCACGCAATTTTAATCTGCCAGGAAGTTTCATATCAGCGCACACGCCGCTGCAGAGTGAAAGTTTCATTCTGGAAACATCCCCTAGGCTGTGGCTAAGCCATGTCTCCACCATATCCTTTCTTCCAGGAGTGCTAGTCTTGCAAGTTTCGCAGGAGAACTTCTGTGAAGTTTGGAAAGTAGGAGGCGAGGTACTGGCGGAAGTAAAGTTGTGGGGCGGCATCGTGAGTCGTGTCGGGGTAGCTCAGTGGTAGAGCGCTTGCCCGCGAAAGGCAAAGGTCCCAGGTTCGAGTCCCGGTTCCGGCACGCAATTTTAATCTGCCAGGAAGTTTCATATCAGCGCACACTCCGCTGCAGAGTGAAAGTTTCATTCTGGAAACATCCCCTAGGCTGTGGCTAAGCCATGTCTCCACCATATCCTTTCTTCCAGGAGTGCTAGTCTTGCAAGTTTCGCAGGAGAACTTCTGTGAAGTTTGGAAAGTAGGAGGCGAGGTACTGGCGGAAGTAAAGTTGTGGGGCGGCATCGTGAGTCGTGTCGGGGTAGCTCAGTGGTAGAGCGCTTGCCCGCGAAAGGCAAAGGTCCCAGGTTCGAGTCCCGGTTCCGGCACGCAATTTTAATCTGCCAGGAAGTTTCATATCAGCGCACACTCCGCTGCAGAGTGAAAGTTTCATTCTGGAAACATCCCCTAGGCTGTGGCTAAGCCATGTCTCCACCATATCCTTTCTTCCAGGAGTGCTAGTCTTGCAAGTTTCGCAGGAGAACTTCTATGAAGTTTGGAAAGTAGGAGGCGAGGTACTGGCGGAAGTAAAGTTGTGGGGCGGCATCGTGAGTCGTGTCGGGGTAGCTCAGTGGTAGAGCGCTTGCCCGCGAAAGGCAAAGGTCCCAGGTTCGAGTCCCGGTTCCGGCACGCAATTTTAATCTGCCAGGAAGTTTCATATCAGCGCACACTCCGCTGCAGAGTGAAAGTTTCATTTTGGAAGTCATGTTTTACGTCATTCCGTCCCGCACGTGGTTTCAATACCGGTACTCTCTGTTTACGTGTCTGATATTTTTGAAGACACCCTAACTTTCACTTTAAAAAAAGTTATCTGTAGCTTAGCCCTAAGAAGGTTAGGTACAGGTTAAACATTTTTTTTTTCTTTTAGTACGTGAGGCGCGTAGCGTCCGTATCTCCGGTTCAGAAACAATCGATTTACAGTTGTATGTTCGACATAAATATGTCATTTCAGGCCGTAGAACTTAGAGTGCATACTTTCTTTAAAATTACCTAATTATTAAATGTATTCTGAAAACGTGGTATCATTAAGCAGATTGGACCTAATACCGATACCGTGTTGTGGTGACATGTGTTCGTAGTATTTGTCGATTATGTATCACTATTTTTATTTTATATATATATCGGACCAAACTGCTTGGTCATCAGGCCGTAGCTTACATACTACTTAAATCTAGGTAAACTAACCTAAGGACAACACACACACCCATGCCCCAGGGAGGACTCGAACCTCTACATCGATGAACCGCGCGCTCTGCAGCGAGACGCTTTAGACCGCTCGGCTACTCCACCGCGGCGATTATGTATGACGTCATTGGTCAAAGCGGTATCGGAGACTAGAGTTTATCATATTCTTTCTCAGGTAATTCGGGTTTACAGTTCGAAATTCATATTTTTAATACGAGAGTTTGTTATGTGTATGTATATGTTATGCTTCTTTAGGATCCCTCAATATCACTCACGTGTGGCTTGTTTTGCACTTCTTCCTTGTACACAGTACCTCTTCAGTCTCTCGTTTCTTCTGTTCCTTTGTTCTTCCGTTAAGTAGACTTTCATTTTGGTGTCCGGCCACCTGTGACCATCCACCAACCCTTTATACTTCTCCCAGTGCTGTAGTGTTGCCTGCAGATTTCTAAAGCCTTCCAATCATCTCTGACTTCCTTCGCCCATTTATTTTCCGGATGACATGTTGCATTTCATATCTTATTAATCAACCTCTCATCGTCCATCCTCATGATGTGCCCAACAAATCGTATCCTCCTTTTCCGTATCTCGCTCGACATATTTGTAACGTTTTCATGTAGTTCCTGTCGTGTTTCGCGTATCCAGATATCACCATCTTTTTGGTGCCCCCAAAAGTTTCTATTCCTCCTTCTCCAACTGTATACAACCTCTCCTACCGAGTGCAATCGTTTCTGATGCATTCAGTGCAGCATTTCTTAATGTATCTGTGTATTGTCACAATTTGGCATTCCTTGCGAGATTTTTCTAGCCATATGTAGTTTTCACTAAATGCCGAAGCTTCTACGAAAGCTGTAGCCTGTCTACTGCACTACCGTAACTTTGTATTCTACCAGTTATCTTCTCTCACAAATAACGAAAACTGTTGAATTTCTCTACAACTAGACCATCTATCTTAGTCTTGTTATATGCAATCTCGGATAAATTTTTCAGTATTGTCTTTGCCTCTTCTTCTGTCTCATTTAATTGTGACATGTCATCTGCGAATTTTTGTATGTGTTGTAACATCCATCTTCTAACAAATGTAGAATACTTCCGTCACTGAATCGTAGACATTTACGAACTCCTCAAATATCACTATTGTCGTTTCTCCTTTTCTGTGTCTGTCCTCTGTTATCCTTTTGCTACCAAATATCTGTGTATTCAAACATGTGGTAACACGATCTTTCAGCTCGTCATCATCGCTGAAGTGTTGACTACCGAGGACATATTTCAGGTGTAAGAAGAGATGAAATTCGCAAATAGCGAGGTCCGAGCTGTACGGACATTTGCGAGGTCCGAGCTGTACGGACGATGGTAAAACACGTCCCACTGAAATTCACGTACGAGTTGGTTTGTCACATTTGCCGTGTGGAGTCGGGAATCATCGTGAAAAAAGAAAAAAAAAGCGTTTTGACAGTATTCCTCCGCCCTTGTTCTGTATTGCACGACGCAATTTCTTAATGGTCTCGCAGTAACCATGTGCATTGATTGTTTGGACTCGTGGTAAGACCAATCAGAAAACGGTGCACATGACTTTTCAAGGTGCCATGATTTGCTTAGGCTTAACATTCGTTGGGGATGAAGTGTGCCTCCATTCCAATGATTGCCGTTTTGTTTCAGGGGTGTCGTACGATACACAAGTATCGTGCTCCGTGACTGAGAAAGAAAACCATCGACTTCTTCATTGTTGGATGTGAAAAATTGAAGTGCACTGACCATCCGTTGTTTTTTGTGTTGTTCAGTAAGAAATTTGGGTGCCCAACGTGAGAAAGTTCTCGAAATTTCAGTTATTCAGTAACAATCGTATACATTATTTCTCATCTGTGTTTATTTGTGGGTACGCTATGTCTCCTGTATTACTTATCCAAATTTAGTAATTGAGCTATCATTTTCAATGTTTCGTTCTCCACTGATGACGAAAAATACATAGATAGTTTCAAGTTATACTTTTCACACACAAAAAAAAACTTTATTTAGAAAAGCATTATACTGTTAGTACAATCTATGTTGATACCCGGCGAAAGATCGTAAAAGCGATGGAGAAAACACCGCGCCGATTATCAACTTCGTTTGCGCGGCCGATATAAAAGTTATGTACAAGGTGCCATTTATTGACAATCTGTTTCACTAACAGGAACGACTGCTCTTGCATTTGTTTAGTTTCTCCAAGCAAGATGAAGATCTTCTTTGATGCAAACATAGTTTATCACACGGTTTCGGGTATAAACGTCGATGTAACGAAGAAAAATACACAAATAATTTAATTTAGCACGATAGCTCTTGTCGTTGTTTAGATTCTATAAGTAAGCGTAGTTTATCACGAGATTTCTGTGACAAACGTTGATTAGATAGCTGTTGTAATTGTTCCTTTTGTTCAAGCAAGCTTTGTGTACTGCGCGAATGAACTGAATTACCTCTACATTCATCATGACAGGAGAGTACCGCTTGCTATTATCACTTATAATAATTTATTGAACTTTTAATTCCCCGCTACTTTACGGTGCGTGCAATTTTATTATTGTATTTCATACATATGTAATTGCATCTGCCGTTTCTCAAAAAAAGTTCAAATGTTTGTATAGCTTATGGGACTCAACTACAGGGCTATCAGTAGAGCTCTGCATTTCGATGAAAACATCCGCTCGAGCATTTCCCTTTTCGTGCCGCTGCTCGACGGCTTGGGTAGGCGCACGCTGCGGCACGGCTGCGGCCGTCTGATGCCCCACGTGGCCGGCCGGTCGCCCGCCGCCTCTCGGTTACCGGCGGAAGTGTCGAGCGCTGCCGGGCGCTCGAGCGCACTCACAGTCTCGGCCGGTGACAGCGCGACCGCCGCGCGCTCAACACTGCGGAATCGCATTAGAAACCGACCTGGCTTTGAGCAGCGCAGACAGCGTTATGGATCAACGAACTATAGGTCGTAAAGGCTCCATTCATGAAACAAAAAGAGGTATTGTGGAGACAATTAGATAGCGGCTCGTTAGTCCTGAAGAAGAAAGACATGTCGGAAGAGGAGTCGAAAAGTGAAGCTTGGAAATCTTTTGCACTTTTAGTGGATCCTGTCACACAGGTTTCTGCTGGTTTAGTGCAATGTACCACATGCGATACTATAATACCGTACCAGTCAAGCACAACAGGTATGATTCGGCACTGCAAAAGTAAATGCGGAGCAGAATTACACCGACCACTTGCAGTACCAAGTAGCATAAAGAAAGTTCTTGTTGATAAGTTGGTCGATATGGGCGGGACAGACTTGCTACCATTAAATACTTGTACTAAGATTGGCTTCAAGAATTATTCGCAGGAGCTCATCAATGTTCGCGCCACGTATGGCAAAGTCAATATAGAAGATGTTCTTCCGCACCTTACCACTGTATCGCGGCATATTAGAGAAAAGGCCGACAAAATACGGGTGACAATGGTGCCCAAGATAATATGTGCTTTAAAGAACAAAATGTGCTCTTTAATCGCTGATCTGTGGTCTGATAACTACAAGGAGATACGCTGCACATAACGCACGATTAGACTACTGTATTACCGTTTGTCTACCAAAAGGAACAAAATACTATATACAGAAATTACAGTTTTTACCGTTGCAGTTACTGGAAGACATGATCACCTCAATGGTCGAAACTCCAGTACTTTGCAAAATATTTAAAAATATTTCTTGAGACAGGTCTTGTTGAATTTTATACTTTCTATGAGTTTTACCATTTTTAAGTCGTATGTATTCCAGAAAATTCCCCATGTCACATACAATAATGGGGAATTTTTTGGAATGCATACGACTTCAAATAAAAATGGTAAAACTCATAGAAAGTATATTTAAAAATGTTTATTGTTTATAACGTCCATGGGACTTAACTGCGGGATCATCAATTCCTAAACTTACAACTATCAAACATCAAATGTGGCATATAAAGTTGCAGTATTTGGTTTATAGAACTGAAAGTAAACAACGAAAGACATTTGTAAAAGAAATAAGTAAGTTGTTAATATGAAGCGGTGGTCTCTCATCTCTGATACACATTTATGACTTGCCATTCTACATTGATGAAGATTAGTTCTTATTGCTGATGATACAAATTTAGTAATCACATCCATAAAACGAGGACTAACTGATGTAATCGTAAATAACGTCTTTCACAAAATTATTAAGTGGTTCTAAGCAAACGGTCTCTCACTAACTTTTGATAAAACACAGCATATACAGTTCCGTACAGTAAATGGCACAACTCCAGTAATAAATATAGACCTTGAACAGAAGTCTCAGTCGGCCGCGGTGGCCGAGGGGACTGAGGCGCTCCAGTCACGGTCTGCACGGCCACTTCGGTCGGGGGCTCGAATCCCCCCTCGGGCATGGATATTTGTGCCGTCCATAGTCTTAGCTAGTTCATAAGTAGTTTGTAAGTTTAGGGACTGATGACCATGCAGTTAAGTCCCTTAAGCTTGACAAACATTTGAACATTTTTGAACAGAAGTCTGTAGCTAAGGTTTTTCGAAATTATTCTTTCGTTTTGAAGGAAACCAGATTTTTCAAAAATTTTAGATTTGTGAACTAATGAGAGATTAAACTTGTAACACATTGATTGTCTGCTAAAACGTTTGGGTTCAGCTACGTATGTTGTTAGGGTATTAGCAAATTTTGGCGATAAGAATCTCAGGCGCTCCAGTCACGGCCTGCATGGCCACTACGGTCGCGGGTTCGAATCCCCCTCCCCCTCGGGCATGGATATTTGTGCCGTCCTTAGAATTAGCTAGTTCATAAGTAGTTTGTCAGTTTAAGGACTGATAGCTAGAGGTCTGCATTATGTCCGATTTTTACCGGCGAGTCCCGCTCGCCGCTCTGGCTCTCGGGGGTACGCGGCCGAGCGTCCTCTTTAACCGGTTGCGGGCAACCGATCGCCAGCGCTCGGCCGAGCGCGCCGAACGCTCGGTCGGTCGCCAGTAACCGGCGCACTCAGCGCCAGAGAGCTGCACTTCGTCAGACTGTTTAGATAGACCATAGATCATGAATACGACACTTCGTAATAATGTGTAACTTGTCAGTGTAATAAAAGATGTCTGTCAAGATATTACATTAGACAAAATGTTATATGACACAAATATATTTTGTATTATTTTTCTTTTTCTTTTTATTATTATTTATTATTTTTTATTTTCAGTTTTACTAATTTATATCTAAAAATTCATCCATTGAGTAGAAGGAGTTGTCATTCAGTTATTCTTTTAATAAATTTTTAAATGCTACTTAGCTATCTGTCAGGTTTTGATGCTGTTTGGTAGGTGAACGAAGACTTTTGTGGCAGCAGAATTCACCCCTTTCTGTGCCAAAGTGAGATTTAACCCTGCATAGTAATATCATCCTTTCTCCTGGTGTTATACCTATGCGCACTGCTATTACTTTTGAACTGGGTTTGCCGCGGCGTATTAGGCATGCGGGATGCGCACGGCCGTTCGCCATCTGGGGTTCGGGTCCCCTCTCAGGCATGGGTGTCTGTGTTATCCTTAGGTTAGTTTACCTTAGTTTAAGTTGTTTGCAAGCTACGGACTAATACCAAGCTGTACGATAGATTTAGAAACAAGTGAACATGTGTGTGAACTGGGTTGGATAATTAACAACCAATTTCATAAGTGATGATATATACTCTGAAGTAACTCTGAGGATACCTAAATCCTTAAATAGGTGTCTCCAGAACGATCTTGGGCGCGCTCCAGTAATTATTCTGATTACACGATTTTGTCCAATGAATACTTTTTTACTCAATAGTGAATTACCTCAGAATATGATGCCATACGAAAGCAGTAAATGAAAATAGGCGTAGTAAACCGTTTTACTGAGATTCTTATCGCCAAAACCATTCAACGTGGCTGGATCTTTTTTTTTTCACCTCTGCAAGAAACTACGAGTATTTTATATGCAGCCATGCTCTCAGACTGTATTTTCAACAAAATCAGCTGGTAGCGAAACAAGAAAACAGCTTGACTGCAGTCTTGAACAACACCACCGATAGGCCGCATTTACCAATCTGACTGGTTGGACGCTAGGGCACAACTCACAACGCCCTAGGGCAGAACCAGCAAGCTAGTGTCGCTGCGTTGAGCCTGTAACATCTGTGGAAAGGTGGCAAACAGTGGTGGACGTGAGCGGTCGCGATACGGGCCGCCAGAGGGCGCCGGAGAGTGTGAGCAGAGCAGAGCAGAGCGCTCACGTGTAGAGGAGAGGGCTGCTGACTGCTGACTGCTGAGGCGACGGCCTCTCTCTCTGTCGCTCTCAGCTGCTGTTGAGATCTACTAGCAGTCGTTTTTACTTGGAATTAGATATTGGATTGCTGCTAGTATAATTTTGTCCAAGTTGAACTTTTTTTTTATTTCTATTTTTTTTTTTTTTTTTTTTTTTTTTTTTTTTTTTTTTTTTTTAAAGTTAGCAAATGAGCTGTAGTTTATGCCAGTTTTGTATGGACCGCGCGTGTTGCTATTAAAATATTATGTTCTCAGTTTCAGACATAAACCAACTGTACTTACTTATTTTTCCGTGTCCGGAACTAGACTTCTAACTACCAAAAATTAGCAGCCGATATGGCTTTGTCGTTAGCCTCCCATAAGTCTTCCATTGTACAGGGCGTTTCTAAATATGGACAGATAAGCAGGTGTTGAGGATCCTGTACAGCACCACAAAGACACAGAGTGCTCTCATTATCTTTTAGGAAGTCCCATCGCTGCATGTTTGTCTTGCACTTTGGCACTGCTACCCTCGTACGGTTCAGGGTTCTCCAGATTGTGTATGCCAGGTCTCCAACAGATGCCAGTTCTTCAAAAAATCAAATGTTTGTTAAGGTTATGGGACTTAACTACGGGGTCATCAGTCCCTAAACTTACAAACTACTCATGAACTACTTACGAACTAGGACGGCACAAATATCCATGCCCGAGGGGGGATTCGAACCACCGACCGTAGCGGCCGTGCTGACTGTGACTGGAGCGCCTCAGTCACCTCGGCCACCGCGGCCGGCGCCAGTTCTTCTTTTGCTGCTTTATGGGGGCTTCTCAAATCCATTTCACACGTTGCAATACGGTTCTCTGCGGCCGACCCTTCCAGTGCTCGGGTACGTGACAGGAAGCTCTTCCTCGAACGAAGCCGTCGGTCAGCAGGCTGGTGTCCATATAGAGGGTGGCGCGTGTCCTTTTATTGCTTCGTTTCTTCAGCTTCAGCAGCAATGTCACGTCGTATGTTGGGCGGTGCGATCCCCATAATTAAGTACATCTTGTGTACTGGTGTTGGTTTCAGGCACCCAGTCACAATCCGTGCCATTTCATTCACCGCGATGTCAACTTTTCTCGCGTGTGTTGACGAACTCCGTACTGGAGCGGCGCAGCTGACACACTAAGCGCAAGGGCTGAGGTTATCAGGACTTTTGGGTTTGCACCCCAGGATCCGTTAGTTAATTTCCTGATGATGTTGTTTCTCGCTGAGACTTTCTCCCTTGTGGTATTGCAATGATGTTTATAGGTCAGTGTGCGGTCCAGTGTGACACCGAGATATTTGGGCGTCGGACAATGCGCGAGTCGTTCAACTCTCCATGTAACATTCAATTCCCTATTTGCCTCCGCGTTCTTTAAATGGAAAGCACAGACCTGCGTGTTGGAAGGGTTCGGCCGTAGGTGGTTTGCCTCATAATACTGGGAGAGGGATTCCAAGATACTGGATAATTTCTCCTCTACATCCAGAAAATTTGTACCTTGTGCTGCAAATGCAGTGTCATCGGCATACATAAATTGGCGCGTGGTGTTTGGCATTGGTTGGTCATTTGTGTACATATTATACAGAGCTGGAGCGAGTACGCTTCCCTGAGGCAGGCCATTCCTGTCATTTCTCCACCTGCTGTTCTGTGGTGTCGCACAATTCCAAAGTGCGTGCCACCTACTTTCGCCGCGTGCCGCTATGCACGCACGGCGCGGCGTTCTTACGACGTCAGCCACGAGTGCCCTCTGCTACAACTCCGCTCGTGGCCACCACTGAACGACATCGTTCACTTGGGACTGAGATAGGAACCAGTTAAGATCTTCGGAATCAGATAGGCACCAGTGAAGACTTGGCTATCGGACAGGCACTAGGCAGGCCTCTAGCTCAACTATGTATCCGCATTCTGCAGTACAGAACTATGTGAAAGTTAAGTATTGTATAAATTCTGTGCAATATATATCTCGTTCTAATTTACTCTAGTGTTTCTAGTTTCTGCTGTCCCACTGGCTGCTCACCTCCTACCTGCACAAGCGTGCATCCTTTATTCCTGTGTCGGTCTTCCTACTCGGCCACCGACACCTACGACGGAAACGAGACACAGAAGCGGTGACGAGGCTGGGACACAAAATCTTCTTACCCTGGAGGCAGGGTAAGAAGACAGACAACTGTACTGAATACTCCCCTGTTTCCAATACGTGTTAGCCTGTCCCGAATCCGTGGCATCGAACCTGCAATTTTATTAATCACCGTGCTAAATATGGGCTCAGGGCCATGGAATTGTAAGGAAACGGCGTTGTTGTCTTCCACAGGTAACTAGTAAGGTAATTATGTATATTTACGAAAAAAGGGGTGTCATAAGCCGACAGAAATAGAAGCAGCAGTGAAGTGAAAGGACTGGGCTGCAGCGGTGGAATGGGTCGGTGCCGAACCTGAGGAATCGATCCCTGACAATGGCAACAGCGCCGGGAGGGGCCCTCTTAAAGGCAATCCCCGGGGCTGGCTTATTACGGCGGCCTGTTTGATCTTAATTAAACTCTGCTTTGGATCCGGAAACCGCCTCCTCGCAAAATTGGCTGAAGGAGGCGCCCGGGCACCGCGCACACCGGCGCCGGTGAAACTGCGACAGCGGCGTGGGCGGCGGCTGGGCGGCGGCCGGGACACGCTTCCGACTCCGGGCTCGGCGCCGTCCGTTTTGCAATTCCGCAACCCTAAGTGGCGCCAGCCGAATACGCGAGAAAGGAAAAGTTTCGGCACTCCGCGCAAGAAACAGCGCGAACTGAGGCAGCAGCGGCGCCGGCGCACTCGCCTCCGCGCATAATTCACGGGCTGGCTGCGCCCGGCTTCCGAGACCGCTCGAAATTAGTTTCCGCGAGCGACGCGGCGCGCGCACACAGAACCGCAAGCTGAGCCGCGCGCAGGACACCGATATCACAGGGCCAGGCGTGAAGGACCGTCCACTGCGATTACATCACTAACAGACTCCAATAGTTCTAAAGAGTACAAAGAATTGCAAAAAGATATAAAATAGCCAAGATCGCTTATCGTCAATTTTTATTAACGACGACCGATTTCGCTGAACTATGTCAGCATCATCAGGTCAAATAATATATTTTACAAAGCCATAATCTTGTAATGTCAATCAGTTGCTACATAACCTACTTTACAGTGCATAGCTGCACTATGGCATTATAATAAACCATAATTATCACAGTGAGTGACAAAAGCAAACTGTCACTCACTGTGATAATTATGGTTTATTATAATGACATAGTGCACCTAAGCACTGTAAATTAACTGTTTGAGATTACAATATTATGGTCTTGTAAAATATATTATTAAACCTGATGATGCTGACATAGTTCAGCGAAACCGGTCGTCGTTAATAAAAATTGATGATAAGCGATCTTGGCTATTTTATATCTTTTTGCAATATTATAAGTGGATCGCCTCCTAAAACGTAAACTAAGTACAAAGAATGTTATAAGGAAATTGGAAAGAAATTTTTTCTTTCTATTTGCCTTATCACGCTTCCGTGAAGTTTCTCGATCATCAGTGGAATTTCATGTACCAAATTTTAAATGATATTTAAAACAGTATACTATTAATACACAGCATGTAATTTTCGTGGCTATGGTTATCTACCAAATGTTTCAGAAAAGAAAGACATCCACCATCTGCAACCGCCGAAGTCAGCTGTAGCAAAAAACAACATTCCCACGGGAAACTTCATGGAATACAATAAAACAATAATATTTCCAAACATTAAAGGAAGGGAAGGAAGAGGGATAGGAAAGAAAGGATTGACAGTGGCCGCATATTAAGCAATGGCGACAAGTGAAAATGTGAGCCGGACCGGGAATCGAACCCTGGTCTCCCGCTTCGGGCCAGCGATCGCCTTAACCACTTGGCCACCCGTTCTCACCTTCCGTCCGTCTCAAATTCTTACAAGTCGCACGCTATGTTTGTAGCGTCCCTATCGTCCATACCCTCTTACACTCGCCATTACGGATTCCCGAGCGAGGTCGGACGTATGACCGCATCTGCGGCGAAACGACTGAAGCCAACGCCGTCGTCGCGTTTTTAATACTTATTGTATTGGTGTGGTGTCTGTTCTTTCGGACGTCCGGACTTGAGAGAATTTGAGACGGACGGGAGGTGATCAGGGGTGGACAAGTGGTTATGGCGACCGCTGTTCCAAAGCGGGAGACACGGGTTCGATTCCCGGTCCGGCTCACATTTTCACTTGTCGCCATTGCTTAATATCAAAGCACAAATGCGGCCACTGTCAATCCTTTCTTTCCTATCCCTTCCCTTCTTTTAACGTTTGCAAAATTCTTTGGCTGCGAAGCAGGTTTGGTGTCTGTTCTTTCGGACGTCCGAAAGAACAGACACCACACCAACACAATAAATAATATTTGCTCCAGTTTCCCGTTTTTCGGACTCAGTTGTCAAAGAAGCGGTGGAAATACGCTTTGATGAGAATCTTACAAATCTTGACAACGGTTTTCCTGCACATCCTCTCCCAATTACGCGTGGATGACTTTCTCCCGAACGAAACCTTTCTCCAACCCCACCATTCCATCAGCACTGCTCCTCCATCGCACAGACGGGCACCCTCCCCTCGCTCGAGGTGGAGTAGCGCATTGGCCACCTCAGCCACCTCCCTGTTCGGTCACAACCTGTCTTTAACACCCCGACTGAACACCTGATCGCCGGCCACGGTGGCCGAGGGGACTAAGGCGCTTCAGTCACGGTCTGCACGGCCACTACGGTCGGGGGTTCGAATCCCCCATCGGGCATGGATATTTGTACCGTCCTTAGTCTTAGTTAGTTCATAAGTATTTTGTAAGTTTAGGGACTGATGATCCCGTAGTTAAGTCCCTAAAGCTATACAAACATTTGAACATTCCGCCTATAGCAGACCACAGCTGACGCTGTCCACTCCCATATCCCCATCAAGACCATCCAGCCCCACTGCCACACACTTCCTCCACAGGCTGTACTCCTCCTCCGTGAATCCCGTCGTCTTCATCGTTCCTTTCTGCAGACCCGTGACCGGGACACACTCTTACGCCACCGGCAAATCCAACGCCACATCCGAAACCTCTTGAATGCGGAAAGACGCCGAGACTGGTGGCAGACATGGACCCATCTTAATGTATCACTCCCCGTCGATTCCTCCAAGTACTGGAAAGCCTTCCTCCGCCTTACTGGGAGTCATTCAGCCCCTCACTACCCGCTTCTCGTCAGCGACCTTCCTAACACCGCCAGCAGGGCGAATCACATTCCTGACAATCCCAGATTTGACTATTCACTCTTCCTAGACATTCATGAGCGTACCTAAACCTCCTCCCCACCGCTCGCCCCTGGATTTCAGTACTTGGACCATCTCCTCCACGAACGTTAACACTTGAATCACCTCCCTGGCCATCGAAACAATACGTCACGCAAAACAACAAAACGCAACACAGCTCCCGGTCACGAGCGCAGTATATATGATCTCATATTTACAGAGTTATATGTTGTACAATTGTATAATTTTTTTAGGCATATATTCATTTTTATAAGTGCTGTATGTCTGAAAAATCTATTGCGAATGCAATTTATAGTAAGGAAGTAATAGATTAAAACTCGGTGCATTATGGGGCGGTTTTCTGTGAACGTTACTGTTTATGTACTCATATCTCATGAACTACATGTCGTACTGTGATACAATTTAGAAGGTACATGCAATTATATGTGTGTATACCATTTGTAAACTTTCCTGCGGGTACAATATGTAGTGTAGAAATTATAAATTTTGACGTTATACCGAATACCGTGGTTTTACTCTATGAACAGTGGAAAAGCAGTAAGTGAGAAACTTATTTCATCATTTTACAATGGTTGTCAGCGGGAAAAGTTTCCTAAGGGTTTGAAATTATGTTTAACGTTTGTTGCAAGTTGCTAAGTGCTAAGTGCTCTCTCTTACAACTATGTCTTATTTAATTAATGCTTCTGTAATTTTATAACATGATTTTAACACTAATTATTATTTACAGGTGGCAGAAGTGAACTCGGAGACGACCAGTTTACATAAAAAAAATTAGGAAGACGAGATGCAATATTCACATTACGGCTTACCTCAGAAGATAGATTAAGGAAAGGAAACCTACAATCCTAGTCTTTATATATTTGGAGAAAGCTGTTCAGAATGTTGACTGGAATACATTGAGCAAGCTATGAAGGATAGCAAGGAGACATTTGGAGACCGAGTTATAGTTGAGGACAAAAAAAAAAAAATAAATAAAATAAAACATTACATCTTGCCAATGGAACTGTAGTTGTGTCAGAGACAGCAAAGGACCTGAATGAGCAATTCAAAGGAATGGACAGTGTGTTGAAAGGTATAAAATAAACGTTAACAAGAGGAAAAAAAGGGTGATGAAATGCTGAAGGAACTAGATTAGTTGTCTGTACAACAAATTTGGTACATGAGTTTAAATATTGAGCAATAAAATTATGTATGTTGGTCGCAGTACAGAGGAAAAAGAAATGCAGAATGTCAATGGGAAAAAAGCGTTTTTAAAAAAAAGAGACATTTATTAACATCGAATATTTATTATAGAGTTACAAAGACTTTTCTGACCTCATTTGTGAGGGGTGTTACCTTGTACGGGAACGAAACATGGACAGGAAGAGAATAGAGCCTTTCAAAATGTGGTGCTACAGAAGAATGCTTATGGCTATGTAGGAGATCGCGTGACTGGACTTTTTGTCTTTCTCACCACCTTTTAGGTAATAATCCTTCGAACGACTTTACAAAATGACTGGATGAACCACTTTCTATTTTGATATAAAACTGAAACTGTCCAGGATTTTATAAATTTTCCTCCATGAGCATGGCTAGTTCTGCTGGAGGCATGTGATACAGGTCATTTGAGCGTTTGGTTCTACTTGTGCACACTCGGTTTTTAGTGTACTTTCAGAATTTTCGAGACTGGGTGGAGCTGGTGTGTTGTCCACATGAATTGTGGAAGATCTCTGCAATGTTATTCTAACTGCTGACGATTTCTTTTGTAAACTGTCTGTCTATGTTTTTATGCCCTGTTTGAATTGTGCGATGTCCTGTGACATGGTTGAGCTTCCTTCGTTATCTCGTCCCGTAATTCTTCCGCAGCTGTGTCATGTTTTTCGTACACTTCTTTTATTGTGGAATGAATCTCTTCTTTCAGTTCTTGCTCTAAGGTTTGTTTATGAGTTCGCCTTTAACCGGAAGAAATTTGTCAAAATCATTTAACAGAAAGAGAGGCACTGAATTAAATTTGAATTTTTATCATGGACGGGACTGGAACCCGTAACCTCCTGCTTACTAGGCAGATGTATATTTCCTTTCTATCTGTTTTTTTCTTCTAGTTAGAGAGAGCATTCAGCTCTCTCACCGAACCAGCTTTAGTAACCGCGCCGGCAAATTCAACGCCTCTCTTTCTACTCAACATCTTTGATAAAATGAGACAACACATGTCTCGCAATTATTGTTTGATACCATAGTACATGACACAGATGACAAATCAAAGTTGCTGGCACTTGAATCTTTGAACACTGTGAATGTTGATCAGAAAGGACCAACTACGAGGCGCGTCAAGAAAGTAAGTTCCGTTTTAATTTATCTCCGCTGCAGCGCTGCGACTGCAGTTCCGCACATGCGCTGTAGACGATGTGTATCAAGGAGAAGAACGTGCGCCATTTGGAGATCGCTGTCAGTTACGTACGCTTTGTTGTGCTTGTTTGAAATGTCGGCGTTGATTGAAAATCCCGCTGCCTGTGAAATCAGGTCGGTGATTCGGTTTCTGAATGCGAGGAAAGTGAAACCAAGTGAAATTTATCGGCAATTTTGCGATGTTTACGGACCAAATGCTATGAGTGATTCGATGGTGAGAAGATGGGTCCGACAGTTCAATGGCGGGCGTAGTGATGAAGAACGAAGTGGGCGTCCACCTTGACAATCCTTCGTACAGCCCTGACCTCGCTCCTAGCGACTTTCATTTGTTCTTATATCTCAAGTCTTTCCTTGGCGGTCATCACTTCACCAATGACGACAACCTGAAAGAAACTGTTCGCAACTGGTTGAAGACACAGGCGGCAGATTTCTATGAAGAAGGTATACAAAACCTGGTGCCACGCTGTGACAAGTGCCTGCAAAATTTCGGCAGTTATGTGGAAAGTAGTTTAAGAGTTGTAGAATTTTGTGCAATAAAAATTTCTTCTGCATCTGTATACAATTTCATTTTATTACCAAACGGAACTTACTTTATGGACGCGTCTCGTATTTTTATGGAGGAAGAGAAGAGTGCAATAAATGCAATGAAAAAGGGGAAAGCAGTAGGTACAGATAAGATACCAGGTGAAATATTGAAATGATTGTACCGTGAAGAACTAAAATAATATTGAGGTTACGCAATAAAATATATGACAGTGGAGGATGACCAGAGGACTATCTGACAACAGTTATGATTCCAGTAACAAAGAAACAGGGGAACTAAGAAATACAGTGAACGCAGTACAGTTAGCCTTATTTCCACGTAATCAAAATTAGTTTAAGAATCAATAATAAATGACGGGAAAAGGTAAAGGAGCAGAATCTATCTGAAGAACAATTTGGTTCCGGACGGAATACAGGGGCGAGAGATGTAATCGGCCTATTGAGAATTTTGGGGTGACGATTTATGGAAAAGGGAAGGTACCTATATCTGTGTTTTATCCCTTTGAGAATTGAGATAATCTTGTATTTATAATGAGGGAAAAGAGAGTTGGTGCGAAAACCAAAAGACTGATAAATTCCTCATGTTTAAATAAAAATGCGGCAGAGGGAGTTAGAGGTGGAAGAACCAACTGCTTGGAACTAGGGAAGGGAGTATGACAAGGTTGCTCTTTCTCTCCTACCTTATTCGACTTATACTTGAAAGATATGACTTACCACTGCCTACAAGAGGACAAGCGAGTAAAAAACCGAACGAAGAAGAAAATGATGTTTCAGATTTGCAGACGACGTTGCCCTTCTAATAAAAGACGAAACAGAATTGCAGGACGTATTGGATACCATTAAAAATAAGGAAAATAATTGTAGAATGAAAACCAGCGCAAAGAAAACAAAAATACTGGCATTGGGAGGATACCAAAATGAAGATAATGCTGAATGGATAGAAATTAGAACACGTACCTTAGAAGCAAAAAGAATCTGACCGAAAGAGTAACAAAGAAATTAATACCAGAATACCTATGGCCAAAGAAGCATTCTATAGAGGAACAAACGTTTTTGGCAGCAATATGAACTGAGATGTAATAATAATAATTTCGTGTGTCTCATTGGCCTGATGCAAGTCTTTGAATTGGACGCCAGCGACTTGCGTGTCCGTAACCTACCCCAGTTATCCAACAGGAGAAAGGGGACCTACAGTGTAACTTGGAATCAGAACCGCGTGTCGTTTCTGGCGACTCCTCGCACCGTTGAGAGGTGAAGATATTGATGAAATGTTTCGTGTGGATTGTGTGGTGCTAAAACTTGAGGAAGAAAGACAGCCCAAGGATGAGGTTTTTGAGAGGTCGAAATGGCGGTGGATGGGAAGAAGAAAGGTGGATGGACAGACTGAATAATAAGGAAGTACTGAGAATAGTGGTAGATCAAATTATTGCATGTAATGAAAGTAGAAAACGAAACTGCATAGGGCATTTATTAACTAAGAAGGAGGGACTTGTCAAAACAGAGGGCTTTGAAGTGAAGAAGAGACAGGAAGAGATTTCAGATGCTGGTTCATGTGAGCGATGACGTTATATACAGCAAAACTAAGAGGGAAGCAATGGGCCACAGAAAATTGAGGTGAAAAGGACCAGCTATTATAGCAAAATTTTATCACCTATATTCTTAAAAAACATAGTCTAGATCGCAAGAAAGATTTTATTGTCCCTAGGTAACCGCTTTCAGTCTGCTTGTGAGACCATCTTCAGGCCAACTTCAATACAATAATGTTTCAAACATTATGAAGGATGTACAGAATACGAAATTATGGCAATAAAATGTTGAAATGTTTGTATAGCTTGTATAGCTTACAAACTACTTATAAACTAACTAATAGTAAGGACGACACAAATATCCATGCCCGAGGGGGGCTTCGAAACCCCGACCGTAGTGGCCGTGCAGTTCGTGACTGGAGCGCCTCAGTCCCTTCGGCCACCGCGGCCGACCTAAGGCAATAAACAGTAAAATAATAACAATGTGAAAGGTTAGACCCATGGCAGCCAGTTGTGTGCAGTCGGGAACCATTGGCTGCTGAAATCAACTGAGGAACACTGCAGTAACGGTCGAGTTTATATATGGCCAGATCTTCCCCCCCAGCCCCCACCGACATGCAGCTTTACATTATTGAGAGTCAATCATGTACTGAATAATAACTTTGTTGTTGTTGTTCTCTTAGAGGCTACACTTATGACATAAAAACGGGGGATAAGTATACACGAATATACAGATTATTACACCCGTTGTGACTGGCAACAATCTAGAGAAATTCGTTTTGAATAAAGACTTTCTCTAAATTGTTACCAGTCACAACAAATATAATCTTTATATTCTTGTACATTTATTCCCCCCTTTTTAATATCATAACTGTAGCCTCTAAGGCAACAATAAAGTAATGAGACTGATATTTTTTGCAAGATTTGGCAAGCCTGCAGGTTTTAGTAGGCAAAACATTTTTCGATTTTGGTCTATTGGCTGCTTCTAGTCCAAGCGGTACATCGATGCAACAGCTCATTCGTGAGTTGTGCTGTAATAAGTTAAGACATGTTTGTGCTTCTCGTCACGGAAATAGAACGGTATAATATTATGCAACCGTGTGCAATTTCTTTTTGGGTTAAATTGGGTGGAAACGCGACGAAATCTTACAGTAAGCTTCTGAAGGCTTTTGGAGAGGAGGTTATGTCAAGAGAACTCAAGTTTTTCATTGGCGTAATTTATCCATTTCAGCAACTGTTCAGGTTATAAATTAATAAAATTCAGCAACCAATTGCTTGAGGTTTTTTTTTTTTTTCTTGTACTTTGGAACCAAAAATAGATTGTAATAAAAGATATGTTCACATAATGGGGCCGGCCGCGGTGGCCACTAAGTTCGGGGGTTCGAATCCCCCCTCGGGCATGGATATTTGTGCCGTCCTTAGGATTAGCTAGTTCATAAGTAGTTTGTAAGTTTAGGGACTGATGACCCTGTAGTTAAGTCCCATAAGCCGTACAAACATTTGAACACATAATGAGATAAAATTAGAAACTTACATTTTATTATTGTTTCTTAGTGAATGTACATGCTATTAGGAGAATCAACACTAAGTGCAGAGATTATGCAATCAATAACAATCAATACTGAACATGAACAGTGGTTTATAGCTCTTATGGTACGAAATTCGTTTCGTGGAAAACACGTTTACTGTACATTTGTTGCTGGTATTGGTCCGTTTCACCACCTCTGAACATTTTTCGGCACTACTTTTGCCGTCCCTGAATCACTGTTAGTTTCCATTGACGAGGTAACAATGCCGACGTAAATGGGGGTACGTGACCTGCTTGTAAGTGAATATTCATGAGTGTACGAAAACGTTCATGGGCGAAATGTAAGAACTTCAGACGAAAAAACCTCTTGCCACACGCATAGTTGTTCTTTTTTCTCCTGAATGTACAAGTCAGTTTTCTAAGTCCTCCTCCTCTCTCACAGAGTGATACCTGATCGTAATCTGCTGCATAATCGCTACCTGCCCGCTGATCTGGAGGTAAATTCGCGTATCTTAAATCGCGGTTTCTTGTAGCTTCCATCGACTTGAAATTTAAATCAGAACACCAGAACTTCGCTATCAGTCTGCCGGAGTTCCTTTTTTATTCTTTCCCTCTAAATAATAACGAGGCCCGCCTCTCTTTCGCTTTACCTTCCGCCCACAGTTCTCTTTTTTCCCTTCTAACCACCTGAGCTGAGATACTCGCTCCTGCCGATGTAAGACCTGCGCTGTCTCCTTAGTCTCCCGCCGCACTAAGCTCCTTACGGCGGATACTTAGAGCAAACGGAGGACGCTATCGAGCACCTACCTGTTACTTTGCTCTGCAGAAGCTCAGACGATGAAGTAAAGTATATTTTATCGAATCTTCTTTCTCGCTTCTTAAAACAGGACGACAAAAAGAAGTTGGTACTACATCCTATCCACGTCCTCCACAAATTATGTGAGGTCTGACAGTTTCGTCCAAAGCTTTTGAAATCCTTTTACTTTGGTATATCGAGTACATGTTATTCCAAACCTGCTGTAACCGATATACTTATAGGATATTCGTCGACGCTTATTAATGAACCGTACCATATTTAAAGAAAGTAAACAAATAACAAGTTTAATAAGAGGTTTTCAGCCAAGATCGCTGTCTTCTTTTAATTATATGACCTGTTTCGGCGTGCTAGACGCCATCTTCAGACCTGTCGTAATTTTTTTACATTGGTATAGACATTGTTGCAATATCAGTGATTTAAAAAAAAAATACGACAGGTCATATAATTAAAAGAAGAAAGCGATCTTGACTGAAAACCTCTTATTAAACAATTATAGAACGGCCCGGTAATGTGTTCCTTATATAGAATCAACAAGTGTCTACGAGTAGAAACGCTCTCTAAGAGTGTTGTTCTTATAGAGTAAGAAGCAGTATGCTTGCTTCTGATAATTGGAGGTGAACTAGAGGAAGATAGAATCCGCATTATCAGTGAACTACAAATTGTCTACTCAGTGAACACCCTGTTACACAACTTTGTATTGTTATATGCACGTGTTTTTTATGTAACTAATGTTTTAATTCTCGTACATGAATAATGCAAGTATATATTAATTTTATAATAAACGTTGTTGCGAAATATCTCAAAAAGATGTAACAGTTTCTATATCATATTATAGGGTAAGGTACGTAAAACCATTCTGTTTTATATTAAACACTTGTGTCAAATTTTAAAGAAATCGGTCAAGATCTCGAGACGACACACGATTTTAAACAAGGGAACCTTTATATTTTTGTAACAATCTCCGTGTATTACATGTAGTCTACATTTAAAAAAAATACCAGATGTTGTTCTAGAGATGGCGGTTTTTGTTTACATTGTACTTGGAATCCGGACCTGTCTCTGGTTAAAAAACAGAGGGACAGAATTAATGCTCGTAAAGTGCGGGTAGTTTTAAAATATTTGTTGGAGGGGTGACACTGGAGTCGAGGCAAAGGACATCAAAGAAAATGTTTGGTTGGTAGTTAGAACAAGGAATTATAGACAGGAACGGCAGATACCCAATAAATAATCTGAATCATTAATGTTATTAAATAAAGCTATTATTGAGTTACTATTAATATGTTCGACCCTGTATAGTAACCTATTATCATCTCCAGTCACACAAGAGAAATCTACGACTTTTCCAATTAATATTGACTTTACTCTCCAAAAATTATGAATTAAAAACGGAAAACAACAATAAATGAATTCGTTAAGAAAAAAACTTTCTAAACTATATGTTTATTATAACCACTATGTTGATATTATTTCACATCAATAAATTCAATATTTCAATTAAAGATTGGACATCAATATTCATACAAATTCAATGTAAATGGAAAAATAAACCTACGTCAAAAGTTTACATTAATCTTAACACCGTCAGTATGAATTTAATACTGATTGACAAGTCAGAAATCTCCCTATTGGAAACGTTAAGCTTTGTAACAGAACGGAAATTTACGTACACGTTCGTAGTCGTAACGAAATATTCTGAGCATGGCAGATTGATAAACCACACTTCCCGCTAGACTGGCGAACCTGATACAACTGCCACTCGCTGCTGGCGTGCACAAGCCGTACATTACCCAATCGACGACTGCTGGCTGACTTCGCTGGACCGCTGTGGCGTGGGCACCTGGCGGTTTTTAAGCTGAAACGTACGCGATAACAAAATAAATTCTCGCTCCGATATTCGGAAGCTGTACTCTCTAATATCAGCCACTGTGCTCTCGGTAGTACACAGTGCCTACGAACTCAAGCAGTGCTGCCAAGTCTGGGCCACTTCACTTAGCATAGACGTGTACGCACAAGTACTATAGGCCTAAAAGACTTCAGAAGGCTGAGTATGTCGTATTAGTGTCTCCGTGCAGCTAAATGTGGCTGGCTGACTTCGTTATCACAGAACAAGCACTATCAATACCAGAGCGCACTCTGAAATTTGTACAAGTTCCCAAGTCCAAGAATCGGCTAATCAAGCAAATCTCCACGTCCTATCCACGAAACAAAAACTGTCTGCACTCCAAGAGAGCACAACCAGAAGTCCTCTAAAACCACCGTCTGCCGTGCACGTCCGCCCGAAAAACTCCGTTTTCCCAGAAAACCAATCAGATTGAATCTTGCTAACACTGGCCAGTGAAATTTCACTTACGCCCGGTCGATTTCGAAAATCTGAAACTCTACCCTGCAGCCAATCAAAGACGGCTTCATATCTCCCACAAATCTGGAAATTTCTTGACTTTTATCTTTTTTTATGTTTATTCTGCAGTTACCTCCACTGTGTGTGAAATCTTCCTTGTTTACCCTTTACAAACAGAGGTATTAAAGTCGCTTGCACATTGCTTCCTTGAGTGCAGTTGTGCCTTGAGAATGGCAGGGTGTGCTCCTGTCGGATATCGGCGGTGGATGACAACGTCATCCGGCAGCATACCCGTAAGCTCCAGAATGAAACTTACTCTCTGCAGCGGAGTGTGCGCTGATTTGAAACTTCTTGGCAGATTAAAATTGTGTGTCGGAACCGGGACTCGAACCTGGGATCTTTGCCTTTCGCGGGCAAGCGCTCTACCGACTGAGCTATCCCACCACGACTCACGATGCGGCCTCACAACTATACTTCCGCCAGTACTTCGGCTCCTACTTCCAAACTTCAAGTAAGTTCTCCTGCGAAACTTGCAAGACTAGCACTCTTAGAAGAAAATATATGGAGGAGACATGGCTTAGCCACAGTCTGGTTAGAGCGCTTGCTCGCGAAAGGCAAAGGTCCCAGGTTCGAGTTCCGTTTCGGCACACAATTTTACTCTGCCAGGAAGTTTCAAATCAGCGCACACTCTGCTGCAGGGTGAAAGTTTCATTCTGGAAACATCCCTTAGGATGTGGCTAAGCCATGTCTCCACCATATCCTTTCTTCCAGGAGTGCAAGTCTTACAAGTTTCGCAGGAGAGCTTCTGTGAAGTTTGTAAAGTAGGAGGCGAGGTACTGGCGGAATTAAAGTTGTTGGCGGCACCGAGAATCGTGTCGGGGTAGCCGATTTGTAGAGCGCTTGCCCGCAAAATTTAAAGATCCCAGGTTAGAGTCCCGGACCCGGCACACAATTTTAATCTGCCAGGAAGTTTCATACCCGTAAGTTGTTAGATCATTCATTACATGTTCCCTCTTTTTAGGTCGTGCCTTTCAAGCGATCGGTACTAAATGTTACAGAAGTAAATATTGGTCGCCAGTGACCAGAACGTCCTGTTTTTCATGTATTTCGGACATATAATTGGTTAGTTACACTAAAAATAGGCAGTTTGTGATGGACTTTTGACAGTAGGAAATTTAATTGCAAATAACGCTATAACCATTCAACTTAGACTAAAATGCAATAAGTCTATTTCTAAAGGCGAAAATTATTAACAAATTTGCTCTGTTATAGTACTTCCATAAGTCTCACCATTTCAATGGTATCTGTAACAATAACGACGATTAGATAGTGTCACTTCATTATTCATAAACCACTACAGGGAAAGAAAATAACCTTGGAAAAGAGTACAAAATACCTTTGCAAGACACTTGATAATATTTTAACGAAAAAAGATAAAGAAAATATAGGAGAGATATAGTAGTTTACAGATGTACAGATTAGAAAGGAGTATGTAAGTCAAAGCTAAACTCAAATATCAAATAATGTTGGCGGTTTGTTAAAAAACGGTCTGAAAGTATATTACGTGTTTGGTGCATAAATATTATCACAATATTACAGGTATAATCGTATCATCTATTATGTTTCGTTATTTCTGTTCAAAATGTTGGCAAGAAATCATAAAACTACAGGAAAACCTATATTGGAGCGATTTTGACGTGCCAAGAAGGTGTGGTCAGTTTCTCAATGGGGACTAACAGTTGTAAAATGTTTCATTTACCGCGTCTTTGTCGTGCGCCGAGCGCACAGACGACGTCAGGTTGCGTGTTCTGTTTCGCTATCGGCTTTGCTTTCTAGCTGGTGTTGCCTGGATGCCGCTTGTTGACACTGATTGGCTGCGGTTCCGCCAGTGTTTCCACCAGACGCCGTTTCCTGGTTTGTTGGTGCTGTGCCGCGCTCTGAGGTTTCGACGGTGGGGGCCACGTTACTCTGAGAGACGGCATCCGGGTGTAAAGGCTGCACAGCTTGTTGTCGTACCGTCAGCCTCTGGGTGTGTCTCTGATCTGTTCTACGTCCATCTGCTGTTGCACGTGGCCTGTCTTTTGCATTTTTTCTGCTTTTTCGGGTTCTCGAAATTCTTCGTCCGATCTATTTTCGTTATATCGTTTGCGTCTGCGTATATTACATTAGGTAGAATAAAACGGGTTGAATTCCGCATCCTGTTTGTGAGAGAATGGTTGCAACTCTCTGCTGGGAGTCTCTTTTTCACCGTTCACTGTAATTCAAGTGCCTGGTGTGGTAGCAGCAGCTGTTTAGTTCGCTATAATAAGATCAGCAACAGTGAGGTTTCTGCGCTACGGAGGGTTAATTTTTAGACTGTGGTACGTTTCGTACAGTCTCGTCTCACATGACTACTTTCGTTG
Source organism: Locusta migratoria (assembly GCA_026315105.1). Taxonomy (NCBI): domain Eukaryota; kingdom Metazoa; phylum Arthropoda; class Insecta; order Orthoptera; family Acrididae; genus Locusta; species Locusta migratoria. The sequence continues at coordinate 35,431,737 of CM048750.1, read as the reverse complement.
TATATATAGCCAAGTACTTGCGCATTGTATCCTCACACCACAAAATGCTATGGGATATTTGACTTTACGTGCTTTTCGGCTGAATTAACGCCACTGTTTCGATGCAATTTATGTTGATTTAACCAACGGTCGAGACGAATGTTCTGACGTCACCATAACTCAGTAACTCAGTTCTTTACTTCCAGAGGCAGATTAAAAATTCGGACGTTTTTGTATGGCACACCATCACTTGATATCTCAACATGGCTCACCGAGCCATCTCGATGACTGAATTCAGCGTTTCTGCCATGTTTAAGCAGCAGAAGTTTCATGTTCACAGATTTTATCAGTTTAAAGTAGAAGCAAATGTTAAAATGTTTGTGAAGCTTATGGTACTTCACTGAAGGGTCATCAGTCCCTAAAATTACAAACTACTTATGAAGTACCTTATACTAAAGACAGCACAAACGTCCATGCCCGAGGGGGGATTCGAACCCTCGAAGCATCGTAGCATAGCGCCTCAATGCGCTGGGTCGCTCCGCCGCGGCTAGAGGCAATATTGTTCCAGAAAGTAATAGGCCGTGTGCACCTGATCACTTCAAATACTAAATGTTTCCGTAATCCAGTCGTGAACTTCCAGGGAATTCGGTTGCTTGTTAAGGGTTATTCCATTCCTCTCACCATCAAAATCAAATGTTGAAATGTTTATAATTATATGGGACCAAACTACGTAGGTCATCAGTCCCTAGCCTTACACACTACTTAAACTAAACTAAGGACAATACACACATATCCATGCGCGAGGGAGGATTCGAGCCTCCGACGCGGAAGGTCACGAGATCCGTAACGTGGCGCTGACCATTGAAGAGAACCAAGTTACAAGATTTCCTGGCTAACCGAAGGGAAACAATTAGCAACCAATCCAATAATTTATTTGGCCTGCTGATTGCGTATATACGTATTAGGGACTAAAGTGGACTCCTGTACAAGCACAATGTTTCCTGGAAATAGGCAGTGGCTTAGAATCAGATATCCGTACCTCTGCTTCTTTTCAAGAGGTCCTACGGAAATTAACCCAAAAAGGCTAATGGCAAATGACGCACAGATTTACGCAAAAACATAAATTTAATCACATACGTGATAAAAGCTAGGGCCTATTCACAAGACTCAAACGATTGAAGACGAGACAGCGCGAACACAATCAATTGCAGCTGACTCGGAGCGTTGAGGAACTTCGTTAGTCGACCGCGTCTGAAGCGCACCTTTCCCCCGGTGGGAGCAGCCGCACAAGTTCTGACACTGTGCCCAACAATGCGCGACACTTCCCGCTTTCCCGCAATTCATTAGATCGCTTTATAGCAACCCACTGATTTGTTTTTAAGATAACTGGAATTTAACAAAAAATGTTCAAATGTTTGTTAAGCTTATGGGACTTACTACGGGGTCATCAGTCCCTAAACTTACAAACTACTTATGAACTACTTACGAACTAGGACGGCACAAATATCCATGCCCGAGGGGGGATTCGAACCCCCGACCGTAGTGGCCGTGCAGACCGTGACTGGAGCGCCTCAGTCCTCTCGGCCACCGCGGCCGGCTGGGAATTTAACCGTACTGTGGTTTCCGAAATGTAATAATTGTCAGTGACGCAACACCATTTATCGGAAACAGTCTTAGATTCGTAACTACTCGTACTCACTTACTAATTAATGCATTTAATTATTCAATTGCTGTGTATTTCTTCTCTCGCTAAAAAACAGAAATGGTTTGAACGATATGAATATATTTTTGTCTTGCTTTCGTTCCTTTTAAGAAAGGGATAGTTTAGGGAAAATATAGGGGTTACCCATAGACACAGCTGACAGATCGATAGAGTTGGAATTGTTAATATTCTACGTTCATCGCCACTTCAGATTAGATTCGTATTTTATTCGCTACCTTATCGTTCATCCGTATGTGATAAAATTTTGCACATTTGACCATCCAAACAAGAGGAACGAAATTTGATTCATACTGTGGCACTTGACTCAAGATTTAAAACCATTTGACAGATCACCATGAAATTTGAAATAAATCTGTAAGGAGATCATAGAGAACGAGAGATATTAAGATAATGACGGATGGATGGGTGGATAAGGGGAGGAAGTACAGGAGGAGACGTTGCTGGAAGGGGGGGGGGAAGGAAGAGGAGTCACAGGTAAATATACTGAGGCAGAGACATGAGGTACAAGGAAACAGACCGAGACTGTAGGAGTTCATGGACTAACTGAATATAGTAATAGCTGTACAGAAAGAAGCCACTGCAAGAGGACGTGAAGGAAAGTAGGAAATACACCGGTTAAAACAGTAAATGGATCAGTTGGATATTTAGTTTCTGAAGTATTGTCATCGAGAGATTGAATTAAAATGGTTCCAAGTCTTTCTGTCAGTTCTACGGAGATAGTGACAAAAACAGATAGTAGCTACAGTGGGGGATGGTGTTCACTTCTGTTTAGCAAACGAATTACAAGGCAGTTGGGTAGTGAAACGCAACAACAACGTGATTTGCCCGAAGATATGGTACGGAGAGCCATAGGACATTTGGAAGCAGGATAGACATATAGGGAGGCGGTTTCAGCCATTGGAGTGTCGCAAAGTGTAACTTCCAGGACCTGGACAAGGTTTTACACAATAGTAACCGTTAAAAGAAGGCAAGGCCGAGGTCGTCCACGGGTAACAACAGCAAGAGATGACCGTATCTCTGGTTAATAGACGGGCGAGGCAGGAGGCTGAATGCAACTCTCCTGCAGCATATGTGTGTACATATAGACGGTTTCTTGGTAATGATAATTTATTTGTCTTTTATATTGTTGTTATTTTTAATTGTGTGTGTATGTAGGTGTGGTATGTTTGTGGAAATTTTACTCTATTTATTATGTAATTATTTTGTGTGTGTGTATATGTTCATGTTTGGAAGGAAGGAAGCTTGGAGTTTAACGTCCCATCGACAGCGTGGTCATTAGAGACGGAGCTTACGCTCGGAGTATTTGGGTAAGGATGGGGAAGGAAATCGGTCGTGCCCTTTGAAAGGAACCATCCCGGCATATGCCTGGAGCGATTTAGGGAAATCACGGAAAACCTAAATCTGGATGGCCGGAGGTGGATTTGAATCACCATCCTTCCGAATGCGAGTCCAGTGCGTTACCACTGCGCCACCTCGCTCGGTTTGTTCATGTTTTATAGATTGGAATTTTCTGTCAGTTCTTTGAGTGCAGAGAATATAGTTTCATTGCTGAGAGATGTGTATTAATTTATTAAATATTTATATAGCAAAAACAGATAAAAATGGCTTCAACATCAATATGATTAGTTTAACCCTTTAATGCATACTGTAGGTTACCTACCTTATTTTTCCCATTATCTCTCAAACTGATCAAAATTTTACTACAAATTCATTTGGAGGTGTTAGTATGCATAGTGTTACATATGCCAGTAGCTCGTCCTAGAAATTATAATTCGCAGAGTGCTACTAAATCATTTCCACTGTCAGCTGCATTGAGTTACTAGTAAAATGTGCGATTGTTTACATTAGTATTCCACCTTTGCCCTGTAAAAGTATTCAATCACATACTACTGTTGCATTGTGAGTTTCTTCCTGAAAAGATCAGAGGCATGATAGTGACATTTACTACATTGGGTAAATCATGAGAGCACTACCTATCAACTTTTTGTTGCTAGTAGTGCATAATAATTTTAAGGAATTTGTTTAGATTATCCATTACGGATATTTCACAATCCGTGACTGTTAATTTCAGTATGATTTACGAAAAATGATGCTGTTTATTCCATTAATCTGTTTTCGAACCTTTTCTGGTTCATCTTCAGATGAAGCATCTTACAGGACCATTTTAAGCGTCATGTTTGGTGCTGGCTTACGACTATATGGTAGGTGTTTTATAGTTAATTTCTATTTCTCGGGTCTCCTTGTGTTAACTTAAAAATACCACATCACTTTTTCACTATTGGGCAGTAAAGAACTGAATAGTGAAAGGAGACCCCAGAAATGGAAATTAACTATAAAAAGCCGGCCATATATTCGCAAGCCAACACGCTTGTAATGTTCCTGTTGCTTGCTCCATCTGAAGATGAACCTGAAAAGCTTCGAAAACTGATTAATGGAATAAACAGCATCATTTCAAGTGAAAGCGACTGGTTGCACTTTTCTTACATCATATTTAAGGAATTTCTTTTTTAAATATTTTTCTCTGTGTATACGCACTGTATATTAATCGTGGTATTTTTTACAGTTTCAAATAAAAAAGTTATGCATTAAAGGGTTAAGCGGTTTGTGAGCCTAAGGACTGATGACCAATGTAGTCAATTCCCTTAGATTTACAGACATTTGAATAGGTAAAAGTATGGGATTTTGTCATGGAGGTAGGGAGATGGATGGTAGGCATATGAAGTGGCATCGCTTGAACAGGAGGGAGCGGATAGCACTAAAGGCCATCGGAAGGGCCAAGTGAGGTACCCCGTATAGCAGAGGGGCCAGGCGTGAGAGAGGCACAGCTGAAGTGTGGGAATAATGGCCCGCTCAGCTCAGCCCCGCTAGTCACCAGCGACGAGACATTACCCCAGCCAGGCTCGGAAAGCATCACTCGGCGGTGGACGAGGCTCTCGTGGGCGCTCTTTTCTGGAAGGCAGCGGAGGATAGAGAGAGACAGAGAGAGAGAGAGAGAGAGAGAGAGAGGCGCCCGCGGAAGAAAAGAAGGCGGATGAGGCCGCCCAAAGCTTTGACATAATAGAGGAGGGGCTCCTTTTACTTTGCAGATTGCTGATATGAATAATTAGTGGAGGAGGCTGCAGTGGCGGGAGGTGTCCCAGATACAGCGCCGGCCGAGGCGGCAGGCGCCGTCGTCCTGGCGACCGGACGGCTGCTAAATTATTAGCAGCAGGAGGAAGAGGAGCAGGCGACGCCGAGTCCTCAGGACGGCACCGAGGGTCCAGAGTCTGCCGCCTGACACCGGAAGACTCACTCCAGAAAAGGCGCCGAAGTCACGAGATTTTGTGGCAACCGAGAGGACTCGGATACTCTTAGTGGTTTATTCTAGATTTAATCTGACGGAAGTACTCCAATGTGATGCGAAGAAAATATTCGAATGATGCAGATTGGCAGGCCAGTACTTAGCGAGTACTATGGATAGAACGCTCTCCTTCAAACAACATTGCCGAAATACGAAGGCCAAAGTTTGCTCCAGAAATAACATCATCCGCAGGCTGACAAACTATGAATGGGGAGCTAAACCATCAGTACTGAGAACATCAGCACTTGCTCTATGTGTCTCAGCATCAGAATATGCAGCACCAGTATGGGATACATCCGCCCACACTAAACAGGTTGATGTAAGTATCAACGAGACTATGCGCATTGTCAGGCTGTCTCAGACCCTAACCAACAGATAATATGTACCTCCTTGCTGGAATTGCCCCACCCAGGATAAGAAGGCAGGTGGCAGCAGACGCTGAGAGAACAAAGAAAGAGAATGATTACCGACACCCGTTGAATGGGCGCGTCACTCAGGCTCGGAGGATCAAATCTAGAAACAGCTTCATTGCAAGAACTAAGATCCTTGACGGTTCGCAAAAAGATAACAGAGTCTGTAAATGGAAGAATGAACAAACCGGACTGCCAATAACACCAAAAGAGGAAATGGCACCTGGAAACAAGCTTCCCTATACAGTTTGGAAAACACTAAACAGCATGAGGGCTGGTGTAACCAGATGTAAAACTAATCTGCGCAGGTGGGACGTGCTGACTAACGATGACGATGCTCTTTGTGAATGCGAAGAGGTTCAGGATGAGGCACATCTGCTTACATGCCGACTATTGCCGGAACCCCTGCTGTTTCAGTGACCTGCTACAAGCTAATGACACGGTGGCTAACTATTGGAAAAAAAATAAAACTTGATCTGGACACGGAAATGAATGAATGAACCGTTAGTCACACCAAACATATGAAAATATTTCGGAAATTATATTTTCTTTCTCAGATAGGAGGAAGTATAAAGGGGATTCGAAGGATAGGGTTACAACTTAGACCGTGAGGTAACGTTGTAAGATGAATGCTTACTGATTCCTACAATTGAAATGGTTGATGCAATTCTTGATATGACATTTCATGATATGTATACATCAGGATAATCTGAATATCGTCGTGGTATTCCTGCTAATCCTAAGAAATGTTGTGGGAAGAATTTTAATTTTACTCCCATAAATATAATGGTAAATTGACTTTTTAAACATTTATTATTTACTGTTATTTCTGTAAATGAGGGATAAATACATAATTATATTTATTTTGTTAATAATAACTCTAATTACACCATGTTTAATTAAACCTTATTACATTAGGAGGGCCTGATAACTTTGTACCAGCTAATACCTTAGTAACTTCGATCCACATTCAATTTGAATGATATTTCCTATCTGCTTATGCAATGTTACGACCAATCCCTAATAAATTAGGTGCAGTTATTGCACTATTAATAACTGTTAGAATATTAATAATTTTTCCACTTTATAATAAAACCAAATTCCTAAGAAACCAGGTCTACCCAGCAAATAATCTTTTATTTTGAATCATAGTAATTGTAATATTTCTATTAACATGAATTGGAAACCGACCAGTAGAAGAATCGTACATTATAATAGGAGAAATTGTAACAACCATTTACTTCTCATATATCCCAATTAATGTTCACATTGCAAAAATATGAGATAATCCCATCACAAAATGAAGTTAATTAGCTTAAGAAAAGGAAATATTTTGAAAGGGAATAAAAAGAAATTTTATTCCTGTATTAAATTCGAAATACTAAAAATAAATAAATAAATAAATAAAATAAACAAGTTCAAAAATACATCCCTTAAACCAACAAAAAAATTTAAAGATAAAGGCAGATATCACTTTAAAGCCAAATACATAGACTTATCATGATGAAAATTATTTAAAGTATGGCAAACACGATTAAAAACCAGAATAAAAATCAACCCCTAGACAAATTAATGGAAATAATACTCTTATAAAAATAATTCTAGAATACTCTGTAAGAAAAATTAAAATAAAACCTCCAGCACCAGACATAATATTTAATCTGGGAACTCATTCAGACTCACCTTCAGCAATATCAAATAGAGTCCAGTTAGTTTCCACCAAACAAGAACTAAAAAAAGATAAAGATAAAGGTAAAGAAAATAAAATAAATCAACAATAAAAGTGAAAATTTATAAAATAAAACATATGAAAACTACCAATTAAAGTAATTAATAATAAAATAAAAGCCAATCTAACCTTATAACAAATAGCTGGTCCTAAGCTTATTATTAAACTTTAATATTTGATAAATTATAGGTTATTAATTTTAGAGTTTATCCCCTAAAAGTAAATTAATTACTACTTTAAACTCAAAAATTAAATAGAAACATTAATTTAAAAAATTAAACTTTTTCTTGAATATATTAGGTAATGAATACTCTTAAATATATTAGGAAATGAATAACATATCGTTTCTACAAATAAATTAATAATATTTATGAAATAATAAATATCAATCATTTTTCTATCAACCTAAATTGAGATTACTTAATCTAAATTAAAATTTTGACAAACTCTGGTACCAAATGTACACAAAATAAAATTTACTTATTATAATTTCAGTTAATGATTAATAATTGAATAACATTATTAATAAACTATCATCAAAGAAATTAATTCCAATAAAATGAGACAACAATTTATTAAAATTATTTGTATTAAAACTAAAAAATAAAAAAATAATAAGAAGTTCAGATAGAAACTGTTTTGCTACTGAATTTCTTAGATTTTGTAGGGAATATAATCACTTTTATATGCATGAGAACTCCCACATAAATGGAGTGTTGCATGCTATATTATTATTATTATTATTATTATTATATTTTGAGTTGTCAGTTGTTAGGCAGTAGTAAGCAGTGAGGTTAGTAGTTGGCAGCTGATATGAGTGAGGCACCAGTGCTGAGTAAAACTAAATTTTATCTGATATAATGTCAAACATTTAAGATAATTTTTACAACAGCCACCTCACTAGTTGCTTTAAAATAATTACAATTTTTTATCTAGATTTCGACCACGCTACGAAGTCATAATGAGAATGTAAAATTACTACATGAGACTTTTACAGAAGTAAGGAATGCTCATGTTGTATAAGGGAATAAAAAACAATATGCTAGTTACTGGCTAGCAGTCTGGACAAATAAAAATTTTTCACATAGTGGCAAGCCGCTAAGGAGCTGCCCAAGTGCCAGCAGGTCAAGGTGACATCAGACTACTGGCACATTGGCAACCCCTTATCAGCTTGCCACTATGTGAAAAATTTTTATTTGTCCAGACTGCTAGCCAGTAACTAGCATATTTTTTTAATCCCTTGTACAACATGAGCATTTCTTACGTGATAATTTTACATTCTGATGATGGCTTTTATTGGAATTAATTTCTTTGATGATAGTTTATTAAACTATCATCAAAGAAATTAATTCCAATAAAATGAGACAACAATTTATTAAAATTATTTGTATTAAAACTAAAAAATAAAAAAATAATAAGAAGTTCAGATAGAAACTGTTTTGCTATTGAATTTCTTAGATTTTGTAGGGAATATAATCACTTTTATATGCATGAGAACTCCCACATAAATGGAGTGTTGCATGCTATATTATTATTATTATTATTATTATATTTTGAGTTGTCAGTTGTTAGGCAGTAGTAAGCAGTGAGGTTAGTAGTTGGCAGCTGATATGAGTGAGGCACCAGTGCTGAGTAAAACTAAATTTTATCTGATATAATGTCAAACATTTAAGATAATTTTTACAACAGCCACCTCACTAGTTGCTTTAAAATAATTACAATTTTTTATCTAGATTTCGACCACGCTACGAAGTCATAATGAGAATGTAAAATTACTACATGAGACTTTTACAGAAGTAAGGAATGCTCATGTTGTATAAGGGAATAAAAAACAATATGCTAGTTACTGGCTAGCAGTCTGGACAAATAAAAATTTTTCACATAGTGGCAAGCCGCTAAGGAGCTGCCCAAGTGCCAGCAGGTCAAGGTGACATCAGACTACTGGCACATTGGCAACCCCTTATCAGCTTGCCACTATGTGAAAAATTTTTATTTGTCCAGACTGCTAGCCAGTAACTAGCATATTTTTTTAATCCCTTGTACAACATGAGCATTTCTTACGTGATAATTTTACATTCTGATGATGGCTTCCATAGTGTGGTCGAAATCTAGATAAAAATTTGTATTTATTTCAAAGCAACTTGAGGGACTGCAATTGTCAAAATTATTTTACATCCAGTTGCTGCATGTACAGCCATGTTCAAAATTGTAAAATACTTAAAAGACAAATGGTAAAACTAGATTTTGAGAATAAAATTTTGAGTTTTATACTTTTATCAAATACACGGTTATTATGTAACGATAGTTTAATTCTTGTAATGCAGTTGATTTGTTGACAAAATAAATGATACCTGCTTATGCAAAGAAATTTATAATAAAGTACCAAATCAGATTTTTTTAACTAAGAGACTTTTCAGTAACTTTAGATTTATTTCTCATGCCACTCACATCCCTTCCACTAATTTGAAATAAAATATTTCATTTATTTTTTAATGGAGAATCAAAATGAACAGTAATTTATTTGTTTATTAACTGATTGCCTCACAGCAAACTCTGCAGAATTTGCATCTTTCACAGTAGTTCGAGAGGTATGTTACGAATGTGGAACACACAGTTTATACTTAGGCCTAAAATTACAGCAGTCTGACATTAGACAAAATGCAGTATCAATAAAATACTTATCCACAATTCAATGAATTTGTTTCTCTTAGTATCAACATTTCACATCACCAACAGGTAGATCTAGCTCAGTCACAACAACAAAGTTAGAGTGATGATTTACTCCTTCTTTTTCGGATACTTCCAATTTCAGCGTAAAACTATTTTTGTAAATTGTCTTTTAATGCAATTGGGTTGCACACTTTCATGAAAAGATTACGTAAAAATTAAGATTCATACACAGTAACATAATGTTCATACACACCTGAGGTATGACACAAAGAATGCAAATTAATGCTACAGATATATTAACGGTTTTGAGTGATGTTAAAATTTCACTGTTGCGACATCTGTCTTAGTCATGTTCTGTTTCACAATATATTGAGGACAATTTGCAAAGACGATCGTCGAGCCGCAAAAGGCACATATAAGAATACATTCATAGATGCATAAATTAATTTCGGCCTCATCTTTGCAGGAAAAGGAAACACCTTGCTCAAATGAGGGCATGAAGTAAGATATCATACACAATAAACATTTGGTTACGTATTTTATTCAGTATTGGTTGCAAATGTAATTCGTTTGTGATACAGTACGAAATTTTGCTGTCATTTTTTATTTATTTATTTATTTTTACTTGAGGTTTATACAGCTTTTACACAGAGCGGGGAACCATTGGACAACCATAAAAGTGAGAAAGGAATTGTCATTAGCTAATAATATGGTTTGATAGGGAAAACATAACATGTATTGCAAGACACCGTTGCTTGTTTAAAAAAAATCTTTTAATAAGGTCACATCTAATGCCCAACCAGTTTCGACGTCATTCTCGAGTGCTCTGCATTGCTAAAATCAACCACAATAAGGAAGATGTACAGAAATACAAATATCATTGTCGCCACAATGCCACTGAACTTATTATGAATGATTGTTTTAAGAGTGATGGTAGTGGAGTTCAATATCAATGGTTTCGAGTAAAACCCACTCACAAAATAGTTTACATTTTTTTCCCTGGTGAATGAAGTATCCGTCGAAAGGATGAACAAGACACCTTGTGTTTCTCGGGAATTATGGACAGATCTTGTGGATGGAGTGAAAATCAATCCACAACCAGACAACATTTGTCACGACATTTGGAGGGAGATAGTTCTCTCGCCATTGTTGTAAAATACCCCTGTTCACTTTGACTGATTTTGAAGACGTTAGGTATGCGTACGTAAGAAGGTTCATGTTCTTTTGAACAATGGTACTGAAAGCACCACTTGGTTCGCAGAAGACAATGAATAGTGGATAAAGAAGTTACTTTCCACGAAAATTACTGACTGAATTTTGTGTTAATGTGATATTCCAGACGCTGATTTCAGTCTGACAACTTGATCTGTTTCACCAATGCTATGTAGCATACGGTCTCTGTGCATGCCATAATTAAATCCAGATTTGCGAGTATTAAGAGTTTCTGGCGCTGAATAATCAGGAACTTTTGTGTCCGTGAATTCGATAACAAACGCAGTTTCAGAAATTTCTGTTTCTCCTTTCCCTTAAGCGTGTTTGTATGTTACAAACTGCGTAACTTACTCTTCCACACCCAGGTATTTTCAGCTAAGAAATAAGAAATCAGTCTAAGCGCTCCGGCTCTCGTGTATGCCCTCGACCTTGTATCAACATGATGCGCAGCCATGCCATCATCGCTAGCCTCCTGAAAATGATGCCAAACGCATTCCCATATGATCTGATGTTTGTCTTGTTTGCTTCCTCGTTGTTCATAATATATCTGACAACGAGGTAGGTTGTTCCTCTCGTTGACCATTCTGAAATGATGCATAATTTTCTTTCAACGACCAGCCATTCTGCTTTCCTTCAGTTATCTGTTTGACTTATTCTACAGGAACGTAGTCATTTCCTGCTTCATCGGTAAAATGGAGGTAAATTGGTTCATCGTCAGTAATGCCCTCTGAAAGCATTTGCGCCATTCCTTTATCCACCAAGATGAGAGTAACAGCGGCACCTTGAAGTTTCTTGATAAAATTGAAGATAATGTTATAATGTCTGTTTTATTAAATGGTCCATTTGATTTCCCACATTTTATGAAATTTGCTTATGAAGAAAACAGGGGTATATTCGGGATAAGTAGACATATTGATTCACACGCACTCGCCAAAGCTCACTCGACGCTTATTCAAACAGCGGCCAGCATCTACAGCAGTGGAATATTGGAGGAGATCAGCTAGCTTCAAGCACGCTCACATATTAAAATAAAAAAACTTGACTCTAATATGCCGAAATCTGGACACGTAGTTCATCACCGGTTCCTGGACTGGTTTACAACTCTCAGAATGCGAAATAAGTAGAAATAAAATCACCACACGCGGAACAATTGGATAAACATGATAACCAAATTGCTAACGTAAAACGCCGGAGGGGCACTGCAGCAACTTTATGACAGGTATCGGATTCACATTAGCCAGTACACGTCGCATAAGTAACAGACAAAGAAAGTCCATTAGAATTTAAATAAGTAACAACGAAAATCACCGCGGAAGCAAGGTCGTGGAATTGCATTGCTAAATCACAATTACGAACCAGACTTAAGATTATTAAAGAATGAAATTCTAAAAGGAACAAAATCTCACGCGGTTAGACTATCATTACCACACGTTAGATAATAAATTTGGACCACTACACACGGTAGCTCTAAATGAAATATTCATTGCGTATCCCGAACGAAATACCGGAACAGTTTAAGACTGCTGCGAGCATTTCGACTCAGGATCTAACACTACAGTGAGAAAATCTTAACTGCAGTCAACAGAGTACCAGTCCAGCTTACCACCTTACCTCAAGCGTCGTCGTCGGCAGAATGCAGAAGCCATGGGGGTGATTCGGGCTACCAGTGACGAGCGAGTTTACAGAGGGAGGGGATATGTCCAGTGCACGAATCTTCCCAAACGGCTGGAAGGAGAGGGTTAGCTCTGGTACACAAAAGCATCGCGGATTGCTACTTAAGACTTAATTTGGGTCAAGGATAGCATTGCTGAAGTGTGGGGCCGCGCGGGAGTAGCCGAGCTGTCTGGAGCGCCAGCGCCGCGTCGGAGGTTCTTATCCTCCTTGGGGCATGAATGTGAGTGAGGTCCTTAGTTTAACTTAGTTAAGTAGTTTTTAAGACTAGGGAGTGTTTTTTTTTTTTTTTTTTTTTTTTTTTTTTTTTTTTTTTTTTTTTTTTTTTTTTTTTTTTTTTTTTTTTTTGAAGTGTGGGCTGTAGCAGACGATTCTTCCAATACAGAACAAAACTTTCAATCTGCAGCGTCTGCGCTGATATGAAACTTCCTGGCACATTAAAATTGTGTGCCGGAACCGGGACTCGAACTTCGCGGCCAAGCGCTCTACCGAGTGAGCTATCCCGACACGACTGACGATGCAGCCTTGCAAGGTTCGCAGGAGAGCGTCTCTATGAAAAGTAGGAGGCGAGGTACTGGTTGAAGTGAAATTGTGAGGCGGCATCGTGAGTCGTGTCTGGATAGCTCAGTCGGTAGGGCGTTTCCCCGCGACAGCCAAAGGTCCCAGGTTCGAGTCCCGGTTCCGGCTCACAATTTTAATCTGCCAGGAAGTTTTACTTCCAATACAGACTGACAGAGGTGTCAGTAGCGTGGTTGCAGAGTGCGGGAGCAGCACTCTACATCGATACAGCGATGCGGAAGGCTAGACACACACACACACACACACACACACACACACACAATCATTCAGAGGCGATGTTAGTTAGGGTGCACACAACTTAACACATAATATATGCGAAAGTATTAAAAGTGTAGAACGCATCCTTTCGGTTAGCCGTGTGGTGTAACGCACCGCTTTCCGAGACGGGGAGGCGTACCGGCCCCGGTTCGAATCCGCCCGGCGGATTAACGAAGGGGATCGGTGTGCCGGCCAACCTGGTTGTGGTTTTCAGGCGGTTTTCCACATCCCCCTAGGTGAATACCGGACTGGTCCCCAAGTCCCGCCTCAGTTACACGATTCGCAACCATTTTATAACACATTACACTTTCACTTATATAACTCTATGCACAGACATTTGGGGTACACAGGGGGTGGCGGCAGGAAGGGCATCCGGCCACCCCGTCAATATTAACACGCCAAATCCAGAATAACAAGCCGACCCTGCATGTTAGGGAAAAGGGCTGAAGAGAAAGAAAGAAAGATTAAAAGAATAGGACGCGATGCTGTGGCTTCATGTAATACGAGTTACATAAGTAAGTTACAGAGTTGTATAGCAACATAATAAAGATAATTGACTCACTGAATAACATTAAACAGGTTCACAGAATGTGAACGTATTTCAAGAGGAAAGTCAATTTAAAAGATGCTGTGTCGGTCGTTTGGTGTTTTAAGTAGGAGAAGACAGCGTTTTCTAGGAGTAATGCGTAGATAAGGAAATTTTATGCAGGGAGCGCCGGTCGTTAGAGCCAAGCGCCGGACGTCGGAAGTCTGCAGCAGAGGCGCGCTGTGTCACGCGGCGTGTATTCAGCGAGTGTCGGGCGCAGCACGCTATCTGCTGTTTGCATCCCGGCCTCTCCACTCCGGCAGACATCCGAGATGCAAACACGAGATGCGCGCAATTGAGCGGCGGGCGAGGGACAGCGATGCACACGCCTGATAGCGGCGCCGCATAAAGAAGGCTAATTCCTGCCTGCTACCTGCCCAGCCGGGCCGGATAAGCACTCTGCCGCACTCCACGACTTGATGTGCGCAGCGCCGGGCGCGCGTAAACGAAGCTCTGGTGGAGGCGAGTGAAAAGAAGCACGTCCCATAGGACATCACTTCAGCACTCAGTCTTTCAGTTACGACATCTCGCAAGTGTATTGATCGATAATCGTTTGCAACCGTATCAGACGAGAACGGAAGCATCGATTTAGCTGTTTGTTTCATTTACGAGGGGAAGTTGGAAAATAAGTTTCCCCTGTAGACTGCGGCCAGAGTTGCGTATGAAAGGAAAAAAAAAAAAAAAATAAGCCGCGGTCGAGTAGCCGAGCGGTCTAAAGCGTCTCGCTGCGGAGCGCGCGGTTGCTCGCCGTGGAAATTCGAGTCCTCCCTGGGGCATGGGTGTGTGTGTTTGTCCTTAGGTTAGTTTACCTAGGTTTAAGTAGTTTGTAAGCTACGGACTGATGACCACGCAGTTTTGTCCGATAGAATTACAAACAAAACAAAAGAAATTAAATGGAATAAGACATTAAAGATAAAACATATCTTTAGTTTTTCCACATGGAAATCAGACTTCAGAATTGTTTTATATTTATGATACGTGAAGTTCAAAACTCAGACATAATCAGCCAAGGCATTCTTCGTAAATCTGAAAAATTCTCAAAATAATTGACTTTGTAGTTTCGCAAGTATGCGTAAGTACCAATCATTAAATTAAATGTACCTCAGGTTGTACCGTTCTGAGTAAAAAAAAAAAAAAAAAAAAAAAAAAAAAAAAAAAAAAAAAAAAAATTCAATTTTTTATTTTAAAAAAACTTCGAATGCATACGAAATTTTATAATGTAATGGTGATTTTTACGAAAAGTCCACGTATTTTTATTTGATAACAATTTTCTATATTTTGTAGAAGGTTCTTAGTAATGTTAGTTTCAATAAAAAAAAAAGTTACCTTTTTTACAACTTGGTTTCTCTATTATTTGAAGACAATAGTTTGTGATTGTTTAGTTTGTGAAGAGTTACGAAACATTTTTTTGCAAAGTGATCTCCATAGCTACTAACAGCTTTCCAAGCAGCTAATCTACTCAATCATCGTTCACGTGACGTCAGTTTCCAGCTCGTCTACAGACACACAAACAAAAACTGACACAACACGTGGAACTAGAGACCCATAAATATTTTATATAACCAAATTCGAAAACGAAAAAAAGGAAAGAAAAGTCTTTCACAATGGGATCCAAACCACCATGATTGTGAGGCCAGAACGCTACCATCTGAGCTACACCAACAGATAATGTAACACTATTAACAATTGGTACTTACCTGTACTTTGCAAACTTCAAACTCGATTTTATCGAGAATTTTTCGGAGATGCTTCGAGTGGCTTTGGCGGATTGTTATTTAAGTTCTGAACTTGACGTACCATAAATATTAAGAAATATTAAATTCCGATACCGATGTGGTCTCCGTGTGAGACATTTGATATACCGCTTTATGAGTTTCGAAAAGCCGCCCAGGAAAAATCAGTGGGTTGCATACGGAAGAAGCGTTGAACGGTATGTTAGACGTCAGCATTGCTTCCAAAGCGCCTTCCGCCGAGAGACTTCTTCAATGCGGAAAACAGATGGAAGTCACTTGGTGCGAGATCAGGACTGTAAGGCGGATGGTGTAGGCGCTCCCAACCAAGAGTTGCAATATCGTTTTGCGGTGTCGTCACCGATTGTGCTTTCGCATTTGAATCCAACAACAGAACGCCAGATCTGAGAAGGCCAGGCCGCTTTTTCCGAATGGTTGCATCTTCCAAGATTAGATTAGATTAGATTATTTATTTGTACCGTAGAGCCATATTGAGGGGATCCTCGTGAATGTAGAACATGTCAAGAAACAAAATTTACAAGTTGAATAACAAATAATACTAATAATATAAATACATACACTTATAATATAAATACAGATACATAATTTTTTAAGGGTTTTTTTTTTTTTTTTTTTTTTTTTTTTTGGTGATAATATAATAATACTAATATAGTATGAGTGCATGCATCATTTAGTACAATTTAGAAATTCACTAATGGAGTAGAAGGAGTTGGCCACTAGAAAGTCTTTTAGGTTCCTCTTAAACTGATCTTTATTTGTAGCTAAATTTTTTATACTTGATGGTAAATTATTGAAAATGTGTGTTCCTGAGTAGTGGACCCCTTTTTGAACTAAAGTAAGTGCTTCTAAATCCTTGTGTAGATCATTTTTATTTCTAGTATTGTATGTATGAACTGAGCTGTTTGTTGGGAAAAGGGATATATTATCCCTTATCCAGCAACAATACTCCTTGGGTGTCCGAGAAAACTGTATCACTTTACCTGCGGATAGGAAAGCGACAGCAGCTCACGGCGGAGAAGAGGTGCTCCGCAAGCAAGTGTGCGCTCGCTAGCTCACGTAAGAGCTCGATAGCGCGAACAGCCTGTGCAAGGGGAATCTGTGCCGCGAGAGTGGTGACCAGTATGTCCGGCTGACATACAGTATCTTTCATAAAATGCATTTTTTATAAACCATCAGCTGTTTATTAAAAACCTTGTACATCTACCAGTATCGATCATAGACCATCTTCATGGATAAAAAGGTGTTAAAACAGAATGGTAAAATGCATCAAATAAAATACATCCAACTGAGATAAACAGGAGTCAGTATAACTAAAAGTGTAAAAAATTACTGTGGTCATCTTGGATAAAATCTATCAGTCAACCATGACATAAAAGGTGAGAACAGTCTATTCATAGACTGTTCTCACCTTTTATGTCATGTTTGACTGATAGATTTTATCCAAGATGACCACAGTCAACCATGACATAAACGGTGAGAACACTCTATACATAGAATGATCTATTAGTCAAACATGACATAAAAGGTGAGAACAGTCTATTCATAGACTGTTCTCACCTTTTATGTCATGTTTGACTGATAGATTTTATCCAAGATGACCACAGTAATTTTTTACACTTTTAGTTATACTGACTCCTGTTTATCTCAGTTGGATGTATTTTATTTGATGCATTTTACCATTCTGTTTTAACACCTTTTTATCCATGAAGATGGTCTATGACCGAAACTGGTAGATGTATAAGGTTTTTAATAAACAGCTGATGGTTTAAAAAAATGCATTTTATGAAATATATTACGGCTGTTGACACTCGCCTCACCAAAGCACCCACAGTATCTGCCTAGTAAGCAGGCGTGTCTTATTCGAATCCCTATACGGCGCAAATTTCGGATTATCCCAGTAGAGTCGTTCACTCCTCAAAGGCAGATGATTTGCTTCCTATATGTAGGGTAGTTTGGCCCGTATTCTGTCACGCGAGGACCTCGACGACCAGCTTCCAGTAGCGGCTGGTACTTCAGATGAATGGGCCGCGGCGGAGTGGTACGACGCGCAAGGCCGTTCCCCGTCGGAGGTTCGAATCCACCCTTGGATATGTTTGTACCGTCTTTTGTACAAGCTAGTTCATAGCTAGTTTGGAAGTTTAGGGACTGATGGACCAGCATTTAAGTCCCTTAAGCTTGGCGACGAAAGAGATAATTTGGTGCACATTTTCGTTACACGATTTGCAGAATGTCTTACCACGGCTTGTTTGCGCTTACCTGAGCTCGAGATAAGGCGTCGGCCTACCAAGCACGTTTATTTCACACTTTAGTTCCAAGCTTAAAGCTAAGTAATTTGTTTCTAAGCGCTATTGAACGTTGTTGATTTTTCTTTGATAATAAACACCAAGAACATATGAATATGCACATGAACACTAAACCACAGTAAGTGACTCCTTACACTGTTAAGTGACTTAACGATGAAGAGAAAAGCTACGTTCGGGTCACGTGACACTTTAAGCAGCACCCCCTCCTAACCTTAAAACTGCGCAAAGGCTGCTCTCCCCCACATCTTTTCAAACAGTTAAATATTTGAGTTAAAAATTTTCTGGGTGTTCTACCGCGTCATGATGTAAGAAGGCTATTACTTTAATAACCGACGTTTCGGCCAACGTTACAGTGACCTTCTTTTGGGTATAATAATGTGAGCTGGTTGTTAATATTTTATCTTTACTGTCAACTAGTCATTACCTCATAATTTATAAAATCAACGATGTTATTGGTAGTTTTAGACGGAAGAACGGTAACTTTACTATGATAGGATGCTGAGGTGAGGGCTTCCGTTTCTCTCCTGCTGGCCGTGGGCCGCGCGGCGGCAGTTGCTTACTAGTGACGCTCGCGTGTTGTGTTGTCAGTGCGGCCTATTTCGCTGTGATGGCTGGTAGCCAAGAGGGGGCAAGCCTGAGTCCATCTTCTCTACTCATGTTGCCACTGCCCTACCTGTCTCACCTACGTATACTTCCCCACACTCGCATTCTACCTTATATACTCCTGCTCCGTGTAGTGCTTCTATCTTTTCCTGGATCCTGTGACTACTATAGAAGAAAGGCTGGACACCAACCCGGCGAAGATGTTGACAGTGAAGATAAAATATAGTAACAAACAGCTCACATCAGTATAACCACTGTAACGTTAGCCGAAATGTAGGTTATTAAAGTAATAGCCTACTTACATCATGACGCGGTACAACACCCACAAAACTGTTATGCCATCTGACTCTGGCCTCGAAATCCTACGCAATTATAAGTTAAATATTTGTTACAACAATACGTATAAAGGTCATTTACCATAAAATCGTGACACATTTGCTAAAACGTCCAAAGATACGTGGCAACTAACAGTGCAGAAGACATTGTCGTTCCCATATCTATCAACAAGAAAATTGGTTTAAAAAATTGCTTGCAGTCGGGCTTCTACCCACTACCTTTACGGCGCAGGACGATGCCGTTAAACTCTAGACTATTCTTGCTAGGTGGAGAGTAGTGACTTTAATATTATTCATGATCTGATCTTCTTAAGGCTTTTACAGTTCATGCGCCTTTAATTTGACGTTATAAGACATTTTACCAAATATAACGTGTTTTTGATGAATCTCCAATGCGCTAAAACCAAATATGAAGGGCTGATGTTGCCTGCACATGTGCACATGTGCAAGGCGAGGTGCGCAGTAGATCCACTGTCTTTGCTTCGCGATCATTCGTCTGTAATCGCCAGAGTTCGAGTAGCCAGGAGCTGGCGTCTCTACCAGCTCCAACGCCACTGTTAAAATCGGCGTTTTCCCTCGCTTTTCCCTGCCGCGGGAGCGCCAATATGCTGCCTCCAGGCTAAATTACTAAATGACTTTTTTTCCAAAGCTGTTTCACAGACGAAAATGCCGGCCGCGGTGGCCGAGGTGACCGAGGCGCTCCAGACACGGTCAGCACGACCACTACGGTCGGGGGTTCGAATCCCCCCTCGGGCATGGATATTTGTGCCGTCCTAGATCGTAAGTAGTTCATAAGTAGTTTGTAAGTTTAGGGACTGATGACCCCGTAGTTAAGTCCCATAAGCTTAACAAACATTTGAACATTTGAACAGACGAAAATATCACTGTAGTTCCTTCTCTAGATTGCCGCAAAATGGAAGATATCGAAGCAACAGAGGGCTAGATGAACAATTAAAATCGCTCAAAAGAGGAAAGGCCGCAGGACCAGATGGGATACCAGTCCGTTTTTACACAGAGTACGCGAAGGAACTTGTCCCCCCCTTCTTGCAGTGGTGTACCGTAGGTCTCAAGAAGAGCGTAGAGTTCCGAAAGATTGGAAAATGGCGCAGATCATCCCCGTTTTTAAAAAGGGACGTCGAACAGATGTGCAGAACTGTAGGCCTATATCTCTAACGTCGGTCAGTTGTAGAATTTTGGAACATGTTTTATTTTCGAGTTTCTGGAGACTAGAAATCTGCTCTGTAGGAATTAGCATGGGTTTCGAAAAAGGCGATTGTGTGAAACCCAGCTCGCGCTATTCGTCCACGAGACACGAGACTCAGAGGGCCATAGACACGGGTTCTCGTGTAGATGCTGTGTTTTTTCACTTCCACAAGGCGTTTGATATAGTTCCCCACAGACGTTTAATGGACAAAGTAAGAGCATATGGTCTACCAGACCAATTGTGTGATAGGATTGAGGAGTTCCTAGTTAACAGAACGCAGCATGTCATTCTCAGTTGAGAGAAGTCTTCCGAAGTAAGAGGGATGTCCGGTGTGACACAGGGGAGTGTCGTAGGTGCGTTACTGTTCACGATATATATAAATGACCTTACGGATAACATCGGAAGTTCACTGAGGCTTTTTGCAGATGATGCTGTACTGT
Organism: Locusta migratoria; assembly: GCA_026315105.1. Taxonomy (NCBI): domain Eukaryota; kingdom Metazoa; phylum Arthropoda; class Insecta; order Orthoptera; family Acrididae; genus Locusta; species Locusta migratoria. Next base: position 35,410,944 of record CM048750.1, on the reverse strand, counting down.
ATACAGATGTTGTAACAATGTAAAATTGTATTGAAATGCAGGAGGATCTGCATCGAATTGACGCATGGTGCAGGGAATGCAATTGAAGCAGTTAATTCCAGAAATTATCTGGGAGTAGGCATTAGGAGTGATTTAAAATGTAACTACCATATAAAATCAATCGTCGGTAAAGCAGATGCCAGACTTAGATTCATTGGAAGAATCCAAAGCAAATGCAGTACGAAAACAAAGGAAGCAGGTTACAGTACACTTGGAAGACTGTGCAGGAGACACTACGGTCGGGGGTTCGAATCCCCCCTCGGGCATGGATATTTGTGCCGTCCTAGTTCGTAAGTAGTTCATAAGTAGTTTGTAAGTTTAGGGACTGATGACCCTGTAGTTAAGTCCCATAGACTATACAAACATATGAACATTTTTTTGTGCAGGAGAGACGCTCTGTCGCTCGGTACGGGGTTTTGTCGAAGTTTCGGGATCATACCTTTACCGAGGAGTCTAGCAGTGTATTGGTCCCTCCTTTTTATATCTCGCGAAGAGATCATGGAGACAAAGTCAGAGAGATTAGAGCCCACACAGAGGCATACCGACAATCTTTCTTTCCGCGAACAATACGCGAGTGGAATAGGAGGGAGAACCAATAGTGACCCTCCATCACATGCATGATGATGTAGGGGGTTCAGAAGAGAATTTGAACCTCAGCCACGCCTGCGCATTGCAACGCGGCGGCCACTCCGCGACGTAAATGCTTTCTCATGTGATAAAAAGTAGTCGCACTGACGTGTTTTACGGCCCACTTTAGATTTGTAGTTTTATAAGTTTTTCAAACATTTTGGACCAAAATAATAATCTAAGTAATAAAAAATTAATTAATAAGAGTGTCTGAAACCCTTTTAGGAAGAAAAAGTTTTTAGGTCGTTGTCGGATTCGAACCACTGACCTTCAGCGTGACAGTCAAACGCACTACCCACTACGCTACAACTGACGGTTGTCATACTATTGACGGTAGTTATTAATTGATGCTTATATGGCATTTGTATACACTAGATTATCATTTATCGTACGAAAAACTACGTGGTTTTGTTAATTCTTCAGTGCACCATTGCTTTGAAATGACAACGTGTAAGTTAGAATAAGAAAATCATCAAATACGCAACGCAAGATGGCGTATTCCAAAGAGAGTTGTGGGCGAGGAATGTCATGTGACACCTGCAAACGACTGGTTTTCGTTAATTCAATGGAAGGTATCAAAACTCCGTTATTTTTGCAAATATCTCTCAAACCATACGAGATATGAAAAAAGCACAAGGAAACGAAGTTGTAGAGAATTTTCTCCTCTACAAATTAGTTTATTCAATTTTCGCGTCAGATGAACGGTTCATTTGCAATTAAAATTACATTACAAAAGGCTTTTTTTGTATTACTAACGTGTTTATAGTCAGAAATATTTAAAAAAGCGAGGTTCTGGTCTCTGGTAGCCAACAATTATGTCTGTAAATTTTGGTGCCGATCGGTTGAACGGTTCGACCCTAAAAGTGGGAACACGTTACAGCCAGAGAGACATCGTCAAATCGCCGTTATTTTTGCAAATATGTCTCCAACGATGCAAGATATGGAAAACACATAATAGAGCTAAGTTGTAGAGAATTTTCCCCTCTACCAATTAGGCTATTCAATGTTCGTGTCAAATGAACGGTTCGTTTGCAATTACAATTATATTACAAACGGCTTGTTTTGGTATTACTACCGTATTTGTGGCCCGAAAAATTTGAAAAAGGGAAGTTCTGGTTTCTGACGGCGTACAATTATGTCTGTAAAGTTTGGTGCTGATCGGTTGAACGGTTCGTGTTAAAAACAGGGAACACGTTACGGACAGACAGACAGACATCCCAATATCTCTGAAACGATACGAGATATTTGAAAAACATAATAGAGCAGAGTTGTAGAGAATTGTCTCCTCTACAAATTCGGTTATTCAGTTTCCGTTTCAGATGAATGGTTAGGCCGTTATTTTCATTAAAATTTCGAGTTGTCAAAAAACGATCGCAAAGGCCCACTTTTAGTGTTACTACCGTAACCTAAAGTGGGCCAACAATGTGCATATAAAATGATCTGATAGAAGAACGAAATGAAAATTAGTACTTTAAAGAAACAATTTATTTTATTTATTTATTTACTTTTTTCAGGACGAGCTCTTTTCCGGGAGTTCAGTGAACCAGTGACGCGCTGCCCTTGCCGGCGGCCTCGGCCGCCGTCCTGAAGGACGAATCGATGGCGGCCTGTCAGGCATTTGTCGGGCGCCGGGCCGCTCTCTCGGTACGGCCGGCGCCTCGTGAATCACGCGCGGACCGAGTGTCGCGGCCGTGTCTGCGGCACCAGCTACAAGGTGGGGAACACTGCGCCAGCGACGGCCGGGCCCGGTGGCTTCATTGCGAGCCACGGGCACGCGATTGTTCAGCAGCCGTCCTGTATTCTGCTCCAAAGGGCGGATGACTATAGTGAAGAAGTGAAACTACTCGATAACAGTAGAGAAGTACCAATAACAAACACGTCCTTACTGGAAAATGCTGCTTCCCATTATGTTGATCAGTTGTGCAAAAGATGTTCAAATGTTTGTATAGTCTATGGGACTTAACTACGGGGTCATCAGTTCCTAAACTTACAAACTACTTATGAACTAACTAAGACTAAGGACGGCACAAATATCCATGCCCGAGGGGGGATTCGAACCCCCGACCGTAGTGGCCGTGCAGACCATGACTGGAGCGCCTCAGTTGTGCAGGAAAGGCAAAACCTCTCTCTGAAGATAACCAGAATTGCTCAGTAACACAGATATTCCGTTGTAGTTAAACGACAATTCAAATTTCTCTAATGATTAGATTAGATTAGTTTTTCGTTCCGTAGATCTATCTTGAGGAGATCCTCGTGGATGTGGAACATGTCAAGAAACAAAATTTACAAGTTTACTAATAGACAATACTAATAATATAAATACAGATACATACATTTTAAAGTTTTTTTTTTATTTTCTTATTTTTTAGCTTATAATATAATAATACTAATATAGTATGAGTACATGCATCATTTGGTACAATTTAGAAATTCACTAATCGAGTAGAAGAAGTTGGCCACCAGAAAGTCTTTTAGGTTCCTCTTAAACTAATCTTTATTTGTAGCTAAATTATTTATACTTGATGGTAAATTATTGGAAACGTGTGTTCCTGAGTAGTGGGCCCCTTTTTGAACTAAAGTACGTGCTTTCAAGTCCTAGTATTGTATGTATGAACTGAGCTGTTTTTTGGGTAAAGGGTTATATATTATCTATGACAAATTTCAATAAGGAATAAATATACTGAGAGGCAGCAGTTAACGCTCAGAACAATAATGGGATCAGGTGAGATACCGTACACAATATACATATGGTAACATAAACTCCAGAAAAAAAAGAAAAAACATTAATTCATCGACCCAGAGAGCGAAAACGTATACAATTCACGGGATGTATACAACACACGATCATGCAAACGGAGTCACATGCACATCAGTAGAGTCACCAGTGTATCTGCATTGTCGACGCTAGCACCGTGTATACCTTTCTTTTGCAGTAATGCAGGCCGCAGTTTTCCCACGAGGACGGTCGTACAGTTGCTGTAGACTTGTGGAATGGCCTGCCATGCAATTTCCACCTGGTGCCTCAGTTGGGCCAGATTTCGTGCCGCAGACCGCACAACGTGACGTTTCATGCGATCCCAAACTTGCTCAGTGGGGGAAGAGTTCTGGAGATCGTGCTGGCCAGGGTAGTTCACGTACACCTTGAAGAGTAGGTTGGGTGGTACGGGATTCATGTGGATCCGCTCTGTCCTGTTGGAAAAGTATGTCATCTTGTTATCAAGACGGGTTAAATGATGGTTTCAGTGTACCGTGCACTGTTCAATGTTCTCTAGACGTTCACTAGAAAAGAATGGCGAGTGTAGAATATCGCTCCCCTCACAATGACTCACCACCATGTGCGCCGTTAGAGTGTCCTCCGCTGACGCCCCAACATCGTTCAGCCCGCCTCCAATAGTGTCATGGTAGGAGCTTATGAAGGGACGAATGCATACGTGTCGTCTTCGGTGATGAGCGTCGTCGCTGCCTCTGTGCCAATGATGGTCGTAGGGGTGTGTGGTGTCGTGCAGGGGAGCGCGAGAAAATTCAAATGTTTGTACAGCTCATGGGACTTAACTACGGGGTCATAAGTCCCTAAACTTAGAAACTACTTACGAACTAGGACGGCACAAATATCCATCCCCGAGGGGGGATTCGAACCCCCGACTGAAGCGCCTCAGTCCCCTCGGCCGCCGCGGCCGTCGGAGCGTGAAAATCTGGAGTGTACGCGACAGAGGCAGAAGGGCTGATTCCTGGCATCATGGTGTGAGGAGCCATATCCATCTACACTGGCTGTTCTCCTCATAATTCATCCCGTCCTGCCACCGCTCATGCACCAACAAGGCGTTGTGCTTTTCCAGCTGAATAATGCACGTCCAAATGTGTCCCGTACCACTCAACGTGCACTTCCAAGTGTACGTTAACTCCCTGGCCAACACGAACAAATGATCTGACCCACACTGAGCATGTTTGCGACCGGATGAAATGTCATCTTGACGCAGTCTGCGAGGGCGGTGCGAAATCTGGTCCAATTGAGGCACCAGTTGGAAACTGCATGGTAGGCCATACATTCGGCACCTCCACGATCGTCTCCAGGAAAAAAATGCAGCTCTCATTGCTGCAAAAGGAGGGTATACACGATACTAGCGTCGACATTCTGCACGCTGTGCTGACTGTACTGACGTGCGTATGGTTCTGCCTGCGTGATCATGTGTTGTATACATCTTGAAGAGTGTGCCAATAAAATTTCTCTCTGCTGAGGCGAAGAATTTATGGTGTTAATTTTTCATTTTTCAGGTGTGTATTTTATTCAGATATTGCTTACAGTTGTAATTTGTATGTGATATAGAACGATACTTTACTTGAGGTTTACATGGCACTTACTTAGAGCGAGGCACCATGAGGCTAACACGATAATGAAAAGGTCATTCTCGTTGCCCTGTAACATGGTTCGTGATCACATCGGATATCCTGTAAAGTATCACACCTGCGTGTCATGGACAGTATCAGTCGTCCATGTGTGGTCCATGTGTGCAATATCCAGCTGGGCAACAAATGTGATAAGAACTGGTCTGGCTGCAGTGCGTCTGCCAAGTGCATACCAGAACTGCTCAATCCGCCTTAAGTTCAGTCAACAAGCTGGCCACTCCATTCGTCCAGTTCCCTCAGCTTCAAGCATGTTGTCCACCACTGCAGCTCTGTGACGATGAGCGTCATCGTCCATCAGAAGGAACCCATCTCCTATAGCACCAACTTGCGGCACAACAATATTCGAAGGGTCTAGCCTCCATACCTTTTAGCAATCAAGGCGTAATTCTGATGTTGCAATCCTGCAATCCTGATGTTCCTCCGCACAGCATCTGCGGTCTAAATTGTGTCGTTGTTTTCATGGAACACATCGCATAGACCTCCTTATGTAGAGGCCACATTTGTGTTGGTACTGCGCGTCCTATTGCTGCCTGGAGCTTGTGTTGCAATTGAATTGCATTCGGCCTCCTGTACCGACGGGCTGTTAACCGGAGGTAACAATTATCTCTTGCTGATGTTACACACGGACGACCGTGAACTTATATATATATATATATATATATATATATATATATATATATATATATATATATATATATATATATAGCTTATGGGACTTAACTACGGGGTCATCAATCCCTAACTAAGACTAAGGACGGCACAAATATCCATGCCCGAGGGGGGATTCGAACCCCCGACCGTAGTGGCCGTGCAGACCGTGACTGGAGCGCCTCAATCCCCTCGGCCACCGCGGCCGGCTATGACCTTTTCTTCTTTTAACTGTTCCTACTGACCGAATCGTGTCCAGGAAATTACACTTTGGGGCAGTCCAACAGCTTTACCCACCTTGTTCTGTATATGTCCTGCTTCAAACTTTATATGGGTGTGCATGAAATTGGTGTAATTGCTGTGGTTTTCAGTCCGCAGGCTGGTGTAATGGACACGCCTCCAGGCTAACCTGTCCGGTGCAAGCCTCTTAATCTGAGAATACGTACGGAAACCTACATCCTTTTGAATCTTCTTACTGTATTCGTCCCTCGGTTTCGCTGTACTATTTTTATCCCACACACTTCTTTCTAATGCTAAGCTGATGATTCCTTGATGTCTGAGAATTTGTCCCACCAACCTTACTCAGGATATGTCATAAATTCCTTTTCTCCCCAATTCCGTTGAGCACCTACCCATCTAGCACTATATTTCGAAAGCTTCTATCATATTTTTGTCTGAATTCCTTATTGTCCACATCTCACTCCCATACTGTGCTACACTCCAAATGCTTTCAGAAACGACTTCCTAAAATTTAAATTAATATTGGATGTCAAGAAATTTCGCTTCTTCAAAAACGCTTTTTTACACGTTGCCATTCTGAATTTTATATCTTCCTTACATCAGGCTACCCAAAAACCAAATATCATCTTCTACTTTTATTGTCTCATTACGTAATCTAATTCCTTCAGCATCTACATCTACATCTACATAGATACTCTGCAAATCACAATTAAGTGCCTGGCAGACGGTTCATTAACCACTTTCATAACTTTTCTCTACCGTTCCATTCTATAATAGCGCGCGGGAAGAAAGAACACCTAAATCGTTCAGTTTTCGATCTGATTTCTCTTATTTTATTGGCATGGTCATGTCTCCCTAAGTGCTAGCAAAATATTTTCACATTCAGAAGTAAAAGTCCATGATTGAAACTTCGCAAACAGATCACGTCGCAATCAATGTCTTTCTTTGAATGATTTCCACCTCTATCCGTGCAACATTTCCGTGACACTTTCCCCCGTAACGTGATAAAACAAAACGAGCTGCCCCTCTCTGAACCTTCTCAATGTCTTACGTCAGTCCCACCTGGTGAGGGTCCCACAAGGGGCAACAGTACTCCAGGAGAGGACGCACAATTGCGATGTATGCAGTCTCTTTGGTGAAGCTGGTGCGTCTTCGAAGCGTTCTGCCAATGAAACGTAACCTTTGGTTCGCCTTGCCCACAATATTTTCTATGTGTTCTCTCCAGTCAAAGTTGTTCGTAATTGTAACTCCTAGGTATTTGATAGAATTTACGACCTTAAGGTTTGACTGATTTATCGCGTAATTGAAGTTCAGCGGATTTCTTTTAGTGTCCATGTGTATTACTTCACACTTTTCTTTATTTAGTGTCAATTGCCAATTTTCGCACCGTGCATACATTTTGTCTAAATAGCTTTGCAGTTGCTTTTGATCGTCTGTTGACTTCACTAACCGATAAAGGACAGCATCATCCGCGAAAAGTCTAAGGGAGCTATTCAGATTGACTCCTAAATCGTTTATAAACACGAGGAAGAGTAGAGGACCTATAACGCTTTCCTGTGGAAAGCCAGATATCACTTCTGTTTTACTCGATGAGTTACCGTCAATTACAACGAACTGTGTCTTTTCTGATAGGAAATCGCGAATCCAATCGCACAGTTGGGGAGATATTCCATAAGCACGCAATTTCATTAGAAGCCGCTTGTGGGGTACAGTGTCAAAAGCCTTCCGGAAATCCAGAAATATTGAATCGATTTGATATCCCTTGTCGATGGCACTTAACACTTCATGTGAATAAAGGGCAAGCTGTGTTTCGCAAGAGCAATACTTTCTGAATCCGTGTTGACTATTGGTTAATAGGTCGTCTCTTCGAGGTAGTTCATAATATTCGAACAAAGTATATGTTCCAAAATCCTACTGCAAATCGACGTCAATGAGATTGGCTTGTAATTTTGGGGATCACTCCTATTGCCATTCTTGAATATTGGAGTAACTTGGGCAACTTTCCAGTCTTTGGGTACGGATCTTTCGCTGAGTGATCGGTTATAAATTGTAGCTAAGTACGGAGCTATTGCATCAGCATACTCTGAGAGGAATTTAGTTGGTATACAATCTTTCCTTTCAAGACACTGTCCATTCCGTTTAATTGCTCTTCCACGTCGTTTGCTTTCTCTGACAGAATTACTATGTCGTCAGCAAACCGCAAGGTTTTTGTTTCCTTTTCCTGGTCTTCAATTCCCTCTCCAAACTTCTCCTTGCATTCCATCATAGCTTGATCAATGCTCTATGCTCCATATATTTTGCCCCTGCTGCCTGTCTTACTCTCTGTGAGCCTTCGCATGGCATTTTCTTAGAGCAAGACACCATGGGGTAGCATGACAGTGAAAACGTCATTCTCGTTGCCCTCTAATAATGTACAAGCGGCTTCTCAACCACTTAACCACAAATGGCATATTGTCTAGAACACAGTTTGGATTTCTGAAAGGTTCCGATATTGAGAAGGCTATTTACACTTTCAGTGAGAATGTACTTAATTCATTAGATAATAAATTGCAAGCAGCAGGTATTTTGTGTGATTTGTCAAAGGCATTTGATTGTGTGAACCATAACATCCTTTTAAGTAAATTAGAATTCTATGGGATCACGGGAAATACTGCAAAATGGTTCAAGTCGTACCTCACTAACAGGAAACAAAGGGTGTCAGTGCAAGTGACTAGTGAATTAGGCCAACAGTCATCATCGGGTTGGGAAGAAATTACATGTGGTGTCTCACAAGGATCCATCTTAGGGCCATTGCTTTTTCTTGTGTACATTAATGATCTCTCATCAGTTACACTACCAGAAGCAGAGTTCGTTTTGTTTGCAGATGATACAAGTATTGCAATAAAGAGTACGTCAAGTATAGTGATAGAAAAGTCTGCTAATGATATTTTCATGAACATTAATAAATGGTTTAAAGCCAACTCATTGTCATTAAACTTTGGAAAGACGCACTACATGCAGTTCAGAACATGTAAGAGATTTCCTGACAGCATATGCATTAAATATGAAGAAGAGCAGATAGAAGAGGTTGACAGAATTAAATTCCTGGGATTACAGCTTGATAATAAATTTAGTTGGGAGGAGCACACCACAGAACTGCAGAAACGACTCAACAAATCTGTATTTTCAATACGAGTGTTATCAGACATAGGAGACATAAAAATAACAAAGCTTGCATACTTTGCTTACTTTCATTCCTTAATGTCATATGGTATAATATTTTGGGGTAACTCTTCAAGTCAGTCAAAAGCCTTCAGAGTCCAAAAACGTGTAATACCTATTATTTGTGGAGTAAATTCACGGACGTCTTGTAGAAGCCTCTTCAAAGAACTGGGTATATTAACTACTGCCTCTCAGTATATTTATTCCTTAATGAAATTTGTCATAAATAATATATCCCTTTTCCCAACAAACAGCTCAGTTCATACATACAATACTAGAAATAAAAATGATCTACACAAGGATTTAAAAGCACTTACTTTAGTTCAAAAAGGGGTCCACTACTCAGGAACACACATTTTCAATAATTTACCATCAAGTATAAAAAATTTAGCTACAAATAAAGATCAGTTTAAGAGGAACCTAAAAGACTTTCTAGTGGCCAACTCCTTCTACTCCATTAGTGAATTTCTAAATTGTAAATTGTACCAAATGATGCATGCACTCATACTATATTAGTATTATTATATTATCACAAAAAAAAAACTTAAAAAATTATGTATCTGTATTTATATTATAAGTGTATGTATTTATATTATTAGTATTATTCGTTATTCAACTTGTAAATTTTGTTTCTTGACATGTTCCACATCCACGAGGATCCCCTCAATATGGATCTACGGAACAAATAAATAATCTAATCTAATGGCGTGTGATCACCTCCGACGGCCAGTACAGTTACACACCTGGACGTCTTCTGCCACACATAAATAGGCTGTGGAATAGGAAAGGAGACAGCATGGCGAATGGAGACGTGCAGGGAAGAGTCCTCTGCAGTCAGGCTGGTCACTGTGTCCTCGGTGGCGGAGTGGTCAACGCGTCTGCCTAGTAAGCAGGAGATCCCGGGTTCGAATCCCGGCCGGGCACAAATTTTCAATCGCCACAGTTTGGTATTCCATCTAAACCTAATACAGCTATGCCATAACATCGCAAATTGCGATTTATTTCATTCATTTGAACGCTGTTATTCGTCAAAAATATATATATAATTTCAAAAACAAAACTCTCTGTATCAAAACTTGTAAGAGGCAGGACATAAACAATAACTGCACTACTCGATAGTAATAGAGACGCTACATATGAAAGTGCCGCTAAAACAGAGTACTTAAATACAGCTTCCGGAGTTCCTTCGTCAAAGAAGATGAAGCCATAATTCCAGATTTAGAACTAAGAACAGCATGTCTAGCATACACGAACCAAAATTCGGAATAGTGACGCAGCGTAATCGCTAGGTAAGATAAGTATTCCGGCTATGAAAGAGATGATATCTGTCGATCCCTACGGTAGTGTTGCAAATACTCTGCTGTTCCTTAACTATAGAAACGATTTAGGAAAATATCTGACCAGTCCTCATAGGATGGTGTACATGACATTGTCTTATATAGTCTAATGAAGTCATCAGAAAACAAAATCCAATCCGATTTAGGCAAGTTACATGTATGGGTCGATATTAGCATGTGACCCTGAATAAGGAAAACTGTGAAGGCTTCCACATTAGCACTAAAATAAATCAGCTAATCTTCGTATATAACATAAATAGATCAAATCTGAATGCCAAAATATTGACATAAATAATTAGAAATTACGACAGACTTTAAATGGAAAGAACGCAGAAAATAAGGTAAGGCGAAACAAAGGCTGCAATTTTTTGGTAGAACACAAGGAGGATATGACACCATTACGTCGCTGGTCCGTCCTCTTTTGGAGTAAAGCTGGTTGATATGGGCTTCGCTTGGTATGTGCAAAATGTTGCATCACCCGGTCTTTTGTTACTGTAACAGGAAGGCGACTTATTGTTCTCCAGGATAATTCTGGAACACACTGCGCCTGAACCTCAATGTGGCCAGCAAGACGAACAAAAACCACTCCCATCCAGCACGAGCTCCAGATCTTTTTCCATTCGAGCAAGTGAGGAATATCATACGACGACCACGGACACTTGCATCGACCCACAACTTTTGCAGAACCACGTGAAGAGATGGACCAAGTCTGTAACAGTGTACCTCAAGGCAGTATCGCTAACTGTAAGAAAGAATGAATGGCGACATGAGCGCTTGCATTGACTCCCATAGAGGCCACACAATATAGTAATATGTTTATGCATGGATAAACACCTGGCGCCTGCTAATCTGAATGTAATCATTATACATCTCCATATGCACTGTTACTACAATAAATCATGAGTGAATTGCGTAACTCTAGGACGGTGCACTGATATTTTCGGCAGTGTTTATTGTTGACTTCCACTTACAAATGTAATACCGATCATCGAAAGAACATAAGAGAGAGATCAGACCTCTAACGGAGATATTTAGGTGTTCCTTACTCCCACGCGCTCTTCGAGATGTTAGGAAATAGAATGGTTCGATGAACTCTGTGACAGGCACTTCAATGAGATTTATATAGTAACCACGTAGATGTAGCTATATATTGAGTTGTAGACGTTAAATAATGTTAGGGACGAGATTGTTTCGAAAACATCCAGCATAGACTACAACTGAGTGATGTAGGTGTAAGTGCTACTCTGAAGTGATGACACACACAAATGATTGCTGGTTTTTCTTGAGGACATAAATTTACTATGATGTGGCTCACTGTTTAATTGTTGCAGACCTTCCCCGTGTCTTCGAAGTCTGAACAATCCAGAACGAAATGGCTGACCATCTGTGAGGCAATGTCACGGAGGGAGACAATGTGCTCGGACACAGGTGTGACACGAATCGAAATGATGAAATATACTTTATTTATTTATTTTGTAGCTATTGCCCTAAACGGAGGATTTCTTTAGCTGCCTAATCTCTAAGGACAAGAACACCAATGACCAAACCAAGCTCTGCAAAATATGGCGTTTTACCCCTCAATTGGTAAAGACGCAGCCATCAATGATCAGTGTTATTGTTTTCTTGAGACGGGTATCTCATGTGCCATCGGTCTGTACGACTGGTATCGAAATATTATCTGCAGCACATCCACTGTAATGGGACTCTTTGCAAGGTAGCGGCTTCGATCCACGTAAGTGACACAGTGGTACAGGCTTTTGAGATCTTAAAAATTGGCTTCATCCTGTATTTGTCTGACATGGGACCCACTGACTACTTCATCTTCTGTTAGTCAAAGAAATCGCTGTGTCCATGGATTTACGTCCTGATGATCAGGCGATGACGGTGCATTATTTACTGTAGAAGTCATTTTGCGACAGAGTATTCCGCCAAATGTTACATCGTTTAGAGACATGTCGATTATATCAACTGAGAAATTCGGGAGGCGTATTACATAAAACAGTTTTATTTTATTCACTTGTTCTATATCACGTTTCTAACAACTGTATTACTTTCAGACGTAGTAGTTTCGTCGACAAACAATCTTATCTGCGTGAAGTCATATGCGAATATCTGGTGCTCTGATTCTGAACTCGTAAGAGGGATGGCTACTTGTTTGAAAACTTATGCTTGGCGGTAATAAATAAAGCACGTCACAATTAACTCATCCGAAGGTATTATTTATCCAGTGTTGGAACATTTTCCTTTGATACTTCCTACTCAAGAAAGCTAACACAGCTTTTATTTTTCTGTGTGGACTTACTAATCGATAAAACTTATCCAAAACTGTATTCTTCATACGGTGATACTGCAATTTTTCCAATCGGACACCGCTTTCTTTAAAGTATGGCACCAGATTCGGTATCAGGCTTAGGCAGAGAAAGCAACTGGGCAGAGGAACGCATATATTTATAATAAGCTGTAACTTTCCTGTGCGTACCACTGCCGGAGATCACATTTTGTCACATAAATGACAAAAAACTCTTCGTCGCTATGGCAACGGCTGAGCCGCAGTGGAAACACGTTTCCGCCAGATTACCGACGTTAACCGCTGTCGGCTCGGATGGCTCACCGTCCGGGTCTGCCGATCTGTTTGCCAGCGGGGCGCACCTATCTGAGGCAACTGCGGAGCTACTCGATCCAGAAGTAGCGGCTGCGGTCACGAAACCGGCCCAGCGGCCGGGAGTGCGAAGCAGTAAGCACGACTCTGTACATATCGCGCCTGTTGATGTCTTCGAACGGAGGTTGACATGGCGGTCCTTTAGGTTGGATTTTCAGTTTATAGTTGCTTTCGTCTCTATTGCAATACATACACTATGTGAACAAAAGTATCAGGACAGCTGACTGAAAATAACTTACAATTTCGTAGCACAGTCATTGGATAACCTGACATCGAATCGCCACATTGTGTACTGTGATTCGTCAGTCCGCACAACGTTTTTCCTATGTTCAGTTGTCCAACGTTTACGTTCCTTACATCAAGCGAAGCTTCGTTTGGCATTGACCTGCGTGATTTGTGGTGATATGGGCAGCCGCTTGACCATATAATCCATATTTTCTCACCTCCGGTCCCACTGTCATGCAGGGCGTGTCCTACCTATTACACTGTAGAACCCTCTTAAACCGCCGGCAGTCGCTGGCAGTAAATAGAGGCCTGTACGCTTTCATGCAGTACGTGCCCCGACACTTTTCCACTAAACTACCACAGCAGAAACTATGGTGTCGCACAAGTCTGAAGTGCGCGTCCCGTACTTTCGCCGCGCGCCGCCATGCAAGCACGGCGCGGCGTTCTTACGACGTCGGCCACGAGCGCCCTCTGCTGCAATCCAGCTCGCGGCCACCACTGAACTGCATCGGTCACTTGGCATTAGGACAGGCACTAGGACTCATCAATAGGCAGCCTTCTACCTAGTTAAACTATGTATCTGCATTCCACTAGTCTTCAGTTAACAATGTTAAGTATTATACTATTTCTTCGGAATATATATCTTGTTCTAATCTAGCTTAGTGTTTCTAGTTTCTTCTGTCCTACTGGCTGGTCACCTCAGGCTCTGTATCCGCACACGCGTTCATCCTATTTCTCTGTGTCGGTCTCTCTGTACTCGGCCACCGACACCTAGAACAACCGGCGGCAACGAGACACAAAAGTGGTGAAGAGGATGGGATACAAAAGAAACAGCGGGCTTAGGGATGTTCAGGAGTGTGGAAATCTCGTGTAAAGACATCCGCCGCAAGTGATATCCCATCACCTGACCTGGGTTCTGCGGAGCGCTCCACTCTTATCTCTCAGGATGTCTAAGGACCACTGAGGGCACTGATATGGAGTATCTGTTGGTAGGTGGCAGCACAATGCACCTATATTTGGGTGGGGGTAGTGTCAAAATACTTTTCATCACATAGTTTATCTCATAGCGCTGCTATGAAATTTTATTGAAAGAAATTTTTTGGTATGAATGTATCTGATACGTTGGCTCGCCTCCGTTCATATTGCCCGCCATAACTGTGGTGACTAGCGTCGTCACTGAACTCGGCGGCGCTAGCAGCTCACTTCGTCACACGCGCCAGTGCCTGGACTTGCGGTTCAGTGGCGATTTGACAGTCCCGAACGACTCTTTCTCCTCCTGCCTGAGCCGGCGCCAAGAGACGTTGGACCACTTGGCTCATGACAGTTTGGCGTGAGGAATGTCGGCCAATCTGGCTTGGCATTTTGAGAGTTAAGTTCGAGTCCACCTGTTTGTTTTGAGCGCCGCTGTTGTACCAGTGGTTGCCGTTTTGCATTGCGTCCGCAATTTAATTGGTACTGAGGTGTGTTTAACAAGAAATTTCTTTATGGTGGCGTCATGCCATTTCGCTTTCTAGTTGCTGTTCTGGTATACTTTTTAGGGTTTAGCATTTTTCCCTCCGTACGAGTTACCTGTTCTCGGACGGTAGTAGCTAACGGGTTTTCTTTCCCCATATCATTGGTATTTCCTCTTGGTCCGTTTCGCCGTTTAGCATTGCTTTTGAATGGGCTGATTAATGTTGTGAAGTTTCAGTAGACTAAACTGTGCAGTCTTTTATCACCGGTGTCGGCCGTCTTGCCGGCTACCTGTTAAACTTCTGAGAGATTGGAACTTGTTCGGCCCTTGGCAGTGTGCTATCTTGATACGTTGCAGGGCACGTACCAATACTGTTATTTGTGTAATTAGTTGGAGCTATGGACAAGCCAGCCCTGAGCTAATGGTATAATTTGAAGGGATTGTAACCCATCCGTTAAAATTTGGATGCCGTGTTACCTTTTAAACGCTGGTTCACCCTAAGCGATCACGGCAGCCCAAGAGCCAACCTGTTACCTGTCATCTTTTAGAGGTTGTATTTCTGATCGTGAATTCTATTTTATTCAATAAATTGTAAGGTCTTGGTTATAGAGCCAGATTACGCCAGTTTTGAAAGTACGGCAAGTCACTGAATTTTTTTTCGCCTGTTAAAACATAGTATCTCATCCCTTATCATTTTGAGAATTTATTGGTCGTCGGTTATAGACCTCATTGTATCAGGTTCAGGTTTACAAGCTAAATTGTGATTATGTTTGAAGACAATATCTCAAGTATTTGTTAAAATATAATTCTAGTTTTAAATTTGGGTCTAGCTGGATTGATAGGGTATATTTTCAGCTGGGTCCGTTCTGCATTTGATACCTTGCCTCCCTTTTAATGAATCTTAATGCAGGCCGTTAAATATTCTCCTGATTTCATGACGATTTGTATTTTACTCAGTGTAAGATCCGTTGTGGGCACTCTTGTTATTATAATTGCAATCTTTGGGGTCTAATTACTTATGTTATGATAATTTATTTATTATCTTAAATGCTTAGTCAACTAAAAAACTTGTTTAGGCTATCAAAAACTACTTGTTTCTTCGCGCTACAAATGGTGGCTACTTGCTGTAGCATAAATGTGCACCTTTTAAAATTGTTGCAAATTTTCAAGTGTTCATTCTCTAACTTTTACAACATTTATTATTATAAAGTGATTGTTTGAAATGTGCCGCTAAGCCCTTCAGGTTTTCGGCTTTGCTTTACCTTAATTGGATCATCATGTTCTTACTATTGCAATAATATCAAGTTTTATCTAATATTCAAGTCCGTATCTACTAAAGTCGCCAGCCTTAGTACATGTGTTCTGTCAAATTAAATAAAGTTTCTCACGTTGTGATTGAGCCGGTGCGATCTCCCTTGTATATCGATCTGTCGGATCATACTCGCCTGTTTATCTTTGGCGCACGAGATCTTTCCCAGGGGGCTCTGCCCTGGAAAGAGGCAGTTGGACACGTGATAGTAGGTTGACCAGGGCGATGACGGCAAGGACGAGTGCGCCAGGAGGTATACACGAGGAGGTCATGTGTGTCAGTGCGTCCGTCTGCGGCAGCATGGCACGGGGATCGCTGATGTGGTGAAGATAACCACTGCTTCTCCAGTTTGTCTACAAGCGGACGGCTAAGTTCGGCGGGGAGGGACTGTCTGCCTTACCAGCAAGTGTGGTTTCCGGACTCTGGAACGATATTTCGAAGTTGTCTGTGCGCATGGTGGTGCGTTTCCTGGGGCAACGACTGACTGGTATTATATTGCAAACTGCTGAAGGAAGTGCTCCGGCGCTCCAGTCACGGTCTGCACGGCCACTACGGTCGGGGGTTCGAACCCCCCTCGGGCATGGATATTTGTGCCGTCCTAGTTCGTAAGTAGTTTTTAAGTTTAGGGACTGATGACCCCGTAGTTAAGTCCAATAGACTATACAAACTTTTGAACATTTTTTGAAGTGCTCCGGCTTTATGTGTTATTCTGAATGTTACTCGTGCAGTGTTGCTGAGCTACCTAACTGGTGGAAATTTTGTTCCTCTGCAAGTCATTGTTCTGGCTTTTGTTTCAAAGAACCCTTGTGAGAAATGGTTTCACACGCCTATAACTAATGCCTTTGAGCCTCTTAAGTTTCGTGTACATTCTGGCGTCCAAATTTAAGTGTTTTGTGTTAGTATTTTTAATTCCTTCCATAGTAATAGTTTTCTCTGTGCGTTATAGAGACAGATTCTGTTTTGGTTGTGGCTATTGTGGTGGGGTCCGTTGCTGGCGTGCTTAGTGGGACTGTCGACTGTTTCGTCGAGCGGGCGCGCTGTGTGCGGCGACAGTTCAGTTTACCGGATTGGCTGCCGTCCGTGTGCTGCTGTGGCTGAAAGTACGCCTGTTGTTGGACTTCTGCCTGGGCTCCCACCTTAATTCTATATGTTTAAATCATGCAAACTGTTCAATAAAGTGGATCCGAATTGTGAACTTCCGCTGTCTTAAAAGGGCGCCAGAATTTATTTCTTGCTTCAGCATTTCGAGTGTTTCCTGTAGTGTAGTTCTTGTAGCGAGTTTCTTGATACCAGAGGCTCTGTGAACTTTCAGACTAAAAGTGGCTTGCCACGTAAAGTTCTGAACCAAATCATTCAATTACGTAATTAAGTCAACTGATTGTACCCCTTTAATATACTACTTAAGTAAATTAGTTGTTCAAATTTATCGTTTTTCTTAAAAGCGTAAATGAGTTAATAAAAACTTATTTATTTTGTAAAAGAGTGTGGTTTTTTTCTGGTTACATTTGTCTATTGTGTTGTAAAAGCCATTTTTCGGGTTAAAGAACCTTTGGACTCTTTCGTTTAGTGTATGCTTTTAGAATTGAATTTTTGGGAATTGTTTTTTTTTTTCTAAAATTGTTACATCTATTTAAATAAATTTTGGGTCTCAGTGAAAGATGTCCGATACAGTCCTTGGGCAGCCCTTCCACATTTCCTGCTCTGAAGTTTGTTAATCTACTGCTCGCTGATCAAGTGTTCCGTAATTGGCGGTATCAGTGACCTTTAAATTGCTGTCCGGATTTCGGCTTTTAGGCCATTATCAAATGCACAAATAGCCCATTTACTCAATATATGGACTATTTTTGCACTTAATAATGGCCTAAAGACCGAAATTCGGATTGTGACAGTAAATACTACAATCTTACAGTCAAGTGGCGGTCAAGTCATTTAAAAAGAACTATATGACTGTGGCTCAGCATAACAAAATACTCGTAACACAGTTCTTGGACACTGTTGTTGTGGTCTTCAGTCAGCAGACTGGCTTGATGCAGCTCTCCATGCTAACGTGTCCTGTGCAAGTCTCTTCATCTGTGAATGCTTTCGGCAACCTACATCCCTTTGAATCTGCTTACTGTATTCGTCCCTCGGTCTCTCTCAACGATTTTTACCCCCACACACTTCCTTCTAATACTAAGTTGACGATTCCTTGATGTCTCAGGATGTGTCCCACCAACCTATCCCTTGTTAGTCAGAATACGCCAGAAATTCCTTTTCTCCCCAATTCTGTTGAGCACCTCATTATTTACGTGATCTACCCGTCTAATTTGTATCATTCGTCTGTAGCATCACATTTCAAAAGCTTCAATCATCTTTTTGTCTATACTTCACTTCCATACAATGTTACACTCCAGACAAATGCCTTCAGATAGGACTTCCTAACATTTAAACTAATATTGGATGTCAACAAGTTTCGTGTCTTCAGAAACGCTTTTCTTCCCATAGCCATTCTGCATTTTATATCTTCTTTACATCGGCCAAGTGACAAAACTCGTCTACTACTTTTATTACTTCATTACCTAATTTAATTCCTTCAGCATCGCCTGATTTTCTGACGCTGCATTCCATTATCCTTGTTTTACTCTTGTTGATGTTCGTCTTATAACGAATTTTCAAGACATTGTCCATTCAATTCAATTGCGGTATCTGACAGGATTATTATGTCATCGGCAAACCGCAAAGATTTTTCTCCCTAAACTTCAATTCCCTCTTGCACTCCTTCACTGCTTGCTCCATGTACAGATTGAATAACGGTGGCGAAAGGCTACAACCCTGCCTTACTCTCTTCCCAACCTCTGCGTCCCTTTCATGCCCTTCGACTCTAATAACGGCTGTTTGCTTTTTGTATAAGTTGAGTATAACTCTTCGCTCCCTATATTGTACGCCTGCTACCTACAGATTTTGAAACAGTGTATTCCAGTCGACATTGTCAAAAGGTTTCTCTAAATCTACAAACGCTAAAAATGCACGTTTGGCTTTCCTTAGCCGATCTTCTAAGATAAGTCGTAATGTGAGTATTGCCTCCCGTGTTCCAACATTTCTCCTAAATCCAAACTGATCGTCCCCAAGGTCGGATTCCACCATTTTTTCCATTCGTCTGTAAATTATTCGTTTCAGTATTTTGCAACCATGACTTATTAAACTGATAGTTGTGTAATTTTCACATTTGTCTGCACCGTCTTTCTTTGGAATTGGAATTGCGATATTCTTCTTGAAGTCGGAGGGTATTTCCCCAGTCTCATATCTTGCTTACTAGGTGGAACATTTTCTTCATGACTGGCTCTCCTACCGATATCAGCAGTTCAGACAGAATGTCATCTATTCCAGGGGCCTTGTTTCTCCGCAAATGTTTTAGTGCTCTGTCGAATTCTTCTCGCAGTATAGTATCTCCTCTACATCATCTTCCATTTCTAGAATACTGCTTTCGAGTTTATTTCCTTTGTACAAACTTTGTATATAATCCTTCCAACTTTCAGCTCTCCCATCTTTGCTTGGTACTGGTTTTCCATCCGATTTCATGATATTCATACCGCTACTTTCCTTGTCTCCAAATGTCTCTTTTATTGGACACTGTGGTGATCATATTTATAGTCATGTAAGGCTGCAGCGGTGGATGACTGGAATTCACTTACATTGCACAGCAGCAAGTGTGTCGCAGAACAACAGTCGTAGTCTTAGGCGCGTCCCACGCGCCACTGCTGTGGTTTGGTGTGTGTGTTTGCCCCCAGCCCCTCCCACGCGCCCCCTGATTACCGGTGTTGCCGCCTCCCTGCGCGCTGCCCTCCTCAGTGATTTGCGCGCTCCTGCCTGCCGCCGCACCTGTTTCTCTATTCCTTCTGTCCCCCACGCAGCCTCCTGAGATCCATTACCGCGCTTGTGACTCTGCTGCTACTGTGCGTCGCTCGTGATTATTACGCTACTCTGCGTCGTTACATCACGTCTACACCTCCAGGGAGAAAATACAGCATCCTGAATGACGAGGTCATCTTATTGACAGGTTATGACGAGTATTGCTTCATAGTCAGACTACGTAAAATTAAATAAACTCATCTTCTTTCTGCGAGGTATATCCACAAACGAAGTTCCATTCTTACTAAAGAGTTTCCTATTTGCTGCTAAGTTTAGAGTTGGTTCTATTCCGTCAGTACAGACTGTTTTGGCGCATTATCGCCATTTTCAAGGGTCCTGCAGATATAGATTTTACATAGTATTTCGTATTGTAATTATAAGTCTTATTCTGAGAGTATGACAAAGGTTTATACTTACGACTAGATGGAATGACGTGCATATGTATGCACTATTTTCTTTCTAATGTTTGTCAATTACTTTTTGGTATTATAGAGGTCACTCCAAAACAATTGCACACAGATTTTTTTGTAATACAGTTTTTATTCTACATGTTTGATAGTTTTACAGTGTATAGATACATCCTTTAGGAAGAATATTTTCATTTCTCCACATAATCCCCATCCAAATGCCTTACGCCATCTTGTCTGGAGTGTGTCCAGTGCGAGGACTGCCGCTGTGAGGACAATCCTCAATATTGCCGTGCCCGCTTTCATCACGTAACCTGCTTGCCCGTCGACTAACTGTACCGCGATCGACAGCAGCATCTCCATACACCTTTTCCAATCTCGTGTGGATATTTACCATTGTCTCGTTTTCACAGCACAGGAATTCAATGACAGCACGATGCTTCTGATGAACGTCAAGTGTAGCAGCCATTTTAAAGACATGCTGTTATTGAGCCATTCACAGGAACAGGTTGAACTAAGTTTGAAAACAAGCGGGAAGGACGTATCTACACACTGTAAAACTTACAAACATGGAGAATGAAACTGTATTTAAAAAAAATAGTGTGCATTTCAAAATATCCACGGGTGAACTGCCGGTCTATAGTGTCCAACGGGCACAATATTTCGGCGATCATACATGTCGCCATCGTCAGTTCACCTCTATTTACTTTTAATTAACCCAATCGCTAGTTCCCAAGCTTTTCTAAGATTGAAATTTGCACAAGTGACGACCTCATAAGCCGTGACTGTGGCTATAATCTGTGGGAACCAGCGATTGGGTTAATCTAGCAAACGTAACGAAGTGAGGACCACGGCGGACAGAGCCCTCACACCGACGTCATATCAGACGTCGTCGCAATCGGTTCCACTGCGCGGCCGCGGCGCGGGGCGCGGACCACGGAGGGGTCGCTCCGCGGGCCGAGGGTATTTAAATCGCCCGCAACCGGGCTAGAACCCAGTTCCCTTCGAGCCGCCGTAGCGTGCGGATATCCGTGCCGGCGCGTTTCCAGGAGCTCAGTCCGTCAGTTCACCTGATTGATGATGGCGACATGTATGATTGCCGAAATATTGTGCCCGTTGGACACTATAGACCGGCAGTACACCCGTGGATATTTTGATTATCAAATACGCCGGGAGAAACTAAAGAATCGCAGTGTGCATTTCTTTTGGAGTGACCCTCGTCAAAAGGTTATTGAATTTATTTGACAATTTTGACAGTTCCTATGATGTATATTTACAAACTATGGTGTCAAACATAATGTTTATATGGCTATCTGTTGTACTTGCGATCTCTGGTCGTTGCATTACATTTAAGTGCACCGATTTTGTAATTTATATTGGTATAAACGTTATAAAATTTGGGAAATATAGATTTTACTGCTGTTATATAATTCTATGTGTAAAATGTTATCTTACTTCTACATTTTGGTGTTACCGTATTTTCGCCTGATAATATGGCAGCGTTGTTTGTTTAAGTTGTTGTTTTACTTAATGACTTATAGATTTTGATAAGGCTGATATTTGGTTGAGCAATGGAGCAATGGTGACGTAATTTTAGCCTTTTTCAAACACATTTTCACATGTTTGTAAATCTACCGGAGTCAATTGCTTGGTTATTAGTCCGTAGCTTACAAACTCCTTAACACGTTGGCTGCCGTGTGACCACCGGCGACCTCAGGAGGCGGATCTGGTGCGCCTCTGACGTCTTAAACTAAGGTAAATCAACTAACCTAAGGACAACACACACTCATGCCCGAAGGGGGCCTCTAACTCCCTAAGGCGAACGGCCGCGCGCGCCGCAGCACGGTGCCCCAAAGCGCGCGGCCAATCCAGCGTAGCCTAGCCTTTTAATTTTTTTTATTTTTTTCATGGGAATTTAAAAAGTCTTTAACGTAGTGTTGGTGTTTAAGCTCTACATCTACATGGGATACTTTGCAAATCACATTTAAGTGTCTGGCAGAGGGTTCATCGAACCACCGTTATACTATTTATCTCCCATTCCATTCTCAAAAGGGCGCGGAAAGAAAGAACACCTGAATCTCTCCGTTCGAGCTCTGATTTCTCGTATTCTGATGATCATTTCTACCTATGTAAGTGGGAGTCAACAGTATATTTTCACATTCGGAATTTCATGTGATTGGTTTTACATGTGTAGATAAATTTCAAGTTCTTCAAGAATTTTGAAATAGGACCTTTTGGGATTTCATGTTGTAGTTGTAATGCACTCTCAAATTCGCTTACAGTTTGATGGTGACTTTTTAAGTAAAATTGTCATTATATCACCTTTATTGCTGCAGGCCCCAAAGAGCCTAAAAAACGGAGTTCCGTTCTCTTTTTTACAACAAATGTGTACAGATACAGAAAAAGATATTTATTGTGTAAAAATCTACAACTGTTAAACTACTTTTCTACATAGGTTTTGTAGGCACTTATCATAGCGTGGCACAAGCTTTTGTATGCCTTCTTCATAAAGTTGCCGCCTGTGTATACAACAATGTGGTAATGTGTTCTCTTAACTCGTCATCGTTGAACCAAGGACAGATTTTAGGTGCAAGAAAAGATGAAAGTCGCTCGGAGCGAGGCCCGGATATACGGTGGATGATCAAACATGTCTCAGTGAAATTCCCATAAGAGTTGTTTAATCACATTCGCCGTGTGAGGTCGGGCATTATTGGGAAAAAATACCACACCTTCTGACAGTAATCTTTGGGGCTTGTTCTGTATTGCGCGGCGCAGTTTCTTAATGGTCTCGCAATAACCATATGCATTGTTTAGCCTCGTAGTAAGAAGTCAATCAGCAAAATATCTTTTCTGTCCCAAAAACTATGCACATGACCTTTCGAAGTGTCAAGATTTGCTTAGGCTTAACCTTCGTCGGGTATGAACTGTGTCTCCATTCCAATGATTGGCGTTTTGTTTCAGGGCTGTCGTACTATACTCACGTTTCATCCCCCGTGGCTATCTGAGAAAGAAAACCATGGACTTCCTAATTGTAGCGTGCCAAAAACTGAAGTGCACTGCCCATCCGTTGTTTCTTGTGTAGTTCAGTAAGAATTTTGAGTACCAAACGTGAGCAACGTTTTCGAAATTTCAGTTTTTCTGTAATATTTTCATGGATTAGTGATCTTGAGATTTTCGGAAGGTTCACAGCAAGGGTACAAGTGTAAAAATAACGGTTGTACTTAAGCCTCTCTTCAATTGTGTGAACCAGTTCATCAGTAAACACAGACGGGCGTCCACTTCGTTCTTCATCGTGCATTGATCACAGTCTGACCCATCTTCTAAGCATTGAATCATTCACAGCATTTTTCCCGTAACCCTCGCAGATTTGCCGATTAATTTCCTTTGATTTAACTTTCTTTGCATTTAGAAGACGAATCACAGATCTGATTTCACAAGCGGAAGGACTTTGAATTAAGACTGACATAAAGAAACACTACAACGATACGTCGGCATGAAACGATACAATTTAAAACATTTACCTTTGGTATATTTGATGCCTTAGCGTTTCTCTCTATCTCTGAAACCTCATCAGTGTTCCCTTTTTTTTTTTTTTCCTGGACACGTTAGAGCAACGTTCCACTTCATCTGTCTGTTCCTATCTTCCGAACTGAAAGCTATCAGCGGCATTTGCAGGCATAACACGGTGCCTAGTTATGTGGGGAAGTAAACTATACGCAGATAAGCACACGCAAGTGTTTAAAACTGAATCTGTCAGTCTGTCAGCAACGTTTGCAGTCATGGCATGCTGCCTATTGATGTGGGAAAGCGAATTGTATGCGAGAATAGAACGTGACACCAAAGCACATTGCATGGATAAATATGTGCATACAATTTATATCATGCCACAGTGTTGCACCTTTTAAACATTTTACTATGACTGGACAATTAAGATTCGAAAATGGCTCTTTAATGAGTTGAAACTAGTCATCAAGCAATTATGTAAATAAGCGATCTGGGCAAATAAAGAATGTCACAAGAGGTTCATCACCTTTGAAGTTACGTTCTTTAACAGGTGGGGTGATATTTTCTAGAGGGACTGACATAGTGTTATCAGATCATCACTGGACTTTGAGCATAGAGTGTGATATTTTGGGAGTGGAGAAGGAAATAGAGGAATTTCAAAGCATGTTTACCAGGTTAAGTAGTCTAGTGATTAATCAAACTGAATTCAGTAGTATTCAAGGGGAATACTAGCTTTTCCAAACAGCTTTCTCACGCTTACAGACTCAGTTACGACAGGCATCGGGCAGTGATTCCGTGTGTATGTCGAAATAGGGGATGGTTGGATGCGGGAGGACTAATTTTGGAAACAGCGTTCGGTACAGCGGATCCTGAGGACCTTAAAACATTAATGAGGCTTTACAGCAGTTACAGAGTGACGTGAGAGGCAACTAGGAGACATTAGACTTGCATACAATAAGGTTAACTAACCTCGTGAATGACATCTTAAATAATACTAAGCAACTGCCACGTTGTTATCGCACGTGAAACTATCGGCGAATGCAGCAAATCGTGATTTGAACGTAGTCAAGGAACCTGGGAAAGGTTGATAAACAGTAGTTAATTGCAAAGACTCTACAAGAAAGTATAAACTATGCATGTATTGAAACTGCGGGCTCAGAAGAGGCATTACTACACGTCACTCGTCAGCATCTGTCGCCAGTGTTGCTATCGCCAGAACAATTTGAAGACGGATTGGATTATATCATAATTACCGTCACAACTAACACTTTAGTAGACAGAAAGAGACAAATCATGTCATCGGTAACAAGCAGACAGGTGGGCACCAGGTTGCAGGTTAATATCAATATTCAACTTACACGTGAAACATGTAGATTCCAGATTTATGAAATACATACATATCCGATATACTGGGAGGCAGTGAGCAAGATGGTACAGTTAAAAATGCGGGACATACTGTTGGTATCTACAGATAGACGCACTCACATACTAATGACAGTGAAGGAACTAAATCAGTGCATGATAGTACGGGTTACAATTGATATTTCAAAATCTTGTTAGTTTTCATTGTTTTGCTCGTATAATTTAATAAAGGGATGCCCGAGAGAAATTGTAGCAAGGAATCAGGAATTTATTAAAGAAGGTAGGTCAGCATTGGCTGTTTTCGGTATCAAACCCTACGATTATTATTTACACATGTTATGAATAAGGTCGGCAAATGGAAACACAGATTGAAACTCAATGATCAGGGATTGATAATCAAAGGCACGGCATGTGACATTTCCGCACCGACTGTTAGGTTACCTAGCAGAATAGTAGGAGTAGTTACCATAGGAATGAAACATACTTCGATTTATGTACCGGACCAACCGCTGGAAATTTTGCCGCAGGAACATCTTACAATGTTGAATGATTCGTTGAACTCTACCTTATTCACTTCCTTAGATCAAATGATTGCCGCACAGCATGGTCGTATTGCTATGGGACAATTGTTAGAACATGTTCAAAATTATCGCCAGTAACAGAAGAGGCAAACAATGATTATCAGATCATCAACTACTGCAGCTAGTGTATTTGGATAACGTTAGAATTGTTGTATTATGCAGCCACGCGCAACGACTGCCCGAGTCACGAGCAGAGAAACCAGAAACCAAAAGAAACTAATAAATAAATAAATTCTATTTTCCCAGGCACCACGAGTGTTAATCTGCAACTTCCCCACACCCATCCAATCCGCTAAGGCCGTCGCCCTTTTACAATACCTGATCTATACTCTTCCACACACTAAAGAATAGAAAGTGTTAATGTGGCGCTGTCAACGAGCTCCGCGCTGTCCTGAAAGTGTCATACCCGTATCTCAACGCAAAGTTAGTTCAAATTCACTTACAAAATCTGAACTGAACAGACAGAAAGACAGAAAACGAACGTACACACAAGAGAGTTGTCATCCACCCATGAGCTATCTTGAAAGTTTTAAGTCTTAAGTTTAAAAGGAAATTAATTCCAAACAATTTGAGAATTCTGTAACGAATAGAAAACCGAAAAGCAAAGGGACCTCGGCATACAATAGATATGAAAGCAAGTTACTAATGCGTAGGTACTCACTTCTCAGTAACATTCAAAGTTTGAAATCATCATAGGGAACTTGGTTTGAAATAAATTACTATATTTATAGCCTTCCAGACACAGGCAGGATGCGTCATTCACTGGTAAAAAGTTCTGAGCTGTGTCAAAAGTTTCTCTGTCATGCGGAACATTTTTTAATCTATTGCAAAATTTACGAAGAGCAAATCTAAGACCTTGTTTATTATGTTGTAAACAAACGAAATAGGATAGTCGGCGGACACTTTTTTGGGACCAATACATCTACTTGACGCCTAAACACACGAAAAATATGCACTGCGGAAAATGGTAGTAAGAAAGCTGTAATTTGGCAAAGTCATAGTTATCTGTAACTATTTAATGAAAAATCGCGCTTCGTGTTATAGGCTAGCTTTAGGTTTTTCCGTAGTTTTAAGAATTTTTCGTAAACAATTTCAAAAGATAATAACGAATTAAATATATATGAATAACAAGTGTAGATAATGTTTTATATATTTAATATAGGTAATTTAAATATTTTCTTCCAAATATTCGCAAAAGTGGGGTCGTCAAACAGGTCAGTGCGATTTTCATGTTTTTGGTTTTCTTTTACTTTTCGGATTTTGTGAAAGATCTCCTGAAAGAAGTATACATGGGAAAGATGTATACATCTTATGGTCACGCTCGGAAATAACGAAACCAATATCAATAATAGTGAATCAGACCATTAATTTAACAATCGTGATTGGTTTCTCTCTCTCTCTCTCTCTCTCTCTCTCTCTCTCTCTCTCTTTCTTTATAAAAACTTATTTTCTGGCGATATATTCGTCTGTAGATGCAACATCAACTTCAGTGACAGAAACTTCATATATATATATCGATAGATCCATATGAAGAACTATATTATGACACATGTTTGCTGTCAGATTCAGGATATCGAAAATATTTTCAACCGAAAGTGACTCGGTATTAAATTCTGGAAAACTTATAGTTAATTTTTCTTTCGTTCCGGGCGCACAATAGCCGGGTAAGAGCATAGTTCCGCCTTCTAGCGCGTCCGGAAATTGTGGTCGCTGCCGGCAAAAATATACGTCTGTAACATGTGGTGCCGATCGGTTGAATGGCGTGACGTTAAAAGGCGGAACATGTCAGACCCACAGACAATACAAAACCTCCCTTACATTTGCAAATATCTCTGAAAACGTGCAAAATGTGGGAAAAAGTAACCAAGCAAAGTGAACAAGGGGTCGCCTGTCATTTTTCACTGCAATGGGTGACAGCTTTCCCACTGTGAAAATCTCTGCGGGCAGTCTTTCTAGTGTAACTGTAAAAGACAACTACTTCAGAAAGTATCAGCTCTCTTTGTTATCGATGTATATAAAAGTTAATAAAGGCAATAAGGGGTAATACGCGTGACGCGCTGCATCAGTTTCAATGCTTCAGATGCTTCTCGCTCGAATAAATCATGTCAGAGATTATATCACATTTAACCTCACAATACGAAGCCATTTTCAGTAACGTGCATTACCAAGGTGGCGGGGGGGGGGGGGTATTTTGTGTACACCATAAAAAAATTAGAGAGTAAATAATATTCCTTAATTTTAATTGAACTACATTAATAACATATTTTTGGAAGATCTGTTATTGCTTAATCAGTATCCAGAAACTGAATATTTCACGTTAAATAGTTTTCAATAATGTATCTCATATTTCACCTAATAAAGGTCTGTAGATACTCTGTTCATATTCTCGCACAAAACACATTCCTCTTTAGGTTCACTCTCTACATTGGGAGTTCCCTCAAATTATATTTCAGGATTTTTAGATTCTTCCAAAATCTGTGATTTTTCAATCACAGTTGTATCTAAGACTGACTTAAGTGCCACTGAACAGGAAACAATAAATTGTCAAAGGGAAATGAATCATTATTGACACTATTGTTTGTGTAAACACAGAGAGATATAATGTCCTTGTGTTCTAAGGTCAAGTTGAAAATAGCTTGTTATGTTTTCTATGTAAGATCTCGGGCAGTAGAGATCTTCAAATACAAGTTAAAACGCTCACTGCTGCTCTAAATTACTTTACAATTGGCCACAAATTAATGTAACTGCTCACTTTTTAAGTGAGCAGCTAATGTTTTAACAAACACAAAATTAATGTTAAAAAAGGAATAGATAATTAAACATGTGATGGAGAGGAGGCAATTATAAAGCAGAGGTTTGATACTTCAAATCATCATCTATTCAATAAAATGAACAAGCAAATAAATGTCAGGAGACCAAATTAAGCACAATAAAGCACACACATTGTACAAAGGTGAATTAAAATCATGAATTATTGCCCTTAATAAAATATGAATGTGGAGGTAACGTGGGAGGAAATCTGCAAATACACAATGGATAAAGGAAAGCACATTCATTCACTCACAGAAAAATGCATAATGCTTGCAGCATTAGTCATGCGGCAACACGAAGCATCAGTAGCATTTTGACAAGATGGGGTGTCTTCAAGCACAGATTAAAATCAACTATGCACCAAATGAACTCATGTGTGGAGAGGCAGCGGCATACTATCCTTAAGTACCATGTTGTGTGAGACTATGGTGAATTACACAGAATTTACACAATTAAATTAATTTACAACAAGCAAGTAAAGAGTATGACAAAATTCATAAAGAAGAAAACTAGTATCTCTAAAAGTATGGCTGAAGACTGAAATAATGACCGTTACGAAAGCACTTTGTGCAGTCGGTCATACCAAGACAGGAAAAATTTAGCATACTCACCGATTTAGACACGTCGCGAAAAAGTTAAAAAAAGCAAGGAAATTCAAACATATTAAGTCTTACACAAAGGCTGAAGGCCACACACATGTATCCTAACTTGAGAAAACTGGACACAATATCATTATTGGATTGAAAATACAAATACTAAATTTACACTGAATTGCTGGACTTCTGTAAACTAAGAAACACTTTGCCTCACATAGCAAAAGAATTACTCAAGAAAACTACCACTGATAAACCAAGACTGCCTGGTCATGAACAAAGTAAAGCTCTAATAGCAGTCCATCCCCTCAGCATGATTCGACGATATACTCACTTCGGCATGTGATATTGCAGATACAAGGGGAAGCTGATTGTTTCCATGCGAAAGGCGGGTTTTGACAGGCTTTTGTGTTCTCCAGCCGGCCGGCTAACAGTTTGGGGATACAGGTAGTCAGGGTTTTCCTAATGTACTCTGAAACCTGAAGCGCTCTTGGCTGAATTAGGGCGTCTATTCCAGATTGCAATTGAAATAGAATATAGCTACAAACATTATTCTAAAAATCCATATAAAATCAGGGAATGATCATACGGTAAATATAATTATATGAATGAATTCAAGAGGCTTGGGAGAATCAAACGTCGTAATTACAATTTAAATAATCCCTACAGATAAAAAGTCAATAAATTTCCGTACTATAATAATAAGACTTATATTTATAATTATTGATACTTCGTATTTATTTAAGAGGCAAATGGGCAGCAATACACCACGCTACCTATCTAAAAAGATGTACGACGTTATTACCGTATTCTTTCAATATTTTTTTTTCTCTCTTGTTCTGCTTTTCGTTGAGGTAGTAATATTCTTGTGTCAGAACATTGATTCCACCACGGAAACACGAAACATGAACCCAGCAAAACGCATTACATCTATCTATGTATTTTATTATATGTAATATTATTCTTACTAACGTTCATTTTATGTTGTAGACTGCCTCTTAAATATTTAATGGCCAACTAAAAATATTAGATATGCAGCAGATAATTTATACATAAACAATTATATGTATTTGTGGACAAGAACTGAATATATTTGTATAAAAGTCATGATAAATGAAACATTAATTGTGTAACTATATTTCGACGGCAGCAGTATATCTGAACAGTAAGACGTCACGCTCAGTAGCTACCTGAGCAAAGAGCTTCAAACGAATTTTAGTATTTGTTTTTTGAATGTAAACAACATTTGGAAGAAGGCGGTCAAAGCATTTAATACTGTGATATTCAAATGTATAACATTTTGGAAGAGAAATTGTATTTTATAGATTAGGTGTTAGGATGCGCGGAAGGATACAATTTTGGGGGCAGGTAGAGCACGCATTTGAACGCTTGGGAGGGGACTCATAAATTGGACGTAGTGGTGAGAGGTTGTGACTCTGGGCGGTCTGAAGCCGCGTTACGAACTTGAGATTTGAAGAGATAGGCATGTGTGGACTGTGACTGCAGAACTTAGTGTCTGGTTAAAAAGTTGTAAACTATGGACGGTAGTAAGGCTGTGGGACTGTGATAATTGAGCTATCGTGTATTTGGGTGATAACAGACTGTGTTTATTAAAAAAAAATACTGTAATAAATCGCAGATTACTTTGGAACTGTTATGTTCGACGGACTTTATTCATTTAGAGTGATAATTTGTAAGTTTTAATCTCAATTGCGTGTGATACTTCTTGTGGCTCTAATGAACAAATTTTGGGGAAATATTCAGTTATTTACCGATATATAAAGTATTACCGCCTCCCCATTTTCATGTCCAAAAAGAGTAAAAAACTGCTTTTATATATAAATTACTTCGTGAGTAAATCTCTTCTAAATAATATCTTAGAATCCATTTTGTTGGTTATTGAGAGCTTTGATTTATGTTTATTTAAATTTCTTTTTTCGCTTCATCATCTGCAGATTGATAGACTGGGTAATTACAGATTAATTATTGATGTTATTCAAACAGTTTGGGTAGCTGTTTAGGGCATGGAAGCTGACATCCCTATGAACAGCCATAAACCTTTTACTACCCTGAGTTATGTGTTGCCCAGTTCTTGTTGGTGAGTATCGACAGGAAGTTCGCAGTGGTACCATTATTATTTTAGGTACAAATATGAATTATGTATCCATTTCGAAGTACGTTTCTACTTACGTTTATAGAATTTACGTGTATTTGCGGCATTTTAGATTATGCACCAAACAATGAAAGTATCACATAAGAGAAAAGGGACGTATGAAAAAAAGAAATAATGTTAACATATAAATGGTTTGTGTTTTTCAGTATAGCAGCTGCCAACACAAACTCTCATCCTCTTTGTGTTTCCGTGTTCATTGAAAAGATATACGGAATTTGGTTAATTAATCGATTAAAAAGTCACTTACAGGTGAATTATTAACGCTATTAAAACAGTAAATATTTCTATCGATCCTCGATCACGTTCAAGTCATGAATACCTTTAAAGCTATCAGTTGGATAATTATTCTATCATGTTGAGTTTTACTCGTCTCATACCTCCTCTACTATAGGACTCCAGGTCATATCTACAAATCCGTTTAACTTTCATTTGCCACCATGTACTCTGCTGTATGTATCATAGCGTTGCCTGCAGTATATATATAAACAGCCATCTTTCCTCAACTGCCGGAAGCACTAACCCTGCACTGAACATTGGGCCGCGTAGTCAGCCATAGTCGGACACAGCAGCACAGCGCGTGTTTCAAGGCCATGACTTTGCTGTAAACCCTCCGAATGAGCAATTACGGCTTCGTTCGTCATAATAGGATGAGGAGGGGACAGAGGCAGGTGGACAGAGACAGGGAGAAGTAAGAGAGAGAGAGAGAGAGAGAGAGAGAGAGAGAGAGAGAGAGAGAGAGAGAGGAGAGGAGTGGGTTATGTCTTGAGAAATTCAATACTGGAATAAATAAACACCTAAGAAACTCCGGCGTTACAACTAGCTAATACAGAAAGAGAGAGAGAAACAGGAAGATACGAAATCGGCATATAGAGGCGGGGGATGTTTGGTGCAGAGAGATGAAGGATTGTAGCATGTTTATCCAATGTTCTTCCCTTCTTATTTTAATGCTGCTCCGTTTGTATCCATCACTTTCTACCCTATTTCAACACACGTAAGTTTCGTATGCATGCATCTCAATACATATCAAGTTATATCTGTTAAGCTATACGTCTTACTATAACATAGTTTTCAGTTTATAGCGTGGAGTATTAGCAAACTATCTGCCAACTGTGTTGCGAATGGAGACAGTAATAAAGATGACATAAATGTTTTCTGGTTGTTGTACCGCGTCATGATGTAAGTTGGTTATTATTTTAATAACCGACGTTTCGGCCAACGTTACAGTGACCTTCATCTGGGTATATTGATGTGAGCTAGTTCTTACTGTACTTTATATTTACTGTCAATTAGACGTTACTTCATAATTTTTATAATCAACGATGTTATTGGTGGTTTTTGGCGGAAGAATGGAAACTTTATTATGATAGGATGCTGAGGTGGAGGGTAAAAGTAGGCCACTGCACGCAATAAAAGCTTAATTCTGGGAGGAGGTAACCAGATAAGAGTTTACACTTATAAAGAAGCTTAATTTTGGCAGTAAAATTAGCAAAAGGTCCGTGTGAGCTACCGGCTACTCCCTGCTGCAAAAACCTTATTCCCTATCCCAAATTGAGAACTGACTAGGTTCAAAATTACTCTAATAACAGGAAGTTATCGATACAGTGGCCAATATACGTAACAGCTAATACAAATTACATATTAATAATAATTAAGCCACAACTATTAAAGTTATTTCATAATGGTGGCCAAGAATACATTTATGGCGCATCGGAACTTAAACATAAAAAATTGTATCTGAGCTTGTTCTCAGCACTGGTGAAAAACAATATTAAATAAAAAGAGGGAAGGTGCTCGAAAACTACAATTTATAGACAAGTAAAAATTATACTGAACTTATCTTCTTTATTCAGGTCGAACGCAAGCAAAATGGGGAACCAATTTCAGTAACACAATAAAAATGCATCTCTTACATAAATTAATGCGGACGGTGCCCAGCCTAAATTATACATGATTTAACGCAACTGGGCGGAAGGATTCACAAACAACACTCATTCTCTCTCACACACGCAATGCCACAGCGAAACTCACCAAAATCAGCGTGCTGAGACCAGGCGGAAGCAGGCGCCGCTATCGTAGGCGAAATTCAGTGGCTCTGGTCTGTCATGCCTGATTTGAGATGGTGAGTGAGTATAGCCACGTTAAGTTGGATTTAGATTAGACAGCGAGCAAACACGCTAACGGTGACACACGGCTACGTGACATGATCGTACTCCACTGAAGGTGAAGTGGTTAAAAGTCATCGGATTCATCACACAAAAGCACGGCGGACTCATAAGTTGCAATGTGAGAGTAAACTATGTAGGCACTGGTTTTATGAGAAGTAGCGTGAATTCCGGTGACTAGCTGCAAACCCCTGAAGACGGAGTTCGGACTCACGTGTTTCCGAAAACCGATAAAGATGTATAAATTCAATTTCACAGAGACGGAAGAAGCCCAGTCTCAACACCCGCAAAAGTGAAATAATTACAAAGTCGGAAAAATAAACAAACTACGGCATGCAACTCATAGATATGTTTAGAATTTCATAAGCAAGCTATTGAAGGAGGTTGTACAACGCTCAGAGAGAATTACTGACAAAGACTGTGGGCATACTACAAGTTCGGAGATTTAACAGCAAAATTAAAAATAGTCGGGGAGAGAAGATGGCGAAATGTTTGAGGAAATCAGAAGGGTACACGGATAGTTACTTGCCTGATGGGCATGTAACAAACGTATGATGAAGATTAGATGGATTGATCACGTAACTAATGAGGAGGTGCTGAACAGAACTGGGCCGGAAATGAGTTTCTGACATATCCTAAGAGAAGGG
The DNA here is from genome assembly GCA_026315105.1 of Locusta migratoria. Taxonomy (NCBI): domain Eukaryota; kingdom Metazoa; phylum Arthropoda; class Insecta; order Orthoptera; family Acrididae; genus Locusta; species Locusta migratoria. Next base: position 35,376,674 of record CM048750.1, on the reverse strand, counting down.
ATATGTTGGTGGGACACATTCTGAGAAATCAGGGTATCGTCAACTTAGCATTAGAAGGAAGTGTTTCCGTTCGTGTACTGAGATGAAGAGGCATGCACAGACAGGGTAACGTGGAGAGCTGCATCAAACGAGTCTGTGAACATCACAACAATAACAACATTATTCCATTCACGTAATCAAATGAGAAATACGAACCATCCTGAGTTCAGTAGACTGCCATAGTGTGAAACCTAGCCCGCTGTACTTGTCTCTGAGATACAAGAAACAACAGGTATAGGATCCCAGCGAGACGATTCAAAATAACAGAATCCAGGACGAATTCATATTTGGGTTTCACATCTCCGTGTAAACAATTGGCCAGATTTCAGCCAAATTAGTACACATGTTCCTTACTGTTGTGTGGTGTCTTTATTCAGGAGACTGTTTCGATGCAGCTCTCCACCCTACTCTATCCGGAGCAGCCTCTCCATCTCCTCATAAAAACGGCGACCCACGTCCATTTGAAGTTGCTTACTAAAAGCGTCTCTTCGTCACCCTCTGCAATTTTTACCCAACACCCGCAATGCTAAATTCACGATTCTTTGATGTAGTATAATACGTGCTACTAATCGCCCCCTACCTTAAGTCAAGGTATGGCATAAATTCCCTTCCTTCCTAATTCTGTTTAGTACCTCACTATTTCTTATGCGATCTACACACTTAATCTTCAGCATTCTTCCTTACCACCACTTCTCAAAAGCCTCATTCCTCTTTCTGTATAAACTATTCATTGTCCATATTTCACTCCTGTAAATGCAACACTCCACACAAATTTCTTCAGAAAAGTCTTCATAACATTTAAATTAACATTACAAGTTAACGAATTCCTCATTTCCAATGAAGCTTTTCTTCACATTGCCATTCTGTATTTTGTATCCTCTGTAGAGCGCTCATCATATTTTACTTTACTGCCTAAGTAACAAACCTCATCTAGCATCTTTATTGTTTCGTTGTTTAATCTAATGTCGTCAGCATTGCCGGAATTTTTTTAGACTGCATTCAGTTACTAGTGCTTTGCTTTTGTTGATGTTCATCTTACATCCTCCTTTCAGTACACTGCCAATTCAGTTCAACTGCTCTTCCAGATAGTTTACTGTCTGTGACATAATTACAATGTCAACAGCAAAACTCACTGTTTCTATTTCTTCGGCCTGAACATTAATTCCTTACACAAATTTATCTTTGCTTTCCTTCACAGCTTGGTCAATGTAAAAATTGATTAACATTATAGAAAAGCTGCAACCCTGTCTTACTTCCTTCGCAACCAATACTTACTTTTCATGTCCTTCGACTCCAATAACCGCACTCTGGCTTTTGGACAAGTAATAAATAACCATCACTTCGCTATATTTTTACCCATGCTGACTTCAGAATTTGAAATAGTGTATTCCACTCATGATTTTCAAAAGCTATCTCCAAATTACAAAAGCTGAAAATGTAGGTTTGCCTTTCCTTTATTTTCTAAGGCGAGTCGTGAGTACTGCCGTGTTCCCACATTCCCCCTAAATAAACACTGATCCACCCGGAGATCAGGTTCTAACAAACTTCCTTTTCATTTGTATATAATACGTTACTGTCGGAAAAAAATTTCTGTGACGGTAAGAACCACCTATGATACATAGTTTACGGAACTATCAAGTTCTGTAATTTTCACATTTGTCTTCACTTGCTATCTTTGGAATTGTAATTACTATATTCTTCTTGAAGTCTGAGGGTATTTCCCCCTGTCTGATGCATCTTGCATACCAGGTGGAACAATTTGTTCATTACTGGCTCTCCTAACAATTAAAAGAACTCAGATGGGACATTGATTTAAGTATTCCGAAAAACGTATTTTTGATGGTACGATTAAGTACAGGAGAGAGAATTTGTAAAACTCATGCAGGTAGTGGAGCATAGGCTTCAGTTTAGAGCGCCACTTCCCTTCCCCTCCATCGCTGCTGCCGCTACCCCTACCACTGCCACTCTTCCCAAGCTTTCCCAGCGGTCTGCGTATATACCGGCCAATTTATCCTGTGTCCACTCTACTTCTACACGTTATGCTTCTGAACTCGAGCTGGTTTGTATATCTTTTTTGATTACCCGGATGGAATAATGATATTAGAAGAGATTTAAAATGGAACGACCATGTAAAATTAATCATCGGCCAAGCAGATACCATACTGAGATTCGTTGGAAGTCATCATCATCATCATTAGAGACTGATTATGCCTTTCAGCGTTCAGTCTGGAGCATAGTACCTCTAATAAAATTCCTCCATGATCCCCTGTTCAATGCTAACATTGCTGCCTCATCTGATGTTATGCCTTTTACTTCAAAATCATTTTGCACCAAATCTAAGTACTTTCCTCTTGGTCTATCTCGACTCCTCTTAGCCTCCGCTGCCGAGCTCATGAGTCTCTTAACCTTGCTTCTCCCATGTGTGTAACATTACCCCACCATCTCAGTCTGTTCGCTCAAACTGCTTCATATGTGGTGTTCATTCCCAGTTTTTCTTTGATTTCTTCATTATAGACACTCTCCTACCATTGTTCCCATCTACTAGTACCTGCCATAATTCTTGCCACTTTCATATCTGTAATCTCTACCTTATGAATAAGGTAACCTGTATCCACCTAACTTTCACTCCCATACAACAAAGCTGGTCGAAAGACAGAGTGGTGCACTGCTAACTTACAAGGAAAGTACATGTACTCGAACAAACATATCTGTATGAACGTTTGGTTACAGGATCTCTAAGTACACCTAAATGTGCTGGTGGGTGTCCTTTTTCTGCAAAGTTCTGCAACCATGCTCTAGATAGCACTGTAGTTGCAATTGTAGACACCATAAGTAATGCAGATATCTTAACCATAACTTATGTAATAATCATCGTACATGTTCTCTGGCGAATTGTCATCAAAAGCCGTGATGATAGTTCCAACTTTAACCTTCTTCCCGAAAGACTGTTGGTATTCACTGCCACTGCTTCCATCGCCTCTTCCCGCACGTAGCACTACCGCTTGCAATGAGTTGTTCGTCATTATCATCCCTATTATCATTATTATGAGTTTGTAACAACAGTATCTATGCTCATATTTCTGTACCATAACAGATACGAGAAAGCATGCAAATGATTTATCTTCTACAGTAATACCATCTTCACGAAGAAGAGTTCTTCGTAACTTCAACTCAACTAATCGCAATACATTAGCAGGATTGATTAGCAATCGCCACCCCATCACCACACAAATAACATCACAAAACGCAACTTCGGAGGCAGACTCTACCCTCCCTACTAGCGAACCGACAGGTCAAAGTGCAATGTGGTATAGCTCACGCAGAGGCCTCTAACGGACGACTGCAGAGTTTTGCAGATGCGGGAGTATCACTAGTGCAATAAGGGATCTTTATCTCTCGTACGATTTTGGTGTATATGTGTTTCTTCGAGCCCAAGTACTTTCCTTGTTAGTCTTGGTACTTACTTCCTTCTTGCAGAAGAGAGTAGATCTTAGCTGAGCACTCACTCCATTGCCGGCCGCGGTGGCCGAAGGGACTGAGGCGCTCCAGTCACGGTCTGCAAGGCCACTGCGGTCGGGGATTCGAATCCCCCCTCGGGCATGGATATTTGTGCCGTCCTGAGGATAAGCTAGTTGATAAGTAGTTTGTAAATTTAGGGACTGATGACCCCGTAGTTAAGTCCCATAAGCTTAACAAACATTTGAACATTTTTGACTGATGACCCCGTAGTTAAGTCTCATAAGCAATACAAACATTTGAACATTTTTTGAACTCACTGCATTAGTGAAATCTTCTCGGGTTACAAGCCGCGTCATGTGGTTTACTGCCCACGAGCTTTCGACAGAGAATTCCTCTGCCATTGTCAGGTGGATGACTGTCGTTTCGCGGCCGCTGCCGTGGTTATATAGCCGCGCCGCCGCCAGTGACGTCACTGGTGCTCAGTTCCATGACCATATAAGGCAATGTTTTGGTCGCGCGTACGCCGCGCACGCTTCGACTCCGCGGGCGCGGGCGCGGCGTACGTGCTACCAAAACATTGCCTTATATGGTCATGGAACTGAGCACCAGTGACGTCACTGGCGGCGGCGCGGCTATATAACCACGGCAGCGGCCGCGAAACGACAGTCATCCACCTGACAATGGGAGAGGAATTCTCTGTCGAAAGCTCGTGGGCAGTAAACCACATGACGCGGCTTGTATCCCGAGAAGTTTTCATTAATGGATATCGCCGCGAAAACATGCACTCACTGCATTAGCTTTGCTGCACCTCGTTGGAAGTAAAACAAAGTCAGACAAAGCTTTCATGGCTTAGCAGTCTGAGAGTCAGAGGTCAGTAGCCAGCTGTGACGTCGCCGTTGCGGACAAAGTCGTCGTCAGAGGTGGCAGTGGCCGCTCTTCCCGTGGCGTGACCGCCGCGCCTCACTCACTCCGCTTCCGCAGGCAGAGCCGGAGAGCAGCGACTACAGTGGTAGTGGTGGTAGAGGGGCCTCCTCTCCTTATACGCTCTGGGCACGCGCTCGTTCTGCTGAGGAACGCCGCACAGGCGCCGGTCACCGCAGTCTAGCCGGAGAGTGGTCACTGCTCCCTATAACACAGGTGATACGAGCGGCACTCAACTTACAACTCCCCTTTTCTATACAATGAAGGCTTTCACGACCGGATGTCATAGTTGCTGGTAGAACTTCCGGTTTGTAAGGTAGTGGTCCATAAAACGTTTCAGTTTCTCCTAACGTTTCGTCCAGAACTGCGCCGGACATCTTCAGAGGTCTTCTTATTTGCGTTAGGTCTTGCCAACAGATGACTCGGGTGTCTGAGAGCGCCATATATATAGTGTGAAAAGTGGGCGTGGACAAGCTGTCACGTTATCAGCAGAGATAGTCCTGATTGGAGATAAAACATCACTATCGATTGTAATCGGTCAGAGATAAAACCTGTCGATCTTAAAGCTACTGTCCATATGTCGCTTTCATAGCTTCTTCTTTCCTGTCAAAATTTTCCTAGTGTTTATAAGGAAACCAGTTCGTGGTATGGCCTACGGTAAAGAAGCATTGGATGAATTCTTTTCTCATCTGAATAAAATAAAAAAAAATAAAAATAAAAACAGTAACAGTTTACGATGGAAATGCAAAAAGACATCGTAATATCCTTTTTGGATGTTTTAGTTATGAGAGAGGTAGATGGAAAACAGAAACATAAAGTTTCTTGAAAAGCTACACACACACACACACACACACACACACACACACACACACAGATCCTATACATATTATAAATGCGAAAGTTTGTATGTTTGTTACCGCATCACGCTAAAACTGCAGCACTGATTTAGATGAAATTTCTTATGTCTTGGATTAGGACATAGGCTACATTTCAAAATGTTTATTACAAGTTATTTATTTGAAATATATCCATAGAAATACGTAACGGTTGTAAGAAGCTTTAATACAACAGCAGACGTGCTGTGTAGTGTATGTCATGTTTAGCCGCGACGGTTAACGCGTCATGACATAAAATTCCGTTATTTTGGGAAATGGTTCGTGTCATGCTATGGTGAAATTTTTTTCCTTCGTTATTGTTACCTTTTTTACTTTCAAATATACAAAAAGATTCTGGGATACTGCCAAAACGGCTTAACTGGCACACAAGAAATCTGAATGTTGGCGTTTATGCCACATTCATTTTCATTTGTTGTAACAAATAAAGGAAGTATGTATATAAATTGAGGACTTTAAATAAAATATGCTCTGTGTAACATGGCAAGAAAAAACATTGACGTTTTGTGTAGAATGGGATCAAGATACCAAGTCCTATTTTGTGTATACAGCGCGAACTGCCTCGTATAAATAGCGCACGTAAACTGCAACGAAACACATGAAACGTTGTGTGTTCCGGCCAACTGCAACGAAAGTAGTCGCAAATGCACTCAACAGATGGCAGGCAGTATAACACTTATGAAAATATTTCTCAGGACGTATAATGTGTATTCAATTGTGATATTATCCAGGTTCTTAAATGTTGTTTTCTCCTTGGTTTTCGATGACGTGTATTGGACTGTCACCTTCAACTATAGATGTTCGAACATTGTGATGTTATCGTAATTCTTTAAAATTGTATTCTCTTTGGATTTCAAAGAATAATAGTTTCTTTGGTGATTTCGAATTTCAATTATTTATAGCATTCGAACGTTTGCTTTTAGTGTTGGTGACTTTGATGGTTAGATTTCACTGATTCAATCTTTCTCTAGTGATTTCGTTGGTTTGTAAGACTTCGTTGGTTCGTTTCCCTGTTATATTTATTGTTTCTTTCATTCGTTTAGTTCGTATTTATAGGATCAGGATAGTTTCTTTATTCGTTACATTTGTTGTTTCTGTTGTTGGTTCGCTTTGCATTTGTAGGATCTTAAGAGTTCGTTCCTCCGTTACAATTCTTTTTTATTTCGTTACTTTTCTCCGTTAGAGCTGTCAGGGGTGCCATCCCACAAGTTGGAACTGAAGGTGGGTGTGCCTGTTTTATTGATGCGTAACTTGTATGCACCACGATTATGCAATGGCACCAGGTTATGCATCACGGACCTGAGAAGGCATATCGTGCAGGCCACCACCATCACCGGTGGAGCCAAGGGAGAGACTATTAATACCACAAATTCCCACCATCCCAACAAACTTGCCCTTCCAGTTTAAACGCTTACAGTTCCCACTGAAAATGGCCTTCTCGATTACTATAAACAAGAGTCAAGGACAAACATTAAAAGTGGCAGGAAGTCATCTGGCCACCCCATGTTTCTCGCACGGACAGCTCTACGTAGGCTGCTCCCATGTATCGAGAGCTAGAAATCTCTACGTATACTCGAAGAGAAAGAAGTCTCTAAACGTCGTTTACAGGGACGTATTGCAATAGATTTTTGGCTCTCCATCCGTTCCAAGACAATTATATATTCCGTGCTAACAATGTCGCAAACAGTCATGTAGTTATTTATGCCCTTTCTTGGCACTTTAATGTCTGACTATTAAACCGCGGATAACACCGCGGGGAGCAGCTAGTATTTACATAAGAACTCTAATCATCAATCACAGCAGAAGAGAGGTGTCATCAAAAGTCTCATTGACAGAGCCAAGAAAATTTTCACTCCGGAACACCTGGATGCTGAATTAAATCATCCGAAGCAAGCTTTCAAGAAAAATGGCTACCCAGATAAAGAAATAAACAGTGTTCTGCGATCAAATAACAATAGTTTAAGAACAAGTGATCAAACAAACCGATGGAAGAACACAATTTCCCTGCCATTTATCGGAAAAGTGACTGATCAAATAGGAAAAATATCACAACATCAGACCGGTTTTCAGACCAACTATGAAAATATGTCAGGTAGTCCGCTCTGTGAAGGATAAACGACCTACTCTATCTGCTTGTGGCGTTTATAAAATTTCATGTACACGTGGTAAAGTTTATATTGGAACAACAAAAAGCAGTATAGAAACTAGGCTGAAGGAACACATAAGTCTTTGCCGACTAGGAAACCCAGAGAAATCGGCTGTGGCAGAGCATGCTCTTCAATCTGGAAGTCATACAGTGAGGTTTTCCGAAACATTAGTTTTATCTACAATGACGAATTAATATCCACGAAAATACAGGGAAGCTATTGAAATTTATAAACATAAAGAAAATTTTAACAGGAAAGAAGAAGCTATGAAACTTAGCGACATATGGACAGTAGCTTTGAAAGATCGACAGGTCTTATCTCTGAACGATTGCAATGAATAGTGATGTTTTATCTCTGACAGCTTGGCCACGCCCACTTTCCACAGTGTATATGTCGGCAAGACTCAGTGGACGTAGGAAGACCTCTGGACGAAACCTTAGGAAAAACTGAAAAGTTTTATGGACCACGGCCTTATAACCCGGAAGTTCTACCAGCAACTAACTCCTTTCCCCACACAAACCCAGTTTTGCCTGGGTATTTATTAAAATCGCACAAAATAGGAAAGGCCGCTGGACTTAATGGGATACCAGTTCGACTTTACACAGAGTACGCGAACGAACTTGCCCACCCCCCTTTCTTGCAGTGGTTTATAGTAGGTCTCTAGAAGAGCGTAGCGTTTTCAGACTGTAATTTCGGTGAGTGATCTTCTTCCCTAGCACTTTTATTTCGTGACTAGCTGAAAACCCGGCCTTGCCCGGGTATATATTTATTTATTCCTGCCATTTTCAGGTATATATTAATTTGTATAAGTGCTGTTATGTCTGTAAAATCTCTTGGGACTACAATTAGTAGAAAGAAGTAACAGATTATAGCTTGGTGCGTGGTGGGGCGATTTTCCATGAACGTTGCCGGCCGCGGTGGCCGAGGGGACTGAGGCGCTCCAGTCACGGTCTGCACGGCCACTACGGTCGGGGGTTCGAATCCCCCCTCTGGCATGGATGTTTGTACCGTCCTTAGTGTTAGCTAATTCATAAGTAGTTTGTAAGTTTAGGGACTGATGACCCTGTAGTTAAGTCCCATAAGCTATACAAACATATGAAAATTTTGAACCATGAAAGTTACTGTTTGTGCTCATACCTCATGAACTACGTGTCGTACTGATATACAATTTAGAAGGTATAGTGGGCTATATGCGTGTATACTGTTTGTAAAACTTCCTGCGGCTACAATTTGTACTGTAGAAATTATAAATTGTAACGTCATACCGAATACCGTAGTCTTAGTCCATGCACAACGGAACGTTACTGTTTATGGGCTCGTACCTCATGAACTACGTGTCGGACTGTGATACAATTTAAAGGGCACATTCAACTTTATGTGTGTATTATGTCTGTAAAATTTCCTGTGGCGGCAATTCATAGTGTACAAATTATAAATTGTAACGTTATATCGAATGCCGTAGTTTTACTCCATGAACTACGGAAAAGTAGTAAGCGAGAAACGTTTTTTCCTTCAAACTTTTTGCTATGGTTTCCAGCGAGAAAAAGTTTAATAAAGGTTTGAAATTATGTTTAGAGTTTGTTGCATGTCGCTAAGTACTGTCAATCTCCTTCAGTGTATTTCGAAGTCTCGCCGCATTATATGGTATTTTTTTGCGATTTCTATTGGTTATGACGTAATATCTTTGGAACCATGTGCCGTATGTGATTCTTAACCAAGAAGCAATTGTTACCTCACGGTAAGGAATGTGTGTACCAAATTTGGTTGAAATCGGTCCAATGGATTAGGAGAAAATGAGCAGTATTGTCGCAAAATGCAGCAGTTTTTCGCGCATCTCATTGTTTATGACGTCATATCTCGTGAAATATATATCGTATGTGATTCTTACACTTACGGCGACCGTCCTCGTGGATTGAAGCTTACGTGTACGGGCGTATTTCGTGAGTTAGGGTGGTTCTTGTTGTCGCTTCTCTTATTCCTTGGTTCCTTCCTTTCTTCCCTTTGTTTTCTGTCTTTCTCTCCTTGTACTCTCCTAGCCTTCTTTTCCCCATTAGTCTCCGCCTCGGCGTTTGAGACACTTCTTTCCTCCTTTCTCTTCACTTCCTCTATTATTATTATTCTTTCTTCCCTGTGCGTGCCTGAAGGCCGACCCACGCATTATCATGCGTAGCAGGTGACGGGGTAACGCGTAATTCCCCGCCCCGGGTAGACAAGTAGGGCACGTACGTACCCCCTGGTAAAGGCCAGGCCCAGGGAGGGGTGATTACCCGAGCTGGTACCTTCCGAACATGCCGATTGGTCCCTCCGTCAGTTCTCGGGAGGTGTGACCTGAGATGTGAACAATCACCTAAGGCGGGTAAGCCCTCGGAGAGGGCCCCCACTAGGAAGGAGCGCGCCATCGGAGACGCCGGTAATCACGGGGGACACTTCCGCGATGACTTCCTTCTCTTCTTCAGTGACGTTGACCCAGAAACGAAAGATAGATTCGCCTCAGGAAAAGAAGACTCTGCCTAATCTACCGAGATTTCTTGTTGTCTCTCGCACCGATGGAAAAGATTTCACGTCTGTAAATCTTTTCGTCATCCAGAAAGGTGTAGATGCAATTGCTGGCCCTGTTGAAACCTGTTCGCGTCAGCGCAATGGCACATTGTTGCTGGAAGTGGACAATGCCTTCCAAGCTCAGAAACTAATCCGGACTACAGTGTTACACAGGTTTACTGTCAAGGTGGAAGCTCATTGCACACTCAACTCGTCACGGGGGGTAGTCTTCACGAGATCCCTTGACGGGTTGTCTGATGAAGACATACAAACCTACATGTCCGATCAGGGTGTCACAGCCGTGCATAGGGTTTTGAAAAAGGTAGATAACCAGCTGACACCGACTCGTACTGTGTTTTTGACGTTCGACAGGGTTGAACTCCCGTCGAAGGTCAAAGCAGGGTACGAAGTTATCTCTATCCGCCCTTATATTCCAAACCCAACGCACTGCTACCAATGCCACAGGTACAACCATACCCGTCAATCTTGCCCAAATGCAGCAAAATGTCTCACTTGTGGTAGGGACGCCAATGAGGAGGATTGCCCACCTCCGTCCCCTCACTGCCTTAACTGCAACGGTGACCATGCGGCTTCCTCTCGCGACTGCCTTGTATACAAGGATGAGAAGTTCATCCAGCAAATTCGGGTTTCGGAAAAGGTATCGACATCTGCCGCTCGAAAGTTGTTGGCGAGTCGAAAGCCCGCTGTCCTCCCAGCGGGCACATACAGTAAGGTCCTCACCTCCACTCGACCTACAAAGGATTCAAGTACCCAGACGTGTGATTTTACCTTCGCTGACACAGTTGTGCGATCCGCCAGCCCGAAGATTGCCCGTTCCACGTCCCCGCTTCCTCCTGCTGCTCCTAAAGTACAGTCTTCGTCAACCTCTAGTAAACCGCGGGCACCTAAACAAGATGCCCGGACTTTGAAAAAGGAACCCGTCCGTGAGGATTTTCTGCGTTCTCAGGCTTCCCAACCGTCGACTGCCTCTTCTCACCGTCACTCTTCGAGAAGAGCCAATAAGAAAAAGAGTGCCGGCCGCGGTGGCCGAGGGGACTAAGGCACTCCAGTCACGGTCCGCACGCCCACTACGGTCGGGGGTTCGAATCCCCCCTAGGGCATGGATATTTGTGCCGTCCTAGTTCGTAAGTAGTTCATAAGTAGTTTGTAAGTTTAGGGACTGATAGCCCCGTAGTTAAGTCCCATAGACTTTACAAACATTTGAACAAGAAAAAGAGTTCCTCTCCTTCCCCGCCGAAGCGTGACCCATCCGTCACGCCGTCCAACAGTTGCCGGCCTCGGCCGTCTTCTGTTTCACCGGGACGCTCCGTCTGCCGGGCACCCGGCCCTTTACCGGCGGTGGAAACTGCCCCTCCTGATCAACTCAGGGAGGTGGCAGGCGCGTCGGTCGAACCTATGGACCACGACCCTTTGCCCCTAGACAGCGATAGCAGTGCTCCCTCGAAATCCGGTCCTCAGCGGCCGTCGAGGTGACCCCGCTTGCTAGTTGGTTTTTATCCTTATTTCTTATCTCATTTTTTATCACGGCGCTCCTTCAATGGAATATTCGCGGCATTCGTTCCAATCGGGAGGAGTTAAAACTACTCCTTCGGTTGCACTGCCCGCTTCTAGTCTGTCTCCAAGAAACTAATTTGCGTCAAAGTGATCGTGCAGACTTTCCACACTACACCTCTGTGCGGTTCAACCTGCCACCCGTGGAAGGTATCCCAGCCCATGGAGGGGTTCTGATGCTCCTTCGAGACGACGTCTATTTCCATCCCATTTCATTGCATACTCAGCTACAGGCAGTTGCCGTCCGCATCACCTTACCCACATTTACCTTTTCCCTCTGTAATATCTATTTGCCATCGTCATCTACCCTTACTAGGGCAGATGTGCTACACCTTGTTGACCAGCTCCCTTCACCTTTCCTGTTGGTAGGCGACTTTAATGCTCACCACCCCCTATGGGGCTCTCCGGCACCTTGTCCGAGAGGCTCCCTTTTGGTGGACCTTCTCCAACACCTCGATCTTGTCTGTCTCAACACCGGTGCACCGACCTTCCTTTCAGACACAAGACACACTTATTCCCATACAGACCTCGCAATATGCACTCCTCAGCTTGCCGGTCGGTTTGAGTGGTATGCACTTTCTGACACGTACTCAAGTGACCATTTCCCTTGTATCATCCACTTCCTGCATCATTCCCCATCTCCTCGTCCCACCAGTTGGAACATTTCTAAAGCCGACTGGGGGCTTTATTCTTCCATGGCTGTTTTTCACGATCAGAATTTTCCCACCGAGGTTATTCTCACCGCTGCTGAACGTTCCATACCTCGCACATCCTATTCTCCACGTCGTGTCCAGGTCCCTTGGTGGACTGCAGCCTGCCGCGACGCGCTTAGAGCCCGGCGCCGTGCTTTACGCACCTTCCGCCGCCACCCAACTTTGGAGAGTTGCATAAATTATAAACGTATGAGAGCGCAATTTCGTCGTATCATAAAAGACAGCAAGAAAGCTTGCTGGACTGCGTTTACTAGTTCTTTTAACCGTTTTACTCCCTCCACGGTTGTTTGGGGTGGCCTACGCCGTTTATCCGGCATCAAGGTCCACTCCCCGATTCCTGGCCTGACCGTGGAGAACGCAGTCCTCGTGGACCCCGCTGATGTTTCCAACGCATTGGGCCGTTTCTTTGCGGAAGTTTCGAGCTCGGCCCATTATCACCCTGCCTTTCTCCCTCGCAAACAGGTAGAGGAGGCACGGCCGCCTTCTTTCCACTCTTTTAATCGTGAAAATTATAATGTCGCCTTCACCATGCAGGAGCTAGTCCGTGTCTCGCCCTGTCCCGATCTTCTGCTCCCGGGCCCGATTCAATCCATATTGAGATGCTGAAGAACCTCTCTCCTGCGGGCAAGTGTTTTCTTCTTAGTACCTACAATCGCATATGGACTGAAGGTCATGTTCCCACAAGTTGGCGTGAAGCCATTGTTGTCCCCATCCCCAAACCAGGGAAGGACAAACATCTTCCTTCCAGTTATCGTCCCATTTCTCTGACGAGCTGCGTCTGTAAGGTGATGGAACGCATGGTTAACGCTCGGTTGGTCTGGCTCCTCGAATCTCGCCGCCTCCTAACAAATGTCCAATGCGGTTTTCGTCGACACCGCTCTGCAGCTGATCACCTCGTTACGTTGTCGACCTTCATTATGAATAACTTTCTAAAGAAGCGTCAAACAGTAGCGGTGTTCTTCGACTTGGAGAAGGCATACGATACCTGTTGGAGAGCGGGCATTCTCCGCACATTGCACACATGGGGCCTTTGGGGCCGCCTCCCTCTTTTCATTCAAGCGTTTTTGTAGACGATTTCGCAATTTATTGCAGCGCCCAGCGGACGTGTCTCTTGGAGCGTTCTCTTCAACGCTGTCTTGACCGTCTATATTCCTGGAGCATCGCAAACGGCTTCCGATTCTCTACTGAGAAAACGGTATGTATAAACTTCTGGAGATACAAGGAATTTCTTCCACCTTCTCTACATCTCGGCCCTGTTGCTCTCCCTTTTGTGGAGACTACGAAATTCTTGGGACTCATGTTGGATCGTAAACTTTGCTGGTCCACACACGTGTCCTACCTGGCTGCCCGTTATGCCCGATCCCTTAACGTTCTTCGTGTCCTCAGTGGCACGTCATGGGGAGCGGATCGTACCGTCCTGCTTCACCTTTACCAGGCCATTGTTCAGTCGAAGCTCGACTATGGAAGTCTTGTATACTCTTCTGCACGGCCGTCGATTCTCCTCCGTCTCAACTCTATTCACCATCGTGGATTACGTCTGGCGACCGGTGCATTTTACACCAGCCCCGTTGAAAGTCTGTATGCCGAGGCTGCTGTATTACCCTTGACCACTCGACGTGACATACTCTTGTGTCGGTACGAATGCCGCCTGCGGTCGATGCCCAACCATCCATCTTACCGATTATTTTTTGACGACTCACTCGATCGCCAATATCAGTTGTCTGCGATTGCCTTGCTTCCACCTAGAGTTCGGTTTCGCCGCCTGCTACAGCGGCTCGACTTTACCCTTCCTTCCATCTTTCGGTTGAGCGAAAGCCCAATGCCACCGTGGCATCAGGCCCAGGTTCGCACTCACCTTGAACTTAGTTCGCTCCCCAAGGAGAGCACTCCGGATTTGGTATACCGTTCGAGGCTTGTCGAACTCCGTTCGCGGTTCGATGATGCCATATTTATTTACACTGATGGTTCCAAGAGCACTGCCGGTGTCGGATCTGCCTTCGTCGTCGGGGACAACCGGTTCCAATACAAGCTCCCTGACCGGTGCTCGAACTTCACGGCTGAGCTTTTTGCCCTCCATCAGGCCGTTTTGTATACCTGCCGCCACCGCGAACCTTTCTATGCCATATGTTCGGACTCCCTTAGTGCCCTGCAGAGTCTTAAGGACCCTTTCTCGAACCATCCTCTCGTGTATCGAATCCAGCGCTCCCTCCAGTTGCTGGCAGATGACAGCTGTCACGTTTCTTTCCTGTGGGTCCCTGACCACGTGGGTGTACCCGGGAATGAGGCCGCCGACATAGCAGCCAAGGCCGCAGCTCTTTCGCCTCGCATGGCTACCTTTTGCATCCCATCGGGCGATGTTCAACGGGTTCTTCGCCGGAGTATTGTGTCATCATGGCACAGTGCGTGGCTTTCACTGTACAACAATAAATTGCGGACTTTCAAACCGATCCCGACCGCTTGGAGGACCTCCCACGCCCCTCTCGGCGGGAGGAGGTCATCCTGGCCCGGTTGCGGATCGGTCACTGCCGTTTCAGCCACCGTCATTTGCTAACCGCCGATCCTGCACCGCTGTGCTCCTGCGGTGAATTGCTGACGGTGCGACACGTTTTATTGTCTTGCGTAAATTTTAATCATCTCCGTGTAGCCCTTCACTTTCCGTCTACACTGGAGGAAATTTTAGCTGATGACACACGAGCAGTTGCTCGAGTTGTGCGTTTTATCAACTTGGCCAACTTATCAAAGGATATTTAACCCTTTTCATTGTCCTTTATATTTCGTTTTTAGCCTCTTCTTGATGTTCTGGCAGTTACCAATTTTTTTTTTTTTTTTTTTTTTTTTTTTTTTTTTTTTTTTTTGGAGATCTAGTGAATCTAAGTTCTTGTCTGGGCGCTAATGACCGTAGAAGTTGTGCGCCCTAAAACCACAAAAAAAAACTCTGCTTTATGTATTACATACAGGTATGCATAGTTACGAAGTCAATACACGAACTGGTCATCCACGATTACCAGCTCAAACAGTGTATCTTCTTCCTAATTGATATACCACTTCAACGCCATAATTTGTGTTGTTGCCGCAGCGGAATACCCGTGCACGTTAAGGTATCCTTCTACGGTGGGCGCGGTCGTTCGACGTCTCAGGTTCGAGTCATTCTTCGGGTATGGGTGTGTGTGTGTGTTTGTGTTGTTATTAGGATAAGTTAGTTTAAGTAGTTTGTAAGTTCAGTGACCGATGACCACTGCAGTTGGGCCCATAATTTTATGAGCCTTTTTTCTTGTTGTAAAACTTTATTGTTGCTGGAATTATTTTGGCACTTGTTTGGAATTCAGTTTCTGACTTGATTATATTATTAGTACAGTATGATTAGCTTCATGATAAAAAGATGTGAGAAGTATTGAAATTACCCCACATGTCTTAGTTTCAGGTATAAATATGCTGTAATTGAAGGATAGATGGGAAGAAAGTGTGAGATACAAGTTTTTTTTTTTTTTTCAGAAAAGTATATGGTATCGGATTCTTGAATAAAGGTTGGGGTATCGGGTGGATAAATAGGACGTGGGAATCGGGTGCTTCACTACACGTTTGCCATAGCCATTACATTACACTCGCCAGACATACTGTAACTTCACGTAACTGTTACACAAGAACACGTAGTTGAGTATGATATTATCAGCAAACAAAGTGTCGAGTTGAAATAGCAAAAATAAGTAACACAGATCTGGTCATTACAAACCTAGCTTCAAGTCAGAGCCTCCCAGCTAGTACCCTTAAAAACTCCAGATGCTGCAGCTTGAGATCACTTTGGCAGAGGGATGGATGGCAGGCTCATGCAGCGCACTCGATTCTATGATTACGATACTGTGTTAGGTTTCAAAAAGGATGAAGCCATGATCACTAGTATATAATTTTATTTCGACCAACGGTTTCGATGGTCTTTGCCATCACCATCTGGTCAAAAATGTTTTACACAGCCGCCGGACGCGGTGGCCGAGGAGACTGAGGCGATTCAGTCACGGTCTGCACGGCCACTACGGTCGGGGGTTCGAATCCCCCCTCGGGCGTGCATATTTGTGCCGTCTTTAGTATAAGGTAGTTCATAAGTAGTTTGTAAGTTTAGGGACTGATGACCCCGTAGTTAAGTCCCATAAGTTTAACAAACATTTGAACATTTTTACACAGCCGACATCTTGTGATGTCAATCGTTGTTGTATGTCATTGTAGTTGGTGCTGCCATCTGGCTCGGCTAACTTATATCTTTGACGTGTTTAATATGCCAGTATCCTACTGTCACTTATACTGATACATAAACTTTTACTACAATGGCATAATGCATCTATGCACTTTAAATTGTTTTATACAACAACGGTTGACATCACAAGATGACGGCTGTGTAAAAAATTTTTAGACCAGAAGATGATGGCACAATATTGAAACCGGTTGTCGAAATAAAGTATATACAAGCGATCTTGGCTTTATCCATTTTCGAACCTAATATTGGATTGCCTCCGTTCAATATAAACAAAGTAAGGCAAAGGTACCAGGTTCGAGTCCCGGTTCCGGCACACAATTTTAATCTGCTAGGAAGTTTCATATCAGCGCACACTCCGCTGCAGAGTGAAGTTTCATTCTGGAAAGTAAACGATACTGTGTGTTCCTGTATGATCCAACACTGGCTAGTGAAACAGGCAGTCTTTGACGTACTGGTCTCTAGTTGAGAGAACAGATGTTGCTGTCTTGCTGTCTTCTGCTGCTCACAGAGGATGAGTTTCGTTGTGTTCCGACAAAGCGGCGTCTTCTGACAAGACGGCATCACGGAATGCTGTACGTCCTAACCTCAACGCGGATGTCAATGGCTGGAACTTCGGGTCCCGTTCATTTTCAACCCCAGACATATGAGTGTGCAGACACCTTTGTTCATGTGGGAAGGGGAAGATCGACTGGCCACGTTTCTGCACTGCTACCAGTAGTAGCGAATTCTGAGGATGGGTCTTCAGGGGTCAAAGTAGCTGCTGGGATGGACTTAGTAGACACCGGTAGCGGGTAGCGGTAGAGGATTCAAACGAGGCACCAGCGCACCCTGTAACAGCGACCGCGTCTCCGCCTTCAACACTTGTAGCTTCAGCATAGACCTCGAGCCACATCACCACCACTTAGAGAGAAGGCCGCGGCGCTCTCGTGTGACGTCAGGCAGAGTAGGTTGCGCTCGCATAGCTGACTGGCTGACTACGTCGGCATAGTGGGTTGTGCCCCAGTCACTACCCAGTCAGTTATGCGCGCACAACCTACTCTGTCTGACGTCACACGAGAGCGCCGCGGCCTTCTCTCTAAGTGGTGTTGGCCACATGCGGATTGAGACGTCACGGCTCGTTGACAGCGTACGACGTCAACGAGAATCCTGAACGCTGCCGTATTGCCAGCTACCCAGGGCTGGCGTGTATCCAGTTATCCCCTAGGTAAATCGTGACTACTGCAGCATTGCCTCGCTTGTTCTTCCCCGAGGACGGAGTTTACCAGTTTTTTATTCTTCTGTACAAAATTCGTGTTAGTATTTTCTTATCATGACTCATTAAACAAATCGTTCTGTGATTCCCACGCTTTTCTGCACTTTCTTTCTTTGGAATTACAATTATTATGTTCTGATTGAAGTTTGTGGGCGTTTTCTCCAGTTTCATACGCCTTGCACTGAAAGCAGAACGGTTTCTTCATGTGTGGCTCCTCCAGCGTTATCAGCAGTTCAGAGGCAACATCATCGATTCCAAGCGCCTTGTTTCGACTCGATCTCCCCGTCTCTGTGAAATTCTTTTCTCAATATCCTATCAATGTCCTCTCTCATCTGTACATACATTGTCTTCTAATTCTACAATAGTGCCTTCAATTTGGATTTGCTTGTATAGTCGTTCTATATATTCCTTTCATCTTTCAGCACACCATTCTCTGTTTATTAATGGTTTTCCAACTGAGTTCGTGATATTCTTGCAGCTAATTTGGCTGTCTGTTTTGTGTTCTTGTAGGAGACATATATCTTTCTATACTTCTGGGATCTTGCATTTGTCCTCGAGTCACTCCTGCTTAGGCAATCTGCACTTCCTAACAACCTCATATTTTAGATAGCTGAACACATTTTACCTGCTTCGCTTGCTGCACTTTTATATTTCCTCCACTCAACAATTAACGTTAATATATTCTATGTTTTCTGTTAGGCTTTGTCCTTCTACATAAATGACCCCCTGAGGAATCCACTACCTCTCAAGCTACCTATTCTTCTTCTTCTTCTTCTTCTTCTCCTGCATTACTTTCCCCGCGTCGGTCAATTCTTGGCAAATGCTACAGCTGAAACTCTCGACAACTCTGGTTCCTTAATTTATCCTATCTGGTTGCTTTTCTACCTTTCTCCTAGTTTCTGAAGTTTTTATCTGCAGTTCATAACCAATAAGTTACGGTAATTGTCTATATAAGCCCTCTAAATGTAACACAATTTCATGCTTGGATCAAAAACCTTGTCTTCCCATTACAAAATCAATCTGATACCTTACGGTGTGTGGTTGTTTCCACGCATACAACTTTTCATCAGTATTATCTTACAGATTAAATTGGAACCAGTGCAAAGTTCTACCAGGCCGTCTGTTTCATTTCTCTTCTCCGTTCTACATTCAACTACTATTTATCCTTTTCTTCCTTCGTACTACTGAGTTATAGTCCCCAATATTATTACAGTATTCATCTCCCATAACTGTCTCAATAACGTATTTTATCTAATCATTCATTATTTCAATCTCCTCATCATTCAAAGAAAACAGGTGCAGACAAATGTGAAAATTACAGATCTATCAGTATAATAAGTCATGGTTGCAAAATACTAACACGAATTATGTACAGACGAATGGAAAAACTTGTGGAATCCGACCTCGGGGAAGATCAGTTTGGATTTAGGAGAAATGTAGGAACACGGAGGCAATAATCACATTACGACTTATCCTAGAAGATAGGCTAAGGAAAGGCAAACCTACGTTTTTAGCGTTTGTAGATATAGAGAAAGCTTTTGACAATGTCGACTGCAATAGACTCTTTCAAATTCTGAAGACAGCAGGAGTTATATTCAACCTATACAAAAACCGGATATCAATTATTAGAATAGAGGGGCAAGAAAGGGACGCAGAGGTTGGGAAGACAGGGTTGTAGCCTTTCCCCAACATTGTTCAGTCTTTCCACTGAGCAAGCGGTGAAGGAATGCAAATAGAAATTTGGAGAGTGCATTGAAGTTCAGGGAGAAGAAGTGAAAACTTTGTGGTTTGTCGCTGACATAATAATTCTGTCAGAGACTGCAAAGGATCTGGAAGAGCAATTGAACTGTATGGACAGTGTCTTGAAAGTAAGATATCAGATGACCATTAACAAAACGATGGTAATGGCATGGAAAGTCAAAAATCATGCGATGCTGAAGGAGTTAGGTTAGATAATGAGAGAATAAAAGTAGTAGACGAGTTTTGTTATTTGGGTAGCAAGATAACTTCTGATGGCCGAAGTAAAGAAGATATAAAATGCAGATTGGCTCTGAGAAGCAAAGCGTTTCTAAAGAAGCAGAACTTGTTAACATCCAATATTAATTTAAATGTTAGGAAGTCCTTTCTGAATGCATTTGTCTTGAGTGTAGCATTGTAAGGGAGTGAAACGTGTACGATAAGGAGTTCAGAAAAAATATGATAGAAGCTTTTGAAATGTGGTGCTACAGAGGAATGATGAAAATTAGATGGGTAGATCACGTAACTAATGAGGAGACTAACTGCGGAGAAAGGAGTTTCTGGCATATCCTGGCTAAGAGAAGAGACAGATTGGTAGGACACATTCCGAGACATCAAGGAATTGTCAACTTAGCATTAGAAGGAATTGTGTGGGGTATCTACTTCTCTGACAGAGCATTCCGCACTCCGATCCGTAGAAAACATGTTTTTCTTCATTACGCGATTCTCCTGCGTAGTTCCAGCCCTGAGACCGGAATATTTTACTGAAGAGAACGCCATGATCATATATATGAATTCAATAGAGGTGCATGTCCTTGTGGAAAGTAAAGACTGATGTTCCCCTTGCCTTTCCGTTCGCAATAAGTCTGTGTCAAAGCCACATTAGCCAATGTTACAAAGCCAGATTAGTCAATCATCCCCGTCTAATAACTAAAAATCCTGATGCCCATCTTCAGGAACCACATTTTTTTCTTGCCTCTCCACAGATATCCTTCCGCTGTGGTTGCATCCACGGTACCGCTGGCTGTATCACTGAGACAGGCAAGCCACCCCAACTTGAGAGTTTCTGTGGTTCATTGGGGTGTTTAATTTTCATATCATTGTAAAAATTAATGATCCTCGAGCACTCTACGTTTACAGTAATTAAGCGGCGTCTCGTTTAATCAAGTCAGACTTCTACAGCGAGTGGTCTCTTGTTTGAGGTAATGCGTTCATCGCTTTTGTAACCAAGTTCAGATACTTTCACATAAAAATAGAAAGATGTAGAATATGGACTTAAGTTGTTTTAACTAATAATTGTTTAGAGTTTTCATATTAAACATTCGGAGACATTGATTTTCAGCACGATCTCACATTAACATTTTTTATTTGAGGCCGTTTAATCTAGAACGATATCTGTATGGAAAGGATTTCCTGGAACTCTTCCCTTGATAATTTTAAACTCGGCATACAACGTCATCCTTGTGACCGTTTCAGTTTACTCAATATCGAGTTTCTTTGTCCACTGAGCGTTTATCAGAGAGAGAACACTTTTGACGTTGGAATAATGGCCTGGAATCACAATGCAATACTCTCGCAGTTTCAATATTCCAAAAGAATCTGTATTTAGCTGTGATTTTGAATGAGCCTTTTTATGAATCAAAAGCTTTGTAGAGAGAAATTCGTCTTTTCCATTGTTGGAAGAATTTCGTTTTATATTTTACAACGAAAGAAGAATACATTTTCACCCAATTTTACGTTTGCTCCACGCCAAACACCTGCCAGAATAAAAAATGCTCCTATCAAAACACGACAAAAGGAGAGTAGCCAGAGCTAGAGATGTAAATGTGGAGAACAATATTCTCGAGTTATCTGGCAGCATCAAGAACATGTAAATAGAAAATGATACATACTCGAGCCTAGTCATAACAATAAGTTTTATAATGTCGTGTACGATTGTGTTATTTCCCAAGTCGAGGAAAATGGCACTAAATACCATTGAAGTTACAGATACAATCATCCGTTCTCAAGGATAATATTACAGATGAACAGGAAAGGAGGTATTGGGCAATGGGCACTAAAGTCGCAGTACGCAACATGCTGAGAATTTGGAGAGGAGGGGAAGCGTGTCTACATAGCCGAACCGGTTAAGAACGGTAACCGCTGTCCCGAAGCTAGAAATTCAGTTTCTAATCCTGGTTCAACGCAAGCTTTGAAATTCACCATGGAATTCATTTCAGAGCACCGTATCAGTCCAGAAATATTTGATTATTCCTAATTCGTGAATATGTTTTGGAACGTAGGATTCGGAGTGGTTGTTTTGTCTTCGTAATCCGTTTTTATTTGAACTGATACCCTTGGTTGAAAAGTTGGTGTTTTACCATGGGCCATCGACTACTTTTACGACCTTTAGAACATCTGTCTTGCTGTAGCAATGTTGCAGATTATATGTAATGTTTGAACAACGACCTGGGGTTCGTGTATAGGCATATAATGGGTATCATTTAATTCCAATCGCAAACCATATTCACTGGCCTGAGATTAAGGTTTATGTAATGGCACCATTTTAGTGCACGATGAAACGTTATTCGCATTTTACCTGCAAGAAAACTATTTTACATGGAGGATTTTCCAGCGTGTCATTTACACCCTTTAAAATTCTAAGAAACGAAACAATGCAGGACGGTTGAAAAAAAAAAGTTCAAATGTTTGTTAAGCTTAAGGGACTTAACTGCGGGGTCATCAGTCCCTAAACCTACAAACTACTAATGAACTAGCTTAAACTAAAGACGGCAGAAACATCCATGCTTGAAGAGGGATTCGAACACCAGACCGTAGCGGCAGTGCAGACTGGCGCGCCGGAGACCGCTTGGCTAGAATGGTACAATTCAATACTATTTTCTCGATATAATTAAACAGTCAACTTCATTTAGCGCGTCGTTGTTGAACGGCGAAACACGGCTGTCACCCAGGCATATCATGCGAACCGATTAAATTGTTTCGCAAAAGTTGTCAGTTAGGTTAAAATCACTGTTGAGCTGTGACACCATTTTTTGTGCACCGTTCGTAAATCATTTTAAGAGCGGTGTGTGTGCGAGAGTTTGAAGCACGTCACATCCTCACCTTAAACTTGCACCCACCTGTTCATTATTGCATTACAAGCAGTTTGTGGTACCTCATTTATGATTTTCTACCTAATTAAAATGATTATGCAACAGATATTTAAGATGTTTGTAATCTTGTAAGGGTATAATCTTCATAGAAATTTAATGATGATAGTTACAACTAAATATGTATCACAGTATTCATTTGTCTAAGATTTTAGGATAAAAGGCATTGGCGTTATATTCTTTGTC
The DNA here is from genome assembly GCA_026315105.1 of Locusta migratoria. NCBI lineage: Eukaryota > Metazoa > Arthropoda > Insecta > Orthoptera > Acrididae > Locusta > Locusta migratoria. Next base: position 35,353,822 of record CM048750.1, on the reverse strand, counting down.
TCTTAGAGTTCTGAATTTCATTTCCTTTGTACCCTATCTGATTTTTGTCTGAATAATAATTCATTTAAACTTATCCGCAATTGAGAACCTGCAAACATGTATATATTAGAATCAATAATTTATTCCGATGCCCTTTCAAGTCCATTAGTTCCGCCAAATTTTACAATTTCATTTATCTGAAATAGCTTTACCAACCGCCATTGTGTGACACCCAGACGAACTAATGCTCCGACTTCGACTCGAGCTCGATAAATCTGCAATCAGGTTCAACCTCCACTGTCATTGCGATGAAAGAAAAATTTATTTAAATTTACAAATAGTTAACTTAATTAGATATCACGTTTACATAAAAATCAGTGGAATTCAGGAATGAGAAATTATAAGGCACAGTATTTTAATATCTTTGCTCAGTGAAAATATCGTAACTCAAAAGTTTTCAAATTTTCGTTTTTAAAATTAACTTTTTATAATCATTAATGTAAGGTTCAAGAAAATGGATAAATAGGAAACGATTGTTTTATCGAATAATCCTTATGAATTGTCATCGTGGTTTAAAATCAACCTAAATTTACCACAATGTACAGAGAAAGTTGTGTACTTTGTCAGTCAACCATTGTTTAATTTTTTGTATGTCAAATGTAATAAAATTTTAATAAACACTGTAAAATTATAGTAAATGTGACGTTAATTTAATTTTTCGTGAAGAAAATTTGGAGATTTATTTTACAATCCCTCTCGCCTACTACTAAGCAACTACGCGAAAGTAAAATCCGGGAACCAATTCAGAAACGCTCCTATCACAGAACAATAAGAAGCGAGTATGTGCTTGACAGAGTCATATATGTAATAGAGGGGAGCCAGTTTCTAGGTCTTTCTGGCCGTTTCAAAAACGTACGCTACAACTAATAGCAGTATTCCTTCGTTGAGATACACGCATCGTAAAACGGAGTGTCATGTAGTGCCATATTGGCACACAGGGTAGATGCCTTTTAGGATGTATTATGCCATGAGCCATGTTATACAACTTAATATTATTAATATTGTTAGTTTACGTATGCACGAACATGTTAAGAGTTTTGATTTAATTTTTGAATATGTCGGATATGTCGAGAGGCTAAATTTCTTCCTTTACATCTATGATTATGTTTATTATAACAACATGATTCCTCATTCATGTTACAATTTTTGCAATTAGTCTACATTAATGAAAGGTCATACCCAGAATGTCAATTCCGTAGAATCATATCGTCATTCTAACTAGGAAACGTTGCTATTGTGTTTTGCATACATCGGTCATTTTGCTCATACATCAGACATTTTTCTGTGTCTGTTAAGATTTTGTAGAGATTACTTCTAGTCTCGGTTGGGGCTAATAAATAGCGAATGAACGATATTTAGAAGAGATGGAATCTTCGCAGATCGATTACATACTTCTTGAGGATTATTCATTACCAATGATCAAAACTGTTAATTTGTTTTTTATACTGTATGCATTTCACCGGAAAATAAACCCTTCTATTTACAAGTGAGTAGTTTTCGTCAGTGTCAATGTGTCCATCATGGATGCTTAGAAAAAAAAAACATTGGAAGCAAGGGGAGGCTTCTCATACGTTGGATATCGAACTGAATTTCATGTGTATTTCTATCAGGACTCTTACATAGGAAAAGTATTTCTCTGATTAAATTATTAGGTAGTACTGCTGTGAAGCTGGTTAGGTCGAAAACTATTTATTATTGGTCACACTTGATGTACAGCGTGCCCTCAAAATGACTCGTTTCGGAATAACCATCATCAGATTAGAATCGTACCATGTGCACACGTGAAGATGTTCTTCAATATACATACAAACGCGTCATTTTGAGGGCACGCTGTACATCAAGTGTGACCAATAATAAATAGTTTGCGACCTAACCAGCTTCACAGCAGTACTACCTAATCATTTCATCATGGTCGCCTACCTCCTCAGTGACTTTATGTCGCATTTACACTGATTAAATTACTCAGATCTTTGATCATTATCGACACCGCAAACTTCTAAAATGATGAATGAATTTTTGCAAGCCAGGCTTCCACTACATTAGGGAAAGATTATGTTTCACGGATTCAGAGTTTAAATCTTCGTCGAAAGTCTGATACTTTCATAATGAGAAATAATTTCATATACGTATTTAGCACTGTCATTTGGCAGACGTTTCTGCACATAAGGGTCCTTTGAAGACATGATATTTAAAGTACGGATCTAGTTAAAACGTTATTTAAAAATAACGGTGAATAAAAGAGCGATTGGAGAATGTAATTAATTCGGTATAACAGATACAGAAGTAAATTTCCGATGTAAAGTCGGGCACCAATAATTGTATAATAGAGTATAACATTTTAAAACGTAGAATGGCCGTATTTGTAATACGCGAGAGTATTTGCTGCTGCTGATCCGGCGAGGTCCGCATCAGATATGCAAATCGGGTTCATTGTTTTTCGCATAAATGATTGTGGCTTCACTAATACGTTTTTTCTATTACCGTATGCACATTCCACATTTCGTTCCGGGAATCTGACGTTTTGTTCAAGTTCGTTGCTCACTGCACAAGAATGAAATTTACGCCACATTACAAAAATCCGCTTTTTTTAAATGATGAATTTATCATAAGATACTGAGCTTTCTGCATTAAAAAGTTACAAGTGTCTCTCCCATTGGAGTGACTGATATGAATAATTTCTATCATCTGATAATGCTAAACAAAATAACTGTTTCCTGTGACATTTATTAAGTTAGCAACCAATGAAACTGTAAGAAATCTTACCGTTTTGTCTCTAGTTAAAGATGGTGCTTAGTTTTAGCCTTGTGACTTGTTTGTTACCACTTAAGTACTGTAATATATATTCACCTCAGACTTGCACGTACACTCAGCAACCTCTGAAATAAAACAAAACCTGATGAACTTAACAATAAAATTTGTTACTGAAACGACACTTCAATCAATCTTAAGTTTTCATGATCAACGAAAGGAACTTCTGTAACAAGGAAACAAGGTGGGATTAGCCCACAGAGCATGGGTTACGTACGGATGGTGTGTGAAATAGTTCAGGACATAGTCTAGTCATCGCATGAGACAAAGATAAATTCTTTTTTCATACTTCCGCCAGTGGTGTAGTTTCAAGGATCGATATATATATGCTGCGTACTATCCAAACTCCAAAGGCAGGATTTCTCACAATGTTGTTGTTGTGATCTTCTGTCCGGAGACAGGTTTGATGCAGCTCTCCACCCTAAGTAATCCTGAGCAAGCCTCTTCATCTCCTCGTAAGAACGGCAACTTGCATCCGTTTGAATCTACTTACTATATTCATGTCTTGGTCTCCCTCTGCGGTTTTTACCCCAAACACTTCCCTCCAATACTAAATTCACGATTCTTTTATGTCCAAGAATATGTACTACCAAGCGATCCCTTCTTTTCGTCAAGGTATGCCAGAAGTTCCTTTTCTCCCCAATTCAGTACCTCTCGAAAAGCGTGCGACGTCATTAGTTACACGATCCACACACCTAATTCTTCTGTACCACTGCATTTCAAAAGCCTCTATCCTCTTGCTGTCCGCGTTTCACTCCCATACAAGGCAACACTCCACACAAATGCCTTCCGAAAAGACTTCTTTACGCTTAAATTAATAATGGACGTTAACAAATTTCTCTTTTTCAAAAACGCTTTCCTTCCCCCTGCCATTCTGCATTTTATATCCTCTGTACTGCGACCATCATGTGTTATTTTACTGTCAAAGTAACAAAACTCACCTACCACCTTTATTGCTCCATTACCTAGTCTAATTCCTTCAGCATCACCTGATTTTCTTAGACCGCATTCCATTACCCCTGTTTTGCTCTTGTTAATGTTCATTTTATATGCAACTTTCAACTCACTGTCCATTCCGTTAAACTTCTCTTCCATGCCATTTGCTGTCTCTGAGATAATTACAATATCATTGGTAAAACGCAATGTTTTTATTTCTTCACCCTAATCTTTAATTCCGTCTCCTAATATCTCCTTGCATTCCTTCATAACTTGCTCAATGTAAAAATTGAATAACATCGGAGAAAGGCTACAATCTGTCTTATTCCTTTCCCAATCATTGCATCCCTTTCTTGTCCTTCTACTCTGATAACTGCTGTCTGGTTTTTGTACAAGTTGTAAATAATCCTCCGTTCGCTATATTTTACTCCTGCTGACTTCACAGTTTGAAAGAGTGTATTTCAATCAACATTGTCAAAAGCTTTCTCCAAATCTATAAGAGCTAGAAATGTAGGTTCGCCTTTCTTTAATCTGTCTTCTAAGATAAGTCGTAAAGTGAGTAATGCGTCCCGTGTTCCTACATTCCTACATTCCTTCTGAATCCAAACTGATCTTCCCCGACGTCGGCTTCTACCAGCTTTTCCATCCCTGTGTAAATAATTTGGTGTAACAGTTGTAAATCGTGGCTGTGTTGGAAAAGTCCCAGAGCTCCAAGTGCTGATAGAAAGTACTAAGGCACAAATCGTTATAGGTTCTGAAAGCTGGCTGACACAAGAGATAAGTTCGGCCGAAATTTTTACAAGGGGCCAAATGGTCTTCAGAAAGGATAGAATTAAAAAAAAGCGGTGGCGTGTTTATTGCTGTTACAAACGGCTTATCCTGCAGCGGAGTTGTGGCAGATACTTCCTGTGAGTAGGTATGGGTAGAGGTTATGCCTGACAACCGAAATAAATTAGAAATTGGATCTTTTTATCGCCCCCCTGATTCAGACGATGCGAAAATGTTCAAAGAAACCTTGAATCTCATTTCAAACAGGTACCCGAAGCATACTGTTATAATCTTTGGCGACTTTAATTTACCCTCGATATGTTGCCATAAATACGTATTCAAAACCGTCTTGACTAGTTCTGAACGCTTTTTCTGAAAACTACTTCGAACAGTTAGTTCATGGATCCACTAGAATAGTAAATGGTTGCGAAAAGGAGATCAAGGGTATCTCCTAGCAACAAATAATCCTTAGGTAGCAAAAAGCATCAAAACAGGTACAGGGATTAGCAAACGTGAGTTGCAGTAGCGAGACTGAATATCGAAAAGAAGACGAATGAAAACCCCAGAATTCAAACCAAGAACAGCTGCCAGTATGCGAAATTTACAAGTAGATGTTCCTGGAATAGTAAAACAAGACACTAAACAAAAATCAGTCTTCCGGGCCAGATTGTATACCGACTAGATTCCTTTGAGTATGCTGATGCAATAGCTCCGTACTTATGTATCATATACAATCGATCGCTCAGCGAAATATCCGTACCCAGACTGGAAAGTTGCCCAAGTTACTCCAATATTCAAGAAAGACAATAGGAGTGTTCCCCAAAATTAAAGGCAATATCATTAACGTCGATTTGCAGTAGGATTTTGGCACACATACTTTGTTCCAACATTATGAACTACCTCTAGCGAAACACAGCTGGCCCTTTATTCCCATGTAGTCATAAGTGCCATCCACAAGAGTTCTCAAAACGATTCCATATTTCTGGATTTCCAGAAGGCTTTTGAAACTGTACTTCACAAGCGGCTTCTTATGACATTGCGTGGTTATGGAATATCGCCCAAATTGTGCAACTGGATTCACGATTTCCTATCAGAAAGGGCACAGTTCGTAGTAATTGATGGTACGTCATCGAGTAAAACTGAAGTGATATCTGGCGTTCCACAAGGAAGCGCTATAGGTCCCCTACTCTTCCTTGTGTTTATAAACGATTTAGGAGATAATCTGAATAGCTCCCTTAGACTGTTCGCGGGCGATGCTGTCTTATATCGGTAAGTGAAGTCAACAGAGGATCAAAAGCAATTGCAAAATGATTTAGACAAATTTTCTACATGCTGCGAAAATTGGTTATTAACACTATATAATGAAAAGTGTGAAGGGATACACATGACCACTAAAACAAATCCTCTGAACTTCAGTTACACGATAAATTAGTCAAACCTTAAGGTCGTAAATTCTACCAAATACCTAGGAGTTACAATTACGGACAACTTAGACTGGAGAGAAAACACAGAAAATATTGTGGGGAAGGCAAACCAAAGGTTACGTTTCACTGGCAGAACGCTTCGAAGATGCAACAGCTTCTCGAAAGAGACTGCCTATATCACACATGTGCGTCCTTTCCTGGAGTACTGTTGCCCAGAATGGGACCCTCAGCAGGTGTGACTGACGGAAGTCATGGTTCAGAGAAGGGCAGCTTGTTTTGTTTCATCACGTTATATGGGAGAAAGCGTCACAGAAATGTTGCACGATTTGAGGTGAAAATCGTTAAAGGAACGACGTTATTCATTGTGGCGAGATCTATTTGGGAAATGTCAATCACCGACTTTTACTTCTGAATATGAAAATATTTTCCTAGCACCCACCTACAAAGGGAGACATGACCATTCCAATAAAATAAGAAAAATCAAATGGAAAACGGAACGATTTAGGTGTTAATTCTTCCCGCGCGCTGTTAGAGAATGGAACGGTAGAGAAAGGTTATGAAAGTTTTTAATGAACCCTCTGCCAGGCAGTTAAACGTGATTTGCAGAGTATCTATGTAGATGTAGATGTAGATCACACAAAACTTACAAATTAACTATTATCGTAATAAAGTCCACCTCTGTAGTCCAGTGGACAGCTTGGTAGATTCCCACAAGGGGCCTGGGTACGATTCCCGGTCTGGTCGGAAATTTTTCCCATTTGAGGGTTGGGTGTTGTGGTGTTGTGATGTTACTGCGTTGTAGCTTGTTGCCTCTTGAAGTTCTTGTTTATCGATGCTCTCAGTAACGGCTGGATGAAATTTCGTGATGCACAACTAATCCACTAAAAACGATGTAGGCGACACGTAAAATTGCAATTCACTGACACTTTAATGAATTATTAGTGCTCAATTTACCTCAAGTTTATTTAATAACAATTATCACAAACCAATATCCACACTCCAATAATACAAATTTACACAGTTCGTATGTGGAATACAAAGTCCGAGTAGTACATCTAGAGCCACGAATATGGAGGATTATTTCTAAATTACGGTAGATACACTTTCTACACGACTAACATTGAAGAACTCTTACACAATTGTTCATAATCGGAATTTAAAGTGACGTTCCCCAGATACAAAATTCCCTACTGGCGTGGATTGTGCCTCCTAATAAAGATGAAACAATATGTCACGAAAGCATCCTATTTATAATAGTTTAACAATGACTATGAAAATAACGTATTGTTAATTGACTCCATTTGCTTAATACTATGTTGTTGTTATGGTCTTCAGTCCGGGGACTAGTTTAATGCAGCTCTCCATCCTACTCTATCCTGAGCAAGCCTTTTCATCTCCTCATAAGAACGGCAACCCACATCCACTTGAATCTGCTTACTATATGCGTCTCTTGGCCTCCCTCTACGATTTTTACCCCACACACTTCCCTCCAATGCTAAATTTACGATTCCTCGATGTCTAAGAATGTGTCCTTCCAAGCGATCCCTTCTTTTAATCAGGATATGCCAAAAATTCCTTTTCTCGCCAATTCTGTTCAGTACCTCTTCATTAGTTATGCGATATACCCACCTGATCTTCAGCATTCTTCTGTAGCACCACATTTCAAAGGCCTCTATTCTCTTCCTGTCCGCACTGCTTATCGTCCATGTTTCACTCCCGTACAAGGCAACACTCCACACAAATGCCTTCAGAAAAGACTTCCTTACCCTTAAATTAATATTCGATGTTAGCAAATTTCTCTTTTTCAAAAATGCTTTTCTTCCCATTGCCATTCTTCATTTTATATCCTCTGTACTGCGACCATCGCATGTTATTTTACTACCCAAATAACAAAACTCATCTACCACCTTCATTGTTTCGTTACCTAATCTAATTCCTTCAGCATCGCCTGATTTTCTGAGACCGCATTCCATTATTTTTGTTTTGATCTTGTTAATGTTCATTTTATAGTCTCTCTTCAACACACTGTCCATTCCATTCAACTGCTCTTCCAGGTCCTTTGCTGTCTCTGACAGAATTACAATGTCATCAGAAAAACACAATGTTTTTATTTCTTCCCCCTGAACTTTAATCACTATTCCAAATTTTTCCTTGCTTTCCTTCACCGCCTGCTCGATGTACAAATTGAATAGCATCGGAGAAAGTCTACAACCCTATCTTACTCCCTTCCCAACTGATGCTTCCCTTTCATGCCCTTCGAGTCTAATAACTGCGGTCTGGTTTTTGTACAATTTGTAAATAACTCTCCTTTCCCTGTATTTTGCCCCTGCTGACTTCAGAATTTGAAAGAGTGTATTCCAGTCAACATTGTCAAAAGCTTTCTCCAAATCTACAAAAGCTAAAAATGTAGGTTTGCCTTTCCTTAATCTTCTAAGATAAGACGTAAAGTGAGTATTGCCTCCCGGGTTCCTACGTTCCTCCTGAATCCAAACTGATCTTCCCCGAGGTCAGCTTCTACTACCTTTTCCATTCTCCTGTAGATAATTCGTGTTAAAATTTTGCAACCATGACTTATCAAACTGATGGTTCTGTAATTTTCACACCTGTCTGCGCTTGATTTCTTTGGAATGGGGATTATTACATTTTTCTTAATGTCTGAGGGTATTTCGCCTGTCTCATACATCCTACACACCAGTTCAAATAGTTTTGTCATGGCTGGCTCTCCCAGAGACTTTAGTAGCTCTGAGGGTATGTCATCTACTCCTGGGGCCTTGTTCCGAACTAGGTCTTTCAGGGCTCTGTCAAATTCATCTCTCAGTATAGTATCTCCTATTTCATCTTTGTCTACTTCCTCTTCCCTTCCTACAACATTGTTTCCTTTGTAGAGCTGCTCTATGTACTCTTTCCACCTTTCAGCTTTCCCTTCTCTGCTGAGAACTGGTTTCCCATCTGAGTTCTTGATATTCGTAGAATTGCTTTTCTTGTCCCCAAATGTCTTTTTTATTTTCCTGTAGGCGGTATCTAGTTTTCCCCTTCTTATACATTCTTCTACAGATTTGCATTTGGCTTCTAGCCACTCCTGCTTAGCCATTTTGCACTTCCTGTCAATCTTCTTAGTCGTCTGTACTCCATTTTGCCTGTTTCATTTACTGAATTTTTATATTTTCTCCTTTCATCAATTAAATTTAGTATTTTCTGTGTTATCCATGGATTTTTTTGTAGGTCTTGCCTTTTTATGCAGTAGAGCTCCATGTCCTCGGGAAAAGTAACGGCTGTAGTTTCCCCTTGCTTTCAGCCGTTCGCAGTAACCGTGTGGCAGAGCCACATTAGCTGATGTTACAAGGCCAGCTCAGTCAATCATCCAGACTGTTGCCCCTGTAACTACTGAAAAGGCTGCTACCCCTCTTCAGGAACCACACGTTTGTATGGCCTCTCCACAGATACCCCTCCGTTGTGGTTGCACCTACGGTACGGCTATCTGCATCGTTGAGGCACGCAAGACACCCCACCTCGGCAATGTCTGTGGTTCATGGAGGTGGATTTACAGAATATATGACATCAATTGCGAATGGGCAATGTGACTAGTAGGTTGAATACTGTGGGCAGGGTAAAGCCGGTAATGTCTGTCTGACAGGAGACGTGCTCAGGTAGCCCTTGCCCATGCACCAGCGCATACGTCGCGGTACCAAACGTTGCACGATAATGAATGTAGAAGTGCGTGGAAATTATAAAATTTATAAGAGCCCATTCGACGAAGGAGCTTCACAACCATCTTAAGAGGAAGAAATTCATATCTCCGTAGCACAAAGTGGTGTAATCTTGGAAAAGACAGGAGCAGCGTAGAAACCTGTTATACTACAACGCCACACAAAGGCAAGTGCTACGAGTGAAAAATGGCGCGAAAACTTATGTTGATCGGAATTGTACCTACATCGAATTTGTACCACTTGATTAGATTTGATTTTCTCAGGGAAGCCAAAACAGTCTTGGTCCAACCCGCCACTGTCCGCACCGAAACGAAGTTTATTGTGCGGTATCGCTCACTGCATATCTAGTAAAGCCAACCAATGCCCTTGAACAATGCAAGTAGTCCCTTTATCAGTTCTTTATTAGACACAATTTCTTCGGCTCTGGTTGTCCCAAATTTTCTGTGCCTTTTACTCTCCAGTGCAATGCATTCGAAGAATAGATGTGATGCAGTTTCATCACCGTCATCACATATCCTACATTTAGGATCCTCTTCTGTTATTCCCATTGCATGTAGGTGTTTCTTGAAATTCCCATGGCCTGTCAGCAATCCAACCACGAGTCTAATCTCTCTCCTGTTCAGACCCAGGATTGCAGAGCTTCTTTTAAAACATGGCTTTGGCATCATTACCTTGATATGTTTTTGTTGATGGACTTTGGTCCAATATTCTACGTGCTGTCTTCTGAGCCAGTTACGTAGCTCCAAATTGATCATTGCCTTGGTGATTGTCAGGACAGGTTCCGGTCCAATAAATGGAATCTCCGCCCCCATCCTGGCTAATCTGTCGGCATGTTCGTTGCCACTTATCCCTGAGTGGCCAGGGACCCACGATAGGTTTACTCTATTGCTTTCCCCTAGCTCCACCAGAACCCTGTGACATTCTGCAACAATTTTAGACCTTGTTGCAGGAGCTGCCAGTGATCTCAGGGCTGCCTGGCTCTCTTCCTGTATTTACCTCACTCACTATTTTAGTGTGAGATTCTGGATATCCCAATGAGTTGCCAGTTTTGAGTCCGTATGCACCAGCCGCTGCCTCCATCTTGACTCAAAGGTTAATGGGGGCATATACAGCATGGTTTCCATCCCAGCAGTTGGTGTTCTGCTAATTCCACCTGTTATGGCTAAGTAGGCTAATCTCTGCACCTTAGCAACTCCTTAGCAGCAACCTGCTGTTCTACCTTCTTCCTCCACACGACCGCCCCATAGGTGATCCTGGGTCTAATCACCATGGTGTATACCCTTGGGGCTCAGGCCCCAATTTTTGCCACAAGCTCTCCTGGTACTTACTAGAGTACCTTTTGCCTTGGAGCAAATATTCCTAAAGTGAGGGGTCCATGTCAGTTTCTCATCTAGGGTAACCTCTAGATATTTCACTGTCCCCTTCACAGGTAGCGCTTCATTGAAAAGCTTTAGATTCCAACTTGAATGTTGTATATGCTTCTTTGTGAATGGTACAACAACAGTCTTCTTAGGACTAACCCCCAGATCCTGTTTTCTGCGCCAGTCTTGCAGAATGCCCAACACATCTTGTGCCATATTCTTGACTGTGTCAGCAAATTTGCTAAGTATTACTATGACAAGATCATCTGCGTATCCATGGCAAAAGTACTGCCTAGGGTTTAATTCTCCACTGAGATCATTCACCACTAGATTCCACAATAAAGGGAAAGAACTCCTCCTTGCGGGCAACCCCTAGTGGTGTTGATTATCATTTTTTCATCCATCATGGTAGCCTCTACCTTTCTTCCACTGAGCATGGCCCTAGTCCACCTACATATAGTGGTCCCTAGGTCATGCACCTCTGCTGCCCTGACCATGGAATCGAAGGTCGTGTTGCTAAAAGCCCCCTCGATGTCCAGGAAGATACAGAGGGCTATTTCCTGAAAGTGTAGTACTTTCTCCACCTTCCCAATAAGTTGGTGGAAAGCTGTCTCACATGATTTACCTGGCTGATATGCATGTTGGTTTGAATGTAGAGGAGCCTTACCGTAAATAGTATAATGGTGGTTCGAAGAACCCACTGCCAGGCACTTAAATGTCATTTGCAGAGCATCCCGTGTGGATGTAGATGTAGGCGTAAAATTCGTCCTTATCTCATGGATAATGTTTACTTAAAATATTATCTAAAAGCTGTTTGTGAAGCATGACTCCTACCTCCTCCCCCCCCCCTCGTGAATGCAGTAACTGCCATGAGGAAACTGGGACACACACACACACACACACACACACACACACACACAGCTACAGCCAGCAAGTGGTGGCGCCACCCTACCGCGCCAGCGGACGATTCTATATGCGGCGGGTGGTAAAAATACCCCGAGAAGCGCGGGGCGCAGGTGGCAGCGGGCGGTGATCGATGTGTCGGCGCATTCATTCCATTGTTTGCCGGTAAATCTGAGGGCCGCGCGTGGCAGCCGGCCAGGGCTGGGCGGCGACCTCGGCCGCCGCGGCGCCCCGCCGTGGGGTCCCTCACCAGCTCCCCACCAGCCGCGCAAATAAAAGCCGCCCCAGTTCAGTTGTGCGGAAAGCCGGCGGGCGCGCTCTTCTGCAGCAAGAAACCCCGCCTCCTGAAGCGGCAGGCAATTACCCACTGCGACACAGCTGCCACGCATCGCTGTCCAACGTTTGATTATTTTGCCACCAGCTGAAAACCCGGCGTTGCCCGGGTATTTATTTATTTATTCCTGCCTGGAGTTAGTACTTGTGTTTTTCTCGACTTCAAAAAAGCGTTCGACGCGGTGCCACACTGCAGACTGCTAACGAAGATACGAGCTTATGGAATAGGTTTACAGATTTGTGACTGGCTGGAAGACTTCCCAAGTAACGTTGTTCTCGGCGGCGAGTGTTCATCAGAGACGAGTGTATCGTCAGGCGTGCCCCAGGGGAGTGTGATAGGACCGCTATTATATTCCATCTATATAAATGATCTGATTGACAGAGTAAGTTGTAATTTCCGGCTGTTTGCTGATGATGCTGTGGTGTATGGGAGGGTGTCGTATGTAACTGACTCTAATAGCATACATGATGACTTAGACAAAATTTCTAGTTGGTGCGAAGAATGGCAGCTAGCTCTCAATGTAGAAAAATGTAAGGTGATGCGCATGAGTAGAAAAAGCAAGCCCATAATGTTCGAATACAGCATTAGCTTCTTGATGCTGTCGCGCCGTTCAAATATCTAGGCGTAACAAAATTCAAATCAAATCAAATGTTCAAATGTATGTATAGTCTATGGGTCTTAACTACGGGGTCATCAGTCCCTAAACTTACAAACTACTTATGAACTACATACGAACTGGAACGGCACAAATATCCATGCCCGAGGGGGGAGGGATTCGAACCCCTGACTGTAGTGGCCGTGCAGACCGTGACTGAAGCGCCTCAGTCCCCGCGGCTACCGCAGCCGGCTAGGCGTAACATTGCAGAGCGATATAAAATGGAACGAGCATGTAAGGACAGTTGTGAGTAAGGCGGACAGCCGACTTCGGTTTATTGGGAGAATTTTGGGAAGATGTACTTCAACTTTAAAGAAGACCGCGTATAAAACGCTTGTACGACCACGTCTTGAGTATTGCTCAGGTGTTTGGGACCCGCAGCAGATCAGTTTAAAGGAAGACATAGAGGCGGTTCAGAGGCGAGCAGCTAGATTTGTTACCGGTAGGTTCGACCAATGCGCGAGTGTCACGGAAACGCTCCGGCAACTCAATTGGGGATCGCTTGAAGAAAGACGTCGTTCTTTTCGTGAATTTCTGTTAAGTAAATTTAGAGGGCCGAAATTTGAAGCTGTGTGTAGTACCATCTTGCTGCCGCCTACTTACATTTCGTGTAAAGATCACAAAGACAAGATAAGAGAAATTAGGGCTCTTACGGAGGCATATACGGCCGCGGTGGCCGAGGGGATTGAGGCGCTTCAGTCGCGGTCTGCACGGCCACTACGGTCGGGTGTTCGAATCCCCCCTCCGGCATGGATATTTGTGCCGTCCTTAGTCTTAGTTAGTTCTTAAGTAGTTTGTAAGTTTAGGGACGGATGACCCCGTAGTTAAGTCCCATAGACTATACAAACATTTGAACATTTTTGAGGCATATAGGCATTCTATTTTTCCTCGTTCAATTTGGGAGTGGAATAGGAAAGGAAATGCCTTGTACTGTGTACACTCCGCCACGCACCTTACGGTGAATTGCGGAGTATGTATGTAGATGTGTCTAGATGTACTTCTCCTACCCTTCCCTCTCTGTCCATCTTATTTTTTATAAAAATATGTTATCTTTATCGGAGAACATACAGGGTGTTTCACTAAGTGTGCCTCTGTACTTATAAAATAATAGGTGACGGGAAATTTAAATGCGGTAGGTCAACACAAGAAATGTTACTTTCTGCAGAGCTATGAACATAGTTTATTGTATCATTTTCCAAAGAGTTACAGCACAAAGATATAATTTTTTAAATGGAACAATAGTTTTTGTATCGTGCATTGGATTCGTTGAAACCAGCTGCGTCCAAATCAATTTAAACTAAATTCCTATCACTGTTAGTTTGGGAGCTACAACCCTTCAAAGGTTCAGGGGCAGATACCACAAACGCTGCGCATAATACAATGCGCCTTCTAAATGTAGTGCGGCCGAGTTGTAACGTCGCCGGAGTCACGGAGCGAGAAACTTCCTCGATGCGCTGTTAGACTGCCGACTGTCGCCGCGCACGGCCGTATACCCGACAGTTGAAGCCACACAAACAAACGGGGCTCAATATACCACAGTTACTGACATCGGATGACGATAGCATACACGAACAACCAGTACATTGACTTGTTGCTGATGCTCTGGGAGTGCCGACACGATGCCATTATTAACGTGTGGTGTGGAATCCTTGGTGATGAAATCATCGGTCCGCACTACTTCCCAGGTACACTGACACGTGAGTTATATCGCACTTTTATAGCCAACAGTTTGGGTGGTCTCCTTGAACATGTGTGTCTACACACGAGAGTCCATATGTGGATGCAGCACGATGGTCACCCAGCCCATTCTGCGCGTGCTGTTGTAGAAGAACTAAACAACGGGTTTGCAGGAAGATGGTTGGGGTGCCATGGTCCTCATTCATGGCCCACAAGGTCGCCCGATTTAACACCAGTAGATTTCTTTTTGTGGGGATATCTAAAGGATCATGTTTATGTGACTGAGCCCACATCCCCAGATGATCTAAAACGGCGCATCGAGGACGCATGTTGCTCCGTCACACCGGCGATGTTACATCTCGTCCGCAGATCCTTTCGATGGCGCATTGCATTATGCATTGAGGAACATGGACACACAATTGAACATCGCATGTAAATCAACTTCCCACCGCCATAACATCCATCACCCACCACACAGACATGTATTGTGTACAGCGTGTGGTATCTGCACCTGAAAGTTTGAAGGGTTGTAGCTCCCAAACTAACAGTGATAGGAATGTAGTTTAAATTGATTTGGACGCAGCTGGTTTCAACGAATCCAATGCACGATAGAAAAAAGTATTGTTCCATTTAAAAATTATATCTTTGTGCTGTAACTCTTTGGAAAATGATACAATAAACTATGTTCATAGTTGACCTACCGCATTAAAATTTCCCGTCACCTATTATTTTATAAGTTACAGAGGCAAACACACTTAGTGAAACACCCTGTATAAGAAATAACCCTATCTTGGATAATGTACAAAATTATAAGCGCATTATTCAGACAAAGAAAGATAGAAGACAAAACACAAATGACATATAAAATTCGCACGATCTCATATTTATTCAGTTATGTGTGCTACAATTGTATAATTTTTCGGGAATGTATTCATTTGTATAAGTGCTGCATGTCTGTAAAATTACTTGGAAATACAATTGGTGTTAAAGAAGTAGTAGATTACTACTTGGTGCGTGATAGGGCGGTTTTCTATGAACGTTACTGTTTTATGTGCTCACATCTCATGAACTGCAGGTCGCACTGTGCTACAATTTCGGAGGCACAATCAACGATATGTGTGTACATTGCCTATAAAATTTCCAGCGGCTTCAATTTGTAGCGTAGAAATTATAAATTGTAACGTCATACCGAATGCCGTAGTTTTACTCCATAAACAGTGAAAAGTAGTAAGCGAGAAACTTGTTTCCTTTCATCATTTTACTATGGTTGCCAGTGAGAAAAAGTTTAATAAAGGTTTGAAATGATGTTTAAAGTTTGTTGTAAGTCGCTACGTACTCTCATTGTCATATAGTGTATTTGTAAAGTCTCATCGCATTATAGCAGTTTCTTGCAACTCCTATCATTTGTGGAGTTATATCTCTTGAACCATGTGTCGTATGTGATTCATACTCCTACAGAAGATGTTATCTCACGTAAGATCGCTAGTTTACTATTTTTCATTTTTTTTACCCGTTTCCCTAAGCTATATCATCATCTTCAGAATTTTTTCCCAAAGTTCTCCTATTTTCAATAAAATAGTTACTTGTGAAAATGTAATATTAGAAAAAGAACATTGACAAACGATTAAAATTTGCATCACCAAAGTGAATCGTCATCTGTATTGCACATTAAAAAATTGTGTGTGTTCTTGTCACAAGTAACAAGTGTCTTCTTTAGTATAGGGTGGTTCATAAGTAGTTTGTAAGTTTAGGGACTGATGACCCCGTAGTTAAGTCCCATAAGCTCTACAGACATTTGAACATTTTAGTTTTCTCCTGAATGTCAAGTGGTTTAAGGTAAGACGTAGATCACACGACAGTGTGTTCCATAGTTGTATGGCTGAGATGGAGAAAGACACGGAGAAATATTTAGTGTTATGTAAAGGTACAGAGAAGATGCTAGACGTATCGATCTGATATTGCGGTTATGGCATAATGATAGTAGTTTAATATTAGAAGATGAGTATTTGGGGCACTGGTGGCTGAGAAATCGTTGAAGTAAGCAAAGCGTTTGAAAACTGCGCCACTTATGTGGGCGCATCCAACCTAGCTGGGTGTATAAAGGACTGGTATGATCGTACAACTGTGTATTTCACACGTACCAAACAAAGTAGAATTCGGTAAGGTACAGGAATAATACAATTTTTGCTTTTTGTGGGACATAAAAATATTTTGTTTATAGAACGGTTCCATATGGTTTCGATCTTCGGTTGTGGATGTAATTATTTTACAAACTATCCACTCGTAATCAGACGAGGAGGCGTCATTGGCTATTAATAGACGCGAGTGTGTTTGTGTCGTTGGTTAGAAAAACACGAAGTACAACCAATAGATGAAGCACTTAAAGTATTACACATTGTACATCAAGGTCCTATAATGACTATCCTGGAAGAAATAGGAATATATTCACATATCCACAAGAAACTGCAACGATATACTAAACTAACAAACAGACCTTAAACGTGAAAATGCATCGAAAATTTTATTAATATTATAAACTGGCTTGAAAACGGATGAACACAACAAAGATAAAATAACAATTTTCCGTATACTAAGGTAATAAATAACCCACAGGTATTTAAGGTATAAATTATCTGGTTATTACGTAAACTCTTAAACACACCAAAGATAAAATAGTACAAAATCCATTTTATACTTTCCACAAACAAAGAGAATAACACATATACCGACTGATCAAACGGCTGTATAAATTTTAAAACTTAATAAATACAGACTAACATGTTTGTCTTTTATTTAAAAAAAAAAATAAAAAAATAAATGAAAAGCTAAGAATCACTAGACGCCTGAAAGATCTCTTGCGCGCATCGTTTGGTGTTGATCGTGTGCTCGACCGCCACTTTCGTCGTGCTTAGCCTCCCAGGTCCCGAAACCTCAGTCCGTGTGATTATTGACTTTGGGGTTACCTGAAGTCGCAAGTCTATCGTGATCGACTGATATCTCTAGGGATTCTGAGAGACAACATCCGACGCCAATGCCTCACCCTAACTCCGGACATACTTTACAGTGCTGTTTACAATATTATTCGACTACAGCTATAGCTGAGGAATGATGATGATTTCCTGTATAGAACATCATTTTTGCTTTGTCTTAATTTGTTATGCTAATTATTGCCTTTCTGATCATATATATATATATATATATATATATATATATATATATATATATATATATATATATCATTCCAAGTATGTGTCAAGTTTTACCTCTCTATCTACGTTATTCCGTAATTTATTAAGTCATCCAATTTATACTAACTTTCTTATCACCCGGTACAATACCACTTATATGGTTACTAAGTAAACTTGTGATCTATGAAATGCTTCTGCAGGATATCGAAAGTTTCAAAAAGTTATAGAAAGGAACATACACACAGCTAATAATAAAGAAATAACTGGAACATCTTCCAAAATAAACAGCACAGCCTGGCAGCAGTATAAACAATGATATTACAAGTACATAAGATATTAAACAAATGCTAATTAGCAATATGAATATGTATAAGAGAGCACCTCTAATATCTTATTGCGTTCTAAGCATTACCTGAAGATGGTCAAGAACCGAAATGAATTAAGTGTGAGAAGATAGTCAACGTTATACAGGGTGTTACAAAAAGGTACGACCAAACATTCAAGAAATATTCCTCACACACAAAGAAAGAAAATATGTTATGTGGACATGTGTCCGGAATCACTTAATTTGCATGTTAGAGCTCATTTTATTGCTTCTCTTCAAATCGCATTAATCATGGAATGAAAACACACAGCAACAGAACGTACCAGCGTGATTTCAAACACTTTGTTACAGGAAATGTTCAAAGTGTCCTCCGTTAGCGAGGATACATGCATCCACCCTCCGTCGCATGGAATCCCTGATGTGCTGATGCAGTCATGGAAAATGGCGTATTGTATCACAGCACGAGCACGAAGAGTCTCTACATTTGGTACCGGGGTTGCGTAGACAAGAGCTTTCAAATGTCCCCATAAATGAAACTCAAGGTTGTGGTCAGGAGAGCGTGGAGGCCATGGAATTGGTCCGCCTCTACCAATCAATCGGTCACCGAATGTGTTGTTGAGAAGCGTACGAATAGGTCGACTTAAATGTGCAGGAGCTCCATCGTGCATGAACCACATGTTGTGTCCTACTTGTAAAGGCACATGTTCTAGCAGCACAGGTAGAGTATCCCATATGAAATCATGATAACGTGTTCCAGTGAGCGTAGGTGGAAGAACATGAGGCCCAATCAAGACACACTAAAATGAGCTCTAACATGGAAATTAAGCGTTTCCGGACACATGTTCACATAACGTATTTTCTTTCTTTGTGTGTGAGGAATATTTCTTGAATGTTTTGCCTTACCTTTTTGTAACACCCTGTATAACGTTGACTATCTTTTCACACTTCATTCATTTCGGTTCTTGACCATCTTCAGGTAATGCTTAGAACGCAATAAGATATTAGAGGTGCTCTCTTATACATATTCATATTGCTAATTAGCATTTGTTTAATATATTATGTACTTGTAATATCATTGTTTATACTGCTGCCTGGAATCACTTAATTTCCATGTTAGAGCTCATTTTATTGCTTCTCCTCAAATCACATTAATCTTGGATTGGAAACACACAGCAACAGAACGTAGCAGCGTGACTTTGTTACAGGAAATGTTCAAAATGTCCTCCGTTACCGAGGATACATGCATCCACCCTCCGTCGCATGAAATCCCTGATGAGATGATGCAGCCCTGGAAGAATGGCGTATGGTATCACAGCCGTCCACAACACGAGCACGAAGAGTATCTACATATGGTACCGGGTTTGCGTAGATAAGAACCTTCAAATGACCCCATAAATGAAAGTCAAGAGGGTTGTGGTCAGGAGAGCGTGGAGGCCATGGAATTGGTCCGCCTGTACCAATCCATCGGTCACCGAATCTCTTGTTGAGAAGCGTACGAACAGGTCGACTGAAATGTGCAGGAGCTCCATCGTGCATGAACCACATGTTGTGTCGTACTTGTAAAGGCAAATGTTCTACCAGAACAGGTACAGTATCCCATATGAAATCATGATAACGTGTTCCAGTGAGCGTAGGTGGAAGAACATGAGGCCCAATCAAGACAACACCAACAATTCCTGCCCAAACGTCCACAATTGGGCAAACTGGCAGTGAATCGAGGAAACAATTGGGTATTTTGACAATTGTCTGCACGAATTGTTTCAATTTACATTTAAAGAGAAATAGTAAAAAGAGCCCTAACATGGAAATTAAGCGTTTCCGGACACATGTCCACATAACATATTTTTTTCTTTGTGTGTGAGGAATGTTTCCTGAAAGTTTGGCCGTACTTTTTTGTAACATCCTTTATATCAGCGTAAGAAATAATTTAACACGTATTACATATGTATCTCAAAGACATATTTTACGCTGCGGGCCCCACAGAAAGATAATTGGTAAAAAAAAGTCAATAAAACCGCTGACTCTTTGACATACCGAGAGATAGGTGGGAACCGACCGGCGCGTGCATTTGCAGTTGATCCTCGGCGACGAAGTGAATTTCTGTTACATCCTGGAGCGTTCCCACCCCTGGCGAGCGTCCTGGGCAGAAAGTGAAGCCGTGTTCCCAGCAAGTCGCCGGGGAGCCGGCAGCCGGCAGCCGGAGTGGATAAGGCGGCCCAACAACCCGGCTCCGCGATCCCCCAGTCTGGAGTCTGGAGGCAGCCCCCCTCCCCTCCTCCCCCACTCCAGCACCACCCCCTCCCCCCCCCCCCGAGGGAGAGCTCAGCGCGGCTCAGCGAGTAATTCGACACAGCAGGCGCTGGCTGCTGGCTGCGCCGCCGCCGCCCGCCAGACAACTTGTCTCGCGCTTGGTGCGATGCCAGCGCTCCCGGCGGCGGCGCTGTGCAATTGGTGAGCTCCACTGGCTCTGGCGCCAGCCGCGCGTTGGAGCAGTAAAGGGCAGCAGGAGGGGGGGAGGGGAAGTGGCCTAGAGCTTCAGTCCGCTCCCTGAACTTGCAATTTTATCGATACACAGTGTCTCAGGCATTCTGTTTCAAATTAACCCTTTAGTGACCAAATTATTTCCAGAAGTTGTGGACTTTTTATGAATACTATATTGGGCTAAGAAGCCATACATAAAATCATAGCTACCGGGCTAGAAGCCCTTCGAACAGCCGTAGCGTGTGGATCTCTGTGCCGGCGCGTTTCCAGGAGCTCAGTCCGTCATTTCACCTGATGATGGCGACATGTATGATCGCCGAAATATCGTGCCCATTGGACACTATAGACCGGCAGTACACCCGTGGATATTTTCATAAAATCATAGTTTAAATCTTGAAAGTGATCACCCACCATAACTGTCCCTCCACCTCACCTCCACCTGAAAGTACCTGGGCCTCACTATTGATCACACCCTCTCCTGGACTTCCCATCTTCGCACTATCCGGGAAAAAGCCCGCTCCCGCCTCCACCTCCTCAAACTCCTTGTTGGCCAAACAAGCGGCCTCAACCCTTCTACCGCCCTCTATACCTACAAATCCCTCACCCGCCCTACCCAATGTGTCGCCCAGTCAGCCTGGATCTCCGCTCCCCCATCCTCCTACAAATCAGAGATACTGGAGCGCCATGCCCTCCGCCTCGCCTTCCGTATCCCCCTTTATCCCCCCTCCCCCACGCGGATCCTCTATGATCTCATTCCTTTCCCCTGATTCGTTCTCTTTATTGAACATCTCCGCCTCCGTTACATATCCCACAAATCAGACCCACCTAATCCTCTGGTCCATCCCCTCCTCTCTGCACCTGGTCCGCTGCCGCGCCTCCATTACTATATTCCCCCTGCCCTCCACTTGTCCACTCTCCAGATCCTCTCCCGTGGCAACTTCGGTACCCTCCCCCTCCCGGATGATGCCCTCCGAACTGACATCTATCCTTCATATCAGCTGTGATGCTTCCCCTTGCTCCTTTTTCCCCTTCTCTCCCTTCCCGTCCCTTCTCCCCTCCTCAGTCCATCCAGCTGTCCCTCCAGATCCTCCTCTAACCGCCCTCCCCTTTCTTTCTTCCCCGTGGCTTCCTGGAACATTATCCCCCCCTGTCCCTTCCCCAGTGACCCTGTGGCTCCTCCCCACCCTCTACCTCCTCTCATCCACTTTCCCCCCTCACACCACCTCTTCAATGCTGTCAGTGCCCCGCCATCTGTTCAAATGTTTGTAGAGCTTATGGGACTTACTACAGGATCATCAGTCCCTAAACTTACAAAATACCTATGAACTACCTTATACTAAGGACGGCACATATATTCATGCCCGACCGTAGTGGCCGTGCAAATTGTGACTGGCGCACCGCAGGGCGCTCGGCCACCGCCATCTGTGGAACCTTCTTTGTGCCTCCATGTGAGTGCTTCGACAAGTGTGGTGCCTTTTAGTCACCTTGTTTTATTTTACAACAGTGGACGGCCAACCCGCAGCCGACACCATCAGTTTTAACTTGTGTATTTCTCCGAGTGTGTGTTGTGTTCTTTGTTTTAACTCCACGATAGCGGACAGTCTAACCATAGCCGACGCCCTACGCTCATTTTAATTGCGTGTGTGCCACTGACCTTGGGGCAGCTGTTTTTATTCACCACTATCGCCGTTCCAAATCTTGTATGTCGCCATCGTTTCCCTCCATTTTATGTACTTTCTTTTATCTCCATTTTACATCTCCGTTTTATGTATGTGTTACCTCCAACATTTTATCTCCTTTATGTTCGTATGCTTCTCCTATGTCAAATTTTATTTCTGTAGGCTGAAGAGCGCCAGTGAGCGCTGCCGGACCGCCCCGTTTTAGGGGAAAGGAAATCAGTATAGAAAAAAAATCTTGAAAGTGAGAGTTTAGCCCACAGGTATAAAAAATTTGTGGGAACTGTTGTTCCCACCGAACTTCGCAGGCCGGCTGCGGTGGTCGAGGGGACTGAGGCGGCCGGCCTCGGTGGCCGAGGGGACTGAGGCGCTCCAGTCACGGTCCGCACGGCCACTACGGTCGGGGGTTCGAATCCCCCCTCGGGCATGGATATTTGTGCCGTCCTTAGTTGTAAGTAGCTCATAAGTAGTTTGTAAGTTTAGGGACTGATGACCCCGTAGTTAAGTCCCATGAGCTTTACAAACATTTGAACATTTGAACTTCGCAGTAACTGGACTTGATAATTTAGAAAAATGTCTATCCTTTATTTTCAGTACAAAAAGCATATTAAAAATTTGATTTAATTTTATATTAGTTCATATTGTCCATTGAGTTCAATAAGGTGATGTACTATGGAACTGAGAGAAGCATGGTTCTACACGCAAAAGTACACGTCAGCTCCTACACTTTATTTTTGTCTTCTTTTATTTGTTTTTGTTGCTACATTGGCGGCACTATCTGTCTGTTGGCAAATAAGTTCCAACTTTCGCCAGACGAACTTCATCTGGAACTCCAGATGTTCAAATGTTTGTATAGCTTATGGGACTTAACTACGGGGTCATCATTCCCTAAACTTACAAACTAGCTAATACTGAGAACGGCACAAATATCCATGCCCGAGGGGGTATTCGAACCCCCGACCGTAGTGACCGTACAGACCGTGACTGGAGCGCCTCAGTCCCCTCGGCCACCGCGGGCGGCGAACTCCAGATACGCCTCTTTTTGGTGTCTGGAAATAAACGGGCCTTCCTCTTTGCTTACCGGAGATGAGCTGCCTTGCCAAATGTAATCTAAAAATATTTGTTCAAAATCTGCGATGTATTTGGTGACTAAAAATCGACATGAGAGTCAGCATTGACATCTGAATCTTCTTCATCTTCTAGTAAAGTGTCCGAAATTCTCAAAACCTCTTCTGGCAAGAATCCAGGCATTCTAAACAATATGGAACAGACAATAACTACAATGCCGTTAGCACAGCCATACACACTGCACTTCACACACGTTCAGTGGGAAACATATTTCCCATTAATGTACCTTGTAATATTTATGTAATTTTCCAGCAAATATATACCAATAGTATCTCCCCCGAAAATATAAAATTAGACAAATTCAATACAAGTCACTTCACACAGAAAAGGAAAGCACACTATACAACAAATGCTGTTGTAGTCGAAACATTGACTTCTTTTCCCGCGAAAACTACGCTTCTGCATTGACTAACTGACAATGTAGAAATACAACCACTTTTGCGCGCCTGTTGACAATCTATATGTATAGTTAGCACACTCTAACACAGATTGTAGCACAAGTTAGAAGTGGGAACAATGAACTTATAGCGAAAACAAATAAGTGGGAACAATAGTTCTCACTGGCCACCAAAAGGTTAAGGCAGGTGATGGAGAACTCACAACCGACTCTACTGTTGTTGTTGTTGTTGTTGAGGTCTTCATCCGGTTTCATGCAGCTATTCAGCCTTCCCTATCCTGAAAAAGCCTCTTCATCTCCTCATAAGAACGACAACCCACATACATTTGAATCTGCTAACTGTATTTGTCTTTTGGTCTACCAATGCTAAATTTACAATTACATTATGTCTAAGAATATGTCCTATCAATCGATCCCTTCTTTTAGTGAAGGTGTCCCAGATATTTCTTTTCTCCCCAATTCTGTTGAGTACCTCCTCATTAACTATGCGATCTACTCATCTACAGCCTTCAGGAGTTTTCCGTGAAACCACATTTTAAAAGTATCTATCATCTTCCTGTCTGAGCTATTTATCGTCCATTTTCACTCTCGTACAAGACAACAATCCACACATATGCCTTCAGAAATAACTTCCTTACTTTATCGTGTCCGGACTATTTAAAGGGTATCGGCACAGTACTGGGCTACGTCTATTCCATTAGTATTCGCGGACCACAAATCTTCGAGGGTACACCGGTGTGGACATTTTGCACATGTGAAAAGGTGTTCCATATCTTGTCTTTCTCCACAGTCGCAGTTTACATCAGTTTGGTCGATTGTACCCCACTTAAGCATGTTTACTTTTACTGGGGCGACCCCCGTTCTGAGCCTATTCAAGGTTCTCCAGGTTTTAAAATTTAGGCTTTGGCCGGTCCACTGAACCTGGGGGAGAGGGAAATTTTCAGGCGGTTCGCCCTGGACGGTTACAAGGAAACTTCTCCTAGACTTCAGTCGCGTCTCTGGTGGTCGAGCTCTGTAGAGGACATGCCGCTCATCTGCGAGTTGTTTTGTTTTCTCTACATGTTCTAAAGCGTTTCTGCGAGCTGTGGGATGTGCAAAACCAGCTGCCTTGTACAAGAGTCTGACCGGCGTTGGTTTCATGCACCCTGTCACTATCCTGCAGGTCTCATTGAGGGCCACATCTACTTGTTTCGTATGTTCAAATGTTTGTTAAGCTTATGGGACTTAACTACGGGGTCATCAGTGCCTAAACTTACAAACTACTTATGAACTACTTAGGAACTAGGACGGCACAAATATCCATGCCCGAGGGGGGATTAGAACCCCCGACCGTAGTGGCCGTGCTGACCGTGACTGGAGCGCCTCAGTCATCTCGGCCACCGCGGCCGGCTGTTTCGTATGAGCGCATCTATTCCATACAGGGCACGCGTACTCAGCCGTTGAGAAACAGAGCGCCTGTGCCGTTGTTCGTAGCACACCAGGACATGCACCCCATTTGCTACCCGTTAGCTTTCTAAGTGCATTATTTCTCGTCGTTATTTTCTGTCTCGTTTTGATGCAGTGCTGTTTGAGGGTTAAAGACCGATCCAGCATCACGCTTAAATTAATATTCGATGCAATAGCCCCATACCTATAATACACAACCACTCGCTGAGCGAACGTTTCGTACCCAAAGAGTGAAAAGTTGGACAGGTGGCTCCAATATTCCCCAAAGGCAATACGAGTGATCTACAAAATTACAGGCCTATATCACTGACGTCGGTTTGCAACAGGATTTTAGAACGTACGTTGTACTCAAATATTATGAACTACCTAGAAGGGAACAACCTATTGACCGGTAGTCAACACGGATTCAGAAAGTATCGTTCTTGTTAAACACACGATGTGATGAGTACCATCAACAAGGGATGTCAAATAGATTCCGTATTTCTAGATTTCCGTGCTTATGGAATATCGCCTTAGTTGTGCGATTAGTTTCGTGATTTCCTATCAGAAAGCACACAGTACGTTGTAATTGACGGAAAGTCATCAAGTAGAACAGATGTGATATCTGGCATTCCCTAGGGAAGTGTTATAGGACCCCTACTTTTTCTTATTTTCATTAATGATTCAGGAGACCACCTGTGTAGCTCTCTTAGACTGTTCACCGATGATGCTGCCATTTATCGGTTAGCAAAGTCATCAGAAAACCAAAATCAACTGCAAAATGATTTAGATAAGGTATCTGCATGGTGCAAAAATTGGCAATTGACCCTGAATAATTATACGTGTGAGGTTATCCATATGACCACTAAAAGAAATCGGTTAATCTTCAGTTAATCGATAAATCAGTTAAACCTATAGGCCGTCAATTCTACTAAATACCTAGGAGTAACAACTTCAATTGGAAAGAGAACATAGAAAACATTGTAGGGAAAGCGAACCAAAGACTACATTTATTGACAGATCACTTAGAAGATGCAGCAGTTCTATTAAAGGAACTGCCTACACTTAACTTGCGCGTCCAATTAGAGTACTGCTGCGCATCGCCCAGCGGACGTGGTCCAGAGCACACCTCTCCAGTAGCGTAGCAGTAATTTATCAGTTGTAAGTGTAACCGGCTTCTCTCTAGAAGCTACATATTTTTACTTTTCAGTGCGTTTTCCCTTGAGTGCATTAAATTTATTGTGTGCTCGCGTTTTTGTTTGATTCCGATTCGCGTTAAATATCTGGTTAGTGTATTATTCCGCCGTGTGAATCGCGTCGCGACAGTCGTCTGTCTTTGTTTTGAAACAGTTACCGTTTGTTTACTCCAGTCAGTCGCCCAGCGGACGTGGTCCAGAGCACACCTCTCCAGTAGCGTAGCAGTAATTTATCAGTTGTAAGTGTAACCGGCTTCTCTCTAGAAGATACATATTTTTACTTTTCAGTGCGTTTTCCCTTGAGTGCATTAAATTTATTGTGTGCTCGCGTTTTTGTTTGATTCCTATTCGCGTTAAATATCTGGTTAGTGTATTATTCCGCCGTGTGAATCGCGTCGCGACAGTCGTCTGTCTTTATTTTCTGATTAGAAGCGACATATAGTATTTTGATTTTCGTCTACACTTTCTCGTCTCAATTTGTAAAGTTATACTGTGCTGTCGTGCGTATTGGATTCACATCCGCGTTCTAACGAACAGTTTAGTTTGAACGCATCGCGACTGTAGTTTTTGCTTTTGTTGGCATTGTAATCATGAATAGGGACTGTGACTGCTGTATGCGGATGCAGTCTGAGCTGGTGACACTTCGCTCCCAGCTTCAAGCTGTGTTAACCTCGGTTGCACAGTTGGAAGCTGCGATCGATGGGCTTCGTTGTTGTTGGCCGGCGGTGGGGACCGAACGGACTCCCGTCGTCTCCACCGATCGGCCTGCGGCAGCGACATGCCCTGAAACTGCTAGCAGTGAGGCAGACATCCCACCCGTGGTTGCGTGGGAGGTTGCTCCAGTGCGTGGCAGGAGGCGCAAGATATTCCGGGGGACCGATCGTGAGGCCTCCCCGGTTCGTCTTGCGAACAGGTTTGAGGCGCTGTCTGCTCAGGACGACGTTCCTGAGTCGGATGGTGTCTCTCACCCTGTCACCACCCAGCCTGCAAGATCCGGGCTTTCACAGAGGGTGGGTTTACTTGTAGTTGGGAGCTCCAACGTTAGGCGGGTGATGGAGCCCCTTAGAGAGATGGCTGCCAAGGAGGGGAAGAAGGCCAACGTGCACTCCGTGTGCATACCGGGTGGAGTCATTCCAGATGTGGAACGGGTCCTCCCGGATGCCATGAAGGGTACGGGGTGCAGCCAACTGCAGGTGGTGGCTCACGTCGGTACCAATGATGTGTGTCGTTTCGGATCTGAAGAGATCCTCTCAGGTTTCGAGCGGCTAACTGAAGTGGTAAAGACTGTCAGTCTTGCTTGCAAGATGAAAGCAGAGCTCACCATCTGCAGCATAGTTGACAGGACCGACTGTGGACCTCTGATACAGAGCCGAGTGGAGGGTCTGAATCAGAGGCTCAGACGGTTCTGCGACCGTGTAGGCTGCAGATTCCTTGACTTGCGCCATCGGGTGGTGGGTTTCCGGGTTCCGCTGAATAGGTCAGGAGTCCACTACACGCAGGAAGTGGCTACACGGGTAGCGGGGGCTGTGTGGCGTGGACTGGGCGGTTTTTTAGGATAAAGAGCTTCGGGGAAATAGAAAATGGGCAATCTCAAAGGGTTCAGGTGGATCACAGGAGAAATGTAGATCCGGAAACTATCGGTATAACAGTTGTAAATTGTCGTAGCTGTGTCGGGAAAGTTCCAGAACTGCAAGCGTTAATAGAAAGCACCGAAACACACATCATTATAGGCAGCGAAAGTTGGCTCAAGCCGGAAATAAGTTCAGAAGAAGTATTTTCAAAAGATCTAACGATATTCAGAAAGGATAGATTAAACAAAATAGGTGGTGGCGTGTTTGTCGCCGTCAAAAGTAGTATTTCATGTAGCGAAGTTGAAGTTGATAGTTCGTGCGAGCTATTATGGGTAGAGGTTGTACCCAAAAATCGTAAGAAGTTAATAATCGGTTCCTTTTACCGGCCTCCCGACTCTGACGATACAATAGCAGAAAGGTTCAAAGAAAACCTGAGTCTAATTACAAAAACGTACCCGACTCACACGATAATAGTAGGTGGTGATTTTAATTTACCCTCGATCTGTTGGCGAAATTAGATTTTCAAATCAGGAGGTAGGCATAAAACATCGTCCGAAATTGTACTCAACGCATTCTCTGAGAATTACTTCGAACAAGTAGTTCATGAGCCAACTAGAATTGTAAATGGATGTGAAAACACACTTGATCTCTTAGCAACAAATAATCCTGAGCTCATAATGAGCATCAAAACGGATACAGGTATTAGTGAACACAGAGCTGTAGTAGCGAAATTGAATATCGAATGTCCCAAAGTTACCAAAAATAAACGCAAAGTATATTTGTTCAGGAAAGCAGATAGAAACAAAATACATTGCTTCTTGAAAGACAGCTTCCACTCGTTTCTAACACTAAACGTAGGTGTAGACCAGATGTGGCTAAAATTCAAAGAAGTGGTATCGACAGCAATTGAAAGTTTTATACCTAATAAATTAATAAAAGAAGGAGGCGATCCCCCTTGGTACACAAAACAGGTCAGGACACTGTTGCAAAAGCAAAGGAAAAGGCATACTAAATTTAAACGAACACGAAATCCCCAGGATTTGCGATTGTACTCAGAAGCTCGAAATTTAGCGAGGATTTCAATGCGAGATGCCTACAACATTTATCACAACGAAACTCTTTCTCGTAATTTGACTGAAAACCCAAAGAGATTTTGGTCATATGTTAAATATACTCGGGGAAAGTCACAAACAATACCATCACTACGTGATAGTAATGGCGATCCTGCCGATGACAGCGCTACTAAAGCAGAGTTACTAAACTTAGCTTTTAGAAACTCATTCACTAAAGAAGACGAAACCAATATTCCAGATTTCGAATTACGAACAGATGCCGTAATGAATAACATAGAAGTAGATATCATCGGAGTAGTGCAGCAACTAAAATCACTTAATAAGAACAAGTCTTCTGGTCCGGATTGTATACCCATTAGATTTCTATCTGATTATGCTGAAGCGATAGCTCCTTACTTAACAGTCATATACAACCGCTCTCTCATAGAAGGATCTGTACCAAAGGATTGGAAAGTTGCACAGGTCACACCTATATTCAAGAAAGGCAGTAGGAGTAACCCACTAAACTACAGGCATATTTCATTGACGTCAATTTGCAGCAGGGTTTTGGAACATATCCTGTATTCAAATATTATGAATTATCTCGAACAGAACGATCTTTTGACCCAAGGTCAACACGGATTTAGAAAATATCGTTCATGCGAAACACAACTAGCTCTATATTCACACGAAGTGATGGGTGCTATCGACAAAGGTTCGCAAATCGATTCCGTATTTCTTGATTTCCAGAAAGCTTTTGACACCGTACCTCACAAACGGCTTTTAATCAAATTGCGTGGTTATGGTATATCGCCCCAAATTTGCAATTGGATAGGGGATTTCTTGTCTGAGAGGACACAGTTCGTGGTAATCGATGGTAAGGCATCGACTAAAACAGAGGTGATATCGGGCGTTCCACAAGGTAGTGTTATTGGTCCTCTGCTATTCCTTATTTACATAAACGATTTAGGGGAAAATCTAAGTAGCTCTCTTAGGTTGTTTGCAGATGACGCCGTCATTTACCGTCTAGTAAAATCATCTGAAGATCAAAACCAACTGCAGAACGATCTGAATAAGATATCAGTATGGTGTAAAAATTGGCAATTGACTCTAAATAATGAGAAGTGTGAAGTCGTCCACATGAGTACGAAAAGAAATCCGTTAAACTTTGTTTACAACATAAATCAATCAAATGTGAAGGCCGTAAACTCCACAAAATACCTAGGAATTACTATTACTTCAGACTTAAACTGGAAAGAACACGTAGATAATATCGTGGGAAAGGCGAACCAGAGACTGCGTTTTATTGGCAGAATCCTTAAAAGATGCAACAGAACTACTAAAGAAACTGCATACACTGCGCTTGTCCGTCCATTTTTGGAGTATTGCAGCCCAGTGTGGGATCCTTATCAGGTGGGCATGACGGAGGACATCGAGAGAGTCCAAAGAAGGGCAGCTCGTTTTGTATTGTCACGATACAGGGGAGACAGCGTTACGGAAATGATACAGGATCTGGGATGGGAATCATTAGAACAACGGCGCTTATCGCTGAGGCGTGGGTTACTTGCGAAACTCCAATCGCCAACATTCTCCTCCGAATGCGAAAATATATTGTTGACTCCCACTTACATAGGTAGAAATGATCATCAGAATAAAATAAGAGAAATCAGAGCTCGAACAGAGAGATTCAGGTGTTCTTTCTTCCCGCGCGCTATTCGAGAATGGAATGGGAGATAAATAGTATAATTGTGGTTCGATGAACCCTCTGCCAGGCACTTAAATGTGATTTGCAGAGTATCCCATGTAGATGTAGATGTAGATGTAGATCCACGCCAGGTGGGACTGACGGAAGATAAAATTCAGAGAAGGGCAGCTAGTTTTGTATTATCGCGATATAGGAGTGTGCGTCACGGAAATGATGCACGATTTGGAGTGTAATTCATTAAAAGAAATACGTTATTTGTTGTGGCGAGATCTATTTGCGAAGTTTCTTTCACCAACTTTCCCTTCAGAATCTTTCTTTCTTTCCTTCTCTTTAGCCGTTTTGCCACACATTGCAGCGTCGGCCTGTTAATGTGGATTTAGCATGGTAGTAATTACGGGGTGGCCGAATGCCCTTCTTGCCGCCACCCCATGCCCCCCGGGAGGAAAAGTGTACCCCAAATGTCTGCGTATAGTGTTAGACGTGTGATAGTGTACGAATAGTTTGCGAATCGTGTAACTGAGGCGGGACTCGGGTACCAGCCCGGTACTCACCTAGGAGGATGTGGAAAACCGCCTAAAAACCACATCCAGGCTGGCCGGTACTCCGACCCCGTTTGTTAATCCGCCGGGCGGTTTCGAACCGGGAACGGTACGCCTCCCCGTCTCGCAAAGCGGTGCGTTAGACCACACGGCTAACTTGGTGGTTTTTCCGTGAACTCCTGGGCGCCAGAAGCAAATGCAAACGATCTTATTGTTAAGATTTATTGTGTTGGAACAAGTCATATGACGATTTGTGTCTCAAACAGATTTTGTTTCTTCTGTGGTGGAAACAGAATTAAAATCAGCAGAGAAACATAAGTGATTTAGTGAGGAAAGTTTATTCTGATTACTTTAAATTAAAACTTGGTAATCAAGATAAATCATGGGCCCCGTGTAAGATGTGTAGAATATGTGAAAAAGATTTCTTTTGTGGTTTAAGGGTAAGAAAAATGCAGTTCGCTGTGGAATTCTTATGATATGGCGTGAGCTGAAAACCCATACCACTGATTGCTACTTCAGTTAACGTAAAGGGATTCAATTCAAAAAACAAAAGAAATATAAGTTATTCTAACCTTGACTCAGCTATACGATCAATCCCCCATGGCTGGGAAATACCTATTCCACAGCCACCTTCCAGTTTGGATCAATAACTGAGTGAGCTGGAGGACGAAGTTACGTTACCTCCTCAGGGTGAATCAAGCTCAAATTTTTCTTCGGGCGTAGATGAAAGGCCTTAACTATTTTATCAAAGTGAGCTCAATGATATAGTAAGGAATTGAGGTCTTTCAGAAGATGCAGCCAAACTGTTAGGTTTCAGTTTAAAAAATAAAAACCTTTTATCATCTAGGACCTCATTTTCATTGTACAGAAACCGAGAAAAAGAATTTACACCGTTTTTCGCAAAAGATGGATATTTAGTTTTTAGCACTCATACATTGCTTTGATATGCAGTATGACTTATCTGAATGGCGCCTATTCATTGATTTATCCAAAACTCGTCTTAAAGTAGTTGTATGTTTACACACTGAAAATAAATTAGCACCTCTTCGATGGGACTTTCGGGGCTTATGGACGGAAACTATAACGATTTGCCCACTATCCTGGAAAACCATCAAGGATCAGAACCATTAATGGATTGTTTGTGGGGATTTCTAAGTACTCACGATGATTTTGGGTCAGCAGGCCTAAATAACCATGCTTGTGGGATAGTAGTACCAGAGAACAGCATTGGTCTAAAAGTGATTGACCACCCAGAGAAACTTTAAGACCTGGAGAGAAAAATGTTATCAATACTACTTTCGTACCACCAGTAAAGGTTTTGTTGCCCCCTCTCCATATCAAGCTGGGGTTGTTGAAACAATTTGTAAAATCGCTGTAAAAGGATGGGGACTGTTTTAAATATCTATGTACACAGTCCTCGAAGCTGTCAGAAATAAAGTTGAAAGAGGTAGTTTTCAATGGCACCGACATAAGAAAACTTTCAACGGACAACCTTATTGTGGGAAGTATGAATGAGAAGCAAAAAGAAGCTTGGGTTTGTTCACGGATATAGAACGGAAGTTTTTGGGAAATACTAAGGTTCCTGACTACAAAACCAATGTTCAACGAATGCTAGCAGCATATTATGAAGATCAAGGCTGCAAGGTGAGCCTGGAGGTCTTTTTTTACACTCCCACATACACAATTTTCCTGAAAACCTGAAAGCTTACAGTGAAGAACAGGGGGAGCGGTTTCACCTGTACCAAGGAAGATGGGATGTCGCTACTGACATCTGCTGACTACTGTTGGTGGATGCTTAAGCGGGAAACTGAAGACGGAAATTGGACTCGGCGAAGTACCAAGGGTAAGAAGAAAAGGTTTCATAAAGAACACGAATAAGTATATTGTTACTAAAAAAAAGTAAAGCAGTCAACAATCCGAAGATTGGTTTGAACACCACAGTGCTTTACTAGGCATGGTCCTGTTTGGAGGTGGTATGCCTTTGCCTTCCTCCGACCTTTGAACTGACTTACCCAGACAGGTATAGGGGGACCTACAGTTTAACGTGGGTTCCGAACCACGGTGCTACTCGGTATTTTTCACATGAGCAATACTGCCAGAGGTGAAAGAAGTGGAAAGTGACAGATGAAAATCCTAGGACCTGGTGGGAATCGAACCCGCGACCTTTTGATTTGTAGTCTGGCACTCTAGCACTGTGCAACCGAGGCGCACATAGTTACTATATGTATCAAAATAATGTTGCATTGATTGTAAATCAGTATTATGTTTGATAATTGTGAATAAACGAGTGCTTTTAACAGTTTTTTGTGTACGAATTTGCAAGAAAACCTTATGTCATA
Source organism: Locusta migratoria (assembly GCA_026315105.1). NCBI lineage: Eukaryota > Metazoa > Arthropoda > Insecta > Orthoptera > Acrididae > Locusta > Locusta migratoria. The sequence goes on along the minus strand of CM048750.1, from coordinate 35,320,188 downwards.
GAAAATCATTGACATCACTTCTGAAATCAGAGAATTCTACAACATGTAATTCAGTAAAAATATCTCATGCAGCAGACAAAAATTTTTTTTGCAGACATGTGTAATTCGCCTTAATGCCAACTTTCTGATTTGACACAGTTCCTCACTTGTTGAATGTTGCACAGTCTACCGTTCGACCTAACTATAACAAACAAAACAAGTGTGACTTATTTCTTTAAAAGTTAAAGAAAGTAAAGGCTTATCATATTCGGTACAAATTAAGATGTTAAGTGAATTAGTAATTTCAACATCTGATAATTTCTTTATTTACATTTAACTGTCATGTCCTTTGTGGAGACATTCGTTTCACAGCAATTTCGTAGTTGTGAAGTGTTTGTGTAGCAGGTAATAGGTTGCTTTCATTTCATTGTGTCACGCTTTCATTATGTTTACCGTAGGACACATTTATTCTAACACAAAATAATTTCTCGAACACAATTCTCCACGGGATATTTAAAATTATGGATGATATTTCACAGCTGCATTAATTAAGGAAATTTTATCGGGAAATGCTTCTAGGAATTAATTCAGCATACTGCCTATTTATGCTATAAATTAAAATAACAGGTAAACTACCTTTAACCTTTCTGTTAGTAAAAATAATCATCATAGCTTACAACAGATTACTATATTTTCCCAGAAAGTGTTGCATGCAATCTTCATAAAAGTTTATTAAAACCTTGTAGGAATATAAATCTGAGCCTTCATTAATGTACAACAGAAATAATCTTTGGAATAAAGTCAAGAGTTTTCTCTGAATGTGTATTTACTGGTAACCGTAACAGGTAATTCGTCATAAAGGAAAGTCATTGTCTCATTAAACAAAAGCACGTCTGTAGTGCTATGCTGTTGATCTCCGCATGGTGCAAATATTTAGAAAATGTCGTAAGTGTTAAACACAACTAGCAGTTCAATCACACGAAGTTATGAGTGCTATGGAGAGGGATGTCAAATTGATTCCGTATTTTTTTAGATTTCCAAAAGGCTTTTGACACCATACCTCACAAACTGCTTTGAATCAAATTGCGTGGTTATGGAATACCGCCACATATTCGTGACTGGAGAGGGGATTTCCTGTCAGGGAGGACACAGTCGTAGTGATCGATGGTAAGGCATCAACTAAACCAGAGGTGATATGCGGCGTTACATAACGATTAGGGAGAAAATCTGAGCAGCTCTCTTAGGTTGTTTGCAGATGACGCCGTCATTTACCGTCTAGTAAAATCATCTGAAGATCAAAACCAACTGCAGAACGATCTAAATAAGATATCAGTATGGTGTAAATATTGGCAATTGCGTCTAAATAATGAGAAGTGTGAAGTCGCCATCATGAGTACGAAAAGAAATCCGTTAAACTTTGTTTATAAGATAAAACAAGCAAATGTGAAGACCGTAAACTCCACAAAATACCTAGGAATTACTAGTACTTCAGACTTAAAACTGGAAGAACACGTAGATAATATCGTGGGAAAGGCGAACCAAAAACTGCCTTTTATTGCCAGAACCCTTAAAACATGCAACAGAACTACAAAAGAAACTGCATACACTACGCTTGTCCGTCCATTTTTGGAGTATTGCTGCCCAGTGTGGGATCCTTATCAGGTGTGTTTGACGGAGGACATCGAAAGAGTCCAAAGAAGGTCAGCTCGATTTGTATCATCGTGTTACAGGAAATGATACAGGATCTGGGATGGGAATCATTACAACAACGGCGCTTATCGCTGCGGCGTGGGCTACTTACGAAACTCCAATCGCCTACATTCTCCCCCGAATGCGAAAATTTATTGTTGACTCCCACTTACATAGGTAGAAATGATCATCAGAATAAAATACGAGAAATTAGAACCCGAACGGAGAGATTCAGGTGTTCTTTCTTCCCGCGCGCTATTCGAGAATGCAATGGGAGATAAAATAGTATAACGTTGGTTCGATGAACCCTCTGCCAGGCACTTAAATGTGATTTGCAGAGTATCCCATGTAGTTGTAGATGTAGACTGGTGGAGAGTGACTGGTGGCGGGATAGCAGTTGAACACGCTGTACTGGAACAGCCGATTACAATTTCTCTCCATTACAGATTCAGTAATTTTCATGAAAACTGCTGGAAGAATCAAACTTGTAAATCACATTTTTTAAATAGATCGTTTCCGTCTTCGTTCCTGACCATTCCTATACAAAAGAAAACTAATGGAATTATTAATTCCACTAAAAACTCTTTAAACAGTGTCGCATGGCAGGTTCTTGTGCAACATAAAATGGTCGAAAACTAATAGTTGGCTCTTCCGAAAAATCTCAGAATTCGTTGAAAGCACTGCAACTGTATATCGAAACCACAGATATGTTTTAAGAACCACTTGTAAAAAATGTCGATTCATAAAACTCCAACACACTTTCTTCATAATAACAAAAAATATTCATAAGCCTCTAATAACTGCATAAAATCTCGACTAATCTATGTTGTTATCTTCAAAATATAACTTCAACACAGTAAATAAATATTTGTATTACTTAAATGCTGAAATAATTTTTTTCAACACTCAGATACTTGAAATAAAATTTCAAGGTTTCTAGACCAGACGCATACATATGAGTATCATCATAAGAACAGTACTTTGCTTAGAAATACATAATTAGTATACTTCAATTACAGTAGTTTCTATTCTATTTGTGATAGATTCGATATGATGTTCGGCAAAGGTGTGTCATAACAAGATCTTCCCTCGTCCCGTAGCTGTCGAACCACGAGTTTTGATGGCCAGCTATATCATCTCTGACCCTGGCAGAAAAGATGCTGTTCTCGTGGGTTGCGTCGTTGTCACCACACATGAAACATAAAATAAACAAACTTTTCGAGAAATACCCAATAAAATCATTAATATTAAAAATTATTAAACTATTAACAACGGTATAATAAGTATGTTTTACCTACAAACCTGGGCTAATGTAAGGCAGTAGCAGGGATAAAATTTTCTGCCACCAGAGCTCTAGCGTCATGTGGACGCAGCAGAGGTCCATTCTTAATTAAACCGCGAGGCCGAAACTCCTGGTTTTAAGCTCAGCTGTTCCGCATTCTTAGGTATGAAGCAATTAGCATTTACAAATTTAATTTCCAGATTTTTTAACTTTAGGACCATTGTGCTCCATTGCATTTGTTCTTGCGAATATAAGGTTAGCAGATTATCAAGCTTAGCAGATTCTTGTAGCGAATGAATGTGTTGCATTTTATGGCAGAAACCAAGCTTTTAAATGAAACAAAAGTGCTTTTAATTACTAAAGTTTCCTTGGGAATAAAAATCGCGTATCCACTACAGACAGTTGGGAGAGAATATTTTAAGAACAGAAATGTTCAAAAGATTTCATTGTTCATTACCCTACAGTATAAATAAAGGAGTTGAGGGAGGATATTGTAAATGAATAACTAATACTTAGTTCGATTTCAGTAGATGTAAAATAATTTATTGAACTATTGCAGCAAAGTTTAACAAAATTAAACACCGACATTGTTTTCATTTAATTTAAAAATGTGATTCATATATACTTTGTGTCATTCAAACACTGATGAACTATGCGTTGACGAATTATAGAGACAATTAAAAATCTTCTTTTATACGTACTTCAGTAGTTACAGTACAAAGAGCTGTATTGCTCCCATGTTGCTTAAATTTGTCAGAGAATGATAGATTATGGAGAATTAATTAATCTTTATAAGTAACTAAAATTTTTATAGTATATACTTTTTACGTCGTAAGATTGTGCGAATATTGTATGGTAAAACACGAGCGAAATTAAAGTCATCTGTGCATACTGTTGGATTGGTATAAATAGTGGTGATGCTTAAACTGCATACCCTTCATATAACTTATTGTTAGAACAGTAGAAGTGACATACGAGAGTCTCATCAAATTCTTGAATTTACACTTGGTGCAAAATAGTACAGAATTCATCTTAAAAACTACCAGTGATGTTTGCTAAAAACCACTTAAATTTCTGTTCATGCTTTTTTTCTCAATGAAACATGTTTGATTCTGCAATCACATAAGTGATATTCTTACATGCTGTGGTTTGTAACTTCTACAACCAGGGCACACCAAACACGTGGAATTTAAGAGTAATTTTCGAGGCAACGCACCGTGAAACGTTTGATTTACTCGATGTTACAGAGCAAAACCATGGACTCAGGATCATCAGAAGCAGTCGCCTATATGAAAAATATGTACACAGTAAGAAGCGCTTGTTATATACTATAAACTTCCAACAGTTACGGGTACTGTAACTTTATGATAATAGAAATTATTAAATTATTATTATTATTATATATTATTATTATTAATATTAATTGAAATAATAATTTCAATATTGCCTATTTTAATTTTATATTTTAGGAGACTATTTTCGGCAACCCAAAACACCGAAAATAATAATAAAAACACCTCGAAAGACGACGTCGATATTTATCTCATGACGTAAAATTCCTCCTGCGGTATAGCAACGATGTGCTGATAACAGTTTCAGCGTTGACCATCAGAGAACCAATTTTAATGGGGTATGTTTACAGCCATAAGGCTCAGTGTAATGTCAACCTGTGAAACGAACAGATGCCATACCATGCAGACACACTCATAATTCCTACATCCAATTCAGCGAGTTTGGAAGAGGTCAGTTTTGGCCTCCTGAGTAGTGGGATTTTCTGTTTAGAGAATTTCAGGCTAGCGCATCCGCCATTTCCATTCCCTTCGAATGCTATACACAACACGTAGCTTTTGCGCTGTTGTTTTGCTCAAGTTTAGTGAAATATTTCTAGAAGTGTCCGGCATAGCTTTAGATCGTGCTACTGTGAGATTGCATTCCGCTCTTCTGTACATCGAGATGTGGATTACATACAAAAATCTCGCGTTTGCTTTACTTGTTGCTGCTTTTCTTTGCTGTCCGAGTAAAGAAAAAAAAGCGCAAGAAACATATATACTTTTGTGATAAAAATCGCGTACTGCGTTTAATTATGCCGAAACTGGTCATCTAGATAAAAGTTTTAAGTGATATTGGCTTTTATTTGAATAATGACTCTCAACATACGATGTTAGGTTGCTGTCTTGCAATAAGTGTTTGTTGTCTGCTGTTCCAAATACAGCACATCGGATTTTTGTACTCACATTGCTGAATGTACTTCTATTACGTTATTGAGAAAGTTTCAGAATGTATTATAAACACAAAAACGAAGAAGAATGTTAGTGTACAGGCTCTAACGTTTTGGCAACAACCGTCGAATTCTATTTGAAAGCCTAATCGTATAGAATGAGGGGAATAATCCTTTGTGTTGACCATGAAATAAATAAATAATTCTGTTCCTTCTCTGTTGACATGTTTTTGTATGTAACAGTACCCTTGTCAGTAATTTAATAATCCTTGTAAATCAAACGTTTCGTTGCCAAGACCAGCACACTACGCCGCCGCAGCCGTAAGTAAAATTTACCAGTATTCTGTGTCAGTTAAGTTATAATCTATTATAGACAAGCGTCAATATTGGCATTTGCCAATAAGAAATTTAATTCTGGATGTATTTTGTGATAAAACATCAGGTACTATTCTTTCAAATTGCATACTACATGTTATGACGCTAAAACTTCGGAATACGACAAATAGGATTCAACGATTCTTGCCTGTATATTAGCAGAGTACGCTGCCACAGCCGTAACTAAACTGTTTGCCCAGTATAGACAGCTTCTCTGTTAAGAGGTAGTACCTTCAAAAGACTTAAACTAAAACTTACGTTCGAATATCATAGACGATTTCTACTATTAAATATTTCTTGAAGTCATAATAATAAATAATATTTACTCGGTCCGAGTTCCCAGTTTTTGCGCCGACAATTAATGATCCATTTTTTTCTTCTCTCAGAATCTCTCAGAAAACTAAACATCTGTAACCACTGTAGAAAGATCTGAGCAGTTAATGGCAGTATAACCACCCATAATATCGTGCTAAAGTATCGTGACGCAAATCCCACAGCACCGCAGTATGTTTAACTTACGAACTACGGGAATAAAAATGGCCTCAGATCGTTCTTATAGGAACCTTAGTTGCAGTGATCACCTCAACATTCTCACACCCGTTGACGAAGTCTTGGACGTCCGCACATCATAGACATCTGTCAAGGTCATCGCATGGTCTACATCATCATCAGCATACATACTGCGCAATCCACCCAAATGTGCATGGCGGAGGGTACTCAGTACCACTACTGGTTACTTGCTTTCCTATTCCACTCCCATAGAGAACGAGGGAAAAACGAATGCTTGTATGCATCAGTGCGACTCCTAATCTCTCTGCTCCTCTCTTTGTGGTCGTTACGCGAAATGTATGTTGGCGGCTATAGAAACGTTCTGCAGTCCGCTCCAAATTCTGGCCCTCTAAATTTCTCTATCAGTGTTTCCCCAAAAAAAAACGTCGCTTTGCCTCCAGCGAGCTCCATTTGAGTTCCCGAAGCGTTTCAGTAACACTCACGGATTCATCGAATCTACCAGTTAAGAACCTAGCCGCCCACTTCCTAACTGTCTCTACGGCAGCCGTTTCAGATCACGCAGCTTCCACATCACAGGTAATAAGTTTGGTGACAGCCGAATTCTCAACTCGGACTGTTGATCATCGGTTACTAGCAGTAGGACTAACTGGGAAAGTGGAATGGCTGGCCGCAATCTTCAGCAATGATTTCGCCTCCACATAAGTGGTGGTAGAATGTGCGTACAACGCAGATCTGGCGATTATCTCGTAGAGAGCATTCATCCAAAACACAGGCCTTGTGGTTTGAGCTGAGACAAGCAAAAAGCCTCGTACAACTTCCATGTTTATAGAGGCAACGCTGGCTAGTGCTCGGTAACTGCATAATGTTTTAACACCTTTGACTATTCTTACAGCAGGATGGTAATAAATTGCTACAATAGAGTAATACTAGTCCACGCTGTACTACTGACACTCAACGTGCTCTCCAAAGCGTACAGAAACTTTCCTGACGAGCCCTATCAGCGGACTTGTCTCCAGTCCAGCACGTGTGGATATAATGGGGCAACAAAGGACACGTGCAACTAGCCGATCCACAAATCTTCAAAACTACATGAATAAGTCGAGCAAGCGTGACAGTATTCGACATTTTTGTGATCAAATGGACGCCATAATTAGCGTCTCCATTGCCGCCCATATGGGCTACAAGAAGTGCTACTGTAGGTGTTTCACAATAGAAAAAATGTTCAAATGTTTGTATAACTTATGGGACTTAACTACGGGGTCATCAGTTCCTAAACTTATAAACTACTTATGAACCAACTAATGCTAAGGACAGCACAAATATCCATGCCCGAGGGGGGATTCGAACCCCCAACCGTAGTGGCCGTGCAGACCTTGACTGGAGCGCCTCAGTCCCCTCGGCCACCGCGGCCGGCTTTCACAATCGGTCAACATCTTGTACCGAAGATGCGCAGAAACTATTTATGTGTGAATGTAGTCATTTAACGTTCTTCATTTGCATTGTTTCAACAGTAAATATTGACTAAATTGTAATACTAACATTACATACAAACCTTTATTTCCATCTTAGCGTGTTGGCATTATCTGCACTTATGCTTCTATGTATAACTAAATTCCTAAGTAACATGGTGTGTTACCTTTTTTTTTCCAGTTCATGAAACGGAATCCCGCAACAGACCGGATAGTCAAGAAACTTTTAACTACTAAGAAACTATCACACATGTTGAACATCGCACAAGATCTTATGCTGCAGTAACATATGCAGGCGGACTGAGTTGACATGGATTAAAAATAAGTAACACAGTCTGTAATATACACTACTGGCCATTAAAATTGCTACACCTAAATGAAATTCAGATGATAAATGGATATTCATTGGACAAATATACTAGAAAAGACATGTGATTATATATTCACGCAATTTGGAAGCACAAATCCTGAGAAATCAGTACCCACAACAACCACCTCTGGCCTTAATAACGGCCTTGATACGACTGTGCATTGAGTCAAACAGAACTTGGATGGCGTGTACAGGTACAGATGGCCATGCACCTTCAACACAATACCACAGTTCATCAAGAGTCGTTGACTGGCGTATTGTGACGAGCCAGTTGCCCGGCCACCATTGACAACACGTTTTCAATTGGTTTGAGATCTGAAGAATGAGCTGGCCAGGGCAGCAGTCGAACATTTTCCGTATCCAGAAAGGCCCGTACAGGACCTGAAACACGCGGTCGTGCATTATCCTGCTGAAATGTAGGGTTTCGCGGGGATCGAATGAAGGGTAGAGCCACGGGTCGCAACACATCTGAAATGTAACGCCACTGTTCAAAGTACTGTGGATGCGAACAAGAAGTGACCGAGACGTGTAACTAATGGCACTCCATACCATCATGCCGGGTGATACGCCAATATGGCGATGACGACTACACGCTTCCAATGTGCGTTCACCGCGATGTCGCCAAACACGGATGCGACCATCATGATGCTGTAAACGGAACCTGGATTCATCCGAAAAAATGACGTTTTGCCATTCGTACACCAGGTTCGTCGTTGCGTACACATCGCAGGCGCTCATGTCTTTGATGCAGCGTCAAGGGTAACCGCAGCCATGGTCTCCGAGCTGATAGTCCATGCTGCAGCAAACGTCATCGATCTGTTCGTGTTGATGGTTGTTATGTCTGAGGGATCGAGACGCGGCTGCACGATCCGTTACAACCATTGCGGATAAGATGCCTGTCATCTCGACTGCTAGTGATACGATGCCGTTGGGATACTGCAAGGCGTTTCGTATTGCCCTCCTGAACCCACCCATTCAATATTCGGTAACAGTTATTGGATCGCGACCAACGCGAGCAGCAATGTCGCGATACGATAAACCGCAATCGCGATAGGCTACAATCCGATCTTTATCAAAGTCGGATACGTGATGGTACGCATTTCTCCTCCTTAAATGAGGCATCACAACAATGTGTCACCAAGCAACGCCGGGCAGCTCCTTTTTGTGCATGAGAAATCGGTTGGAAACTTTCCTCATGTCAGCACGTTGTAGGTGTCGCCACATGCGCCAACCTTGTGTGAATGAGAAGCTAGTCATTTGCATACCTTAGCATCTTCTTCCTGTCGGTTAAATTTCGAGCCTGTAGTACGTCATCTGCGTGGTGTAGCAATTTTAATGGTCAGCAGTGTATATGAAATGACTGAGATATAAAGGTATAATACAGATGAGATTGCATAACAGCTTGTCCAAACCCACAGACTGAAAATTAAAAGCCGCTGTGCAGGGCCGAACGTTGTAAGGCGCGTTGCTGCGGAGTGAGCGATTGCTCACCGTCGGGGGATGAATCCTCCCTCGGGCACGGATGTTTGTGTTATCGTTAGCATATGTTATGTTGAGTGCAGTAAAGTGTGTAAGGAAATTAGTGAAATAAAATTCAATAATAAATGAAAGTGAATAATACATGGAGTAAAAGTGAAAACTTAGTTCAGTTTGGTCAGGCACGGCCGAGCAAAATACGAGACCTGCGCCACATTACGACAGTTTGTCAAATGTTTGTAAATCTATCGGACCAAACTGCGTGGTCATCAGTCCGTAGCTTACAAACTACTTAAAACTAGGTAAACTAACCTAAGTACAAATACACACACCCATGCCCCAGGGAGGACTCGAACCTCCACGGCGAGCAACTGCGCACTCCACAGCGAGACGCTTTAGACCGCTCGGCTACTCCACCGCGGCAACAGTGTGTCGACCGGCTAACGTAGCACGACATTGTCCCGACGAGTATTTATGTGTGGCAAGCAGTCCATTGCTCTCTCCAAAAGCGGAAGCTGTTGAGTCAGCGATCTGTCCATAGACCGATTGCTTCACGTGAAATCACAGACTGTAAAAATTGATCGCCATGAATTTCTAGAAGCAACGTGATCAGAAGCCAATAACCTAGTGTATTGACCTCCAGAGAAATGTGATTATCGATCTTTCTAGGAACTATACCACGTGACAACAGAACAACGACGACGAATACCGTTCACTTCCAGCCATGTCCATCAAATAAATACCACGGCCATGAAGACGACGCCAGACTGGAAGATAGATTGATGCAGGTAGAGTGATGGAGTAGTATCGTCAGATTGGCAGTAGCGGCGTTAGTAGCAGCAGTAGCAGAGCTGGAGTTTTAGTCATGAGCAGCCACCAGCAATGACGGAGTTGAAGAAAGAATATGGAAGATTCTAGTCGCCAATTCAGCGTTTGGGAAGATAGCAATAACAGAATGACTGGCCAGAACGATTGGATGCGGCCTGGTCGTGATAGTCACTTGTGATCTCCGTCAAAGGTTCTGCCACACGAAGATTTCAGCCTGAAGACCGTCGGTTCAACCCCAGGGCAAGGGCGCAAGACCTCCACGCCGCGCTGCTACCCGTGGTCGTAGCACAACACAACACTTGTGAAAGATGGGAAAATCACACCGCACCGCCTCGAAGTAAATCCACAGAATCTACATCCTGTTAACGCACAGTACTAGCTTCGACGGCGAGTGCTGTTCAACCGACGAGCCAAGAGTCAGTTACACCGCCAGTGTAACCAGAGAACCACGGCCGACGCTGCGCAACGCCTCATCGCCGTCGCGCGCCTTACAACCACCGACACTCGCCGAGCCACCTAGTTCACAGTAAGAATAATTTATGGTTTAACTGTTTAATAAATTTATTTTGTGTAAATTCTGTTTCATTTACGCCTCATAACCGAGCCAAGGAAAATATCCCACATCTCACATGTTTGTAAGATTCCTTGTAAATGCTGTCCTGACAATGAAATGTTAATTTGTTGTTAAAACTTGACATCCTGACTATAGCGCAAAGAATTTACACTTGTTGTTAAGTGTTCAATATTTAGCAAAGCGGTAGGGTCTTAATTAGATGACAAAACCCCTCTTCCTTGTATTTGAAAAGTGTCCCATTTTTCTCTCCCCCAATTCTACAGTTACTTTAAGTTAATGTAGTTCGTAAGCCAAAGGACTGATGACCAACGTAGTATTCACCATTATTAAAGTAACCTATTATGTATAATTCTGCCATCATGCTTATCGAAACTGTGTAATGTCTCTCACCTACATTCCAATGTTTCCCTTACATGTGTTACTCACACCATTCTCTTCAAAACCAGCCAATTTTAATATGCACCTTTATTCCATATTCACGTACTCCAAACTTATGTAATAGTTCCCCACCAACATTTCATTTTTATGTCTTCCCCACTCACCTATTTCCCCCACCCCCCACCCCTCACGCCACTATTTTTTGTTCGTATACATAACTTAATTTAATATACAATTGTACTTACTAGTATTCACTGAACCATTGACTGTTACAATCTATTTGTTGAAGATTAGTGTACAGTTATGTCATAGTTACAGTTTTGTTTTAAATGGTTGGGCGTCTTTGTTTAAAAATTACTTAAAGGCTACGTAGTCTATGACTGACAGTTATCTTTGTGAAATCTTTGTACTCGAAACACAGCAGCTGGTGTGATGTGGATAATCTGCACTATCAAGTTGTCTGAAGATGGCCTAAGAAGCCAATTCACAACAAAAATAAATATTATTGTGGAACAAATGTATAGTGTATACATTTAATATAGTGTATACAGTTATTTAATAGTAGTTAAGTCTATGACATTTACAAACATTTAAACATTTTTGCAAATTTAAGTGCAACCTTGGCACTTGAAATACCTTTCTAAGATAAAATCCTTTATTATATTTCACCGCTGTTATTTTGTAAGAACGATGTTCCACAGTATTACGGTTGTAATTAAACTTTCAAATATTACTCATTTCTATATATCTTAGAAATAAGTTGCCTGTTCACTAACAAATAAAAAAACGAATTCATCAGTGTACGAAACAAGTAGTTAACATTATGTTGACATAGTTAATCACAGGATGAAACAGAAATTTATTTTAAATGATTCATCTTGTGCTAATAAGGAGAGCTGTTTTGTTAGCCTACAGTATCTCGCAGCATTATTTTCTGTAGATCCTTAGGTTATCAAAAGGTAAACGACTGGTGCACTAGCTCGAGGGAAGAGCTGTTAGATGGCGTTTTCTATGACACGAATCCAGACATTCTGCAGAGAATTGAATAAACAAACGACAGCCGAAAGTCCTGGGGCGAACAGCGAATCGGGAAATTGGTTGCCGATGCAGCCAATTTGCATACGCTCAGTTCGAGAGCAGAAAACAATGGAAGGTACGGGAAATGAAAGAAACGGTCCTAGTTTAATAGATTTTATTTGCCTGAAGAAGACTGACATTGTTTTCACAGATTACTGCAAAACAAGAAGGCATTGATCAGAGTTGTCGTCTATTATCAAGCTAATAGGCAATCTATGTAACTGAAAAAAGAAATATAAAACCTGTTTTATGGATACAAAAAGGTACTGAGTGCCAGTATTCCATTTTAGATAGAGTTGCGACAGAATGTAGACTGCGGTGCGCTCACCCTTTTCTCTGAACTTTCATTGCGATATTAACTGTCGAAATGTGATTACATTACACAAAGATTTATTTTTCGAAATCAGTGTTATACACCACTAAGAACTAGACCACATGTATATAGAAATTTTGGAATTCTTTTACAGTTAGAACTGAAACAGCAGTTAGACATGGCCGTTGGATACAATTTCTCAAAAGTACTGTTTTTCGAGGCCATGGGTCATTGAACAGCATTGTACATTTTGAATAAAATAAACGATTTATTGCTGCTTGGACTCCCACGATAGCGTCTTGTACTCCGTAGCATTCGAAAACGAGCAACATTAAAACAAATCCTGAAATATATGGCAAAACAACACTTATCGAACATATACTTTTATAACAAATCCACGTCTTATTGTGTACGTTAATTCTTGATATCTTAGTAAAGGTTGTTACTAAAGATTGTTTCAATTAAAAAACAGCCAATTTTAATGGTTAATGCTCTACTTTCAGATACTTTGACTGTGTTTTTAAGTCAGAGATGTAATGTCACATATGACAGCCTCGTAAAATTATCGAAAAATAATATTTTCATGAGAGTAAGAACACGATGCAAATGACAAATCTTTAAAGTCCTTTTTTGTTTATTTGTTTATCTACTGGAAAGTAAACTTCATTTACAGTCACCCTATTAATTTACGTGCTAAGATGTCTTCTCTGGAGGTATTTGTCTGCATTATAGTCTTTTAGTGGATTGAAACATGGAAGATAACAGCTGGGACGAGAGTATAAGTCTGGGTGGGAGGGATGGAAAAGAGATTAACACAGTCCCCAGCAGAGCAGCTAAAGTTAGAAATGTGTCTTTCATCGTGGTTGTAAATCCTTTTCCTAATTCTCGAGATCATTAGAGAAATATTATAGTAGTGCCAGACACATGATTTCGAGACACATGCATTCAGATAATCGGCACAACGGTTAATTCATCTATACCACTGGGAGAAAAGATGTGCTATACCTTCATGGAAAAAATGTTTGTGTTTGCTACGTGGCTATGGTATCACCAAGGCGTTCATCATCCGGAGCAAATCTGAGGCCACGAATTTTATTCTGTAGGATTCAAAAAAATAGAAATGGCAGAGGGATATCGGGACCGTATGCAAGATGTGAAAGAAATTCTCAGCGAAACTTCCGCAAAGTAGCTGAAACTGCATCACCCTGCTGCTGGCTATAGCCCGCCCACTTGTTGAGAAGTATTTTCGACTACGCTGCAGAGATTTCGCTGGAAAGCCCTTACACAGCTACCACACAGTCGCGATATCTCTTCATGCCCCGAGGACACACATTTGTGGTGGTCGATTTGGCGCGGTCGAAGGGGTGGACTTCTAGGTATGTCAAAGGTTCCCTAATCAATCTCAAACTGGGCAATGTATTAACATACGCTGCGATTACTTTTGAAATATTGAACTGTAATTCTTTTTTGCCATTCGTGTCGTTCCCAGTTATATATATATATTACCAAAAGCCGACATTTTTCTGGTAGAAGAGTGATCTTGGAATCATTGAAATACTTCTTAAAGGAGATCAGCCTAAATCATGTCCAAAACAAGTTCTTTTTATTTCACACCTAGTTTCAGCAAAGGTTGTTGCCATTTCCAAGTGAACAAAACTTAATAGGTATAATGCACATATACATGAAAACACTGCTCAATTTCGTGGTCTAACATGTGGATTTTAAGATGACAGAACATTACCGAAGGCAGTTGTGTCACTTGTCTATGGTATTCTTGCGTCACGATAAAATCCTAGTGTTAGACCATGAAATTGGGTATTGCTTTCATGTACATGTCCCTTGTAGCTTTTTTAAGTTTAGTTTTTGTTCAATTGAAAATGGCATCAAGCTTCGTTGAAACTAGTTGTGAAATAAAACATACTTCTTCTTAGCGTGATCTAATATATATATATATATATATATATATATATATATATATATATATATATATATAAAATGTCTGTTCTTTCGGATATATCATACATTAAATGTATGAATGGACACTGTAAAATGTAATAAGGGCCAAAATTCTCTTTTACAAATTTGTTTGTGTTGTGGAGGGGGTGAGGGTAGAGGTGCCAGCGAAAGAAATATTTTTAAATATTTGAAATTATATGTGAAGTGTGTTGAAAGTTTCAAGTAATGTATCGCAAAATTGCAATTTTGAGAGCCGACATGAAAAACGCAAGACTTTCACCTCTTAATCAGTAGATTATGAATTAATTTTAATTTTTTAAAGTTCAGCAACAATTTCGCGAAATATTGAAAATAAAACTACTAATGATTTTGAACATCGCCTGCCTAATGCTCCAATCTTATCAATGTAATTTACTGTATAAAAAGATATGAAGCCCCACAATTTGCTTTTAAAATAATTATGCTTTAGCTAGATTTCAACATCCCTATAGGTGTGTTATTAAAAAAAAAATCAAATGTTCGTTAAGCTTAAGGGACTTAACTGCGTGGTCATCAGTCCATCTACTTACAATTTATAAACTAACTTATTCTAAAGACAGCACAATCATACCCGAGGGAGGAATCGAACCCCCGACGGGGACTGTCATCGCGCATCAGAGCATAGTGCTTCAGTGCGCTCGACCACTCCGCCACGGCTTTCATCATAAAATAAAATTATGACATGAGACGTTAACACTTAGAACATAATGTGCTAATTAGTGTAAAATGAGATGAAGTTAGTTTATAAAAAAATACATGTTCTTTATTTTTTGGCGGTTTAAAGGAATTAAAAGTGTCTTCCCACAGCAGGCTGGCGACGTGATAGCAAGAAGTCCAAGACCCGAAGATCCGAATTTCTATTTTACTATGAACAGAAAGACCAAATAAATTGATCTGAAAATTCACTATTGGTTTATAGAATATACTTGCTGATATTTAAACGTACCTACCTGACTGTATTTATGTTTCCGATTCATTACTTACCTCGCTTCACAGTGATCGCAGGTAATTCGGAACCAATTCCCAAGCGAACATTGATTTGGAGACTCCATGAAATGGTCATTAGGAGTCATGTAGCACGTAATATGCCATAAGCCGCACCTGCACGCCTTCAGCCGACAAAAACACAGAAACTTAGCAGCAGTCGACCTGCTCTTTCCAAATGGTGGATGCGCCGACGATCCAAAGAAGCGGTTAACTCACAAGTGTGCGGTATGGAGTATTTTTAAGCCATTGATAGCTATGAGCTCTTTCGGGACTTATTTCGTACCATAAGCTGTACTACGTCATTTTGACTATTGTGAGGCTAAGATTTTACTACAAATTTTCACCGACTTCAAGCGTTCCAAGTCTTCACAATGAGAATGCTACATCAAGTACTCCGCAAGCCACCGTAACGTGCATGGAAGGTGGTACCTCGTACCACTAAAAGTTATTTTCTCTTATGTTGCACTCCCAGATAGAAAGAGGGGAAATTAATTGAATGTATATCTCTGCCCGAAACATTTGCATCACCTTTGTGGCCTTCACGTGAAATCAAATTTGCCAGCAGTTGAATCGTTGTGCAGTAACCTTCAAATTCAAATTCTTAAAATTTCGTGAATAGTGTTTTCTAAAAGAACGTCGCCTTCCTTTCAGTGATTGCTCCTGTATCCCGAACAATCTCTGTAACATTCACACACTGTTTGAACGTTCAAGCAACAAACCTAGCAGTCTGTAAATAATTTATATGTCTTCCTTTAAACCGCTATGGTAGGAGTGCCAAACACTTGAGTAACACTCAAGACAGGCAAGCATTCCAAGCGCAGTCTCCTTTTCAGATGAACCGCGTCTTCCTAAGGTCAGGCAAAAACCAGAAGTCGACGAATCAGGTTCCCCACGACTGTCCTTAGATGCTCTTCCCAGATCATATCGCTTTGAAACCTTAAGCCTAGAGACGTAATCGATGCTGCAGTGTCAACCAACACACAACTAGTGCTGTATTCTAACATTATGGATCTGTTTTCGACTCTCATCTGCTACTTGTCATATTTTCTACATTTAGGACGCCATTACTCACAGCAATTAAAATTTTTGTTAGTCATCTTGAAGCATACTATAGATATCCACTGCCGACACCTTCCCGAACACCACGGCATGATCAACATACGACCGCAGATCACTGTTTACTGCATGAGCCTGTAAAATAATTATTGTCGTATGACACTTCTCTTGTCGTTGCGGTTTTCTGACGACATAATAAGTCTGTTACATACAGCAAAGGACCTGGAGAAGCAATTAAATAGACAGTGTCTTGAAAGGAAGGTGTAAGATGAACGTTAACAAGAGTAAAACAATGTTAATTTAATGTATTACTGTAATTAATTTAGAAAATCAGCTGTGCTGAAGGAATTGGATTAGGTAACGAGACAATAAAATAGTAGATGTGTGTCGTTATTTGCGTAGCAAAATAACTTCTGATAGCCGAAGTAAAGAAGACATAAAGTGCGGAAAAGGATATGGAAAGAAATGCGTGCATGAAGAAGCGAAATTTGTTGATATCTAATAGAAGCTAAATGTTAGGAATTCTGAAAGCATTTGTCTGGAATGTAGCATTGTATGGGATTTAAATACGGACAATAAAGAGTTCATACAAAAAGATGATAGAAGTTTTTGAAATTTGGTGCTACATACGAATGATGAAGATTAGATGGGTAGATCACATAACTAATGAGGAAGTGCTCCACAGAACAAGAGAGAAAAAGAGTTTCTGGCAATTTCCGACTAAAAGAATGGATAATTTCGTAGAACACATTCTGAGGAATCAAGGAATCGTCAACTTAGCATTAGAAGGAAGTGTGTGGGGTAAAAATTTTAGAGGGAGCCAGAGGGACTGATACAGGAAGCAGATTCAATAGGATGTAGGTTGCTGTAGGTGTAGATGTTTTCACAGGACATGGTATAGTGGAGAGCTGCAACAAACCAGCCAGTGGACTGAAGACAACAACAACAAGATGTATTTATTCGCTACGAAATATTCCGGCAATACAGACACTTCACATTGTTCCTAGAGTGTTCCATCGTGAACTCTTACGTGCACGAGGATGAAAAAATTATTTTCTGTCACATTAATCGGTCATCCACCTTGTTTGTCTCTGTGTAAGGACAAACCTCAGGAAGCAATGTATCAATTTTGATACAGAGCCCACCAACAAACAGATTGCAACCAAATTTCACATACTGTTTCACTGCCAAGAATGGCATGTCCATGAAACTTGGGTATACCGAGGAAAAAACTGCCGCAGTATGGAACAGAAGGAAACAAACCGACAAACAGAAGTGATTATTAATACGTACTCTGCAACGAAGTCCAATGGTAGCCAAAAGGCAGGTTAGAACATTTTACGAACGGTCCTCCCATTCCTCCAACGCCTAAATTACGGTTGCTGGGTGGTAATTCTAAGATATGGACGCGCTATGGTACGTTCCCCCAGCGGCTCCCTGACGCATTGGATGGGGTGAAGGAGGCGTTGGCGGGGACGAGGGTGAAGCAGACCACTCCAATCGCTGAATACCCTCTCAGCTCCCCTCGTCTGCGCTGTTCGATGATGAGCTCATTGTCATGGCGACGGGGTTTAGTCAGCGGCGAATGTACTTGTGGAAGAACGAATCATCTGGTCCTGACTGTACACCCATTAGAGTTCGATTAAGCTGAAGCGATAGCTCCTTACTAAACAGCCATATAAAACCGATCGCTCAAAGAAAGATCTGTACCAAAAGACTGGAAAATTGCACAGGTCACACCTATATAGAAGAAAAGCTGTAGGAGTAACCCACTGAACTACAGGCCTATTTCACTGACGTCAATTTGCAGCAGGGTTTTGTAACAGATCCTGTATTCAAATATTATGAATTATTTGGAACAGAATGACCTATTGACCCAAGTTCAACACGAATTTAGAAAATATCGTTCATGCGAAACACAACTACACCCAGCAGACTTTACAAGGATAATTGAGAAGGACGCCAGCAAAAGCTACTCTGTTGAAGTATACACAGATGGAAGCAAATCAGAAGACGGAGTGGGTTCGGGGATAGCAATATTTGTTAATAAGGGGCTTACTTACCAGATACAGCTAAAACTGTCTAATGAATGCTCAAACAATCAAGCGGAACAATTTGCCATCGTCAATGCTCTTGAGTTCATAAATAATCTCTCGAATACTGATACAACTGCAGTAATTCACACCAACAGCAGAATTACTTTCGACTCTTTGCGAAATCCTATATGGGGAAATGAACTAGCTGACAACCTTGCTAAAAGAGCAGCTCAATCACGAAAGTCAACACGCTATAACAAAATACCTACAAGTGCCGTAAAGAAGAAACTTCGAAGAATGGGACATTGAGTGGCACAGAACAAAAAACGGGGGAAGCACTAAACCGTATTTTCCTACGATCCGACAACGTTTAATGATTAAACTTCCAATATCAGCTATGTTAACAGGTCATGGGAAACTGAAAGCCTACTATCAGCGGTTCAAAATAATTGAAGACGGAACGTGCACATGTAACAGTGCTGTCCAAACTATTGACCAAGTGCTTTTTGACTGCTGCAATTTATTGCAAGAGAGGGACCATCTCAGGAAAAAAAATAGCTGGCAAAGTAGGAGGATGGCCCGTCAGTAAATATGACTTAGTACATAAATACACTACTGACTTTTACAATTTTTGTAATTCAATAAGATTTCCTAATGTATAAAATTTTTACAATTCTTGTAATTAATTAAGATTTCCTAATGTATAAAATTGTTTGTTCCTTTGTAAACCCTGTTAACTTATATACTGTACTTGTGTAAAAACATTTGATGTAACCGCCTGAATCAAACCATCAAACATGTAATATTACTATGTAATGGGGCATGTTAAATAATAAATAAATAAAATAGCTCTTTACTCACACGAAGTGATAAGTGCTATCGACAAGGGATCTCAAATTGATTGCGTATTTCTTGATTTCCAGGAAGCTTTTGACACCGTACCTCACAAACGGCCTTTAATCAAATTGCGTGGTTATGGCATATCGCCACAAATTTGCGTCTTCATAGGGGCAGATATAGACTCTGACCATAACTTGTTGGTTATGAACTGTAGGCTGAAACTGAAGAAACTACAAAAAGGTAAGAAAATAAGGAGATGGGACCTGGATAAATTGAAGGAACCTGGGGTTCTTAAGAATTTCAGAGGGAGCTTTAGGCAACAATTGACAGAAACAGGGGAAAATAAAACAGTAGAGGAGGAATGGGTAGCATTGAGAGATGAAATAGTGAAGGTAGCAGAGGACAAAATAGGTAGGAAGGCAAGACCTACAAAAAATCCTTGGATATCACAGGAGATACTAAATTTAATCGATGAAAGGAGAAAATATAAAAATACAGTAAATGAAACAGGCAAAATGGAGTACAGGCGACTAAGAAATGAGATTGACAGGAAGTGCAAAATGGCTAAGCAGGAGTGGCTAGAAGGCAAATACAAGGATGTAGAAGAATGTATAAATGGGGAAAAATAGATACAGCCTACAGGAAAATAAAAGAAACATTTGGAGATAAGAAAAACAGCTCTATGAATATAAAGGACACTGATGGAAAACCAGTTCTCAGCAAAGAAGGGAAAGCTGAAAGGTGGAAAGAGTATATAGAGGGACTCTACAAAGGAAATGAACTTCGAGACAATATTGTAGGAAGGGAAGAGGATGTAGATGAAGGTGAAATAGGAGATACTGTACTGAGAGAAGAATTTGACAGAGCCCTGAAAGACCTAAGTCGAAACAAGGCCCCTGGAGTAGATGATATTCCCTCAGGGCTACTGAAGTCTCTGGGAGAACCAGCCATGACAAACCTGTTTCACCTGGTGTGTAAGATGTATGAGACAGGCGAAGTACCCTCAGACTTTAAGAAAAATGTTATAATCCCCATTCCAAAGAAAGCAGGTGCAGACAGGTGTGAAAACTACAGAACCATCAGTTTAATAAGTCATGGTTGCAAAATATTAACACGAATTATATACAGAAGGATGGAAAAGCTTGTAGAAGCCGACCTCGGGGAAGATCAGTTTGGGTTCAGGAGAAATGTGGGAACACGGGAGGCAATACTCACTTTACGGCTTATCCTAGAAGATAGACTAAGAAAAGGCAAACCTACATTTTTAGCCTTTGTAGATTTGGAGAAAGCGTTTGACAATTTTGACTTGAATACACTCTTCCAAATTCTGAAGTCAGCAGGGGTAAAATACAGGGAAAGGAGAGTTATTTACAACTTGTACAAAAGCCAGACCGCAGTTATTAGACTCGAAGGGCATGAAAGGGAAGCATCAGTTGGAAAGGGAGTAAGACAGGGTTGTAGCCTCTCTCCGATGTTATTCAATTTGTACATCGAGCAGGCGGTGAAGGAAAGCAAGGAAAAATTTGGAATAGGGATTAAAGTTCAGGGGGAAGAAATAAAAACATTGCGTTTTGCCGATGACATAGTAATTCTGTCAGATACAGCAAACGACCTGGAAGAGCAATTGAACGGAATGGATAGTGTGCTGAAAGGTGCATATAAGATGAACATTAACAAGAGCAAAACTAGGGTAATGGAGTGCAGTGTAAGAAAATCAGGTGATGCTGAAGGAATTAGATTGGGAAACGAAGCAATAAAGGAGGTAGATGAGTTTTGTTACTTGGGCAGTAAAATAACAAATGATGGTCGCAGTACAGAGGATATAAAATGCAGAATGGCAATGGGTAGAAAAGCGTTCTTGAAAAAGAGAAATTTGTTAACCTCGAATATTGATTTAAGCCTAAGGAAGTCCTTTCTGAAGGCCTTTCTGTATGGAGTGTTGCCTTGTATGGGAGTGAGACATGGACGATAAACAGTGCGGACAGGAAGAGGATTGAGGCTTTTGAAATATGGTGCTATAGAAGAATGCTGAAGATTAGGTGGGTGGATCGCGTAACTAATGAGGAGGTACTGAACAGAATTGGGGAGAAAAGAAATTTCTGGCATACCTTGACTAAAAGAAGGGATAGATTGGTAGGACACATTCTGAGACATCAAGGTATTGTGAATTTAGCGTTGGAGGGAAGTGTGTGGGGTAAAAATCGCAGAGGAAGACCAAGAGATGGATACAGTAAGCAGATTCAGACAGATGTAGGTTGCCGTTCTTATGTGGATATGAAGAGGCTTGCTTAGGATAGGGTATTGTGGAGAGCTGCATCAAACCAGTCTCCGGACTGAAGACCACAACAACAACAGGGTATTTATTGTCAGAGAGAACACAGTTTGTAGTAATCGATGGTAAGGCATAGACTAAAACAGAGGTGATATACGACGTTCCACAGGGCAGTGTTATTGGTCCGCTGCTGTTCCTTATTTACATAAATGATTTGGAAAAAAATCTTAGCAGCTATCTTAGGTTGTTGGCAGATGACGCCTTCATTTACCGTCTAGTAAAATCATCTGAATATCAACACCACCTGCAGAATGATCTGAATATCGCTGTGCTATAGAAATTGGCTACTGACTCTAACGTATACAATAAGTAGTTCACACAAAAAGTGTGAAAATGAGATGGGTAGATCAAGTAACTAATAAGGAGGTACTTAACCGAATTGGGAAGAAAAAGAGTTTCTTGCATATCCTGACTAAGAGAAGGGATACATTGGTGGGACAAATTCAGAGACATCAAGGAATTGTCAACATAGCATTAGAGGTGAGACGTTGCGTGGCCTGTGTGAATGGGGCTTAGGTCGTCGCTAGGGTTGCTTGTTACTAAAGCACTCCAAGCCACACAACGAATCAAAGTTCTTGGTCAAGTTAATAGCAGCACAACTGCCAGCAACTGCCCTTTGCCGTCAGTAAAGGCATGTTTAAATACATAGATTTTTGCGCCCAAATCGCGAATACGTCACGGTACGTCATGTGACGTGACGTTTACAAATACTGTTTCAAATAAATTGACTACAAATTTTGAAGCAATTTATACAGTTCGATTTAGTGTTGAACAAATAATATAACTGGTTACAAAAGTTGGTAGAAAAAGGTTACAATTCTTGCAATAAATTAATTATTTAAAGGTAAGTGGTGCGTATTTCGGTACACGGCCGCTGGGTGATACAATAACCTTTGAGCTGTAAGTTCATGTAAACAAACGATTGCTCTTCAAATTCAAGATTTTACCAAAATTTTAAGGTAACGACAATTTACAAGTGAAAAAAGCGTTCACAAAGGTGTGTGGTTTATTAAAACTTAGTAGATGACAGTTCTAGTTGTTCGTAAATAGTTCGAAGCTAATACAATCGTTAGACAAACTTTTTTTAAAAAAAATAGAGAGAGAGAAAAAGAAAACTCATGATCTTTAATATTTCCTATGAAACGTCAGAGGGAAATGTATCAGGTACAAACCGCTTAGAGAGACCGATGGACGAATACAGTATGCAGATTCTAAAGAATGTAGGTTGTCGAAGGTATTCTCAGATGAAGAGACTTGCACAGGGCAGGGTAGCGTCAGGGCAGCTGCATCAAACCAGTCTGCGGACTGGTGACCAAAACACACAGACGTAACAGGAATATATTTTTATTTTTTCAGTGTGCCAATCAATCAATGTTCACTCACACACGCAGTCACATGCAACAACACACTAAAAGGGATTTCTATTTAACATCATCGTTGCTGTTGAGTATACCAGGATGTATGGTAGAGGACGAAGAAACATTTCTGTTCTTGACGTTTCGTCCAGAGCTGTGCCGGACGTCTTCAGAGGTGCTACTGGTAGCGGTGAGTCTGGCAACTATTTCAGCCGGTCGTGAAAGCCTTCACTGCATTAAACACCATAATTGATTACAGATGACTTTCGACTATGCGTCTAGCTTCAGGTAACGTAACTGGTGACTGTGGTGACCTCTTTTCGCTATTCACTAATAAAAATGTATTTATATCTATTTGTACGCTTCCGCAAGTGGACACCGTTAGCAGCGGTGTAAAAACTGAGGAGGATACTCGCTGGAAAGAGAGATGGCACAATAATTAGAGTAAAAGCGTATAAAAATGTCGTTCCCGTTCTTTTTTTTATTTTTATTTATGTATTATAAATATTGCGTGCAGATGTCAGTATGACCCGGCTGCAAACCCGAGAAGAATTTGAGAGCTCTTGCATATTGAAAAGTATGATCGAATGATCGTATCACTCCCCTGCGCCATTTCTAATCTCTTTTTTTTTTAACAATTTTGTATATCAGCCAACCGGTTGCGTAATTTTTAGGTTCTTGTCCAAGATTTCGTTACATGAAACTGATTTTTATTCTTCTGTCCGTAGTGGCAACGAAACCTAGGTCAAGAACCCAAAAGTTACGTAAATTTTTGTTTGATATACAAATTAAAAAAAAAAAAAATATTGGATTACCGTTGCTGTTAATCAGCTACGTTAAAAGTTGATTAGTTTGTGTTTATCCTTGAACATCAGTTATACTTTCTCACAAGGAAAGTACTTGGACTCGAACAAAAACATATACACCAAAATCGCATGAGAACTAATGTAAAGGTCCCTTATTGCACTAGTGATACTCCCGCATCTGCAAAACTCTGCGATCGTCCGTTAGAGGCCTCTCCGTGTGCCATGCCACATTGCCCTTCGGCCTGTCAGTTCGCCAGTAGGGACGGTGCAGTGTGCCGCCGAAGTTGCGTTTTGAGACGTTATATGTGTGGTGAAGCGTCAGATGGGGTGGCGATTTGTAATCAATCCTGCTAATGTATTGCGATTGATTGAGATGAAGTTACGAAAAACCCTTATTCGTGAAGATGGTATTAGTGTAGAAGATGAATCATTCGCATGCTTTCTCGTATCTGTTATGGTACAGAAATATGAGCATACATTAGATATTGTTGTTACAAACTCATAATAATGATAATGGGGATGATAATGAGGAACAACTCATTGCAGGCGGTAGTGGTACGGTAAGTGCGGAAAGAGGCGATGGAAGCAGTGGCAGTGAATACCAACAGTCTTCAGAGAAGAAGGTTAAAGTTGCAACTATCATCACGGCTTTTGATGACAATACACTAGGAAACTAGTACGATGATTATTACATAAGTTATAGTTAAGATATCTGCATTGCGTGTGGCGTCTACAGTTACATATACAGTGCTACCTGGAGCCTGATTGCAGAGTTTTTGCATAAAAACGACACCCACCAGCACATTGAGTTGTACGTAGAGATCCTGTAACGTAAACGTTAACGTTTGTAGAACTTATGGGACTTAACTTCGGGGTCATCAGTCCCTAAGCTTACAAACTACTTGTGAACTAGCTAAGACTTAGGACGGCACAAATATCCATGCCCAAGGGGGGATTCGAACCCCCGACCGCAGTGGCCGTGCAAACCGTGACTGCAGCGCCTCAGTCCTCTCGGCCACCGCGGCCGGCAGAGATCCTGTAAGCAAACGTTCATACAGATATGTTTGTTCGATCGTATGGACTTTCCTTGTCAGTTGTAGTGGAGATAAGCCATATTAATGTTGAATCGACAATAATCAGAGTGTGTATGCAACACCGCATCACCAGCGCTCTCACGAGCTGCAAGCGAACGCAGCATTTGATTCATACCCGCGTGTGGGCAGCTGGAAAATTACGACCCGACGCCAGACACCACCACCGAAAGTGAAAAACGCACACACTCAGACGACCAAACTCGCCAAGCACTTGTTTTACCCTGACGGTCGGCCCCTTCCGTGGTGGGGGCGATGAATTATCAACTCCGGAGCGCAGCGGGAAGGAAGTAAAGAAAGTGGTAAATGGAGAGAAATCCCAGTTCCCACCCCCCACCCCACCCCGCCTATAATTTATCGGATATCCATTCTGGCCGGCGCGGTGGGCCGTTAAGATGGGCTGTTTTACATGCGCGGACATCCCCCACTCCGCCAGGGAGCCGACCCGACCGCAGAATCCAATAAACTTCGCCGCCAGCCAGCCAGCCCTCCGCCCCTCCAATAATTCGGGCCAATCGGAAGGCGCGGCCGCAGAAACAGGCGACGGTCGCGCCCGCGTCGGGCCCTCACCGCCGCCGTAGACGCCGCGAGTAAATCCCAGCGTATGGGCCATTAAGCGGCAGGCGTCTGGCTCTCGACGGCGGAGCGCGAGCGTCAACGCCGTCTTTCGTTATTAAACGCGATAAATCCACTTTATGGCGCGACGCTCCGTAACGTACGGGGCACGGGAACGTACGCTCTTCATGTGGCAGTCTGGTCGATGTCGGGAACTGCACCAAGCTGTCAACAGTCCTGACTGTAGCGGTGGAGGCTAAGTGTACTGATATTGACTGTATGCAGTCTTAAATATTCATTATCAGGGTTATTATGCAATAGGGTATTTTCCTGTGTTAAAAATATGGTTCGAATTGTTGTTATTCTGAATGATTATAACATTCAGACAGCATTTTCGCTCATAATTCTTACAAAACATCTCTTATTTTTACGTAATTAAAGCTTAAAAATCATCAAATTTCACGATTAGATCACGTGATCGAAAACGCTCAGTTATTGGCTGAAGTACTGGTGACGTCATAGAACACCTACAGCGCGGCAACTAGAAGTCGGAGCTGTATTATTATACGCGTTTCCTCCATTTCGCAGCTTTAAGTTCAGTTTATTCGTGATCTAAACGTGTTTGCAGTTTTTATGCCACAATGGAAGATGGTTATGTGGAGGCTGACAGCGAAAACTTCCCTAAAGTTGATGCAATTATGGTGTCTCCAATCTTTAAAAACAATCCAAATTTTTACGTGCCAGAAATAAGAAAGGTGAAAACTGCATTGTAAGTAACGCATACCTACATTTTAAAGCTTATTATTTCTAGAGATATTTTATGCCATTGGAAAAAAGTACCCTAATTGTTGATGTCAGTAGACGTAATATGAAGTCACCATATTATGCAATAAAGGGTGAAATGTTATCTTCTATCAAAGCGGCCTTGAGTGATTATGTTGGCAACATCAACAACACGATAGAAAATCTTTGTCGAGATGTTCAGACCACATAGAATGACTAGATTAGTGTATCGTACGGACCATGAAGTAAATAAATAATGCTGTTCCTGCTCTATGATTCTTGTATGTACCCGGTCAGTAAAAGTAACTGCCTCGTAAATCAAAGGTTTCACGACAAAATATTTGCGGCTTGCGCTGTCACGCGATTGGCTATTGGCGACGTCTCATGATTCTTGCCAACATAGCCACAGAAAGCCGCCGGGATAGTTAGTAAAATTTGACCCAGTAAAGCACACAGTTAAGGGAGTCATTTTATTTAACTACTTCAATACTGGTGCAAAGTGAAACATCAAAACCTGTCAAATACAGAAAAAATGCCTTGTGTTTAGTTATACAATATATCTATAGTCTAGAACAGGGACAGCGGGTTGCGTCGGCGGTATTTTCATATCGCTCGTGGGTTAGCAACGCACATTTCGCGTAGCCAAATGCATGTCACTTTCACGTAAACATTGCGAGCGAGACACCATGGAATAAATTTATAGCGCCGAAATTACAGCGCTTTTCTGGTTTGTTGTTTTTGTGAGTGAATGTTTGAGATTGTGAGTGAACTTTCTGCCATGCATATCAGTATTTTCCTTACATATTCAAGATTTGGTTTGATATGAATGTGTCACTACTTTTGACACTACAAACTAATCCATTTACGTTTACTCGTCCACATACGAAGCCCCATGCTTTAATTTTTAAAAAACGCTTTTCAGTTGAAACGTTATTTACTTGCAATGAAAATTGTTTGGTAGAGCCCTGTGCAGAAGAAAAGGCTTACGTTATTTTATTTGTGTTTAGTAAAACTTTTACATTCCATAATTTTTTTCGTCGAAACACTGTGCCCTGCTGCCTTACTCAGTGGACATAGGTATTTGTTTATCTTACGAGCAGCAGCAGCAGCAGCAGGAACAGCATTAGCGTGTTGTATGACGTCACAGGCATCACGTGACTCAAACGTAGCGTTTTCGCGGGCTTTCAAATTATTTGAATTTCATTTCTTTTTTTTAAAAAGAAGTACTGAAATCCACGTGGTAAAAAAGCATGTTCGGACCATAATATGACATAATTAATAATTTAAAACGATTTCCAGAAAACAGTCAAATACCCAATGCCTGTTATGTTGGGCAAACAGGCAGATGACTGGAAACCAGATCCAGTGAACACATCGCGGTAGATCGGCACAGCGTGGCAGAAAACTTCGCTGCCCATCTAATAGAAAGTAAACACAAGCCACCACTCATAACAACTCACATGCAGTTGCTCCATAAATGTGAAAAAGGTAAACGCATAGCCTTGTGGGAAGAATTCGAAATCTATCGCCATCAGATTTCTACTAAAATGACACTGCTCGATGAGCAAATGATATCGAAAAGTTCCCATTTCTGGGAGCTATTCAAAAATCACTTGAGTCCAGCTACTTAAAACTGAAACCGACACATGCACTGGTCGGCTTTTATTTACATCTAAACTTCCCACCTGTCACATGCGAGTACCTTTCATACAGTGACAAATATTGTAGCCATCAAGTATTTTTATGTATACAATATGAATGTACAATACTTTTAGCACTAGACTACAACATCTGTTACATGTTTTAATGAAAACCCTAAGAGACAAGCATGTTTTATAATATAAACGGTCTAAGCCAGTTTTGGGATAGATGTTGGCTAGCACCATCTGACGACTGTACTTACTACTAGAGCTACTATTAAAATTGACATCGCCGGCCGCGGTGGCCGAGGTGACTGAGGCGCTCCAGTCACGGTCTGCACGGCCACGACGGTCCGTCTGCCACATCGGCTCCGGACAGTGTTTACAAGTGCTTCCTCGCTGCGGCCGGCGGCGTTTCTTCGCGTCCGCTGTTCTTCTATTTGCTGTATCTACGTACTTGTAAGTAATGGCTGATTGTGAAGATCGCGAAAATAATGTGCAATTTGAATTTGACAAGTCGGTTCCGCGGCCGTCAGGTTTCGAAATCCATGGTTGGTTGAAAAACGATCTGAAAATTAATGAAAGTGACGTTCTCGGTTTACAACTGGACGCTTTTCTGAACTCTCTCTTTGTCAAACTTAGTACTCCAGAACTGTGTGACACAATTGTAAATGTAGAGGGTGGTGTCCGGAAATTTAAACACTTTGATGGAACAGTGAGTAATGTGGCAGTGTCTAACGCCGGTTACGGACTTAGGACAGTTAGAGTGTTTAATTTACCGTTCGAAATGAAAGATAAGACAATTGAAAACTGTTTGTCACCGTATGGAACTGTGTTGTTTGTTACTAGGGAAAAATGGTCATCTGCATATATCTATCAAGTGGAAAACGGAATTCGTAGTGTCCGTATGATAGTACGAAAGCACATTCCGTCCTTCCTTGTAGTGAAAGGCCACAGAGCTTTTATTACATATAACGGACAACCGTCGACGTGTTCGCACTGTAATGCCACGGGACACTACAGACAGAACTGCCCACGCCGCAGGCGCCCCGCGCAACTACCGGCGGAGGAGGCGGCAGACGCCGTGACGTACGCCTCGGTCGCGTTAGGAGGGCCCACCTCACCGACGCGTCGCGCTGCCGCGGATGAAACTGTCATGCATGTAGACGCCGCGCTCGCAGCCCCTCAAAATGAAACGGTCAGTGACGTCACAGCCGACGCTCAGAATGTAGCCGACGGTTCCGTGGTAGTTGCGGAAAAGGTAGCTAATCGGATACCACCTGAAGACGCGACGGGATCAGAACCCACCCCAGCTGAAATTCCACTGGCGGCAGGTGCGGCGACTATGTGGACATCCCAGGTGACAGACGCCCATCTCGAGGTCCATCCTGACGAGTCGGCGACTACTGTGACAGATTCCGCAACCGTTGAAGATGTGCGTCCTACTGACGTCTCCTCAAATGTAGTCCCGGAGAGTCAGACGACGGGACTCGAACCAGCGCAATATGTTAAGCCTGCCGTGTCGACTCCGGTAGATGTGACATTGTCCACGTTGACAAGATCAGAAGCCGTGCAAGACAGCGTCCCCCCCGAAGTGTCAGCGGTTGGAGTTTCTGCCACCGCCGCTGCAGATCGTCCACGCGAACGGGCAGACAGCGCGGGTGGCCGCAAGTCACGTCGCGACAGGGCAGCAGAAAGGCGCGCGCGCAGAGAGAAGGGCCGCAGTACCAGCTCCTCGGGATACCCGGAGCGGCGGGACTCCAACCAGAGGGGGTGGAGTCGCTCCCCCGAATCTCGTCAGTATCAGCGCTCGGCGTCGAAGTCGCTGCAGAAATCTGCGTCACTGGCTTCGTCACGGTCGGATCTGGATTCTCGGCAGGAAGCACAAGCGGGCCGTGGTTATCAGCAGCCCATGACGAGTGGACAAGAATACAGGATGGAGGAGGTGGTCCGGCAGATAAAGGAAAAGCTCAGTGCACCCGACACCGACTATCATATGGCAATGGACTTGTCACGGGACTCGAACCCGGCGCAAGCCGCGGTCAAAAGAAAGGCCGAAGACGACCCGCAGCCGCGCACGCGCGTTTCTCTGCAGGGGGCCGCGGCAGGCCACGACACTGGACAGCAAGTGTCGAAGTCGTGGGCGGAGGAGATGGAAGAGGGCGAGACCTAGTCTCGCGCCGTCGTTGAATTCCCTGACTAAATGGTGGCACACCCACCATCACTTGTTGCCACTATCAACATCGATAGATTTGTGTCAATTGTAAAGTTTGAATGTTTATTACAATTTTTGAATTTTTTGAAGGCAGACGTTGTTTTTCTTCAGGAAGTGGTGACCGAACTTGTTCACAATATACCCGGTTACCAGGTGGTTTTAAATTTCGATCCGGAGAGTCACAGTGGAACTGCTATTTTGATACGTGATGGTCACGAATTCAGTGATGTTGCCACTATCCCAAATGGACACGGAGTAGCGTGTACCATAAATAACATTCGTTTTGTAAATGTTTATGCTCCCTCGGGATCTGACTGCAAACCGCAACGTCGAGTCTTTTACAGTTCGGACATTTGTCACCTTTTTAGAGGCCCATATTTGCCTGTCATAATGGGCGGTGATTTTAATTGTGTACTCGACGACCGAGACCAGGAACCGAACCCATACAAGTGCATAGAGTTAGCAACGCTCGTGACTGAAATGAATCTAATCGACACGTGGCGCCACTTACACCCCCACGATCCGGGGTTTACTTTTTACTACCCGACAGGTAGGAGTCGCCTCGATAGGATTTATATTTCTGGAGAAAAGAAAGACTGTGTACTAGAATCTGCGGTACACCCAGTGGTGTTTTCTGACCATGCCGCATATGTCTGCCGTTTTCATTCACTGATGGCTCAGAAGCCACGTACGAAATGTAGGTGGAAGTTCAATGTACGTCACCTTACCAACACTGGTTTCGACGTTGTGATTAATAGGGCATGGAGTAGTATTTTAACTTATCGCCATTTCTACTCTTCTGCGTTATCGTGGTGGACAGAATATGCAAAACCAGCGCTACGGAAAAGTATTATTGAATTTAGTCAATCTGTTTGCCACTGGGAACGTACCACCTTGCAATTTTACGAGACATGTCTCGACGACGCAATCAATATGCAAACAGACAATCCGTCTTTCCGGATGGCGAACATCAGGCAAATTAAAACCAGACTCTTGGCCTTGAAGAAGGCGTCGTTGCGTGGTAGCGTGGTGCGCAGCCAGGCGGCCGGTCAGCTGGCAGACGAGCAGGCCTCGCTGTTCCACCTGCTGCGCGAGCGCCGCCGCGCGGCCAGGCGTGACGTCACAGAGCTGCAGGCGGCCGGCGGCGCGTGGCTGAGGGACAGGGCGAGCATTCTGGCAGAGGCGCGCAGGCACTTTGCGGACTTGTTTAGCGCAAAAGCAACGGACAACGCCGCCATTACAGATCTGTTGCGAGGTGTCCCGCACGTTTTAACAGTCACGGACCGCCGTCACCTCATGGAACCGTTCACCGTAGAGGAAGTAAAACAGGTCTTACAACTATGTGCAAAAAAGAAATCGCCCGGTGCTGACGGCCTCCCGCCAGAATTTTATCTCCACTTTTGGCACTTGTTCGGTTCAGTTTTAGTTGAATGTTTTAACGAACTTTTAAATGGAGTGGCAATACCGGCGAGTTTTCCGGAAGGAATAATCACCTTGGCTCCGAAAACCCGAGTGAACAATAGAATTGACAGTCTCCGCCCGATCACGCTTTTAAACGGTGATTATAAACTTTTTACAAAATGTGTTGCGTCCCGTTTAAAGCCTGTTATGTCTAAGATCCTCAGTGACTGTCAGTTTTGTGCAGTGCCGCAAAGGAATATCTACGACGCGGTCACTACATACCGTGACGTCATCGCATACACCACGATGCAGAAAATTCCCTTTGGAATACTTTCCGTCGACTTTGCCACGGCGTTTGATCGCGTTAGTCACCATTACCTAAGAAAAGTGCTTTCTAAACTTGGATTTGGGAATAAATTCACGGCCATGCTATTCAATATTTTTAACAGCTCGACATCGCGTGTGACGATCAATGGTTTTTTGTCCGCACCTGTTGCCGTCGATTGCTCCGTCAAGCAGGGGTGTCCTCTCGCTATGGCCCTGTTTTCAATCTCACTGGACCCCTTGTTGCGACGCCTGCACAGTGCATGCGTCGGACTCAGTGTAGGAGGGAAGAAACAGGTTTGCCGCGCGTATGCGGATGACGTCGGCCTTCTTGTGTCTACGGAAGCTGACTTGGACACCATGCGCAAGGTCCTGACATTATATGAAAATGCATCGGGTGCATGTATCAACAATCGTAAAACTGTGTTTCTTCCTATTTATGGGGCAGCGAACAGATTCCGACGTCCCTGGTTTACCGTGAAACAAGTGCATAAGATCCTAGGTGTTCGTTTCTCGGCAAATCTTTTGAAGACAGCGGCACTCAACTGGCGCCTGACACCGCATGCAATACGCGCTATGGCGCACCTCACTGCCACCCGCACCCTGGCACTGACGCAGCGGGTTTCGATCGTCAACGTGTGTCTGCTCAGCAAAGCCTGGATCCTCGCACAGGTCTTCCATGTGCCCAAAGAGCTAGGACGAGCCATCACACAAGCAGCCTATTGGTTTCTGTGGAGGGGTGAAATTTTCAAAGTAAGCCATGCTACCTGCACATTGCCCCGAGAGGAAGGAGGCCTCGGCCTGACGCACTTCGCTGTCAAAGCGGCGGCGCTACTGATCCACCGCACGTGCGCCGTTATAGAAAAGGACCCGCTCGGCCCCACGGCCGTTCTGTTCGATGTTCTCCGGCCCGCGTCTGAAATAGCACCGCTCAACCCCACTGCCATTCCTTACCGGCTGCGACATGTGAGGGAGTACTTTGTTCAGAAAAGTTACCTGGACGACGAAGACCTCCACCCGAGGACGCGGACTGTAAAAATCGTCTACCACGGACTGCGAGGACAGCCAGCTGCCAATAAAATGGAGGTGCGTTTCCCAGGGTCTAGGTGGAAGAATGTGTGGGCGAATGTCCACGCCCCCTTCCTTGCAGCGGACGTGGTTAGTTGCTGGTATAAAGTCGTGAATCGAGTCGTACCCACCAACGAAACACTGCACCGGATTTGCCTGCGCGCTTCCAGCCTTTGCGTAGACTGCTCGCAGGAGGACACGTTGGAACACCGTTTCCTGTGCCCCACGCGTTCGCCCATCTGGAACGTTGCAACCGGGATGCTGGCGTTTATAAATCGCACCGCCGTGGACACCTTCTCGGTAGACGTAGCCCTCATCCCTGACTTCAAGCCATACCCTGCCACCAAGTGTGCCGCAACAACCTGGATCGTCGCGCATACTATCTACGCCGTTCTACAATTACAGTTGACACAGGTCTATCAGTTTATGATCTACCTTCAGGAGGAACATAACAACCTACGCCGTACAAAGGACTATTCTACTCTTTTTGCTCGTGGCAATTGAACATGCATACCATAATCTTTTGTGAGGGGAATTCAATGACAGCCCAAACCCTAATCGGACTACGACTTTTGGCTATGGACATGGTCTCTGGTTATGATGTAATCCGACGGAACACTATCGTGTGACTATTAAATGGAAAGAAACATGATGCAGTAAAATTATATGTTTGTGGCATGTCACACTTTATGTGCGTGTGCGTCTATGAAGAACTCAGCTTTGTTTTATCCTTACCTTTCGGTTTTGTTGAGACGGTTTAAGAGTGTATAGTGCTTCGCAGGTCTGCCCACCGACCTTCAGTGTTGAGGATGGTTTTTTTTTTATTTTTTTTTATTTCCAAGAAGAGAATTATCTCTTCTTCATGTCTATGATTTAATTCTCCTTTACCATTTGGACTTTTAGTTGAGACCTTTTACCATCGAACTTGAAGTGCATCACTGAAGAATACAAAGCACTGTACAGCGGAACTGTTTAATTTGCTTCTTACAACGGAGTGTTTTACGTTCACCTGCTATTACTATAGCTTGGAAGCTCGCCGACGAAGGCGAAAAATGGAGAGCGCAAGGACGGGGTGTAGGGGAGAAGGGAGCCCCATAAACAAGGAAAGTAAAAAAAAAAAAAAAAAAAAAAAAAAAAAAAAAAAAAAAAAAAAAAAAAAAGTTCGTAAGTAGTTCATAAGTAGTTTGTAAGTTTAGGGACTGATGACCCCGTAGTTAAGTCCCATAAGCTTAACAAACATTTGAACATTTTGAAAATTGACATCATTTGATTTTATGATTTTTACTGTGAACAAAATTATTAACAGCTCATAAGTTTTATAAAAAAAAATTATTTTAAAAGAGTTGCTGTATATATATATTGTAAGACACCAATTAGTACACATTTTTACTACCAATTATATACAAACAGTAAACGAGACTCATTAATAAAGAACAGTTTAAAGTTATAATGTCTACTAAAATTACAATAAAATTTAACTTTTTCTACCATAAATATACATCATATAATTTTGTTACTTATATGAAACTTTAAAGAGGGCACCTTAGTCGCAAATGACGCATTCTGACGTCAACTATGTAAGGATTGTAACAGCTGCGTCAGTACAAACGCAACCTCCAACATGGAGGTCGAGATATTTTAAGTATTTTAATTGGTTTTAAGGTATGTATTTTTATCATTGACTTTAACTGAAACTTGTACAATTGGCTTATAATGTGACATGTATGTTATTCTAACTGGCTCTTTTGTATTTATTTTAGCATTGATAATGACCACACAGTGGTCGAAATCTAGATTTGCAAACAAATAAAAATTTATATTTTTTACGACTGATTGCTGAAATAATTACCAAAAATATTCGTTATTGCTGTTTCCATTCTCTTCTTATTGTGTGTTTATTTTAAAACACTGCAACGTGTTTCGAGCTTGTTGTGCTTATCATCAGGCGTTGTACATACAGAAATTGCTTACATAACTGTATAATGAACTATACTATTACTGTTCTTCGTAGTTGGGTGGTATGTGGTGTTTTGGGGGGGGGGGGGATGGCCACAAATTGTTGTTCAGCCATGTCTTCTACTGGTCCTGCTGGGGTTTGTGATGTATATTGACACCGCCATGGGATGCACAGATGTTGTGGTGTAGTTATCTCGTGATTCAGAATTAACACTGTGTCGTTGACTTACGATGTGTCTCTAGTTGCTTCATTATACAGGTGCACTATACACCGGTTACTAAAGACAGTACAAACATCCATGTCCAAGGGGGATTCAAACCCCCGACGGGGAACGGCCTCGCGCATCGTAGCATAGCGCCTCAACGCGCTCAGCCGCTCCGCCGCGGCTTAAGTTGTAATACATAGGCAAACACGAACAAACACACACACACACACACATGCACACACACACACACACACGCACACGCACACGCACACGCACACGCACACACACACACACACACACACAGCGTCACAGTGTTAAATGGCTGGAAAATAATAAGGCCAACTTTATTGTTTGTACCAGTATCGATTATCGCAGGTGCAACGTATTTTTGACGTAGCCTGTCTGCTAGAGCTCTGTTTTTCACTAACACATTTGCATTATGACTGACTTAAAATTACTTAAGTATTTTGACTTTTTGAACTTGCAATTGTAGTGTTAGTTGTGATGCTTGATGTATGGTAGGTTTTACCATTGGCACATCTTAAAATTATTGCATTATTGATGACTTCAAGCAATTGAAAAATTTTAAGTTTTTGAATTCCGTTAACTCGTTAAGCATATTCTCGCAATGTTTTCTGTTATAGATGATTTCTATCTCGCCCATAATAGTCAATCATTTACTTTTACCGATTTTGTGTAAAATTTTGACTTTTTTTTTTTTGTTTCAATTTACATCACTACCACCAACAAGACCAACAGAAGCCATTTTATGGCCATCCAGTGTAGCCGCCTCCCACCAAAATCCGAGATACTACCCCAACAACGAAGAACAATATTAGAATAGAATGTACCTTTCATTCTGCAGCGGAGTGTGCGCTTATATGAATCTTCGTGGCATATCAAAATTGTGTGCCTGAACAGGGACTCGAACCTGGGACCTTAAGATTAGAATAGTTCCTTGCATCGTTATGTAAGCATAATTTACTCATTGTAGGGAGTGATCTTATTTTATAAATGGAAGGATAGATACCAAGATCGCATTTTTTTTTTATTTTATTTATTCAAGACATTGCAATTTTTTTCATTTCATTTATTCAAGACGACCAGGTTCGACACTATGGTGTCATCATCTCGTCTCATTGACCAAAGCTGCTTATATAATGCTCTACATAAAATCTAGTAGACAGTGTTCTGCGACTGGAAAAAAAAAATGTTCAAATCTTTGTTAAGCTTAAGGGACTTAACTGCGGAGTCATCTTTCCCTACACTTACAAACTTACTTATCAACTACCTTATATTAATACGACACAAACATCCAGAGAATTCGAACTCCTGACGGAGAATGACGTCGCGCATCGCGGCAAAAAAAAAAAAAAAAAAAAAAAAAAAAAAAAAAAAAAAAAAAAAAAAAGTTCTAATTTTCTGTAAATCTATTGGACCAAACTGCGTGGTCATCAGTTCGCAGCTTACAAACTACTTAAACTAAGGTGAACTAACCTAAGGACAACACACATAACCATGCCCCAGGGAGGAATCGAACCTCCGACGGCGAGCAACCGCTCGAATGCTAAAATGCATCAAAGAAAATACATCCAACTGAGACAAACAGGAGTCAGTATAACTAAAAGTTATAGTCTGTTCTCACCTTTTATGTCATGTTCGACTGATAGCTTTTATCTAAGATGACCACAGTAATTTTTACACTTTTAGTTATACTGACTCCTGTTTGTCTCAGTTGGATGTATTTAATTTGATGCATTTTACCATTCTGTTTTAACACCTTTTTATCCATGAAGATGGTCTATGACCGAAACTGATAGATGTATAAGGCTTTTAATAAACATCTGATGGTTTTTAAAAAATGCATTTAATGAAATATATTACGGCTGCTGACTCTCGCCTCACCGAAGCATTCCTCTTTTATTGCCTCTTCACCTACTATAATCCCTTCAACACTACCTAATTTTCTTTGACTACGTTCCACTAGGGCGGACATAGAATTCTGCAGGAGTCTCGCCTGTCGTCTGACTTTTCCTGCGGCGGTGTGTTTGAGCGACAGCGGCCATCGGCGTACCTCGCTCGCCGACACTACCGCCATCAGTCGGGCATCAGCCACATCACGCTCACAGCTCGCCTGGTATCCATTGCCGCCGCTGCCAGCTAATGTCATGCATTAGCGGCCCGATCGACTATAATGCAGTCGCGAGCGGGGATTACGTCCGCTCCTCACTCTCTCACCCCTCCCCCCCCTCCAGCCAACCCTCTATACCCTACACCCACGACCACTCTCGCCACCATATGCCGTAACTTCCTCCAAACCCTTCATTCGTTTCCTACGTGTTTTGGTTATTCTTTAAAATCCTGTAGGCATTAGGTCTGTCATTATCATTATACAGGGTGTTTCACGAAGTCTGTTTGCCTCTGTAATAGGTGACGTAAATTATAATGCGGTAGGTCAACGCAAGTAATGTTACACTTTCTGCGGAGCTATGAACATAGTTTATTGTATCATTTTCCAAAGAGTTACAGCACAAAGATATATTTTTTAATAGAACAATAGTTTTTTTTCTATTATGTATTGGATTTGTTGAAACCAGCTGCGTCCAAATCAATTTAAACTACATTCCTATCACTGTTAGTTTGGGAGCTGCAACCCTTCAAAGTTTAGGGGGCGTAGGCTTCGACAGCGTAGCTGACTGGCTGGTAGTCATGAGACAATGGGCCGTGCCCCAGGGGATAGCCACTCAGCCAGTCAGCTACGCTGAACTTTGAAGGGTTGTAGCTCCCAAACTAACAGTGATAGGAATGTAGTTTAAATTGATTTGGACGCAGCTGGTTTCAACGATTCCAATACACGATAGAAAAAACTATTGTTCCATTTAAAAAAATATGTTTTTGTGGTGTAACTCTTTGGAAAATTATACAATAAACTATGTTTATAGCTCCACAGAAAGTGTAACATTTCTTGTGTTGATCTACCGCATTAAAATTTCCCGTCACCTATTATTTTATAAGTTACAGAGGGAAACACACTTAGTGAAACACCCTGTATAAATACGCTAATTCGAAAATTGTGGTACAGATTACTAATTTATTCGTACAGGAAGGCCAATGAAAGTTACATAATTCGAAAGATTGTTTGTCGTAGATTTCACTAATATCAATATTATGTGTGCATTTAGCCATTAAAAGTGGTAAAAGGAAGTAGAAATTTTCCTGTCTACAGCTTGGATCATGTTCTACATTCTCCAACAATCAGCTCACTGATTGGCTATAAGTCTCGGCCAGAAACGCTGTAATGCAGCGCATCTGCAGTATTAAAATAACGTATTAAAATAAGTGAATATCGAAACATGGAGTGCACGCAACTCACTTTCTTGTGCCGTTCAAATGCTTCATTTTCGCAGTGATTAAGAGTGGTTACAGGAAATAGATGTTTTCATACGAATGCCGATATAAAGGATCATGCGCCGGGAGAGGCATCTAGTGGTGCTCGGGTGAAACTACGAAGTCGAGAATGCCGATATAAATGATGATGCGCCGGGAGAGGCATGTAGCGGTGCACGGGTGAAACTACGGAGTCGACATGTTGTCAGCTCTGGAATTCTGAATATCGCGGTATGGAAATAACATTATTTCTTGGCGTTGTATAAATATACTAACACCGAAATTGTAGTTCGATTTCAAATATTAGTCTAATGAAAGTTATATCATTCGAAAATGGCATGAGAAGTATATACTTCCGTTTTCATTTGTTGTTATTGTGTCAGGCATTTTCCTTAACACATAAGAGATACAGTTTCATACCTCCCAGTGCCGGTTTCATTTCACCAAATATCGCAGCGGCCTTATATGATAGTCTTGGCAACAGATGCTGAATAGTGAAAATCCTGTGAGTCTTCATTTTAGTCAATCGCTTGACAACGCTGATGTTTTCTCATGGAATCTTCGCTTTACGAAGGCAATTATTTTTACTGAGCGGACGAGGGTACATACAAGAACCTGTCAACCATAAATCAGGTACAGCATTATTTGTTAACTTCATGGTCTGTACGATACATTAATCGAGTCATTCGATGTAGTTCGAACAAATGGGCAAAGATTTTCTATCGTATTGTTGACGTTACCAACATAATCACGCGAGGCCGCCGACATGATATGTAAGATTTTACCCCCAGTGGCCATTGTAAAAACAACTGGTCGATTTTCGTCCACAGGCAATACTAGTTATAATAACTATCTGAAAACCCGATGTTTCCTCGGGTATTTATTCATTTATTCAAGTCTTGAGTTAGTACTTCTCCTATTCCTTCTCTCTCTATCCATCTCGTTTGTTTTCGAAAAACATGTTATATTTACGAGACAATACGTAATCTACATCTACATTCACACATTTAAGCATAACTAACAGAAGGAATTAAACTCAACTCCCAAAGTATACAAGAAAGCCAAAGAAATCACTAGCGACCGGCTAGTCGTTGCTAATAGATTTATCTCAGCCATACCAAGGACATTATTTCCCTCTCCCCGCTACTGACGAACGCCAACAATGTCACGTAGTGACACGGTAGTGTGTCTCGTGATCGTTGAATATCCGAACCAATAAATTAAACATATGACAAAGAAAGAACGCAACCAGAATTTTAGATAAGGCGAGAAATAAGTTAACTCTTTTTTTCCCCTTCTTTGTGGCCCGCAGTGTAAAATATGTCCTCTAATGACATGATTATTATAATAATACACCAATAACACTGCTTTATACTTGCTGTTATTATTAATAAGTCACAATGAGCTCATTTCGACCTTTAGCCATCATCAGGTGCTCTGTAAACACATTTGTAATGGTCTGAATATACATATATGTATTGTAACTATAGATGGAAATGGTTTACAATTTCTTAGTTCTCACCTTACATGGAATATCGTATGTGTCACTGCTGTCTAATGTAGAAATTTCTGCCGGTGTGTCCTATGTAGAATTTATGGCAAGTGTTAAATGAAATTTTGTAAATGCCAGGGTGGTTGTATGTGTAAATTTTTGAGTTGCCAAAACGGCAGAAATTTCTAGATTAGATTTAAAGAACACACCAGAGACAGTGAAAACAACCCATCTACATTCTTTCAACATCTTAAAACAGAAAAACACGACGTGAAACCCATAAACAAAGCACTAAAAGTCCTCCATATTACGCAAAAAGGAGCAGTCATGACCATTTTACAAGAAATATTCTTACACGCACACAGTAACCCTCAAAATTTACTGAATGAGAAAACCGGCCTTAAACACAAAAAGTATATAGAAAACTTTATTGATATCATAAAATTAGGTAACGGATAAATTCAAGCAGAGATACTAAATAACGTATATCCACAGAGATATAACACAATGAAGACGACACCACTAACGAAATATAACAAAATAATTACGAAAAATTTACTAATAATAAAGCATAAAAACATCAACAAAATTTATCGAAAATTCTACTAAAAGACCTAATTAAAGGCAAACCCAATAAAACAAACAAATTACTACAGAGTTCTCCACAAAACACTTCAATAGTAACTATGTAAACATGGAATATCGCAAATACACTGTCAACCAAGCTGTCAAGAAAGAAATAGCGTAAGAAGTTAACAGGCACCAATTGACATCCAGGTGTAAAAAATAAAGACAGCATAGACACCAACGAGGCACCAATCGACATCTAGGTGAAAAATGAAGTCAGCAGTGACACATACGATATTTCATGTAAGGTAAGAACTAAGAAATTGTAAACCATTTCCATCTTTTGTTACAATACATATACGTATATTCAGACGATTACAAATGTATTTACATAGCACCTGATGATGGTTAAAGGCCGAAATGAGTTCATTGTGATTTCTTAATAATAACAGCAAATATAAAACAGTGTTGGTGGTGTATCATTAAAATAAGTTAACTCAGTTACATTTCATCCAAGTTGTGTTGTTTTGGCGTGAGAATTATGTTTATATGTATTGAATCTACTCTTTCTCCAAACTAGCTGTAATGTAACTCATGTGATTGTCTTTAGTGACTTAGAAAAGTCTCACCATGAGCCGTTTTTGCATGAAAGACTGAATGACAGTGTCTGTCTGCTACTGACTTACAATATGGCTGGTAGAATTGTGCGTCCGTCTGCTGTAGCCACAGCTTGACCAACGTTAGGTAACGTAACGAACACAGAGGATTCTACCAGAGGCTTTTGTCAGTGGAATGTCGTGAAGTTGGTGTTAGAAGACACCCCTCTGGTCACTTTCGTTGGCGGTAGGTGAATCGCTGGCTGTAGTCCAGGAAACCGGATTCGAAAGCTGACCCTCGGTGAGGTAACATCGTTCTGCAAGCCCAATGTTTCACTTACGTGAGGTATGAAATTGTGTAAGGCTTCAGGATATCTGAGGTTATCTAATAGTTTCTTTTCCAGGTCTAGCGAAATCATGATCCATGATTTATATAGTACACGAATGGGTAATATTTTTCTATTTAGCTGTGTGTAGCTGGGAGCTTTCTTTGTTCCCATGAGACTTATGAGATGGGAGGATAACCTACAACAAGATGGTTTGAGTATTCAGTTTATAGTGTGAATGTGCGTATGATTGTGACTTCGTGTGAAAGTGTTAATATTCTTACTGCTTTCATAAATTTGAGGGTTTCTTTGTAATACAACGTCCTTTCTACATTGCACCGACGTGTCCAAGATTCGGTAACTGAGCCTATTCAGTGCTTGCAGATTCCTTTTAGCAAAATTTAACTTTTCCGAATATTTTATTGTTCAGTAGCATTTCGCTAGTGTGTAAAACCTTATTGTTTCCGGTGAACAACGTGTTACTTTGATTACATTTCATGTGTTATATGTAAATTCGTTCTGCCTCGGTTGGACAGTGGTAGAGTGCCAGACTACAAACCCAAAGGTCGCGTGTTCGATCCTCGCCAGGTCCTGGGATTTTTATCTGTCACTTTCCACTTCTTTCACCTCTGGCAGTATTGCTCACGTGAAAAATATCGAGTAGCACTGTGGTTCGGATCCCACGTTAAACTGTAGGTCCCCCTATAACTGGCTGGATAAGTTAGTTCGAAGGTCGGAGCAAGGCAACGGCATACCACCTCCAAACAGGACCATGCCTAGTAAAGCACTGTGGTGTTGAAACCAATCTTCGGATTGTTGACTGCTTTACCTTTTTTATGCCCTAGATAAATTTATCAGTAACGATCAGCTGCACGGTAGTGAGTTCTTTCACTTGTATGTATATTGTAGGGTGTTGGGTTTCAAATGTTCTAATGCTTGTTAAGCTTATAGGACTGCGGGATCATCAGTCCCTAAACTTACATATTACTTATAAATTACCTTATAGTGAAGACAAAACAAACATCCATGCCCGAGGGAGGATTCGAACCCCCGATGTGGAACGGATTCACGCATCGGAGCACAGCGCCTCAATGCGCTTATTCTCTCCGACGCGGCTGTGTTGGGTTTAATTCTTTGTTCTCTAAGCTTGAATGTGTGAACGAGTTTCAATTGTAATCCTCGTATCTTTCCATTCCACATTTTATATTTAAACGACACCTTGAACAGACAAAAGAAATTCAACGTTGTATGCTTCATATTTGATTCTGGAATCGCTAATAAATAACTTTTCTATTTAAATTTTAGCCGCGGTGGAGTAGCCGAGCGGTCTAAAGCGTCTCGCTGCGGAGCGCGGGTTGCTCGCCTTGAAGGTTCGAGTCCTTCCTGGGACATGGGTGTGTGTGTTTATCCTTAGGTTAGCTTACCTGGGTTTAAGTAGTATTTTTTAAGCTACGGACTGATGACCACGCAGTTTGGTCCGGTAGATTTACAAACATGTGTGAACTATTTAAATTTTAACCATGGTATACCCCATAATTCAACCCCACTTTCACCTACGTATTAGACGTTTCATTCCTTAGTGTTTCCACCGTGCACTTCAGACAGGGCTATAGTATAATTTATCATGGTGAAATGTGATGTACTGATTTTCGTCAGAAGTACATCAATGTTGTACCGAGGGCTATGCTCAGATTTGTAGTCTGTAATTTCCTTAAAGACACCGTGTAGGTACACAAGTACTGTTATTCATGTTTGGAAACTTCGGCTTTAAGTTCCACTTGCTCATACCAGCAACGAAGTACGCACCTACTAATAGGTTTCAATATTCAGGTACTGATTCTCATAGTTTGAAGCTATTCTACTGTAATCTGTAATACATAGTACTAATTACAGACAGCGAAGATTTTATTTTGAACGATTTTCAATTATTATCAATTGTGACAAACATAAAACAAACTATAGAAAATACATGGAAGTTTGTATTCACCATTACTTGGCTGACTAATATCCAAATAGATCTAGGCTGAGTACGCTATCAGCCTGACTATCTTTGGAAAATAAATTTCATTTTCTATTTAACAATGATTGTGCTTTCTAGGGAAAATTACGTTTGGCACGCAATTTACTAGTGAAGTTAGTCCGACAAAGAGCTGAGCAAAGCCATGAAACTGAGTTTTACGAAACTGTTCAATCTGCGGCACGTTGCAAAGTAGTGCACGTTGTCTACAGTTTTCTCTTGTCGTCTATGTTTGCATAGCTAAATGTGCAGTTTTTTAATTGGGTAGGTCGTTCCTCTGTGAAAAGAAAGAAAATCATGTCTTCTGTATCATAGAGGAGTTTCGGAGTGGCGCAGCTATTTCTTAACGTGTCAGTACGTACAGAGGCGTCTCCTGATCGGCGGATACAACGAATGATCCAGTCCTACGATCTATTTAAGTTCACCGCACAACCATAGGAAAATAAATGCATGTTGATACAGAAGACGGTATGCATCCAGAACAAAGAAGACGTAACTTTATATAATTTTCGCCCACATAAAACCCTTATGGGACCACAAATTAGTTTTTCTTGCCAAGAAGTCATATATATATATATATATATATATATATATATATATATATATATATATATATATATATATATCTTAAAATTAATGTTTGTCTGTATGTCCTCTATGTGTTCATAAACCATTCATTCGATCGCAATG
The DNA here is from genome assembly GCA_026315105.1 of Locusta migratoria. Taxonomy (NCBI): domain Eukaryota; kingdom Metazoa; phylum Arthropoda; class Insecta; order Orthoptera; family Acrididae; genus Locusta; species Locusta migratoria. The sequence continues at coordinate 35,275,929 of CM048750.1, read as the reverse complement.
AAACTTTGGTGAACTGTTCACCGTACGCCCACGAAGGTTCCTGACACAAAAACAAATGAGCAAGACAAACAGCTCAGGAGATATGACGTCGTAAATAATGGGAGGCCACCGCGTGAGAATACCCAAAATTATGCGTTAATTATTGGAAAATGGGAGTAGGTAAGGACATGCAACAAAGTTTACATGTAATTTCGGACGTTTATGAAGCGTTTTGTAAGTGACCCCCTCGCCTTCCCCCCAAACACACACACAAAATGATGAAACGAAAAGAACTCTACCGCTCACAACAGTTTCGCTGTAGGTGCCGTAAAACTGTCGCATCAGGCATGACCTTGTATCAAATGTTCAAATGTTTGTTAAGCTTATGGGACTTAACTACGGGGTCATCAGTCCCTAAACTTACAAACTACTTATGAACTAACTAATACTAAGGACGGCACAAATATCCATGCCCGAGGGGGGATTCGAACCCCCGACCGTAGTGGCCGTGCTGACCGTGACTGGAGCGCCTCAGTCACCTCGGCCACCGCGGCCGGCGACCTTGTATCAAATAAAGATAGCATTACAGATTTCCTTGTTACTATTTATTTTTGTCTGCAAGTCTCCCTCAATTCTATTGCATCCAAAATTAAGCAATCTGTTTTCTTAGTCTCTACCTATATAAAAGCGAAAGGACACTCATTCACTGATTAAACACGAAATCTCAAAAACTACTTCACGTATGAAGCTCAAATTTGGCAGGAATGTAGTTCATAGGTAGAAAACGTCAGCTAAGAAATTTGTGACAGGTGCACGGCGTATCATACAGTACATCTCCTACAGAATCACGAAATCTACAGTTTTATTCCGATCTTCACGAAATTTCGCACGCTTGTGAGCCTGCGTTTCTGTTGCTTAGGCGTTTCTAGTTTTGTTCCGATATTGATTAAAGTTTGCACACTGTAAGATTACCGCCCAACAGAAATACTGGTAATTAATAGCATATGATAATTAAACAGTATGAAGTTCACTGCAAACATTGACCATGCCAATGCACTAAATGTTACACAATTTTAATCTTATTAATTATGGTAGCAATGTATGTACACAGTTGGGTGACAACATTTATAGTTAGGACATAGGTAGAAATTCTCCACGTTGAGATTTGCTGTGTGCTTGTAGCTGACGGGAGGCCAGCGAGCAAGCCGACGTTGGTGGCTTGTTCCAGCTTACGATTTTCCAGTTCGTTTCCGGTGAGGGGAGAGAGGGACAATGGCGAGTGCCCGAAATAAAATATTCTAATACTACTGGCATTTGAAGTAATACGATGCAGTTAGGAACCTTTAAGGCCCTCAGTACAAAATAGCCTGTTGATAAATAAACAATACATTAGCTGATATAGTCACACCTGCCGTAATATGTTTAATTGACAATGAAAAGTAATAAATTACCAATGAATACTAGACAGTTACACAACTAGCATGGCAATGTTTGTTTATAAAAATAATATATTAACTATTTCTCATTTTATTTTCAATTAATCTTGTGTGTTTTACCTTGAAATATTCAGTTAAATCACTTATCTGTGATATAAGAAATTGCACGATTATAATAAATAGTACGAAGGACGTTTATACTAATATAAAAACGTAAGAAGATATTTGTTTAATGTGTAGTGTAATTATTTTGATTTTAAGTACAGTTTTAGAAATGTATTGGCTGAGTGCTGTACGTTGGCAAATCGATTAGAACAGCTCACATGGGGAAGTTGATGACGTGGGGAAAAAACCCCGGCAGTTGAGCTTCTGGCGCGCGCGTGCACGTGGGCAGGAAGTGACGAGTCGGGAGCACGTGGGGTAGCTGGCCGGGCGGCGTCATGCTGCATTCGGTCGGCATGTGGATCGCGAGGTGGAGGTTATAGATTTGTGTGTGGCAATCGCCACGTGTGGTTGCTCATCGTAGACTGCACCAAGCTGAATCGAGTGCTACTGTGTGTTGGTGAATATTTAGCTGGTGGAACAAGGTGTGCATCGCATTGAATTAAAGTGACTGTGACTTGTTAATGTAACACGTGTCGTCGCATAGGCATGAACATAAACGGTGTTTGAGACAGCCACATGGTGTGAAAACAATTTGCGACAAATATTCATTTTGTCCGGGGGCTCACGAGCTATAACTTTATTTGATAAATGTGTCAACGTACAGACGTATCAGCCACAGGGTTCTAATATTGTGAAATAAACAACATAAAGTGAACCTTCACGTGTTTTCAAAAATAGTAGTTAGTACACCCTTTTCTCTCATGAACTTGACTTTATTATGAATTTGTTTTGTTAATCATATGCAGGGAAGGAAAGCTGAGAAAGTGATATCATCCCCTAGAAAACGAGTCAAACAGTCGCAATTACAGTTCCAGTGTTTTTGCATGTTTAGGAATTTGGTTCGCAGATGGTGGTTGTGAGTTTTATAAATTAATCATTTCCAATTTTAAACTCTCACCCGACCTTTACTCTCGCAACACCCTACCTTAAAAACAAGAGAAATGTCACTGTATGTATACAATTTCGATCGGTGCATGATGGAGGGTACTTAGCTTACGGAATTTTACAAAAAGCATAGTTTTGCGGTAATCTTTATGAATATTTGCACACATGACCTTTAAACCAACAGGAAGATTACTGGGAACATAAATGTGTGTATGGCGCATGACAGAGTGTACCTTACAGAAAACTTTGCCGAGAGAGGGAAAGGTGAAAACGAAGAGAGATGGAGGAGATAGAAATGAAATGAAAAACATTGAGTTTGATACGTTTTTATGTAGTTTGCAAAGCGATATTTCATGCTGTGACGTCAGAAAGTAACAAATCAGATACACTAAAAATTTTAAATATCTGAAAATAGCTGTTGTTTCAAATGGTATTCAGTGTGTGTTTCAAATCGTATTGTCTCCGATATTTATTCTACCTGAACCATTCTTGTCACTTTGCTCAGTAGGCTCTACTGACAACTAGAAGACTGATGTGAATATTTTATTGCGTAAACGTTTTAGAGACGATTAGAAGAAAATACGTGGTATAGATTTTTATGCTAACATCGTCGCTGCAATTCCTATCGGTAGTGGAAGTGAGGATCAACTTTCTGCGGCGCCTTTCGGTTGTCTGGGTGAAGGAGGAGCATTACACCAAATCTGTGGCAAACCAACCGTACGACATATCAGAATATTCTAAAAATCAAAATTGTTACGTGAAGATTTATGTTTTGGACTAACATTTCGTTTAATAATAACGCAGGTCAACTTTTGACTAATACAGCATATAATTGATTATACCATAAAGATATATAAATTCGATAAAATATCATTGTTGTGAATAATATTATGACTTAATAAAAAAAAGGTTAGAAGAGTCCGTTGTTAGCCGAAAAGACGTTATGATTTATTTTTGTATTAACATTTAATGTTGTTCTATAACAATAACAAAAATAAGGGCTTAGTTACATATTTATATTATTAATCGTTTTTATTTGTGTATTTATTAAATATTGGATCAAAACATATTAAATCCACATTATCCGTAAATTTGAAGGAAACATTAGGAAACTGATATCAGTACGTCATGTTTCTAGAAGTATTGTTGTTGTTGGTTTTTGAGGGGACTAAACAGCTAGGTCATCAGTCCACTTCTAGAAGTATACCTCAAATATATTCGTTATTAAACTTTTTGAAAAAAGTTCCTCGGGTTATGAGTAATCTGTTTTTGGCTTCTCCAGTAATATTTTTTTGTTTGGACATTATACGATTTGAAAAGATGCGCCTCATGAGAGGAACAGGGTAGATGCTTTTGAAAAATGATGGTGGAGAAGAATGTTGATTAGGTAGGGTAGATCGCGTAATTAAGGAGGGATTACTGAACAGAATTGTGGAGAAAAGGAATTTGTGGCATACCTTGACTGAAAGAGGAGCTTGATTGGTAGAACACATTTTTAGACATCCAGGAAGCGTTAATTTAACATTGGAGGGAAGTATGTGGGGGAAACGTCTCAAATCAAATAGAAGTTGGTTGCCTTTCTTACGAGGAGATGAAAAGGCTTGCTAAAAATATTGTAGGCTGGTGAGCTGGATGAAACCACTCTCCGAATTAAAGACCACAACAACAACAACAGCAAGATAATCTTTTTTCATCAGCACAATTTGATTACATTATGGCGGCCAGCTGCGGTAAGCGCTGCTCAAGATACCTTTGAAAAACTTATGAAAAAGAATTTATTATGCAAATCATGCACTAGATGTCAATAATAAAATTTATATGTCAATACAACACGTTTCAAGACGTCATACATTGCACTATCAAGTTCATATAACTTATATGTCGCTAGGCGACATCATAAAACATAATAATAACAGCATATGTACATGGTCAACAACAAATAATCGAGTTGAACCACATGTTCATCAGGTGCCAGAAAGTTTTGCACTAACAATTAGTGAAACAGTTATACGATGGCTCAAAACTGATGACTACGAAAAAGTATCGTGGAGAAAAATGTCATTTTTACCCCAAACACATCCCTCCAATGCGAATTTCACGATTCCTTAATGTCTAAGAATGTGTCCTACCAATCGATCCTATCTTTTAGTCAATTTATGCCAGAAATTCATTTTGTCCCAAATTCTGTTTGGTACCTCCTCATTAGTCACGCGATCCACCCACCTAATATGCAGCATTTTTCTGTAGCAGCACATTTCAAAAGCCTCTATCCTCTTCCTGTCCGCACTGTTTACGTCCATGTTTCATTCCCTTACGAGGCAACACTTCACACAAATGACTTTAGAAAGGACTTCCTTACACTTAATATTCGATATTAGCAAATATCTGTTTTTCAAAAACGCTTTTCTACCCTTGGTATTTGGAATATTATATCCTCTGTACTGTGACCATCATAAGCTATTTTAATGACTCTGACAAACGTACAACCTCATCGACAAAACGCAATATTTTTATTTCTTCATCATGAACTTTAATTACTTCTCCAAATATCTCCTTGCTTTCTTTGATAGCTTGCTCAATGTAAAAACTGAATAACATTGGAGAAAGGACAGAACGCTGTCTTACTCCCTTCCCAACTTCTGCATTCCTTTCATGCCTTTCAACTTTGATAACCGCTGTCTTATTTTGTACAAGTAAGTAATCTTCCGTTCGTATATTTTAGCTCTCCTGAGTTCAGAATTTGAAAAATTGTATTGCAATCAACATTGTCAAAAGCTATCTCGAAATCTACAAAGGCTAGAAATAATGTAGGTTTCCCTTTCCTTTATCTTCTAAGATAAGCCGTAAAGTGATTATTACCTTCCTGCCTTTCTCCTGAATCCAAACTGATCTTCACCGACGTCGGCTTCTACCACGTTTTCCATCCTTCTGTAAATAATTCGCGTTAGTATGGTTTCGCCGGCCGCGGTGGCCGAGGGGACTGAGGCGCTCCAGTCACAGTCTGCACGGCCACTACGGTCGGGGGTTCGAATCCCCCCTCGGGCATGGATATTTGTGCCGTCCCTTAGTATTAGCTAGTTCATGTTTGTAAGTTTAGGGACTGATGACCCCGTAGTTAAGTCCCATAAGCTATACAAACATTTGGACATTTGAACAAGTATGGTTTCTGTAATTTGCACACCTGTCTGTGCCTGCTTTCTTTGGAATGGGGATTATTGCATTTTTCTTAAAGTCTGAGGGTATTTCGCCTGTCTCATACATCTTACCCACCATTTGAAATAGTTTTGGTGTGGCTGATTCTCGCAGAGATAGTAGCTCTGAGGAAATGTCAACTATTCAATCTTTCAGTGCTCTGTGAAATTCATCTCTCAGTATAGCATCTCCTAATTCATCTACTTCTTCTTCCCTTTCAATATTGTCTCGATTTCCTTTATAGAGCTCCACTATACATACTTTCCACCTTTCAGCTTTCCCTTCTTTGCTGAGAACTGCTTTTTCATCTGAGTTCTTTATATTTATATTGCTGTTTTTCATGTCTACAAATGTCTCTTTTATTTTCCTTTGGGCGGTATCTATTTTCTCCCACTTATACATTACTCTACATTCCTTATAGACCCTCCTGCTTAGCCACTTTGCACTTGATTTCAATCTCATTTGTTATTCGTCGGTACTACATTTTTTCTGTTTCATTTATTGCATTTTTATATTTCATGGATTACGTGTAGTATTTCCTGTAATAAGAAAGAATTTTTTGTGGGTCTTGCCTTCCTACCTATTTTTTTTTCTCTGCTGTTTTCAGTATTTTATCTCTCAATGCTACCCATTCCTCTTCTACTGTTATTTCCCCCGTCTGCGTTAAATGTTTCCTAAAGCTCCCTATAATACTATAGAACTTCAGGTTCCTTCCATTTATTCAGATCCCATCTTATTTTCCTACCCTTCTGCAGTATTTTCATTTTCACCCTACAATTCATGACCAACATGATATGGTCAGATATGCCCCTGGGTAGTGTCACAGTTTACAACCTGGTTCCCAAATGTAGGAGACGAAAAGGCTTGCTTAGGATTTTGTCTCCGAAATAAAGACCGCAAAAACAACATAATCTCTCCCTGCCCCCCTCCCCCCCCTCCCACCAAAATTTGATTACATGATGGTGGTAAGCGCTGTTCAAGTTACCTTTGAAAACCCTATGAAACAGTAGTCGTGGACAAATATGTGTTCAAACAAAAAACAGACACGTCGATTTTTGTCGGCTATCTGTAATAAGAATATTGGCATAAGGAGACGAAATACACATGACAAGGCTTTTAATTTGTCATAGTTTCCATTCGTACTTAGTATATTGCATTAACAAAATATGTAATCTGTTTTCCTCGGAGTTCTTCTTTGGCGCACCTCTGCCAGTGGCTCCATAATGTACAGTCGTAAAGTATCTTTTGTCGTAAAATTGCTTTTAGTCGGTTTCGAACCCACTCTCTTCGACAGCAGACATCGATGTCGGCTCACCACACGGCTATTCTTGCTAGATGGACAGTAGTGACTTCATTATCAGTCATGATCGGATCTTCTGAAGGCTTTTACAGTTGATGCGTCTTTAATTTATAGTTAAAAGATATTTTGCCAAATGTGACGTGTAATTGATGAATATTCAATGCGCCAAAAACAAATATGAAGGGCGAGTCTGAGGATTTTCGCATTCTCAAGACGAGGTCCATCAGTGTTAAAAGCGGCGTTTCCCCTCGCCCTTGCTGCCTCCAGGAGGCGCAGAAGAGGATTTGAGCCTCAGCCGCGCATGCGCATTGCAACGCTGCGGCCACTGCCGCCTATGTATGGCGTCCGCGTTGCGACTCGTATACGTGCTGCTCCGCGACGTGAAATGTATATCATGTGATAAAACTATTTGTATGTGCATATAAAATGTATGTTAGAAGAACGAAACGAAGAATGTAAGCATAAAACACTTTTTATTTATTTACTTTTATTTCACGATGAGCTTTTTTATGGGGGTTCACTGAATCAGTGAACTCAAAGGACGCGCGGCCATTGGGAATGGGGCAGATTGATCCTTAAGGCAAGTTGAAATGCCACCTGCTTTACATCATTTCCATTTGTGGTTGTGCCCATGAGGAAAGGGTACTCAGCAGCTGCGACGAAATAGTCGAGTCTCTCAGTGGAGGTCATTGGAGCGGATGACGCCTCGACACAATGGACACGCGAGAGCGCGGCTTGATGAGTAATGTGCCGCGGCTGAAGGCTGGGGTTTGACGAGGGTGGGGATGGGTGGTGGGAGAGTGCTGTGCGCATGCGCGGGCAGGACTCCTGGAGGTTTGCCACGCGCCGCGGGCTGCCTACCTGCTCAGGCGTACCACTGTGCGTGATATCTGGCGCTGCAGGCAGCGAGTGTTTGTCTGAGCGCGCAGACAGCAAACAGCAGCATCCCGAGTTGCGAGCGCGTTAACACCGCAGTTTGTGCCCACGCCACACTACCTGCCGGGACCAAGGCGCACGGCGAGAGGTTAACGTGAGGCTTCTGTACTGTCGCACTGATGATAATTCGATATGCATCCAGTAATACGAGGCGCGATCAGAAACTAAGTTCCGTCTGGTATTAAAATGAAATTGTACACAGATACAGAAGAAATTTTTATTGCACAAAATTCTACAGCTCTTAAACTACTTTTCCACGTAACTGCCGAAATTTTCAACCATGTGGTAACAGCTCTTTATCATCGTTGAAGTGTTGACCACCAAGGACAGATTTTAGGTGTAAGAAGAGATGAAAGTCGCTAGGAGAGAGGTCCGAGCTGTATGGAGGATGATCAAACAGGTCCCATTGAAATTTCCGTAAGAATTGTTTGGTCACATTCGGTGTGTGAGGGTAGGCATTATCGTGAAAAAAAATCTTTTGACAGTAATCCTCTTCTTACACCTAAACTCTGTCCTTGGTGAACAACACTTCAAGAATGATGACGAGCTGAAAGAACATGTTACCACATGGTTGAACACACAGGCGGCAACATTCTATGAAAAAGGCACACAAAACCTTATGCCATGCTATGACAATTGCCTACAAAATTTCGGAAGCTATGTAGAAAAGTACTTTAACAGTTGTAGATTTTTATACAATCAATATTTTTTCTGTATCTGTACCCGTTTTACATAACCAAACGGAACGTATATCTGGACGCGCCTCGTAGAAGGTTCTCGCACAACGAGAACACTTGCGATCGAAAACCTGTTTCTATTGGTACGTCGTTTTCAGCAAAACATCTATCTGTGAACGCATATGTGTCTTTTTGCGCTTTAAGTACTCAGCCGATCATTAGGAACATTCGCATTTACATAGGAGTACCGTAAAGTACATTGGGCACGCGTCATCCAGGAGGCCAGTGTCCGAGGGAACTACAGGGGCCGCGCGGAAGTAGCCGAGCGGTCTTGAACGCCACGTTACGGATCGCGCGGCCTCCCGGATCGGGGGTTCGAATCCTCCCTCGACCATAGATGTGCGTGTTCTCCGTAGGTTAGTTTAAGTAGTTTTCGATTAATGATGAAAATTCTCCTGAGAGATGATAAATTACTTTTCAAAAGAGAGAGATTGGCTGGCCAGTACTTACCTTTGTGCTGTACCGCCGATAGTAACACAAATGAAGAAACAGAAAAAAAGGAGACGAAAAAGGACAAGCTTTCGGAACACAGTTCCTTCCTCAGGTGGGAGAGAATGGAAGAGAAGAAGAAAGGATGGGAACGGAAGGGAAAGGTAATTCATGAAGGTGGTATTTCAGGAGTATGGACGTCAGAGACACTGCATGTTGGTACTGAGCCAAGCCAGAGAGGATATATATAACCAAAGAGGAAAGATAAAGTAAAGAGAAGAGTGAACTGAATGATGCTGAGGGGTGTAGGAGGGGAGGGGGGGTTGTCTAAAACGTTTTTCATTAACAGGGAAAGATGGACACACACACGCGCACACACACACACACACACACACACACACACACACGGAGAGAGAGAGAGAGAGAGAGAGAGAGAGAGAGAGAGAGAGAGAGAGGTAAGGAAGGAATAATGAATAGGTGAATAGGCTCACATCCTTTCTTCTCCCTTCTCTCCCACCTGAGGAAGGAACTGTGTTCCGAAAGCTTGTCCTTTTTCGTCCCTTTTTTTCTGTTTCTTCATTTGTGTATCGGCGGTACAGCACAAAAGTTTAAGTAGTTTGTAAGTCTAGGGACTTACGACCAAAGTAGTTTGTTCCCATAGAAATACAAACATTTGGAACTATAGGGTAAGGTCTCCAAATGTCGCCTACCATAATTATATACCTGTTTATCACATTCATGAATTTTTAAACTGAACTTCAAACTACATGAATATTACTAGAAACCTTCGGTTCACAAAGGCCAAATTGCTTCTAAAGCTCTGCTACTTTTAGTTATTAACGGAAACTTAGAAAGTGTTGAAATGAAATTTTCGGAATGGTTTTCAAATAGCGTCTACCCCTGTATAAAACATTCTCGGACTTCTTGCCACGTCAAATCTTGATAAAACTTTGGAAGAGTCCTAAGAAGGCAGGGTATTAAATCGATCTTCCGATTTCCTAGGAGATGCTACGACCTGTAAAGGACAGCCTCGGCATCATGATCCCTGGTATTTACAATGTACCATGAGAGTGTGGAAGCAACTTCATCGATCAGTCCCTCCGTACCGTCGCCGACCGTTGCACAGAACACCAAAGGCACATCAGACATAGAGAACTGGAGAAATCGAAAGTCACTGAGCGCAGCCTCACAAAGAAACAGGAAATCTTACTCGATGAAACAACAATTTTGTCCCAGTCCTGATCATACTGAGATTCTATAATTAAAGAGGCTGCAGAAATAAGAATGTGAGAGGACAGTTTTAACCGTGACAGAGGGTACAACCTTAGCGGTGCATGGAAACGAGCGCTCGATACAGAGAAGCGGCAAAAACATCCCGCACAGCATCTCGCCACCGGCGCAGACGTAGACACCATCTGTGACAGCATTACATGGCCGCCAGCCAATCAGAAGCTGAAAACTGACAAGTCATCTAGTTGCTATTTAAGACCACCGCGGCACTACCAACCAGTCAATTGCTCCTGGCGAAGGCGATGGAGGTAATCGCCGAAAACGTCAAGTTTTATCAAGATTTGACGCGGCATGAAGACCGAGAATGTTTTATATTAGAGTGCCGTAGCGAAAGGCTTCGTTCTCATATCAGCGTCTACCCCTGTTATAATTGTCGCCGACCCAGCGAAATTAGCAGCACCTAGCTCTTGACTGATTGCGATCTTTCTATTGTTAACAATTTGTTTTGAAAACCAATCCAACGAGTCTCGACCTGCCATCTTCGCTGTTCTAGAAACGGGATGGTCAGTGGCGACTGGTGCTTCGGATCACTGGGGGTTCACTTCTTTGGGTGACCCCCGGCTTCCCTGCTCGGCGCGTCGATGTATTGGCGTACCTCCCATCTTCGGCGTCCAAAGAGAGAATTTGGCGCACCTCTGTGAGTGGCTCCTTAATGATCAGTTTTATCTTTTGTAATAAAATTGCTTTTAGTCGGAGTCGAACCCACTCCCTTGACAGCAGAGATCGATGTCGACGACCACACGGATATTCTTGCTGGATGGAGAGTAGTGACTTCATTATGTCATTTTCGGATCTTCTGAAGGTTTTTACATTTGATGCGTCTTCATTTTGTAGTTATAAGAATTCTACCAAATATGACGTGTTATTCATGAATAATCAATGCACCAGAAACAAATATGAAGGGCACATGTTGCTTTCATTGAGGATTTTCACATTCGCAAGAAGAAGTGCGCAGTAGCTACATTGTCTTTGCTTCGAGATCATTCGTTTGTAACCGCCAGGAGCTGGCGTCTCTACCAGATCCGACGAAAATGTTAAAAGCGGCGTTTCCTCTTGCCACTCACTGCCGAGGGAGCACCCATATGCTGCCTCCACGCGGTGCAGAAGAGAATTTGAACCTTAGCCACACATGCGCATTGCAACGCTGCAGCCACTGCCGCCTATGTTTGGCGACCGAGTTACGACTCGTATATGTGCTGTCTTTGCTACAGTTTTATACACTTTGTTCTGGCACAATAGTTGGTAATAATTTTAATGTTTTTATTAAAGACAAAATGGTCAAAAATTTTGGTGCTACATCAGATGATAATTGGCAGGCAAAAGTATCATAGCCGGCCACGGTGGCCGAGGGGACTGAGGCGCTCCAGTCACGGTCTGCACGGCCACTACAGTCGGGGGTTCGAATCCCCCCTCGGGCATGGATATTTGTGCCGTCCTTAGTCTTACCTAGTTCATAAGTAGTTTGTAAGCTTAGGGACTTAGGGACTGATGACCCCGTAGTTAAGTCCCATAAGTTCTACAAACATTTGAACATTTTTTTTTGTTTGTTTTTGTTTTTGAAAAGTATGATATAAAGTGGAGGTGTGTCACATTACAGATACAGGAGGAAGCCGATTGTTTGCATGTGAAAGGTGGGTTTCGTCAGGCTGTTGGGTTCCCCAGCTGTCCAGCTAACAGTTTGGACCTAGTGAATGGACTACAGGTAGTCAGGGTTTTCGTAATCTGCTCGGAAACAGAAAATGACTGTCTTGGATGAGCGAGGGCGGCAATTCCAAAGTGCAACTGAAATATAATTTAGCCGCACACATTGATCTAAAAATCCATATAAAGTCAGGTAGCGATCATACGGAAAATATAATTATATGAATGGATTCAAGACACTTGGGAGAATCAAATGCTGTAATGAAAATTTCAATATCCCTTACAGATAAAAAGCCGGTAAATGACAGTACTATAATAATAATATAAGATGTATATTTACAATTTTGATATGTAGCATTAATAAGTAACAGTTTAAGAAGCAAATGGGTAGCATTGCACCACGCTACCTATCTTGAAAGATGTACAAAGTTATTTCAGTATTCTTTCAATAAACATTGTCTTATTCTCTTGTTCTGCTTTTCGTTGAGGTAATAATATTCTTTTCTCAGGACATAGATTCCACCACATGAACACAAAACATGAACCCAGCAGAGCACATTGCATTTATATATGTATTTCATTATATTTAATATTATTTTTAGTAAAGTTCGTTTTTTATGTTGTAGACTTCAACTTAAATATTTCAGGCTGACTAAAATAGTAGATATGCATCAGATATATATAATTTATATATAAACAATTATATGTATTTGTGGACAAGAACTGAATATATCCACATAAAAAATCTAATACATTAAATATTAATTTTGTAACTGAATTTCGAAGACGGCAGTATATTTGAACAGTGAGACGCCACGCTTAATAGCTACCTGAGCAAATAGCTTCAGTCTCAAAATTTTTTAGTATTTTTAAATATATTTTGTTTCTTGAATATAAACAACAATTGTAGGGAGGTGATCAAAGCATTTAATTCTGTTATATTCAAATGTATAATATTTTGGTTTGGAAATTGTATTTTAAAGATGAGGCCTTAGGATGCATGGAAGGATACAATTTTGAGAGCAGGGAGAGCTTGCTTTCGAACGCTTGGGGAGGGACTCGTAACTTGGACGTGGTGGTGAAACGTTGTAACGTTGGGCGGTCTGAAGACGCGTTACGAACTTGTGATTTGAAGAGATATGCATGTGTGGACTTAGAAAATTTACAGCACTGTGACTGCAGAACTTGGTCTTTGGTTGAAAAGTGGTAAACTACGGACGGTAGTAAGGCTGTGGAACTGTGATAATTCAGAAATTGTGTAATCGGGTGATGACAAACTGTGTTTTATAACAAATACTGTAATTAATCACGAATTAATTTGGTACTGCTGGACTTCACTAATTTATGAGTCATAATTTCGAACTTTTACTCTCGAGTGTATGTGATACTTAATGTGCCTCTCATAAAAAATTGTTGGGAAAATATTTAGTTATTTACGGATGTATAAAGTAGGACCACCACCACATTTTCATATCCATAAACAGTAATAAACTTGAAAAACCACCGTTAATTGTCAAATTAACTCTAGCTGAAAAGAGCCAGTTAAAGGCTTACTTTAAACACATAATTCTGGCCGTAAAAAATATCAGTTAAATGATTCACGTAAACTACTAACTACTTCCTGAAACAGAATCTTGTTCCCTGGCCCAGAATTTAGAACTAATTCAAAAATTTGTCGAAGGAAGACAAAGAGACTGTGGCCAACACACATTTAGATCACGAGAATTACACAGAATCATTAATATACAAGCCACCACGAACTAAAGCATTTCATGAAGGTGGCGGTAAAAACATTTATGGAGCACCGGAATTAGAAATATGATAATATGCATCTGAATTTGTTCTCATCACTGGTGAAAGGGAACATTAAATAAAAAAGGAAGGTATTCGTTAACTAATATTCATAAGTAGGATAAAGTTTTACGGACAATAAATTATTTATTCAGCTCAAACATGAGTAAATGGGGGAACCAATTTTGTTAAACAACAAAAATGCATATCATTGAACTACTAACTTAAAGTAATCTGAACTGAACATCATCGGTGGAGGGATTTACAATCAACAATCATTCAGCCACTCACACACGTGAAGCAAAGCGAAACTCACCCAACTCAGCGTGCTGATACGAAGCAGAAGCAGGCGCCGCTATCATAGGCGAAATTCAGCGAACCAGGATGTACCAAAAAACACAAGAAAATTAAACTTCGTAGGTGGGTCTGGTCTGTCTTTCTTTACTTGAGATGGTACGTGATAATAGTGAGATTAATTTCCATTTAAATCAAACCGTGAGCATGCCAGCTTACTGCGACACACGGCACGTGTCTTCTACTTTACGTAGTCGCACCCTACTGAAGGCGAATTGCTTAAAGGTCGTATTCATTTCAACAAATCAACGGAATCATAGATTACGAAGCAAGAATACACATTAGTAAGGCACTGGAATGTGAGCAGTGGCGAGAACTCAAGTGAGTAGCTTTAAACCCTTGGAGTCGGACTTTGGAACCACGAGGTTCCGAAAACCAGTAAAAAATACAAAATTCAATTTCCGAAAAATGAAGAAAAATAGCTATGGAATGCAATACTTAGAAATGTGTAGGATATCATAAGGAAGCTAATAAAGGGGTCGTACAAGGCTAGAATTTACTGGGGGCGTCTGAATGCAAAGTACAAGTTTGGAAACGAAACAACTAAAACAGGCGGAGAGGAGATAGCGAAGTACTCATGGAAATCAGAAAGATACACACATAATTTCTTGCCTGAAGGTCATAGAAACAGACACAGGGGTTGCTGAAGGCTTTGTTCTAAGAACACACCATGTGGAGTACATATCACTCACAGAAGGAAAAAACAGAAAAGAATATTACACATGCACCGTACAGACTACAAATATTCCCGCACATTAGTTGCATCCCACCAAGCTAGAAAAAAATTAAACCGAGTTCGTACACTACCAGCTAGTCTCACAAAGGTTACCGATTCTCGGCAGTTATCAAACCAAATTGGTTACATATTCACCGCGTTTACCTACGCAAAATCACCGAAATGAAATTGAATACACTTACGTACATGATCGGAGAAACGTATTCCGAAAAATGAACCTAAGTTCTGAAGTCTAACTTGAATAAAGCAGACACCGAATAGCTGCCATCTCAAGGGAGGAAAGACAATCAGAATATCTTACCAGCTCGAAGCGCAGTCACAGAATGTCTAAGTGCCCCCCCCCCCCTCAGTCCCCGCCACCAAAGGAAATCCACCGGAAATCGATAAAGACCCCTGGAAAAACCGCGGTGGCGGGGGAGCCTAAACTGGCGCGTCCAGTAGAGGCTCGCTACCGGGTATTACCAACCCAACTTGTAACCAAAGGGTTGAGGAACCTCTTTGGCAGCATCAAAAGCAGAGGTTGGTAACGACTATCTATCGATATGAAGCCAGAGAAACACTAGTACCGAGCAGCCAGAACCAACGACTGAAAATCTTATACATACAATCAGACTCCCATTCTAGAAGATTCTCATACATGCATATACAGAGTAAAGCAAGTACACATTCTCACAGGGACAGTGGCGTCACGGAGAAACCGTTCGTATTGCCACATTCATAGACACAATGATAAATTATTAGCATAATAATGTAATGAAATGCTATTCCACATGCCTCCGCACGAGAGGGGTTTTCGTTTAGCAAAAAAAAAAAAAAAAAAAAAAAAAAAAAAAAAAAAAAAAAAAAAAAGTTATTCAGAGCTTTAATGTATGTTTGTTAAATTATATTTTCACGTTATCATATGCAGACTGATAGACTGGCTAAACTGCAGTTTAATTATTGATCTTGTTTAAACAGATTGGGTAGCTGTTTAGGCCATAGAAGCTGACATACATAACCTACCCCTATGAACAGAGACAACGAGCCATAAACCTTTTACTACCCTGAGTTATGTATTGCCCAATTCTTATTTGGTGAGTACCGATAGGAAGGTCGCAACCTATTCTTATACACACGGCGCCTCAAAAACAGTAATGGACCCAGGAACTGTGATTAATTTGAATGAAAATACACATGATAGGAAACGTAGCTGATTGAACTTTCTGCAATATGCGATGAAATAGACAAGGCCGTTGGTCGCTACTTGTAGGATGTTGCTGCCAATAAAGTAGGATTTCGCAGTTGTTACTTTCGATTGGTTCAAATGAATTCTAACACCGATGAATCAGGAGTGTACCTTTGTTTAAGAATAAAAGTGAAAAGCGCAAATAAAACTTATGAAGATTTTCAGGACAGAACTACAGTTAAAAAACGAAATTTGCTGGAGTTTCGTCTGTTGTATAGAAAGTAATAGCGTTGGCAACTGTACAGTGTTTTAGTCAGCCTTCATCTTAACGCTAGTTATAGACACATATTGCGGTCCATATGGAAAACTGAGTTTCGCGAAGAAATTTGCAATGTCATATCTGGCAGCAAAAGAAGTAACTATGGCTGATAAGCATGGACAACTGGTAAATGTACACGGAGACACAGTAACTTTCCTGTTGAAGTCTTAAAAGTTTTGCCAGAAGAAATTCAACAACGAGGATCAAAGGCATCGACAGAACTCGGAATCAACAGGTGTGAAGGAAGTTCGTGTATAGCAGCTGATTCAGGTCAACATGACGGTCACGTTAAGACTCATTACGGTAAAAGGTGAAAACTAAATAAAATCTAAGGGGTTTAATCATAATTATCCCACGAGGTGACAACTGCATTTAGGATACTGTACCTAATATAATAAATGTATGTATAATCAGGAGGCTGTTAGGTTCTGTGAAATATAATGGGCACATCTCCGTTCAAATAAAGGAATCTGAGTTTTAAATCACCTTTCGTATCTTGTACGTAGGATTAATGTAAAATTTACGTTACGTCATGTAGCTGATCTATAGCAAAATGTTCGATGAACCTGGCTTCGAGTTGTATAGCAGTTTACCCTTCATATCCCTCCGGAAAGCAAATTTTATAAACACTTTCATTGTGGAAATCTGTGGGAAAATTTGGCCGCACGGAAGTAGCCGCGTGGTCCAAGGCACCATGCTGTCTGCTGGATGGTCGCTCCAACCTCGGTCAAGTCTAGGGACTGATGTTGACATCTACACATGAAACCAAACTGTAATTACGCCAATTGAAGATGGGTGAAAACCCGAAACAACTCTCGGATATTACAGAATTTATTAAAATAATATTATTGCTGGTTTTAATATGAGTGTAGCAGTATTTGTAATTATCACTGCTTCACGAGCCGAAGTTTCGACTTTGGCTACGGCATTTGCGGTAGCGTGGTCAAAACTGAGGTGGTCAGCCCCAGAGGATGTAATCAGGCCGCCCCACTGGAGTACAGACGCCACTCTGTTCTGAGGAGGTTCATCCGCCTTGATGACCGTTGGAATTCGTCAAATCTGCTTTGAAATGACTGGCCATCTCTTCGCTCATGAAGCCGTTGACCTTTTCGCGCTACGATTTCAATGAAAATGGTAAGGAAAGAGAATAGGCTTAGGAAAGGATAGGTCAGGAGAGAGGTTATCGACAGGTCGTTGAGGAAGACTGCAGGAATAAAAGTAAGGAATCTGCAGGACAAAGAGAAGTGTAAACGGTTGGTGGACGGTCACAGGTGGCCGGACACCAAAATTAAAGTCATCAACGAGACAGCGGTTGTCAGAGTACAAGGGCATGAAAGGGATGCAGTGGTTGGAAAGACAGGGTTGTAGCCTTTCTCCATTGTTATTTAATTTGTACATTGAGCAAGCTATAAAGGAAAGCAAGGAGAAATTTGGAGAAGGAATTAAAGTTCAGGGTGAAGAATTAAAAACATTTCGATTTGCCGACGACATAGTAATTCTGTCAGGTACAGCAATGGACCTGGAAGAGCAATTGAACGGAATGGACAGTGTGCTGAAAGGTGCATATAAGATGAACATTAACAAGAGCAAAACTAGGGTAATGGAGTGCAGTGTAAGAAAATCAGGTGATGCTGAAGGAATTAGATTGGGTAACGAAGCAGAAAGGAGGTAGATGAGTTTTGTTACTTGGGTAGTAAAATAACAGATGATGGTCGCAGTACAGAGGATATAAAATGCAGAATGGCAATGGCTAGAAAAGCGTTCTTGAAAAAGAGAAATTTGTTAACATCGAATATTGATTTAAGCCTAAGGAAGTCCTTTCTGGAGGCATTTGTATGGAGTGTTGCCTTGTATGGGAGTGAGACATGGACGATAAACAGTGTGGACACGAAGAGGATTGAGGCTTTTGAAATATGGTGCTACAGAAGAATGCTGAAGATTAGGTTGGTGGATCGCGTAACTAATGAGGAGGTACTGAACAGAATTGGGGAGAAAAGAAATTTCTGGAATACCTTGACTAAAATAAGGGATAGATTGGTAGGACACATTCTTAGACATCAAGGAATTGTGAATTTAGCGTTGGAGGGAAGTGTGTGGGGTAAAAACCGCTATGGAAGGCCAAGAGATGGATACAGTAAGCAGATTCAGACAGATGTAGGTCGCCGTTCTTATGTGGAGATGAAGAGCCTTGCTCAGGATAGGGTATTGTGGAGAGCTGCATCAAACCAGTCTCCGGACTGAAGACCACAACAATAACAACAACAATGATAGAAGAAGAAAGAAACAGAAGAAGCGAGAGAATGAAGAGGTATTGGGGAGAAAGAAGATGTGCTAAACAAGCCACACATGATCCTAAAGGGTCCTAACTAAGCAGAAGTGTAACAGCATTAAAAAGGTTTCGACAAGTGTGGCGGGTTCTATGCTGTACAGTTGCTTAAGGAGTGTGTATGCAAATGCAGCTGTAGAATTCGCTACGCGGTGATGACACGTGGCTCCAGAGAGCCGTGTTATTTGCTCATCTTCTTTTTTTACCATCCGGGCGCGTGCGAGACAGTCGCGTGATTAGCAGATGTTGGCCGGGGAACCCGACGGGCGTGGCAGAGGTGGGCGGGAGAAAGGGCGCGGATATTTACGGTCGCCTAACACGTGTGGAGAGTATACGGCTGAGCCCGCTGCCAGGGTTCAGCCAGATTAGCGGCGCGCACGCGGTCGTTGATTAACAAACAACCCGCGCGCAGACCGGCGTGTAAAACTGCCGCGGTCCCGTGCCCGTGTCGCAGTCGACGCAGTCGCCGGTACCTGGCGCCGTGTACAGCGGATCACCGACAGGGGGCGCCCTCCAGGAAGCGGCCAATAAATCAGGATCTGGGCCAAATCCTACATCGGAAAGCAGCTTAATGCGCTCGCAAAAAGTGAATTGCATAATGCTCCACCGATACTAAATGCCCGGACAAAAATAAAAAAAAAAATATAAAAAAAAGATTGTCAGAGCCGGCAGTCGCTGTTGTTAGAGACAATAAAACAATTCTGCACAGATGGACCCCCTTCACTTCCACAGGTCTCTTTCCAAAGGCAGCACCAGCGGGGATACATAAAATTCACGTCCTGTGGTACTGTACCTACAAGCTTCCTAGGGTTTTATTTGCGGACGGAGAAGTTAGTACTGCGTCCTCCCACAAGTCCCCAGAACCTCCACATCCTTGCGGATGCTGTTGCGTAGCAGTGTGCGTTTGTACCGCCCTACAGTACGCAAGAGGTGCCGTACTGGTGTCCAAAACTTTATGGAACGCCTAGAGTTCTGACTAACCTGTTGTCTTCTATAGTTGTGCCCCAGCGCAGAAGACAGCACACAGGTCGTTGGTTCTTCTACAGCATACAAGTGAGGCTAAAATAAGTTCTGTAGGATGGAAGCATAAGAAGCGACTCGCGAGATTTTTAATTGTCAGGGATGCTATTTATTAAATAATTAATAAAAAAATGAGCAACTATTGTTAATATGATACGGCCTATGCTGCCCATAGTTCATGTTGAAACCTCGACTGTTATCACTATTACAAAACTCTTTACTCATGACCGGCGCGTATAGCGGTCAGCTCGCAGCTCGAGACTGAAACTGCATCGCGTTGCGAGAGGGCACCTGACGCTCTATTTCGCGCCAAAAAAGGGCCGTCGCGCGCCTTCTGCAAAATCGCTCTTCTCTTGTTACAATAAGAGAAGGCACCTTAAACTTTTTAAACTGTCAAAATCTAGCCTGTCCTTGAGAGATATTTATTACAAATTCTCAGCTCTGAATAATTAATATTTAGTTTATAATAAACAAAAGGAATCACGTGACGTGAAATGCAGCAGCCAATGCGAGGAGAGCACCAGTAACATAGGCGGGCTTTCCCACGGGAACCAGCACCTACTGTGCCATATGCTACTGCTCCCCACCCCACATTTCAACATATGCTGCACTTCTGTCGTTCTTCCGCGTTTAAGACACGTACAATGTTAGCAAAGAAACGCCAGCGGCCAGAAATATAAAGGGGCCATAGGCCAGGAATATCACATACCCAGCTCCTTCCTACGATGAGTCCTTGCGCTTTCCCATCTTCTTCCTCTCCCCCTCCCCTCCCTTCCTTCTCCCACCGAGCTTCCCCTTCCTCCCCTTTTCCCACTGTGGGGCCCCCAGTTCGACATATTTTAACAGTGCACCGTTTAGTGTTCTTCCAGCGTATGCGCTTCGTGCCCAAGTGGTATTTTAATAAAAGAAGGCTTTTGACACCGTACGTCACGAGCGGCTCTTAATCAATTTGCGTGGTTTTGGTATATATAAATTTGCGATTGGATAGCGGATTTCCTGTCAGAGAGGACACAGCTCGTAGTAATCGATGGTAAGGCATCAACTAAAACAGAGGTGATATCGGGCGTTCCACAGGGTAGTGTTACTGGTCCTCTCCTGTTCCTTAGTTACATAAAGATTTAGGGGAAAATCTAAGTAGCTCTCTTAGGTTGTTTGCAGATGACGCCGTCATTTACCGTCTAGTAAAATCATCTGAAGATCAAAACCTACTGCTGAACGATCTTAATAGGATATCAGCGTGGTGTAAAAATTGAAAATTGACTCTAAATAATGAGAAGTGTGAAGTCGTCCACATGAGTACGAAAAGAATTCCGTTAAACTTTGTTTACAAGATAAATCAATCAAATGTGAAGGCCGTAAACTGCACAAAATACCTAGGAATTACTATTACTTCACACTTAAACTGGAAAGAACACCTAAATAATGTCGTGGGAAAGGCAAACCAGAGACTGCATTTTATTGGCACAACCCTTAAAACATGCAACAAAACTACAAAAGAAACTGCATACACTACGCTTGTCCGTCCATTTTTGGAGTATTGCTGCCCAGTGTGGGATCCTTATCAGGTGGGTTTGACGAAGGACATCGAAAGAGTCCAAAGAAGGGCAGGACGTTTCGTATTGTCACGATACAGGGGAGACAGCGTTTCGGAAATGATACAGGATCTGGGACGGGAATCATTACAACAACGGCGCTTATCGCTGCGGCGTGAGCTACTTATGAATCTCAAATTGCTAACATTCTCCTCCGAATGCGAAAATATATTGTTGACTCCCACTTACATAGGTAGAAAGGATCAACAGAATAAAATACGACAAATCAGAGTTCGAACGGAGAGATCCAGGTGTTCTTTCTTCCCGCGCGCTATTCGAGAATGGAATGGGAGATAAATAGTATAACGGTTGTTCGATGAACCCTCTGCCAGGCATTTAAATGTGATTTGCAGAGTATCCCACGTAGATGTAGAATACTTAAGCAGCCACCTATCAGGCAGCACATTACTGTTGCTGTGTGTTTTAAACAGTGTCTTCGTTATCGTGTAGTATGCTTCACCAATGTGATTTTAACTACCCTGGATTTTTCACATCACTGTGCGATTTTAACCATCGTGGCCGATTTAATTGTGAATATGTTTTCATACAACTTCTTTACTTTATGTCTGTCCTCTTCAATTTAATCTCGATTGTAGTGTATAAAGTCATGAAATTTTATCACCTTTGTCTGTCTTTTTCTATCGCCTTGTCAACTTTGTAAATGCGCTCGGCTGAAGAGCAGCAATTAATCTGCTGCCAACTTGCCACCTCCGGTGGCTTTAAAATACCAGTAAAGAAAAAAAAATGGTACTGCACTGCTTGTGTATAGGAATGTAAACAAAAATCTTCTTAAACAAATCAACATTAAAAATCATTGTCCACTGTAATTTTGTTACGGGAAATGCCTTTTCATTAAGGAAGATCACTGCACTAAATCAGGTGCAGATACTGTTCAATTTCACTAATGTTCCACGAGCGGGGCGTTCTTAAATTGGAGACGCGAGAAAACGGCTCGCAGTTGACGAAGTGAGTAATGAAACATGAGATGTTGGTTTGAAACCATAAGTCGACAGAGATAGAGATACGCGCAGTCTTTGTTATCAAAATGAAAAAAAAAGTTAAAATGTTTGTTAAGCTTAAGGGACTTAACTGCGGGTCATCATTCCCTAAAATTACAAACTACTTATGAACTACCTTACACTAGAGACGACACAAACATCCATGCCAGAGAGGAGATTCGAACCCCCGACCGCAGCAGCCGTGCAGACTTTGACTGGCGCGCCGCAGACCGCTCGGCCACTGCGGCCGGCGTTATCAGAATGAAACATTCGCTCTGCAGCGGAGTGTGCGCTGATATGAAAATTCCTGGCAGATTAAAATTGTCTGCCGGAACGGAGACTCGAACTTGGGACCTTTGCCCTTCGCGGGCAACCACTCTACCATTTCTTTTCCTTTTTTCCTTTTTCGTCTTAGGGAGCTCTATTCTCGGGGTCGTTGGTTCAGTTCGTTATTAGTTGTTCGCTGAATAGTTAGCTCAGCTTTTTTTTTATTAGTATTACAGACGGCGTTTAGCCCCCTGACCGGGCGCTCTGAGACACAGCGCCCGGCACCAGTGAGCTATCCCGGCATGACTCACGACCCGCCCTCACAACTTAACATCTGCCATAGCTTAGTGGTAGACCGTTTGCCCCCGAAAGGCAAAGGTCCAAGTTTCAGTCTATGTTATCTTCGGTCTATGTCCGTGATAGGCGCTTACAATTAGCACAAATATAACTGAGCTCTCTGGACGATCCAAGCAATGGTTTGTCATGCAGAATGATTATTCTCTCGTAATAAATTTGCCGCGGTGGAATGTCCGAGCTCTCTGTGGCGCATTCGTGCTGTACATGCTGGTCGGCCTTATAGAGGTCGTTGTAATATGGAATAGGACACGAAACACCGGTACCAGCATAGCAAATAGATTGTAATTATTTATTAATAATTCTATTTAGCTGTATGTATGGAGAATGATGTGGGTCTTGGTAACGTAATCTGTTAAATTCAACCGGTACCATCACCACTGCATTTCAGCTGGGTTTGTGGCATCCGAGATAGAGTGGGCAAGCGATCTGAGTTGCCTCGCTTCGGACGGCGGCACGGTTGAGCGCCGTCGGTGGTTCGAGTCCTCCCTTGTGTTTTGCCCTTCGTTTAGTTTTACTAGATTGTTATCTTAGGTACTAATAACCGCAGTACTTAAGTCCCAGAGATTTACGAACATTGGGACGTTTATAATAAATTTAATATGAGCTCCTACTTATTAATATTTTGCATGCTGGTTTTGATACTTCTAAGTTAAAGACGTGTTTTATATTTATAAAGAACTACTTGAAAACCCGGCATTTACCGGGTATTTATTTAATGCAGCCTTGAGTTTGTACTTCTCCTATAGCTTCTCTTTCTGTCCATCTCCTTTTTTCTAAAAACATGTTATATTTATCGGAGAATATATAAGAAATAAGGCTGTCGTGCATACTGTACACAGTTGTAAGTGCAGGATACAAACACAGGAAGATAATAATAAAAATTAAATGACAGGTAAAATTCGTACGACCTCATATTTATTGAGTTATATGGTGTACAATTGTATAATTTTCCAGTTATATATTCATTTCTATAAGTGCTGTATGTCGGTGAAATCCATTTCGAACAGAGTCAGTTGTAAGGAATTAGTACCTTAGAATCTGAGACGTGATGGGGCAGTTTTCTATGAACGTCAGTGTTATTGTCCTTATATCTCACGAACTACGTGTCGTATTGTGATACAATTCCTAAGGTCCATTCATTTGTATGTGTGTACCCAATCTGCAAAATTTTCTCCGACTATAATTTGGAGTGTAGGAGTTATGAACTGCAACGTCATACGGAATGCCGTAGTTTTGATCCATGGGCAGCGGAAAAGTAGTAAGCAAGAAACATTTCTCCTTTCATAATTTTACTATGGTTGTCAGCGAGAAAAAGTTTAATATAGGTTTTAAATTATGTTTGGAGTTTGTTGCAAGTCGTTAAGTACTCTTATTCTCATATAGTGTATTTATAAAGTCTCGTCGCATTATGTGGCAGTATCTCTCAACTTCTATTGCTTATGTCCTTATACCTCCTGAACCATGCGTCGTGAATGGCTTTTATTCCTACATCGTTATCTCATGTAAGGAATATTTGTACAAAATTTGGTTGAAATCGGTCCAGTGGTTTAGGAGAAAATGAGAAGCATTGTCCCTTAATGAAGCCGTTTTTCGCGCATCTCATTGTTTACGACGTCATATCTCGTGACCTAAATGTTGTACGTGATCCTTAAACTTACGGTGACCGTCGTTATGGATTGAAGCTTACGTGTGCAAAAATTCATAAAGATAGGAACAAAACTCTAGATTTGTATGCAATAACTGTACATACAAGCATACGGAGACACCGTTTTATGTATAAAATCTTCAGCATTCTTCTGTAGCACCACATTTCAAAAGCCTCAATTCTCTTCCTGTCCGCACTGTTTGTCGTCCATGTTTCAGTCCCGTACAAGGCAACACTCCACACAAATGCCTTCAGAAAAGACTTCCTTTCACTTAAATTAATATTCAATGTTAGCAAATTTCTCTTTTTCAAAAATGCTTCTCTTCCCATTGCCATTCTACTTTTTATATCCTCTGTACTGCGACCGCCATATGTTATTTTATTACCCAAGTAACAAAACTCATCTACCACCTTCATTGTTTCGTTACCTAATCTAATTCATTCAGCATCGCCTGATTTTCTAAGACTACATTCCATTATCTTTGTTTTGCTGTTGTTAATGTTCATTTTATGCGCTTTCTTCAACACTCTGCCCATTCCATTCAACTGCTCTTCTGTCTCTGACAGAATTACAATGTCATCAGAAAAACGCAATGATTTTATTTTTTCACCCTGAACTTTAACCTCTACTCCAAATCTTTCCTTGCTTTCCTTCACCACCTGATCGATATACAAATTGAATAACATAGGAGAAAGGCTACAACCCTGTCTTACGACCTTCCCAACTAATGCTTCCTTTTCATGCCCTTCGAGTCTAATAACTGCGGTCAGGCATTTGTAAAAGAAGAGAGAAATCTAAAGGAGACTTATTCCACGATATAACAAGAAATCTTTATCCTTTGATAAGGCTACATGTCCGAAAAAAGACACCATATCTATAATTGTTCTTATGCCCTCAATAGGAAATTGACAATTTCAGTGCGGAGGATCTGTCCCTTGCGGGAATCCAGTACTGACTGCAGGATGTGCTCATCGACAGCCGGCGCTGCCATCGAAATGTCCTACAAGTTGAGAATTTGCGAAATAGGAAGCGTGCCTGGATACCCTAATTAGTTAAGGCGACTGCTCTGAGTAAAATATTTTATTGTTTTTGTTTCTGTATGTCCATACATGTTTCGCTAAAGTTGTAGCATCTTCAGTGGATTCTTTTTATTGCTTTAACATTGAACAACAAAAACATTTTTAGTTTTTTACACATATTACAAGTTCATACTGCTAATTAGAATTATGTTCAAGAATTTCATATGTGTATACGTACCTTGTTTTCGATGTTGGATTGGTTAGTTTTCCTACACCATCCTTGTACGTCTTCGTTTACAGTTTGTCATCTGCAACCATGAGCCACTTTCATACAAAACTGTTTATTGTTGAAATATCCATACATGTTTCGCTACAGTTGAAGCGTCTTTAGTGGGTCCTTTTTATTGCTTTAACATTGAACAACAGAAATAATTTTAGTTTTTTGCTGATATTACAAGTTCGTACTGTTAATTAGAATTATGTTCAAGAATTTCATATGTGCATGTCTACCTTGTTTTACATGTTGGATTCGTTAGTTTTCCTACACCATTCTCGTAGGTCTTCGGTTACAAATTGTCATCTGCAACATATGGCACTTGTATACCAAACTGTTATTGTTGAAATATCTTATCTTTCTTGTGTTATTATTACGGTTAGATCTACTAATTAATTTTATGTAAGTGCCATCTCTGTGTATGCGTGTTTTTATTTTTTTGCTAATGAAATACATTCAACATACATTTTTGGTGCCTTCATCGGTGGAACAGCATGTTGTGCTCTATTAACGGCAAACCTTCGAATTTCGGACCACCTGCAGTTTTCAATGTGACGATATCAATAAATGTGAGTAACTGCCCCTTCCTCCTTCCTGATTTGATATCGTCTGAGACATGGATGAAAGGGGAAAGGCAGATTGCTTATTCCTTGATTCCGAAAGGTACTGCAGATTTCTAACGAAGATATAAGAGTATGGAATAGGTTGCTACAGGTAAGTGTTGCTTGGACTGCTTAAATAATAGAACAAGTACATTGTGCTCAACGTTCGTCAGAGACAAGGACATCGTCAAGAGGTTCTAGGAGAGTGATAGGTTCATTGGTTCTCCCGGTATAAATAAATGATCTGACACAGGGTAAGTAATAATTTAGGGTGTTTCTTGATGACGCGGTAGAGCTATTATAGGTTAAAAGACGACTTAGAGAATTATTCTAGTTGTGATTAAGGACATGTAACTTTGAATGTAGAACAATATATTGTAATACTGATGAAAGGAAAAAATAGTGCCACAATATTCGAATACTGTATTAATAGTATGATTCTTGATACAGAAGCGACGACTAAAACTCTAGATATAAAATTGTAAAGCAAAATTGACTCGAGTAGGCAAGAACAGTTGTGAAGCAGGCGGATGCTACACTTCATCTTATTGCAAAACTTTTGGGTGCATGTGGTTCATCTTCAAAGGAGCCACGCGTACCAATGGTCGTTTTGGATCCCCACTAGAACGATTTAAAGGAATACCTGGAATCATTTCGGAGAGGTGCATACCACATTTATTTTTTGTTGGGTTCGACCAGTTATGGAAATTATTTCCCAGCAACGTTACTGCAGAACTATCCCAATGTCGTCATCCTTTATTTCGTGTAAGGATCACAAATGTAAGAGAAACTGACGCTTCTACGGAAGCATATGCGCTGTTGGTTTTCCTTCGCTCTGTCTGGGAGTCTCACGCGGATGGAAGTGGCTGGTAGAGTTATGGAGGACCTTCCGCCTTACACCATGCGGATTGTGTAGTAGTTATGTAGATGTACGTTCAAGATGCAGTTACAACAGTTGTGGTACATCTTACTTCAGGGGAGGTTTCAACGAAGACGTGAACGTTTACCAACTAAGTCTAGCATCGACGCCTGATTCGACTTAATATAGATAACTATGCTCACACTGCAAATTCCTTCTAGGTCTGATTCATTTGCAATTATCGCGAAAAAATCACATTCACCATCAACTACGTCTACATCTACATCCATAATCCGCCAGCCGCTTGACGGTGTGTGCCGGGCCGCGGCGGAGCGGCCAGCGCATTGAGGCGCTATGCTACGATGCGCGACGCTGTTCTCCGACTTACCCGACGGGGGTTCGAATACCCCCTCGGGTATGGGTGTTTGTGCCGTATTTAATATAAGGTAGTTCATAAGTAGTTTTTAAGTTTATGGATTGAGGACTCCGCAGTTAAGTCCCTTAAGCTTGACAAACATTTGAACTATTTTGGTGTGTGACGGAGGTTACCTTGACTGCCACCAACGGTTTTCCCTCCTATTCCACTCTCGTATTATTCGCGGAAAGAAAGGTTAGAGGATGAATCATCTAACACTTGCACCGCAAATATTACGGAAACAGAAAGTGCGATTGATGTGCAATTTTCACAGAAATGTATTGGTAGTCAGGGGCTCATATTTTTAGCCAAAAAACAGATTGTAATATTACTTAGAGAGTGTATTTTTATGCAAACATACAGTTTTAAAATGGAACGATTCCTGTAGACATTAAGAAACTAAAAGTAGGGTGCACTAGAATATCAGTAGTGTTGGTTGCAGGATTCTAGTGTAAGTCGTTAACGAGATATCGTCTTTTGAAACGTTCCCACACCGACATCTGTCTGTGCCAGTCAATCCGCATAGTTGCTAGGTGCGATGATGTTATGTTTGCTTACAGCGTGCTTGTGTGTTCCTTGAGTGCACTGCGGCTCGCTAGTCAGTTAGCGTGTAACAGTCCAAGCGGTAGGTCGTGAGTGTACGATGGGTTTTACCAGTCCAGAAAAAGCCGACATGCTCGTGGTGTATGGAGAGTGTAAGAAGAATGCCGTTCGTTCTTGTACGGTGTAGGCGGCAAGATATCCCAAAATACGTCACCCATCTCGGCATTTATTCATCAACCTCTTCAACCAGTTTCGTGAACGTGGTAGTGTAACACCGAGACAACGTAACAGAAGGAAACAGGGGGAAACTGACGTTCTTGCTGCTGTTGCAGTTGATCCGCATGTCAGCTCCCGCGCAATCGCACGAGCAAATGGCATAAGTCAGGCACGTTTCCTACCATTCTCCATCGACATAGGTTCCATCCCTATCACATCTCTCTCCATCAAGAGGTGCATGGAAACAGATTTGAGAATCGTGTTAGGTTCTGTGGATGTATCTTGTTTACTGATGAAGCCACATTTACAAGTCCTGGCCAGGTAAACTGCAGAAACATGCACTATTGGTGTGCTGACAATCCGTTTTGGCTTCGAAAGGTGAACCATCAGCGGCCATGGAGTGTAAACATGTGGCGTGTACTAGTGAACCAGCAGCCTTCTAACAGATTATCTTCAAAGGAAGCTAGAATACGTTCCTCTGCAGACTAGGAGGAATCTATGGTACCAACATAATGGTTGTCCAGCCCATAGTGCACGAATCACTACAGCATGTCTTCATAGCTCCCAAATCGATGGATTGGACGCAGAAGACCTGTACCTTCCCCCTCCCCCCTCCACCGTTCCCCTAATTTGAAGCCTGTAGAATTTTTATGTGGGGAAAGCTGAAAGATGCTGTCTACAAGGACATACCAAACACACCTGATGATACGCAACAACGACGTATTACTGCAGCCTGCTCGGACATACCCGCTGAAATGCTAGCATGTGTGAAGCGGTCGTTCCATACCAGACTGACAGCGGGTATTTCTGCTGCCGGTGGTCATTTTGAACACAACCTGTGATGGTCATTTGTCGCGTTACTGGCTGGAATCTACTTGTGTTGTTCTTTAGTGTGTGTTACCACAGGTAAGTGTCGGTGTGGGAACGTGTCATACGATATCTCGTAAACGACTTGCACTAGAATCCTGCAACAAACACTAATGAAATTCTAGTGCACCCTACTTGTGGTTTCGTAATGTATAAAGGCTTTGTTCCATTTAAAAAACTGTATGTTTGCAAAAAAATATATTTCCTAAGTGGTATTACAATCTGTTTGTTTGCTTAAAATACTAGCTCCTGACTACCAATCCATTCTGTGAAAACCGCACATGAATCGCAACTTCCGTTTCCGCAATATTTGCTGTGCAACAGTTAGGTAATTCATCCTGTATATATTGTGCATAGCAACGGTCCCACAACAGTCCCCTGTGGCACACCTGACATCAATCTTTACTTCGGAACACTTCTCTCCATTGATAATGACATACAGCGTTCTGTTATCTAGCGAGAATTTACTTCGTTTCCTCACTTTTTTTCTATGATGCGTTTTATATCACAGGACATACTATACTGTATGACAAATTACGTTTGAAATTTAATCAGAAATTTGTCGTGTAGAATGTTTGCCGATTTGGCTCATTCCACTGCCGCGATGTGCTAAACGGAGATGGTCGGCGTGGTCCAGCGGTCCTCTCGATCGGATGGAATTTTGAAATTACTGCGCGCCCCACTGGATGGGCATCGGGATGAATGGCAGCCGTTCTTTTATATCTGCGAAATAATTAAATTTTGTTGTGCAATTATCCGCAAATGGCGGAGACCGCCGCCTTTGTTCTCACGATTGCTCTCCTCGTTTCCGCAGTTATTCCTGCTGGTATCGCCAGCGCAGTGGCCGTTAAAGCTATCAGTTCGGCGTTTCGAAATATACTACTAGTAGTTGCAAGTTACGTTATGATTTACGTATCAGTACTGTCCCACTTTGAATTGTTTTAAATCCAGTTGTAGAGGTCATTCGAGAAAATAGTTTTATTGACGACTAGCTATAAGTCAATGTCACACAACGAAAATTGAAAAAGGGCGCAGGAAAAGTGTCGCTCGTTCCAGTACAGAACACATTTACAAATACGGGACCCTGTAGGGATCGATTAATGAATTGCTTTTTCCTAACTTTCAGCCACTTGAATATAATTACACATTAGATTGAGACAGAAATTTAAAGCCGTTTTCTTACAAGTATTCTATACTCTCATTTTACTCCTCCTCAACAATTTCTCCTTCACAGTCTCTACCCTTTGCCCATATTCTCCAAATATGTTTCTACACACACTATGTTTGCCCACATCCTTCTATATCCTCCTCTCATTTGTGTCGGTCAATCTCTTCCTTTCCATGGTCTACGTTTCCAGCACCTCATCGCCTCTACGTCCATGTTCAGCTCTAGCTACTTAACGTTCTTCTGCTCTTCCTAGCAATTTCATTCTAGCCTTGCTCTAATTCAATCTCCTCTTCCTCCTCCTTTAGGTCCCTTCTCTCTCTCTCTCTCTCTCTCTCTCTCTCTCCATAACCTTTTAGACCTCTCTCTTCTCGCACACTGAAAGCTTATGACGTTTTTTATATTTTTCTTAGGATTTTTGTGTAGGCAATATTTCATTTTTATAGGAATACTAACTGAACCCCCGTTGCTTCGCATGCGTAGGCTGGTTGGTCTGCACCAGTTGTTTCTTTTTAATCCTGATGAAAAATCCATATCTTAAGTTTCGTAGTTATAGCTTGAAATTTGAGTTAACAGCACCATATTTTTGAAAATCAATTTTGTGCGTCACCTATTTTACCCCCTTATTTGTCGAATTGCAAAAAATTCCGAAACACGTGTCTTTTAAATTCCAACCCTGAATTGAAATCCGAAAGTTTGTAGTTCTAGCTTCAAAATTGCGTAAATAGCTACGTATTTTCAGAAAACGTTTCATCCCCTATTTCATCCTCTTACGGACGGAATATCGAAAAATCGCTTTTTAAATGACGTCTACAGAGTACGATCAACACCCTCCAAAAATTTCAAGTTTCTGTCTTCAGTGGTTTGGGCTGGGCGATGATGAGTCAGTCAGTCAGTCAATCGGGACACTTCCATTTATATATAGAGATTAACGTATTTATCAGCACGGGTATTTATATATGGGTAATTATTAGTGTACATATGCAGTTATCATAGTAGGAAATTAGCTTTTTCGGTCATAAAGAATATTTAAATGGAAAGTAAAGAAGTAAATAACAGCATGGAGGATGCAATAGTCTCTGATATATTCTCCATGTTGGGGTATATAAGGAAGATTGTTATAAAAAATCTGCTATTATTTCAGTTCGGAAGTGCGTTTTTAAGAAGTTTTAGGTTAAAGTTTTTTTTTCAGTTAGTTTGCGGCTGATGAAGATAGAACAGTCGAAATCAGATCGCGTCTGAGATCGATACGGAATAGCGGAGCAATGTGGCAAACATTATAAAACACGGACGGATTTTAATCAGATTATTTATGGAATTGAGTGACTTCAATAGAGACGAGAACTTTAATTTAGATCATCAAGGATGATTAGATATCATTTCATCATCAGTAATTTCATCTGAAGAGATAACTGTTAAAATACACGGCAGTGAACTTTTACTTATTGGTACAAACATTATTTCACGAGTATACCTATTGTGCGAACATTATCCGAACATTTAATATACGGAAATCTTGTTACGGAAATGTGTCATTGTGCAGTATTATTAATTTAGAATATGTAGAATATAAAATGACAGTGCATTCCGTTAAATAATAGAATTTAAACCGGAACGGAGCGAGAAATATGTTAATAAGCGTACAAAAGTTACTAAATGAATGTATCGCCAGGCAACGATAAGTAATATTTATTGTTATTTTTTATTTATTTGGTTATTTAACCTGACCAGATTAGGGCTTCTTATATATGATCAGGAACAACATAAACAAAGGATTTAATTACAAAAAACGCTGTATTAATAATATTAATAATAACAATATGTGATAATACTAATAATAATAATGATAATAATAACACAAAAATCAAAGTAATACAAATAATAACAAGAGATATTTACCTGGAGATAGATGTTTAACACATTTGAATTAAGTGTAATATAAACAGAAGGGGAAAGTTATTAGTGAAACATGAGAAGATTGAAAAATGACAGTGCCAATGGATGTGAGAAAGTGGAGATATATATGAATTGAGATCTCTGCTGATGAAAGGAAAGGGAAACATTAATGGGGGGAGGAGAAATTGACAACAGTGGGCTACAGACTGGCAAGTGGAGAAAAAGATGGCTATTGTGACAGAATATGGACCATTAGCTGTCTTTTAAAATTTTTATTTGATTTTATCTCTCTTAACTTTTGAAGAAGATTATTCCACAGAAAATGATTTAGAGAAGATTGCAGTGTTATGTGATGGTACAGAGAGAGTTTTATTTTGGCGAGAGCGTGTGTTTCTACTGTGCTGTTCAGATAGTAATATAATCGTTGAGGATAAGTAATGCAATGATTGGGAAAGCGATGCAGCAAACATAATGTATGATAGCTTCGACGCTTATCTGCACGTAGCCAAGATAACTGCTGGAATGCGGGACTGATATGGTCGTAGAAACGTAAGTTACAAACGTATCGGATACAAGAATTCATCGCCAGCTCCAGCCTACGTGAATTTTCGTGTGACAATCCTTGCAGAATAGCATGACCATAATCTAGATTGGGAAGTATTAGTGTCTCAACGAGCTTCTTTTTCAGCTGTAAAAGAAATGCTTTTTTGTATTTCTGCAGTGAATGAAGTGACACATATACCTTCTTACAGACTGTCGTTGTGTGCTCTGTCCAGTCCAAGGGCTGGTCAAGTATTACTTATAAGTTCTTTGCTGAATGAGAAAACCATATTTTTGTGTCGTTAAGTATTAAAGGTGAAAGAGTTTCCGCCGGCCGCGGTGGCCGAGGGGACTGAGGCGCTCCAGTCACGGTCTGCACGGTCACTACGGTCGGGGGTTCGAATCCCCCCTCGGGCATGGATATTTGTGCCGTCCTTAATCTTAGCTAGTTCATAAGTAGTTTGTAAGCTTAGGAACTGAAGACCCCGTAGTTAAGTCCCATAAGTTCTACAAACATTTGAAAATTTTGAACACAGTTTCAAGCCCATGCTATGTGCCCATCTTGATAGTGAAAGTAAGTCCGCGTTTACATGCTGGATGGCTGCGCTTAGGTTTTTAGGATTTTCACTGAGATATAATTGTAGGTCATCAGCGTATAGACGATATTTACAGTGGGACAGGACAGTGGACACATCATTAATATATAGTGAGAATAGTAAAGGCCTCAGTACATCTCTGACTAAATAATACAAACGAAATACGGACTAAAATTTTCTTGAATCAAGGCATAAAATTCGCAAAACGGAGAATTCTGATGAACTTTAATTCAGCGAAAAATCGTCTTGCCTTGTCCATCGAGTGTTATCCTTGAAAAATATAACTACATGGCTGGGCTTAAGTGCAGTGGAAAGGAAGGGAGGAGGGTCATAAGCTTTTACACTAACTCCCCTCGTCCCTTGCTTTGTATATCTCCTTCCCTTACTACTCTCCGGCCTTTATCTATAACCTCTCTACTCCTCCTTATAATGACACGGTTTCTTTTCCCCGATATTATCAGAGAACATTTTGTATTTTTATATTATTTCGGCATGTAAAAATTATTATCTCTCAATACCAGAGTAATAATTTAAGTACATCAATTTCAATTTTCTTTTAAGACAGAAAGTACTCTTGCTTTGTACATCGTAGCGATAGCATTTTGCAGACGGGAGCTGTACTATATTATTTTTATGTGGCCGCTGTTATGTACATTCAGGTAAATGTATGTGCTGTGTGCGTATCTTAAATTTATAAATAAACCCCGCCTCTCACTTAAATTCGCACTTATGAATTTTTATTAATAATTTTGCCCTATCCTCCCTCCGCCCATAATGTCTTTTTCAGCCTTGTTGAATCACCGCATCAATGGATGGCACCGTTTTTTTTTTTTTTTTTTTTTTTTTTTTTTGGTTAATATTTAATGGTGATATTTCGTGTAGCCTGCCAATCTTATTTCAAAATTTATTCCATAATATTATCATTTACCGGCAATAGAATCTGCAGTCGATTTTCTTGTGAATTTTTAGAAGTCCGATGTGTTTGACTTACGTAATATTCCTATCCGATTTATATCATGTCACTTATCTTACTTTACGGCTTGCTACACGCGTCGTAGTTTGATGTTGACGAACTGCCATCCACTGTTCGGCGAGTGGTTATCATATTATTAAAATTTCATTTACAGCCAAATTTCAACCACCGATGGATCTCTTGTTAAAGATAACTGCTCGTCGATTCTTTTTGTAATGTTCTGCCTGCACAATACTCCATCGTTAATTAGCTTGCCATTTCATTTAAATGCATTTAATAACTTTTCCAAATTGTTTTTTTCGAAATTTTGTGATTGGGATCTTTCATAGCTTCTAACTTCAAACCTCTTACTTCTGTAAATTTGTTAATTTCAAAAATTAATAGCCAGGCTGGAACATGATATCCTCTAAATCTGGAAATGCCTCCCTCACCAACTCCTCCTCTCCTCTCATCCTACCGTCACTCCCCGTCGAGTTCGATTTCCAATCACTATTTCTTGCAAGGCAGGTCGATAACTGAGGCTGGTACTATTCCTAACACTTACAGGACGGTGCCCGTACGCCGTAGGGGAGCGCTCGACAGGACGTTGCAGACGGCACCCGTAGGGCGTACTGGCGACAACATTCCTACCGTCTTACGCGCATTAAGCACTTTCGACGCGGGAAGTGAGAACTTACAAGATTACCCATGGTCACGCTTGCCACGTACCGTATAGACGCGTCCACTTGCAGAAGATGCATGCGCTGACGACCGAGTGGGGAACCCAGCTGACAAACGAAGCCAAGTCGCGAATTTGTTTGAGAATGTGTACATACCTCCTACTCAGAGGAACGTAGTTTTTCGATTGAGCATATACGAGGCGCGTCCAGAAAGTAAGTTCCGTTTGGTAATAAAATGAAATTGTACACAGATACAGAAGAAATTTTTATTGCACAAAATTCTACAACTCTTAAACTACTTTTCCACATAACTGCCGAAATTTTTCAGGCATTTCTCATAGCATAGCACCAGGTTTTGTATACCTTCTTCATAGAAATCTGCCGTCTGTGTCTTCAACCAGTTGGAAACAGTTTCTTTCAGCTCGTCGTCCATAGCGAGAGCACTAATTGTAAACCTACGGTTTTCCTGGATCTTGTCATCAATCGCGTGAACCAGTTATTCTGTAACCAAAGGTGGACGCCCATTTCGTTCTCCATCGTGCACATCACTACGCACGCCATTGAACTGTCGGACCCATCTTCTCACTATCGAATCACTCATCGCATTTAGTCCGTAAACATCGCAAATTTGCCGATAAATTTCACTTGGTTTCACTTTCCTTGCATTCAGAAACCGAATCACCGACCTGATTTCACAGGCGGTGGGATTTTCAATCAACGCCGACATTTCAAACAAGCACAACAAAGCGTACGTAACAGGCAGCGATCTCCAAATAGCACACGTTCTTCTCCTTGATACACATCGTCTACAGCGCATGTGTGGAACTGCAGTCGCAGCGCTGCAGCGGAGATAAATTGAAACGGAACTTACTTTCTGGACCCGCCTCGTATATCAGGAGCAGTAGTAAGCATTTTAGGTGATACTACAGAGGAATTGCATTAAAAATTTCTTATAACATGTGTACAATTTTTATTGAGTACAGAGATATAGCTGTTAACATGAAAGTCAAACAAAGTTAGAGCAAATGTAATTGAAGGCATTTTCACTGATTTATCCGTCGGTTCTTGGTAGTACATCATAATACTGACTTTGAAGTACAATTCTGTGTATGTTCTACACGTTCATTTCTACTTAGTTACCCGGTTTTCGACTTACTAGGCATACTCAGACTTTAAAGTAAGTCGAAAACCGGTTATTTAAATAAAAGTCGATATGATGATCTACCAAGAACCGACGAAAGAATCGTTCAAAATATCTAAATCTGCATGTGCTTTAAGTTTGTTTGTATTTCATGCCAAGAGCTGTATCTCTGCCCCAATAAAAATTTGAGACACGTTATGTGACATTTTAACTGCAAATCGTCTTTATTACCATCTTCTAATATATTTGCTATTTTTCCTGAAACATGCTGTAGTTTACAGATAAAATATTTGTTTTTGGTGAGCATTATTTGAAGAAGTTTTATGACAGTGAAAGGTTGTTCATCATATACATAGGCACCTCAAACCGCGCGGTCCGAAAATATGTAATCTCATTTTATAATGAGGACGTTTACACATGTGAGTGCACGAAAACAAATTAATGTTTTAATAATTTCAGTAATCACAATATATGTGACAGTCTCGAAAAGTGATCTTAACTCGGCGATTCATTTCCTTTAATTTGACAACAAAGCAAAAAGAGACGTGAAGCAGACTACTCGACAAACGCGTACCGTTTGAACGCTTCTTTGTAGGACGGTCTAATGCAAGGAAGGCTGCTGCTGACAACGACTTTTTGTGCATGTTGCACGTCTCGTATAGAAAGGGATTTAGCGTGTCTCTCGAGCAGTTTGCTCACGGTAGTTTGTTGTTCTTTCACTAGACGGCAGCGCTTTTTGCCTACCTCAACCTAGAGGCGATTTATTGCTGACTCAACACGGTGGCGATTGCGATAAGTCCGAGGCTGAAGTCAATTGTCGTTCTTTCGCGGGTGTTTACGAAAGTAGAAATGGCGCACAACAATCTCACAGAGTCCAAAATCCTAGATATTTATATATGCTGAGACTGGATCAGAAATTGAGGAATGTGACGTAGAAGATTCGTACCCTCTAGACGAAAGTACAAATGATGATAGATGTATGTGTATGTTTCGATTATTTGTCCCCACCTCCTAAATTTCCTTGAACATCTACGCATCCTATACACCTCCTGCAAAATAGAATCTCGTCACCCACTGGGCTCTCCTATCCTCCTGAATCCGGGCCTCTACCACGCCTTTACCAGCATGTTCCTTCCTCTCTCCACCTCAATACATCCTACACGAGGGTAACTTCCTTCAAATTCCTCCCCCGGATGACGCCCTCCGTCCTGACATATACCCTCCTATCAACCTTAGCCTTCCTTGTAGGTTAGTGCCACGTTCCTCACCACCCATCCTTTATCCTTCCTCCGCCTTTATCCCCGCGTCCCCCCCACTCCCTTGGAGTTCTTGGAGTCCTTCCATCCCATCCTATACCATCCCCGCCCCCTTCCCCTCCTTTTCTACCCCCCCCCCCCCCCGAACATTCCTTCCCTCCCCTCTCCACTGCTGTGTCGGTGGTTTTAAGTGTGCAGTGACTTCGTGCTTCGAGTGTACGTGTGTTTTTAAAACATCAGCAACCGCCGCACATGCAGAACATTGTGTTGTGTTGCCATGTGTTTTAAATGTGTCTCTCCGTCCCGCGTCATCGCTCCGTTTCCTTCAACATGAACGTTTTATCCACCGTGGTTTTTCGTGTTCTAAATATGTACATTCTGTCATCCTTGTCAGTCATTATCATTCCACCCATTTCTCTCACCGGGTATGTTTCTAAATTGTTCATATTTTGTCATTTTTTTTATTATTTTAAATCTTCTGTTTCCATATCTCTAAACTCTCGGCTGAAGAGCAGCATGTTCGCTGCTGCCAGCCTGCCCCATCTGTGGGTTTTAAAACACAATAAAGGAAAAAAAAAGATTATTTGTTAAGTCATTATTTTATTCCCGCGGTTTTTATTATAAGCAAAGTTGGCTATTTCATTTAGACGTGTGATTGTTTAGTACTGATGTTTGCATTTCTTTCTATGCATATAGTGGTACAGACCATCACTCACCACCTGTTCTGTCTGGACATGTGCGTGATGCTTAGGAAAAGGCGCAGGACTGGTCAGAAGTAGACGACCAGCCACAGCTGCCGCGCATTTTTCTGACGTCACTGAACAGTTTGAATATTTTAGTTACTTCTTTGATGACATCATAACTGGACAGAACAAGACTGAAACAAATCGTTATGCTGGCAGTACTGCAGCAGCAATGAAAAGTAAAGACAATCTAAAAATAAGCTCTGTATGGCACTGCGGTAAAGTTACAAGAAATATACTGATTTGGGCTTTGCGTCCCTCAGTGCTTCCAGGATTACAACATAAAAAATAATTATATTTGATCTCCAAAAAACTTTCTGTTACATGTATTTGTTTTTAGACTTCCCTGTACAATTTTCGTGAAAGTGCATACAGAAATAATTGTTTCACATAACAGACAGAGCTCGTAAAACTTCTCTTTCTCACGCCATTCGTGTTTTTTTGTTTATCTTTTTTTACGAATTATATCACTAGTATAAGTTGTACATTCTAAAATAAACTCTTTTTTTTCATATGCACATGTTTTTACCTTTAAAATGACGCAAAAACGTATTCCTCTCACATTTCTGTACTTTACAGTTCACAGCCAAGTCCCGGGTGTGAATCGGGCAGTGTTACAATTGCTTGTCAGCGCACGTGTTGTGCAGGGCAGCCTATGGTGTGGCAGCTGCTTTTTGCCCACAACGCCGCTTCGATGGGAGATATATGCGTTTGTAGTCTATAATGCTTCATTTTGTAGAAAATGATGTTACAAATACGGTATTGTACAGTGTTGCTGTTATTGAAATCCCTCTAGAAAAAGAGGGATCAGTGTTTGAGCAAACGGGCCACGGACACATGATCCAGGAGTGGAGGTTCAAATGTTCAAATGTTTGTTAAACTTAAGGGACTTAACTGCGGGATCATCAGACACTAAACTTAAAAACTACTTATGAACTACCTTACACTAAGGATGACACAAACAAGTATGCCCAAGGGAAGGGGGGATTCGAATCCTCGACCGTAGCGGCAGTGCAGACTGTGACTGTCGCGCCGCAGACCACTCGGCCACTGTGACCGACGGATTGGAGGTAACGGGCTAAACGGAAGCTAACGTAAGGAAGTCTTAGGATCTAAAATACATTAATAATTACTTTAAAATATATACGTAAATTGATGAAATACGTAAACTATCTGTGTTTACCCATACCAGTCATGCCTGTCCTTAAATGAGGGGAAAAATCACCCTCTTAGGTCACTTGCAAAATAAAATTCTGTCTTTCGTTGTTAAAAAAAGTCTTTCAAACAGCCACTCATCGCCAGTTTTACAAATACAAAATCTCACAGATCTAAACTGGAGAGAAAATTCGCCTTATAAAAGGCACGGTTTCTTGCATAATGCGAATTTTCTCTCTGGTTTATAATAACACGAAAGGAAGAGAGAGGATCTCCACAATCTCAACATGATCATTTCACAGAACTGCTTAGATTATAATAATGGCAATTAGCCTGATTCTTAGAACACACTGAAAGTACTTTTATTTTACAGAAGAGCACAATAATTTAATTGCCTCTTCATTAGCATCTTACAACAACTCTGTTTTGCTACATTGATTGGGAGAGTCTTTAAATCGGCTACTTATAGGCAGCATTACTAAAAAAATTTCGCGGAAGTACATAGATTAGAGGAAAGGCAATTAAGCCGCTTCTCAGCAGGGGCGCCGACTTTTCAAAATCGTTGTGGGTGCTCGAGGTTTCACTTCTCATTACCTCTTGGCTCACAAGGTTCAAAGAATGGGCAAAGCAGTGCTCGTGGCTAAATTTCTCTGTTGTTTGCTTTGCAATCTAGAAAAACTGCCAGTCATGTTTGTCGCTCTGTCAGTACTAATATGTGTCGATGATTTGCTACCTGGAGAAAAACGAGAGAGAACGTCCTCTAATATTATTAACAGTACTTCCGCTGCGATAGATTCAGTATTATAGAAAACGAAAAAAGAAATGAAAAATAATTTATTTGAAAATTATCACCATTTGGTACGTTCATGAAATTTTACCTTAGTTTAAAACGAAACAGACACTTGAAGAATGTTACAATTTCGTTCCTCATTTGCCTCTCAGACAAACGAAACCCTTTCATAAACGCTTTGATTTGGTACATCATGTCTGTTATTACATGCTCTTTGCCCTGCAATGATTAATTTCTTAATGTGAATAGTTATGTGACTATGGAACGCTAGATTTAATTATCCAGTTTGTATCTATTCCACAATGCACTTTCCTCCTTTCATTTATAGAGACATAGTAGATGAAAACCCGGCGTTGCTCGGGTATTTATTTATTTATTTATTCCTACCATTTTTCAGGTATATATTCATTTGTATAAGGGCTGTATATCTGTAACATCTCTTGGGAATACAATTAGTAGTAAGGAAGTAATAGATTAAAAATTGCTGCGTGATGTGGCGCTTTTCCATGAACGTTACTTTTTATGTGCTCATATCTCATGAACTATGTGTCGTATTGTGATACAATTTATAAGGTACATTCAACTAGATGTGTATATACTTTCTGTAAAATTTCCTACAGCTACAATTTGTATTGTAGAAATTAAAAATTCGAACGTCATACTGAATGCCGTAGGTTTAGTCCATGAACAGCGGAACGTTACTGTTTAAGTGATCATACCTCTTGAACTACGTGTCGTACTGTGATACAATTTAGAACGTACATTCAACTATATGCGTGTATACACTCTGTAAAACGTCTTACGACTGCAATTTGTAGTGTACAAATTATAAATTGTAACGTCATACCGAATGCCGTAGTTTTCCATAAACGGCGGAAAAGTAGTAAGCGATAAACTTTTTTCCTTTCATCATTTTGGTATAGTTGTCAGCCAGAAAAAGTTTCCTAAAGGTGTGAAATTATGTTTAAAGTTTGTTCCAAGTCGCTAAGTATTGTCATTCTCATAGAGCGTATTTATAAAGTCTAGCCGCATTAGGTGGCAGTTTTTGTGCGATTCCATTTAGTTTGAACCATGTGATTCTTAATCCTGCATCAATTACTACCTCACGGTAAGGAATGTGTGTACCAAATTTGGTTGAAATCGGTCCAATGATTTAGGAGAAAATGAACAGCATTGCCGCAAAATGCAGCATTTTTTTCGAGCATCTCATTGTTTATGACGTCATATCTCGTGAATTGTGCATCGTACGAGATTCTTACACTTACGGCGACCGACCTCATGGATTGAAGCTTACGTGTACAAAATTTCATAAGGATTGGAACAAAACAGTAGATTTGAATGCAACACGTACAAACATACGGGCACTCTGCTTTATATATTAAACTAGTTGAAAACCCGGCGTAGCCCGGGTATTTATCTATTTATTCCTGCCATTTCTCAGGTATATATTCATTTGTATAAGAGCTGTATAACTGTAAATTCTCTTGGGAATGCAATTGGTAGAAATGAAGTAATACATTAAAAAGTAGTGCGTGATGGGGCAGTTTTCCGTGAAAGTTACTGTTTATGTGTTCATATCTCATTAATTACGTGTCGTATTTTGATACAATTTAGATGGTACACTCAACTATATGCGTGTATATTGTCTGTAAAATTTCCTGCAGCTACAAGTTTTAGTGTAAAAATTATAAATTGTGACGTCATACGGACAGCTGTAGTTTTAGTCCATGAACAGTGGAACGTTACTGTTTATGTGCTCATTTCTCATGAACTAGGTGTCGGAATGTGATATAATTTAGAAGCTTCATTCAACTTTATATGTGTATACTCTCTGTGAAATTTCCTGTCGCTGTAATTTGTAGTGTTCAAATTATAAATTGTAACGTCATACCGAGAGCCGTAGTTTTATTCCATAAACAGCGGAAAAGTAGTAAGCGAGAAACTTTTTTCCCTTCATCATTTTACTATGGTTGCCAGCGACAAAAAGTTTAATAAAGGTTTGAAATTATGTTTAAAGTTTGTTGCAAATGGCTAAGTACTGTCATTCTCATACAGTGTATTTCGAAATCTCGCCGTATTATAAGGCATTTTTTGCGATTTCTATTGGTTATTACGTAATATCTTTTGAACCATGTGTCGTATATGATTCTTAACCCTGCAGCAATTGTACCTCATGATAACGAATGTGTGTACCAAATTTGGTTGAAATCGGTCCAGTAATTTAGGAGAAAATGAGCAGTATTGTCGCTAAATGCAGCAGCTTTCCGCGCATCTCATTGTTTATGACGTCATATCTGGTGAACTATGTATCGTACGTGATTCTTACACTTACGGCGACCGTTCTCATGGATTGAAGCTTACGTGTGAAAAATTTCATAAAGATTGGAACAAAATTGTAGATTTCTATGCAACACGTACAAATATACGGACGCTCTGATTTATATATTAGATTTCCTCATGACTGACAAATTAAATTTGAAAAGTTTTTTCATGACTAAGTCAACGAACTGAACTGAGCTAAAAAATGACAGGAATAAATAAATAAATACCCGGGCAATGCCGGGTTTTCAGCTAGTAGATGATAATATGATTGATGAGGTAATTACGTCTACTACCTTCGACATAATACAGAAGAAAGCTGACACTAATTACTCACGACACAGGAACTACAGGGAAGTAACGAAAGAGGTAATGATAATTGTCCACTTTCGGAATATTGTTACATTTGTTATATTTATGCGCCGAAGGTAATTGATATAGTAATTCAGATATTAACAAATGTGATATTTCTACGTGTACATTAAACTATTATTGTCATTACGATCACTTAGTAGCTCTATTCTAGGTTTGTAACTCGTAATACACAGTGGTAGCAAATCTGCACCGCGCTGCTGCTGCAGTTACAATAATTGGTGGTGCCGCCCGAGGGTTAAGAACAGACGCCAGTTACAGTTACGCAACATGAGGCTACACAGCAGCTCAAGAACCTTTGAACCCTTAACTCATTAGGGCCTTAGCTGTTTCCGCCGAGCATACGGTGGGTTAGGAGGCCGTCTAATCCCCGCACCTGCGCTACTGTGCTTTCAGGCGCCGGGCCGCAACCCGCGTAGCCCCTCACTCGGGTGGCTTGGTCCGGTGCTGGATATTTCTGTAGCGAGGGCGGTCGCGGCTGTGTCGCCTTCGGACAAATAGAATATTTTTAATAATGATTTTGCAGCCAAGATCGCATTTTTCATTTATTAAGTTACCGGTTTCGGCGTGCTCGACGCCATCTTCAGACCTGTCGTATTTTACATAACTTCACGACATTTATTATATACTAAAAGACTACATTCACGTTGAGGTAACTTAATAAATGAAAAATGCGATCTTGGCTGCAAAATCATTACTAAACAATTATAGATCGCCCCATTGAACTATGAGTTCCTTATATAGAATATTTTTGTTTTTATGCTACGTGAAGTTCAGAACTGAAACAACAATCAGCCAAAGCCAGTCGACGCCACATTCAAAACTTCTCGAGAAAATCGACTTTGAAGGTTTGCAAGTACATGCAGGTACATGTAAGTGCCACTATTGAAAATAGTAGAAGCATCTCTCGCTGTAGCTTAAGTGGTAGCGTCTTTACTTTACAGTTTTGGGCTCCGTGCTTCGAATTACGTGGTGTCAAGGTTTTTCTTTATTATTCAATCTTCATTCGTTGTGTTCGTATACTGACACCTTTTTAATATCTAATGGTAATTTTTACCAAAAATGCACATATTTTTATTTATTCGTACTATTCTGTCTAATATATAAAGCAGAGAGTCCGTATGTTTGTACGTTTTGCATACAAATCTACATCTTTAATCCAATCTTTCTCAAATTTTCAGTCCATGAGAACGGTCCCCGTAAGTTTAAGAACCACATACGATATATATTTCACGAGATATGACGTCAAAAACAATGAGATG
The DNA here is from genome assembly GCA_026315105.1 of Locusta migratoria. Classification (NCBI taxonomy): domain Eukaryota; kingdom Metazoa; phylum Arthropoda; class Insecta; order Orthoptera; family Acrididae; genus Locusta; species Locusta migratoria. The sequence continues at coordinate 35,231,706 of CM048750.1, read as the reverse complement.
TGCGAAAAACTGCTGCATTTTGCGAGAATGCTGCTCATTTTCTCCTAAAGCATTGGACCGATTTCAACCAAATTTGATACACATATTCCTTACCGTGAGGTAACAATTTCTGCATGGTTAAGAATCACATATGGCACATGTTCAAAAGATATTACGTCATATCCAATAGAAATCGCAAAAAATGCCATATAATGCGGAGAGACTTTCGAAATACACTGTATGAGAATGACAGTACTTAGCGACTTGCAAAAAACTTTAAACATAATTTCAAACCTTCATTAAACTTTTTCTCGCTGGCAACCTTAGTGAAATGATGAAAGGGAAAAAGTTTCTCGCTTACTACTTTTCCGTTGTTTATGGAGTAGAACTACGGCTCTCGGTATGACGTTACAATTGATAATTTGAACACTACAAATTGTAGCAACAGGAAATTTTCAGACAGTATACACATATAGAGTTGAATGTACCTTCTAAATTGTATCACATTCCGACACGTAGTTCATGAGATATGAGAACGTAAACAGTAACATTCCGCTGTTCATGGACTAAAACTCCGGCTTTTCGTATGACTTTACAATTGATAATTTCTACACTATAAATTGTAGCTGCAATAAATTTTACTGGAGGTATACATGCATAAAGTCGAGTATACCTTCTAAATTGCATCACAGTACGACAAGTAGTTCATGACATATGAGCACATAAATAATAATGGAAAACCGTATCAGCACGCACCAAGTTTTAATCTATTACTTATTTACTACTAAGTATATTCCCAGCAGATTTTACAGTCCTACAGCCCTTATACAAATGAATATATACCTGAAAAATGGCAGGAATAAATAAATAAATTCCCGGACAACGCCGGGTTTTCAGCTAGTATTTTTTATTCGTTGTGTTCGTATGCTGACACACTTTCAATATCCAATGGTAATTTTTACGAAAAATGAACAAATTTTTAATTATTCGTACTGTTCTATGTTTTATAATGGGTTGTTAATAACGATGGTTCGAATAAAAAAATAATAATTTACATCTTTTTTACAGTTCACTATTACTTGACGACAGTTGTCTTTGGTTATTCAGTTTGTGAAGAACTTTGAGCCTGTTTTCGGAAAGCCATCTCCATAGCTGCTAATGGCTTTCCAAGCAGCTAACCTACTGAACCATAGTTTTAGGTGACGACAAAGTGTTCAGTTCGTCTACATATACATAAACAAGAACTGACACAACACGTGGCATTAAGGATCTCAAAATGTTTTATATAACTGAATTTGAAATAGTGTAATTTTGTTTACACCCTTCATGAAGTTACTCCCCGCACTCCATGCCGTGAAAGGTATTATTTTCCTGTTTTATATTGCTTATCACCGTGGCATGTGTGAGATCACATCGAAATGAAGGATTTTAATTCAAATTTTTCAGTATTGCCACAAATATTAAATTTGCCTTGATTTTGGTGTTATCTTATTTTTAATTTAAATCGTCATTATTGACGACCTTTTATAAAATATAGAAAGTTACGAATAAACAAGGTTACGAGCATTGTTCTAAAAAATTACCATTAGATATTAAAATGATGCAATTATTTGCAAACAACAACAAAAATTAAAAAAAACTGTCACTGGTTACGACGGTGGACGCTACCACCTCCGCTACAGAGACATACGCATAAGTTATTTTAATTACTGCTACTTCCATGTACTTATAAAATTTTAATTACATTTTCTCGACAATTTTTTTAGTTGTGTCAAATCGCTTAATCTGATTGTTATTTAAATTCTGATCTTCACGTACTCCATATACATATATATAATCTAAAATCCGATACCATTGTGTCTCCTTGTGAGTGTAACACGGACACACAGTGTACCCTTCTTCCTTCATGGCAGAAGAATTACTGCAGATTAATTACTGAACATCCAGTACGTGCGTGAAAAATGCTTTGAGTCTTCAACAATTTACACGTATACTGCCAGGTCGTCGACAACCGCCGATATTTCAACAGGAGCAAACCCAGCATTCTCAAGGCACCACTGCACTCAAGGAAGCAATTTGCAAGCGAATTCAAGGAAGATAATACACACAGTACAAGTAACTGCAGAGTCAAAACAACCAAAGATGACCAAACATCAAAAATATCGATAGTAACTATTAATCAACAGGTAAGGCAGCATTAATTCTGTCCCTCTGTTTTTTGACGAGAGACAGTGCCGGATTCCAAGCAGAATTTAATTTCAATACCTTCCTTAATAACACTATTCCAATAGGTGGACGTGCACGCGAGAATCTCAGTGTTCTTATATTCCGTAGGATGAGCAGTGCGAAGACAATGTTCTGCAACAGCGGATTAGTTTGGCTGTTGTAATCGTGTGTTACTTTTGTGTTCAATACACCGGCCTTCCACAGTCCTAATTGAGCAATATATGACATACCTCAACTGAAAGGAATACGATAGACACCTGCCTTACGCAGACCAAGATCATTCATTAGGGAACCCAGCAAGGGTGGTCGAAAAAACATTTCACATCATATTTCCGCAAACTAAGACCAATATTGTTGGAAATGCTTCCTGCGTAATGCAAAAAGGCCATAGATCTAGGTGCCACTTCATTACTATCGTCATTCACCCGTTGCACAGAAGGCAGCATTCCCGTAAGTTGTTTGAAAATTCTTTATGACGGGAAACGTTAAGGTTTCAGATTTATTATGCGTCATTCCACGTCAAATACACTCCTGCCCATTAAAATTGCTACACCACGAAGATGACGGACTACAGACGCGAAATTTATCCAATAGAAAGAAGATGCTGCGATATACAAATGATTAGCTTTTCAGAGCATTCATACAAGGTTGGTGCCAGTGGCGACACCTACAACGTACTGACCGATTTCTCATACACAAACAGCAGTCGACCGGCGTTGCCTGGTGAAACGTTGTTGTGATGCCTTGTGTAAGGGGGAGATATGCGTACCACCACTTTCCGACTTTGATAAAGTCGAATTGTAGCCTATCGAGATTACGGTTTACCGTATCGTGACACTGCTGCTCGCGTTGGTCGCGATCCAATGACTGTTAGCAGAATACAGAATCGGCGGGTTCAGGAGGACAATACGGAACGACGTGCTGGATCCCAACGGCCTCGTATCACTAGCAGTCCATATGAGAGGCATTTTATCAGTGTGGCTGCAACGGTTCGTTCTGCCACGTCTCGATCTCTAAGTCAACAGATGGGAACGTTTGCAAGACAACAACCAACTGCACGAACAGTTCGACGACGATAGCAACAGCATGGACCATCATCTCGGAGACCATAGCTGCGGTTACCCTTGACACTGCATCAAAGACTGGAGAGCCTGCGATGGTGTGCGCAACGACGAACCTGGGTGCACGAATGGCAAAACATTTTTTCGGATGAATTCAGGTTCTGTTTACAGCATCATGATGGTCGTATCCGTGCTTGGAGACAACGCAGTGAACGCACGTTGGAAGCGTATATTCGTCATCGCCATACAGGCGTATCATTCGGCGTGATGGTATGGGGTGCCATTGGTTATACGTCTCAGTCACCTCTTGTTCGCATCGACGGCACTTTGAACAGTGGCCGTTACATTTCAGATGTGTTACGACCCTTGGCTCTACCATTCATTCGATATCTGCGAAACCTTACATTTCAGCAGGATAATGCACGGCCGCATGTTGCAGGTCTTGTACGAGCCTTTCTGGATACGTAAAATGTTCGACTGCTACTCTGGCCAGCACATTCTCCTGATCTTTCACCAACTGAAAACGTCTGTTCAATGGTGGCCGAGATCGGGGTTTTCACAATACGCCAGTCACTACTCTTGATGAACTGTGGTATTATGTTGAAGCTGTATGGGCATCTGTACCTGTACCCGCCATCCAAGCTCTGTTTTACGCAATGCCCAGGCGTGTCAAGGTCGTTATTATGGCCAGAGGTGGTTGTTCTGGGTACTGATTTCTGACGATCTAAGCACCAAAATTGCGTGAAAATGTAATGACATCTCAGCTCTAGTATATTTGTCCAATGAATACCCGTTTATCATCTGCGTTTCTTCCTGGCGTAGCAATTTTAGTGGCCAGTAGTGTAAATAAATTTCGGAATATTTTCCACATCGACTAAAAGGTATTTAGAAGTAATTTTATATGAGATTTCTCATACATTCATTATGTATATTGGCGAAGTTTAACAAACGTGTATGTGAAACTGGATGCAATATAATCACTTGTTTGACTTGATGCCCGACGTTGCGCAGAGTGCTTGTAATTTCTGGGGAATTTTAACTGTTATATCTCGGTTAATATTTTGTTAAAATATTGTACATCTATATTCGTTATCTAAAGAATAACAAAGACAAAAAATTACGGGCCAATTTCAGCCGAAAATGTTAAACAAATTTGCCATAAAAATTGTCGCCGTAAAAAAATTTCAAAGTTCTGCTTCTTATATACGAGAGACTGAAAGTATGACGAAAGTGAAACTTGGTATGTAGTAACCTAACAACAAAATGTTTTCAAATATAAATATTTATGTATATAACAGTTGCCCATACCGAGTACATTTAGTTCAAATTTGCGCATCAAGCCATTCAAGCGACTATATCTCAGTATTATTTTGACGCTCATTAAACATTTCTAATATTCACACCTTCTGAATATATTTTCTATCCTTCTTTTTGAACCGGCATTGGTGAATTAAAAATGTATTTTTATTTGTTTTTGTTACGTTTTTATAATTTTTTCTTTCGTTTTCAATTGTGTTTTTTTTTTCTGATAGCATTGTTGTATTCGTACTTTCGAAATTCGTGATTTTCCAAACAGGTCGATGAACAATGGTATCTTGCAAGTTTTGTATTCGAACCTGTTTTCTCGATGCACTTTCTGTTTCAAAAATGTTTCAAATGTTTGTATAGCTTATGAGACTTAAGTACGGGGTCATCAGTCCCTAAACTTACAAACTAGCTAATACTAAGGACGGCACAAATATCCATGCCCGAGGGGGGATTCGAACCCCCGACCGTAGTGGCCTTGCAGACCGTGACTGGAGCGCCTCAGTCCCCTCGGCCACCGCGTCCGGCTTTCTGTTTCCAGCATACAATACATCGACGAGTTATCGTAGTTTTCTTGCATTGGTCACTTGCTATAATGTTTGGAAAATGCCTTCCAACAAACCTTAGAGGATTATCATCACAACTGTTTCCCTTGCCAGCTTTTCTGCACTCTGATGCATACGTTTGCATGATTTCCCTGATCAGCGACACCTGAAAATCTGCTAGAGAGTAATTACGACCTGTTAGTGACCTATGTAGGACATGAAAATTTAAAACACACAGATCGTGAACATAGAAAAAGATTTCAAACTACTTCATTGTTTTCCGCATAAATCCAACAGAGCTAAGCACCATAACAGAACGGTCAATTGCTCATATATTCAAGTTATAATCTACAATCCTTTGTGGTTTCTTAATTTTCTTTTCAGCATGCCTATGTTCTTTCTCTTTTCAACCATTCTTTTGGGTTAACATGTGGTCAACATCCACAATTTTATTTTGTCGTACCATTTTATAGCAAGCATTGTATTAGTACACATAAAGTGAATATCTCCTCGCTTCAATTTCTTGTGAAGTTTAGGCATCTCGCGTCTGTTCTTGCGGACATTATCACTTGCGTTCGTCCCACGACTGTCAGACCAAGAAAACAGGTCTATGTTGTGTACCAATTATCGACGTAGAGGGTATGTCTACGTTCTGAATAGGGCTTCATAAGTGTAACCACAAGGTCACCACTTTTCTGTAAATTATGGAACTCAGTTTATGATTATGTCCCTGTATAAACAAGGAAATCTAAAATATAACCAGTCTTCCAATCACATGACACAAATGTCTTTGCCGGCCGCGCTGGCCGAGGGGACTGCGGCGCGCCAATCACGGTCCGCACGGCCACTACGGTCGGGTGTTCTAATCCCCCCTCGGGCATGATAACCTATAATTTATTACCAGAATGAAACTTCACTCTGCAGCGGAGTGTGCGCTGATATGAAACTTCCTGGCAGATTAAAATTGTGTGCCGGAATCGGGACTCGAACCTGGGACCTTTGCTTTTCGCGGGCAAGCGCACTACCGACTGTGCTATCCCGACACGACTCACGATGCCGCCTCACAACTCTACTTCCGCCAGTACCTCGCCTCCTACTTTCCAAACTTCACAGAAGTTCTCCTTCAAACACGCAAGACTAGCACTCCTGGAAGAAAGGATATGGTGGAGACATGGCTTAGCCACAGCCTAAGGGATGTTTCCAGAATGAAACTTCACTCTGCAGCGGAGTGTGCGCTGATATGAAACTTCCTGGCAGATTATCTGCCAGGAAGTTTCATATCAGCGCACACTCCGCTGCAGAGTGAAGTTTCATTCTTTATCTGCCAGGAAGTTTCATATCAGCGCACACTCCGCTGCAGAGTGAAGTTTCATTCTGGAAACATCCCTTAGGCTGTGGCTAAGCCATGTCTCCACCATATCCTTTCTTCCAGGAGTGCTAGTCTTGCGTGTTTGCAGGAGAACTTCTGTGAAGTTTGGAAAGTAGGAGGCGAGGTACTGGCGGAAGTAGAGTTGTGAGGCGGCATCGTCAGTCGTGTCGGGATAGCACAGTCAGTAGTGCGCTTGTCCGCGAAAGGCAAAGGTCCCAGGTTCGAGTCCCGGTTCCAGCACACCATTTTAATCTGCCAGGAAGTATTATAATTTATTAATTGATAATATTTAATAATAAGCTTCGTACCAGCTATTTTTTATTACGTTATGGTACATTTTTTTTAGATTATATAATTATTTTGGGTTTTTTATTAAGATGTTAAATTTAATTTTTAAAGTTTTGTAATAATGATGGAATTAGTATAATTATTTTGTTTTTATATTACTTTTTTATGAATTTATTATAAGGACCCAGGCAATATAATTTTCCGCCTGTTTATCAAAAACATGTCTTCTTGATAATATTTTGAAGTCTTACCTGCTCACTGATTAATTTAAAGGGCCGCGGTATTGATATTTGTGCCGTCCTTAGTATTAGCTAGTTCATAAGTAGTTTGTGAGTTTAGGGACTGATGACCCCGTAGTTAAGTCCCATAAGCTCTACAAACATTTGAACAAATGTCTTTATTCCGAATCGACTTCCTTTTGAAGGAAGGAATTGTTTGAAAGATAAGCGTCCTTTGAATAATAACAAACTTTCATCATCTCAGAGTTTCTGATGTGGATTAAATGCAAGACGGAAAGCTTATCGCACTTTATCGATTATGTTCCCAGTTTTGAACAATCTTTCTACTTCAGTATTGACTGAAAAGTAGCATTCTCAGCAGTATCAAAACGCGGTCTCTTGACGTGAGTTCACTAAAAATTAGAGTATTTAGAAAAACATCTCTGGTCCAGTATTCGCTAATTTTCAGTTTTTCACGCTAGGCATCATGAGACAACTTCTTCATATCCATTATCTTTCCCGCTTTCATAGTCGAGAATGCACTGATTCTGGAGTATTCTCGTTGGTCAATAAATAAAACCGATTCGTTTCGTAAGCTATACATTTCATCAGTTCTTCTGTAAAGAATAACATGAATACTGACAGAATACTTGGCTCATTTCCTATTTGATGCCCCTGCCCCGACAGCGCATCATCAAACGCGTGATTTACTGGACAATAATCATTTTCTTTCCAGTCCAATTCATCACTGAGACGTGATTTCATCGTAGGAATTTTACTATCACCCCTGGGATTATTCAGATTCAAAACAACTAACGTCTGTTACTGAAACATGAGACTGCACTGACACCCCTGGCGTAGTGGACAGTTTATTACTACAGGTTTGAGATTCTGTGGAAGAGCTATCGCTTTCGCCAAAATCAAATAGTTCACTTTCCCTGTCGCTTCTTATAAGAAACTCCATGATTTCTTCATCAGTACATCCACAACGTCTGGCCACTTTCTTTGAGAAATACAGGACGCGAAGAACACTGATATAAATTGTGAAGACTGTGTTCTATGGTGTAAAGCCAAGTTTTAATAGACGAATAATCGGACGACAAACTAACGGCCAACGGCCACACCTATGAAAAGCTACGGAGACATGGGGCGGTAAAGCCCCAGTGCGACTTAACTCGTCAACAGCACTCATGTAGCGGCGCGGTTATTCTTGTCATCAGTGCTCAGAGGCCGGGAGACCACTACGGATAATTCGTCAACAGCGCTCAAGGGAAAGCCAGCGTCCGCGACTAAACTCGTCATCAGCACCCAGGGAGCGAGTAACCCATCAACAGCAGCATAGGGTTAAGGCAAACTTTTATACTTATGCTAGTGCCGCAGTGATCGATCAATGAATTTACAGTTAGCGGCCAAGCAAGTAATTGCGCGGCTCTGAACAGGACTCTTCTAGAGATTATACTCGAGTATTTCAGTTCATCGCAGATTAACAGAAGTTACTTTAGCCACTTGCACGATACTCTACTTCTCCCAACACGACTTCAAAATGATGACCATTACAAAATCTTTCTAAATGTAGCCTAAGCAAATTAATAATCTCAGTGTTTACGAGTTACACGTTAAAGAACGCCGGAACCTTGGCACATTACTCATAAACAGTTTAGTAAGAATCACCAAGCAGCACAAACCTAGAGCCCCTTGTATTAACAAAAGCACAATTTCAAAGAGTGCAAGTAAACATATCAGAACTCTTGATACTAACCGATGATCAGCTCGCTCCACGTTTGTTAGTGACCTTACGCGAACACACACACACTCTCTCTCACACACACACACAGGGTTTCAGACAATCCGCCAGAGATCAGTAACCAGTTTCCCTCATATACAGTCGCACCATTACATACCCTACCACACTTAAACGACATACATGAATCACACAGTCCATCAGTACACTACTAGGCCTATTTATGTTAGGTAGATGTCCAATCGTGTCTGAAGTATAGCTCATAAACATTCTAAATGTAGCACAATAAGTAAATTACTTATTCATCCCTAAACTGCTACATTCTAATACAATCGCCGAAGGTGCTGAGGATAATCATGCCTCCTGTACGTGAGACCGTAAGTTGCGTCCAAAGTTTTCTTTTTCTATATGCACAACGTCGCTGGATAAGCTACATCGTTTCTGGAGAATCAAATTTTCAGAACTCCACCTGATTCTTCTTTACCATTTCGTGATTGACAGCTCAAGCATACAAATCCACGGAAGGGTAAACTTCCAGTGACACACGCTACTTCAGAGACAGGAAGTACACTGCTACAGGGTAAACTAGGAAAGAGTGACATTGACACTGACATCATTCTCAATGCCCACAATTTCAACGGCCTTCCAGCCAGCTTCTGCCACAATGTGACGATAACTGCCTCTGACTGCACTGTCCAACCTGATTCTCAACGCTTGCAGTACCAGTGTTGCCAATCCCGCGAACAACGACCCAGAATATGCTGACGTAAGGCGAGAGGAACACCGGCTTCACCATTTTACTAAATATAAGAATGTCACACGAACCCTTCACAGCAGGGCAGTAATTGTAAATAACTCTTCAGGATGGAAAATAAGCTCCCGACAGAAATTCACCTTCCACTCTTGTGGATGTGCACTCTATTGTTTCACCCAACATTCGACGGCGGCTCCACTACCAAGTGCTAGTAAACAACCAAACACACCCATTTGTGGTATTACAGATAAAGGAGTTATGTATTGCACAATTCTTATTAGCGAGTACCGATAGGAAGGTCGCACCTTCAACCGATGTGTCACCATCCCCTTACCGGTCAGTCCTGGCTTCCAGTCAACTCTCCGTGGAGCACCCTCTGGCAGTCAGCGACGATGCCCGACACGAAGAACCTCTCTGATCAGAAGATCAACTCGCGCCAAACCAAAAGACAGTAACAGTTATTTCAAGAGATGATTAATGAAAAGTTTCAAACATACCGTACTTATTTTAACATCACTGCATTACTGATGGAGGTGTACTAGTGGGAAGCTTTGGGGCGAAGAAAATGTGTTTAGTAAAGGTTGACCAGGTATGATGCTGGTTGCGTTCGAGGTATTCGGGTTGTAAGGAGTCGAGTTCTCCTCACTTTCATTTCGTGCATATCCCAACCTTAGAATCGCATTCTACTCATCAAGATGAATCATTTGAATATACACTCAATGGGTTATGAGCATTTTAAGGATAATAATTACAGTTTAATATACAAATTACGAGTACATGTCGCAAGTGCGACAAGATATTTAAATCGAGGCTGGAGCTCTTACCCGTTGACACACACCCGAGCATTTAATGTCTTTGTGAAGCCGGTCACTTCAGCGCTATGAGACGGGCGACCAGACGAGGCAGATGTCGGAGGACAATAGGTTCCTCGCTCCACTGTGCCGCCTCGGGCGATCTCTGGAATGAAACCCACTTAAAAATCCCCCTCCCACTCGGGGAATACTGACCCTTGAAATATTTTTAAAGGAGAGACACAGTAGAATTTGGAACTGAACATGTTTACTCGCAATTTTTAGCCGGAGGCATAAAGCCAGACAAAATTCTGACGCAGCTCCAAATTGTCGCCAGCAAGATGGATAGAGGAGCCTAAACGAGACATTAGCCGACTCGCTATTGGCCTGCGAACCATACGGCGTTTTGAGACGCACCATCTGATTGTCAGGCTAGGCACTGACATGGAAACCCTAGCGGCATCGCCTGATATACACAGAAGAACGAGCGAAGTTAAGAGTCTCTTTCTCGCTCACACCGGCTGTGCGGCACTTTGCAGACAGGGTCGCGGTACGACTCTTTCGCAGAAACTTCTTGTGTGGAGAGGCGATGAAGACTCCTGTACAGTATTGTCCTCCTTCGACGACGCAGAGAATACCGCGCTCCCGGGTGCGGTTCCTCTAGCGAGACGTTTGTCCACTATTGATCGAGCTGATCTCTACAAGTTTACGAGCGTAACTCGGGCATCCAAGGCTTGATTGTTGAGAGTGCACTCGTGCTCCCCCGATAATCCATTTTTAGTGTGGAACAAAGTCCCAGAGATTAAATTGGTCCCATTCCCCCGGTTCCGAACAAGTATTTCGGGAGGCTTTCCTCGGTTGTAGGGCGTATGCCGGAATTGGCAAACCTCTCGCATTTATTCCCTTCGGGATCCCCCTTTGCCCCACTATCAGCCTGCCTGATAATTGGCTGAATAGAACTAAATAAAGTTTGCAGATTCCAGGAAGACACGCTTAAGTTACCTACGAAAACTGCAGGAAATTTCGGCTAGTAACTTTGCAAATTAGCTTGATTAAATGTTAATTACATTTTTCCTCTGATCCAACTCTAATGAAAGATACACACCAGCTATATATTAAAAAACGCATGAACATTCGCGTCGTAGTTTAGGTGATTACATGTTGTAAGAGACGTAACACGTATTTAAGTTAACGCTTATAGATTAACTTTTAAATGACGGTCACTACACGCCGGCTGGATTTTAACCTTTAGAAGCAACATAAATTGACGGAGTTAATTAGAGACAGAGGAAATTAAAAGGCAGTTTGTTATTTGTGCACTTACTTTGTTTCTGTATACAAAACAAAGTGGAATCCTTCAAATAATTTGTTTTCCCAAACTAGTTCCTCGCTAATTAAGCTAACAGACTCGACATCCAAACTAACGACCCTCGTGCCGTCTTCTTCGCCGGGGACAAAACTTGTAAAGACAACAAGTTGGTGAACATTTTATTTGGAGACACTGTATTTCACCCACGGCGGTGAAAGCTGCTACGGCACCTCGCGATTACTAATAATCTCGAAGGCAGTACGGTATAACAAAGCGAAGTAGTAAAATAGACAGGATATATTATACTACGCATTAGATAATAAACGATAAGAAAGATGCATGGAATAATCACTGCAAGCAGATGCTTCTACAAAATATCTGGGAGTTTGCCTAAGGAGCAATTTGTCGTGGAACGTCCTCATAAATTTACGTAGGAATGGCAAATCCCAGACTGAGATTTAATGGCAGAATCCTCAGGAAGCATAATCGTCGACGAAGGAAGTAGATTACAAATCACTCGTTCGCCATACTTTCGAATATTGGTGGTCTGCGTCCTATCCGCACCAGACAGTAATAATAGAGGAGATGAAAAGTTATAAATAAAAGCAGTGCGCTTCGTTGTATGTCCATTAACTAAGCACATAAGTGTGACGAATATGATTGGCCAGCTCCATTGGAGGACGCTGCAAGAGTGGCGTTCTACATGACGGTGTGGGCAACTGACGAATTTCCACGAGTGTTCACCAACGTATACCTCTCGAGAAGACCATGATGATGATTAGAGCATATGGACTGTTCGCTGAAGCCTTTTTCCCACGAACAGGCGTTTCTGTATGTTATAAAAATCCCGTGTCACGATGAGGATGAAATTTGTACGCTGTGTGCAATGAGGAACGGAAGATCGCAGATTCGAAGCTCGCTCGGATCAACGATTTCTTCACTCTGTGTTTTAACCCAGCTTCCACAAAGATGAGAGGAGTCATCACAACGGCACGTGGTTGAAATTACACTTTAAACTCTAGGTCCCTTTCAAACCCGGTTTGATAACTGGGATAGATTATGGAGACACAAGTCATCGAAAAGGCCTCCAATGGAAACACGTGCACCAGGTCAGTGAGCGACATGAAATTATTATTACACTAGCTTACATGCCCGTGCTTTGCAACGGTTGTTAAAGAAAGGCTTGTGCGTATCATGGCTTTTTAGGGTTCCAGCCTTCAGTCAGTAAAGATCCTTGTTGGAATCGCTCTGTAAATAAATTCAGTTGTCCTTGCCAAAATGTCAAATGTAAGAAAAGTCATTGTCCGAAACGATGTATCTTCATAAAGTTGTCCAAACAAAACAAAACATGCTATAAGAAGCGAAGAAATGTCGTTAAGTATTTAATACAGAAAGCTAAAACACTGTGTTCAATGTTTGTTGGTATTCGCAGAGATAAGATTGCTTAATTCTAACACAGACTTTCGCTTCCTAGCTGTACTACCCCATACTTACACCGCACAGTCAGGTTTCAGGAATATCCTCAAGTTGACTGGAATGCGGTAGCGTCTTGTTAGTTGTAAATAAGAATTGTATTAAAACGAAGTGCATGATGTGACATGTTTCTACCTATGACAGTTTTAATTTACTATATCTATTGACGTTCGTGTTGCACAATGATCCAATTTTGCAGGCATATATTCATTACTATAAATGCTTTATGTAGGTTCCTCTGTGAAATCTGTTGCATTTATTCCTTCCTTATCTTAGGGCGTATCGGTCTTCCCTTTCTGTTCATCGACTTCTACCCCACTATCTGTCCATTTAAGTTTCGTGTCCACGCAGATCATTTGTAGAGAGTTAATATTAGCAAACTGTCTGCGACGAATAAATAGTGGATGAATAAAGTCATGTAAATCACGCATCGCGTGATTGGAAAGTTTATTGTTTACGACATCATATGTCCTGAACTCTGCTGTCGTAGGTAGGTTTTAACCCCAAAGCGATTATTGTCTGGCAATAAGCAATATGTGTACCTAGTTTAAATGAAATCGGTCCATTATTTTAGGAGGATATGTGGAAAAAGAGCACCTGATGTAGCAGTTATTCGCAAATTTCATTGTTGATATGTCCTGAAATATGTGTCGTATTATCATGTAAATTCCAATGTAGAGTCAGTGGTATATGTGTCTAATGTCTGAAAATGTGTATCGTCAATGATGTTAGTAGTAAAGACGTAATAAATCAAAACCTCATGCATGATGATGCGGTTTTTCATGAATCAAATTGTTTATGACTTCATATCTCATGACCTGTAAGTCAAACTGTGATATAATATCGAAAGAACATTCAGTCGTATGTATGTGTACTGACTGTGAATTTTCTGGCGTATAAAATTTACAGTGTAGTAGTAATAACGTGTCATGCCAAATGTCGTAAATATACATCATGAACATCGGAAAAGTAGTATGCTTTTATCATTTCTTGGGGTCGTCAGAGACAAGAACTTTCGTACAGCTTTGAAAATATGTTTACAATTTATTGCAAGCCGCAAAGTGCTCTCATTCTCAAATAGTTGACGAATAAAATCACGCTATCACACGTCGCAAGATGGGGCAGATATCATTGTTGATGACATGATATTGTCTGAACTATGCATCTTATGTGGTTTATGCAACCACAGGAAATGAGTGCTGACGTTAAAGAATATTTGTACCAAATTTGGTTGAAATAGTTCGATTAGTTCAGGAGCAGATGTAGAATATTATCGTTTTTAACGACTGTCATTTCTTTAAGACGTCATATCTTCTTACATATGTGCCGTAGGTGGTACTTACCCCAAAAGCGATTGTTGGCCTGGTAGTAACGATCATGTGTACCACGTTTGGTTGAAATCTGTCCAGTAATTCAGGAGGAGATGTGGAACATACATACACACACACACACACACACACACACACACACACACACACACACACACACACGCACGCACGCACATACATACTATTTTATAAGATTTAAGATTTTGTTTCAAACGTTTCCTTAATATTACCGTTTATTTTAAGTGACACGTGTTTTTCACATTTACATAGGACATTAGCGTACTTTATTTTTAATTTTTCGTTTGTTTTTCTAACGGCGGTGTTTATTACTTTCAGTAATATGCCACGAAAAAAAAAAAAAAATTACCTCCTCGGTGTGTCTAAGGGGCACGGGGCAAGTTTGTTGACAAACCATGTCTATATCACTGAAATACTCCAAAACCGCTGGACCGATTTTTCTGAAATTCCTTTTTGTGTGTTTGAGTGAGTCTCTCGATGGTTTAGATTTACAACTGGAGCCGGTAAGTGGCGCAAAAAATTGAGAAATCTATTTTTTATCGTACTTTATGCGCTGCCATAGCTTTCATCTGACTTCGAAAATTTTGACTTTCAGTCTTGACTTTAAAAACAAGAAGAACGGAACTGTCTACTCTTCGTGCTGTGCAAGACTGAGGGTCCTTACCCCAGACCTCGACACCCTTTGGTGGAGCACTATGAGTGAATTTAATTGTCTTTTTAGGGGTATTTTGAAAAATAGAAATGAGATTGAAATAATGTTGCAATAAAAGCTGTTTACCTCGTAGAAGGAAAGCGATTAACATTATACTCGTCACTCCTGCACCACCACTTTGAAATGATTTTTTGCAGCAGATTCGGATTCTCCATGAAAAAAAAAGTTACTTTTGTGTGAAAATTTTTTGTCGTTTCATAAAAGCTACCGGTGTAATTGGCAAAAGGTTGTGTTCAGTAAAGTTATAAGATGGGGGACGTAGTTAGGCCATTTTATTCTGACCTTTGTGGACTCTACCTTTATACATGGTCTAATTCTTAGTTCCTTTACTATTATTCTCTCAATTTTATGAATTTATTCAGATTTCTGAACATTTGGGAACATGTCAGGAGGGAGAGAGGTTCCTGGAATTAAAGTATTTTTCTGGATATGTTTACCGTTTGTGGATACGCATAGAACCCTCCCGGCCGATATCCCGTTCTGTGGCAGGCATAGCCTCTAGGTCAGAGAAGTGCTGTGAGGTGGTCGATCAGATGCAGCTGGCTTTTTACCTACGAAATGTTTGCATGAGATAAAATTGGCCGATAAACGACAATAGTAAGACACTCTGGTTGCCAGGTCATTTATAGTGACGAATGTGCTGGTTGTTATCTGCAGAAGTTCTCCGAAGGTAGCAGAGCAGGAAATGTTTTATTGTTATGAATGTTGGAACGTTCTGGCCGCTTTCCATCCGTGTGGGACAGCGGTAGGTAGGTTCCAGAGGCCATAAATGGCGTAACTTTTTGGTCGGGGTACCAGGAGTGAGAGTGCCTAAAATTGTTAGAGGGCAATCTCCTTGGCCACGGTAAATTATGTGGGAACATTGCTGGCGTGGCCGCGGAAAACGCTTTCTGATTCGCCAGAGTGTTGTAGGAAGACAGCAAGTGAATTTGTCAACTGCGCTACGCCATCCCACTGGGTAGGCAATTAGCCTTCTGGAAGATTGGTGCGTCTGAGGTGCGAGGGCATGGCCACTGGAGGACTTGTCATGGGCAGGATCAGTGAGGAAAAGACGAGGGAGGTCGGTGGAGGCTTCCGTTCCGTATGGAGCTCTTGATTTTTACGAAAATTCTAAAATCCAGATATACTATATACTATTGTCAGTTTAGTATGGTAGGGAATGTTATTTACTTTAAGGTAATGAGCTGTAAAAAATGTTTATTAGAAACTTCCTGGCAGATTAAAATCGTGTGAGGGAACCGGGCCTCGAACCTGCGACCTTTCCTTTTCGCGGGCAAGCGCTCTACCACTGAGCTACCCCGACACGACTCACGGTGCAGCCCACGACTTCAATTCTGCCAGTACCTCACCTCCTACTTTCCAAACAAGTTCTCCTGCTGTGGCTAATTTTGTGTCTCGTTTCCCCCGGTTGTCCTGGGTGTCAGTGGCCGAGTAGAGAGAGACCGACACAGAGAAATAGGTTGCACGCGTGTGCGGATACAGAGTATGAGGTGACCAACCAGTGGGACAGCAGAAACTAGAAACATAAAGCTAGATTAGAACTAGTTGTATATTTCGCAGCAGAGGGCGCTCGTGGCCGACGTCGTAAGATCGCCGTGCCGTGTTTGCATGGCGGCGCGCGGCGAAAGTACGTGGTGCGCACTTCAGACTTGTGCGACACCACAGCTAAGCCGTGTCTCCACCATATCGTTTCTTCCAGGAGTGCTAGTCTTCCAAGTTTCGCAGGAGAACTTTCCTGAAGTTTGGAAAGTAGGAGACGAGGTACTGGCAGAATTGAAGTTGGGGGGCGGGGGGGCACCGTGAGTCGTGTCGGGGTAGCTCAGTGGTAGAACGCTTGCGCGCGAAAGGGAAAGGTTCCAGGTTCGTGTTCCAGTTCCGGCACACAATTTTAATCTGCCAGGAAATTTCATATCAGCGCACACTCCGCTGCAGCGTGAAAGTTTCATTTGTATTAGATTTGTTATGAGTTAGGATGTTCGATTTTTGGTTGAAATAAATAAGTTTTTGGGTAAATCTGTTTTCCTTTAAAACATCCCATTTCACTGTCTTTCGAGAGGTAAATAGATTAGTTAAATTCACAGTGTACCAATTAATACACATTTAATTATTTCATGGTACAGCTCATAACTTGCTCAAAGTAGGAATTGATATTTTATTTTTTTTTTTTTAATAGATACCTGTGACCACATCATAAGCATGAAGGCTATATGGTCAACAGTTATTTGTTTTGTGAAACATAGTGGCGGCGTAGATTTATTAATTGATATTCAATTAAATTATTATAAATTTGTAAGTGAAGAAAATTGAAAGGTGTACCTCACTTTGAAGGTAAACACAGAACAGCTGAGAAAATAATCCCACACTAGAAATTTATCCTACAAAGTCTGTAAAAAATTAGTGACATAAAAAGCAGTAATAAATTAATAGTAAACAAAACGTGAAGTACAAATGAATACTTCGTTCAGTTCAGAGGCATAGGCTAGTAAAAGCCTGCAACTGCATTCCGACAGTCGTCGACTGGCTGACGCAGAATATTCATCAGGTCATTAACACACCGACTATTCACGTGAGGAAGAACGCGACAAGGAGTCCACCGCTCTCGCCACATGCGGGAGCCGTTGATTCAGCGATCAGGTCATTGCCTGACCATCTCACGTGAGACCACAGACTGTCAACGTGACCAGCTCGAAGCAAAGAAACTAGAAGCCAGTAATGTAGTGTATTGACCTTGAGACCTTCCTATCGGTACTCACCAATACTTACTTTACTTTTTCGTGTTCGAATCCATGTTATAGCACATCAGCCCAGTATCGGGCCACGAGTAGGGTCTTGTCTCTAGCGTTCCATATATCATCAAGGGAGCAGGGTCTGAATGTTCAAATGTTTGTTAAGCTTATGGGACTTAACTACGGGGTCATCAGTCCCTAAACTTACAAACAACTTATGAACTACTTACGAACTAGGACGGCACAAATATCCATGCCCGAGGGGGGATTCGAACCCACGACCGTAGTGGCCGTGCTGACCGTGACTGGAGCGCCTCAGTCACCTCGGCCACCGCGGCCGGCGAGCAGGGTCTTGGGCAGTTCTTGCACGTCAGGAGATGTTCCATATTCTGTCTCTCCCCACAGTAACATCTGACGTCGCTTTTGTCGATGATTCCCCATTTCACTTGGTTCGTCTTTACATGTAAGACTCCTGTTCTTAGACGGTTGAGAGACTCCCAGCTTCTCCAGTCCAAGTGATAGCCTGGTGGAGGTTTCTGAGCTAGTGGATAAGAATTGGGCAATACATAGCACGTTGTCTCTTTTGATAGGGGTGAGTTATGTATGTCAGCTTCTATGCCCTAAACAGCTATCCAAACTTTTTAAATAAGATCAATAATCAATCTGTGGTTTAACCAGTCTATCAATCTGCAGATGGCGACGCGAAAAATTATATTTAAGTAAACATAAAGCTCTGAGTAACCAACAAAATGGATTCTAAGATAAAGTTTAGAAGAGATTTACTCACGAAGTAATTTTTATATAAAAGCAGTTTATTACTCTTTTTGGGACATTAAGTTTCGGATGTGATCCTACTTTATACATCGGTAAGTAAGTGAATATTTTCCCAAATAATGTTCATGAGAGGCACAATACACGCATTCGAGAGCAAAAGTTTCAAATTACCACTCGTAAATTAATGAAGTCCATTGAACATTGCATTTTTAAATTAATCCGCGATTAAGTACAGTATTTATTATAAACACAGTTTTTCATCACACGATAGCTGAATTATCACATTTCCTAGCCTTAATACTGTCCATAATTTAACACTTTTCAACCAGAGACTAAGATCTGCAGTAACAGTCCCAGTGTCACAACCTTCTACCACCGCGTCCAAGTTACGAGTCCTTTCCCAAGCGTTTGAAAGCGTACTCTACCTGTTCCCAAATTTGTATCCTTCCGCATATCCTAACGCCTCATCTTTAAAACACAATTTCCCTTCCAAAATATTATACATGCTTTGACCACCTACATACAAATGTTGTTTACATTTAACAAACAAATACTTATTTAAAACAATACTAATTCGATTGAGACTGAAGCTCTTTGCTCAGGTAGCTATTAAGCGT
Organism: Locusta migratoria; assembly: GCA_026315105.1. Classification (NCBI taxonomy): domain Eukaryota; kingdom Metazoa; phylum Arthropoda; class Insecta; order Orthoptera; family Acrididae; genus Locusta; species Locusta migratoria. The sequence continues at coordinate 35,212,472 of CM048750.1, read as the reverse complement.
GGCATCTCACTATTTATATATAATGTCACCGTCGAAATATAATTACACAAATAATTTTTAATTTATCATAGCAAATATATTCAGTTCTTGTCCACAAATGCATATAATTTTTATGAATATATTATGTGCTGCATACTTGCAATTTTAAATTGGCCATATAATATTTAAGAGGTAGTCCACAACATAAAATGAACGTTACTAAGAATAAAATACATCTATAAATTTAATGCTCTTTGCTGGGTTCATGTTTTGTGTTTCTGTGGTGGAATCTATCTTCTGACACAAGAATATTACTACCTCACCGAAAAGCAGAACAAGAGAGTAAAACAAAGTTTATTGAAAAACACGGAAATAACGTGGTGCGTCTTTTAAGATAGGTAGCGTGTTGCAATGCTGCCCTTTTGCTTCTTAAACTGTTACTGATAAACACTGCGTATCAATATAAAGTCTTATAATATTATAGTACTGAAATTCGTTGGCTTTTTATCTGTATGGGATATTGAAATTGTAATTACGGCGTTTGATTCTCCCAAGTCTCCCGAATCCATTCATATAATTATATTTGCCGTATGATCATTCCCTGATATCACATGATATTTAGAATAATGTGTGTGGCTATATTGTATTTCAGTTGCAGTCCGGGATACCCGCCCTCGCTCATTGAATACCGCCGTTTCCTGTTCCCCAGCAGATTAGGGTAGGGTTTCCCTAACGACCTGTATTCCATTCACTAGGTCCGAACTGTTAGTCGGCTGGCTGGGGAACCCAACAAACAAAAACCGCGTTTCACAGGGAAACAATAATCTTTCCCCTGTGTATGTAATGTCACATACCGAACAATATTATATCCATTTCGAATCCGATTATTACCTGCAGGATGAGGTACTACACATTGGTACCCCAATATCAGGAACCTTAGCAACCAGTTTAGTCAGTCACTTGGAAAACTAGATATTTGAATATGGATTACGAAAATACAAACTTGAGGCCAAAGCTGTGATGCAGAGTACATAAGAATGAAAAGCAGAGATTTCTAAACAGAATACAACAATTAGATGTTGGAAATATCAAACTAACCACTCGAAGTTTACCAAAAACTTAACACATCCATTACCCAACCAGTATGAAAAATAATAAGGATCAACAACAGCAACGGAAACCTTACAGAAACGCATGAAATCTATCGTATCCGGAAAGCTATAGCTCAGAGGAAACACTCGGGAAATGAGCATACATGAACTTAATTAAACAAGTGAGACTGAAATTGGTAAAGAAATCTGACATCCACACTATTTCAAAGAAGGCATATAAATTCACACAAAGAAATAAAATTAAGAAAAATAATTGCATGACAAGTAACCAGGCTTGAAACATAAGCACAGATCCCATTCCCACGTCTCTTTCCTCCCCTTTCAGCCCCCCCCCCCCCACGCTCTCTCTCTCTCTCTCTCTCTCTCTCTCTCTCTCTCTCTCTCTCTCTCTCTCTCTCTCTCTCTCTCACGGAAGCAGGGGTAAAATAAATTATAATAATAAAAGGAAATATTGCTGGCTTAATGGTTTTCACGATTAAATCGAAAACACACATACTAACTAAAAGCAAAGATTCTGCAGTGAAACATTTAGTAATAAAAAGACATTCAGCAGTTGGAAACACCATCCAAAAGAAAAACATCACAGACTGTAAATGGCATGAGCCTAATGCTGGAATGCTGGTCTGGAAGATCCCAGTGACGTAAAGGAAGAAAGAAAAGCGACAACCTAAGGCGATAAACAATTCACCTAGTACACTTCTACGAAAAGTACAAGTTTAATAAAATTGAAATATCGCCAGTCATACACCAGAATTGTATATTACACGAACAACTAAATATAGTAAAACGTAATCGTGTATGTACTACAGGTCACTGACGATTCCTCGGAAGTTAAGGCGAAATGAGTATGGCAGAAGAATTAGTTAGAGTTAATTAGAATCAAGATGCGTAGATTATGAACAGAAATAAATATCATTTATCAAAAATAAGAGATACTATTTAAGACATCAAGAAAAAAAACCTCTCGCAACCAGGGCTGCTGCAGTGACTTAATGTTAATGGATGTACCCCTCTTTGAAGTGTACAAATTCTATTACTAAAAATTTCCGGGCTGTTATGCCGTAGGCCTATGGATTTATTATTCAAACATAACGATTCGTCCCCAACTGCGGAGGACATTATCAATGGGGATCGTGGCACTTTTGCATGTCGGATGCACACCCTAGCTACGATTCCCCTTGAAAATGTCCGCAGCTGTCGGGGACGAAACGTTGTGTTTGAATAATAAATAAATACGACTACGGCATAATAGCCCGGAAATTTTTAGTAATTTTGACCTTTCCGGTCGTGAAAGTTTACATTTTAGACAAATTCTATTGCTACTTTTTCTTGAAATCCTATTTGTATTTTTCCAAATAATACGAAAAATAGTTTTATATGCTTCATGCTCTATATGTAATTTTTCATATGGGAGGTAGGCCATGAACAGACAGAGGACATGGAGAGTTTGACAGAGAACAGGGTAGGTATTTATTGATGGGGATGGATGGGTGGATTGAGGAATGAAGTAGAATGGGAAGAAGAGTCGGTGGTAGAGAAAGAGGTGGCTAGAGGTGGAGGAGGAGATAGATAGAGAGAGAGAAGAGCTCGACATATTTACATTTGAACCGCATTGTTTGTTACGACTTTTCGATACTTTTCATTTCAACCGCCCTGGTATATAGCGTAGTATGTAGGTCATGTGTGCTATATTTCATCAAAATTGGAATGATTATGCACATATGTCCAAAATTCAAGTAAACGAATGGATATTTTATTTTTCCTTGGAATCTTATTGAATACTATACGCAGTAAACTGGAATAAAGTTAAATATACGAAATATTAAAAACGAACAGTTACGTATTACATAAATTTGTAAAACACATTTAATGTGAACATATTATAGCATCAAAGGAAGTTTGCTGTGTTGCCTGATGAAAATATTTCAACTGCACTCCAGCAACCCGGTTATACTCCAGGGCCAAAGGGGCCTACAGTTAAGGGGGTTACGACGTCCAACGAGTCGACTTGAAGCAGGAGAGGCGCGTCAGAGCATTTTAATTTCCACTGTCTGTACTTTTATAAATAAATAGACAGAACTTTCTCATCATGACCGGTAAGGATTCAGGTTCAAAAAATGTTCAAATGTTTGTAGAACGTATGGGCTTAACTATGGGGTCATCAGTCCCTAAACTTACAAACTACTTATGAACTAGCTATTACTAAGGACGGCACAAATATCCATGCCCGAGGGGGGATTCGAACCCCCGACCATATTGGCCGTGCAGACTGTGACTGGCGCGCCGTAGACCGCTTGGCCACCGCGGCCGGCAAGGATTCAGGTTTCATACTCATAACAATGGGAGTTCTAAAACATAACGAAATAATTTTTATTAAATGTGAAATTTCTCTTTTTTATTTTATTTCTTTTTTTTTTTTTTTTCTTCATTTACTCTGGGCTGCATTTGTTGTTATAGGAACACTTTTCTTCATAAGTAACAGAGAGTCTTCGATGAGTTTTACTCAGAAAACAAACCATACTTACAGGCGTATGAAACTCTAGAATTTATTTAATTTTTTAAAACCTGAGTGAGCTGTTACATTTTAAATTTCATGTTTAGAAAAAAAACTAAAATTTTATAGTTTACACTCTTAATTGTTATCACTTTTTTTCAATAATTTTGGAAAATTCTGTAGTTTCATACACCTGTAAGTATGGTTTGTATGCTGTGCAAAAATTCATCGAAGAATTTATCTTAATTATGAAGGAAAGTTTACCTATAGCAACAAATACCGCCAATTGTAAGTGAAAAAATGATGAGACTCTACACGTAAATAAAAATTAATTCGTTACGTTTTAGAACTCACACTGATACGAGTGTGAATGCTGAATCGTTGCTGGTCATGCTGACAAAGTTTTGTGAATTTATTTGTAAAAGTATAGACAGTGGAAATTGAAAAGTCCTGTCGTGCTGCTGCTGCCTCAAGTCGACCCGCGCTTCTGCGACTCTTCACAGAATTAGTTAAGTCCCAGAAAGTTTCGAACCTGTCATCTTTCGCCTTGCCGTCGAGTGCATTGCCACAAGAACATACTTCAAGTTCATATTTGACGCTTTTACCCAACATAGATGTTGTGGTATTCATGCCGGAGACTGCCTCTGCGATTTTTACTCCTCAAACTCCCATCCAATGCTTTATATCTGAAAATATGTTCTATAAATCTTTCCTTCCCTTCAGTCAAGGTATGACAGAAATTCATTAGCTTCCTAATTCTGTTCAGTATCTCCTTATTAGTTAAGCGATCTACACAGTCTTCAGAATTGCTCTGTAGCATCACATTTCAAAAGCCGCTATCCTCTTCCTGTCTGATTTATTGCCAATATTTCACTTCCATACAAGGCAGCACTCCACACAAATACATTACGCCTTCCTTACACTCAAATTAATATTCGATGTTAGCAAATTTCTCTTTTCCAAAAACACTTTTCTTGCCCATCGCCATTCTGCATTTTCTATCTCCGTAGTGCTGCCATCATATGTTATTTTATTGCCTAAGTACCAAATCTCGTCTATCAGTTTCATTGTTCCGTTATCTAATTTAAATCCTTCATCATCGCCTGATTTTCAGAGACTACATTTCATTACCATTGTTTCGTTCTTGATTATGTTTATCTAGACATTTTCCATTCCGTTCCACTACTCGACCATGTCCTTTGCTATCTCTCACAGTATTACAATGCCATAAGCAACACGCAGAGTTTTTATTTTTTTCACCCGTAACTATAATTCCTTCCCCACACTTCTCCTTGGTTTCCTTCATACCTAGCTCAATGTACGGATAGAATAACTTCGGGGAAAAAGATTATGCAAGTCAGCAATCAAGCAGAAGTAACGGCAGAGAGGGAAAGATTTGGGGGTAATAAAGTAGCCACTGATGTTGAGGGCTTTCGGGTAGGGAAATATTTAGGGGGAAGTACTTTAAGTTTGTTTTCAATTTTTATTTCAAAGAGAACGCATAGAAGTTAACAGAAATGGTATAATTTTATTTATTGTTTTTGTGTATGTTATTATGCATACTCCCTACATAACATACATAGAAACAATAAATTATACCATCTCTGTAAATTTCTATATATTCTGTTTGGGGGGGGGGGACGCAGTATTCTGAGAACTGACAGATAACTGACAAAAAATCTTAAATGTAAATATGAAAGAACACCTCTTAAATAGTCGGTTAAAGCAGTTAGTACCTCTGAGTACCGTATGTCCTGCTCTAGAGAATTAAAATTTCTATATTTAATTATGTACATTTTGTTTATATGGTAAGACATCTGACGACGGCACTTACGCCGAAAGATATCTAGTGAATAAATATATATTACAGTGTTTTGGACCAACCAATTACAATTATGTCAATTATTTCTTCTTTATCTACAGAAGTCTTAATGGATTCTTATCCAGCTCTTTTCATGAGAGGTAAGAGGTTAGCTGGTTCGTACATGACAATAGTGGGTGCGAACGGAAGTGACCAAATTTCAATTAAGAGGTGAAGCTGTTAAAACGCCTAGAAGCTACTTCTGCCCACGGGGATACGCCTCTGCCAGTTTCTCGAGGCGGTTCAGGGAAACGCCCTCCGGGCTCCTTGCTTCGCCTTGCAAATGATTTCGCGCGTCAATCAAATGCCATGGCAGGCCGGAAATTTCATTTGGTCTCTGAAAGAAAGTGTCGTTCCATGCATTTTCCTCTGAAAAGCGCCACAAGAAGTTCGGAAATTTAGTTTGTGCCGCCCGGCGGAAATTTGTCTAAGCGAGTTTTCGATTACGTCGATAAGTTCGTTTGACGTCGAGAGAATTGCGGGCGCCCCCGCCCCCTCCCCTTCATTGAGACCTACAACTTTTTCTCGTGTCTGGCTCGCGGCGTCGGCGAGAGTACGAGGAACGGAGCGAAAACACTAACGCCGAATTACGAAATTACTTTCGGCACTTTGTTTTAAGAGCTGTTACGTGGAAACCAAGGGTGCCGTCGTACATTACCAGAAGTTGTAAGTCTTTTCCTTGAATCCCATTATTGTTGTATGGCAGGCAGTGACGACACCATAATCGATTCCAACGATCACCATCATGGGAGAGACACTTCTTGATAACTGTTACTGCATTGACCTTAGAGGTCGCACACGTATGAACACTACCGTGTGTGACTAAAGGTTTTCATTGCTGAGGTCCTTGATTTTGTATCCCATCCTCGTAGCCACTTTTGTATCTCGTTTCCACCAGTTGTCCTGGGTGTCGGTGGCCGAGTAGAGACCGACACAGGAAGTATAATGCACGCGTGTGCAGGTACGGAGGTGACCAGCCAGTGGGACAGCAGAAACACTAAGCTAGATAAGAACAAATTGTATATTTCGTGGAAATAGAATAATACTTAACTTTTACAAAGTTCATGACTGCCAACTAAGTGTACTGCTGAGACATAGTTGAACTAGGTAATGGCCTACCTACTGATGAGTCCTAGTCCGGTGCCTGTCCAAATCCCATGTCTTAACTGGTGCCTATCTGATTCCCAAGTGAACGATGCAGGTCAGTGGTGGTCACGAGCGGAGTAGCACCAGAGGGCGCTCGTGGCTGACGTCGTAAGAACGTCGCGCCGTGCTTGCATGGCGGCGCGCGGCGAAAGTACGTGGCGCGCACTTCAGACTTGTGCGACACCACACTTGAGACCTACAGTCAGTGTACCTCTGAGGTAGCAGCACACCTTGCCTCGTTGCTGCAACCTTACGTTGGCGGAAGTGATAGCCATTTTAAGAATTCGTATAATTTCATCGATATTATAAAGGAATTATGATACCCTGGTCAGCATTGATGTGGTGTCGTTGTTTATCATGATCCTGGTGAACGAAGCCATCACATGCATAGCAGATATGTTTCCTAGTAACACTGTGGCATTATTCAGACAGGGCCTCACAACAAATTATTTGCGGTACAATAATATTTTTTATGAACAGATTGACGGGATGGTGTTGTGGGACGAAATATTATCCCCGCTACTACCTTATGTCAACTCAGTTTTGCAGGTAAAAACATGTTTTTTGTGTCGTTAATAATTTTAATATAATAATTTTTGTGTTATGATTTTTAAAAGAAATGTGTGTTGTTTCTTATATTTCATGTGCGGTGACAACGGAGCAACCTACGAGAACAGCGTCTTCGCTGAGGAAGCCAAAGATGACATAACTGGCCACAAATCGTGGCGCGTCGACAGCCGCAGAACCAGAAAAGATCCTGTTTGAAGACCTCCTCTGCCAACAGTCAGAATGAAATAAATGTATTGTTCATGATTGTATGTTCAGGAAACAGTTTCAGTTTTTATGTTAAGTCCTTAAGAGAGAAATCAGACTTTGTGATATATTATTTGTGACTTAAGAAAATAAAACGTTAAATTTTACTTCAAGTATCAGTGTTTAGAGAACAGTAATTTCAGCTGTTGAGAAGAACGAGCATTTATATATTGCCTTAAGTGCTTCAAGTGACTATTTATTAGGAGGTGTTTTATATTTCATTTACGAATTGTAGCCAGTTTCAATGCCTGAGAATACAAAACGTTTACAATTTTTTACACATTTTTCTTTCAAAGAGAAAATATAGAAGGTAACAGATATGGCACAATTTTGTTTATTATTTCTGTGAATGTTATTATTATCGAGAATTTTTAAAGATTTTATTGGAAATTTTAGGAGGACATTATGTATGATATATTTATATCTGACATGGTTGTCTTTATTTAGTCTTTGGTTGACTTTAACATTATAGTACGATCTCTGATCCATGGAAGCTCCATTCTCCTTTTCCTTAAATTATCAATAAAAAATATCGACGTAATTTTTGTGTTTAAAATCGGTTTGATCGTCTAATAAACTATTCGCGTCGCTAGTTGCGCAGATACATGCTTCAATTTCCTCTAGAATTTATGTAAATTTATTTATCTAGTACTAGGACACATACTGATAAAAAAAATGTTTTTGCGGAAACACCTGACGATGGAACTTAACGCCGAAATATATCTTGCGATATACCAGTATAAATAAAATAATTCATTACACTGTTTTGGACTAACCTTTCTCAGTATTTTAATATACGACATTTCTAAGACAGTAGGCCCAAGCTATAATAACTTATTGACATTCAGAATTACTATGACCTTGTAATCAGGCAAAATACAGGTAATATTGAAGAAATGAAGAAAATATTTGGGGTTTGTATTTTCACACTGCATAAAAAAAGGAAAAAAAAGTTCAAATTATTTGTTAAGCTTATGGGACTTAACTGCGGGCTCATCAGTCAATAAACTTACAAATTACTTATAAACTAACTTACACTAAAGACAGCACAGACACCCAAGCCTGAGGGGGGGATTCGAACTCCCGACGGGGAAAGGCCTCGCGCATCGGAGCTTAGCGCCTCAATGCGACCAAATTCACAGATGAGCGTCCAGAACCTGGTTTGTGCCCCGAAGGTGAAAAGAGTTGTTGTAAATACAATAGAGGACTAACAGCTGGAGAGAAATACATTCACTACCACAGTCTACTATTAGCCATCTTGGAATAAAGCCCATTTTCAGAAAACGGGTTGACAGAAGTTGAAACATCTTCACAGAGAAATGTAGAACCGAAAGGGTGCTTGAATATTGAGATATGATATCGTCTCCGAAAAACAGTGTTTGTCGGAATTAATACACTACATTTTTATGTGTATGATATTGTGGCAACTTCAATCTTGGGAATATAACTAAATGCCAGGTCCTTGAAATGTTGGGTTTGTGTGTTGGTTCCCGCACAGTACGTGATATGTTGACTTTAAATCAACACAGACTAAGGCATGGTGACAGCATAATCAAGATTATAGTGGAAAAAAAAAACAAGACAGGTGGAGAGGGGTGTTTTAACGATCTTCCTGCGTTTCTTCTAAATTCACTTTTTACTTCTTCTAGGAATATTATCTCAGCTACTGGTGAACCTAGAAGTCTGTAATTTTTATGACTGTCAAATTTTTTTTTTTTTTTTTTTTTTTTTTTTTTTTTTTTTTTTTTTTTTTTTTTGTTAAGCTTAAGGGGCTTAACTGCGGGGTCATCAGTCCCTAAACTTACAAACTACTTATGAACTACCTTATACTAAAGACGAAACAAACATCCATGCCCACGGGGGGGATTAGTACCTCCGACGAGGAGCGGCCTCGCGCATCGGAGCATAGCACCTCAATGCGCTTGGCAACTCCACTGCGGCATTGAAGATACCAAAAATCGTTTTGACACTCTATACATATGAAATTAGTTTGAGAGTACTCAGTAGATCATGAAAATATAGTATCGCCAAAGTCTCACAAGAGGAGAGATTTAGAAACCGTTGCCGGTTTGATGTGAATTTTTCTAGATATTTCATAACGCTGGAAAAAGTATTTGTTCAAACGTCCTGCTACATGTCGATATCAATACAATGGATCCGTAACTCAGTGGATTACTTTTATTTTCTTTATATATCTGTGCAACATTTCATTCGTCTCCCTCACTATAAATACATCAATGCTGGACCTCAGGTCGTAGGAGAAGTAATTAAGCCATGCATAATGTGTGCACAAGATGTTCTCCTAAGGTGTTGGACCACTCGAGATAGACAAATGTTGGTACGACTTTGGTAGTGAAATGACAACACGGTGGATCATGTCTGGTGATAGTTGTACTGCTTCCTGGAATGACAGAGAAGAATCTAGATTAAAAGAAATAATCCGACACAAGCTGCTTGTGACCACTGAGTGCACGCATTGGGGAAGTTGAACAGTTGTGCCAGCCGGAATTTGAGTCCAGTTCCTACTGCTATCTGAGCAGTTATGGTAACCACTGCACGAGCGGGGAAACAACGATCATCGCAGGTGCGCGGGCTACCACTCCTCTCCCCGCTCGTCACCCACAAGACTCAAACTTCCTCACACTTCTCACGTAGTCGCCGTTTCCAATTTGCACTCACTGCTCGTGGCACTTTGCCGATTACCTCGAGAGTTCAGGCGTAGGGATCATTTGCGCTGAAGGCTGGAGTTGTTCTCGTTTTATCCTTAATTATGTATATTTATGTCGTGTCTGTTCTTTCGAAAGAACAGTCACGACACATATAGAAGAACCTTTCAAGATTCACTTATTGGTGGTATTCCAATTAAAATGTCTGAAAATTGAACTTCGGTGTGTCATTTACTTATCACATATATGATTACGGACAAGTGTAGCAACTACAACTATTCTCGATCCCTACTTTCTGAATCATCTGCTGAAAAAATTAATTTAATTACTTGATTTACAAAACACTTAAATGTGATAATTTAGTAAAATGCGATGGAAAAAATTTACTTTAGAATAAACGTTAAATATTTCTGTAAAAATGCTTTGATATCGATGCACAAAAAGAAAACTTTTTCTCTCCCCATCTCCAGTAGTTTGTGAGAAAATGGTCCTTATACTTTAATATTGCGGGGATAGGCGATTCCGTAATCCATTACTGACTGCTACTGGTATAGTTAAACCTACCGAAATAAAATACGTATTAATACAAACATTTAAAAAAAATCGCATATTTAAAGACACTCGAACTGCCTCAGTCCCGGAGTACGTATGAATATTAAAGTTTTCGGCATCTGATACGATTTTATTGCCTTAATTTGAGTAAATTGACGTCATATTCCGATCCTTTCGTAGAAATACAGAAGTTCCGGAGGAATGTCTTATTGGAATTGCGAGTGTTTGCGAAATGAAGTTCAATGAACGAGCGGCGCTTATGAAATTCGGCTGTTCGTGGAACTGCATCCAAGACGGTTTAATTAAAATTCCAGCAGTTCGCAGCTGCTGCAACTTCGTCGTCTGGGCACACTCGGGCTCTTTCATACATCATCGCTGGAATGCCGGCGATGCGCGTGCGCAACAACAAATGCAGCGAGCGGAACACGCCCCTGTGCATGCTGCAGCGACCGTACCACGGAGGGAAGAACACGTCGCAACCACATGGCGCGTGTAACTTCTTCACAAACAAAACTTGCTTTCGTTAAATTATTACCCGAAAATTTCTGTGCTGCTTGTTTAAAATTAACTTTGGGAGATCGATAGTGTATTACACGTTTCACTTTGACATACTTCTTTTGCTCATAAATGAATTTTGACTTTCAGTTTTTCTTGTAGTCGATATTATGAGAGAGATAACTACATGGGTCAAATAAAGTACTATATTTTCCATAGTAATAAGTTCAAAATAAAAAAGTTCGTTGCATTATCGCAAATTGATGTCACACATTCCATAGCAGTGCGAATCTTGAGCTTCTCCCAGCGTACAGATCAATTGAATCGGTTATTTCAGAAACCACACGTGTGACTTCTTAGCGGTTTTGACTTACATGTGGATTCGTATAAATCACATCAAGATACATGGTTTAGCACATAAATTATTTATGTGCATCACATCTAAAGCCCTGAAAAACAGTTACGAAATTTCTGTATAATGGAGAAACAACATACGTGATATCCGTGTGGCAGTTGTCACTGGAGATTAACTATTCGGGAGATAACCACTAGTGATATTATTTCATTCAAAGATTTGTGGAGACCTTTCTACATGAATACGACAACCTCTGATGAAAGTTCTGATGGAGGAATCCCTAAGAAAAATGGAAAGACTTTCTAGATATCCACATACACGGAGTTTCGTTACAGCAGTAAGATAAAGAAGCTACTAGTCACCAGCTCATTCATTAAAGGAATAGTTGTGAATGCCTTCAGTTTTGCGAAAACGTCCTTCTCTTCCTAACAACAAAGCTTATCCAGGAGGAAGAGTCCCCATTAAAAAGAATAAGGTAGGTGACTTGAAAAAACTAGAAGTGTACACCCATGACTATGAGTCCGTCGAGAAGCAACTTTTCGATTGACCAACCGGCAACAAAATGTTATTGTTACTTCAGATACAAAAGATGAGGACACGTTAACTAAAGGAACATTTGTGATATATAAGATTTATTTCAGTATAATCAATATAAGTTAAATAAAAGCTGGCTTTTTACAAGTGAAGTGCATTTTCTTCGAATAAATATAAATGTCATTTACATTCGTAAAAGAAATTTTTTGCAAAAACAACTTATGTGATTTTTTCAAATATTGTAAAATCAACAATGGGATAAAATAGAATATCAGTAAATTGTCAAAACATATCATTTAACACATATTCAAAAATAATGCCAAGCACTGAAACAGTTTTTCTTAGTTTACTTAGAATTAGAAAAATGTTACTTGTGTAGTTTCTGAAACAACCGATTCAATTATATCACTTACGGATATGTACCCGGGTGAGAGAATGAACGACCACCGATATTCGGGACTGGAGCACATACAGCGATTTTCAAGGCAACTACCGTGATGGTGCACTATGTACGACCAGTCAGTACTTCGCTTTTCAATTAAAATTGGAAACATAACACATGACGAACAAGTAAGCAACAACTCGATCACGCGATGGTGATAGAAGTATCGATAGTAAATGTCAGTCATGAACGCGTGAGGCTATATTAAATTTTTCCTTTGTTTTTGACTAGTGGGAGAATAGGATTCTACGCAGATCTTAAGCAAATACCTCCGTAAATATTTACAAACTTATTTGTGAGTTTAATTTCTGCTTTCTTAATAACACACTACGAATAGCTAGGAGTTGAACTGTTATGAGCCGCGGTGGAGTAGCCGAGCGGTCTAAAGCGTCTCGCTGCGGAGCGCGCGGTTGCTCGCCGTGAAGGTTCGAGTCCTCACTGGTGCATGGGTGTGTGTGTGTGTTTGTCCTTAGGTTAGTTTACCTAGGTTTAAGTAGTTTGTAAGCTATGGACTGATAACCACGAAGTTTGGTCCAATAGATTTACAAACATTTGAACATTTTTTTTAACTGTTATGATTTAATTGATTATGGACGTAAATTTCTTCTTCTGCTTGCGTTCCGGCCTTCTAAGGACCACGTTTCAATTCCAATTCTTCCTCCTTAGTTGTTCTTCCCTTTTCTTTTAGTATTTTTTCATTGTCTCATTTTGCTTCGTTTTCCTGTCTTTAGTCCACTTAGTACCTGTTTTCTTTTCCTTCCTCCGTTGGTATCCTTCCATTTGTAAGACATTCTTCCTAAAAATTCTTTTCATTAATTCTTCTTCATTTATGTTATACCTTTCTAGGTCTTTCTTGACTTCTTGAATACAAGTGGTGGTTGATTTCTTTCCATAGCGATACTGAAAGATTCGTATGGTTAGTCAATTGTCATCCATTCTGTATATGTGTTTCTGATATTTTTTCTATGTTCTGGTAAATTTCATTGTTACTTTTTAGTTTCCAAAACTGTTCAGTTCTCAGAGGATCTAATATTTTCCTTCTATTTCTAATTTATGAAGCTTGTAGTTCAGTGCTAGACATTCACTGGCATACATATATTCTGGTTTCACTACAGTGTTGTAGTGCTTTATGTTAAATTTTGATGATGAACACTTTTTGTTGTAGGTATTCTTAGTTATACTGTAGCCGCGGTGGAGTAGCGGAGCGGTCTAAGGCGCCTCGCTACGGACCGGGCGGTTGCTCGCCGTCGGAGGTTCGACTCCTCCGTTGGGCATGGGTGTGTGTGTTATCCTTAGGTTACTTTACCTTAATTTAAGTAGTTTGTAAGCTACGGACTGATGACCATGCAATTTTGGTCCAATAGGTTTACAAACATTTGAACATTTAGTTTCACTGTAAGCTATTTTCAATTTTTTTTTTTTAGTCTCTCCTCTATACCTGATTTTCCTTAACAATTTTCTTCAGTTGTCTCACCCAAGTATATGAAACCTTCGAGGTACTTTTCACATTCGTAATAAATTCTGTTTTCTCGGCATATATTCTCAAGCCTGTCATGTCGACTGTCTTTTCAAGGAGATTTATTGGTGCATTGGTAAGGCACCCTGAAAGTATGGCAAAGTCATCTGAAATGCTAGACAATTTATCGCATAACCTTGTTCTTTTTCTCAGTACGATTGGCAATATTTTATATTATTTCAGTTTTTCGTTGTAAAATGTTTACAATTTTCTCCATAACACAGTTGAAAAGGAGTAAAGGAGTGTGTATAAATAACCACCCTGCCTGCCACCTGTAGTATATATTTTATGTTTCACCCATAAATTTTACTTTCTAGATAGTGTCTGTAGGGGTTTCACGAATTAGGTTTGCCAATTTAATTTTAACTCCAAATTCGTGGATTACTTTAACTACGGTTTTTCCCTGAGTCGAAAGCTTTTTTAAAGTCAATAAATTTTACAGCTATGTCCTTAGATTTTAATAATCTGTGTCTAATTATAGATTTCAAGTTGAAAATCTTCCCTCTCAAAATCCACCTTCATAATCACTCAATTGACCGTTAAGTGTCGATTTTTCTGTGTTTAGTGATACTGTCCACCCTCATGAACCACAGTAATTGCCGAGGTCGGGTGGCTTGCGTGTCTGAACGGTACAAATAGCCTACCATAGGTGCAACCACACCGGAGGGTTATCTGTGGAGAGGCCAGACAAACGCGTGGTTCCTGAAGAGGGGCAGTAGCCTTTTCAGTAGTTATAGGGGCAACAGTCTGGATGATTGACTGAGCTGGCCAGTGTTTCATTACCTAATCTAATTCCTTCAGCATCGCCTGAATTTCTTAGGCTGCACTCGATTACCCTTATTTTGCTTTCATTAATGTTCATATTATAGTCCTATGCACCTTTCAACAGACTGCCCATTCCGTTCAATTGCTCTTCCAGGTACTTTGTTGTCTCTGACAGATTTACAATGTCATCGGCAAAACGCAATGGTTTTATTTATTCACCCTGAACTTTAATTCCTTCTCCAAATTTCTCCATGCTTTCCTTTATAGCTTGTTCGGTGGCCAAATTGAATAATATTGGAGAAAGGCTACAACCCTGTCGTACTCCCTTCCCAACTACTGCATCCCTTTCATGCCCTTCATCTCTGACAACCGCTGTGTGGTTTTTGTACAAATTGTAAATAACCTTACGCTCCCTATATTTTACTAATGTTGATTTCAGAATTTGATAGAGTGTATTCCAATCAACACTGTCTACAGTTTTCTCCGAATCTACAGAAGCTATAAATGTAGGTTTGCCTTTCCTTAATTATCTTCTAAGATAATCCGAAAAGTTAGTATTGCTTCCGGTGTTCCTGCATTTCTCCTGAATCCAAAATGATGTTCTCCGACATCGGCTTCTACCAGCGTTTCCATTCTTCTGTAAATTAGTATTTTGCAACCATGACTTATGAAACTGATGGTTCTGTAATCTTCACACCTGTCTGCACCTGCTTCCTTTGGAATGGGAATTATTACATTTTTTTTAAAGTCGTAGCGTATTACGCCTGTCACATACATTTTACACACCAGGTAAAATATTTTTGTCACGGCTGGTTCTCCCAGAGACTATGTAGGTCTGAAGGATTGTCATCTACCCCAGGGGCCTTGTTTCGCCTTAGGTCTTTCAGTGCTCTGTCAAATTCATCTCTCAATGAATGTAGCATCTCCTATTTCCTTTTTATCTACGTCTTCCCTTCCTAAAATATTGTCTCTAAGTTCATACCTTTACAGAGCCCATCTATATATTCATTCCACCTTTCAGCTTTGCCGGCCGCGGTGGCCGAGGGGACTGAGGCGCTCCAGTCACGGTCTGCACGGCCACTACGGTCGGGGGTTCGAATCCCCCCTCAGGAATGGATATTTGTGCCGTCCTTAGTATTAGCTAGTTCATAAGTAGTTTGTAAGTTTAGGGACTGATGACCCCATAGTTAAGTCCCATAGCCTCTACAAACATTTGAACATTTTTTCAGCTTTCTCTTCTATGCTGAGAACTAAAAAATGTTCATATGTTTGTAATCCTATGGGGCCTAACTACTATGGTCATCATTCCCATACTCCGCCGACCGCCTAACGTCACCACTGTGATTACCAAGCTTAGCCTGGTGATCATGGAGGCTGAGGCATTGGAGCAACTCAACTCCTGACATCTCCATCAGATCATCCAAGCTTATCCAAAACGCCTCTGGCCCCACCTTTTTGATGCGGATCTTCACGGAGTCCACATACCCCATCGTCCAGGGACATACATTTACGACTGACGCTAAAAGGTGGATCCCTCCCGCTCTCCTCCCCAGTCGTATCGTTTCGGGCGATGCGTCACCTACAACGATCAACTCACAGAAAAATGCTGCACCCCCCCCACCTGTCCTCACTGCAAGTCCAACCACTTCCTCAAGTAACGTTCCATCTTCGCCTCCACCCTCATCTGCAACGCCTGTGGTGACCCCACCTACTCTTGTGTCAGGCTCATCCCGCCCCCATCAATCCTAAGCTGATCAATTCCCACCAGTCACCCCAATAATTCCATCTGTCCCCCTCCTACCGTGGAGGACGTCATCCGCTTTGTCACCACTGTCCTCCAGAACATTCACCATTTCCCCACACTCTCAAACAAATTGTCCTCACTGCCACTCTTTTTTCCAACTTCACACTATCACTACCTTCTCTCGCAACCACGCCTACTTCATCTTCTCCCGTATAAAGCACACCCTTAACCTGCTTTCTGTCACTCCTTTCCACCTCTCTCCTCCCGCCCCCTCCAGCAGCTCCCCTTCTTTACCATAATATCCAGCCCTTACCCACAAATAAAGTCCTTCCTCCTCAACGAAACATTCCTTTAACCTTGTCACCACTTTTTACACCCTCCACCATAAAGATGGCTTCCCTTCCCTTGCTGGAGGTGGAGAGGCGATCGGCCCTCAGCGTCACCACCCAGTCTGGCCCCAAAACCTCCTCAACAGAATATCTCATCCTCAGTCTCTTTTAACCCTCGCCACCATTTACACCCGTAGCACTGGACCCCTTCCCTTCTTACATAGACCGAACCTTCACGACCTATGTGGTTGCAGCTGACCTGAGCCTCTCTTCCCGTTCTGCCACCGAACTCCAGCAGTAGTGTCAGTTTCTCTCCCAGCTCTGCAGCGATTCCATTCTCTCGTGCAACTCACTCGTCCCCAGCGCAATACAATCCCCGATGTCATCCTGGCCTCTGCTAACCTCCTGGACCGTCTGCAGGCGGAAGTCCTCTACCCTATGGGCAGTGAACATGCCTCTGCACTCCTCACCCTAGACTCCCATGGCCATCAGACTCGCCCCCTCCTAAGATAGTCCATGGTTACGTCTGCACTGAGTGGGATGCCTACCATCATAGACACCCAGGTCGCCAGCCAACACCTGCCTCTCCACACCCCAGCCAATATTGACTGTGTAACTTCTTTCCTAAACCAGACCTTTGCTGATGCCGCCCACTCCAACATCGTTACCAAAACCATCCACCGTCTTACCTTACCTCCACAGGCCGTACTCCTCCGATTAACCCACGGCCTCTATCAATCCTACTTGCAGACCTGTGACCGGGACACACTCCGTCACCACAACTCCAACGTCACATCCGAAACCTCTTGAACGTGAAAAGACGCCGGTATTGGTGTGAGAAATGCACTCCTCTTAATGTCTCACTATCGCACAACTCCTCCAAGTACTGGCAAGCCTTCCACCGCCTTACTGGCAATCACTCCACATCCCAACACCCAATCCCCCATAATGACCCTCCTTTCACGGACAATGCCAGCAAGGCAAACAACTTTGCTACCCACCTCACTGATACCTTCTCCATCCCTAACAATCCCAGGTTTGATTACTCCCTCATCCTGGACGTCTATGAGAGAAACAATACTCCCATTCTGCTGCTCGCCCCCCACAGAACGTAACACTCCGATCTCTGACTTTAACATTGAAATAACAACACTTTGAAAAAAAACGTAACACAGCCTACTGCCACGACCTACAGGCACCTTTGGGCCTGGCCCATCCTTTCCACACAGCCACCTGCACCAATTCCTTCCCCTCTCCCAATGTGCCTTCCAGCCTTACTTCTCTACTTATGACCAACTCCTGCACCTTACCCACCTCCTTTCCGTTCAGACGAACTCCTGTCGTGCCGCTATCCTCTTTTCCCTCGACATTGAGAAGGGCTAGGGCCGCGTATGGCATTCCAGTCTCCTTTTCAAGTTCCAACTCTACGCCCTTCCTGTTAATCAAGTCCATCGCATCCTTTCTATCCCGCCGCCCATTCTCTGTCACTAATTCCGACTCCCGCTTGTTTTACCGCTCTGCCGGGGTGCCCCAGGGTTCCGTCCTCTCCCCTCTCCTCTACCTCATATGTTCAGCACCGCCTTCCTTGCCCTTGCCAACTTTCTCAGTCCATTTGTGATTCAACTGAGAACGTTGACAAGACTTACAAAACAAGCTACACTGGACAGAGTTATGGCAGTAGACGACAGTGCAAGTACGAAAAATGCAAAGTTTTTCGCGAAATTGTGCAACATTTGGACCTGGATGCCAGAACTAACTGTTTTGAATAATAAACGAAATGTTTTGTACATATGTAAAATCCAAACGTATATGTGTAAACAAAAACATGTAAATATTTCAGGACACCCACTGATGATGCCTTGTGAAAAAAGAGAAATGCGTATGGGTGAATTGTAGCACTATAAAGTACTACATTTGCTGTAGCCGAAGGCGTTTTGTTTAAAATACTACTGTGGAAATACATGGTATTCAGCTGCTGCTGAAATCGGCACTGCAAGCAACGTATAAAACTCAAGGAACTTACTTACGGCAGCTCAAAATGTTCAAATGTTTGTCAAGCTTATGGGACTTAACTACGGGATCATCAGTCCCTAAACTTACAAACTACTTATGAACTACTTACGAACTAGGACGGCACAAATATCCATGCCCGAGGGGGGATTCGAACCCCCGACCGTAGTGGCCGTGCAGACCATGACTGGAGCGCCTCAGCACCTCACAAAATTCGACGGAGGACTGTCTAAAAAGTAGCGGAACTGAATCGCGTTCGGCATAAGCCAGTCTGGAGTAGACAGTCGTCTCTGTTCGGGAGTGGTGCAGACGAAGAGGGTGGGGGGGGGGGGGGGGAGGGAGGAAGTACGAAGAAGATGGAACAGGCGCATCCGCAAGCCGACGTGACACACTAATATACACACCACATTCTTTAAAAAAAAAAAAAAAAAAAAAAAAAAAAAAAAAAAAAAAAAAAACCGGATAAAAACGGATGCGTCGCTTTCTAGGCCTCGACCTGCGGCTTGAGTGTAATTTTTTTTTAGGTAAGGAAAGAACTGTGAGAATGCAAAGGACTGATCATCGGAAACAGTACGGCGGCTCTTATTATTCACCACCCGAGCATCAGCACGCGGAGCCGCCGACGATACAACAGCATTTTTAACATCTATGGGGCAAAAAATTATGTGCAGAAATACATTGGGATGTGGATCGCAACCGGAGGAACGCGACCTTGCCAGATTCAACAAAATCTGATTACGTCAATTTAAATCTTTATTAAATAAAATTTTTGACGCGAGGATCACAATAACACTACATCCACAAATCTGTAGATACGACAATATGTTCCGTTTACTGTGAATCTCAACAGCGTGTAAACCATGATATATTTGAAGTCGGCATTAATATCATGAAAGTTAAGCAAATAATCTTTTAGGGGTTGATCAACTACTTCTGGCGGCACGATGTAAATTTTCTCATCAATATATTTACTATCATTAGCAGAAAAGACAACACTATGTAATCATTACGAGAGAGGAAATACCTGAGGGGAAATTTTGAACAATAGTTTATCCACTAGATGAGCTCTCTTGGATTTTACAAAGAAAATAAATTTCATGGACCTGATCTGGTGAAATGACACAGTCGTGGAGAGAGAGAGACCTTTGCTGCATACGAGGGGTCGAGTTATCACACGCACAACTCGGCAGGTCGCAGTGGCCGAGCGGTCTGCGGCGCGCCACTCACTGTCTCCACGGCCACTACGGTCAGGGGTTCGAATCCCCCCCCCCCCCCGGGCATGGGTTTGTGTCGTCTTTAGTATAAATTATTTCATAAGTACTTTGTAAGTTTAGGGACTGACGACCCCGCAATTAAGTCCCTTAAGCTTAACAAACATTTGAACATTTTTAAGTAAAAGTCGAAATTCGCTCCAAGACCAAATATAAATACAGTTAAACAAGCAATAAAAAGACTATACCAACCAAAATTATAAACTAATAATATAGGATTAAAAAGAATTAACACATATGTGACAACATGGATGCAATGAGAAAAGCGGCGGATGAGCTGTAATCAAAAAGGAATACTACGAAAAAGAAACAAAGAAATATACAAGAATGACGTCGCAACTGAGACACTTACATGTAAACGTACTCCATTTAGGTTAAAATCTGACACATTGTACTGAATGAAGAGTTAAGCTGCACAAGCTACAAATTACTGGAATTAATGCAACATTTCTATTGTAAAATACCATTTTTCAGTCCCAGAAATAGTGTTCATCAAATAGGCGAAGGACAAGCCGCATACTAATGGGAATCCTAAAAGTGACTCACAGAATCTTGTGCTGCTACTGATGTTTGATTATTTCACCAACCATCCAGAGTTCTGACATTGAGCACAGCCAATTGTACAATAATTATGAGTTGACACAGAATGTGCCACAGATTGCTCACACTGCCTACGTCCAATCTATTCCCAACGCCATCACGTTGGTTGGTGGTTCCGATGATGTACGAGTTGGGGTGTCAACCTTTGAAAGAAAGGCCGCGAGATCTGTTTTCTAAATTTCTCTCACCAGTTTTCTCCTCCGAATGTGAACATATTTTGTTAGCTCCCACCTACATAGGGAAATGTTAATGTTCTTGTTGTGGTCCTCAGTCCGGAGACTGGTTTGATACAGCTCATCATCCTACTCTATCCTGAGCAAGCCTCTTCATCTCCTCATAAGAACGGCAACCTACATCTGTCTGAATCTTCTTACTGTATTCATCTCTTTGTCACCCTTTGCGATGTTTACCCCAACGCTAAATGTCTTGACTTCTAAGAATATGTCCTAACAATCGAACCCTTCTTTTAGTCAAGGTATGCCAAAAATTTCTTTTCTCCCCGATTGTGTTCAGTATTTTGCTAGCACCCACCTACATAGGGAGACATGACAATCCCAATAAAATGTTGTTGTGGTCTTCAGTCCGGAGACACACATTTCCCTCCAACGCCAAATTCACGATTCCTTGATGTCTAAGAATGTTCCTTGCCAATCTATCCCTTCTTTTAGTCAAGGTATGCCAGAAATTTCTTTTCTCCCCAATTCTGTTCAGTACCTCCTCATTAGTTACGCGATCCACCCACCTAATCTTCAGTATTTTTCTGTAGCACCACATTTCAAAAGCCTCAATCCTCTTCCTGTCCGCACTCTTTATCGTCCATGTTTCAGTCCCATACAAGGCAACACTCCATACAAATGCCTTCAGAAAGGACTTCCTTAGGCTTAAATCAATATTCGATGTTAACAAATTTCTCTTTTTCAAGAACGATTTCTACCCATTGCCATTCTGCATTTTATATCCTCTGTACTGCGACCATCATTTGTTATTTTACTGCCCAAGTAACAAAACTCATCTACCTCCTTTATTGCTTCGTTTCCCAATCTAATTCATTCAGCATCACCTGATTTTCTTAGACTGCACTCCATTACCCTAGTTTTGCTCTTGTTAATGTTCATCTGATATGCGCCTTTCAGCACACTGTCCATTCCGTTCAATTGCTCCTCCAGGTCGTTTGCTGTATCTGACAGAATTACTATGTCGTCGGCAAAACGCAATGTTTTTAATTCTTCACCCTGAACTTTAATCCCTTCACCAAATTTCTCCTTGATTTCCTTTATGGCTTGCTCAATGTACAAATTGAATAACATTGGAGAAAGGCTATAAAACCGGTGTCTGGTTTTTGTACAAGTTGTAAATAACCTTACGCTCCCTATATTTTACTCCTGCTTGCTTCAGAACTTAAAAGAATTTATTCCAGTCAAGATTGTCAAAAGCCTTCTCCAAATCTACAAAAGCCAGAAATGTAGCTTTGCCTTTCCTTAATCTATCTTCTAGCCCCAATAAAATAAGATATCGAAAACGGAATGATTTAGGTGTTCTCTCTTCCCGCGCGCTATTACAGAATGGAACGGTAGAGAAAGGTTACGGAAGTGGTTAATGATCCCTCTGCCAGGCACTTAAATGTGATTTGTAGACTGTCTATGTAGATGTATATGTTCAATCGGCGTTGTTTTGAGTGTGAGAGAGGATAGCAGATGACTGACAGAACACTACAATAAATAAATCCCTTTCTTCAAATGTTTGTAAATCTGTCGGACCAAACTGCGTGGCCATCAGTCCGTAGCTTACAAACTACTTAAACCTAGGTAAACTAACCTAAGGACAACACACACACTCTCATGCCCCAGGGAGGACTCGAACCTCCACGGCGAGCAACCGCGCGCTCCGCAGCGAGACGCTTTAGACCGCTCGGCTACTCCACCGCGGCTTTGAGTGTGAGAGACGACAGCAGATGCATTGACAGAAAACTACAATAAATAAATACCCTTGTTCAAATGTTTGTAAATCTGTCGGACCAAACTGCGTGGCCATCAGTCCGTAGCTTACAAACTACTTAAACCTAGGTACACTAACCTAAGTAGAACACACACACTCTCATGCCCCAGGAGGACTCGAACCTCCACGGCGAGCAACCGCGCGCTCCGCAGCGAGACGCTTTAGACCGCTCGGCTACTCCACCGCGGCTTTGAGAGTGAGAGAGGACAGCAGATGCATTGACAGAAAACTACAATAAATAAATACCCTTGTTCAAATGTTTGTAAATCTGTCGGACCCAACTGCGTGGTCATCAGTCCGTAGCTTACAAACTACTTAAACCTAGGTACACTAACCTAAGTAGAACACACACACTCTCATGCCCCAGGGAGGACTCGAACCTCCACGGCGAGCAACCGCGCGCTCCGTAGCGAGACGCTTTAGACCGCTCGGCTACTCCACCGCGGCTTTGAGAGTGAGAGAGGACAGCAGATGCATTGACAGAAAACTACAATAAATAAATACCCTTGTTCAAATGTTTGTAAATCTGTCGGACCCAACTGCGTGGTCATCAGTCCGTAGCTTACAAACTACTTAAACCTAGGTAAACTAACCTAAGGACAAACACACACACCCATGCTCCAGGGAGGACGTATTTGGCTCAGCTTTTGTATTACAGAGGGCGTTTGGACCCTGACCGGGCGCGCTGAGCTACGGCGCCCGGCACCGCTCGGCTACTACACCGCGGCAAATACCCTTGTCAACGCTGTGTACTGAGGCTAGTTTATTGCAGAGTACCGTTTCGTGGCAGTTGTCGCGCCGGTAGTGGGTGGTAACGCGGCCTTCATCCCCACCACACAAGGGACCAGCGAGAGCCACTGTGGGCCCGCAGTGCGGCATTCGGCGTCCCGCGCGACACTCCCTGATTACCACTTTGCGTCCTCCCTGGCTCGAGAATTTTTATCTTTTTAGCTCTCGCTCCAAACTATTTTATGTCCGGAGACGATGTTATTTTGCTCGCGCTGTCGGCGGAGGGGAAGTGATTTCGAAGTTTCTTCATTGTAACTTCGAGCGGCCGCGTTGCGCTATATATAGGGGGGCGCGGGCGCGTGTCGGCGGACTGGCTGTGCGGTTTCACCCCCACCCCCCACCCCTCTTCCTAATTTCGCCTCGCCTTTCTCTCCCCCAGCGGCCGCTTATGTGGTATAAAGTCGCCTGGCGCCGCTGGTAATCTGTCTCATTGTGAGGCCGAAGGCGGGGATTCGATTTGCGGGCGTCCGTCCCGCTTATATTTTCATTCATTCCAATTTCTCCTTGTACGGCTTCCGAAGAGAATCCCCGCGTGTGATCGGACTCCCTTCAGTATATGCTCGCGATCGGGTTAGAGCCGAAATGACGTAAGAGACCGCTTTGGCCTCCGAGTCTGAAAGGGCCCCCGAGAAGCGACAAAAATTCGTATACTGGATAAAACGTTGTAAGCGGCGAAAGATGACACGGATCAGAAAAAAAATTACTATCGAAGCCGAAACGACCGAAACGAATTACAGAAACATTCGTCCATAAACGAGCCCCTTTTCGAGATTACTGAGCCATCTTCCGGAAGAAAAGAATCGTAGAAGAAAATACTCTTTTGAGGTATGACGGTTCAAATATTTATCATATCCTAAAATATAAAATCCTATGTCCGGTAACCTGGGTTTACTGCTGCAAGTGCTCTATTTAACGGCTCACAGTGACAGGATATGATTCATTTTCAATTAATTTCATCATTGATTAAGTAGGCAATATCGATAGTCTTGAGCGCAATTTTATTAGCAGTGATGACCGGTTTCAACTCATGTCGGACTCATCCTCGGATCACTTTACGTATTTGTCAACAGTTGTATCTGCCTTCAGGCAGTATAACCTTCCAATCATGAAATAACAGCTTTTTTTTAAAAAAAGCGGTACAACATTTGAAGAAAATCTGATTAGTTGTTACACATATATGACACACATGGCAACCAATCTGATTTTATTCAAATGTTGTACGGCATTTTTTTTGTTTGGTCCTAAGGCAGATACAACTATTGACAAACACGTAGACGGATAGACTGATCCTAGGATGACTCAGAGCCACGGCGGAGCGGCCGAGCGCATTGAGCGCTATGCTACGATGCGCGAAGCCGTTCCTCGTCGCGGCGTCGAAGGTTCGAATCCCCCCTCGGTCATGTATAAGCTACTTAATAAGTAGTCTATAAGTTTCTGGACTGATGACTCCGCAGTTAAGTCCCATAAGCTCTACAAACATTTGATTTGATTACTCAGAAATGAGTTGAAACCGGTAATCACTGTTAATAAATTTGCGGTGAAGACTATAGAAAGCCGGCCACGGTGGCCGAGGGGCTGAGGCGCGTCAGTCACTGTCTGCACGGCCACTACGGTCGGGGCTTCAAATCCCCCCTCGGGCATGGATATTTGTGCCGTCCTTAGTGTTAGCTAGTTCATTGAACATTTGAATACTATAGTAGACATTGTCTACTTAATCAAAAATATTTAGACCGCCTCCCTGACAACACGTCAAATAACATAATTTCGTAATGTCTTAAGGGGCGATCTTAAGTAATTAATACGAAGTGTTGGCATGATCGTTATTTTATTGTCCGGATGACAATTTCGGTAATACACAGTTACCATCATCGGATCATCTGTAGAAGAAGTGGACGATTATAATGTAATTTTAACATAATTAAAACACGTAAGAGAATTTCAGCTATTTTAAAATACAGTACCTGTTTCAGACACAAACATTTTCCACAGTTAGCGAAAGCACTTCTATATTTTCCAATCAAAGGCAACCACAAGAAGTTCATAATAAACTGCCACATAAATGCAGGTAGTAGTGTTAATATTCATAGCTCCCAGTTCTCCAACATCACAACCATATAGATAGTGGTATGTTTACTTAGTGCACATGGACTAATTCGCCACCAGGGAGCGCTGTGGCATCAAGACAAAGATAAAGAGTGTAAGATATGAGTAGTATGTACATCGAATTTGTATACGCTTTTCAGTGTACACCCTAGTCATGTCTTACACCTTTTGCCTTGAAGCTAGAGCGCTACATGGCGAGGAATTATCCCATGTGTACCAAGTAAACGTAACATCTACAATTCTCTTGCACGTTTTAATTATGTTAATATTACATTGTAAACATCCACTTTTTCTTCAGATGAACCGATGATGGTAACTGTGTATTACCAAAACTGGTCATGCAGACGATAAAATAGCGAATTTGGCAACATTTGGTACTAATTAATTTTCAATATTTCGCATAAATACTACATATCAGTCTCTTTCCGGAAATCAGGTCGAAAGGTTCCAACTGTTTTCTGAAAAACTTCGCATTTTTTAGTTCCACTGTGATCTGCTGCCATACTGTGTCCACTGTAGATTGTTTTGTAGTGTTGCCAACCATCTCAGCTTATTTGAAAATCAACTATTTCATTGAAAGTGTGTTGAAGGTATCTTCGTGTGTATGTGTGTGTGTTTGTATTACCTATTTTTGTTTTTGTTTTGTTTTTTGTATATCTGTGTGTGGGGGGGGGCATGTTGGGTTTGTGATTATGTGTTGGGATTTGTGTCTATCATATGGTCAATCAGTGAGAACAGTGATTGGTTGGGCAGGTTTATTTGGTCATTTAGTAGCAATTTTTCTCAGCTTTTGTTTTATATATGTGATAATTTTCTTGTAATGTTAGATGTTTTTATTATATATTCTAATTATCTTCATGTCTTTTTCTATTGTGGTTGGTTTGTGGTTATTTTCTTTCAGATTTTCTGCAAAAGTGGAGTGGTTTGTCCCGATTTCCATACTCTGATGTGTTCCTTGTATCGGGTATCAAATGTTTTCTGCTGGTTTGTCCTACATACCTTCCATCACATGAGTTGCATTGTAGTTGGTGTATTCAAGCTCTTTGGTAGATATCAGTGTCTTTTTTTATTTTTGGGATATATTTTTGGATTGGGTTATCTGTTTTGAGAGCTATTATGGCTTGTCTTTTGAAAATATTTGTTATTTTATTTGTTAGTTTTTGTTTGTATGTCATTGTCTACCATGTTGATTTTTTTTTTCATGTGTTCTTTGTACTGCAGTTTCTGTTGTGTGTGTTTGTGTGCTGCTTTGCTGTGTTGTTGTCTGTGGGTCTGCATGGTTGGTGTTTTTTGCCCGTATCTGTTTTTTAATTTTTTTCTTTAATTTTTCTATTATATTACTATTGTATCCATTGTTTGTTGCTATTTGTGTGATGAAGCCTAGTTCCTTTTGGTAATTTTCTTTGCTGAGTGGTACTGTCTTGAGTGTGTGGAGCATGTAGCTGATTGCTGATTGTTTTTGTGCATTGTGGCTGATTGGAGGTCTGGTGTATAATCATATCAGTTGTGCATTCACAATAGAAAAAAAAGACATTACAACCAAATAAACGTCTTGGATATAAGCATCAAAAAGGAAAACAACAAGCTTACCTTTGACATTTACCATAAACTGACAACTACTGGTTTTTCAGTGATAGTTTTCTTGAGTAATTTTTTCGCAATGAGAGGCGAAGTGTTTCTTAAATTATAGAACTCGAGTAAATTCAGTGTAAATTCCTTATTTGCATTTCCATTCAAGTGATGATTGTGTGTTCGGTTTCACTCAAGTTAGGATACACATGTGTGGCCTTCAGCCTTTGAATTTCCTATGTGTTTTTAACTAACATTTTCATGTCATTTCTGTATCAACAAGTACGCTAAATATTTCTCAGATTTTCTGATTTGATTCCTCCTTTCCTGTCTTGTATGACTGATTGCACCACGTCCTTTCATAATGGTCATTACTTCAGCCTTGAGCCATACTTTGGTTAATACTAGCTTTCTTCTATATGAATTCATGCGTGTGCTTTACTCACTTATTCTAAATTAATTCCTGTTTGTAAATGCTATGAAATTCGGCGAGGTCGCACACCACGTAGTACTTTAGAACAGTGAGCTGCTGCCTCCCCACACATGAGTTTGTTTAGTGCACAGTATACTTAAATTTGTGATCAAGACACCTGCCATCTCATCAAGACACTGCCAACGCTTTGTTTCGCCACTGCTTTCATGTGTTCCAGCATAGTAATGTACTGCCAATCATTATGCGTGTATCTGTGAATGAATGAATGTGCTTTCAGCTACCCATTGTGTATTTGAAAATTTCCTCCCACATTACCTCCTTATTCATAAAGGGCAGAAACAATTTTAATACAGGCAGTAATTACATGATTTAATTCACTTTTGTACAAGGTGTGTGCTTAAATTGATCTCCCCACATTAATTTGCTTGGTATTTTACTGCATACATTATGATTCAAAGTATCAAACCTCTGCTTTATAATTTCATGCTCACCATCCCATTTTAATTATCTAGTAATTAATTTTTTTACTTGATTTTTTGTTTCTTAAAATATTGGCTGCTCCCTTAAGGAGTAGGCGGTTAGATAAATTTCCATTGTACATGTACTATGGCCACTGGTAAAGTATTTTAAGCAACAGTGAGCGTTTTAACTTACATTTGCAGATCTCAACTGCCCGAGATTATAACAGGCTACTTTCAACTTTCGGTAGTCCATTCCACCCAGAACTGATAAGCAACGAGGTAGGCGGGATGCTTTTAGTGGTAAGGATTTTGGCTAGATAATAAAAATGACTTTTCGTAGCAGAGCAGAGGATGCCCGTCCATCCAACACAGAAGGGCGGGTGACACCAAGGCACAGCAAATACACTCCGCTTTCAAAGCCAGGACACTCGTGACCAGGCCATGAAATCAGCATGGAGTCGAGTGGGCGCTCGCTTACGCAAACGAGAAGACAGCGACCTCTGACCTCGGAATGGTGACTGACCTGGGGAGACGCCAACAACCACTCTCACACCAAAACTGTATCACGCACTGCGATAGGCTCTACAGCAGAGTTTCTGGTATCACTCCGCATTTGACCACGAGAGGATATCTCGAGAGGTGCTGTAGGCAGGTTTTTGAAACTGACGCCTATAGGATGCTTCCAGTTTCTGGAGGGAATTCCGTATAGAAGCATGCCTTGCGAGCAGACAGCAGTCAGGAGTCATCAGACTAGCTTCTACCAGAGTGGTCAAAGTGTTCAGATGTGCTCTTCAGCTCGGTTCTTGTGTGGCAAAAGTCTTTAGTGTCCAGAAATATTATTTCCACTTTGAATTTAAATTATGGATTAGGAGATATACAGATTGAGCTGTACGATTTTGCCGCTAGCTGGTTTTGTTAGAAGTCTTTGCTAAGTGTGTATTCAGCTTGTGACAGAGTAATTTTTGGTCTCGTTCCACAGAGCATTGACGTACTTCCATTTCCATGGTATTTTCACACTATGTGGAGCACAAATTGGAACATGGCTTTACCGACAGTTACGTCTCCAGCTAACTAGCATCACAATTCTAGTTAAGCCAAGTGGGACGTTCTGACCAGGTTGTTGAATCCTCAAAGGAACTCAGACACCGACTGTTTTATTGGCAAGTGACATCAGAAATACACTCTCAACAATAGAATTACCACTGACATCCGTGCCTGGGACTCCATAATTATTCGGGTTTTAAGGAATCAGCGTCGCACCACTCTATGCGCCACACCATCGCCCACATCGAACTGGTAACATATTAGCAGAC
This sequence comes from Locusta migratoria, assembly GCA_026315105.1. Classification (NCBI taxonomy): domain Eukaryota; kingdom Metazoa; phylum Arthropoda; class Insecta; order Orthoptera; family Acrididae; genus Locusta; species Locusta migratoria. Next base: position 35,183,125 of record CM048750.1, on the reverse strand, counting down.
CAGCATAACATTTCCTTTGTTGGCTGTTTTCTTGAACTCCTGGCTTTCATAATCTAGATTTTTTTTCCTTTATTGTAATTTCAATTACCCTCAAAGGGCGGTGTGTCAGCGCAAGCAGGTGGTCTTCAGCCGAGAGAGATATAAACAATACAATGGAGTTTACAAAGAAAGTAATGGTGATAAAATTTGAATGTAATTAAAATTTACATGGTGAGTGTGTTGGAGAAAAGTACATTAGCTTAAAATGGAGCAAAGAAAGCAGTCTTACTCACATGGACATGGTGAGAAAATGAAGATAAGAAAAATAATTAGACTTGGAGACCACATAGCACAGAAAACATCTAAAACAAAAACACAAGGTGTCGGCTGCAGGTTGGCCATTCACTGTTCATTTAAAATAAGATACCACATTGTGACAACATCAAGTTGTCAGAGCACACATTAAAACCCTGAAGATCATAGGTGGGTGGACAGGGGGAAATTGGTGGAAAAAACACAGTCAATTTAAAACACGGTCGATGTACAACACGGTCGATGGAAAATACAGTCGATTTAAAACACAGTCGATTTAAAACACATTCGGCGTCGGTTGCAGGTTGACCATTTCCTGATCACTTTTAAAGAACCACACTTCGTAAAACACAAGTGGGTCTAGCACCAGCACAGAACTAAGGCACTGAATGAAAGGGATGTGAGCTGCGGAGGTGGGGCAGGGGGCGGGAGGAGAACCGAATGGAGGGGAATGGAGGGGGGAGGTACAGGGCCAGGGGGAGCAAAGTGAAGCAGCATATTCCACGAAACGTGGAGGGGTGGGAGGGTGGATGGATGCGGAGGGACAGGGGGAGTGAGGAGGTGGGATTGGGTCTTTTGGGAGGCATAGGGAGGGAGGTGGAGGATCAAAGCTGGTAAGAAGGATAAATTGAGGGCGGAAGGCATCATCTGGGAGGGGGAGGGTGCGGAAGTTGCCACAGTTGGTAATATGGAGGGTGGACAGGTGGAGGGTGGGGGGAACCCAGCGGGGGAGGCATGGCAGCGAACCAAGGTCCGTGAGGAGGGGATGGACTAGAGGATTGGGTAAGTCTTATTTATGAGAAAGGTAGTGGAGGTGGGGATGTTCGGTAAAAAAGGACAAGGTGGGGAAAGGGGACGAGGTCATAGAGGACTCGTGTGGGGGATGGCGGATAAATGGGAATATGGGAGACGAGGCAGAATAATTGGCATTCAAGGATTTCAAGGGATTTGTAGAAGGACAGGGTTATGGGTGGACATCCTGGTGTGGTTGGCTACACAAAGGATAGGGTGGATGAAGGATTTGTAGGTGTAAAGGACTCACGGTGGCATGACCACACTTCTCCTATACAGACCTTGTACATGAATTGCGTCACGTTATTCCAAACAGATTTTCCCGGAAATGCTGATGTATTGGCGGCCATATAGATGTTATTCACTTATCAGTACTCTCTTACGGCAAAACAGCTTTGAAGTCAGTCCTGGGTGGAATCATCTGAAGCCGTATTTTATATTTATGCCCACTGCCGCTGTGCGCCTGCAAAAGTCGTGACTAACTGAGACCCTGGGCTCAGAGTTGCCAACTCTGCCACAAAGATTCCCCTTAAATCGGAAGAAATTCCCCTAAAAAAGGAAACTGGGAGGAAGGGGATGCGGGTAGAAGCTGCAGCCTGACTATTTTTCTATAAATCAAATAAAAAAGAACGTAACTTCTTGTTTTTGAGACTTGTCTCTCTCTCTCTCCCTCTCTCTCTCTCTCTCTCTCTCTCTCTCTCTCTCTCTCTCTCTCTGTTTCCCTCCCCCGTCATGTATTGCAAATATATTAAACATCAACAGCCAAGCCCATGGGCACGAACGTAGGGGTGCAATACCAAAAGATAGCTCATAATACGAAATAATTACAATCTTACCTTTCAGTAAAGGGTCCGTTTCCCAGATCTTCGCATACTTTTGTGCATACTTTCTCTTATTTTTGGTTGCCAATAAAACCATGTATTTACATCACAAGTTGAGCTGGTCATTAAAGTAAAAATAATGATGGATCAAAAAAAAAAAAAAAAAAAGTTGAAATGTTTGTAAATCTATCGCACCAAACTGCGTGGTCATCAGTCCGTAGCTTACAAACTACTTAACCGTAGGTAAACTAACCTAAGGACAAACATACACAACCATGCCCCAGGAAGGACTCGAACCTACACGGCGAGCAACCGCGTGCTCCGCAGCTAGACGCTTTAGACCTCTCGGCTACTCCACCGCGGCAATGATGGATCACCAATACAACACAATGATCGCTAACGCACTTAACTGCCGATCATAGCACGTGATAGGGGTGGAGAGAGGGAAAATATGCGCCATCTCCGTGCGCTGTAAGTAAACAGTGCAGGCAACATGAATTGAAGAAACATTGAAAACAGCGCGACATTAGTGACAAAAGACCGATAATGTAATCAACATAGGCTGACAGTACGCTGCACGGTTGGCAATGAACATCTGCAATCAGTACGGCAACACGTCTTCCGATTGTTACACACACATTTGACGCAAAAATAAATAAATTCTATTATTCCCCTTAAAAATCCCCCTGACACTTATTTCCCCCCCTAAACATCCCCTAACATTTCTTTCCCCCTAAATTCCCCCCTGAAAAAATCACCCACCTCCTAAATCTGGGGGGTAAGCCCCCCAAGTTGGCAACCCTGCCTGGGCAGTGTTTCGCGGCGGGCGCTGACAGCCGCAGACGGTGCGGCCGACCGCAGCGCCGCCACAGCCGCCGGCTCCAGCAGCGAGCGCGGCGTAGTGCCGGCGACCGCCGCACCGCGGCGCTGGCGCCGGCGCCGCCGCTGCGGGGAACCCCCGGCCAGTGCGGCCTCCCCGTCACGCGCGCCGCCCTGTTTGCCGTGCCGCGCTGCGCCTATTTGTATGCGCGGGCGCCGCGCGCACTGTGTTCACGGGAGCGCAAGCCCGCCACGGCACACACGCGTGCGTCTGGCCGCGCGGCGGAGCGGAGGGGTAACCGATGCGGCCCGCCGATCCGGGGCTGATATTTTGATGTACCGCTAGTGCGTACTCCCGACGCACACGAAACGTGCGTCACCACTGCAGGAAGACAGCATGTTTGCTGGGTTAACACGCGATCACTCTCGTTGTTAGAAAAAGAAATCTAACATTTACGATTTTATTTGAATAATCCATCACATTTCAAAGCTAATGAACTGACCATCTAAAAATGCGTTCTTTCATATCTCATGATGATCTGTGACTCGACAATCAAATTTCAACAATTGCTTGTTAGTTGTGGCATTATTGAAGTTGTCCTTAGTGTTAGATTTTTTTGTAACACAGGAGTCTTAAGGTAACAATTACGTCTCATATTTTTGGAAAAATTTTCGTTTCTCTATTTTTGGGTTAACAGCACACTATTTAAATTTATTAATAAAGAACAGTCTAGAAAGCACTAATTTATTTCATTCAACTAGTTTCAGTCTTATTTAGACCATCTTCAGGAATTTTGTCTCCATCGATGTTGTGGAGCTGGCAGGTAGCTGGGAGCCTTCCAGTGCAGTGACGCACTGGAAGGCTCCCAGCTACCTGCCAGCTCCACAACATCGATGGAGACAAATTCCTGAAGATGGTCAACATAAGATTGAAACTAGTTGAATGGAATAAATTAGTGCATTCTAGACTGTTCTTTATTAATAAACAATTACTTCTCCTTCCGTGGAAAACCGCCTTGCTTCACGTTTAGTCTGTTTCTTGTACTTGTAACATGCGGCTGTGTTCGTTTGTTTTCTCCTGAAACTGTTGAGCTCATGTTACGTCTTTCATGAGAAAAGTAGATATTCTTATTGAGTTTTACGAATTGAATGAAGCAATTGGCCGGCCGCGGTGGCCGAGGGCACTGAGGCGCGTCAGTCACGGTCTGCACGGCCACTACGGTCGGGGGTTCGAATCCCCCCCCCCCTCGGGCATGGATATTTGTGCCGTACTTAGTTCAAATGTTTGTACAACTTATGGGACTTAATTACGGGGTCATCAGTCCCTAAACTTGCAAACTGCTTATGAACTAGTTAATCCTAAGGACGGCACAAATATCCATGCCCGAGGGGGGGATTCGAACCCCCGGCCGTAGTGGCCGTGCTGACCGTGAGTGGAGCGCCTCAGTCCCCTCGGCCACCGCGGCCGGCGCCGTCCTTAGTCTTAATTAAGTAGTTCATAAGTAGTTTGTAAGTTTTTTGTAACTTTTGGGACTGATGACCCCGTAGTTAAGTCCCATAAGCTATACAAACATTTGTAAAAAAAAAATAAAATAAATAAATAAATAAATAAAATAAAGAGAGAGAGAGAGAGAGAGAAAGAAGAAAAAATTGTAATGAAGCAATTGTTTATACAGAGTACATGACATTCTCTGTCAGATATGGAAGTATACAAAACTGAAAAACAGTGTAAGGGGCCAGCGGTTTCTTCTTGAAACACAATATTCTGATTTAGAACGGTCGGCAACATTTACACCTCCTTTTTTGAGATTGTAGAGTGTAATTACTTCACGTTTGTTCGCTTCGCCACTTTCAGCGTCTACAGAATCGTCGCTGTCCATGTTGGATAACATTACAACGTTCTTTTTCTGTTTCTTTTTTGAGACGTATGAGGAAATGAAGCAGTTGTTGCTTGGTTTTTCTCCAAATGCTGTTGTTTAGTTGCCTACAGTTACGTCCAGAAATTCCGGTGGAATTTCTCTTTTATTCTTCCGTTATCTACTAATGTGAATCGATGGTTGGCATACATTTTGTTACCCAGTGGTACAGATGTTAAATAATTGTCCATCGATACTAGTGGCGTTACTAGGACTTGGCTTTGAGGGGGGGGGGGGATAGATCTGCTTGACGAGCAAAATTTTAGTCAGTTTTCAGACAGACTACAATCTACCACTCCCGTTGAAGAAAGTAATTCACTTCCTTCCAATGAAAGCTGATGGTAAAACACCCCAAGTTCCAAATCTTTACCTTTACCAGATTGCTGTTATACGATTTCTTTTCTATCTCTCTCTCTCTCTCTCTCTCTCTCTCTCTCTCTCTCTCTCTCTCTTTATTTTATTTATTTTTTTATTTTTATTCAGGTTCTGGGGGGTTCCATCCCCCTCATCCCCCCACCCCCCATAGTTACGCCACTGATCGTCACGTCTGCCTGTTTTGCCACTCGGTCTAATCAATCTTAACGCGACGTTCTCTGCATCATTTGCTACTTGACATGGCCCAGTAAGCTGCTTGCCTGCATATGCTTCCATATTTAGAATATAAAAGGTTCCGGCATCACAAAGCGCATATACCTTGCTGCCATATTTTGCAGACTTGTTTGGTATATACTTCCTGATTTTGAAACTTACGCGGAATGGTTCTAACATCTCGTATATCGTTGTCAGTGCTTCGGCACTATAGCTCTTCTTGCAAACATCCACAAATTCCTCAAATTATATCTTCCATACCATATTTACGTTAATTTATATTGCTTTGGTAATTATAAAGAAATCATTTATTGTATGAACGTGTCTCTTTCTGGCACAAAGAGATGAAAAAGTGCAAGAGCTCATTGTTAGAAAAAATCTAACACGGGAGTGACAACAATATACGCGAGCGACTGCGGGTTAACATTAAAAACCATTTAATACGCCATTCCGTGCAGACTCCAAGAAACTACGAGGAAACCCACGTATAGCAATCCAAAGGAAAACACCAAACAATGATCGGAGATATAACAGGCGAATAGCACGTGATGCTCGGTAGCGCCGGGCACCATGGCTAAGCGCGTCCGGTCAGGGGGCTGAACGTCCTCTGTAATAAAAAAGCTGAGCCAACCATTCAACGAACAGACTGAACCAACGACCGATAAAAAAAAGTAGCAAAGAGTGCCGGACTGCAAATCCGTAGATCGAAGGTGACGTTCTGCAAGCCCATTGTTTCACTTAAGTGAGGTTTGAAATTGTGTAAGGCTTCAGGATATATGAGGTTATCTAATAGTTTCTTTTCCAGCTCTAGCGAAATCATGATCCATGATTTATATAGTACAGGAATGGGTAATATTTTCCTATTTTGCTGTGTGTAGCTGGGAGCTTTCTTTGTTCCCATGAGACTTGTGAGGTGGGAGGATAACCTACTACAAGATGGTTTGAGTATTCAGTTTATAGTGTGAATGTGCGTGTGATTGTGACTTCGAGTGCGAGTGTTAATATTCTTACTGGTTTCATAAATTTCAGGGTTTCTTTGTAATACAACGACCTTTCTACATTGCACCGACGTGTCCGAGATTCGGTAACTGAGCCTACTCAGTGCTTGCGGATTCCTATTAGCAACATTTAACTTTTCCTAATATTTTATTTTCTGTAGCTTTTCTGATCAGATTAAGCATTTCGCTAGTGTGTAAGACCTTATTGCTTTAGGTGAACAACGTGTTACTTTGATTTCATTTCACGTGAGATTTGTAATTTCGTTCTGCCTCGGTTGCACAGTGGTAGACTGCCAACTACAGACATAAAGGTCGCGGGTTCGATCCCCTCCAGGTCCTGGGATTTTTATTTGATACTTTACACTTCTTTCACCTCTGGCAGTGTTGCTGATGTGAAAAATATCAAGTATTACCGTGGTTAGGAACCCACGTTAAACTGTACGTCCCCCTACAACTGCTTTGGTAAGTCAGTTCGAAGGTCCGAGGAAGGCAACGGCATACCACCTCCAAACAGAATCATGCCTAGTAAAGAACTGTGGTGTTGAAACCAAACTTCGGATTGTTGACTGCTTTGCACAAGAACTACGTCAATGAAGGTAGTCCCTTGCGAAGTGAGGAATATCATGAACCCATAACTGACGAGTAAACATACGGAAGTATCGCTCTCAGATTTTTCTATCTTTTCGATATGTTATAATACTTTAAAAGCTAAGGGACACGTATTGTTTTAACGCTTTTATTCCCACATTATGAATTCAGCTTTGGGACAATTTAAAAAAATCAGTGTTTTCTGTGGTAATACAGTGCACTAAACAACAATAAAAAGTGTTTAAATGTTTGTAAAGCTTATGGGACTTAACTACGGGGTCATCAGTCCCTAAACTTTCAAACTACTTATGAACTACTTACGAACTACTTACGAACTAGGACGGCACAAATATCCATGCCCGTGACTGGAGCGCCTCAGTCACCTCGGCCACCGCGGCCGGCCACTAAACAACAAAATAGGCTACGAGTTTTGAAATATTTTATCGACCTATTGTTTTTTTATGTCATGTATTTCATGCACAACACAGACGTTTGTATGGAGCTATTTTATAACTTGCGACGTTCTTTAGTTGATAGATCAATAATGCTAGCATAATCTTCGCCACAGCACCAAAGACAAGACAATTCACTGCCCCAGCCGCGGTGGCCGAGGGGACTGAGGCGCTCCAGTCACGGTCTGCACGGCCACTACGGTCGGGGGTTCGAATCCCCCCTCGGGCATGGATATTTGTACCGTCCTTAGGATTAGCTAGTTCATAAGTAGTTTGTAAGTTTAGGGACTGATGACCCCGCAGTTGAGTCCCATAAGCTTTACAAACATTTGATTTTGAACATGTTTTACACTCTTGTATTCGATACTACAGTGAAAGTAGATTTTTATAGTACTTTGAAAGTATGTGTTCATATAAGGAAAGAAGGTTTCTGGAAGTTGTAATAGAAGGCTAATTAGTTCAAATGTTCATATGTTTCTAAAGCTTAATGGATTTAACTGCGCGGTTATCAGTCCCTAAACTTACAAACTACTCATGAACTAGCTTATACTGAAGACGGTACAAACATACATGCCCGAGGGGGATTCGAACCCCCGACGGGGAACGGCCTCGCACATAGTAACATAGCGCCTCAATGCGCTCGGCCGCTCCGCCGTGGCGGCAATTAATACTACAGTAAGTAAATTACAACACAATATATATAGTAAATTTCCTATAACACTGGCAGTGGCCTATAGTATGACACAATTCAGTTTGAAACAACGTGCCACTAAACGAACCATTATATAGTGGGAAGGGGCAGGTAACCATCAAATGCGAGAAATCAATGAAGAAAACTAATATTATAACCAAACATGTGACGACCAATGGAGGGTGGTCTAAGTGTGATTAGATACGAAAAAGTAGTATCAGTAAGTATGAGGGAAATGACATCTACATGTAGTATTTAGAGATGGAGAGGATGGAGTGTGTGTGTGTGTGTGTGTGAGGGGGGTGGGGCACACCACTGAAATGAATGCATTGTTGACTGTCTAAGTGTGATAGGATTATGGGCAGTTGGGGGGGGGTTTACCGACATTTGTGACGAGCTGTGTAAGGAATGTGCGGCTGCACCAGAATATGATTAAATTATACTGTTTAATAGGTTCCACAAACAAAATAGTAAATCACAAACTATCTGATTAATCTTGTAATAATGAGCTGAGTGTTGCTCAACTGACTACCACCCACAGGTTGTAAAAATAAAACAAGTGATTGCAGCACTCACTACACATACGTAGCAGGCTCATTTATTTATGCAACATAATATTCAATGCTTGCCCTTTGTACCAAAAAGAGGATTACATTGGAAGAAGGAATAGATCACTGAAATCCAACATTGAAAGGAGCATATGGTGAGTATAATAATATGTTTGGGTTGGTTATAGTTGAAGGCAAGGTATAGAAGAGATAACATGACTAATATCATTGGAAGCAGTTAAGAGAACAAATTATGAAGTTTCTATGGAATAGAATGTGTAGAATATGAATAGTCAGTTGTGGTAGTATATTTTGGATCTATTGAGTTAATGGAAGAAGAGTAACCATAACTCGCCGGCCGCGGTGGCCGAGGGGACTGAGGCGCTTCAGTCACGGTCTGCACGGCCACTATGGTCGGGGTTCGAATCCCCCCTCGGGCATGGATATTTGTGCCGTCCTTGGTTTAAGGTAGTTGATAAGTAGTTTGTAAGTTTAGGGACTGATGACCCCGTAGGTAAGCTTAACAAACATTTCAACATTTGAACATAACCATAACTGGAATGAATCTTCACTCTGCTGCGGAGTGAGCGCTGATATGAAACTTCCTGGCAGATTAAAATTGCGTGCCGGAACCGGGACTCGAACCTGGGACCTTTGCCTTTCGTTGTGAGGCGGCATCGTGAGTCGTGTCGGGATAGCACAGTCGGTAGTGAGCTTGCCCGCGAAAGGCAAAGGTCCCAGGTTCGAGTCCCGGTTCCAGCACGCAATTTTAATCTGCCAGGAAGTTTCATAACCATAACTATTTGTTGATGCGGAAGGTTGACTGTAGGTAAGGACAGGGTTTAATGATGGTGATGAAGTTGGATTTGCGAAACAATTAGTGGGGAAGTAATGCTTAATGATGATATGAGGGATGGTTGGGGATTGGTTAGATTGAGAGGTGGAAGTGGTGGTGTTGGAGGAATGGAAGAATGTAATTCTGACGCACCTGAAATGTCACCATGTAATGCAGAGGGGTAATTGTATATTAACTTGTAACTGTAAATCCATACAGCTAAATTTAACTGTAGGAGGGGTTATAGTGTAAGTTACCTACAAGTTAATCTTGAGGTTCATATTGGAGAGAACAAAATAAATAATTTGACAGACTAGAATCTTGAATAGTACTACAGTGTAGTTAGAAACTGAGGGAATAAAATTTAATAAAACACTAATAGATAACAACAGGTTCAAGCGAATGTTGTCTGCACTTGTTGTTTTATGTGAGGAGTTACTGACAAAGAACAATCTACTGTTTGGTGTAAATTGCAGGTTTAGTAGTCTTTTACAAGAGCAGGTATACAATCCAGAAATGTTTGATTCTTGTTTATTTAATAAATTACAATCTTCTGCTTTTGATTGTTTATATAGTTGTATTTCTTCTATGAAATTCATTTTTCCTCCTTTATTACCAAAATGTAGGATGTGTCCATTATCAGTATTTAGAATTCTATGTATTTCACCTACAACGTGTTGTACAAAAATTTTTTTCCTCCTTTATTACCAAAATGTAGGATGTGTCCATTATCAGTATTTAGAATTCTATGTATTTCACCTACAACGTGTTGTGCAAAATTTGACCTATATAGATTTTCTCCTTTAATAGGTATGTGTTCACAAAATCTAGTTTTAAATGCTCTTCCAGTCTGACCAATATAACTGGCTGGACAGCTTGAACAACTAATCTGGTAAACACCAGATTTATTTAATGCATTGATGATGCTTGCTGATTTCTTATTGTGAACAAGGACTCCACTATTTTATTCCTAGTACAGAAGGCTGCTGTGATACCATATTTCTTAAGGAGACTAGGGACGTGATACGAAATATTGCCAATGAATGGGATACCTATATAATTTGATAATACTGACGCAGAGGGTTCTGATGGTCTTTCTCTGCTTGTATAATTCCTGTAACATATTAGTTTCAAACCCGTTGTTGATTACCACATATTCCAAGTTCTGCAATTCTTTTTGAACTGCTTCTTCGGAGAGTGGAACGCTAACAATTCTATCAATCATAGAGGTGAAATAACTAAATTTATGGCTCATTGGATGGCAAGAGGGACTATGAATAATACTGTCAGTGGTGATAGGTTTCCTGAATATACTAAAGGAAAGTTTCTTGTTTATGATCGTAATATATAAATCCAAGTAATTAATGTTGCCACAATTACCTTGTAATTCGCAACTAACATTGCTATTACTACACAGACTATTCAAGTTCTGAATGTAAGAAATGTCTTGCTTCGATTAAATCAAAACTAATTTTTGTAGCAAACAATTGTCTCTTTCGGGGTTGTTGGGCCTCTAACTTTCACTCGACATGCAGATTTTCGCCATTTATCAAACGATGATGTCATTACAAAATCATAAGTACGCTTTATGAATCTCTCGCATGACGAAAATTTTCCATCTTAGCCCTCTATTCAACAGGATAACTTCTTTGATTCAATGCTGAGGCGTGGTCAAAGAGATTAAAATTATACAGACGGTGTTCCAGATGCTTCAAAGCAGGCTGTATACATTGCAGGAGGTTACAACTACGTGGATATGTTCAGTAACTGGTGCACTCGCGGAATATAAGGGAAACGTCCCCTTCCTGCCACCCGGCTAAAATATACCTCTGTAAGATACGAAAAATTTGCGTGGGTGTAGGAATAGGGGAGAAACGACAAAATATGATAACGGTGCTACATTAATTAGGGTGTGGTCAGAAACTAAAACATTCGTTAATGTCTTCTGTTTATTGGCGTAATCGGTTAAGATGTTCGATGTTTTCCGGACGAGCGGCAACGGCTAAATCTTAGAAAGGTAGCGCTCTGCTGCTTTATATGAACGACAGCACAGAAGGGCTGCAATGTGGGAATGTTGCTGACAGAAAGAGGTCCATATCTGAAAATGGGCTGAAGGGTTTGATCAAGATATCTGAAGAAATAGGTGAATTAGGCGGTGCAGCAGGGAGAGGAGGCGTTCTATTCCCATGGCGGTTGTTTACGAAGTTTCTGTAGCTAATGCCGAACGTGTAGCATGTGCCTCAAACTCAGCAGTCGAAGCTCTACTGAGCCACGGGAATTGTGTCTCTCCTGGTCAAACTTCATAAACTTTTGCGACACGCTTTACAGTGGAATCCTTACAGGATCATTATGTGCACCATATGTAGCCTCAGAATAGGCAACAAAGGCTACAACACCGCGACTTTACTCATCAGTTTTGGTACAGATAGACTTGGATGAGTCGTAGCAAAGAAATTTTCTTTATATGAGTGATGCACATTTTACTCTGCACGGTAGTGTAAGCGCACAGAACTGTCGCATATGCGAAACTACACACCACATACTAAGCAGGAACACCCACGCACCCAGTTCATGTAACTGTAGCGTGCTTTCAGGCTCCTTCACTCTGTCCGGTTTTCTTCGAGGAGATGAACCCTCGTGTAGCTGCACATTATAAAGACCTCCAGCTGCAACATGTGATTTCGTCTTTGAAAAACGAACCTGGATCGAGACAGATACTTTCCTGCAAAATGCGCTAACACCATATGTCGCTCGCCACGTGAAAGATTTGCTTAGAAAGGAAGGAAGGAAGATTAGTGTTTAACGTCCCGTCGACAGTCTGGTCATTAGAGGCGGAGCTTCGCTCGAGTTGTTTGAGCAAGGATGGGCAAGGAAGTCGGTCGTGCCCTTTGAAAGGAATTCCCTGGAGTGACTTAGGGAAAACGGGGAAAACCTAAATCTGGATGGCCGGAGGTGGATTTGAACCACCATCCTCCGGAATGCTAGTCCAATGTGTTACCACTGCGCCACCTCGCTCGGTCTGTGTTTAGAGATACCTTCTGTGACGTCTGTATCACCTGCAGACACTTTCAAAATGTATGACATTCCAGATTCCCTGACCTAAATCCATGTGACTTCTGGTTACTGGGATATTTAAATGATGGTGTCTGTCAGGGATGTATCCAGACTCTTCCTAATATGACATATCGCCCACACATTGCACCGGATATTTTGCTGGCAACTGTCTACCACGCCGTGTTACAGATGCAAAATGTTGCTGTTGCAGGAGGCGATACTGAACTCTTGTTCTGACTTGTGACAATATTCGTTGCCCTGTGTTTCATCGTTTTTCCCCTATTCCCGTACTCACACCTCATTCTGACCGAAACTTCCTGTCTTTCGTCGGCAAGAGTTCTACCGACGGAGTTATCTCGCAACGTTTCACGGTACGTCCTCACAACTTTATTTCCGCCAGTACCTCGCCTCCTACTTTCCAAACTTCACAACAGATCTCCTGCGAAATTTGCAGAACTAGCAGTCCTAGAAGATAGGATATGGTGGATACAAAAAGTTTCCAAATGTTTGAAATCTATGGGACCAAACTACGTTGGTCATCAGTCCCTAGCCTTGCAAACTACTTAAACTAAAACTAAACTAAGGACAACACATACATCCATGCCCCAGGGAGAATTCGAACCCCCGACGCGGGAGGCCGCGCTGTCCGTAACGTGGCGCTCCAGACCGCTTGGCTACTCCCGGTGGATACATGGCTTAGTTACAGCCTTTAGGATGTCTCCTGAATGACTGATAAGACTAGATAACATTAGTACTTGTTTTATATATCATATATAAATTTCGTAATTATGTGGAAATGTTGAGTTTACTAAATATTGTCTATACATTGCAATCAGTATTTAAGGACTTTTTAAAAAGTTTTATCGAAAAACTCATCTGAAGTGTAGGATTTTCCATTCAAAAGTTCCTTTAATTTCTGTTTAAATAACAGTTGGCTCTCTGTCAGACTTTTGAAGCTACTTGGTGAGTGACCGAAGACTTTTGTGACAGTATAATTCACCCCTTTCTGTGCCAAAGTTATATTTAACCTTGAACAGTGAATATCACCCTTTCTCCTAGTATTGTAGCTATGCACACTGCTATTACCTTTGAACTGGGTCGGACTGGTAATGTAAAGGTACAGTCAAAACCCGTAGATCCTTAAATAAACGAGTGTAGAATGATCTTGGTTGGGTTCCAGCAATTATAATGATTACACCGTTTTATGCAATGAGTACTTTTTTAACCAATGTTGAATTGCCCCAGACTATGATCCAACATGAAAGCAATGAGTAAATATAGGCGTAGTAAGCTAATTTACTGAGATTTATTTCACCAAATTTTGCAATGACCCTGATATCATGAGTAACTGAACGTTTCAGCAATATTTTTTCTAGTTCGTTATGGAGTTCTCGAATGGTTCCAATTTAGTACGAAAATATGTTATATTAATCATTGTTTCTGAAATTTCCATTAAAATATAAATGTAAGTAATATTGGTAAAATTACAATGCATTTGTTTCTTCTATGTACTAGATTTTACTGCATTGAAGCAAAAGAAAGGTTTGTATGAAACTCCGGACGTGACATCAAAGATCAAACTTACAAGCAAAGAAGTTTGAAGACTATTGATCAGAAAAGAATATTAAAGCTATTGTAAGGTGAAAGATGATGATCTCCAAATTATGATGATGGTTCCTAAGGGTCTTCACAGTTAGTTGCTTGTGAGAGTTCGATCTGTGAGCTTGGATAGGCAGATCATCACGTAATGGTATTGTGTGAAATAATATCCTCCGTTTAAGGATCGGGAATAATTGTCGTTATAAAAAGTATTAGGAACAATTTTGAAGTGACTTAAATGCAGTTATTCCTTGTCAAGAGGGTACTTGTGCACAGAGAAATTTTATTACGCGGCCAGATTTGAAGTTAATGTTAGGTTTGTAATACTGATAATTGCGTAAGTTTGCAGCGATTTGAAATTGTAATTTGATTTTTCGAAAGAATATTCGGAATATCTGCTGTGTAACGGCAAAGAGTAACTTTTTTTTTATTGTGTGTGTCAGTCCCGGGCGGAGCTGACGTTACAATTTGCCCAGAGCAATTTACTAGTACTGAAATTAATTCTTTGCGAGTTCGTTTGGATTACGTGTGAGATGTGAATCCTTTTGCAGTATTTTGACTGACTCTGAGGTCAAGTTGTTACTAAAAGTGTTCCGAGAGTTATTATAAATACGAATAAACCAGTTTATTATCCGACAACCAACCAAATCTGTGACTGTGACAGATAAAACACATAAATAGTGCTTGGAACCAACAAATCTATTCTGAGGTCTCTCAAGTAACCGAAAATCAGCTATGAGTGACTTAGGTTGATGGGTAAACCTAGTTTAATTTCTTAAAGTCAAGACCTGAAGAACGCTCCAAGCCGTCTTCGAAATTTCGTAAAGTTAAATACGGAGCCGTAAGCGGCGTTGACTACGCAGGGTTTATTTTTCTTTATTTTTATTATTCACTTACGAAGATAGGTGCAGAGGATCTGACAATAGGAGTCACTCGAGTGCTAACATCTGTAATTGAAATAAATAACTTCCAATAAAATGAAATACTAAGCTTTGAGACTTATTTCAGTAGCCTGCAAGTCATTCAAAGAGATATAAATTTGAATTAAATATCAATCTGTTGGAAGTGATCAAAACGGATCGTAAAGAAATATCTTTCGTAAACGGAGATAAATATCAGTAATAATTATTTCTTTTAGAAATAAAAGGCACTAAAGTTTTTCGATCTGTGAAGTTAAGGGTTTTAAAGTCAAAGAAAGTACTTAAAGAAGAGATTATAAGTATCTAGTTGAAAGAAAGACTATATTTTATTCACAAGTTATCAGTTGAGAGTGATACAACTAGAATTTTTGTTTGTGGGAAAGTAACATCAGTGAAATTTAAATATTACGAAAAAGATAAACGTAATATAATTCAGAAGTAAGAAGCCAAAATTACATTGCCCAGATACATTTCTTCAGTGAAAATATTACAAAACAATTTTAAAGTAAAGAAGAAAAGTAATTGATTTTTATATCTGTTATTGGAAGCCAATGGTTTATATGGTATTTAGTTCAATGGTAAAAACTACGTTTGTATCGTTCCTTTTATTAACGAATATCAGATTAATAGGTATATAATAGTCTTGTATGATGACTAACGTGAATGAAGAAAATAACTTTTATTAATATTTCAGCATATTAAGTAGGTGGATGTTTGGAGTAACAAGGATAGTTTACGTAACCATAAAATTTTAGTTGAGTGACCATGCTTTTTTATGTAATATAGTGACCACATATCTCTCTAAGGCTGGTTTTGTGTTCACAACCGAAGTTTATTTATTCGTACTGGATGGTATCTGATGCTTTTAGAGCCTTTGATTTTCTGGGATAAAGACGACTCAGATGCATATTATTTATAGCATCAATACCGTAATAATGTAACGTTGTCATTAATTCTAGTTTAATAGGCGATCGTAGGGCTAACTAATAGCAATTAACGTTAAGGACGTGACAAAAATCGGGATTTCGATGTTACAAACTTGGCGAATCTTTGTAACAGATATGAGAAGCGTTAGATTTTCAATGTGTTTCTTCCAATTCAATCCTTCGTCAATGCAAACACCTAAAAATTTTGAATATTCTACCCTAGCTACAGATTTCTGTTAAAAGTCTAAATTTATAAATGGTGTCATCCTATTTACTGAATGAAACTGCATATACTTCGTTTCATCAATGTTTAATGAGAATCCATTTGTAGCGAACCACTTAGAAATTTTCAGAAAGATGTCATTTACAATTCATCGGTTAATTCCTCTTTGGCAGGCGTGATATGTATACTTTTATCGTCATCAAAAAGAGCTAGATTAGCATCTTCGTGAATATACAATGTAAAGACATTAATATATATTAAGAACGGGAAAGGAGCCAAGACCGAACCTTGAAAGTTCCCAATATTTGATAACTCGTCAGTTAGAGGAATTGTTTCTTATTTCAACTTACTGCACTCTTCCACTGAAGTATGATTTAAACTATTTGGGTACTGTCCCACTCATATCACAATAATTAAGCTTATCTAAACCTTTGAGAGATCACAAGAAATCGCAACTGTTGATATCCGGTTATTCAAAAAGTTTATCATTTTTCAGCGAAGGTATATATATCATTTTCAGTGGAAAAGCCTTTTTGAAAACCAAATTTACATTTTGTTAGAACCTTATTGTTGCTAATATGTGAAGCTACGCGAGAATAAATTTCTCAAATAATTTGGAAAAAAGCTGTCAGAAGTGAGACTGAGAGCCATCAGACAAATCGGATTTTTTTTTTCTTTGCAAATGTTTGACGATAGCAAATTTTAGTCCATGTGAGAAAATATCCTGCTTTAAAAAGCTATTACGTATATGACCATGAATCCTACTTATCTCTTGGGAACAAGCTTTTAATACCCTGCTGGAAATGCTATCTATTCCATGTGACATTTTTCTCTTAGGAAAGTTTATTATTTTCCTATTTTCTGAAGGAAAGGATATTTTCACTCTGCAGCGCACAGTCCCGTGCAGATTGAAAATGTCACTCCGGCACACTAACAGCTTACAGCGCAGTATTTTCGCCTAATGGCAGAAAGTGGAACTATAGTTTTTTCGTCATAGCCGGCTGTCACACCGTTTACGGAACATATAGACGAAGTTTCGACGTCCGTCGATGTATATAGAATGCAATGCAGCTCCCTGAACACTATCAGTGTAATTATAAACATGCTGTAGCAATGGCTATTGCCACCAAGAAGGCAACACCCAATGCAGATCTTACCAACTTCCGAACTACACACGCAGCTGTATTTTGAATTGTGACATCTTTTATAATTTGTTGACCCCCGAATAATTTTAAGTGATATGTCCGGGTCGGATTGGTGTTGTATACTCAACAAATAAGAAACTCGATAACAGAACACTGCTCAAAACAAATCCGTTATCAGGTGAGATATCATCAACAGGGAAGCGTTATAGGTCCCCTACTCTTCCTCGTGTTTATAAACGATTTAGCTCTCTTAGATTGTTCGCGGATGATGCTGTCGTTTATCGGTTAGTGAAGTCAATAGAAGATCAAAAGCTACTGCAAAGCGATTTAGACAAATTTTCTACTCGGTGCGAAAATTGGCAATTGACACTAAATAAAGAAAAGTGTGAAGTAATACATATGACCATTAAAAGAAATCCGCTGAACTTCAATTCGCGACAAATCAGTCAAACCTTAAGGTCGTAAATTCTACCAAGTACCTAGGAGTTACAATTACGAACAACTTTGACTGGAGAGAACACATAGAAAATATTGTGGGGAAGGCGAACCAAAGGTTACGTTTCATCGGCAGAACGCTTCGAAGATGCACCAGCTCCACCAAAGAGACTGCCTACATCACACTTGTGCGTCCTCTCCTGGAGTACTGTTGCCCCTTGTGGGACCCTCACCAGGTGGGACTGACAGAAGATATTGAGAAGGTTCAGAGAAGGGCAGCTCGTTTTGTTTTATCACGTTACGGGGGGGGGGCGGGGGGGGAGCGTCACGGAAATGTTGCACGAATTGGGGTGGAAATCATTAAAAGGAAGACGTTATTCATTGCGGCGTGAACTGTTTGCGAAGTTTCAATCACCGACTTTTACTTCTGAATGTGAAAATATTTTGCTAGCACCCACCTACTTAGGGAGACATGACCATCCCAATAAAATAAGAGAAATCAGATCGAAAACGGAAGGATTTAGGTGTTCTTTCTTCCCGCGCGCTATCAGAGAATGGAACGGTAGAGAAAAGTTATGAAAGTGGTTAATGAACCCTCTGCCAGGCACTTAAATGTGATTTCCAGAGTATCTATGAAGATGTAGATGTATACCACGTATTATAACGTATTCTATTCAGATATTCGTTACAATTTGTGTGTAATACAGTACAGTATTTTGGCGTCTCAATGCTGTTACGAAGCTCGTGCCACCAAGGAGCAACTGTAATAGTGAAAAAGTCATTCTCGTTGCGCTCTAATATAGTGTGAGATCACTTCGGACGGCCAGTAAAATTGCACACCTGCGTGGCATGGACAGTATGAGGTTATCAATCAGCTCTTGAGGGATATTTCGCCATTTTTACATGAGTGCAGTATCCAGTTCTGCAACCGTTGTGGGAGGTGCTGGCCTGGTAGCAATGTGTCTGCCAAGTGCATCCCAGACATGATCAATCTGGTTTAAATGCGGTTAACAAGCTGGTCAAACATTCGTTCATTTCCTTCAGCTTCAAGCATGTTGTCCACCAGCAATCAGTCGTAAATATATTGTTTATTCAGATCTAGAATTAGATCAGTGTGTGATTATCATCAATGCTTCAAACAAACAGTTAAAAGTTCTCAACCTCCATGTTGGAGGTTACGTTCATCAAATACGATTATATATCATCTCCTTTCGTCAATTAAATTCAGCATTTCCTGTCATAACCAAAATGTTTTTGCAGGTCTTGGCTTTATACATACTTGGACTACTGCTGCCATGACTGTTTCATCTTTTAAAGCTACCCATTACTCTTTTACTGTTGTATTTCCCCCTTTATCTCGCAATTATTGCCTAAATCTCGTTTGGAAATTCTCAAGAACAAAAGGTTCCTTCTATTTATCCAGATCCCATCTCCTTATATTCCTACCTTTCTGCAGTATCTTCATTTTCAGTCTACAGTTTATTACCAATAAGATAGAGTCTATATCATTGAATCTATAAGAATGAAATCTATTAGCAGGAATGTGGATATTTTATCATGACGACGAAAAATGCTGAATAAACATGGGACTTGTTGAGGAACGTGACGTTTTCAGTATAAGAAAACAAATATATATGTCAGGCTTGATTCCATTGCGGCTCTCCTGTGGCACCAGCGTAGGTATAACAAAAGGTCAAAGGATTTCGTCCATATACCTCTCAGCAGTCGAAGCGCCAAACTACATACAGGTCCGTACATCCTCAAATACTGACTTCTCCTACACCATTCGCTCACCACCATGATATGGTGGTGTTTCCTGCATTCAAGGTGGATTGTTCCGAGTTCCACATTCCCTGCAGATAATCGCCGATTGTTCGGCAGAACATAAAATCTTGACTCATCTGCGAACAGAACCCGTGCTATTCGTTAGGACTCCAATCCTCATGTTCCTCCACCCAGTTTCTGCGAACTAAATGCTGCCGTGGTTTTATTGGGACACACAACATAGGTCTTTGTGCGTAGAGGCTGATTTAAGACTGTGTTAATATGTGCGCCCTGTTGCTGCCTGGAGATTAGTTGCATTCAGCCTCCTGTCTCGATGTGCTGTTAATCGGAGATAAAGGTCATCTCTTGCTGGCGTTGACAAGAACGACGTTGATCTGGTCTTCTTTCATCTGTTCTTGTTGTGTGGCCGCGGTGGAGTAGCCGAGCGGTCTAAGGCGCCTCGCTGTGGAACGCGCGGTTGCTCGCCGTCGGAGGTTCGAGCCCTCCCTGGGGCATGGGTGTGTGTGTTTGTCTTTAGGTTAGTTTACCTTAGTTTAAGTAGTTTGTAAGCTGCGGCCTGATGACCACGCAGTTTGGTCCGATAGATTTACAAACATTTGAACATTTTTTTTGGAACTTTTTGTGTGAAATGCAGTCCAGTTCCAAGAAATTTCACTTCGGGACACTCCAATAGTTGCAGCCGCTTCACTCTCTCTCTGTACCGCTTACAAACTTTCAGTCAGTCTCAATGAAGTAGCTTTAAGTCACCGCTCAATACACTATCTAAACCCAACTGCTCGGGTAATTCGTTCGGGAGAGTAAACACAATACCAACACCTTGTGCAGCACGTTTCTGTTATTACCGCTATCACGGTTGCCGTGGAACCGATAGAAAGATGTCGAACTGTCTTAGTTCATAATAGAACAATTACACACAGAGATAAATAGAAAAGAACATAAATTTCACTGTACAGAAGGAAGAAGCAAGCCAAATTAATTTCCTGAATATATAAGCGTCATAAAGAAAAATAACTAACACTCAATCAGCATCTATAGGAAAAGTAATTCTTCAGACATAATATTACACCAGTCTTCTAACCACCAAAAGCCCCAAAAGGAATCAGCTCTCAAATACATGTTACACGTATTAAACAGAGAACCACACGGCAAATACAACATGGAGCTGGACTTAATAATTCAGATAGCAGAGAGTAATGGATACCAAGGAAATCTATTACAAAACTAAATAAACGAATCCAAAAGAAAATAAAAATAAAGGAACAAAACACACAAAACCAGGGACTCAGAACACTCACAACTACTCCCCAAAACAACAACACTAACGAAGGATATAACACAGAAACTCACAAACAAACTGGTACACATTTACTCGTGGAAACAGACGGAAACACAGAATTGGAAACATCCTCAAGGAGCAAGGAATAAAACTAGCAAATCAAAGCCAAAATTCATTACATAAATGCTTAACGAAAACAGAAAGCACTGACACCTAACAAAAATCTGGTATTTACCACCTCAAATGTAACAGTTGTGATGCTCTACACTTAGGAAAGACCAGCAGAACATTTGAAACGCGTTATAAAGAACACAGACAATCATGGAAATATGATAACAGCCATTTAAAATTTGCATAACACCCCAGGCAAGAAAACCACTATCCCACCACCATAGAAACCGACATAAAAATAGATTTAGCAATACGAAACATCTCCTAACCCTCCAAGATAATTTCCAAATTCAAAAATCTCCAGTAGAAATGAAAAACATTAGTTAATGACCAAGTAAATATTAGCAACCAAACACTATTTGAACTTGTGAATCCCATCACATAATACGACCACATAAAAAACAATAAACCCCGTACACACACACACACACACACACACACACACACACACACACACACACAGAGCTTCGCTAGTTGAACTAAAATCATCTTATATATTAAAAGAACCTGCGAAAATTAAAGTCAGTCGACCAGACCAAACTACCCGGCCAATTTACTTAATTATTGTCTTAAACGTATGGTATTCATCCACAGATTTGTCATCAACTTTCAGAATTTAATTAACTCCCGCCTTCCTTTTTTTGTATTCAAACGCGATTTCCTTCTATATGTTTCTTACAGGGCTGTCCTTGGTGTAAACTTAAGTCAGTCGGCCAAGCCGTTCTATCCGACCGATTTCCTTCATTTTTACTTCAAACGAAAGGTATTCATTCCCGGATTTGTCATCAAGTATCAGAATTAATTTACGTCTCTCCGTCCTTAATTTTAATTCAAAGACGGTATCTTTCTGTCCTTGCATTGAATATTTTAATCGTTTTTGTTCTAAGATATCTTCATGTCTAATTTAGATTATCAGTTCTTTTTGACCTAACAAAACTCAGCAGATCAAGCTCTTTCATTTAAACACTTGCATTGATTGATTCTGAAGAAAGCTATACGTGTACATTCAACTTTACTTCCATTTTTCCCAACTTCTTTGTCATTCCACTAATGGTGGGAAGTATTCGTACGGGTTCTCTAGTATTTATGAAACACACACACAATACAGTCAGAACATAAACTAGCAGACGTCTTTTTTGACAGAAACGAATACAAAAACACCTCACAGTGCGAAACATAGAACTTGCAAGCAAATAATACACACAGAGACGATAAACAAAAACAAAACAAACGACCTACACAGCCTGCCAGGGCACAGAACTGGCGATTTAAAAAAAAAAAAAAAAAAAAAAAAAAAAAAAAAAAAAAAAAAAAAAAAAAAAAAGGAAAGAAGATAAAAGTTTTTATAAAAAAGTGTAATTTTATGTAGTGTAAATAGAAAAAGGGGCAGCAAGTGACATGTGCTAAATACATGAAGAGTTCATTTTATTCATAATCAGATAATGCTATTGCGTGAGAACTGTAATCGATCGAATTTAGTAAAAATAATGTAAAACAACATTTGTCGTCCAGTTGACCACAGAAGATGCTTTAAAAGAAAGCGTCTGGTCTAAATTAAACTAATTTACAGTTGCATAAGACGGTCACCTAATCTATACAAACTGTTTTAGTGCATTTTGCCGATGACAGTACTTCATAACCTAGCTGATCCCCTAATTTTTTGACCATTATAAATTCACTGTTACAAATTTTCGGCCAAAAATCAATGATAAATTATGGGATAGTTGTAGATGAAATCACATAGGATAGGAGGACGTTTTAACGTGTTGTCGACTTGAGGTCATTGGAGCTAGAGCTGATATGTAGACTCCGACAGGATGGCTGAGGGAATCTGCCAAGTCGTTTATGAAGCCACAATCCCCTGGGCGACCTTCTGATCACACGGTAGAGTCCACGTCTGGTGCTAGAAGGGGCCACGGAACGCGCCCTGTGGAGCGCGAGTAAGACGTTAGCAGGTGGGGATGGCCCACCTCGGCCGCTGGCGAGCGAGGCAGCGCCAATATCGGCTGCGGACGGCGCGCTGTTTGCCGGCGCCGTAATCACCGCGGGACACGGCCTGGGCTGGACTGAGCCACCACAGCCGCCCACCGCCGCCCACGAGGCGCTCGCCGGGACAACGTCTTTCTGGGCAAGGGCGTGGCGAACGACCAACAGCGTCTCACATTCCATACCGACAGTTTCAAGTGACTTATAACTCTGCGTCCACACATTGGTACCAAAGCTGGCGCCAACATTGGCCAATATTTTTGCGACAACGCCCACACATTGGAGCCAATATTCAGCTGAATTCGTCGAGAGCCAACGAAAACATATCTGACGCACAAATCGCGGCCAATGCATTAACGCTTTTAAGTGTGAATCGCTTTTAAGTGTGAATAATTACATTTTGTCATTGTAAATCAAAGTGGGAAACATACGTAAAAGATGATGGGGTGTTCTATCACTTCCTACCGACCATTAATTACGGTACGAAATCATTAATTTTTAAAAATATGCTACAAGTAAACAACACACATTATAAAAACTTAGACCTGCTACTTTAAATGATTGAAAATAAAATAAAAAAGAAAGATATGTTTAGGAGGGATGCTATTCTTTTGGTATTACGCTTCGATTTCTTGCTAAAGGAGACAATATTAGAAGCCTACACTTCCCTTTTTAAATAACCATGTAATTGGTATCACTAGTAGTGCTTGAAGTTTGCAGAACGATATTTAAAACTTGACAGGAAATATTAAGTACTGTACTGCGTGTGTCGAAAGTCTAGAAAGTTTTTAATTTCACAGTTCACGCCTAAGTTTTGCTGTGGCATTTCGTTTTTTGAGCATTTTTTCACAAATGAATCACTTTCTGATACACTTGTAATACTTACAAAGAGATTTCGACACTTTAAAACGGCGACAAAGAATGAACGAAGAAAGAAACAGTTTCCAGATGAGCAGACGACAAAGACAGAATGAAACGTTGGCGCCAATGTGTGGACGACGCACCCATATTGGCCCAACGTCCTTTGATGTTTGGTCGAAATACCGACAAGCAATGGAGCAGTACCAACGTTGGCGCCAACGTTGGTTCCAACGCTATTTCACCGATCCACACATTGGACGAACACTTGGCCCCAACGTTGAGTCCAATGTGTGGTTCTGGCCTAAGGCCTCATCAAGTCTGAATTTTACCACACAGATTATAATATTTTAACACTCCGAGTGCCAATCACGTCAATTGACGGGATACGGAAATTTCTGTAGAATGCCAATCACGTCATTTGACGTGATCTTTGTTTTCGTGCTTTTAAAAACAGAATCAAGTTAATTGACGGGCTAGATCTACCTTAAATACCTTACTTGGTAAACCTAGTGTCTAAACCAGGCTATAGATGTTTTATTTAGCTTCTAAATCGTCCGAATGGACGAATTCATTGTATGAATCGGGGCAGGTAGAAAGTGGTGTCCGCTCACTCAGTAGGTAAATCAACGGACATGGCTTCACGCAAATTATCTCCCCGAAAGTACTGAGAGGTGACTATGACAGAGGGGTGACACAGCAACATATCGTAGTCACTCTACAGACTGTTTGCGAAGTAGAGAAGTTTTTAGTGGAGTCCTTGACGTCGGAGTTGTATGTGATTTAGATTCTTTGTGTTTAGTTCTGGATTTATTTCAAAGAGCAGACAATTCTTTACGCCAGACTGAAGATAAAGAAACTAAGTGCAGCTTGGGTTACTACTGCAAGCAGAATGTACGGCATTCTAAGGGATGCAGTGGTTTACATGGCTGGCAGGCAAAGTGTTAAACATGACTGCGTCTCAGCAACGGTTATAGGTTAGCAAATTAATAAGCAGCCAACCAGTTGCGATAATAGTTGTTTAATAAACTTTTGACCATGGTTTCGACAGATATAAACCGGTCTTTTTCAGAAATACATGTAGGGGAGAGCGGGGCAAGCTGAGGTGGAGGGCAAGACGGGGTTTTTGTAATTTCTACCACGACAGATATCGCAAACTGTTCGCGAATAGTCGAAGTAGTAGGCACTTTCTATGCGAGTGCCTGACATTGCTGGCAGCCATTTTGAGCAAACCATTTGGAGTGAATACATCCAAACGTGTTTTTGTCTGTGCTGATATAATTTTTCGTCATGTTCAGACGTGAAAAAGTAAGAGAAGTAGTTGTTTCTCATAGTCTTAAGTATTATCAATGAAAAAACAACTTGTTTAGCAATAAATTAATGCATGGAATAATTAATTGAATATATCCTTGGTGCTATAATATTAACCTAACGTAAAAAGGGTCCCTCGGGGCAAGACGGGGTACCTAGTGGCAGGGTAAGATGGGGTACGCCTGTAGTGCGACTACTTCTACTCGCAGTCAACAGACAGATGGGTGTCATGCGTCTTTTGCAAAAAATGGGCTCACTGTTCATTTGAGGGAGAAGAGGACGAGGATGCCGAGGTAGGTGAATGTTGCTTACAAAACGACGTTAATAATTGAATAACAATAAACTGAACTTTAACATCACACAATGTTTATAAATTTGTAATCCTGTGTTCATTGAATAATTTAATTACCTTTGCCTTATACAGTATTGAGGTAACCCAT
Source organism: Locusta migratoria (assembly GCA_026315105.1). Lineage (NCBI taxonomy): Eukaryota > Metazoa > Arthropoda > Insecta > Orthoptera > Acrididae > Locusta > Locusta migratoria. The sequence goes on along the minus strand of CM048750.1, from coordinate 35,157,657 downwards.
CTTGCCTCACCTGCGTACCCCATCTTGCCCTCACTGTAGGGCAAGATGGGGGTACTAGGTAAACCCTGCGAAAATAATTTTTTTTTTTAAATGGTAAATAGTAACAATTTTGGTCGTCCTTTTTTTTATAAACTCTAGAAATACTGAAGTTTAAGGTGGCATATATGGTATTTCACTAGAGCATTTTGTAAGCCTACAAAAATTGTTAAGTGCTTAAGTACCCCGTCTTGCCCCGCTCTCCCCTATACCTATAGACAATGTGACATCATAAATTAAAAGTTCATAATAGTTATACCTGAAATATGCGTCATACCAAGCCTATTCTCTAAAACATTGTGAAATACAAATCAGAATAAAACTCTTACTTACTATACTATGAATTTTTAATTTATGTCGTCACACTGTCTATAGGTATAAATGTAATTCTGAAGAAGACGGATTTATATTTGTCGAAACCGTGGTCAAAAGTATATTAAACAACTATTATTGCAACTGATTGGCTGCTTATTAATTTGCTACAGATTATAATATCTGCGGTCAGCTTCACAGAAGAGAGCGCTGCATATCTAGTCTGAACCATGTCTAACATGAAACCTATGCTGTTGAGTATTTTATTCTACTCTTCCAACTATTTATAGTCCACAATGGACCTGATCTATTGTACACATGTCTCCTGCAAGGAAGACATCAGGTACAAGTCAGAAAGATGCTCCTTGCCTACCTAAAATCGGAGAAAATATCAGGTAAAGATAGATATAGATGACATCTCCTGTAACAAAAAAATCTTAAAACTAACAAAGTGTAACTAGTGAGGATCAGTTCGGGTACTAAAGTGATGTCGCTAGTTAGTGAAACGAAAAACTGATTTTGCATACTTCTTTTATTATTTACCCTCTTTACAAAATTCAAATTTATAAAAACAATAAATTGCATATTTTAATTTCCAGGTTCCGAATAGGTTGACAGAATAGATGAAATGTATAAGCTGGCCGCGAGGGCGCGTCTCTGCCCTAATTTCTTCCACTCCGCTCGTGTACATCTTTCGATGACGCTGGAACTACTCCACCAGTGATCCGCCCATCAATGTGATACTGTGTTCAGCCATCTTACAGCAAAAATGATTATTCTCACCAAACCATAAGGACAGTGGTACCTTGTACTTTATATTCGCGGCATGAGCTGGAACAGTAGGAACAGCAATGAGAATAATTATTCGAGCAGAACTAGGTCAACCAGAAACAATAATCAATGATGATCAAGTCTACAGTGTAATTATTACAGCTCACGCATTTATTAATAATTTTCTTCATAGTTATACCAATCATAATTGGAGGATTTGGAAATTGATTAGAACCATTAATAAATGGAGCTCCAGATTAAAACACCGCATGGCTCGCAGGCCAATAGTAAGTCACCTAAAATCTCGCTTAGGTATTCTTCTCAAAATAAACATCATCTGCTGGAACTCACTTTCGGCATGCGTCCTAACAAGTTGCAAATAAACATTCATCATCATCATCATCATCATTAGAGACTGATTATGCCTTTCAGCGTCAGTCTGGAGCATAGTACCTCTAATAAAATTCCTCCATGATCCCCTATTCAATGCTAACATTGATGCCTCGTCTGATGTTATGCCTGTCACTTCAAAATCATTCTGCACCGAATCTAAGTACTTTCTTCTTGGTCTACCTCGACTCCTCTTAGCCTCCACTGACGAGCTCATGAGTCCCTTAGGTAACCTTGCTTCTCCCATGCGTATAACATGACCCCACCATCTCAGTCTGCTCGCTCTAACTGCTTCATCTATGGTGTTCATTCCCAGTTTTTCTTTGATTTCCTCATTATGGACACCCTCCTGCCATTGTTCCCATCTATTGGTACCTGCAATTATTCTTGCTACTTTCATATCTGCAACCTCTATCTTATGAATAAGGTAACCTGTATCCACCCAACTTTCACTCCCATACAACAAAGTTGGTCGAAAGATAGAGCGGTGAACTGCTAACTTAGTCTTTGTACATACTTCTTTCTCGCAGACGAGAGTAGACCTTAGCTGAGCACTCACTGCATTAGCTTTTCTGCACCTCGATTCCAGTTCTTTCGCTTTGTTGTCATCCTGTGAGAAAATACATACCAGGTACTTAAAACTGTCTACCCGTTCTAACTTTGTTCCTTCTATTTGGCACTCAATCTGTTTGAATCTCTTTCCCACAGACATTACTTTCGTTTTGGAGATGCTGATCTTCATATCATAATCCTTGCACCTCTGAACGAGCTCTGAAATATTAGTTTCCAACCTTTCAATCGAATCGGCCATTACAACTAAGTCATCCGCATATGCGAGACTGCTATTTTGTGAGAAAAAACTTTGTTGGTTCTTTTTAAACAGCTTTCAAAGAGTTTTCGAATGCGTCATGTTTCCCCAGAGAGGATTTTTAACTTTTGTTTTCATACATTAGACCGCCCGAGGTGGCCTATTGTGAGGACCTCTTCCCACCTGCACTTTCTGCCTCGCCACGTCTTTACAAAACCTCTGGCTGTTTGTTCACTAGTACGAGTCAGCCTTGATTATCTTGGCGCACTTGGGACACGATCTCATAATTGTTGGTGACCTTAACGCCTAGTGAGCGGGGATGTGTTTGGACAGCTGCTGGAAGCTGAGGAAAGTTCATGTGTGAAGGATCGATGCAGACACTTTCGATGGTTCTAAGTGAGACGTCGGCACACTGTGGCAGCCCTCTGGTTTAGAATTACAGTGCCGCCTTGAAACTTTTGAAACCCGAATTCGCCCTGATCAAGTGATATTGTCACTTTGGTGGAACGAGTTTTCTAAGAGGGGAATATACGAACAGCACCAGTAAGGAGTAAGTCGTTTGGTTGGCAGGAACTAAGGTACGATCTGTTACCTGCTGTATTAGTTGGACATCTGTTGATCAGGAAGTCAGGACTGTAACGAGGGGTACTAGTGGTACAAAAACATGTCGGTTCTAATGGTTGGGTAGATCTTAAATAATTTTGAGTCAGGTTAGTTTCTATGTGCTACTTTAATCCGGCTTTGTTTTCAATTACTGTAACATCTCGCAGTGTGCTATCGCTTGTAGTGCTGAAGGTTTCTTGCACTGTCAGAGTAGTAATTGCGGATATCACTGAGAGTTGTCATGATAAGGCGTTGTTCCTGTGGTGACCTGATTGGATAATATTGCATGAGCAGTTTATTTGCTGGTTGAGCTTTTAAACTATTTATCTGATGTTCTTGTAAAGGTTTGGTTGGACTGAGTAAACTGTTAAAGCTTAACGGCAAGCGTTGATGAACTAGTTGTGTGTAAATTGCTGTAAAGAACTGTTAATTTTCCTAAGTGGTCGAAGCACTACACCCTTGGGCAATATCTGAAAGCTCTATAACCTGATTATTAATATTCATTTTGAGACCAAATCCGCTTGGGCTCCAATTAACTTTTATTTTAAAAAAGCACTACGGTTTCGCGTCCTTTAAAGGCTTCATCGGGTGCTCTGCAATGTACATAAATGAAAGAGACTTAGGGTGTCTACTGAAGTTAAGAGAAAATAGAAACTAAAATTGCTGACTGTAAAATAAAATTAATTAAACCGTAGAAAAGTAATCACTATAATTCCTCAGAAAAACATGTCTGCCATTTAGTCTTCCCCAGCTTTCACGTAAAATTTAAAACAATTAAAAGCTTCTTAACTTTATGTCTTCGTTGAAAAATATATAACGCCTTTGCGTTAGTCATCTTTCTGAAGATAATATGATTATTATTAGTAAAAGTGGTGAAGTGCATTTGGTACTCTGTTTGGTATCTGGTAGGTAACTCTATCGGTTCAAATGCAACCTTGTTCCAGATAGTAAAAATCTGTTAACATCGTTGTTCATAAATTACGATTTATAATTTTCTTGTAATGTCTTTTATTAAAGCTCTGCTCAGACAAAGGAATAAAATAGTAGGGCACGATGTTGATTGTTCAGCCAATGTTGTTTTTTGTTAGTTTGGGTTATTGAAGGTTAATAAACCTTATAATAAAGTATTTGACTTTCAATATAAAACTAGTTCGCTCCACTTCCCACTAAATCAGTGTTTCTGCCTATCACAGTCATCGTCACTCACCACTCGTCAATTCATTTGTCAGATGCAGCACTTATAACATTTCATACTACTTATTATTAGCAACTATAGCCATTTTTATCGTTACTGTTCATTCATTGCTGTTTGCCGTTTGCTGATGACATAGTAATTATGTCAGAGACAGCAAAGGACCTAGAAGAGCAATTAAATGTAATGAACAGTGTCTTGAAAGAAAGATAGAGCGTGCTAAAAACCTTTACAAAGCGCGTTCTGAGCATAGTGTCTACCAACCTTTCTACCTGAGGAAGATAATATCCTCTTCAACGGCTCCCAGAGTTCTCTTGTCACCTCTTTCTTGCAAGATTAGGTTGGTACCTCGCCACCTTTCCAAGTAAGCTTGTCCTTGGCCACCCAGCAGACGGCAGCGCAGATGACAGACGATGCTATGCGTTCATAATTAAATTAAATGAGGCCCTAAAGCGGGAGGCAGCGACTGTAAGCTATTGTGCGACAGTCAGTCAGTATTACCAACAACTTTCCACATTCACATGAACACCCAAGTTCAATCACACAGGTGGATACATATATAAACATGGGGCACTGATCATCAATAAACAGAATTAAAAATAATTAACATACTAATATACAATATTAATGGTACAGAAAGACTTTAGGTTAATGAATAGCTCAAAAATGGGACACAATGACACATTGAATAAACGTGTTTCAAAGTCTCATGAAGATGCAAAGTTTGGTATAACTATATTATCTGCAACATTTATATATAGCGCATAATAAAGAACTTCTAAGAAGGATAAATAGTGGTTTGTTAATAACAATTACTACAAGACAGATATACAAACAGCGATGCAGTGATAAGTTGTATATTGATACATAATTAAAGTTGAATGATTTTTATTTGTTCTGTAATATTTTAAGTGTGAGAATATTATTTGTTTCAAAATTTTGTTATTGAAAGTAAGTAATAACTTTTATGGTATTATTTTCACCGACAGTTTCTATTTTTGGAGACTCTCAGAGCGTGTAGGTTGGCCAACACATTTTATATTCTTCACTAATAAATGAAAAGACTGGTAACTCGAGTTAAAATTTCGTAGTAACCGAGATCCTTTATATTACTTTAATAAATGAAACTTTTACAAAATGAAACTTTTACAAGGTAGTTCTCTAAGTTTACTTTACTCATTTTATGAATTATCTGTGGTTAATTAACTGACAATAAATATGTCGTAAATTAATTATTTAATTACGAGTTTCTTTCTCAAATTAAAAAAATATCCATCTTTCCTACTCTCGTTTTCATCCATATATTTCCTGCCACATGTATCACCGAAGCTGCTGGTGTCAGATATTATGACCTGTTTAGAATATATTATTTTTGTTTATTTTAATATGCTGTCTTTGTTTGAAGTAAATTATTTTATTTATCGATCGTATTTTGTTTAAATTAATGAGTATAGTAATTCTGAACAGTGCACTGAAACGAGGACAGGAAAATGTACCTGAAAAACACTTTACCTAAATTATTACTTAAATATTCATTGTTCGGCGGCCGAAAGACTTAAGATTTTGGGGGCATTATTAATGTTAGAACTTAATGTAAAGTATGTATTTGCGTTAGAATCTTAGCGCGCATCCAACGAAGCCATCGTGTCAACATTTCATTCATTATTAAGAAAGTTTTGTACACTACTGGGAGAGCCACTAAACCTCGTTAGGGCGTCGTATTACTGGAAAGACCCCACATATCATATATAAGAGGGTGTTGCGAGCGGCCCAAGATCAGTCGATGGAAGTTCATTCTTGATGGCAGACATGTGTTGCGAGTGCACTGAAATCAAGTGACACGATATTTCATGACCATTGCCGCAAAATCCGCCGCGATGGACTTTAATTTTGAACAGTAGTCGGAACTCAGAAATCATCCATCGCATTCTGATTTATGGATAGAACAATGAACTTTAATAGCAATCATAATCAAAATGATTAAATAACATATAGCTATTTTGTTTTTAATATTGAGGGCACGGAGTCACAAATTTAGTTGTTCTCGCCAGACAACCGTGCTACGGGTAATAAACAACTTCAGTAATAACGCAACCCACATGTTGTGTCAGTTATTTAGTAGATACCGCCTTAGTTAAAAATTCCCTGACTTTGAAATTGAAAGTTTCGTTTTTTTTACAAATAGATGTATACATATAAGGACAGCAAAGAGCAAAAATTAGCAGGAATAAGTCATCCCCTAAGACAAAGTAAGTTAGCTTAAGGGTCCGGGCCGTTACACAACATTAACAAGAGTATAACGAGGGTAGTCGAATGTAGTGTCAGAAAATCAGGCTGTTATTGTTATGATCATTAGCCTGGAGACTGGTTTGATGCAGCTCTCCACCCTACTCTATCCTGAGCAAACCATCTCCTTATAAGAACGGCAACCAACATCCATTTGAATCTGCTTACTATATGCGTCTCTTGGTCTGCCCCTGCGATTTTTACCCCACACACTTCCCTCCTTTGCTAAATTTACAATTTCTCGATGTCTAAGAATTTGTCCTACCAAGCGATCCCTTCTTTTAGTCAACGTATGCAAAAAATTCCTTTTCTCGCCAATTCTACTCAGTACCTCTTCATCAGTTATGCGATCTACCCACCTAATCTTCAGTATTCTTCTGTAACACCTCTATTCTCTTCCTGTCCGCACTGTTTAACATCCATGTTAAACTCCCATACAAGGCAACACTCCACACAAATGCCTTCAGAAAAGACATCCTTACACTTAATATACATGTTCATTTTATACGCTCTATTCCAAACCGTGTCCATTCCATTCAACTGCTCTTCCAGGTCCTTTGCTGACTCTGACAGAATTACAATGTCATTGCAAAAACGCTTGTTTTTACTTCTTCACCCTGAACTTTAATCCCTATTCCAAAGTTTACCTTGCTTTCCTTCACCGCCTGCTCGATGTAAAAATAGTTTAACATTGGAGAAAGTCTACAACCCTGTCTTACTCCCTTCCCAACTAATGCTTTCCTTTCGTACCCTTCGAGTCTATAACTGCGGTCTGGCTTTTGTACAAGTTGTAAATAACTCTCCTTTCCCTGTATTCTACCCCTGCTGACTTCAGAATTTGAAAGAGTGAATTACAATCAACATTGTCAAAAGCTTTCTCCAAATCTACAAAAGGTAAACATGTAGGTTTGCCTTTCCTTAATCTATCTTCCAAGATTAGTCTTAAAGTGAGTATTGCCTCCCGTGTTCCTACGTTCCTCCTGAACCCAAACTGATCTTCCCCGAGGACAGCTTCTACCAGCTTTTCCATTTACCTGTAGATATCTCATTTTAAAATATTGCAACTATGATTTATTCAACTGATAGTTCTATAATATTCACACCTGTCTGCACCAGATATCTTTGGAATGGGGATTATTACTTTTTTCTTAAAGTCTGACGGTATTTCGCCTGTCTCATACATCTTACACACTATGTGAAACAGTTTTGTCATGCTGTGAGGGAATGTCATCTACTCCCAGGGCCTTGTTCCGCCCTAGGTCTTTCAGGGCTCTGTCAAATTCATCTCTCAGCATAGTATCTTCTATTTCATCTTGATCTACTTCCTCTTCCCTTCCTACAACATTGTCTTTAAGTTCATTTCCTTTGTAGAGCTCCTCTATATACTCTTTCCACCTTTCAGCTTTCCCTTCTTTGCTGAGAACTGGTTTTCCGTCTGATTTCTTGATCATCGTATAGCTGTTTTTCTTGTCCCCAAATGTCTCTTTTTTCCTGTAGGCAGTATCTACTTTTCCTCTTGTTATACATTCTTCTACAGATTTACATTTGGTTTCTAGCCACTCCTGTTAGCCATTTTTCACAACCTGTCAGTCTCATTTCTTAGTCGTCTGTACTCCATTTTGCCTGTTTCATTTACTGCATTTTTATATTTTCTCCTTTCATCAATTAAATTTAGTATTTCCTCTTATATCCAAGGATATTTTTTTAGGTCTTGCATTTCTACCTACTTTGTCCCTTGCTGCCTTCACTATTTCATCTCTTAATGCCACCCATTGTTCTTCTACTGTTTTATTCCCCCCTCCCCCCGTCTCTGTCAATTGTTGCCTAAGCTCCCTCTGAAATTCTTAAAAACTTCAGGTTCCCTCAATTTATCCGATTCCCATCTCCTTATTTTCCTACCTTTCTGCAGTTTTTTTTTTTTTTTTTTTTTTTTTTTTTAATTTCAGCCTACAGTTCATAAGTTATGGTCAGAGTCTCTATGTGCCCCTGGGTATGTCTTACAGTTTAAAACCTGGTTCCGAAATCTATGTCTTACCATTATAAAATCTGTCTGATACAGTCAGGTGTCTCATGGTCTCTTCCACGTATACAACCTTGTGATACTGAAACCAGGTGTTTGTTACGATTAAATCATGTTCCTTGCAAAATTCTACCAGGCGACTTGCTCTTTCATTCCTCCTGCCCAGTCCATATTCACCTATTATTGTTCCTTCTCTTCCTTTACCTACTACTGAATTCCAATCTCCCATCACAATTAAGTTTTCCTCTCCCTAAATTGTCTGAATAATTTCCTTTTAAGTTCTCATACACTTCTTACATCTCCTCATCATCGACGGAGCTAGTTGGCTTCGTATCTATCTTGTCAATGATAATGCGATCACTGTGCTGCTCATAGTAGTTTACGCGCGTTCCTATTTTCTTATTCATTATCAATCCTACTCCTCTGATACCCCAAACTGATTTTGTATTTATAATCCTGTACTCATCTGACCAGAAATCCTGTTCATCCTGCCACCGAAGTTCACTAATCCCCACTATAACTTCAACTTATCCATTTTCCTTTTTAAATTTTCTAATTTTCCTACCCGATTAAGGGATCTAACATTCGACGCTCCGATCTGTAGAATGCCAGTATTGTCTTTCCTGATGACAACATCCTCCTTAGTAGTCCCCGCCCAGAGATCCGAATGGGGGACTATTTTTTTACCTCCGCAATATTTTACCCAAGAGGATGCCATCAAATTTTCATACAGTAGAGCTACATGTCCTCGGGAAAAGTAACGGCTGTAGTTTCCCATTGTTTTCAGCCGTTCGTAGTAACTGTATGGCAAAGCCACATTAGCTGATGTTACAAGGCCAGCTCAGTCAATCATCCAGACTGTTGCCCCTGTAACTACTGAAAAGGCTGCTGCCCCTCTTCAGGAACCACACATCTGTCTGGCCTCTCCACAGATACCCCTCCGCTGTGGTTGTACCTATGGTACGGCTATCTAAATCGTTGAGGCACGCAAGCCACCCAACCACGGCAATTTCTGTTATTCATGAAGGAGGAAATCAGGCCATACTGAAGCAATTGGATTAGGTAATGAGACGATAAAAAAGTAGATGAGTTTTGTTATTTGGGTAGCCACATAGTTTTTGATAGCTGAAGTGAATAAGATTAAAATACAAAATGGTTACGAGAAATAAAGCGTTTCTGAAGAAGCGAAATTTGTTGACATCCAATGTTAATTTAAATGTTAGGAAGTCCTTTCTGAAAGCATTTGCCTGGGAGTGAAACGTGGACGACAAGAAGTACAGACAAAAAGATGATAGAAGGTTTCGAAATACGATCATATAGACGAATGATGGAGATTAGATTGGCAGATCACGTAACTAATGATGTGGTGCTCAATAGCAATAGAGAAATAGAAGTTTCTGGCATGTCCTGAGTAAGAGAAGGGATAGGTTGATGGGACACATTCTGATACGTCAAGCAATCGTTACCAAGGTACGAATACAATAAGCAGATCAAATGGATGTAGGTTGCCTTTCGTATTCTCAGATGTAGAGGCTTGCATAGAACAGGGTAGCATGGAGATCTGCATCAAGCCAGTTTGCAGACTGAAGACCACAATAACAACCTTCCCCGGATGGGTGGTGGTGGCAGCGCCCAAGGCGTTCTTCAGCATACAGAATTCATAAGCTGAACGAAGACAACAAAAATTACAATGAAGTAAAAAACAAAAAAAGGAGATAAGATACATAAGTAGCGAAAGATAGTAGATGTGTATCATTTAAATGGAGTGACAGATGTGAACGTTACATACGTAAAAAAGAAGGCGAGGAAAGTGGAGAAACACTATACTGAAGCACTGAGCATAGGAGGGATGACGAATGAGGAAGGGGGGGGGAGTAGGGAAGAGAGGCCACAGAGCCGTGGAGAAAAGGGAGGTGGGATGTCCCCAGAAGTTGTAAGGAGTGGAAAGGGGAATACTGTAGGTACCAGTAAGAGTAGTGACGGAGGAGTGGAATGGTCTCGTCAAGTGGGGGTGAATGAGAGAGGATGGAGGAAAAGAAGGGGGAGGATCAGAACTGGGCTGAGGACAGAGAACAGAGGAGATACAGCGGGCACGGCAATAGGATGTGATTGTTGAGAATAGACAATAGGGTGAGGGGGAACCAGTTTACGGTAAACGGAAATGGAGGTGTTCAGTGAAGCAGACAAGGTGAGGGTAGGCGATGAGGTGATAGAGGAGGGATGTGGGGGATAGGAGACAGCTGGAGAAACAGAAGGCAAGATGGAGGGCCCGGTGTTCCAGGATCTTCAGGGACTTGTAGAAGGATGGAGGGCAGAGATCAAGCTCAAATGTTCAAATGTTTGTTAAGCTTAAGGGACTCGACTGCTGGGTCATCAGTCCCTAAACTTACAAACTACTTATGCACTGCCTTTTACTAAAGACGACACATGCCTGCGGGGGATTCTGACCCCTGACCGTAGTAGCCGTGCAGACTGTGCTTGGCGCGCCGCAGACCGCTCAGCCACTGCGGCCGGCAGATATCGACTTAGAATGTGTGATGCAGAGGATGGGACATGAGGGATTTGTAGATATAGAGGCCGGTGGAAGGTTTTAGGCCCTAGGTAGGCCTGGAGAGGAGACGGAGTGAAAGTGGGCTTTTTCTTGGATGATGCATGATTCGTGAGTCCAGGATAAGGTGCGAACAATAGTGAGGTGCAGGTACTTTAGGGTAGGGGTCGGGTGGATGCGACAGTTATGGAGGATGAAACAGAAATAATGTGAACGGAAGGAGGCGGAGGTATGACCTAAAATGATCGCCTGAGATTTGGTAAGATTTATAGATCCATTTGTTGCACCAAATGGTGAAAAGTTCAAGGTGTTCTTGGGGAAGACGGTTTGAATGGGCAAGGGTGAGAGCTTAGCAAGGAAAGCGGTTTCATCAGCATATTGGAAGAGGTGTATGAGGGGGCTATATCTCTGCTTGGTTAAATTTATTTGTATAGCTTCTATTTTAACAGTTTTCCTAATTTGGCCCCTACCTTTTGGCTAAGATGATTTACAATTTTATCAAATGGTTTTATCTGTTCAAAAATGTTCAAATGTTTGTAAATCTATCGGACCAAACCGCGTGGTCATCAGTCCGTACCTTACAAACTACTTAAATCTAGGTAAACTAACCTACGGGCAAACACACACACACCCATGCCCCAGGGAGGACTCGAACCTCCACGGCGAGCAACCACGCGCTCCGCAGCGAGACGCTTTAGACCGCTCGGCTACTCCACCGCGGCTGGTTTTATCTGTGTCAAACTTGCACTTCAAAAGTAAAATTGGAACCATATTTTTCAATATAAGCGTCATAAAGAAAAATAACTAACACTCAATCAGCATCTATAGGAAAAGTAATGCTTCAGACATAATATTACACCAGTCTTCTAACCACCAAAAGCCCCAAAAGGAATCAGCTCTCAAATACATGTTACACGTATTAAACAGAGAACCACACGGCAAATACAACATGGAGCTGGACTTAATAATTCAGATAGCAGAGAGTAATGGATACCAAGGAAATCTATTACAAAACTAAATAAACGAATCCAAAAGAAAATAAAAATAAAGGAACAAAACACACAAAACCAGGGACTCAGAACACTCACAACTACTCCCCAAAACAACAACACTAACGAAGGATATAACACAGAAACTCACAAACAAACTGGTACACATTTACTCATGGAAACAGACGGAAACACAGAATTGGAAACATCCTCAAGGAGCAAGGAATAAAACTAGCAAATTAAAGCCAAAATTCATTACATAAATGCTTAACGAAAACAGAAAGCACTGACACCTAACAAAAATCTGGTATTTACCACCTCAAATGTAACAGTTGTGATGCTCTACACTTAGGAAAGACCAGCAGAACATTTGAAACGCGTTATAAAGAACACAGACAATCATGGAAATATGATTTCCATGGTGAGGGTAGGCGATGAGGTGATAGAGGAGGGATGTGGGGGATAGGAGACAGCTGGAGAAACAGAAGGCAAGATGGAGGGCCCGGTGTTCCAGGATCTTCAGGGACTTGTAGAAGGATGGAGGGCAGAGATCAAGCTCAAATGTTCAAATGTTTGTTAAGCTTGAGGGACTCGACTGCTGGGTCATCAGTCCCTAAACTTACAAAGTACTTATGCACTGCCTTTTACTAAAGACGACACATGCCTGCGGGGGATTCTGACCCCTGACCGTAGTAGCCGTGCAGACTGTGCTTGGCGCGCCGCAGACCGCTCAGCCACTGCGGCCGGCAGATATCGACTTAGAATGTGTGATGCAGAGGATGGGACATGAGGGATTTGTAGATATAGAGGCCGGTGGAAGGTTTTAGGCCCTAGGTAGGCCTGGAGAGGAGACGGAGTGAAAGTGGGCTTTTTCTTGGATGATGCATGATTCGTGAGTCCAGGATAAGGTGCGAACAATAGTGAGGTGCAGGTACTTTAGGGTAGGGGTCGGGTGGATGCGACAGTTATGGAGGATGAAACAGAAATAATGTGAACGGAAGGAGGCGGAGGTATGACCTAAAATGATCGCCTGAGATTTGGTAAGATTTATAGATCCATTTGTTGCACCAAATGATGAAAAGTTCAATGTGTTCTTGGGGAAGACGGTTTGAATGGGCAAGGGTGAGAGCTTAGCAAGGAAAGCGGTTTCATCAGCATATTGGAAGAGGTGTATGAGGGGGCTATATCTCTGCTTGGTTAAATTTATTTGTATAGCTTCTATTTTAACAGTTTTCCTAATTTGGCCCCTACCTTTTGGCTAAGATGATTTACAATTTTATCAAATGGTTTTATCTGTTCAAAAATGTTCAAATGTTTGTAAATCTATAGGACCAAACTGCGTGGTCATCAGTCCGTACCTTACAAACTACTTAAATCTAGGTAAACTAACCTACGGGCAAACACACACACACCCATGCCCCAGGGAGGACTCGAACCTCCACGGCGAGCAACCGCGCGCTCCGCAGCGAGACGCTTTAGACCGCTCGGCTACTCCACCGCGGCTGGTTTTATCTGTGTCAAACTTGCACTTCAAAAGTAAAATTGGAACCATATTTTTCAATATTTTAATTAGTTAATCCTTCCGTTTCAAAAATGTACACGAACTTTGTAAATGCTGGGGTGCATGTGCACCGCCTGTCGTTTGGCTTACGACAGGTCTGTGTGACCCCTGGCATAGTACTGTTGGTCGGTGTGTGCAGCGGTTGTCTGCCGTGCACTTCAATGTTCAAATGTTTATAGAGCTCATGGGACTTAACTACGGGTTCACCAGTCCCTAAACTTAGAAACTACTTATGAACTAGCTAATACTAAAGTCGGCACAAATATCCATGCTCGAGGGAGGATTAGAATCCCCGACCGTAGTGTTCGTGCTGAACGTGACAGGCGTGCCGCAGACCGTTCGGACAGTGCGGCCGGCCCGTGCACTTAAGTGTGACTTGTAGATGTATCTATGTAGATGTAGATTTGACCTATAACACAAGTGGAACATTAGTGTCTACATAAGATTTCGTACGGTGCGGAACATGTCACAGGGTACCTTAATGCAGATATCGACAGCGTTTAAACAATCGACATTAAATTAGGCAGTTATATGTAATCTTTCGTATACAGATGAGGGAGGAGATAAGAGGAGATTGACAGAGCGGAGTGAGGGAGTAACAGAGGGTCTGTCAGATATCAGCAGACTTTTATTCTTAGGATGTGTAACGCTGTACCTGTGTAAATCATTAAAGGTATTTCTATGGTATATTACAAACTCATTATAGTTACAGTGGAAGCTACATACATGTCCTTTTATCAAACTGAGCTCACAATTCATATTGCAGTTTCTGCCCACTCCATACTTTCTTGTAAAAAGAGTGTAACTATTAAGAAACGCCAGTAGTGTCTATCCCTACGATAGATCATTTCCTTCAAACGGAAAAGCTTCTGTCCATTCCTCAACACGGCTTTATGAAACCCAGCTTTCCCATTTCTCTCATGACATCTTGCATGCTATGGATGAAGGGCAAGAGGCAGACTGCAAATATCTCGAGTTTCAGAAGGCGTTTGTACCGCTCTACAGACGGCTAACGAAGGTACGAAGTTATGGAATAGGTGCCCAAATTTGTGAGTGGCTTGAACACTACTTACGTAATAGAACCTAGTACATAGTCATGGCAAGTATTCATCAGAGACTATGTTATCGTAAGGTGTGCCTCGGGGAAGTGTAATAGGACCGCTACTATTTGCTATCTATATAAATTATCTGACGGACAGAGAGAGTTGCAATAAGCGCTGTTTGCTAATGGTGCTGTGGTGCACAAGAGGATGTCGTCATTGAATGACTACAGTAGGATGCAGGTTGACTTGGATCCAATTTCTAGGTGTTGTGAGAAATGAAATGGTAGGAGCATATGAGGACAATCGTGTGGAAGATGAATGGTCAACTTCGCTTTACTGGGAGAGTTTATGGAAGAGGTGATTCGTCCGTAAAAGAGACCGCATATATAATGCTTGTATGACCCTGTCTTGGGTGTTGCTCAAGTGTTTGGGATCCCAACCAGATCGATTTAAAGCAGGACATAGAGGCAGTTCAGAGATGGGCGGATAGGTTTGTAGCTGGTAGACTCGACCAATGCACGAGTTTTGCTGAAATACTTCGGAAATCAAAAGATAATCACTGCAGGGGAGGCGACGTTCTTTGCTAGAAACACTGTTGAAGTTTAAGGGACCGGAATTTGAGGCGGAGTGCTGACAGATTCTACTGCCGCCTACCTCCACTTCGCGTAAGGACCACAAAGATAAGATCAGAGAGATTAGAGGTCGTACGGATGCATACAAGCGTACATTTTTCCCTCGTGATATGTGGGAGTGGAACAGAAACTACCTCCGACACGCTCCTTTGGATGGATTGCGGAGTATGTGTGTAGATGTATTCAGTTCAGATACTAAGTCATGTGTGTACCTAACTTGGTTAAAATTTCTCCAAGCACCAACCTCATCACTACCGAGAAGGGTGTACGGAGAAAGTAGCAAGTCTCGTTTAAGAGTTAAATTGTTCTAATCTTCTCAGAGTCCGTCTAATTTATAGTTTCACTTTATGCGCACCAAATTTCTCAGAAACAGGTATTCAACTGTTGATATATTCATAGAATGCATGCGATGCATGTAGTACCAATCAGCTACAGTTTGAGTCTATGTTATCCTCTTCATTGATAAAGTCGATCCGCGCTTTGGAAATGTTTTCTTAAGTATGGGAAAACATAGTTTTATAGTTCACGTTAGATTTAAATGTCGAAAAAGTTTTTTCTAAGTGCAGCGAAGGAGCAGTGTCAGTTTGGTTCTCCATTATAATGTCGTTGAACTGCAACTATTTGGTTCCATCTGTATTTACATTCAAATACACTACTGTGACCCACGGTGTTATTTATATCAATAACATGAAGAACGAGCATGTCACATGCTTATGCTTTCACATCAAGCATCATTTTGTAGAATATGTTTTCTTCGGGTAAATGCCGATGTTTCGAATAACCTTGAACGGAAGACCGCTGGTAGGTCGCTTGAAACGTGGTCGTTTCAGTTGTTTTAATGATAACCCATGATGCAGCCTAACTGCAGAATGAATTACACAAATCAAGAGACACATGCTACAGTATAACAGGTCACAGGCATGCCATATCACACTACATGCCTATCTGCTGTTACTGCAGTAGCTATACCTCCAAGTTCCATATAAAATAGGTTTGTGAGTATTGGTGAATGGAAACTGCCGCCAATCATCTCAATGTTGCAGATAAAAAAAAACTGTATCGTTGTCTGCAATACGTAGAAGATGTATAAGTGGAGATGTCATGGAACAGAGATTCTGTGAACAACAAACGCCTCGATTATCACAAAGCAAAAGAATAATGTTTGAGAATGTGTATAGGCGACCCTGCATATGTAAATAAGTACCGGTATTTAATACGTAGATGAAGTGTTACTTAAAGGAGAGCTGTGGTTTTGTTTGAAAGGTATTAGTTCTTTAAATAGATTGTAAATTTCAGTCTCAAAAGATAACGAAGTAATGGAATATCGGAAAAGATGTCTGAGCAAACAAGACTTCTCTCATTTCTGTGTATAAACCAAAGAGGAGGACTTGTCCATCTGCTCCATGAACATTGACTGATTCGCAGTTAAAACGAAAAACACCTGTGTAATTTATAACATTCCTACAAGTTGTCGATCGAATGACAACTGCAGTGGGAGTTGTTCATCAGTGAGCAACCTGAATAAACAATTCCAGACGTTACACACTGCCAAGCATTCGAATAGATAAACAGAAACATGTTTGCTCTGAAACTGGTAACAATGACACACCCTTCGAAAAACGTGGAATAACAGACGGACGACCAACGAGCTGGTGATGGAAAACCCGCTGTCTGCGGAAATGTGCCAGACACAAAGGGAACTATTCAGTAGCTGAACGACGCGATGCTCGGTTTTGCTAGGGAATGGAATGTACGGTAAGTGACAAGACAGACTTTATATGTATGTCGGTAATGTTTACTTCAGTATTAATCACAGATTTCACACTTAAAGGAAAGTTATAGGACTTTTTTTGTTCCTGAGCTTTCATAATGCCTTGGAACAGAGTGTTACAAATTTTTGTACTATAAGATACGGATTTAATCATGTTGTGCTGGCCGCGGTTGCCGAGGAGATTGAGGCGCTCCAGTCACGGTCTGCACGGCCACTACGGTCGGGGGTTTGAATCCCCCCTCGGGCATGGATATTTGTGCGGTCCTAGTTCGTAAGTAGTTCATGAGTAGTTTGTAAGTTTAGGGACTGATGTCCCCGTAGTTAAGTCCCATAGACTATACAAACATTTGAAAATTTTGAATCATGTCGTGTACTCCAGAATGAAACTTTCACTCTGCAGCGGAGTGTGCCCTGATATGAAAATCCCTGGCAGGAAGGAGGAGGGAAGGGGGGAAAGGCTACAGGATGTAACAGACGCAAAAGTTGATACCACAGCCACAGGATTCAAACGTTCAAATTTTTGATGGACCTAATGATAGGTTAAACGATGTAGAGTCTTATACTCCTATATCTTCTTCTCTTTCTTGTACACTGGGCAGTCTGGTGAGCATGAAGAGTGATGTTGTTGGCAACTGATGCACACACGGAACACAGAAGAAGCCCCCATGAAGTGGGCATCTGCCGAAACGCCGGCCGCGGTGGCCGAGGTGACTGAGGCGCTCCAGTCACGGTCAGCACGGCCACTACGGTCGGGGGTTCGAATCCCCCCTCGGGCATGGATATTTGTGCCGTCCTAGTTTGTAAGTAGTTCATAAGTTTGTAAGTTTAGGGACTGATAACCCCGTAGTTAAGTCCCATAAGCTTAACAAACATTTAATTTTTTTTCTGCCGAAACCGGGATTCGAACCTGGGACCTTTGCCTTTCGCGGGCAAGCGCTCTACCGACTGAGCTATCCCGACACGATTGACGCTCCGTCCTCACAATTTTACTTCCGTCAGTACCTCGTCTCCTACTTTCCAAACTTCACAGTTCTCCTGCGAAACTTGCAGCACTACCACTCCTGTAAGAAAGGATACGGTGGAGACGGCTTAGCCACAGCCTAACGGATGTTTGCTGAATGAAATTAACATTCTGCAGCAGACTGTGCGCAGATACACTCCAGATTTCGAACCAAGAACAGCTGCCAGCATGCGAAATTTTGTAGTACATGTTCCTGGAATTGTAAAACAACTTACGTCACTAAACAAAAACAAATCTTCCAGGTCAGATTGTATACCAACTAGATTCCTCTCAGAGTATACTGATGCAATAGCTCCATACTTAGCTGTCATATACAACTGATCTCTCAACGAGCCGGCCGCGGTGGCCGAGGGGACTGAGGCGCTCCAGTTACGGTCTGCACGGCAGACTACGGTCGGGGGTTCGAATCCCCCCTCGGGTATGGATATTTGTGCTGTCCTTAGGTAGTTCATAAGTAGTTTGTACGCTTAGGGACTGATGAGCCCGTAGTTAAGTCCCATAAGTTCTACAAACATTTGAACATTTGATCACTCAGTGAAAGATGCGTACCCAATGACGGAATAGTCACTCCATTATTCAAGAAAGACTATACGAGTGATCCTCAAAATTACAGACCCATCTCATTGACGTCGATTTACAGTAGGATTTTGGAACATATACTTTGTGCGAAGAGAACGACCTATTAACCAACAGTCATCTCGGATTCAGAAAGTATCGCTCTTGGGAAACACAGCTTGCCCTTTATTCACATGAAGTGATATGTCATCGACAAGATATCTCAAATCGATTGCATATTTCTGGATTTCCGGAAGGCTTTTGACACTGTACCTCACAAGCTTGTTTCTAATGAAATTGCGTGTTTATGGAATTGTGCGATTGGATTCACGATCAGCAGTAATTGACGGTAAAGTGATCGAGTAAAACAGAAATGATATCTAGCATTCCCCATGGAACCATTATACGTCCCCCACTCTTTCTTGTGTTTATAAACGATTTAGGAGAAAATCTGAATAGCTCCCTTAGGTTGTTCGCGGATGATGCTATCCTTTATCGGTTAGTGAAGTCAGACGATCAAAAGCAACTACAAAGCGATTCAGACCAAATTTCTACATGGTGCGAAAATTGGCATTTAACACTAAATAATCAAAAGTGTGAATTAAGACACATGACTACTAAAAGAAATCCGCTGAACTTCAATTACACGATAAATCAAACCTTAAGATCCTAATTCTACCAAATACCTAGGAGCTACAATTACGAACTCAGACTAGAGAGAACACAGAAAATATTGTGGAGAAGGCGAACCAAGGGTTACGTTTCATTGGCAGAAAGCTTAGAAGATGCAACAGCTCCACCCAACAGACTGCCTACATCACATTTGTGCGTCCTCTCCTGGAGTACTGTTGCCCAGTGTCGGACCCTCGCCAGGTGGGACTGACGAAGGACATTGACAAAGTTCAGAGAAGGGCAGCTCGTTTTGTTTTATCACGTTACGGGGGGAAGCGACATGGAGGTATTGCACGATTTTAGATGTAAATCATTACAACAACGACGTTATTCGTTGCGGCGAGATCTGTTTACGAAATTTAAATCACCGACTTTTACTTCTGGATGTGGAAGTATTTTATTGCCACCCATCTAATTGGGGAGACATGATCTTCTCAATAAAATAGATCGAAAACGGAACGATTTAGGTGTCATTTCTTCCCGCGTGCTATTAGAGAATGGAACGGTAGAGAAAGGTTATGAAAGTGGTTAATGCACCCTCTGCCAGGCATTTAAATGTGATTTGCAGAGTATCTATGTAGATGTAGATACTGAACTTCCTGGAGTGCTAGTTCCGCAAGTGTCGCAGGAGAACTTCTGTGAAGTTTGGAAAGTAGCACGATATGACCTGACAGAAGTAAAGTTGTGAGGACGAACCGTGAAGCGTGCCGGGATAGGTCAGGTGGTAGAGCGCTTGCCCGCGAAAGCAAAGGCTCCAGGTTCCAATCCCGTTATCGACACACAATTTCAATTTGCTAGGAAGTTTCATTACAGTTTCTGAAACGGTATTGTTCATATGTTTCTCCTGGCTATGCCAAATGTTCGAACAACTTCCGGTAGCGCAGTTTCGCAGTTCGTTTTATCTTCCTTTGCAGTTTTTCCAGACTTCGCATCTTATACTGATGCCATCGATGAAGCCGCTGATCCTTAGATTACCGCAGTGAGTGAGAGATAACAAGATATAAGAAGTGCTATTTGTAACGTTAGATAGTTGCCTTTGTGGAAGAGATGTAGATCTGCCTCTCAATATAACCATTCTGACGAAAGGTGACCTCTAGATGGGCAACTCAGCTACCAAACTTTCAGAGTCTGAAATGACATTGACCCTGTGTACCAAACAACGTAGTACTCCTATAAGCTGAACTGGATGGTGACAACTATCACCTCAAAGATACAAAACAGTGTGAGTAGGCTTCCTATAAACACCATGTCCGAACGTACCAACAACCTTTCTTTTGACCAACACATCAAGGAAGGAAGGGCAACCATTCAACTTTCTACCATAGTGAACTGAATATCCGGATGGATGGAATTTAGGTGTTTCAAAAATCCGTTTACATTATCACTAACATGATTTTAAACGACTGAAGTATCGAATTATAGCTGGAAAAAAAATAAAAAAAAATTCGCTGGTTTCAAGTTCGCTGAATCCAAAGCTCGAACCTCGAATTCCTTTATAAAAAATTGGCTACAGTAGGTTACAACAGTGAGAGGTTGAATTACAAAGGGATTACTGATTTTCCCGTTGAATTAATATAAGCAGTACATACGTAAGGTTAGGTTAATCAGGAATTAGGAAGGTCTGGGTTGGGATACCTCACATTCAATATTTCAAGCTCGCAATGTTTATTAAAAGCAAACAGCAAACAAAAATGATAACTTAAACACTAGCTTGTCCAAAACGTTATCTTTAAACAATTTAAAGATAGAAAGAAAAGGCTTCAACTAGCCTGAAGGGCACAAATTAGAACAGCAAACAACCGTTAACAACAGAACAACAGGTCTTTGCCAATAACAGTTAAAATGTCAAACTCCAAGCCCTTTTAAATGGCCAATATCTGATAGATACATAAGCTTGCCTAACGTGAAAATAATTTAAAAAAAGGGCTTCAATTTGCCTCAAGGGCAGCAATAAAATTAGCAAAACAATCTTGTATAATAGGCCTTTGCCGATAACAGATTGTATCTATTGGCCATTTAAAAGGGCTTGGTGGTTTGATATTTTATCTGTTATCGGCAAAGGCCTATTATACAACATTGTTTTGCTAATTTTATCGTTGCCCTTGAGGCAAGCTGAAACCCATTTTATTATTATTATTATTTTCACGTTCGACAAGCTTATGTACTTATCAGATATCGGCCATTTAAGGGGGCTCAGTACTGTTCTTGATTCCGAAGTGCCTCCAACGTAAACCTTGAGAAAGATGGATTCGATCATTTTATTATTGACATGTAAATTTTATTTCCATGACACATCAATACGGATGTATACCAATGTGCTATATTAAAAATTGTTGTTATAGCAGTGATGTAAAACATTACGACAGGTCTGAAGATGGCGTCTAGCACGCTGAAACCGGTCATATAATTAAAAGAGGAAAGCTATCTTGGCTGAAAACCTCTTATTAAAGAATTATAGATCGGCCCAACAATGTGTTCGTGTTGTACACGACGTGCCGAAGTGCCTGGATAGACTACTCGGAAGCGAGTCTGTTCTAATCAAAGTTGAAGACTTGGAAGAAGCAGGTAGAGTGCAGGCTCAAGTGTACACGAGGCCGTCGTCGTCTCATGGAACACACTATGCGACACCGTTCACCCGGCAAGTGGCACGTAACACGGTAAACATTGCCAACAAGGCCGACCGTGCCCGTTCTGAGTACCGCCACCGAACACACCCCACCTTCCGGCTACAGACCGACTGATGCTTCCTCGCACTTCCTTGCTTCAAATTCAAATGTTTGTACAACTTATGGGACTTAACTACGGGGTCATCAGTCCCTAAGCTTACAAACTACTTATGAACTAGCTAAGACTAAAGACGGCACAAATATCCATGCCCGAGGGGGGATTCGAACCCCCGACCGTAGTGGCCGTGCTGACCGTGACTGGAAGCGCCTCAGTCACCTCGGCCACCGCGGCCGGCCTTCCTTGCTTCTAAGGCCCTCTCGCAAGCAGCGAAAAGAGATGAAGACAAGCGTGAAACGCAATTGGGTGCGCCGCAGACGAGACAAATCAAAAATAAGATCGATAGGATTGCGCTCCGCGATACGGCGCCTGCGCGACTCAGACTATCCATTGTAACTGCTTCAGCTTGTTCGTAGAACTGACATAGTGAGATTTGTTAACGCGACACCAAACTTAACCTCAATGAGCTGCAGCCGGCCGCGGTGGCCGAGGGGGCTGAGACGCTTCAGTCACGGTCTGCACGGCCACTACGGTCGGGGGTTCGAATCCCCCCTCGGGCATGGATATTTGTGCCGTCCTAGTTCGTAAGTAGTTCATAAGTAGTTTGTAAGTTTAGGGACTGATGACCCCGTAGTTAAGTCCCATAAGCTTAACAAACATTTGAACATTTGAATGAGCTGCAACGAATCAGACAGAGGAACGCGAGTGAAGAGAGAAACCACATCAGAACTCACTAAAATATCAGAGTAATTCAAACGCAATCCTTGTAAACGACCTAAGAAATGCGCCGAGTTCTTAATGTGGTGTTCACAACTACCTGCTGTTGAACTCACAACTAGCAAGATATGTCGGAGTACCAGAATTAGCTACTATAGGCCTCAAAGAAACGTTACCCTTGTGGGTATTAGGAAGGCCATACATCTAGCTGGTACACTACAGTAAGAATTAAGACTCTTGAAAATCATTTGTCATGGGGCAATATTTTTTCGAAGGGACTGACCTGCTACCTGAAGCTGAACTGATAATCTCTTGCGTAATTACATTTCAGCTCTCCAACATAGTGGTTGGGATCATTTATATGCAAGATAGCGCACCTCCGCAGCTGAAAATCCTTATAAGCAGCTGCTGAAGCGACATTTCGGAAACGCTAGGATTATCAAGCACCATTTCCCTACTGTCTGGCTATCACCTCCTCTTAAACCGTATGGCTTCTGGCTGTGGGCCTATCTGAAAGACATTGTCTTCAGTGTTCCGACTGCGAACTTAGCTGCACTGAAGGCACGCACTGCGCAACGTGACCTCGGAAACACTTGGATCAGTTGTGGAACATGCTGTTTCGCGACTTCAGCTTGTTGAAGAAAACGGTGGACATGATATTGAACCAGTTTGGCGCCAGTCTCAGAAATTGAGAAACCGATTTCATTTTGATTGTTGCTTTTTATGCGGCTATTGGCCTCAGGACTGTTAAACCCGACGTGGTTAATGCTCTGTATGCGGTACTTGGCCTCGGGAAAATTGAAAAGCTATTTGTCATCCGATGTGATATAACCTTGCCGTGGTGATGGACTTACGTAACTAACAGTCCCACACAGATACATGTACGCTGAATATTACAGTTGGTTTAGTGTGTAAAGTACACGTTAGGCGTTGCTGTGCGAATCCTTTATCGTTTCTAGTCGACCACTATTTATGATGAGTTTTTAAAGTTTATTAATAATTCACTAAATCGCTGGTATTTAATGTTATTTATTCGAACACGACGTCCCATTTCGGCTTAAACTACCATTTTCAAGTGACCTGCGTTACAATTTGGGTGATATTTAGGTTGAATAATTACACGTTACAGTATAGTATTACAATATAGAGCATAACTCTCACTTACGGTTACGTGTAGACGGCCTGACATACATTAGACATCTAAGACTTATGTTAATTTTATCATGTTTGAAGGGGCGATCTTAAATAATTAATAACAATTTTTGCCAATAACGCTATTTTATTGTCTAGATGACTAGTTTCGATAACACACAGTTACCCTCATCGGATCATCTGTTTCAGACACAACATTTTTGACAAATAGTGAAAAGTACTTGTATTGTACCATTAAGGACGAGCACAAAAAAGTCGCCATACGCTGTCGCATTAATGCAGTTAGTGGTGCTTGTATGCATAGATTCCAGCGCATCATCACAACCATAACTGAAACCTTTGAGTTATACTAATTTGGTAGTTTGACAGTTGCACCCCGATGTCGTATGATTATAAAACATGTTAACGTCATATTTACGTTATTTGAATTTGTATAATCTTTGGAAATATTCTAAGTTTGTGCAAATAATTTTTGCTGCTTTATTTTATACTTATATATTAATTTTGCATGTTTCTCGGTTAATTTTTATAATAGATTTTCCTAAGTTGAATTTATGATGCCAAAGAGTGCCTAGTCATAGATGTTCAGTTAACTGTCTGCTTGTTATCTATCGATTTTTATTCTATAGTGTCAACCTTTTTCATTGCCGAAAAACTCAATACCTATTTTTATGTTTTAGATATTTAAAGTTCGTTTGTTCGTTTTGTACATTGTTTAGATGTTTTCGTATATGTATATAGATTTCAATTTTAGAAAAATGCTCATAATAGGGCCGTTCGTAATTTTATGAAGTATCTGCAGTGCGTGTTTTTGGTGCCAACGTTCCTTTAGGTAAATAAAAAAAAACTCATTGGTTGTTATCTGTATTCCTAATGAGTTCTTTAAATCGTGTATGACTAGTTCGCCCAGTCTAGCCCATCTAATAATTGTCATAATCGCCATATGTGATTTTTTATATATATACCTGTGTTATCATAGATGGGAATTTTTGTCTTACCTGATCGTAACTTCAGTTTAAGATTGTTCGTGGTGTAGAAAGCAAAACGTATATTTGTAGTTCTGAATAAAGCATTAATTATGTGGGATATTGGTTCTATATAAGCAGATACTATGTATTTTATATTCTTTATAGTTGCTGTTTCTTTGCTTTATCGTATTTCATTGTGTACGGTGTTAGTTTTAGTTGCCATGTGTTTATTGCATAATTTAGTGACAATGTCAGGATCAAATTTGATTTTTTGTTTTTTAGTTCTTTTTTTTAATTATGTATGCTTCTAATTGCAGATTTAGTAATCTGTTGTTCATGGAGTGAAAATAAACAGTTTTTGTGAAGAAGAGTGACATGAATACGCATTTATCTCATCAAAAACAAAATGTACAAAAATGCAAATCTCGCGACAACTTCCTTCCACCATTAAAGTCGTGAGATCGTGTGGGAAACCAAGTCGGTTATTTTAGTTAGTGTTCATGGTACCAACTATTCAACACCTTGTCATAATTTTTTTATCTAATTAGTTGTCTACCAACGTCTGTAGTGACTATATCAAAATTATACATTTTTATTTCCTTAATAAATACTATAATGACTTGACAATAATTACATACGAATAAATGTAATGAACCGGCGATTGCAAATCGTCATAATGACATAAAAATAACTTATATTTGATTATGCAATCAAACGCAGTCACATAATAATGTAGTACACTCACATGCATAAAGTCTTTTAAATATTAGTTAATGTTACCATGGGGAACAAAGTCGGTCTTCTAGTTAGTGTTCATAGACCCATCTATTCCTAATAATGAATCTACCAACATATATATAGCAACTATAGAAGTATTATACATCTTTACTTTTGTAATACATATAGAATCTAATGACTTCGCGATCGCACCATAATATAATGACATCAGAATACATTTAATGATCGGGCAATTACATATCGACACATAAAAATAATTTATATTCCACTCTGAAACCAACTGTAATCACGTAGGAATGAAATACCTCACATTTGCATAATGTATTTTAAATATTAGTTTACGTTGGCATGCGATTGCCAAGTCATTATATTTATTATATAAATAAAGATGTATAATTTTGGTATAGTCACTACTGTCGTTGGTAGATAACTAATTAGAAAAAAATGACAAGGTGTTGAATAGTTGGTTCCATGAACGCTAACTAAAATAACCGACTTGGTTACCCAAGTGATCTCCTGACTTTTTATGGTGGAAGGAATTTGTCGCGAGACTTGCATGTTTGTACATTTTATGTTTTTGATGGGACATCATTTCTTTTTGTAGGTAGTCCTTTCTGTAAATTTTTTTGTACATTAGCCACGGATTTTCTTGAAACCCATTCCCTGTCTCTTTGGTTTGGTGTTGTTTCGTTTGATTTGATGTAACAGTATTTGGAAGTCTGGAAAGTCGATTATGCTGTTATTGTTCAGTCCTTTCATCATGTACTGCAACGTGTGGTGGATCACTACACAAATATCAACAAGTTAGTGTTGTATTTCGCATCATTTTGTGAACATCATAATACACGGCTGTTGCGGATAAGGTATATTTTCCTGTATAAGTAGTAATTATTATTTTGCCTTGTATTTATTGAATGATCAGTTTTTCATACAACAATCAGTGACTGAAAATTAATTACTTTCGTGTATTATAGTGCACACAATTGTATGGTATGAACATGGTTACTACAATTACATAACTTTCTCCTACAGGCAGTTTCTACAGTTAAAACTTATGAGAGTTACAGAATAAAAGTAATTACTTTGTTGGAAAAAATAAAAGCAAGCCTGAGAGCGATAATAATAACCATTAAACAAAAGAAGAATGTCTTTAATTTTCATCATTGTGGGCTCCTCCTCGAAGTGCTTTTAGACATCCTGATGATCCTGTGAGGCATTTTTTGACCGTTAGGCCTCATCTGGAATCGCATTCGTCCTGCCTGGTGCAAGTCTTTCGGTGACGCCACTTAGGCGACTTGCGCGTCCGTGATGATGAAATGATGGTGAGGACGACACAACAGCCAGTCCTCGAGTGGAGAAATCTGTGATCGGACAGGGAATGGAACCCGGGCCACCTGTGTGGCAAACCACCACGCTTGGCATAATTATTTAGTGGACTTGCAGTATAATGCACGCTGCGTTAGTTCCGTAATTCATTCCTCACATTTTTCTGAGATACAACTTAATAACTTCTATTTCAGGAAGGTCTATTTATTTTTGAAGATAATCCTCCTCCTTTTCTTCTCTGGTGTCATTTGTTGTACAACAGCAACGGCTTTTCTTAAAGCTTCTATTTTTCTCGTAGACTTTGATGCATCAATTTTCAGCATTCATACTGGCAGAACGCTGGCGCTTGCACTAACTCCGGTATTGCAATAATTTTCTTCCTTGATAAAGGCTCTTGAGCACGCTGCTGCTCGCACTAACACTAATATTGCACTAATCCCCTCGACACATTCTTCCTATATTCTTTGATGAAGAATCTTTAACGCGACTTACATCTCTTAGACCATCATAGTCGTATATTTATATATGCCAGTTGCGGCGGTACGACTTCTTCTTGCGTTGGTAGAACTGAATAGTAACTCTGATGTGGCCGTGTAAGACTTCGTAATACGCAAGTCGTCCGCTCGTCAACAAAACAAAACAAAACAAATATTCACGTAAAACTTCCTGTATTATAAAATTTCCTAAAAAATAATAATAAATAAATAAAAATAAAAAATAAAATAAAAAATAAAAATAAAAAAATAAAAAACGGATCCTTGAGCAGAGGGAAGAAGCTATAGATTCTTTAAATTGTCTCTCTTAATAAAATATTTCAAAGTTCATTCATAGTTCAAACTGTCAAAAGGAAGTTCGTGTTTTATACGCTGCTATAGTTACAGATGATATAAAGTTCCTTTATATCCTGATCGATCGATATGTTCGATCTATCAAATGAAGTATTAAAAATTAATTTAATTCTCCTTAATGGGTCTTTCGCACAGAATAATATTCCATAAATTTCATCGTTCAAACTGTAAAGGAGTTTGAAATTACTTCCTTCTCTTCTATCAATATACCATTTATTGAAAATAAATAATATCAGAAATAAATGTTTGTGACATTCGATGACTTTTCAAGACACATAAATATTAATTGACGTCAGAGTACAGATGGTGACTCCACAACAGTTAAAACAGAACTGATATTTAAACCATGTTGATTTTTCATGAAACTTTCTATAATAATTTCAATATCCTCGACGATAACCTCAGAGACCAGCATCTTCTTGCCTCGTGGCTGTCGACCCGCGTGGCCAGATTTTTACTCCTTGATATCAGCTTCGAAGATGTTGCTCTCGTAGGTTGAATCGCCATCACAGCACATGAAATACAAGAAACATACCAAATTTTTTTGAAGAATCACATAACATAAAATTTGTTACGTTAAAATCATTTGATAACATAAATATTAACCGATTATTCTGCAAAGACTGGGCTGACATGAGGTAGTAGCGGAGACAATAATCCGTCCCACTACTTTGTGACACATCGATGATACGAAAAGATCTATCGATATTTCCCTATTGAAGATTCAACACGATTATTTAAGAAATAGCCTAAGATGCAAAGCCACAAAAACTCAGGATAAATTTGAAAACTTAATAAATCACAGAATAATGTAGATACAGAGGTAAAATTGACACAAATGCTTGGAATGACATGGGGTTATATTAAAAAAAAAAAGAAAAAAAAAAGTGTTCAAAAAATGTCCGTCAGATAGCGCTTCATCTGATCAGAAAAACAATAATTAGCATAACAAATTAAGACAAGGCAAAGATGGTGTTCTTTACAGGAAATGCTCAATATGTTCGCCATCATTACTCACCAATAGCTGTAGGCGAGGAATAATGTTGTGAACAGCAGTGAAAAGCATGACCGGAGTTGTGACGCATTAGCGTCGGAAGTTGTCTTTCAGCATCCGTAGAGATGTCGGTCGATCACGATACACTTGCGACTTCAGGTAACCCCAAAGCCAATTATCGCACGGTCTGGGGATCTGGGAGGCAAAGCGTGACGAAAGTGGCGGCTGAGCATACCATCATCACCAAACGACGCGCGCAAGAGATCTTTCACGCGTCTAGCAATATGGGGTGGAGCGCCATCCTGTACAAAAATCGTACGTTCCAGAAGGTGTTTATCAGCCAGGCTGGGGATGATGCGATTCTGTAACATATCGGCGTACCTCTTACCCGTCACGGAAGCAGTTACAAAACCGGAATCACGTAGATCCTCGAAGAAAAACGGCCCGATAACGGTAGATGTAGTTCAAATAAAACCCCATATCATTACAAGCATGTGTGTCAATTTTTATATCTCTATCTAGATTATTCCGTGATTTATAAAGTTTTCAAATTTATACTGACTTTTTGATCACCCAGTACATCACCATCAATGAACATGTAGTTAATGTAAGTCTGTGACACATCGATGGTATGAAAACATCTATCGATATTTCCCTATTGAAGATTCAACTCAATGATCTAAAAGCCTAAGATGCCAAGGCACAAACGAGATTGGTGATTATAAATGTTTGTAGATGTATCTCCTGTTATGCAAGATGTGTGAGACAAGGGAAATACCCTCAGACTTCAAGAAGTATAATATAATTCCAATTCCAAAGAAAGCAAATGCAGACGTAAAAATTACAGAAATATCAGCTTAATGGGTGCAAAATACTAACACGAATTATTTACAGACGAATGGAAAAACTTGAGAAATCCAACCTCGGGGAATATCAGTTTGTATTTAGGAGAAATGAAGGAACACGGGAGGCAATACTCACATTACGACTTATCTTAGAAGATAGGCTAAGGAAAGGGAAACCTACGTTATTAGTGTTTGTCGATTTGGAGAAAGCTTTCGACAATGTCGACTGGAATACACTCTTCCAAATTCTGAAGGTAGAAATGGTAAAATATAGGGAGCGAAGAGTTATATTCAACCTATACAAAAACCAGACAGCGGTTATTAGAGTCGAAGGGCAAGAAAAGGTCGCAGAGGTTGGGAAGGGAGTAAGACAAGGTTGTAGCCTTTCCCCAATGTTGTTCAATCTCTACATTCAGCGGACAGTGAAGGAATGGAAGGAGAAATTTGGAGAGGGCATTAAAGTACAGGGAGAAGAAATAAAACATTGCGGTTTGCCGATGACATAGTAATTCTGTCAAAGACGGCAAAAGAACTGGAAGAGCAATTGAATGGGATGGACATTGTCTTGAAAGGAAGATATAAGATGAACATTAACAAGAGTAATACCAAGGTAATGGAATGCGATGTCAGAAAATCAGGTGATGCTGAAGGAATTAGATTAGGTAATGAGACAATAAAAGTGGTAGATGAATTTTGCTATTTGGGTAGCAAGATAACCTCTGATGGCCGAAGTACAGAAGATATAAAATGCAGAATGGCTATGGGGAGAAAAGCGTTTCTAAAGTAGCGAAACTTGTTAACATCCAATATTAATTCAGATGTTAGGAAGTCCTTTCTGAAAGCATTTGTCTGGAGTGTAGCATTGTATGGGAGTGAAACGTGGACGATAAGCAGTTCAGATAAAAAGAGGAAAGAAGCTTTTGAAATGTTGTGCTACAGACGAATGATGAAAATTAGATGGGTAGATCACGTAACTATTGAGGAGGTACGTAACCGAATCGGGGAGAAAAGTAGTTTCTGCCATATACTGACTAAGAGAAGGGATAGATTGGTTGGACATATTCTGAGACATCAAGGAACTGTTAGCATCAGAAGGAAGCGTGTGGGGTAAACATTGTAGAGGGAGACCGAGGGACGAATATAGTAAGCAGATTCAAAAGGACGTAGGTTGCCGAACGTATTCTGAGATGAAGATACTTGCATGGGACAGGGTAGCGTGGAGAGCTGCATCAAACCAGTCTGCGGACTGGAGACCACAACAACAACAGATGTAGATGAACTTGCCGTAACCGAAACCGAATATTTGGCCGGTACGTAATGAGAAGTAAAAGGGAAAACAAAAGCTTAGAGCCAGTTGCCAGTTATTATGAAATGTGTGGGAGCTGTTGGGAGTAGACATAAGTTAGCAGGCTTCACGGTTTGAGACGGCGCCCAGTCGGCTCGGTCGGGCAAGAGCCTGGCCGCTAGCGGCAGAGCGAGGCCAGCCAGAGGTAGCCAGAGGTAGCCAGGAGGCAGCCGGGGCACATTGGCCGCTAACGAAGCCCCATGAATATTCACGGCCGTCCGCCGACCCGTTTTATCCGCCGCTGCCGCCGGACAAAAAACTTTAATTTTAATTCAGCCGTGTTTACGCTTCGTTACCTGCGTCTGCCGCGGCGCTCCTACCTGCGAGCAGCTCACGACGTCTTCCCTCTTTCGCGCTTCAGCTGCCGCCATCTCGCCGTCCATTCTTCCACCCTCCAACACTGGGGACTGTTTCCCTCCTGTACGCAAATACAATTCGTCAACTAATAGCTAATTCATTAACGAAAGGCTATCTGAAGACGACACTTTATTCATTTTGCGGTACAAATTTAGAACTGAAATAAATGAACAACTATCGAGGTATCTCCTTAATTAGAGTTGTAGGCAAAATATTCTCAGTTATTGTTGGAAGGAGAGTGCGAGTATTAGTTGAGAACAAGTTAGATGAAAATCAGTGTGAGTTTAGGCCTCTTAGAGGCTGTCTGGACCAGATCTTTAGCGTACCGCAGGTAATGGAAAAGTGCTATGAGTGGAACAGGGAATTGTATCTATGTCTCAAAGATCAGGAAAAGGCTTATGACCGTGTTCCTGGGAGAAAGCTACTGTCAGCTCTTCGAGATTATGGTATAGGAGGTAATTAAAGGGCTTTAGGTAGAGTGTCAGGCAGCATTTAGAGTAGATGGCACATTAAGCTCATGGTTCAGGGTAGTTTCAGGGGTACTACAAGGCTGTAACCTGACACCACTGTTGTTCATACTATTCATGGATGATATCTTGAAAACAGTAGACTGGCAGGGCGGGATTAAAATAGGTCAAAACAAAATAAGCAGTCTCGCATATGCGGATGACTTAGTTGTAATGGCCGATTCGATTGAAAGGTTGCAAACTAATATTTCAGAGCTCGATAAGAGGTGCAAGGAATATGATATGAAGATTAGCATCTCCAAAACGAAAGCAATGTCTGTGGGAAAGAGATTCAAACAGATTGAGTGCCAGATAGGAGGAACAAAGTTAGAACAGGTAGACAGTTTCAAGTACCTGGGATGTATTTTCTCACAGGATGGCAACATAGTGAAAGAACTGGAATCGAGGTGCAGCAAATCTAATGCAGTGAGTGCTCAGCTAAGATCTACTCTCTTCTGCAAGAAGGAAGTAAATACCAAGACTAAGTTAGCAGTGCACCGCTCTATCTTTCGACCAACTTTGTTGTATGGGAGTGAAAGTTGGGGGGATACAGGTTACCTTATTCATAAGGTAGAGGTTACAGATATAAAAGTAGCGAGAATGATTGCAGGTACTAATAGATGGGAACAATGGCAGGAGGGTGTCCATAACGAGGAAATTAAAGTAAAACAGGGGATGAACACCAAAGATGAAGCAGTTATAGCGAACAGACTGAGTTGGTGGGGTCTTGTTACACGCATGGAAGAAGCAAGGTTACCTAAGAGACTCATGAGCTCGGCAGCGGAGGGTAAGAGGAGTCGAGGTAGACCAAGAAGAAAGTACTTAGATTCGGTGCAGAATGATTTTGAAGTGACAGGCATAACATCAGACGAGGCATCAATGTTAGCATTGAATAGGGGATCATGGAGGAATTTTATTAGAGGTACTTTGCTTGAGACTGAACGCTGAAAGGCATAATCAGTTTCTAATGATGATGATGATGATGATAAATGAAGAAAGTAATTTACACAATACTATGTTTCGACTCTTGTAGTTACACCGCATGTAGGTTATTTATTTATTTTTTATTCCCGTAAAAACCGTTGTATAGAAAGGTTAAAGACAAGAGTACAAAACAAAAGAGATTATATATAATCAAATTACAAACCACTAAATATAATCAAAGATTAGCAAGCTTACGGCATTCTCTTTGGCCTGCAATAGGTCCTCCAGCGTACAGTATACTGGGCACTGAGGTCAGCTGTACAGGTGCTTGGTGGTTTGTTCGGATGCACTTTTACAGAGAATCCATTAATCCCAGAGGTAGTTCCATCTGGCCGTGTTGTTCTTTGTTCTACCCACCTCGCTTCTTAGTCTGTTGAGGGACCTCCACGTTTTACACGGCAGATTTTCGCCTTGGGACTTAACTACGGGGTCATCAGTCCCTAAACTTACAAACTACTTATGAACTACTTACAAACTAGGTCGGCACAAATATCCATGCCCGAGGGGGGATTCGAACCCCCGACTGCAGTGGCCGTGCAGACCGTGACTGAATCGCCTTAGTCCCCTCGGCCACCGCGGCCGGCGGGGGAGGTCTTCCAGAGGTGGAATCCAAGTTGCGATATCAGCATTTCTGGTCGTCCACAGGTTTTGTCGTGCCGTTGAAGGTGATGTACTACAGTTGACAGTAGTTTTCATAAAACTCTGCCAGGATTTCAGCCTGCTTGGGGGAGTTTGGTGCCCATGTAGCGGGTGAGCAGCGGTTTGTTCTACTTTACGTCTCTCTATATTTGCGGCAACTTCCCGTCTTATATCTGGTGGGGCTATCCCTTCGAGGTTGTATAGTTTGTGAGTAGGTGTTGCCCTCAGGCATTCTGTTGTCATTACACAGGTCTTGTTTAGGGCAACATCCACATTTCTGGCATGGGCAGATGTATACCAAACAGGGCGGGCGTATTCAGCAGCAGAGTAACATAATGCACTTGCCGTTGTTCTGAGTACCCCATCCGCTGTTTGTGAGTTTTCTGATGATGTTATTGCGTGCGGATACTTTTTGTTTTATGTTTAGGCAGTGCTTCCTAAATGTCAACTAACGATCCAGCGTGACCCC
The DNA here is from genome assembly GCA_026315105.1 of Locusta migratoria. NCBI lineage: Eukaryota > Metazoa > Arthropoda > Insecta > Orthoptera > Acrididae > Locusta > Locusta migratoria. Next base: position 35,123,835 of record CM048750.1, on the reverse strand, counting down.
CAGGTATTTTGGGTTATGGCAGTGCTCGAGCTCTGTGCCATTCCATATCACTTTTAATTTTTTGTTGGCGTCTTTGTTTCGTAGATGAAAAGCGCATACTTGAGTTTTAGCGGGATTGGGCTTCAAGTGGTTCTTTTCACAGTTTGTTTAACTGTTTTTCCACATTTTGATACGTCGATTGCAAGATTTTTGTAACTAAACAGTCACTTCTGTTATTTTCGGTTTTAACCAATATACAGTAGGGAAAACAGTAAACACTCTAACTTTGACTTTATGGTATATGGATGTGACATTGCATTAATTGATTGGGCAATCGACTCTTTCTTTTCAACCCGAAGAGATGAATTGTGTGAACGCAGTTGTTTCACGCAGTCTGACTCATCAGCGTTATAAACAGCAGTTGCGAGGATAAGTGCAAGTTTCATCTTTATGTCAGCTATGAATTTCTCTAGAGCATTGTCTATCACTAGCAAATGCTTCTAAACGTTTACGAAACGTAATCTTGGAAATTTTTCGATTTCCTATTCTGTACGATTTCTTGAACCCGTGTAGCCACGTCGACGAAATCTGAAAAGTAGCACTGTTGATGACAGATGAAATTCTAAGGGCCTAGTCGTGTAGATCCCCATCGGTGACGGTGCATTGTCTTTTACGAGCAGATCTAAGTATTTCGAACAGTTTTTCTTTCAGATGTTTTCAAGTTTCCGTTTCGCTCATGTTTCATACTTCATGTAATTCCTTCTTCCATTTATAAAATTCATGCACAGATTTTACGACAGGAAAACGCCTTTGCACATTGCTTAACTTCAATATTTTTTTCCTCCTTCGTTTAGCCAGTATACTTCACTGACACCCTCTGGTTTTTTTATAGGTTTGGTACGTATTCTTCTTCAGATTTGTTACTGACGCAGCTGACGTCGTCTGCACCACAATTCGTGGAATCGTCACAGTTATTTCCTATTTCTTGAAACGTTTCCACAGTTTCAAACGAAATGTCGATACCATTGAAATGAATGTCAAAGAAGTCAATCTATAACGACACATATGTAGGCCTTCAGGAGAAGTAGGTGATTTCGGCTGGAAACCACGTTCTTCATATATCATCTTCGCTAAATTGAGAACGTTATTTGGATTCCACATTACTGTGAAACTGAAAGCCGGCCGCGGTGGCCGAGGTGACTGAGGCGCTTCAGTCACAGTCAGCACGGCCACTACGGTCGGGGGTTCGAATCCCCCCTCGGGCATGGATATTTGTGCCGTCCTAGTTCGTAAGTAGTTCATAAGTAGTTTGTAAGTTTAGGGACTGATGACCCCGTAGTTAAGTCCCATAAGCTTAACAAACAATTGAACATTTTTTGAAACTGAAAGAAGAAGATACTGTTAGCGCCGCGGTGGAGTAGCCGAGCGGTCTCATGCGTCTCGCTGCGGAGCGCACGGTTGCTCGCCGTGGAGGTTCGAGTTCTCCCTGGGGCATGGGTGTGTGTGTGTTGTCCTCAGGTTAGTTTATCTAGTTTAAGTAGTTTGTAAGCTACGGACTGATGACCACGCAGTTTGGTACGATAGATTTAAAAAAAAAAAAAAAAAAAAAAAAAAAAAAAAAAAAAAAAAAAAAAAAAAAAATCTTATCATTGCTGCATAAAGCAACTGATAATTTTTAATAGATTTTAGTTTAGTGGCTAATCGAGAGAATAGAACTGGGTACTGTAGTATGAGGTACACTATCAATGAACTATAACCTGAACTTCCTTTACAAATTACGATCGGGATGTGTCGTGTCTACTGTTTACAAATCTACCGACGACCTCCACTGTGTATGAGTGCCTAGTAGCGCATGCGCAGTTCTACAGCGCCGATAGGGGTGCTCAGAGCGAGCACAGAATTCGCTGAGTGTTCATTTCTACCGCTATCTGGCTCGCTACGAATAAGGAAATTTTAATTTTTTATTTATTTATTTATTTTATTTTATTTTTATTTATTTATTTATTTATTTATTTATTTTTTTTTTTTTTTTTTTGATAGTTGCAAATCCTCTTAGCAGCTAAAATTTTGAGAGTGCATTTCGTTCTTTGTCTTCTTACTGTATAAAAAATATCGGGGCAGGTTTCGACACGTCTTATTGGACCTTTCCTTCTCAGTCAAGTGGACAAGACCTTCACTCATGTGTGGAAAGAATGAAGAAATATTGTAAACACATACGACGTAAAAAGCAACAAGCATGAAAATTGTATTAATTACAACAAAAGTGTAACTAAAATCATAGTTACAGCGAAAGCTGAAAATGCATTGAAATACGCGAATCTTATTACAGTTGCAATAGACAGTTGTTAATTTCTACTGTTTTATGATTTTCCCCCCTGCGTGAGCGAGCGAGTGATAAAGGAGACAGAAGAGATCAATTTTTTCTCTCGTTGGTAACAAAACAATTATACTATGACGAAAATTAATTGTCTCTCTTGTTCCGGTAATTCGCGATTACTCTGTTTTTCTGTAGTCACAATCGATACGTATAAGTTAAACGCTCACTCGGTAAAAGACTATTCTGTGTTTACTCATCGGCCAAACGACTGGGTTAAATAGACTTCTCTCCACCACACGAGAATCCGAGTTGATATTTCATTTCAGCTGAAATGTAGCTGGAAATAAATGTCAAAGTTTGTTCAAACAGATAAACACTCCACCAAGAGATGAAGTTCATAAGAAAGGAAGTAAAATTAGTCATGTATATTCCGAGCTCCAGGCGTTCCAGAAGTATGCCTTAGTATTAGCTCTTCGAAGACGAGGAAGGGTCTTATTGTGACATTATATATTTACTGCTATTCATCTTACTGGTAGCCAATTCAGGCGTTACACAGATGTGCCGATGAATCGCAGTAGTTCTCTCAGACTTCGCGCAGAAGAAATTTTTTGTATATTGGACACGTTAGTAGCCAATAGACAGAGAAGTTACAAAACAATAGCCAGAGCAGTATCCTTACTTTAATATAGTACTTTGTATACACGGAGGTGATAAAACTCATGGGACACATCTAAATATCGCCTTGGATCCTTTTGCCCGACGATTTTCAGCAATTCGCCGAGATATCGTCTCAACAAGTTGGAAGTTCCCTGTAGGCTGCCCCTAGAGCCGTTAAAAGCTGCAAAGTGGTGCCGATGCGCTATTTTTTGCACGAAATGATCTTTCGATTATGTCCAATAAATTGAGGTACGTAAATCCAAAAAGGGAACTACCCGAATGACATGGTCAGATCATAATATAAAATCATAGGAATCGTGATTTTAAGTAAAGATCGTATGAAAAAGGCTACTCAACAAAAAATGAATTTTAAATACATTTATTTGCAGATTTGCTTTACTTTTCAATACAGCCATGAAGTTAGTTTCAGCATTTATCATACAACTAACTTTCGCTTCATAGAAACTTGCCGCCTAATCATGAGCTCATGGCAATTTTCACTCTGTCCCGCGTTCATTGAAGTTGTTGCCAGTGAAGTGTTGTTTCATATAGTCAAACAGATGGTAATCTGTTGCACAAAGTCATATCCACAGAACGTTGTATACACGGAGTGGTCTAAAACTTCCCAGCCAAAATTGGCCAATAAATCTCAGGCCTGACGAGGAGAAGAACAATTATCTTTGTCAGTATTTCACGTCTTTATTTTTGTATCTCTGCGTAGGTGTCTCCAGGTTTGGCTGTAGGCTCCCGCATTTATTGTGGTCCCTCATGGCATCAACCAAGAAAACACCATGTCTATTGCAAAACACAGACAACATGACGGCACACTGGGGCAGAGTCTGTTTTCCATATTTACAGGCCAATGTGCGTGCGTCTCCACTCCACGTTCTGTTGCTTCGATTTGGGTGCGATATGCAAAACCTAAGTTTTGTCTCCCGTTACGATGTGACTCAATATGACGTCACCTTCTTCGACGTAACGAGTCAAAAATGTCATAAGACATCAGGATTTTAGGGATCCAACAGGAGCACAGGTTCCTAAAGTTTTCAGGAACAATTCTGTAAAAGCAGTGACTTAGACATGTCAGGATAGGTGAGTGATGTGGTTTAGGTGACCAAATCATATACTGATAGATACTGCAGAAAAGGAGAAAGTGAGCATTCCTTTTACATTTAAACACGTTCTATAATGCAGTGACAGAAATACCATCGGTTTCATCAACGCGCTTCGAATTGTAGTGTTTGATTTAGTATTGCTTCTGACTGATTGTCATCTATCCAGATGACTGCAGTAAATGGAAGAGAAACGAAAAATTTTTATGTTTGTTAGTTAGACGGAAACACCGAACTACCTGCATGCACACCAATAACACTAACGAGTCAGTCCATGTCCTGTATCGCAAATGTTACCTACATAACACTTAAGTAACATGTACTTCAGAGTGAGACAGGTAATGATAATAGTATGATAAAAATAATGAAATATTGATAATACTGATTTAAGTATTTAGATAAAAGTATTTTTGGTGGTATGGTCAGGTACAGAAGAGAGAATTTATAAAACTCCTGCAGGTAGTGGAGCGCAGGCTTCAGTTTAGTGTGGCACTTCTCTTCCCCTCCAGCACTCGCTCACTGCTCCGGCCCCTACCCCCACCACTACAGACCGCTCTGCTCACGCTTTCCCAGCCGTCTGCGTATTTACCGGCCAATTTATCCTGTGTACACTCTACCTAGGTTCTGAAGTACTGTCATCGGCAGAATGAACTATAATGGTTCGACATCTTGCTGTCGCTTCTATGGAGTGGAAACAACCACCTTACGGCAAGAGATATAGTGGTAACAACACAAAACGGCTGCAGAGGGGTTGGTGCTGACTTTTGTTTACATTTTCAAACGAATTACACAAGTAGTTGTTTTCAGATAATGTACTGAGCAAGGAGTGCAATGCAACAGCAACTTGTCTTACGGAAAAGCTATGGTACGGAGACCAATAGGAAGGTTGCAAGTGGCACAGACACAAAGGTGGCTGCAGCTATTAGAGTGTCTCTAATTACTAGGACCTGGACGCGATTTCAGACAAGAGGAACCGTTAAAAGCAGGCAAGATCAAGAACGTTCGTGGCTAACATCAGCAAGCGATGAATGTTATTTCTGTAGGACATACAATTTCAGCACTAGGAGTCGACACCGCTTCGGAAATTTGGGCTCTAAGCACAAGAAATGTTCAAATATTTGTAGAGCTTATGGGACATAACTATGGGATCATCAGTCCCTAAAGTTACAAAATACTTATGAACTGAATGAAATAAATCGCAGTTTGCCATCAATTATGGTGTCACTGTACTAGGTTTAGATGGAATACCAAAGTACGGCGAATGAAAATTTGTGCCCGGCCGGGACTAGAACACGTGATTTCCTCCTTACTGGGCAGACGCGTTGACCACTCTCCCGCAGAGGACACAGTGACCAGCCCGACTGCAGAGGACTCTTCCCTGCACGTCTCCCGCCACAAATCTCCATTCCGTATGTAATTGTATACAAGCCGAGGCTGGGCTACTGACGACAATTAATTGTGTCTCGATACATCATGGTCTTTTCTCCCTGATGCGAGAATACAGTATTGTGGCTGCGAGCATGACATAACAATGGTATAAAAAAGAGACACGGTCGGCCGCGGTGGCCGAGGGGACTGAGGCGCTCTAGTCACGGTGCGCACGGCCACTACGGTCGGGGGTTCGAATCCCCCATCGGGCATGGATATTTGTGCCGTCCTTAGTGTAAGGTAGTTGATAAGTCATCATCCATCCCAGACGATGAGTGTTCTTAGGACACTGGTCCATAGAGCACACGTCATTGCTGATGAGAGCAGTCTGCAGGACGAGCTTCTACACCTGAAGAGAGTCTTTGAAGCAAACGGGTACTCTCCACAACAGATACATAAGGCACTACGTACGAAGCCAACGGTACGTGCAAAGAATACAGAAGATGATGCAAAAAGTTTTAAATCTATGGCTTTTCTGCCATATTTTGGGAGCCTGTCGTCGAAAATCGGACGGATTATGAACAAACACGATGTTAAAGTAATTTTTCGACCCCCACCAAAGACAGCAGCACTTTTGGGTTCTAACAAGGATGATTTGGAGCTCCGGAAGGCCGGGGTTTACAAGATCCCATGTGAATGTGGCCTTTCGTACATAGGACAGACGACACGTACAGTGCAGGAAAGATGCACTGAACACCAGAGATATACCCGTCTTTTACAATCAAATAAATCGGCAGTGGCAGAGCACTGTATTGATACTGGTCACTCCATGACGTACGAAAACGTCAAAATTTTAGCTTCCACTTCATCTTTCTGGGACTCAGTAGTGAAAGAAGCAATAGAAATTCGTTTGGGGACGAATTTGATTAACAGGGACAGTGGCTTCACTTTAGATAAATCATGGAATCCGGCACTTTCTTTAATAAATTTACAAAGACGCCACCACAGCACAGATAATAATACATCGGTATCTCCGCAGTAATCGACCATGCAGCGACAGACATAATTTACATATACGTGTACTTCCTTGCCGCCGAGTAACGTCTTTGGCGCCTTGTTGTATCTGTGGCCGCATGCGCAGTAGCGCGGCCCGCGCGTTTATAAGCACGAAGCGTGTGCTGGAGCATCAGTCTTCGACTCGTCTCTGAAGATGGCTGAACGTTTCTCGGCCGAAATATTAGAAGAAGAAAACTTTATGCGGCTGCACGCCCGAAACTTATTTGAATAGTTGATAAGTAGTTTGTAAGTTTAGGGACTGATGACCCCGTAGTTAAGTCCCATAATCTTAACGAACATTTGAAAAAGACACCATGGCGAATGGCAATTTTGGTGCGGCGGGAGACGTGCAGGGTAGAGACCTCTGCAGTCGGGCTGGTCACTGTGTCCTCGGTGGCGGAGTGGTCAACGCGTCTGCCTAGTAAGCAGGAGATCCCGGGTTCGAATCCCGGCTGGTCACAAATTTTCAGTCACCGCAATTCGGTATTCCATCTAAACCTAGTACAGTGAAGCCAAAAATGTTCGCAAATTGCGATTTATTTCATTCCTTGAACGCTTACACACACACACACACACACACCCTCGACCGTCGCAGCCGTGTAGACCGTGACTGTCACGCCGTAGACCGCTCGGCCACTGCGCCCGGCCTCTAAGCACAGGGGCCTATGGTGTGTGCCCCATTAAAACCACGATAGGGTGGGGTGGTACAATTGCAGTCATTTCGGACAAATGTTATTGCAACTGGAAATATATTGAGAACAGAAATAATTTTAACTGTGGCACTTATTGTTGGAGGTTTAATGAATATATAACACAAATCTTAGACAGTTATAAATGGTGGTATAAACACCAAAGAAGCTTACAGAATTGAGAAAATTCGATCGAAGATATACCACTCTACGTACAATTGTGATTACTTCCTTGTACAATTTTGATCACTAGCATCTTCCACATAAAAAAGCACTTTTTCCCTCAGACACCAACGCATACTTCGTAGTATTAAACATTGCATTTTTGGCAGCAAATTCAGTTACCCTTAGCTACTTATTTATACGAGCGAGTTAGACTAAGTAGCTTCACTTACCTCGTAACAGGAAAAACTTCATATCTTCGTAGCACAAACGTTCTTGCAAAAAGATGTAGAAAACTGCTAGACTACAACGCCACAAAAAGGCAAGTGCTACGAACACTACGAGACAGACAAATGGCGCGAAACCTCATTTTGATCGGAACTGTACCTATATCGAATTTGTTGCACCTTATCCTACAGTTTATCCCGTAGAAACTGGGCGGAGGAACATCAGGATTGGAGTCGTAACGATCTGTGCCAGATTCTGTTCACAGGTGGGTCAAGTCTTATGTTCAGCCGGACAATCGATGTTCCCTGATGTGGAGAGAACGTGAAACTCGAAACAACTGTGCTCGTGGTCAGGAAAGATCACCATATCGCGATGGTGGACGAATGGCGTTGGCAAGGTGCATTGGTCTCCTTCACTTTTTGGCACAAAAAGCGAATCTTCAGTTAAACGTTATTCTGTGATGTCCAGTGGACTGTTTTTTGTTTTAGAACATTTGCACCTACACGCTGATGCTTGGGCACTAGTATCTCAAGCCAAAGATTTCGGACCTGTAGAGAGACATCTAACATATGGTCTGTATTCTCGCATCAGGGGAGAACATACCATGAGGTATCGAGACACAATTAACTGTCGTCAGGAGCCCGGCCTGGGCTTGTATACAATTATATATTTTTGACGACGTAACAGCGTTCATTTAATGAAATAAATCGCAATTTGCGATCGTTTATGGCATCACTGTACTAGGTTTAGATGGAATACCAAAGGGCGGCGAATGGTCAACGCGTCTGCCTAGTAATCAGGCGATCCCGGGTTCGAATCCAGGCCGGGCACAAATTTTTATTTTCCTCCCTTTGGTATTCCATCTAAATTTTGTACAGTGATCGCATATTGCGTTTTATTTAACTGCTATGAGCTGTTCGTCGCGCGGCAAAAATGCGTAATTTCAACATTTAAAAAAGAAAGAAAATACATGCAGTATCTAAAATTTTGGCAGTGCATTTTCTTCGTTGTCTTCTTTCTGAGTAAAAAATTTCAGGTTAGGTTTCGACATGTCTTATTGGACCGTTCCTTTGTTCGACTGGTTCTAAAACGCCACGTTCTCCTTTTGTGAAAAGTACTATTTCGCCACCTTGTCTAGTTTGTCACGATGTTACCAAGTACACTCGCCTTTTGTTTCGGTAGTAAAGAGAACGTCTGATAGTAGTACTAGCTGAAAACCCGGCGTTGCTCGGGTTTTTATTTATTTATTCGAGCTTTGAGTTAGTACTTTTCCTATCCACTCTCTCTCTGTCCATCTCCTGTTTTCTAAAAACATGTTACATTTATCAGGGAATATATAAGAAATAAGAAATCACACGAAAACATGCACTCGTTTCGAAGAATAAAAAAGAAAAAGTTCAAATGTTTGTAAATCTAACGGACCAAACTGCGTGGTCATCAGTCCGTAGCTTACAAACTACTTAAACTAAGGTAAACTAACCTAAGGACAACACACACAACCTTCCCCGATGAAGGACTCGAAGCTCCACGGCGAGCAACCGCGCGCTCCGCAGCGAGACGCTTTAGACCGCTCGGCTACTCCACCGCGGATTCGAAGAATCCAATCACGAAATTCTCAATAACAATTGTAATAACATCACAGATCGATCACTTGATGTAATGCGCGAAATGTCAAATCGATTTTCTTTAAAGGTATGTATTAAAAGATTTTTCTTTTTTACTGCTTTATTTATTTATTCTTTTATTTCCTTATTCGTATACTTATCCTTACAGAGAAAGAGCTGAAGACATTGTAGCACGCATAGACCAAACATATGGCCTGTGGCATCACGTTTCGCTGTATGTAACCTCCTCGCTATAGAGTTGCAAACGTCATCGCTGGCCTTCAGACCGAATTTTTTTAGAATTTGACGACTTTCAACCTCCGTATCTTCCGCCTCCTTATAGCTTCCGGCATGGAACTGCTATAGTGTGCAACGGGAGACTTCGGACAACAATTACACACAGACCATTCGTTTGCTTTCTATAGTTTTCGCTGCAGGGCGAAATATTAACACACAGACACACACGTAGAATTTTATATACACCGATAACTTTCCATCCCAATAGACTCCACCCTTTTATCATTATCAACCCTCAAGCAACAATGCAACCAATAAAACCATTTTCAAAGAGTAAATATAATTTTCAAAGAGTAATTATTGTTCCACATTTCGCGTTATATTCTTCATTATATATAATATCTATTAAATCGTTGTAAAACCGTGCCTAAAACCTTACTCAGGTATAAATTAGTAACTGTACAAATATTTGAGTCTCTGCGTCTTGTCGTTCGAACGTGTTAAGTGTACACCGAACAGACAGTCACACTAATATACAGGGTGTTTCACTAAGTGTGTTTGCCTCTGTAACTTATAAAATAATAGGTGACGGGAAATTTTAATGCGGTAGGTCAACACAAGAAATGTTACACTTTCTGCGGAGCTATGAACATAGTTTATTGTATCAGTTTCCAAAGATTTACACTATAAAGATATAATTTTTTAAATGGAACAATAGTTTTTTTCTATCGCGTATTGGATTCGTTTAAACCAGCTGCGTCCAAATGAATTTAAAATACTTTCCTATCACTGTTAGTTTGGGAGATACAACCCTTCAAATTTCCGGGGGCGGAGGCTGCGATAGCGTAGTTGACTGGCCGAGTGGCTAACCCCTGGGGCACGGCCCACTGTCTCATGACCACCAGCCAGTCAGCTACGCTGCCGTAGCCTCCGCCCCCTAAACTTTGAAGGGTTGCAGCTCCCAAACTAACAGTGATAGGAATGTAGTTTAAATTGATTTGGACGCAGCTGGTTTCAACGAATAAAATGCACGATAGAAAAAAGTATTGTTCCATTTTAAAGAATTATATCTTTGTGGTGTAACTCTTTGGAAAATGATACAATAAACTATGTTCATAGCACCGCAGAAAGTGTAACATTTCTTGTGTTGACCTACCGCATTAAAATTTCCCGTCACCTATTATTTTATAAGTTACAGAGGCAAACACACTTAGTGAAACACCCTGTGTATAGATAAATAGCTATCCGATCCACATAAAACCGTGCATAAAGCCTTCCCCGGGTAGACATTAGTAACTCTACAAATTTTTAGCTCCCTATGTCTTGTGGTTCAAATGTTCAAATGTTTGTATAGCTTATGGGACTTAACTACGGGGTCATCAATCCATAAACTTACAAACTACTTATCAACTAGCTAATACTATGGACGGCACAAATATCCATGCCCGAGGGGAGATTCGAATCCCCGACCGTAGTGGCCGTGCAGACCGTGACTGGAGCGCCTCAGTCCCCTAGGCCACCGCGGCCAGCGCTGCGTCTATGATTCCCCGAGTCGTTCGCGGCAAAAATACGTAACTTCAACATTAAAAAAAAAAGAAAGAAAGAAAAAAAAGAAAACCTTGCGGTGCCTCTTAGTACCTAAAATTTTGGCAATACATTCTCTTCGTTGTCTTCTTCCTGTGTAAAAAAAAAATTTCAGGTCAGGTTTCGACATGTCTTATTGGACCGTTCCCTTGTTAGACTTGCTCTAAAAGGCCACGTTTTCCTTTTGTGGAAATTACTACTTCGCCATCTTGTCTGGTTTATCACGATGGTACCAAGTGCACTCGCCTTTTGATAGTTTCGGTAGTAAAGAGAACGTTTGATAGTAGAATATATCCCTAAACAACCAAAGATAAGTGAGTCACTAGAATAGTGTGGGTGGCTGGATAAGTAGTGGCCCTGCTCCCGCGCGCCCCGGACAAAGGGCCACTTGCAGCCAGCAGCGCCATTGTCCTGCCAGCCGCAGGTGCCCCCGCCGCCCGCCTCTGCACACGTGGACGTGCGGTCACGTGTCGGCGCGTTGTTTTGCCGCTCGTAACGAGCGCGTCCCATCCGCACTCTCCAATCCTGCTTATTGGCGGTGAAGTTGACGTAACGAACCATCAGCGGCAGCGGCAGGCCGTTCTTAACGAAACGGCCCCACCCGCGGTAATGGCGCGCCATTGTCGGCCATTATTCGCCTGTCAAACTGGCTTTCCCTGTTAGCAGCGGCCGATTCGACTGCCGTCCGATGCGGACGCCATACCCGCTGCTGACTGAACTCCACTCTGGACTTTGGAGAGGATGGAAAAACGCCAGACGGTCGCAGGGTTGTCGAGGGGAAAACAATGCCATTACGATGGCACATAGAAACATCGAAATATTCGTATGTAGCTAATGAGTAATAAATTATGATAACAATTATAAGAGAACGAAATTAAAGGGTTACCACTACTCATATGGTTCGAAAAAATGTTCAAATGTTTGTAGAGTCTATGGGACTTAACTACTGGGTCATCAGTCCCTAAACTTGCAAAGTACTTATGAACTACTTACAACTAAGGACGGCACAAATATCCATGCCCGAGGGGGGATTCGAACCCCCGACCGTAGTGGCCGTGCGGACCGTGACTGGAGCGCCTCAATCCCCTCGGCCACCGCGGCCGGCTATGGTTCGACGGTCTCAGTTTAATGCTTAACATATGAAGCCTGTGTTATCAGCGTTGTTTACCAAGCTGGGGTCCTCTGAGAATCCCACGTTCTCTTTTATTTTCTCAACACAGTAATGTAAAAGGTAACTTTAAGTATTCCAGGAAGTGATTCAGTGAGCTCCAGCAATAAGTAGCACACAAAGAAACGCTCTAACTTCGTCAGAATCTAAGACGTCCAAATTATCATTCGGGTCACAGCAGCATTTTCATTCCTCGGAGTCTTTCGCGACGGCATTGTACCATAAAAAGATTCTCGGTTTACTAGCCGCGTCATGTCTGATAAAATCCTCGAGCTTTCGATGGCAAGCTCCGCCAAGCCGTTACCGCGGCCCATCGGCTTGCGCTGTCTTCCTGCGCAGGCGGTCTCGGACCCTCCATAAGCATCTAGTTCAAATGTTTGTAATTCTATCGGACCAAACTGCTTGGTCATCAGTCCGTAGCTTACAAACTACTTAAACCTAGGTAAACTAACCTAAGGACAAACACATACACCCATGCCCCAGGGAGGACTCGAACCTCCACGGCGAGCAACCGCGCGCTCCGCAGCGAGACGCTTTAGACCGCTCGGCTACTCCACCACGGCATAAGCATGTAGACGCAGCGCTGCAGCTATATAAGCAGGACCCCTTGCCAACATCGGCAGTCAGTGATCTTACTCCTGATGACGATGGGGGAGCGAGAATCTTTTATGGAGCATTTCGATTGTAACGCTGAACAACATGTGACGCTTCAGCATTGGTGAAGGAACATATATTATTTACAGTTTTGTCATCAAAGAAGTTGTTGAAAACTTGAGACATTGTGGTTGCAAGATCACTTGCTCGTGTTGTTCCGGGAGATCCATTCACAATATTACACTGATGACGACGGCTTACTAAAGGCAAATAACTTCTCCATTTTCGTTGTGACTTTGCAGTGAATTTTCTCAAACCAACTCTCTCTGGGGTCCATAGAGAACCCCGCTTAATATGTATAGCGTTAAAGCTCTTTGTTGCCAATAATGAAGTCGTTATTGGGGAGGAGATGGTTCCAGGCGGGGCACGTTGTAGAAGAGATTTTGACGCAAGGGGAAAGGAGGATAATGACTGAACTTGTAAGTTAATGAATTATAATCGATTTTGTCAGAGATAACTAAGGAGAAAATCAACTGCCCTGAGTACACTTCAAATTGTATGTCTTGTTTTCCAATTATTATAAAGCTTTGCACTGTTATAAAGCTGAGTACTTGGCAGTGTCGGTCCAACTACGTAAATATAAAGTATAAAGGTCAGCAGAATCCAACCAGCGGAAATGGGATTCGTTCGTAGTATGGTCAGAAAGACACGTAAAGCTAATGTTCTAAACGTGGAATCCGTTAACAGGCTCAAGTCGTAAAACTACAAGACCGTAAAACAACACAGTGCAGGAGATGGATAAGAGTCGTTTGGATGGAAACAGACTACAAAGTAAAATATACGAGCAGTGGCGGACGAAGGCGGGTTGGGGGATGAGAGGGGGAGTGAAGAGTGGAGGAAGCGCACAGCCCCAGTCCTTTTATATATATATATATATATATATATATATATATATATATATATATATGGCCAGAAGTGTAGCTTCCGAGATCCTAGACTTGCTCGCTCCATAACTAGAGACCAAAGGGATATATATATATATATATATATATATATATATATATATATATATATATATATATATATATATATGGAGCGAGCAAGTCTCGGAAGCTACACTTCTGGCCATTAAAATTACTACAACACGAAGATGACGTCCTACAGACGCGAAATTTAACCGACCGGAAGAAGCTGCTGTGATATGCAAATGATTACCTTTTCAGAGCATTCACACAAGGATGGCGCCGGTGACGACACCTACGACGTGCTGACATGAGGAAAGTTTCCAACCGATTTCAAATACACAAACAGCATTTGACCGGCGTTGCCTGGTAAACACTGTTGTGATGCCTCGTGCAAGGAGGAGAAATGCGTACCATCACGTTTCCGACTTTGATAAAGGTCGGATTGTAGCCTATCGCGATTGCGGTTTATCGCATCGCGACATTGCTTCTCGTGTTGGTCGCGATCCAATCACAACAGAATATGAAATCGGTGGTTTCAGGAGGGCAATACGGAACGCCGTGCTGGATCCTAACGGCCTCGTATCACTAGCAGTCGAGATGACAGATAACGGATCGTGCAGGCCACGTCTCAATCCCTGAGTCAACAGATTGGGACGTTTGGTAGATTACAGACATCTGCACGAACACTTCAACGACGTTTCCAGCAGCATGAAATATCATCTCAGAGACTATGGCTGCGGTTACCCTTGATGCTACATGCCAGACAGGAGCGCCTGCGATGGTGTACGCAACGACGAACCTGGGTGCACGAATGGCAAAACGTCATTTTTTCGGATGAATCCAGGTTCTGTTTATAGCATCATGATGCTAACATCCGTGTTTGGCGACATCGCAGTGAACTCACATTGGAAGCGCGTACTTTTCATCGCCATACTAGCGTGATGGTATGGGTGTCATTGGTTACAAGTCCCGGTCACCTCTTGTTCGCATCAATGACACTTTGAACAATGGCCGTTGCATTTCAGATCTGTTACGTACGACACGTGGCTCTACTCTTCATTCGATCTCTGGGAATCCCTACATTTCAGCAGGATAATGCACAACCGCATGTTGCAGGTCCATTGCGGGCCTTTCTGGATACGGAAATTGTTCTATCTACATCTATCTACATGGGATACTCTGCAAATCTGCCTGCCAGAGAGTTCATCGAACCACCGGCCAGCACATTCTCGAGATCTTTCACCAATTGAAAACTTCTGGTCAACGGTGGCCGAGCAACTGGCTCGTCACAATACGGCAGTCATTACTCTTGATGAAGTGTGGTATCGTGATGAAGCTGCACACGTCATCCAAGCTCTGTTTGACTGAATGCCCAGGCGTATCAAGGCCGTTATTAGGGCCAGAGGTGGTTGTTATGGGTACTGATTTCTCAGAATCTATGCACCCAAATTACGTGAAAATGTAATTACATGTCAGTAGTAGTGCAAAATATTTGTCCAATGAATATCCGTTTATCATCTGCATTTCTTCTTGGTGTAGCAATTTTAATGACCAGTAGTGCACGTGTCGTACTAAAATACAATTTCGAACGTACATTCAACTGTAAAATTTCATGCGACTAGAATTGGCAGTGTGGAAATTATAAACTGTAAGTTCATACCAAATAACGTAGTTACGTTCCATGAACAGCGGAAAGGTAGTAAGCGTGAAACTTTTTCCTTCCACTATTGTGTTGTGTTTGTCAGCGAGAAGAAGTTTAATAAATATTAGAAATTAAGTTTAAAGTTAGTTGCAAGTCGGTAAGTACTGGCATTCTCATATATATGTGAATAAAGTGTCGTCGCGTTATGCTGCAGTTTGTTGCAGCTCCTGTTGTTTCTGATGTTGTTCTTACTCGGGCAGCGTTGTTACATCACAATAAGGAACATGTGTACCAAATTTTGTTAAATCGGTGCAGTGGTTTAGGAGAAAATGAGCAACATTGTCGCTTATTGCAGCAGTTTTTAGCGTATCTCGTTGTTTATGACGTCAAATCTCGTAGAGAGTTGCCGGGTTTCACCAAACTTCGTCTAAATATGTTAGACCAACGTCAAATTCAACGCCTCATTTATTTTTGAGGTGCCGTCAAAAGCTACAACGTTTCATCATGGCCAGACGCTCCAACCGAAACAGCGTTTAGTATCGTGTGTTAAATCGATACTATCGAGTTTTATCGCTTGTTTTCATTGTTGTTCTCTAGTTTTTGATTGAATAAGTGAATATCGCTATGTAAATAGCGGTTTTTGAGTGCAGACAAATTTGTTGTGATTTGTAAGTTTGGTGAATCCAGGCAATAATAACGCTAAGGAAACGGAACGTACGGATGAAATAAAGAAGAGAGGTTCTAAATTTTCTGGTGATGAGAAAAGTTTGTTTGTGGGCCTTCTTTCGAAAATGAAACACGTAATTTCTTGCGGGAATTTCACAAATAGGCGTAGGGGCTCAGCGGTGCAATTGCTTCTGAAACCTTCTTGATATATCGGCTGATGGTTGATTTTGAAACCCCATTTAAATTTGATATTACCATTTGAAGAGGTCCAGTACCATAGAATTGCAGACTTAAAGGCATCTGCTTTATTGGGGTTTCTGTTTGTTGGATACTCTAGTCTTATTTTCATTTTATTCCAAACGTTTTAATGCTACTTTCTTCGACAACCTTAGTCTTAAATGATTTTTATATCATTTATTGTGCGCTCTGGGAGTACACATTCAGGCCCTAGATTTTCTAGCAAATCTATGAACAGTACTTCCGCATAAAAATTATCTCCCATCTTCACAGCCAGAAGACGTGAACAGTAATAAAGTATCTATGTTACCTTTACAAAAACTCCTGAATATTCCAACTACAGTAAACCTGTCTTTCATAAATGACTCTTCAGATGGTTTGACGACGCAAAATCGGCGCGTCAGTTTTGACGGCGAGTTTAACGATCGTTAAAGTAAACAGACGTCTATGAAACGCAAAAATGAAAATTAAGCGATCGTCAAAGATCAAACGATCGAGAATGTCATAAAGGACGCTTGGTGGAATCGGGAAAGTGTGTTGTACACTTACGGCGACGGTCCTCATGGATTGAAGCTGAAGAAAATCAAATCAAATGTTTGTATAGTCTACGGTACTTAACTACGGGGTCATCAGTCCCTAGTCATACAACCTACTTATGAACTACTTACGAACTAGGACGGCACAAATATCCATGCCCGAGGGGGGATTAAAACCCCCGACCGTAGTGGCCGTGCAGACCGTGACTGGATCGCCTTAGTCTCCTCGGCCACCGCGGCCGGCGATTGAAGCTGACGTGTCTGCTATATTTACCATTAGAACAATATCTGAGATAAGTGATTTTTCAACACGAAAAGTAGTCTATTACGCTTACTTTCACTCACTTATGACGTACGGCATTGTTTTTTGGGGTAACTCGCCTGATGCAAAAAGGATATTTCTGGCTCAAAAACGGGCGGTTCGAGCAATATCTGGTGTAAGTTCGCGAACGTCATGTCGACCCCTTTTCAATAGTCTGGGAGTTTTGACTCTGGCGTCACAATACGTTTTTTCTTTGATGTCGTTTGTTGTTAATAATATCAGCTTATTCCTACGAGTTAGTAGCTTTCACTCGGTGAATACTAGACAGAAGTCTAATCTACATTTGCATCACACCACCTTAACACTTGTGCAGAAAGGGGTACAGTATTCTGCGGCATCCATTTTCAATAAGCTGCCACAAGAACTAAAGAATCTTAGCACTAATCCACACGCTTTCAAATCTAAATTGGAGAGTTACCTCATCGCTCACTCTTTTTATTCTGTCGAGGAACTCCTAGAAAAGTTAAACAATTAAGCTAATTTATTTTTTCTTTATTGATTCTTTTCACTTTGTCTTGAGATTGTCGTGTGCAAAGGACTACTTAAAATTTTTCTACTACCATTCTTGTGTAACAATTAATGTAGTGACTTGTTCCATGACCATGGAGTCTCACTCCTCAATTGGGTCCTAAGGAACAGAAAAAAAACAATAAAAATAAATAAATAAATTTCAAAGAGATTGGAACAAAATTGTATATATGTATAATAGGACCAAAATTGTATAATTTTTATATGCAATACGTACACACAAACATACAGACACTCCGCTTTATACACAAAGAAGAATTTGACCCTTCAAGTAGACTGTAGTAATTCTCACCGAAATAAATGCGACTACACCATCGCTTTTACCATAAAGATGCTAGAACAATGCTTTGAAGTACGTTTTGGTAAGTGGATGAGTAATTGAAACAAAGGGGAACGTTGGGCACACAAGTTGAAGCGACCGTCGGCCCCACAGTGAATAGCGAGCAAAGCTGCGGCCTCCGCGGCGTCGATCAGTCATACCACCGCCACCGCTACGCTACCTGCTGCAGGCGCTCGCGTGTTCGCCCGCGCTTGCATCGAGAGCGGCAATTAATCAATCAATCGCGACACGCCTCGTTTGCCGCCGCCACTGATCGCTCAAACGATCAATCAAATTGCACCTCCCGACCAGTTAATCTTTTTTTTCCGCTGTCTCTCGGTTTCCAGCCAGCTCTGTACCTCTTCATTGTGCGGGGCTTTTGTGCGGCGTGTCGGTGGGCGGGGCCCCCAGAGCGGCGGCTCTTTATTGTGGTGGAGTGACACAAGGTGACGCGCGCACTCCGCCGCCGGCATTTGTCACGCTCCCAACACCGCGATAGCCCGCGAGCCGCCCGTGTACGGTGTCAGCCGCACTCGACGTCTCCACAATAGCCGAACCCGCGGTATACATTTAGATACGCTGTATTAATACAGGGAATAAATTCTCTAAGCGTGTCGACGCTCTGTACCAAACCTTTTTCTGGATAACCTCGTCTACATCGTCTAATACATATTCATGTGTCGTCGAATTTTAGGTAATAGAATCATCAGTTCCAAAATTGAAACCCGTAAATGTGCGCGTCAGTTGCACACTGGTAGAGTGCCAAACTACAAATCCAAAGGTCGCGGGTTCGATCCCCGACATGTCCTAGGACTTTCATCTGTCACTTTCCACTTCTTTCACCTCTGGCAGTATTGCTCATGTGAAAAATACCGAGTAGCACCGTGATTCGGAACCCACGTTAAACTGTAGGTCCCCCTATAACTGGCTGGGTAAGTCAGTTCGAAGGTCGGAGGAAGGCAACGGCATAACACCTCCAAACAGGACCATGCCTAGTAAAGCACTGTGGTGTTCAAACCAATCTTCGGATTGTTGACTGCTTTACCTTTTTTAAAAGCAATTTAAATCGAATTTTATTCACAGTGACGGTTTCGTTCCAGCTCCATTGTATCTATACGTATTACAAAAGTGGATGATATGAATTTTGACTGAAAACCCAAAGAGATTTTGGTAATATGTTAAATATACTAGGGGCAAATCACAAACAATACCCTCACTACGTGATAGTAATGGCGATCCTGCCGATGACAGCGCTACTAAAGCAGAGTTACTAAACATAGCTTTTAGAAACTCATTCACCAAAGAAGACGAAACCTGTATTCTAGATTTCGAATTACTAACAGAGGCCGTAATGAGTAACATAGAAGTATATATCATCGCAGTAGTGCAGCAACTAAAATCACATAACAAGAACAAGTCTTCTGGTCTGGATTGTATACCCATTAGATTTTTATCTGATTATGCTGAAGCGATAGCCCCTTAACAGCCATATACAACCGCTCTCTCATAGAAGGATTTGTACCAAAAAATTGGAAAGTTGCACAGGTCACACCTATATTCAAGAAAGGCAATAGGAGTAACCCACTAAACTACAGGCCTATTTCATTGACGTCAGTTTGCAGCAGGGTTTTGAAACATATCCTGTATTCAAATATTATGAATTATCTCGAACAGAATGAGCTATTGACCCAAGGTCAACACGGATTTAGAAAATATCGTTCATCCGAAACGCAACTAGCTCTTTATTCACACGAAGTGATGGGTGCTATCGACAAGAGTTCGCAAATCGAATCCGTATTTCTTGATTTCCAAAAGGCTTTTGACACCGTACCTCTCAAACGGCTTTTAATCAAATTGCGTGGTTATGGTATATCGCCCCAAATTTGTGATTGGATCGGGGATTTCCTGTCGGAGAGGACACACTTCGTAGTAATCGATGGTAAAGCACCGACTGAAACAGAGGTTATATCGGGCATTCCACAGGGCAGTGTTATTGGTTCTCTGCTGTTCCTTATTTACATAAACGATTTAGGGGAAAATCTAAGTAGCCCTCTTAGGTTGTTTGCAGATGACGCCGTCATTTACTGTCTAGGAAAATCATATGAAGATCAAAACCAACTACAGAACGATCTTAATAAGATATCAGTATGGTGTAAAAATTGGCAATTGACTCTAAATAATGAGAAATGTGAAGTCGTCCACATGAGTACGAAAAGAAATCCGTTAAACTTTGTTTACGACATATATCAATCAAAAGTGAAAGCCTTAAACTCCACAAAATACCTAGGAATACCTAGACTTAAATTGGAAAGAACACGTAGACGATGCCGTGGGAAAGGGAACCAGAGACTGCGTTTTATTGGCAGAACCCTTAAAACATACAACAGAACTACAAAAGAAACTGCATACACCACGCATGTCCATTTATGGAGTATTGCTGCCCAGTGGGGATCCTTATCAGGAGGGTTTGACGAAGGACATCGAAAGAGTCCAAAGAAGGGCAGCTCGTTTCGTATTGTCACCATACAGGGGAGACAGCGTTACGGAAATGATACAGGATCTGGGATGGGAATCATTACAACAACGGCGCTTATCGCTGCGGCGTGGGCTACTTACGAAACTCCAATCGCCAACATTTTCCTCAGAATGGGAAAATATATTGTTGACTCCAACTTACATAGGTAGTAAGTCTCATCGGAATAAAATTCAGAGCTCGAACAGAGAGGTTCAGATGTTCCTTCTCCCCACGGCTATTCGAGAATGGAAAGGGAGATAAATAGTATAACGGTGGTTCGATGAAACCTCTGCCAGGCACTTAAATGTGATTTGCAGAGTATCCCATGTAGATGTAGAATGTTCAAAGAAGTAATATTTCTGTGGCAGAGAGGGCTGCACTACGTAAACTTATCCAGTATAACGAGACAGTAGTTCTTCCAGCTGACAAAGGAAATGCCACTGTTTTAATGACCCGTGAAGGCTACCACGATAAAATGTACAGTTTACTGACGGACAGCACATACCGAAAGCTTACTAAAGACCCCACAAATCAGGTAGTGAGGAAGACTATATCACTTCTGAACGCCTCCACCTTGCCTCCAGAAGTTGTGAGAAGATTAAAACCGAGTGGTGCGGTTCCTCCAAGACTCTGTGGACTTCCAAAGATCCACAAAAAGGATGTACCATTGCGTCCTATAGTGAGCAACATTGGATCTCCTAACTATGATTGTGCCAAACATTTAGCGTCGTTATTAAGGCCAATGGTGGGAAAATGTGCTCATCACATACGTAACTCCGCTGACTTCATTGCCAAACTAAAATCTTTGAAATTGGACAGCTCTGACTTGTTAGTCAGCTTTGATGTAGTGTCCTTATTTACCAAGGTCCCTCTTTCAGACTCATTATCTCTTATTGGCAAGAACTTTGACAAAGAGATATCAGCTTTGTATAAACATGTCATGACTTCGACATATTTTTAATTCAATAACGAGTTCTTTGAACAAACTGACGGTGTCGCCATGGGTAGTCCCTTGTCCCCTTTGGTGGCCAATATATTTATGGAGGCCTTCGAGGAAAAGGTGCTGGAATCTGCCAGATTGAAGCCCGCAGTGTTCTGGAGGTATGTTGATGACACATTTGTTGTGTGGCCTCACGGTGAAGATAAGTTACAAGAATTTTTAAACCACCTGAATTCCATCAATAACCAAATCCAGTTTACAATGGAAGTCAAAAAAGAGGGATGCCTTCCGTTTCTGGATGTAATGGTAAGACGTAAAGACGATGGCACCTTAGGACATTCAGTATATAGGAAACCGACGCATACTGATTTATACTTACATGCAAATAGCTGCCATCATTCATCCCAGACGATGAGTGTTCTTAGAACACTGGTCCATAGAGCACACGTCATTGCTGATGAGAGCAGTCTGCAGGGCGAACTTCTACACCTGAAGAGAATCTTTGAAGCAAACGGGTACTCTCCACAACAGATAGATGAGGCACTACGTACGAAGCCAACGGTACGTGCAAAGAATACAGAAGATGATGCAAAAAGTTTTAAATCTATGGCTTTTCTGCCATATGTTGGGAGCCTGTCGTCGAAAATCGGGCGGATTATGAACAAACACGATGTTAAAGTAATCTTTCGACCCCCACCAAAGACAGCAGCACTTTTGGGTTCTATCAAGGATGATTTGGAGCTCCGGAAGGCCGGGGTTTACAAGATCCCATGTGAATGTGCCCTTTCGTACATAGGACAGACGACACTTACAGTCCAGGAGAGATGCACGGAACACCAGAGATATACCCGTCTTTTACAACCAAATAAATCGGCAGTGGCAGAGCACTGTATTGATACTGGTCACTCCATGACGTACGAAAACGTCAAAATTTTAGCTTCCACTTCATCTTTCTGGGACTCAGTAGTGAAAGAAGCAATAGAAATTCGCTTGGGGACGAATTTAATTAGCAGACAGTGGCTTCAGTTTAGATAAATCATGGAATCCGGCACTTTCTTTGATAAATTTACAAAGACGCTGCCACAGCACAGATCACAATACATCGATTTCTCCGCAGTAATTAACCATGCAGCCACAGACATAATTTACACATACGTGTACTTCCTTGCCGCCGAGTAACGTCTTTGGCGCCTTGTTGTATCTGTGACCGCATGCGCAGTAGCGCAGCCCGCGCGTTTATAAGCACGAAGCGCATGCTGGAGCGTCAGTCTTCGACCCTCTCTGAAGATGGCTGAACGTTTCTCAGCCGAAATATTAGAAGTAGTAAACTTTATGTGCCTGCACGCCCGAAACTTCTTTGAAGAGTCATTGCGCCGCTAAAACATGAAGACGCACGTATATGTAGAATGTTCGACATTTGCGAATTCTGCGGATTTTAGCTGCATTTCTAAAGATGGTCTATTATTTGGAGTCAAAATTTGAGCGGATCGGGACTCGGAACGAGGTCTCCCACATCTATCGAGTGGTCGCATTAACCTCTTTGCCACCCGAACATGCTCACCGGCAACACACAAATTTCCATTTGTCAATTTGCCTTAATTTTCAGTGCTCGCACGCATTTACTATGATTCCCGCGATTTGGAGAGCATCATTGGTCTCTCTTGGCTTGTCAATAACTATGAATCATCTGTTCCAGAGATACAGACATTCGCGATGATCCACAGGCATATACTTGAAATTAATTCTACTAAATACCTAGGAGTAACATTTACGAACAAATTGGAAAGAAC
Source organism: Locusta migratoria (assembly GCA_026315105.1). NCBI lineage: Eukaryota > Metazoa > Arthropoda > Insecta > Orthoptera > Acrididae > Locusta > Locusta migratoria. Next base: position 35,100,620 of record CM048750.1, on the reverse strand, counting down.
ACATAGATAATATTGTAGGGAACGCGAAGCAAAGACTACGTTTCGTCGGCAGAACACGAAGTTCTATTAAAGAAACTGCCTACACCAAACTTGTGAATCCTATTTTGGAGTATTGTCGCGCATTGTGGGGTCCCCAGCAAGTGGGACTGACGGACGATTTAGAGAAAGTTCAGAGAAGGGCAGTCCGTTATATAATATCGCGATATAGGCGAGAGAGTGTCACGGGGATGATGCACGAGTTGTGGTGAAAATCATTAAAAGAACAAAAAATGTTTGTATAGTCTATGGGACTTAACTACGGGGTCATCAGCCCTAAACTTACAAACTACTTATGAACTACTTACGAACTAGGACGGCACAAATATCCATGCCCGAGGGGGGATTCGAGCCCCCGACCGTAGTGGCCGTGCAGACCATGACTGGAGCGCCTGAGTCTCCTCGGCCACCGCCCCCGGCATTAAAAGAAAGGCATTACTCGTTGCGATGAGATCTATTTGCGTAATTTCTCCCACCAACCTTTTCTTCAGAATTCGAACATATTTCGTTAGCACCCACCTACATAAAAATAAAATAAATCAGATCGGAAACGGAAAGATTTCGGTGTTCCTTTTCCCTGCGAGCTATAGGAGAATGAAATTGTAGAGAAACACCATAAAAGTGGTTCATTGAACCTTCTGCCTTGCACTTCAATATGATTTGCCGAGTATTTATGTAGATGCAGCTGAAGAAATCAAATGTATTCAACTGCAGTAGAGAAATTGAATTCTAATTTACAACGTGGCTGGGATTCGAACTCCGAACCTCTCTGTTACTAAGAAGCGGTATAGCCACTAAGCCACGGTGACCTAATGGATACGGAAAGTGGGCGGACTGGTTTAAATCATTTCTCTCTCCACAATACACACTTCAGTTATGCTTGTTGTTTCCCTATATAAATATGTATCAACGTTGCCGAGGTTACAGAGCGTGACGTGTTTTAAGTCAGTCACTCCAACAGCTGGATGTATTAGATCGCGATGGCTTAATGGTTAAAGCGCTTGCCTTGGAAGCAAGACGTCACGAATTTCAATTCCTAGCTCGTCACATATTTTATCGCAGTGCTTCTTCTATAATTCAATATCTACTACATAAATCGAGATAAAATATGTCTATGAAGATTCATTTATTATTTGATATTTATGTCACCTGTGCCTAAGGTACAAGGCAAGATTGTTCCAACTAAAGTTCATTGATGAGGTGCTGTTACACTATTCGAGAGGCTCAACAATGTTGATACCGATTGTTATACGAGAACAGAACTGAAGTTTGTGTTATGGAGGGGGACGTGCTGAAAGTCAACCGTGAAATCGCCGTATCTTTTACTTTGCACCGGCTTACTGGTTATAGAGCTTGCCGACTGAGCATAAAGTACTGGGTTCGAATACAGGCCAAGGCACGAATTTCAAACCAGTTCCGTGCCTTATATTTCTTCGATATATAAAATTAATCAATTATTTATTCTTTATTTGCAAATTTTGCTGACTTTAGCTGCATTTCTCATGGTGGTCTATTTTTTGGTGTCGAAAATTTATGCTGCACAACGACTCGAACCCAGTTCTCCCAAGCGGTTGCTTTAACCGTTTTTCTGTCTATTTATTTATTTATTTTCTATATTCTCTGGTACTTCGGTCTTTCGCGAACTTGTGTTCGGTTTTGTTCGTTGTTCATAGTCCAGTACTCGACTCATATTTTTATATTAGATAGATAGCTGAGCCACCGCCCCAGCATACCCCACTGCCACACGAAAACGACCCCAGCCAGCCTCAAGTCTTCCACTTATCACACTTGCTTGCATACGCACTACTCAGACACAGTGTTACTTCCGCAAAAGAACGAGGCACTTCTTTACAATCATTGGCTTGTCTTGGAATGTCAATTACTACGAAACATCTGTCCACAGGGAACAGACATTCATGTTGGTCCACAACTATAGTGTTCAGTTGGCCGAGTTGTCAAGACGACCGGTCGCATAAACCGGGAGACGCGGGTTTGAGTCCCGCTCCAACAACATTTTTCATTTGTCACCAAATACTAGACCACTTTTAGAAGTGCTTCTAAGGTCTACCGAATTCTCACATTGCGAATGAAATATTGGTTATTTCATTTTATGGATACGGATGTATACCATAAAGAATGTATGTTCCAGATTTGTTAAGAAATCTGTCTTATGCAGAACAACTTGTTTTGCTTTTGTTACATAGACATCCTTCGGCACTTATTATGCCATCTTCTATGGGTTTTCATTTTATTTTCTAGAAAAACATGTTTCAGGTTTTTGATAATACGGTCATTTTGACGAGCTGTTTCATTTGAGATTTTTTTTTTTTTTTTTTTTTTTCAATCCTTACATAACGTCATTCTTGGGATTTGCATCTGTTTTAAATAAGGAATAAGAAGTTCTGACAGTTTTTTTATCTAAAAACAACAAAAGGGTTTTATATAGAAAACTAATTTATTTATTATACATTCGCCTGGAAGTTACGTTGAAAAATGGCTCTATGTGGCTGTTCATTGGCTTGCTTACATTCACGCTGTGGTGTTGCTATTCTTTATCTGGCGTGTTATTATGTTTCATGATATTAGTTGCGCTTTTTTGTGGGGAACTGTTACTGTTTACATCTCCATCTGTCACATTGTGGTGGCTCTATCGTATTCACTTTTTTTAATGTGTCATGTCTGCGATGTGGCACTTGATTTTTGAATGATTTTGATAATGGCGATGTTCTATTTTTGTTGTTTCGACTCCTCCCTCGGGCATGTGTGTGTGTCTGTCGGTCTGTCTCTCTGTGTGTGTGTGTGTGTGTGTGTGTGTGTGTGTGTGTGTGCGGATTGCTCTTAGAATATTTTTAGGTAGTTACAAATCTTTATATTTGCATGTTCACACGCCGGCCGCGGTGGCCGTGGGGACTGAGGCGCTTCAGTCACGGTCTGCACGGCCACTACGGTCGGGGGTTCGAATCCCCCCTCGGGCATGGGTATTTGTGCCGTCCTAGTTCGTAAGTAGTTCATAAGTAGTTTGTAAGTTTAGGGACTGATGACCCCGTAGATAAGTCCCATAAGATTTACAAACATTTGAACATTTGAATATGTTCACACGGTTTTAATGGAAATACTGTAGCACAGTTCTTTGATTAGTTAAAGCCGAATAGGCAGTCTTTCAAATTCTGAAATCTGTAGGAGTAAAATATAAGGAACGGATGTTATTTACAACTTGCACAAAAACCAGACAGCAGTTATCAGAGTTGAAGGGCATAAAAGGGAAGCAGGATGTAGTACTTCCCCAATGTTATTCAATTTGTACATTGAGCAAGCTATAAAGGAAAGCAAGGAGAAATTTTAAGAAGGAATTAAAGTTCAGGGCGATGAAATAAAAACATTGTTTTTCGCTGATGACATTGGTAATTCTGTCAGAGACAGCAAAGGACCTGGAGGAGCAATTGAACGGAATGGACAGTTTGTTGAAAGGAGCATATAAGATGAACATTAATAAGAGCAAAACAAGGGTAATGGCATGCAATTTTAGTCAGGCGACGCTGAAGGAGTTAGATTACGTAACGAAATAATGAAGGTGGTAGAGTTTTGTTACTAGGGTAGTAAAATAACATATGACGGTCGCAGTACAGAGGATATAAAATTCATAATGGCAATGGGAAGAAAAGCGTTCTTAAAAAAGAGAAATTTGTTAACGTCGTATATTAATTGAAGCCTAAGAAATTCCTTTCTGGAGGCATTTGGTAGAGTGTTGCCTTGTATGGGAGTGAAACGTGGATGATAAACAGTGCGGATAAGAAGAGGATAGAGGCTTCTGAATTGTGGCGTTACAAGAGAATGTTGAAGATTAGGTGGGTGGATCGCGTAACTAATGAGGAGCTACTGAACAGAATTGTGGAGAAAAGGAATTTTTAGCATACCTTGACTAAAAGAAGGGATCGATTGGTAGGACACATTCTTAGACATCAAGGAATTGTGAATTTAGCTTTGGAGGGAAGTGTGTGGGTTAAAAATCGCAGAGGGAGACCAAGAGATGAATACAGTAAGCAGATTCAAATGGATCTGGGTTGCCGTTCTTATGAGGAGATGAAGAGGCTTGCTCAGGACAGAGTAGGGTGGAGAACTGCATCAAACCAGTCTCGAGACTGAAGACACAACAGCAGGCAGTCCGTTTACGTTGGTACAGATCTCACACTGAAACGTGGCCCCTGGGCGGAGAATGTTGGGAGCTGAAGCTTGCATTCAGCTTGTAGCGCATTGGCTGTTAGAACAAGCCCCGCCTCTTTCTCCCAGTGCTGCCAGCTTATGGCCTATAGCTTACAGGTTTTAAAAGAAACATGTACGAGCTTAAAGCGTCAAAAATTGAACACGAAATTATCACTTTAATGTTTGAGTAATAGAAAACTGGAACGCTTATTTTTAAGGGACTTATTAAGCGGGTGTATCAATGTTTTCTGCTTATTTATATTGTCGCAAATGAATAACAATCGGAATTAACATTCCTCACACCTCTTTCAAGAACGGGGTTCCTTTTTGTAAAAGTAGTCGTCGAGGTATAAGGACATATTTTAGCAAATAACAAAGTGGAAGACAATAACCAATACCAAGCACAAATCAACAATACAGTGATGAAGTCTACGGTGCACAATGCTGTTACGAGGTAAGGTTGGTACAGAGCATAAACATTCCGTAGACACACGAACTCAGCCGACTTCCGCCGATCAAAGAGGGGCCACGAATAAGTGCTCGATCTGTAGTTGCAGGTTTCACAAAGTGGCATGACTGTTTGTTGCTTGACGTAATAGTCGGCTTCCAACAATGAGTAAGACGCCGCCGCGTGCAACCCTGGCAGAGTCCGTTTAAACCTGGCGGTGTCAGTTTCTGGGACATTACTTATCACCCGTTACTCGTGGTCACGTGAATTCGCGTGTCCTATCTTCTCCTTTTCTTTGGAGTAGAAGATTCTTCAGAGGACAGTCTGCAGCGAAGAGCGACTCACCGCGGAAAGTACCTATTATTGATAATTTGTCAGTTGGGCCCGCTAGAATGCTTCACGTTTTTCTTTGATTCTGGCTTGGTACTTGGCCATAATGGTAACAGTCTGTCCGCCGTGATAAGACTACAGATTCTGACAATGTACGTCGGGTGATCAGTTCGTATCATTAAGTCACTTCACTGGTAACGGTCTACTGTTTTAGCTGTACATTGTACGTTTTCGCACATCACCACACACGTAACACTATCGGAAATGTAAGGAGTTGAAATAGTCATATTAATCACTTTGCGGTTTAATTACAATTTCGTTTGTTGAGCGCCACTTATCTTAGTCCAAACTCAAGACTCTTCGTGAACAGATCAATTCACTAATAGTTTTGTTTTATAAATGCTTATATCACTTGAAGATGAAGTCTGAAAAGTTTTAAGTTAATAAGCGCTTCAGTTTGATAGATGCGTCTCTTATTATTACATGAACACTACTTATTCTGAAAGACATAGGTGTGCGTCCTGTCACTGAAATTTTATTGTATTATCTTACCTGTTTATAACAGTATTTTAGACGCGTTTTTTCTAAGGTTTCACGCGCTAAGCGCCGCGGAGGATTATCCGTGTCACTGGGGCACTGTGCTGCGGCGCGCGCAGCCATTCACCGTCGGGGGTTCGAATCTCCCCATGGGGCATGGGTGTTTGTGTTGTCCTTAGTTTAGTTTACCTAAATAGCTTGTAAGCTACGGACTAATGATCAAGTAGTTAAGTCCGATAGATTTAGAAACATTTGAACACGCGCTAAGTTTTAATCAGAATTTAACATTCGTGACGTACATGATTCTTTACAACACTCTCCATGACTGACAGTGCAACACCTCTACCCCCGATTCTCACTGCCCTGTATATTCCATTTTCCCCTGCCGCGCGGAAGTACCCGAGCGATCTACATCGCCACGTTGCGGATCGCGCAGCCTCCCGCGTCGGAGGTTCGAATCCCCCTCGGGCATGGATGTCTGTGTTGTCTTTACTTTTAGTTAGTTCATAAGTAGTTTGTAAGTTCAGGGACGAATGACCCCGCAGTTAAGTCCTATAAGCTTTACAAACATTTAATTTTTCGATTTGTCCCATTTCCAGCTGTGTACTACTCTTTAATAACACTATTAATTTTATTATTATATTCATTATTACATAATTTTATTTCCCTATTATTTAAGTTCCACGCTCACATATAACCCTAAACGAGTCCCATTTTGCCACTCCCCCTCTACCTTCATCCTGCTTTCAAAATTCCATCTCACATTCCCAAATTGACATTCTGCAGGGCGAAACTTTATACCCCCAAACTCATGCGAAATCTTTGTCCCATCTGACAACTTCTCTCCTACCCTCGCTCACAGTGAAGGTGCTAGATGCGTCGTACTATCCAGAAAAGTGGTCCTATGTGGATAAGGCTGTGTGGCTGTATCATTTTCTGATGAACGATGTTGCCTAAAACGTAAAGTAGTGTGAATGTATTTGTCTATTCTGTGTGTCTATCTGTTGTTCAGCGATCGTCATAACGGTGAGTAGCTATTTTACATTATTATTATTGACATTACAGTGTGGATTTTCCATTGTTAAATATTTCTGAATGTCCTTTCTTCCATCTCAGATCCAGTTTTGCCTTTTCTTGCCGTTCTCTAACATATCTTGTTGACCCAATGAAGTTATTTTTCTTGTTTTCTGTGCGTTTCTTATCGCGTCTTAAATCTATTCTCTGTCGTATCCGAATCGCCCCCTTGCGACATTGAGCTACGTTATGGCGCGGATTTTTGGTGCAACAAAAATTATTCCGATCGTAGCCCTTATGACGATACATTTGTCTTCCCTCGTCTCACAATTGCTTCTGTGTGTTTATGTAATTATTTCGTGCCCCTGAAAAACCTCTGCTCCCACCGCAAGTGACTGCTAACGTGCAATTCCTACTGTATGCATTCCACCTCTTAAATTGAGTGACTTTCAGCAACTGGAGGAACATTCCAGACACCATGACCATAATTATGCAGCTTGCGAACATGATACAGTCGAATAGATGAGTCGGTATCGAAACTCTTATATAGTGTTTCGTCCCGCGAACCCCTTATAGAATCCAGAGCTTGCATTGTTGATCTTTTCAGCTTGCTACATACCCAATAACACACCACCAACACTGCACAATACACAAAGCCAAACTAGAAAACGGTTGTTAGTCTGCCACCCTCAGAAGCGTCAGTCCTATTCAAACACATCCAGATTTAACCATGTCGTAGTTGTCATAGATCTCCCTGTTCCGATCCCTACAGTAAAATCATTACTTTGCCCCAGTTCTTCCAACAAAATCCAGGCTCAGCCCATCATGAGCCCTGCTGTTCCCAATTCATGCCACCGCCTAAACGCGATCCTTAGTCCCACCTAAGCATCCTCCGGTCAAATTCCAGGAATCTCTTACCTCACAGATAGAATTCACCAAGTCCCTTCAGATGATTACCAATCAATCGAATGTTTATCAGGACCTCGCGTTGAACTTTCATGTAAATTAGTGAAGAAATTGTCACGATTTCACTCAGAATAATTTTCTCTTATATATTATACATTATAGATTCTTACACAATTGATATTAGAGAAATGTATAGCTACTGAGTATCACAAAGATTATTAGAGTCTCGTGTAACCATTTGAAGTAAATTGGCATAGAATTATCGACATTTTAATATCAAATCTGTCCATTTTGTAGTATATTTATTGAAACTGTTCCATTCGATAGTTTATTAAATTTTGTGTAAAAATTGGGAATAAATATGTAAAAACTTTTAAAAACTTCAAGAGATTTTTGGTGACAACGTTAAACAGGTACTTGTCTATACAAAACTATGGGCACAGATATTTGGCCGCGGCGAAGTGGTAAAGCGTATTGCAGTGTTAGGCTGCAATGCGCGAGGCCGTTCCCCGTCGGGGTTTCGAAACCCCCCTCGGGCATGGATGTTTGTGTCGTCTTTAGTATAAGGTAGTTCATAAGTAGGTAAGTCCCTTAACCTTAACTAACATTTCAACAACGTCACAGATATTTGTGAGGATACAGAATGTAAGCCACGAGCAATTGGCGTAATGGAGGGGGAACTTACATTAGCAACGTGTTATTGTTTGAAATGTGATTCGTACAGGAATTGTGTCCCAATGCTCTAAATGGGAAGTCACCATTCGTCTGAAGCACAAATTCTGATTCGAGCCCCTGTGGGGCAGCGTATTTCAAAATACTGTGGCAGCTAAGTTCAAAATGTTCAAATGTTTGTTAAGCTTATGGGACTTAACTACGGGGTCATCAGTCCCTAAACTTACAAACTACTTACGAACTAGCTAAGGACGGCACAAATATCCATGCCCGAGGGGGATTCGAACCCCCGACCGTAGTGGCCGTGCAGACCGTGACTGGAGCGCCTCAGTCCCCTCGGCCACCGCGGCCGGCGGCAGCTAAGTAACGAAATTTTTATTGTTAACTATATACGTCCAGTCGATAATTTCTGTTTATTCTGCTGAAACACCGTGTAAGGTACAATGTGTATTTTTGTTAGTGGATGACATTCCTATGTACTTTCCATGTTTTTCTCCAACCTTTGTAATGGTGGGTGTATTTATTGCGAGCGAGTGTACGGCCTACTGCGGGACATTGTCCTCTCAATCCACTGTCCGCCCACCAGCGTTAGCATTTCTGTAGCGTTTCGAAACATGCAAGGTCTTCTTCATAACTGGTATTACGGCAGCGCAGAATAATAAAACTCGGGCAGCAATGTTCTTCGTTCGTGGCGCGCGGCAATACGGCGGATCGCCGGCTGACGTTAATTCCTGCAGAGAAAATTGCCGAAGCTCCGGCAGTGCTGCTGTCTTGATAAGCGCTGTCTTAAACCGACACTGCGCGCAGCCACGAAATTTCAAAATAAACTCGTGACGTAGAGAGCGGACGAGTCGATATTTCTTGAATGAAACGCAAGTCTTTATTTAAGACGAACCGGATGACTGCTGTTACTCCTTCTTCAGGTACTGACTGACTACAAAGACATACACACATACCGGTGAAAATCGTAAAGGCCAAAGAACTTAGGCTCATTGTACAGAGTATCTCAGTTCATTTTATTTTAACGGCTTGGAACTCAAGTGAGAGGAATTTTTCCGTTTACATGGCTACATTAAATAGTGAACATGCTTAAAAATTGCGTCACATTAACTGTATAGAATTTCAGCCCTTTTCCAAAGAAGAAATATGATTTGAAACATTACGTTTTTAGACATGTTTCATAATAACCGTCCGAGAAATGGTTTTATTTTAAAAGGTCAAAAATTTAAAATGTATGAAAGTGCTGAATGAAACACCTGTGTTTATTCACCTTTTAAGATTTACATTTATGGTTATTGGTTTAAATGACGAGTATTACAAGAAGACATTCTATCTATATATAAATGAATGTTTGTCTGTATGTTCTCTATATGTTCATAAACCATTCTTACGATTGCAATGAAACTTTGGTGTGCTGGCGGCCGCAGTGGCCGAGCGGTCTGCGGCGAGCCAGTCACGTTCTGCACGGCCACTACGGTCGGGGATTCGAAACCCCCTCGGGCATGGATATTTGTGCCGTCTTCAATATTAGCTAGTTCATAAGTAGTTTTTAAGTTTAGGGACGACCCCGCAGTTAAATATCATAAGCTCTACAATCATATGAATTTGAAACTTTGGTGAACTATTCACCGTAGGCCAACGAAGGTTCCTGACCCAAAAACGAAAGGGCACGACACATAGCTTAGGAGATATGTCATAAATAATGAGAGGCTACCACGTGAGATTTATGCGTCAGTTATTGGAAAATGGGAATAGTTACGGACCTGCAACAACGTTTGCATGTAATTTCGAATGTTTATGAAGTGTTTTGTAACTGACCCCGGCAAAAAAAAAAAAAAAAAAAAAAAAAAAAAAAAAAAAAAAAAAAAAAGACACGAGAAAAAGTCTACCGCTCACAACAGTTTTGCTGTAGATGCCGTAAAACTGTCGTATCGGGCATGACCTTGTATCAAATAAAGTTAGCATTACAGATTGGCATGTTACTATTTATTTTTAACTGCATGTCTCCCTTAATTCTCTTGATCCAAAATTAAGCAATCTGTTTCTTAATCTCTGTCTATATAAAAGCGAAAGGACACTCCCTCACTCACTGACTAAACACGAAATCTCGAAATCTACCTCACCTATGAAGCTGAAATTCAAATGTTCAAAAGTTTGTATAGCTTATGGGACTTAACTATCGGGTCATCAGTCACTAAACTTACAAACTACTTACGAACTAATTAATACTACGGACGGCACAAATATCCATTCCCGAGGGGGGATTCCAACCCTCGACCGTAGTGGCCGTGCAGACCGTGACTGGAGCGCCTCAGTCCCCTCGGCCACCGCGGCCGGCGAAGCCGAAATTTGGCAGGAAAGTAGTTTATAGGTAGAAAACGTCAGCTAAGAAAGTATTTTGTGATAGGTGCATGGCGGAGCATATTTCTCCTACAGACTCACGAAATCTACAGTTTCATTCCGACCTTCACGAAATTCCCACGCTTGCTCTTAAAACAATAACCTACAGATTCACGAAATCGTTTTTCGTTATTCTCAGAACAAGAGTTGTATGTAATAAAACTGGCATATTTGAGAGCAACAAAGTACGTTTTTTAATGTGAGTCTGCGTTGCTATTGCATAGAGATCTATAGTTTTGTTCCGATATTGATGACATTTTGCACACTCTACCTTAAAAACAAGAGGAATTTCACTATATAAAATTACGTTCGGAATTTTACAAGATGCATAGTTTTGGTCCAATCTTTATGAATGTTTGCACACATGACCTTTACACCAAGAGGAATAAAACTGGGTACATGACAGAGGGTTTGTATGGTACATGACAGAGGGTACCTTGCCGAATGCCGAGAGAGGGAAAGGTGGTTGAATAGAGAGACGGGAGAGAAAGAGGTGTGTTGTCTCCTTCTTGGTTCCAAAAAACAGTTCTTTGAGGCAGCTGTCGGTGTAAGGCCTGTCTGGTATGCCATTTATCAGGGTCTTTCTCCCAGCCCAGAACCATTGTTTTGGTGGAACCACTTAATCTATACTGCAGACCAGACTCTCTCCAAATCACGCACGTGTGCATGGCAGGGTTTGCTTGTCTTCTTCCCATGTGCAGGGGTCCATGGATTATTATTTCAGAAACCTCAGGTATCTGCAGCCAAGGGCTTTATTGTGTCTATTTCGTTGTACATTCTTACAAGAAAGCCGCAGCAATTCGCCAGGCTTTCAGAATGAAGGTTAGTGCTAAGAATGGTTAGATCTAGAGTTCAGAGAAAGATACATGTAACCAAGAAACTTTCACTATATCCAGTATTCGTTGCAGTAAATCAACAACTGAAGGAAAGTTTGAGACAAGCAGATGCAGTGGCAGCATTGTGGGGACGAGAAAATAAAAACTAACCCTCTAGGAGCAAAAGTATCCAATTCAGAAACCCCCGACGGGGATCGGCCTCGCGCATCGTAGCATAGCGCTTCAATGCGCTCGGCCGCTCCGGTGCGGCATAGAAAGTTAGTGACAGAAAGTTTGCAAACAGGTCTCACCGCAACAAATAACGCACTTGATAAGTTGTCTCCACCCCAACTCGTATATCATTTCTGTGACACTCTCTCCCTTATATCGCGATAGTACATTATTAACTTTCTCTAAATCGTGTGTCAGTCTCAGTTTGTGGCGATCCCACAATGCCCAGCAATACCCGATAACAGGACGCACAAGTGTAGTGTAGGCAGTTTCTATAGTACAGTTGTCGCATCTTCTAAGTGTTCTGGGGGCGCCTCATTTTTTAAAAATAAAGCCTACTGAAATTATTAATGGTAAAGGGTTCGCATCATACGCTATCAGAAAAATAAGAAGCCCGCTTTTCCTACAATATTTTCTATGTGTTACTTCCAATTGTTGTTTGCAATTCTCACTCCTAGGTATTTAGTTGAATTTTGGGCCTGTCGTTTTGTAGTTGGGATTCAGGAGGAAAGTAGGAACACGGAAGGCAATACTCACTTTACGACGTCTTAGATAAGGAAAGTTAAATCTACATTTTTAGCTTTTGAAGATTTAGAGAAAGCTTTTGACAATGTTGATTGGAATACACTCTTTCAAATTCTGAAGTCAGCAGAGATAAAATACAGGGAAAGGAGAGTTATTTACAACTTGTACTAAAGCCAGACCGCAGTTATTAGACTCAAATGGCATGAAAGGTAAGTATTAGCTGGGAAGGGAATAAGACAGGATTGCAGCCTTTTCCGATGTTATTCAATTAGTACATCGAACAGGCGGTGAAGGGGAGCAAGGAAAACTTTGGAATATTTATTAAAGTTCAGGATAAAGAAACAAAAAACATTGCGTTTTGCTGGTGACATTGTAATTCTGTCAGAGACAGAAAAGGACATGTAAGAGCCGTTGAATGGAATGGACAGTGTGTTGAAGAGAGAGTATAAAATCAACATTAACAAGAGCAAAACAAAATGGAATGCAGTCTTAGAAACTCAGGCGATGCTAAAGGAATTAGATTAGTTTTGTTACTTGGGTAGTAAAATGACATCTGACGGTCGCAGTACAGAGGATATAAAATGCATAATGGCAATGGAAAGAAAAGCATTTTCGAAAAAGAGAAATTTGCTAACATCGAATGTTAATTTAAGTGTAAGTAAGTCTTTTCTGAAGGCATTTGTGTGGAGTGTTGCCTTTTACGAGAGTGAAAAGTGGACGATAAACAGTGCAGACAGGAAGAGACTAGAGGCTTTTGAAATGTCCTACAGAAGAATGCTGAAGTTTACGTGGGTAGATCGCGTAAGTAATGAAGAGGTACTGAACAGAACTAATGAGAAAAGGAATTTTTGGCATACCTTGACTAAAAGAAGGGTCGCTTGGTAGACCAAATTCTTAGACATTGAGGAATCGTAAATTTAGCATTGGAGGGAAGTGTGTGGGGTACAAATAGCAGAGACAGACCAAGAGACGCATATAGTAAGCAGATTCTCCTCTTATGAGGAGATGAAAAGGCTTGCTCAGGATAGAGTAGGGTGGAGAGCTGTATCAAACCCGTCTCCGGACTGAAGACCATAAAACTAACAGTTTTGATATTTATCGTGTAAATGTAGTTCAACGGGCTTCTTTTAGTAGCCATATGGATGACTTCACACTTCTCATTATTAAGGAACAATATCCGACTTTTGCACCATGCAGATATCTTATGTAAATCATTTTGCAGTTGCTTTTGATCTTCTGATGACTTTAATAAGCGAGCATTGACAGAATCATCCGCAAACAACGTAAGAGAGCTACTCCGATTGTGTCCTAAATCGTTTATAAAAACAATGGTTGTCGTTATTTTTTACATTTAAGGTGTAATTGTTATCAACCAAGTGTGCTCAGTGTTGCATCATGCATGTTTTGTTGCATCAAATTTTAATTGTTTAACGGAATCTGATTTGTGATAATCTTTAGTTTCAACTAGATGACCCGGTGAACTTCGTATCTCTTGCCTATTATTATCAATATGGAAGCAATTGTTATATTTTTCGATGTCGGTCAAGAAGTGTTGAGAGCCATTTTCCATCCCAAAACCTAATAAGTGTAATGGATCAGGTGGTGGGACCAATTGTGGAAATTTTACTTTACTACGAGCACAACATAATCCAGCAGATTCACCACTGTGTTATGCAGCTTTACAGGTTGACAAATGATTGACATTTTCCCAGTTCTTACAGATTTGTCGGCACCATAATATATTTCCGGATCGTAAGAGAACGCTCCTCGTTCCAGGTTTACTGGAACATTGTGTCTGCGGAATCGATCAATTCCATCTTCCCGTGCTCGCTGCTGTTGTGATCGATGTGCCCGAACTCGTTCCGTTCTATACCTATCTCTCTAGAACGAAAGTCTGTCATACCAATACGACCGTTATCATTATCAGTACGGTTAGCGCGTGAGTTAGCTCGTCGCACATCTGATTGACTTCAACGACCTGTGTTAGGTCTTTTTCTCCTAGGCATTGTAAACAGTATCAGATGATAATGTTTTCGTGCATTAACGATGTTATCTATAATGGTGACAGGTTGACAAATGAAGTTTAATTTTGTTTTGTTTTTGGCGTTAGTTTAAGGCACTTTGCAGTGTCACTATATTTAGTCTGTACTTGGAATATATTTAGTGTATGTGTAACCTTTGACAGCGACTTTGACAGTTCATATACGGGATCAGCTCGTGTAAAGCGAACTTTACTCTTTCAAAGTATATTTCTTAACGCACCCAACACAACAACCAATTCATTATTTTACATGTGTTAAATCTAAATTTTTCCTCGCAATTTTTCCATAGTTTCTCGCTGTTTAAACCTTCCCTGAACTTACAAGAATATTTCAAGACTAAAAGTAGCCAAATCGGTTCAGCCGTTCTCGAGTTTTAGCGAGACTAACGAACAGCAATTCAAATGTTCAAATGTTTGTTAAGCTTAAGGAACTTAACTACGGGGTCATCAGTCCCTAAACTTACAAAGTACTTATGAACTACCTACAACTAAAGACAGCACAAATATCCATGGTCGAGGGGGGATTCGAACCCCCGACCGTAGTGGCCGTGCAGACCGTGACTGAAGCGCCTCAGTCCCCTCGGCCACCGCGGCCGGCGAACAGCAATTCATTTATATATATGAGCCTGTTCAAAATTTCTCTTAAGGTTGATGCATTGCCAGATTAAT